>OX419757.1:0-2400000 GCA_948567375.1 Lunularia cruciata | reverse complement strand
TCACCAAAAGGGAGCTTCTACTAATATAGTAGGAACCGAAATATGCTTGAAATCTTTGAAGGCAATTTTGGAGGCCTAAATGGATGAATTAGGCCTTAGAAATGTGCACAATCATCTCTCAATGGAGAAGAGGCTAGCCTTCTTCCTTGCTTTGTCTCATCAACAGCTTTCTAATGGTACCTCACCCATGTGATTTTGAGATTCTTATAGGAAGATTCCCTAACATATTCCCTCTAGTCAAAGCTTATTTGATCAACCAGATAGGACCCGGACCAACATGTCACCCATCCAAGCAAGTAATCCAAGGGTGGAGCTTGCTGACATGTCACCTATCTATGTGCCTAATCCTATGGTGGAGCTTCCTTGGAGGAGATCCTCTTTGTCTATATAATAAAGAGAAGGTGCTCCTTTGGGGCATCATAGCTTGTGTGTGTTTCTCGTGGTGTGTTTCTCTTTAGGTCTCCTATCCTCGGAGTATTACGCTTTGTAACATTTAGAAGGATGATTTAGATGATGGCCTAAGTAGATCAGATAGAGGTATCACTAAAAGAGTACTTCCACTAATAGAGAAGGAGTCAAAAACACTAAAAACTTCAAAGTCAATTTTAGAGTCCTAAACAAAGGAATTAGGCCTCAAAAATAGTAGAAATCCCTCTCCATTAGCAAAAATGGCTTTCCTTCTCCCCCACACTATTTGTTTCAACAAGAGCTTTCCAATAGCATCTCACCCATGTGATTTTGAGCTTCCTACAAGAAGACTCTATAAAGATTCCCTCTTGTCAAGAAGATTCAGTAAAGATTCCTTCCAGACCAACCACATAGGACAAGAACTGATATGTCACCCATCCATGCAACTAATCTAAGGGTAGAGCTCACTAACATGTCACCAATCCATGTATCTTATCCAAGGGTGTACAAGATATTTCACACATGGATGATGGGTATCACAAATGTATTTGTGGAGAATGAATTTGACTTCATATTTCTCCATGCCATCAATGAGTGTTAGACAAGGTCTAACTTCTTATATGGAAGGAAAGTGTGGTTGTTGGGGTGCATTTTTACATAGTAAGGAAACAAGGAACACTAGATGGATCTTCATGTGTGGTAGTAGCTCATGTTGAGAGGTCATTATCCCGATTTGATAGAGGATGTAAAAAGGCCCAATAAAAGAGGTCTGAGCTTACAAAGGCCAACTTATGTGAGGTTGGTTATGGAGAACTAGACTTGATCCCTAATATTGAACTCCATATACCTTTGATGTGCATCTACATATTATTTTTATTGATTTTGGGCAATCTACAAGTTGTGCTTGGCATTCTCCATACCCTATTGGATTCTAACAACAAAAGTGTTGAAAACTTCAACCTTTGTAGCCATTAGGTGGATCTTTACTAAGCTTGAAGGTGTGAAAGGGTGCTCTCCATACATGAGGAAGAATGGTGTGATCTGTATAGATTCATTCATTGAATTGTTGTAGGAAAATTCAACTAGTGGAAGTAAAGTGTCACACCTTTCTTTCTCCTCTAAAGTGAAGCTCTAGAGCATGTCTTCAATTGTGAAATTAGCTTGCCCTATGTGTCCATCAATTTCTGGATGGTAAGTTATGGACATGGTCAGTTTGGTTTTGAAGATGTCAAAGAGTGTTCTCCAAAACAAACTAGTGAATTAAGTACCTTGATCAATGACAAGCATTCAAGATGAGCCATGGTGAGAAAAGAATACAACTAAGTACAATTGAGCTAAGTGTGGAGAAGCCACATCCTTGGTCATAGAATACACATGAATCATCTTGCTAAGTTGGTCTGCAAAGATTACAATGGAGTCAAACATTGAGGTGGTCTTGGGCAATTCACAAACCAAATCCATATTGACCTATTCTCAATGTTGTTTAGGAGTAGGGAGGGGTTGAAAGAGTCCTACAAGAGCATGATTAGAAGCTTTATTTTTTTGACAAAAGAGGTAGCCTTGAATGTACTCCATCACATTTTTGCTCATCTTGGGCTAATATTTATGGCATTTGATTGCATGTAAGGTCTTGTCCACTCCAACATGACCCACAATCATAAAATCATGACATTCCACTAGGATGGTGGTTCTTAGGTCTAGGGTATCCAAGATCTATAACTTGCTATCACAAAAGATGAGTCCTTGGGTATTGGTTATGTCTTTGTATGATTGAACCTACAATCTATGGATCAGTCTTCATAGTAGTAAGAATCTTTGGTCATAATTCAAGGTTCATCTTGACCTCTACCACCAAATTTTTTTACATAAGCATTTAGGTGAATGCTTCTACTACTTGCTTCTTGCCTTCCACATATGTGATTGTCATGGTGAATTGTTGTCTCCACTCTGCCCACCAAATCTATCTACTAGAGAGATTTTTTTATATCTCAAGATAGACTAGAGGTTTGTACATTATTTCTACTACAAATGCCTTTGCCAAGATATTGCTTCCAATGCTTGGTTGCAAGAACAATGGCCAACTCTTGTGGTTTGGTGGTGTGATAATTACATTATGCCAATAACAAATTTCAAGTAATATGCAATTGGGTACCATTTGTCATTCCATTGATATTGTATGACTGCTGTTATTGCAATGCCTAATGCATCTATAGCTATCTTGATTGGACATTTTGGGTCATACTATTTCAAGATTAGTGCATGTAGTAGTGCATCTTTCAATTCCTGAAAGGCCAATTCTGGTACAATTTCCCACATCCACTTCTTTCCCTTGCCAAGTAATGTTCTTAGAGATTGTGTGACCTTGGAGAAGTCCTTGATAAATTAATGATAGAACCCCGTCAATCCCAAGGAACTCTTGAGTTAAGTCTGATCTTTTTCAAGCACCCCATTTTAGAATGATCTCTATTTTATCTATTAATACTTAGATACCTTTTGCACTTACTCTATGTCCCAAGAAATCTACTTTAGACTTGCCAAACTTACACTTTGAGATTTAGCATACAACTAATTTTGTCATAGAATCCGGAGGACTTCTCTTAAATGTTGCTTGTGCTCTATCATCATCTCACTAAAGACTAAGATATCATCAAGGAACATGATAAAAGATTTATCCAAGTATGGACAAAATATGCCATTCATCAAATGAAATGGTTGGTGCGTTGGTGAGGCCAAATAGCATAACCAAGTACTTATAGTGACCATACCTTGTTTGAAAGGGAGATTTTTATATGTCTTCCTCTGTGGTCCTAATTTGATTATAATTGCTCCGTAGATCAAGTTTGGTGAAATGTTTTGCTTTATTAGTTGACCAATATGTCATCTATGCAAGGTAATGGGTATTTTTCTTCACTGTTTGTTGATTTAGCCCACCAATAGTCAATGAACATGCACATTATACCATCTTTCTTCTTCACAAACAAGACAAGAGCTCCATATGGTGATACATTTGGATAGATAAACCCTTTCTATAGTATATCCTTGATTTGAGCCTTACACTCCTCCATTTCATGAGGTGATAGTCAATATTACAAGGAGGTGTCTTCCCAAGAAGTATCTTGATTTCATGACCTTCTCTCCTTTTTGGTAATATCTTGAGGGGATATCATTTGGAAAGACATCTTGAAACTTATTGACCACATCTTTCAAATTCTCAAGAATTTATCCATCAAGTTGTGCACTCTAGACTCTCTTATTAGACCCATGAAACATCTATCTATCTTATCTATAATATCTTGGCATAATAGTATTTTATGTGACAGGAAATTATTTGTTGCTTTAGCGTCTGTCAATACTCTCACTTGATTACCTTCTAGGACTCTATTTATGACAATCAATTGTACATTTGTCTTCCTCGACCTTTTCCCATTTGGCCTCTTCCTTCCCCTATTTTTACTCTTCTCTATTGAGCCAATAAGGTCATGAGGTACATTTATTGGTGTTCTTTGTTTTCCAATGTAATTCCAACATCATCCTCTTCAATTTTTCTCTCCATGTTGTTCAAAGATCATTGGTATGGAGGTTGAATGCCTTTAGGAAGACAAGCATGATAATTGATGGCTTTGTGCCCAACTCAATTGCAATTGTAACAACATTGTGGTTTTGCTTGAACCCCTTATCCTCATGGGACTCCATCTCTCTTTTCTTTGACCCATCTTTGATCTCCTTGGAGCAATCATGCTCCTTGGTCTTGAAACCAAATGTTGCCTAATTCCATAGGAATTGGTCCACCAAAGTGCGGTGTTTCAGTCCAAAAGTGTTGAGTCAAGACTACCCTTTCACATCTTTCACATCTTCCTACGCTCCTACTATTCTTTGTCAAAGAAAATGGCTTCAAAAATAATGCAAAGATTTTTTATCATTACCTCTTGGTAAATTAGCTCTTTTACTCCCATTTGAAATTGTCAAGAGCTTCTATTGGACTCATATGAATTATTGTGACCTATAGATTAAGGAATGCCTCCACATAGTCTTGTATGTTATTCTTTTGATTCAACCACCATAGTTAGGTTTTGTAATCTTCCAAGGATAGGAGACCTTAAGAGAAGCACATGAGAAGAAACACAAAGTTTCATACTCAATACTCTGATGCTCCAAAGGAGCACCTTGACTTTATTATATAGCAAAGAGGATCCTCTCAAAGGAAGGTCCAACCTTGGATCAGATACATGAATTGGTGACATGTCAGCATGCACCATCCTTAGATTAGTTGCTTGGATGGGTGACATGTTGGTCCTTGTCCTATCTAGTTGGTCAAACAAGTTTGACCAAATGGAATCTTTAGGGAGTTTTCTTGTAAGAAGCTCCAGAATTGCATGGGTGAGATACCATTGGAAAACTCTTGATGAAACAAATAGTGGGAGGAGAAGGCAAGCCTTTTCACCTAAAAGAAAGGCTTTTTCCATTTTGAGGGCTAATTCATTTGTTTAGGCCTCCAAAGTTGGCTCTAAAGTTTTCAAGCTATTTTCAACTTTTGCCATATTAGTAGAAGTACTCTTTTGGTGATACCTCTATCTAATCTACCTAGTCCATCATATGTTACATCATTCTAGATGTTATTGAGCTTATTTTCACCTCTAGATAATACGTCTAGTTATTGGTATTATAGACCTCCTTCAGTTTGAGACAACGTCCTTGTTGTGAAGTTATTGCTCAAAAGATTTCACTAACACCGGTGCATTGGTCAAGTTGGCTGTTGGCTACTGGCTCCCATGTTGCCTCATACAATGAATACCCTTTCCAATGTACAAGGTATTCCACACGTGGATGATGAATACCACGGATGCATTTTTGGAGAATGTGTTTGACTTCATATTCCTCAATGAGGGTTGGACAAGGTTAAATTTCATGTATGGAATACAAGTGGGGTGGTCATATATGCAAATCATATAGCGTTGTAGTAAGGAAACATGGAATACTAGATGGATCTTCATGTGTGGTGGTAGCTTGAGGTGATATGCCATTGTACTAATTTGATGAAGGATCAGAAAAGGCACACAAAATGAGGTTAGAGCTTGTAAGGTCCAATGATAGTAAGGTTGGTTGTTGATAGCCAAACTTGATCTCCAACATTGAACTCCATGTGTGAAATGTGCATCTATATAGTATTTGTGATAATTTTGGGCAATTTGCAACATGTATTTGATGTTTTGACGTTCTTCACTTCTTGTTGGATTCTATAAACAAAAGTGTTGATGACATCCACCTTGGCATCAATTGCATGGATCTTCATCATGCTCAAAGGTGAGAGAGGATGCTCTTTATACACAAGGAAGAATGGTGTGACTTGTGTGGATGCATTCACTGAATTGTTGTATGCAAATTCCACCAGTATGAGTTAAGTGCCCAGTTAGGTTCTTGCTCCTCTAGGACAAATCCTTGGACTGTGTCTTCAAAAGTGCGATTAGCCCACTTTGCTTGTCCATTAGTTTGTGATATTAAGCCATAGACAAAACCAAAAAGTGTTCTCCAAAACAAATTGGTGAATTGAGTGCCTCTATCAATGCTGAGCACTCAAGAAAAGCCATGGTGAGAAAATATTGCATCTAAATACAATTGAGCTAATTGTGAAGTTTTCACATGCTTGGTGGTAGGATATTGACCTACTCATTGTTTTGTTGAGTAGGTCAACAAAGACTACAATGGAGTCAAACTCTGAGGTGGTCTTGGGCAATTCACAAACTAGATCCATGCTTACCTATTCCCAAGGTTGTGTAGGAGTAGGAAGGGGTTGAAGGAGTCATGTGTGAGCTTGATTAGAAGGCTTAATTTTTTGATAGAGCTCGGAACTTTAAACATGTCCATCATATCATTGCTCATCTAGGGCCAATAATAATGGTGTTTGGCTGCATCCAGGTCTTGTCCACTCCAACGTGACTTGCAATGGTAGAATCATGCATTATGCTGGGATGGTGGTTCGTGTGCCCGTATCATCCGAGATCCATAACGTACCATCACAATAAGCAAGCCTTTAGGTATTGTTGATACCTTTGGATGATCAAGCTCCTACAATCTGTGGGTCTAGGTTTTGAGCAGCAAGAATCCTTGGCTAAAATTTAAGGTTCATCTTGACATCTATCACTAGATTGTTTGCCATAAGCATTTAGATAAATGCATCTACAATTTGCCTCTTGCTTTCCACATATATGATTTTCATGTTGAACCTTTGTCTCTACTTTGCCCACCAAATCTATTGACAAGATAGATCTTTCTGTGTCTTGAGTTAGACTAGAGGTTTGTGATTTGTCTCCATTACAAATGCCTTCTTGCCAAGATAGTGCTTCTAATGCTTGGTTGCAAGGATAATGGCCAACTTTTCATTTGGTGGTGTGATAGTTACTTTCTATCAATAATAACTTTTGAGAGAAATATGCAACTAGGTGCCATCCATTGTGCCACTCTTGTTGTAGGATTGCTCCTATTGCTACACTTGATGCATTTATAGCCAACTTGATTGGACGTTTTGGATCATAACATTTCAAGATGGGTGCATGTAGTAATGCATCTTTCAATTCTTGAGAGGCTAATTCTTATGTGGTTCCGCATATCCACTTCTTTCCCTTGCCAAGCAGTGTTGTTAGAGGCTATGTAACCTTGGAGAAGTCCTTGACAAATCAACAATAAAACCCCATCAATCCCAAGAAACTCTTGAGTTGAGTTTGAGATTTAGGAGCATTCCATTTTTGAATGACTTCTATTTTAATTGTTAACCCTTGGATACCTTCTACATTTACTCTATGTTCCAAGTGGTCTACTAAAGACTTGCCAAACTTGCACTTTGAGATTTTGGCATACAACTGATTATATCATAGAATCTGGAGGACTTCTCTTAGATATTGCTTGTGTTCCATCATTGTCCTATTGTAGACAAGGATGTCATCTAGGTAAATGATAACAAATTTATCCAAGTATGGATGAAATATATCATTCATCAAACTCATAAAAGTGACCGGTCATTGGTGAGGCTAAATGGCATCACTAGGTACTCAAAGTGACCATACCTTGTTCAAAAGGCAATTTTATGGATATCTTCTTCTTCAATCCAGATTTGGTTGTAACTACTTTGAGGTAAAGTTTGGTGAAGTGTTTTGTTCCATTGAGTTGATCAAACATGTCATCCATATAGCTAAGGGGTATTTGTTCTTCAATGTTTGTTGATTTAGGCCTTGATAGTCAATACACATGTGCATTGTATCATCTTTCTTCTTCACAAACAAGACAAGAGCCTCATATGGTGATATGTTAGGTTGGATAAACCCTTTCTCTGGCATGTCCTTGATTTGAGCTTTAGACTCATCCAACTCATGAGGTGAGAGACAATATGGAGCCTTACAAAGCGATGTCTTCCCATAAATTATCTTAACTTTACGATCTACTCTTCTTTTTGGTGGTAATCCTAAGGGTAGGTTGTGGCACCCACATTTTATTTTATTTTGTTTTTGTGCAATTTTGAAGAAGAAGTGTATAGACAAAGTTGTATTGAACCTAAATGGCATTGGAAGGAGAAGAATGGTGAGTTTGGGTTGAAACCCAAAGTAACATGACTTGGAGTCCAAAGCAAAGTACTCAGGTCAAAATCAGTCAAGAGAGACCCAAAGTAGGAGGACTTCATCTCGAGGTGATCAACCAGATGCAAAGGTGCCGTAACAAGTTCCCTTTGGAGGGATGAATCAAGAAAGTACGAGCAAAGAAATGGTAGACAAGGCACAAATAACTAAATCTGTATAATGCTAGGAGGAAGTCATGCAGAAAGGGTGATTTTCAATGACAAGTGATGGAGGAATGGCTGATCAACAAGGAACTATAAAATCAGGACTTTGTCAAGGGAATTTTGAAATGCCTCGCAAGTATCCTACACCACTGAGTAGTCAATCCGAAGGAGTGCTTGTAGAGAAGCTGGTTGATTGTTTGATATTTAATAGGTCTGAAGGAGTTAGGATCTTGAGACCAAGGGACAGTACAATTATTTTTCAATTACCACGCATTAGAGATTGCACAATGCCAAAGAAGAGTGAGAAGAAGATTCCTTTGCTTGCAGTACAAAATTGAGTGATTCAAAGATTAGATATGATAGCTTGGATTGAAATCCTAAGTAGACTTTGGATCACTTTTTTGGCATGGAACTAGAATTTGAGCTTTCCAGCGTTCATGGCCAAAGTAGCCTTGAGTGAGTGTGAGGAAAGACCTGAGGGTGAAGGAAAGAGAGGTAATCCGGCTTGATGGATTGAGTCGGATTGGATATTGGTGTTGGGGAGAGAGGTCGGTGAGGAAACAAGGCCACATTTATGGGGAAAGGAGAGTTTGCGGAGGAGACGGATGAGATCCAAAATTGCTTTACAACGCCATGCATGAAGAGCTGGTATAAGGTGGATACCTATTGAGACCCAGTCAGGTGAAGCATCATTGGGGCAATGATAGCACTTTTCAAGCCCAATTTGCATGACTTATGTAATGAAGCATCAGGCAGTCTTCTTCCACCACAATTTGCAAGCGCACAATAAATTGGGCAAAGTGCTTTCACCAAAGAATGCGGCAAATGGTGTGAGTGTTGGAGAAACCAAGATGCGCCTCACTATTTGGTGCCATTTGCTGCCCATTTCTATTTCAGATTGAATTTGATGGAGTCTGAGCAAAGAAAGATGGTGTCACATTTCCATCTAGACTGATGAAAGACTGCAGATGGCGAGGAGTCTAAGCAAAGAGAGATGGTGTCACATTTCCATCCAGACTTATGAAAGACTGCAGATGGTGAGGAACATCAGTACATTTGACAGATCCAATGTAGTGATGAGCACTATGTGCATACGAGGCAATATATCTGAGTAGCAGTGGCCATCCCAAAGAAGAGGAAGCAAAGTCATCCGGAGGAGAATTTGTCGCCAATCAAGCCAAAGAAGGTGAGGAAGGTGAACCTAAGACAAGAAGTCATAGTGCTTGATGAGTCATCGGGAGCAAAAGAGTCAAAAGGTGAAGCCAAGTGCAAAGAAGAAGACTCGGGAGAAGAAGAAGAACCAAAGTTGGCGCTACAAAGTGAAGAGTTAAGCACTGAAATTAAAGGTGAGGTAGAAGTTCAGAAACGCGGAGGAGACAATGTTGATAAAGAAGAATAGGAGTTCCATGCAGCAATTGGTCTAATGGAAGGAGGAGGAAACCTGTGTCACAGATTACCCACAGCGGAGATAGAAGAAACTCTGGAGGTTGAGCCGAAAGTGGAAGTTCAAGGAAGAAGAAGAAGGAGAAGAAGTGTTGCTACTGTGGTGGCAGAAGTAAGTAATGTAAGTCCGGTAGAAGAAGAGGGAGAAAGTTCAGATGAAGTACCTCTGAGGGTTAGAAGATTAAGACTTTGGAGTAAAGCTCTTGTAGAAGAAGTAAGAGGAGAAGAGCCACAACAATATAAGAGCTTACAAGTATTTTATGGGGTAGACTACTTGTCACGGGTAGTTTGTCCCTTGCTGGTAAAGTTGCAAACGAGGAGAGAAGATTTGAAGAGAGATCACTCAAGAATGAAAGATGAATTGACAGTAGTGCAGTACATGAGTGATGAAAATTTAGAGTTGAGAAGGAAGTTGAGTCGGGAAGAGCATGAGTTAGTGGAGCTTTGGACTGACATAGAGTTGGGGAGGAAGGAAATTGAGAGTCTAATAAAAGACTTCGTGAAGAGAAGGAAAGCCATGGAAAAGCAAGAAGATCAGTAGGAGCAACTGATGAAGGCTAAAGCCTTACAAGCAGAAGTATGCAATACACAAGTAAAAGTGATACATTTGAAGGCGATGGCTATTGTCATGGGTCAAGAGTTGGAAAGTTTGAAAGCTCGGGCTTGGCGGCGGGAGTTGGCCACATGAAATAGAGAAGAAGAGAAATTGTGAGGGTTAGTTGAGGGAATGGAAGAACAACTCCAGAGAGTGTGAAAGAAGCACTAAAGGCCGAGTTGGAAGATGACTTGAAGATACATCGTGAAGAGCTGGTAGTGGAGAGAGAGAAGCTGTAGACGCCAATCCGAGAGGCAAGCAAAGACATCATTGTAAGAATGAAGGCAATGTTAGGGATGATGTCTGAAGTTCAGTTGGAGGAAGCAAGACTGCAAGAATTAAAGTTGCAGGAAATGAGGAAGAAGAAAGCAAAGGACATTGAATTAAACAAGTTGTTAATTTGCTTCAGAGATCAAGTAGATAGGAATATATTAGAAGTAGGAGACAATATGTATATCAAGTTGGACTTAGTACATTCAGAATTAGAGAGACTTCATAGTTCCATGAAGTTAGAGACAAAGTCCAAAGTGGCAAAAGTAGGAGTGCATGTGTCTTTGGATCAATTATTTTGAGACATTAAAGAAGAGTGGGTCATGAGATAATGATTTAGATAAGTTAACCACTAGTGTAATTGTAGTTTAGAGTAAAGAAGTCATAGAAATAGTAAAGGAATTAGTAGAATTAGATAGACCCAAAGAAGGAGAAATACTTGGAGGATCATTGGGTTTGGAAGTCAAAGTTGAGGTTGATATCAGATCAGATTAGGATAATTTTGAGATAAGAAGAGGCAAATATGAAGAGGTGGTTTGTCATCTTAGATCTATAGGTTGGTAAAGTTGTTATGAATTGGTTTAGGAAGTTAAATAATTGTCAAGAGCCTATTTAAAGGAGGCCTTTGTAGTAAAATGTTGATCAATATTCATTTTTCTAAGAATAGATAAAGTGAAGTGCTATGAAGCAGTGCTTTTTGCTTGAGCTTAATTCCAAGTATCAACTTTTTGTGTGTACTTATGAGTGTTGAGAGAATTTCAAAGTGCAAGTCAGTGTGCTTGTTGTATGTTGGATTCCACATCCTTGATCTTCATTCTATGTGTTTGATCCTAAGTGAAGTGCAATTGGAGCAATGCCTTGACGGATCTGAGAGGAATTGTAGTGTTGGTAGTATTTTGCATTTGTTAGTGCATTGTAAGGTTGATGTGAAGCAATTTTGATCAAGGAAGTTGTACCTTCAGTGGAGGGTGGAATACAATTTTGAGGTGAAGTCGTCTTATAGCAAAGTAGCCATTTTTAGGATGATTTGAATGCATTGTGATTATTGAGTGTTAATTTTTGACAAGGCTAAGATATAGTGCTTGTTACTCTCTTTTGGGTGTGATTTCTACCTAAGAAATTAAAGGAGAAATCAAGGCAAATTATGCTTGTTATTTTTTGACTTTGTATTGAACATTTCTGACTCATATCTCTGCATGAACAAACTTTACTTACCTTATTACCGCAAAAGTGATATTTGCCGGGTTATCACATAGGTCATTGGGGAAGACATCTTGAAACTCATTGACCACATCTTTCTAGTTCTCAAGAACTTGTCCATCAAGTTGTGCACTTTGGAGTTCTCTTATTAGGCCCATGAAATATCTATCTATCTTACAAATAACTATTGTCCCTATAACATAGAGAGGTAATTCTTGCTTGTGTACTCTCTCTTTAACCCCAATGATCTTCCATTGGCAATTGCTCACTACTTTCTTCCTCCAATCAACTATGGGATTGTAGTGCTCCATCCATGACAGACCTAAGATTGCATCATAACAAGCTAACAGTATCACTTGCCACTCAATCGCTCCTTGATACTCTCCTATAGAGTGTTACCTTTTTAGGTAATGACTCAATCTCTATTTGCCCATTAGGTAATTTTACTTCTTCATTCTCATTCTTCTCTAGATCCATCCCCAACCTTATTGCAATAGAGCAAAACAAGAAATTCTCTATTGCTCCAGGGTCTATCAATACTCTCACCTGATTGCCTTATAGGACTTCATTTATGACAATCAATTGTGAGTTTGTCTTCCTCAATCTTTGTGCACTTGTCCTCTTCCTTCCCCTACTTTTTAGCTTCTCCATTGAGCTAGTAAGGCCACAAGGTACATCTATTGGTGATCTTTATTTTCTGATGTGATTTTTGCCTCCTCTTCAATTCATCTCTCTATGTTATTCAAAGATTGCTTGTATGGAGGCCAAGGGCCCTAGGAAAATGATTATGACAGTTAATGGCTAGGTGCCCAACTCAGCTATAATTATAACAATGATGTTGTTCTTCTTGAGTCCCTTCCCTTTATGGGACCCCATTCTCCTTTCTTTGACCCGTCCTCGCTCTCCTTAGAACAATTCTGCTCCTCATTCTTGAAACCAAATGTTGCACAATTCCATAAGAATTGGTCCACCAAAATGTTGTGTTTCAACCCAATAATGTTGATATGGGACAACCTCTTCACCTCCTCCAAGGGCCCCTACTATTCTTTGATCACAAGCCATGGCTTCAAAAACCATGTGAGGGTTTTGTACCATTACTTTTTGGTGGATTTGCTCTTTTAGCATTCATTTGAAATTATCTAGAGCTTGTATTAGACTCGTGTTGGTTATTGAAACTTGTAGATCAAGTAATGCTTCTATGTATTCTTGCTCATTGTTCTTTTGCTTCAACTTCCATAATCGGATTTGGGCCATCTTCATAGAATCCACTATAAAAATATGGAGTTTACCAACGAGTTAGTCAAGGCTAACAAAGTAGCAAATTAGCCAAATTAGCCTAGAATATTGTAGAAATATCTAAAGAGTTACTTGGTACCTCCCAAGTATTGAGCAATATGCATGCCAAGTGGTGACTTCTAGGAGGAAGCTTCTTGGCTAGCTTAGCTTGCACTCTAAGTAGGTAGCTTCTAAAAGCTTCTAACTAGCTTAGCTTGCACGTAAAGTAGGCGGCTTCTAGAAGAAAGCTTCTTGAGAAGCTTCTCCATTAGCTTGGCTTGCACTCCAAGAAAGCGGATAAAAGAAGCTTCTCAAGAGCTTTTTAGGCTCCCTAAAAATACCAAGGCCAAAGCTCATGCTAGGCATTTGGAATTTCCCTCATTCAAGAGTCCCAATGTGACCTTTCACTTTCCATTCTCCTATTTCTCTCCTTGGTCTTTTACATTGGTATTAGAGTAGGAATAGAATGGATGGAATTTATGGACCACCAAATCCATTTTTTCCAAACCATTGGGATTTTTGTGTCCAAGTACTATCCAAGTATCATTTCACACAATTCATCACCTCACGCTTTGGGCAGAATTTTTTGAATGTGATCACCTTGTCCAAGGAACCCTTGGTACTTCCGCTTGTAACTTATGGAGAATGATGGATGTGTTGCATCTATGTGTTAATAAATTAAATAAATTGGGAGTAGTGGGATAGAATAGTAGCCATGGCAGCAATGCTTGAGGTTATCATTGCTATGCAACAAAAAATTGAGCACCTTATTTGATTGTTGGATGAACAAAACCATCAACAACAAGAGCATGTAGAGAGAGCACCAATTCAAGAAGGAAAAGACCAAAATTGATTTCCAAAACCTAAGGTATTTGAAGGCAAGAATCTTCTAGGTGAAGTGGAGAATTTTGTGTTTGATTGTAATGTTATTTCAAAGCTACCAATCTTCAAGATGAATGGAAGGAAATTCTCTTGGCTTCTAGCCAATGGATGGAGTAACAAAGCTATAGTGGCAATTCCAAGTGGAGCAAGTTGAATGGCAATTTTGTTACACCAATCTTGACTTGGGTAGAATTCAAGAGTGTAATGATTGGTCAATTCAAGACTATAAATGCCACACAAGCTACATGTGATAGGTTGACAAAGTTGAAGTAGATTGGCTCTATAAGAAGTTACATCACTCAATTCCAAAACACCATCATGCAAATTACAGATATACTAGAAGATGAAGCTCTAGATCAATTTATGAGGGGCTTGAAATCATGAACTAAATTAGAGATGACCATGCAAGAGCAAAAACACTTGGAGGAAGCCATGCAATTAGCCAAATGCTTTGATTCCTTGGTTGTAGCAATTTGGTCTTGACCTTGACCTCCATAGAACCTACCAATACACTACACATGGGTAGAGGAGCTGGCACCAATGGAGATTGATGCCATTCAATGGAGACCACTTAACATTGAAAATAGAAACATTACAACAAAATGATAGTTGTTTTTATTGTCATCAATTTAGACATTGTATTGTTGAATGTCCACTCAAGAATGAGCAATCTCAACAAGCCACCCAAATAGCTTTTGTGGATCAAAATGATCAAGGAAACAAGGAATCCTAATAAGAGAATTTGAATCACCTATTGGGAACTTGATTAGTTCTAATGGAATCAAAGGCTTGACCTATGCAAGTTTGCTTCAATTGCAAGGTATGATATTTGATTGTGGTTCTAGGATTTTGGTTAATTCTAGAAGTTCAAAAAGTTGTTTGTCCATGCAATTAGCAAGGAAATAATGTATTTCTGTCAAGCCAATAATTGGAAGCAAATTGATGATGACAAATGGCGTAAAGGGGTCTACATTTTTACCTCATATCCTATTATATTCAAAATTGAGAAGGAATATTTGGAGTGTATGAGGTTTATAATGGCAACTCTACACTATGATGTCATTCTGGGTTTAACTTGGCTTGAAAGTCATTAGGTTCGATTTGATTGGACCCAAGAATAAAAATTCAAGTCCAACACCAAGGTAGGAAATTTTGATTAGGTTTTTTAGCACCTTTGAGTAAGACGCCTAAGAACAGTTAGTTGCAAGATAGGAAGTTTGTAAAGAAATCAGCCATAGAGCAAGCTTTGAAGTAAGATAAGTCCCAAGATGGGAAGTTTGTTAGTGAAGCAGCCATAGAGCAAACTTTGGAGGAAGATTAATCTATTTTTATAGTGTAGATCAAACCGATTACACAATGAGAATTTGAAGAGGGTTAGAAGCCTCATCAAGCAATGGTTTAGGAGTTTGTAGATGTGTTTCCAAATGATCTACCAAAGGGATTACCTTCCAATCGTGGTATGCCCTTCAAGATTGAGTTATTGCCATGGAGTAGTCCAATGAGTAGACCAATAGATTTGCTCTCACCAAAGGATTTGGATGAATTATAAATAACACTTACAGAGTTGTTGGAGAAGGATTTCATGTGATATAGTACATCTCCTTGGTAACCATTAGTACTATTTGTTCCAAAGAAGGATGGAGGACTTTGTTTTTTATTAATTATTGTGGGCTCAATAAACAAATAGTGAAAAATACATATCCCTTGCCTCAAATTGATGACTTGCTTTATCAATTGAGTGGAGCATGATAATTCTCCAAGTTGGATTTTCAAAGCAACTATTGGTAAATCCTCATTGATAAGGAGGATAGGCAAAATATTATCTTTTGCATAGGGTATGTGCATTTTGAATAGAGAGTTCTACCTTTTTGGCTCACTAATGCTTTAGCAATCCTCATGTATCAAATGCATTGGATGTTGGACAAACTATTGGATCGGTACATGGTGGTGTTCTTGAATGATATTTTAATCTCCAACAAGATGGAGGCAAAATATGCAAATCATGTACAAGAAATCCTAAGACGACTACATCAATGAAAAATTTATTGCAAGAAGTCAAAGTGTGCCTTTTGGTTGAAGGAAGTCAGCTTCTTGGGTCACAAGATCTTATCAGATGGGATCAAGATGGAAGAGGCAAAAATCAAGGCCATTATTGATTGGCTTACTCCAAAGGATGTTATAGAAGTATGGGTATTTAATGGATTGACAAGTTTTCATTGATAGTTCTTCCACTACTATGAACACAAGTCCATATCATTGACCAACCTCTTGGAGAAGAACTCAAGCTTTTAGTGGAACTCCAAGCACACAGAAGTGTTCTAGAAGTTGAAACATATGGTGTCTTCAAGACCCATTCTTCAACTACCTTGTGTGGTTGATTTTGATGCTTCTAACAATGGAGTTGTGTTGTAGCAAGAATTTCAAGATGGATTATAGCCCATTGCCTTTGTGTCTTATTGATTAAACAACATAGAAAGGAATTACTCTATTCAAGATCAAGAACAATTAGCAATGGTATTGCCACCAAGGTTTGGAGACACTATCTCTTGGGAAACAAGTGATCATGAGAACCAATCACAAACCTTTATTGCAAACATTATATTTGGAGTACATGAAGAGTCAACATCATGGATGAGAGTAACAACTACAGATATTTGACATCAAACTTGAGTACAAACCCGGTTGGTTCCATGTCATCCCTGATGCTCTATCACAATGACCTGATTTGAAGTCCCTTCCTCTCATCTCAATGGCAGTTATGATCATTTTAGTCGACTCCAAAGCCCAAATTGAGTTCAAGATAGCTTTACAACAAGATCCCTTCTTTCAAATGGTACAAGGTCATCTTGCAGCATGCAACAAAGAGTAGAACACCTTTTCCTTCAAGGAAGGCCTTTCATTTTGCAAGAATGAGATCTATGTTCTAGCCAAGGGTGATCTCTGACTTGTGCATCTTCAAGAAGCCCATGATATACCAATTGTTGGTCACATGGATGTGGATAAGACCTTGAGTACCTTCTAACACCAATGGCGGTGGCCCAACATGGCACAAGATGCTTGAGAGTTTGTTTGATCTTGTGAGAGTTGCCAATGCAATAAGACAAACAACCAAAAACCAAGTGGACTCCTTCAACCACTCCCTATTTCATCTGCTTGATAGGAATGATATTAGATCTCATCACATCCTTGCTCAAACAAAGCAAGGTCACACATCAATTGTGGTGTTTGTGAATAAGCTTAGTAAGCAAATCCATTTTGCACCAACCTTTGGTACCTTGGATACTCTAACATTGGCACCGATCTACTTTGACAATGTCTTCAAACATCATGGGATGCCTTGTGTACTCATCTTCAACCATGATCCTTGTTTCATTGGAAAATTTGGCAAGCATTCTTCTAGATACTTGGTACCAAGCTTGCTTTTTCAACATCCTATCATCCTCAAATAGATGGGCAAATCAAACATGCAAATTGCACCTCGAAGGATATGCTTTGTGCACTCATCAACATTTACCATACCAATTGGGATGAATGTCTTGCAGTTGTGGAGTTTGCATATAATAATTCCAAATAGGCAAGCATTGGATTCTCTCTTTTCTTCCTTAATTTTGGCCAAAAACCCCTTGTTCTAGATTCCCTTCTTTCTCCTCCTCTATCTCATGTTCCTCATACTTCCACCTTCTTGACCACCATATCACAATCTCTCCAACAAGCCAAATCTCATCTTATGGTGACTCAAAATAGATAGAAAAAAAATGCAAACCACCATTGTCATGATCTCATCTTTCAACTTGGTGATAGGGTCATGCTCTCCTCTAGTAATCTACCCTTCCCACTTGATTCCCAAGTCTTTAAGCTTACTCCTAATTGGAGAGGTCCATTTGATGTCACTCAAATTATTTCTCTTGTTGCTTATCAACTTGCCTTGACTTGCTTTCTCTTATGTGAATCCACCCTATCTTTCATGTTTCCAAGTTGAAACACTTTTTTTCCAATCCATCTTCCTTTTCCTCTTGTGTCCTCCTCCTCCCATGCCTATCAACAATCATGAGTATGAAGTTCATTGTATCCTTGCATGTCATCACATTCAATGTGGCTGCCAATAGCATATTAAGTACAAGGTCCTTTGGAAAGGATATCTCCTTCATGATGCTACTTGGGAGCCTATTTCTCACCTCTGGAATGCACAAATGGCCATCCAAGAGTTTGAAGCTCCAATGGTGACAAGGATGTCATCAACTAGCAGTGTGAGAATATGTAACAATATGGAGTTTACCGACAAGTTAGTCAAGGCTAACAAAGTAGCAAATAGACCAAATTACCCTAGAATATTCTAAAAGTATCTAAGAAGCTACTTGGCACCTTCCCAAGTATTGATTGGGTAACATGCATACCAAATGGAAACTTTGTAATGCTTCGAGGATATGAGACTTGAGAAGAAACACACCATGAGAAATACACAATTTTGCACTCAACCTCTGATGCTCCAAAGAAGCACCTTCTCAATATTATATAGACAAAGAGGATCTCCTCCAATGATCTCCATCCACCCTAGGATTAGACACACTGATAGGTGACATGTCAGCAAGATCCACCCTTGGATTACCTACTTGGATGGGTGATATTCCGGTCCTGGTCCTATCTGGTTGGTCAAACAAGCTTTGACCAAAGGGAATCTTTTTTGGAGAATCTTCTTATAGGAATCTCAAAATCACGTGGCTGAGGTACCATTGGAAAGCCCTCGATGAAACAAAGCAAAGGGGAGGGAATGCCAACCTTTCCTTTGAAAGGAAGAATTCTCACATTTTCAAGGTCTAATTCATCCGTTTAGGCCTCCAAAATTGCCTTCAAAGATTTTAGGCATATTTTGGTTCTTACTCTATAAGTAGAAGTCCACTTTTGGTGATACCTCTTTCTAATCTATTAATTCCATCATGTGTAACATCCTTCCAGATGTTACCAAACCAATTCTCACCTTTAAATCATATGTTTAGCTATTGGTTCTAAAGTTTTCAAGTCTATTTTGATTTTTTCCCTATTAGTGTAATACCAAGGGTTAGCCATATGATCTAGATGTGAAATTTGGTTTGGTAACTTTTAGAATGATTTTATACTTGATGGTCAAAATAGATCAGATAGAAGTATCACCAAAAGAGTACTTTTACTAATAGGGTAGAAACCAAAATAGACTTGAGAACCTTAGAACCAATAGCTAGACATATGATTTAAAGGTGAGAATTGGTTTGGTAACATCTGGAAGGATGTTACACATGATGGACTAAACAGATCAGAAAGAGGTATCACCAAAAGGGGACTTCTACTAATAGAGTAGGAACCGAAATATGCCTGAAATCTTTGAAGGCAATTTCGGAGGCCTAAACGGATGAATTAGGCCTAAAAAATGTGCAGATCCCCCCCCCCACAATGGAAAGGCTGGCCTTCCCTCCCCCCTGCTTTGTCTTGTCAAGAGCTTTCCAACGGTACCTTACTCACGTGATTATGAGATTCCTACAAGAAGATTCCCTAAAAGATTCCCTCTGGTCAAAGCTTGTTTGACCAACCAGATAGGACCTAGACCAGACAGGTCACCCATCCAAGTAAGTGATCCAAGAGTGGAGCTTGCTGACATGTCACCTATCTGTGTCCCTAATCCTATGGTGGAGCTTCCTTGGAAGAGATCCTCTTTGTCTATATAATAAAGAGAAGGTGCTCCCTTGGGGCATCGAATGTTTGAGGGTGCAATCTGTGTTTTCTCTCTTCTCTTGTCCTTGGAGTATTACAATTAGTAGAAGTACCCTTTTGGTGATATTTATATGATCTATTTTGACCATCATATATATCATCATGCTCAATGTTACCAAACCAAATTTCACATCTAGATCATATGGCTAGCTCTTGGTATTACAAACTTCTAGGAGGAAGCCTCTTGGGAAGCTTCCCGACTAGCTTAGCTTGCATCCCAAGTAGGTAACTTCTGGAGGAAGCTTCTAGAAGCTTCCAATTAGCTTAACTTGCACACCAAATAAACTACTTCTATAATAAAGCTTCTTGAGAAGCTTCTTGGTTAACTTGGCTTGCACTCCAAGAAAGCGGTTTAAGGAAGTTTCTTGAGAAGCTTCTCAAGAGCCTTGTATGCTCCCTAGAAATACTTAGGCCAATGCTCATGCTAGGCATTTGGAGTTCCTATCATTCAATAGTCCCAATGTGATCTTTCACTTTCCATTCTCCTATTTCTCTCCTTGGTCTTTTATGATCCATGGATTGGAAGTTGTTCAACAACTCTTCTTGCATGGCCATCCAACTGAACCCTCTTCCTTCTACCAAGATTGATCATTCCCAAACATCAAACTATGTGAGGACTTATCGGTCAAGTACCCATATGAAAACACACATGCTGAATGATTAGTGATTTCTATTGAAAACAATCAAAAGTGTTGATTCATTCTTGAAATCCAATTCTTTAGTACTCCCATGGAACATTGTCTCTTGTAAAGCTTGATATTGCATGTCTTATTCATCCATAATAACAATGTGGCCTCATTGTTGATGGGAGTCAATGTCATTGGCATGAGTGACTCTCTATGTACTTTGGCTGTATTGGGTTTGGAACAACTCTCCTTCATGCATTGCTTGATCATTCTTGAAAGTACATACTTGATTTTGCAATGCTTTCATGGTCATCTTGATCTCAAAAAACTCATTCCACATCCCCTACATTCCTTGTATCAACTCTTGCAACTATGGATCCATGATTCCTACATATAAAAACTACTCAATTACTACTTACTACTTCAATAGAGGGTTAATATGATCACTTGAGAGGGGGTTATGGACTATTAGGACTACCATTTGGACTTTAGAGACTATCACTCATTGATGATATTCTTCACCAAAATTGCAAACTACAAAATCCCTAAACATTACTCTCGGTCTAACCACATAATAAATTTCTACTTGAGTTGGAAAGGGAGAGGATTTGGTATATTCAGATTCATTATAAGAGAATGAAGATCTCATCACAAGTACAATAATTGAGTTTGGCAAATTCATCACTATGTTTATGAATTTTGCTCCAAAATGGTAAACAAGATATACTCTCACTTGCTTAAGTTAGATGTACATAATTTTAATGTGAAACAAATTCAAGAGAAAAGTGAGGTGCAAGAAATTATCCTCCAGGGGCCTCCATCTCATCCTCTCCCTTAAACACCTCCAATCTATTGATTGCACAATCTTTTCTCCCCTTGAAATTACTCAATCTCAATAATCCGTGTTCCTCCAAGAGGAGTGATCCACTTTCTTGGATTAAAATACATGCCCTAATGCCATTGTAATATTCAAAAAATAGGAGAACCTCCAAGAGAAACACAAGAGAAGAAACACACTGCTTTAGCCTTCAATACTCTTAGTCTCCAAAACAGAGCACCGTGTCTTCATTATTTAGCAAGGAGGATCTCCTCAAAGAGAGCTCCACCTTTGGATCATATATATGGATTGGTGATCTATCAGCAAGCTCCACACTTGGATAAGTTGCATGGATGGGTGACCTATTGGTCCTTGTCTTATTTGGTTCGACAAGCAAGTTTGATCGGAGAAAATCTTTAGGGAATCTTCCTATAAGAAGCTCAAGATACCATGGGTGAGATACCATTAGAAATTTCTTGACAAGAAAAATATAGGGGAGAAGGCAATGCCTCTTTCTGCAAAGGAGAGAGGGAGATCTTGACAATTTTTAGGCCATATTCATCTGTTTAGACCTCTAAATTGACTATGAAGTTTTTAGGGTGTTCACAACCTTTGCGCTATTAGTGGAAGTACTCTTTTGTGATATCTCTATTTGATCTACTTAGAAAATCATATATAACATCCTTTCAGATATTACCAAGCCAATTTCTACCTCTAGACAATATATCTAGCTAACGGTATTATAGTTCCTCACCCATGCTATTTTGAGTATATTCTAAACTCAAAATAGATTCTCTTTGGTCAAACTTGTTTGATAAACTAGATAGGAAGAGGACCAATAGGTCACCCATCCATGCAAGTAATCTAAGGATGGAGATTGCTAATAGATCACCAATCCATGTATCTGATCCAAAGGTGGAGTTCCTTTTGAGGAGATCCTCCTTGCTATATATAAAGACAAGATGCTCCTTTGGATGCTCCTTTGGATGCTCCTTTGGATGCTCCTTTGCATCAAAGTATTGAAGGTTGTAGCCTTATGTTTCTCTTGGGATTTATCTTGTCCTTCTATCATTATACACCATCACCAAATTTTCTAAGATAGATACAATGATTAACTTAACATATAATAAAACTTTTTACTTGCATGAAATTATCAAATCTCAAGTACCATTGTCATGGAACCTATTTTAGCTATATAGACTCTTCTTTAAGCAACAAACCATGTGCTCTTTGGCCTCTAATACCATGTACAATTCTTCATCTGACTTGCCTTATGAAAATGTCATCTTTACATCAAGCTATTCAAGATGAAAATCCTCCACAATTACTGTTTTTAGTAATACCCTAATGGATGTCATATTCACCATTTGTGCAAAGATCCTATGTAATAGACTGCTTCCTATGCAAAAAACCTTTGACCACAAGCCTTTCCTTGTGTCTTCAGCTACCATATTCCTCTATCTTTATTTTATACACACATTTGTTTAGCAATACCTTTTTGCTGATAGGTAGTCTTGTTAATTCCCATGTCTTATTTTGGTACAAAAAATTCATCTCATCTTTCATAGCATGATCAAGTTTCACATGAGTTTCACATGAGTGCATCATGTTTGCTTCCTCTTATGTCTCTGGCTCTCCTAAAACTGTATATAAGACATGACTTAGAACTGTATTTGCAGATGGATCAAATATTACCTTGCTTTTCTCACTCTTGTGGATCTCTTTGGTGTTAGATTCGCTTGTTCCTCATGTTCTTTGTGTTCCTCCTATTGCAGGGCTTTTTCACTTGACTCCTCATGTTTACTAGATTTTGTGCAAATTTGATCTTGAGGAGCATGGTGGTCTATTGGAGATCTCTTTCCAGACTCAATATCCAAATGAACATATTTTAGTTTAGTTGACTTCTAGTGTGCATTTTGATGATCTGTATACATCTTGCTCTCTTGAAATATCACATTCCTACTATGAATAAATTAGTTATTTTCATAATCCTAGAATTTATAACCATGCTCATCACTACCACAACCATTGAAGATACACTTTTGAGATCAAAGTGTATCTTCAATGGTTGTGGTAGTGATGAGCATGGTTATAAACTCTAGGATTATGAAATCATATCTTCATATCCTTGTTGTCAATCAAAGTATATGTTATGTAGCCAAACACCTTTAAGAAAGAATACTTTACTTTCTTACCTAACCATGCCTCCTTTGGTGTCTTTCCATCTAGTGTGCTAGATGGACTTTTATTGATCAAGTACACAATCATATTGATTGTAGCAGCCCAAAGGTGGAGTGGCAATCCTATGTGTACTCTCATACACTTTGCTTGCTCCAAGATTATTTGGTTCATCCTTTTTGCTATGCAATTTTCTTGTGGTGTTCTTGGAACCATCTTTATACCATGTATTAATTATTCCTTCTGATGTTTGGCTTTTGATGAAGAACTTTGTGAATTCTTGATTTGTGTACTCACCTCCATTGTCAGATTTTAGTGCTTTAATTTGACAACATGCATCTTTCTTGACCATTGCTTTCCACATCTTGAACATATTGAAGACTTTTGATTTCTCACAAAGAGCATAGACCTAGGTATTTCTTGCATTATGAATGAAATTTACAAAGTACCTCTTGCCCCCATATGAAAAATCCTACATTAGATCTCATACTATAATAGAATGAGGAGAGAAATAAGAGAATGGAATATCAAATTGAAATTCTGAATTGAGTGAAACTCCAAATGCATGGCATTGGCTTCAACCTTGGTATTTATAAGCCATTTAGGTACAAGGTTCTCAAAAAGCTTCCACACAAACTTTCCTCTTGAATCTTCTTTTCTTGGAGTGCAAGCTAAGCTAGCCATTTACATGGCATGTAAGCTAAGCTACCCATCAACTTGGCATACAAGTTACTCAATCCCCATAAGGTCCCCATACGCTTCTAACCCCAAACCTTCCTAGATGATTCTAGGGTATTCTACAATGAAGCTTCCTAGATGCTTCTAGCATATTCTCAACTTTTGTAGGTTATGCTAGCTCTATATGTAGCTGATTCTACTAACTCTTCTAATAAATCTATATTATTACACGTACATAGGTGTGTACCAACTCCAATCTCTTGCTTTTGCTCTATCAAACTTTTCAATTTCAATTAATTGCCTTTTGCTTTCCACATATGCAGGTCCCATAGAAATCTAACTCAACCTTCTTCAAACCTAGCAACAAGTTTCTTGTGTGTAACACCTTACACCTTTTTCACCTAGATGCCCTAGTCTTTGATACCATAGTGTAGATGGATTTTCTAAAGCCTTAGTTGTTACAAAAATATTCTCATCGCTATGTCCTTCGAGTAGGTAAAGTGTACTTTTATGCTTTCCCTTTGCTACTACTCTTGCTTTAGATGTTATCTTCCATTCTTTGCTTCCAAAGATTGTAACAAAACCTTCTTCATCAAGTTTGCTAGGTGAGATAATGATTTTCTCCTATTGCAAGATGTGCTTTGTCTTGTAAGACAGGCTTTGCTCCACCAAGAATCTTGATCACAATCATTCTCTTTCCAACTACAAGACACCTTTGACCATTTCACACAACCACTTGTCCAAAATGACCAGAGTAGTAAGCTAAAAAATATTTTCTCTGATGTATAATGAAAAGAAGCTCCTACGTCCACTGCCCACTTGTATGTAACAAAACCAAAACCTACAATTAAATACAAGTTTTTTAAATGAAGTTCTTTATTAACTACATCTTACTAACTGCATCTTCCTAGTCTTCTTCATTTTTCTTTTACAAGCTTCACATTGATGCCTTCTATGCACTGGTTGGTGACAATAGTAACACTTATTGTTTGATACTGCTTTCTTGCTTCCTGTCCCTTCTCCAGACTTTGATCTAGTGCAACCACTAGGTTTATATGGACTTTGGTTTCTTCCATGGTTTTGCACTTCCAATGTCATAGAACTTGTAGATGTTGACTAGTTGTATCTCCCAAAAGCTCTTCTCCACATCTCTTTGTCCATGATGCTACTTATAAAATTGTCAAGTGTCAAGTCATCTTTGTGGTGCTAGAATCCCTTGCATAGCTTTGTTGTAGCTATCTGGTGGAAGACAAAGAAAAAATAGAGCCTGTAGCTTCATATCAAAATCTTGTCCATCAAAGTTTTCAACTCTGATTTTTTCTTTTGCCATTCTTGTTTGCTTTCTGATCTAAAGACATGAATGATTCTTTCGAGAAAATATCTCTACCCCAACCAACGCTCTAATACCAAAGTGCTCAAGTGCTAAATCCATTCATAGACAGAAAAGTAACCACAAAAATAGACACTGATTTGTTATCGAGATTCACCCAACTTGGGCTACATCCCCAGCTGAGACATTTCCTATTATCTCACTAAACGCAATAGGAAGGATTGTTACAAACTAGAAGTATCATTAAACTAAGAGAAGAAAGAACTATCTTATAAAAATCTCTCTTCCGTCTCTTCTCTATACAACACTCCTATTGTTCGTATTGATTTGGAATCAACCCCAAGTTGAAAACAACATAGTTCTATTTATAATAGAACTAACCTTAACAAGCTGAAAACAACGTAGTTCTATTTATATAATAGAACTAACCTTAACATGGCGCCGCTGGTTTTGCTAACACTAAGTTTATTTCTGAATGCACACCACGTTTAAATCGCGTACACTGTGATCACCAAAAGCTCATACTCTTTCACATGCGGAAGGAATCTAAAGCTCAACCGAGTCTCTTCGTACGTTAGCCATGTGTTCATGAGATGTATTGAAGCAAACATGTGAAGTGATTCAAGCAACGTCGATAAAGGTAGATAATATTTTCCTCATTAGGAGTGATGTCATTGTCATCGACGCAGAACAAAGGACGAACGCAGTAGTAATCTCTAAGTTTCTCTCCGCAACAGCACCTTAGCGTGCAGGTAGGGGACCGCGCCTCTTTCTGCAATCCAGCTTTTCGATCCTCCTTTGGTGTCCAGGTTTCCACCTCAGGTGTCTATGGCATGTAGACAAGGCACAAAAGTGACCAGCCCCTGGGCTGAAATAGTTGTCCCACGAGAGTATCATTGTGGTTGTTCGGAATTTGGCTATACGGGGTCGGATCGAGGCATTGTGTGTAGGTCCAGTAGCCGAGCACAGCTGTTAATAACGGCAACTGACGGTAAATGATTACAATTTCACATACAAGGTTCGAGTTAAAAGGAGCATAAGACAAAATCTTTTTAAGAATAGCGTTAACGTGTGAGTGAAGCTTGATCGTCGGCTCGTAGTTTTTACTCATGAAAGGAAAAGTTGTCTAGTCTGACGAGAGAGGCCAGCATGTTGAGCTGTGTTCACCCGAGCCTTATTAGTACAATAAGCAGGCATGCATAGTCCCGGACATGAAGATGGTGGAAGAGTTAACAGATACAACAACGGTACAGGTCCTGGACATTAAAGACCATCAACGTGCTTGCAAATACTTCTAGTACATTACGAGGATGCAGAAGATAGACCATGCCCTGCAAGCGACACTAAATCGAAAGACGGAAACCAGTCTAGGCTTACGTGCGTATACGCACAGCAAGTATATGCGTTCTAAACAGACACGCTTAGAGAACGGCTTGCATTTCCATGAAAGTTAGTCGACCTGGTCCATTAGTCACCATGTCGACTAACTTTCATGGAAATGCAAACAGTGGTCTGGTTTGCAAGCCTTTGCATGTTCTGCACCACTTTTATTGGAGTTTCTGGAAGCCTGAGCTCATAAGAGAAACAACATGTTCTCTTCTACCTGATCTTAGAACCATTTCAAGGTCCTGACTAAATTCTTCTGACACTATCTTGTCCTTGATACTCATGTTTCAATTGTGAGTTTAACAATCAGCTCTCTCATATCTGATGCTCGCCAGAAGATACACATAAGTACGTGTCTCTTCCTCCAAGGCCAGAATGATAGTTGTGACGATAATATATTATGCATAAGCAGGCCTCTTTATAATAGGCGATCGACTGAATTACCTAAATTAGCTTAATATAGGTGTCGTTTCAGCATTAATTTAGGCGGTACACATTTAGTCGAGATTGAAGGCCAATAAATGAGAATTAGAAAAAAAAAACCTCGTGCAACAAGATGTACATTAGCAGGTTGCTCCTCAATTATCATCATCCCTAAATGCCTCAATTTGCATATACTGTTTTGCTGCAGCACACCTTCAAGTCTAAAGTCTGAGAGACTCTTACTGTGATCACCTTTCTCCCACCTCAGAACAAAGAAGTCAGACTCCACTGTCTTGTGTCTAGAAATATAGTTGCAACGCCACCACAAAACTCAACTAAGTTTGGAAACAGAGAACTGAGTAAGGTCCAAGCATTGTCAAACGATGTCTTTTGGTTACAACCATCAATGCCCTCATGCAACACTAGCTCATTGTGATAAGCTAGAAGAAGAGCTTTATGCTCATCGGCAATGACATCTATTTGTGTGGCCGAGTATCGGTGCTGCAAGCGAAAGCTCTGTCTATGAGCCTTGCGAATGAAGTCGGCAGCAGACATGCAAACAAGCTCTTGCGGTAAACAGGTGGTAGTGCAAGTGGATCGATGAATGGGCTGTTGTCTGCATCACACTACACGACGATTCTCTCAATGCAAGCACATGCTTCAACAAAGACTAGACCAACATCTTGCAACAACTCATTACGGTACATTTCATTGGTAGCATCGAGAATGCCTTCAACCCATGATGCGAGTCCGACACAAATTCATGCACATTCCAAAGTGCAAGCACATAGCGACTCCTAATGATATGCATTGTCACATCTAGGATAGAAATCATTTCTGTTGTCAATGGGCCATTAATACCTAGATCTTCAATGAAGGTGCCAATGAGAGCATCAAGCTCCGCCTGCTGTTGTGATAATAGGGTCGTCAAGCTTTGAATCTTGTGAAAAGTTTTGGCACTGTTCACCGTGAAGGTATCCATGGCAAGAAGGTACACCCACCAAAGTCGAGGCGGGGCACTCATAGGCTGCTTCAAATCAATGTAAGATAGGAGCTCAGGCCGGTGTAAACTAGGAACCAAGTTGTAACCTTCTCCATAGAAAGCCATCGATTTCAACACGGGGGCATGTCGTACTCATTTCTGCAATCAGGTTCTGTTGTTGCGTGAGATGTGAAATGAAACCAGTCATCATAGAGAAGAAGCGCTCCTTCACAACTACATTCATGATATGCTGCATAACTAGATCAAGTTGATGCGCTCCGCACCAAATTTGGATCAGATCACAATCATTATGAAGTTCTCCCTAAGCTTTGTCACGATGCCAACAACACATCCGGTCATATTTTGAGCTCCATCGCTTGACACGCCAGAATACAAATTCTCCAATGAGAGTAGAGTACATCAAGAAATTGAAAAATCATGTTGAACATGACTTCACCTATGTGTCGGTCAAAAATTTGCAATTATCACCCATGCAATTTGCAAACAACGCCCTTATTCTCCACATACACACGAAGACAAACATCCAAATATGATGTGCTCTAGTGTGATGCTAAGTCCAATGCTAACAAAAATGCCCAAGTTTTCTTTAGTAGCTTTGATAGTCGGTGACAGTTGGCGGCACAAACTATCCTAACAAAGCTATTGACATTCTCATGAGAGCAAGATCGCAACGACGGAGCAAATAGGACTTCATATGTCTTGCCGATGATGTTTGTTGTCATGCAAAATGATGCTCCACACGCAATATATTGAATGGCAAGGTTGAAGAGTTGTGTTTTGGATGTTACAATTGTGACAGTATAGGAAGAAGGCACTTTGTCATTATCTATTGGCTCGTTGGGTTTGAAAACTGCCAACACTTGCTACTTTACCTTCATAGCATTGGCACGGCGGTTAGCAACCACAATTGCACATTTGTCCTCCCTCCCAAATGCAAGCTCGTGCTTGTCACCATCGTCAACATCACTAGCCTCATCCCCAACTAAATACATCATCTCACCAACAATTACTGCAATGATTCCTTTATGGATGATGAGGACAATCTCACAATTTCCCGTAGCTTGAGAGACAAAGTGAGCCCTAAGAGTGCTTTTGAAAGGGACCTCAACTTCATGAAAGAAATGCTCCTGCTCCAATTTTGATTGCAGCTTTTCATACTATCAAAATTTGAGAGCATGTTGCTTCTTCATTTGAAAGTCAATGTTGTCGTACCAAAATGGTGCACTCCACCCTTGCACGTTAGTTGTGACCATGCATTTTGCACCAAGATTCTCCTCACGACCAAACATGATGCAGAAAAAACATTACACCCGGTTGACAGCTGAAGTAGAAATACAATGGGAGACAACTTTCAAACCATATTTAGCATCATTGGTCTTGATGTAGGCAGAGCTGTGCTTATTCTTTGACATTGAGCTTGACATAGGCAGAGTTGTGCTTGTTCTTCCGACATTGAAGTTGATGCAAGCAGAGCTACGCTTGTTCTTTGACAAGCAAATAGAAAAGAAGAGCAGGAGAGATCGAGAGACTGATACCCGAGGAGTCCCAAAGAGTCATGGAAGGAGACAACTGAGGAGCAGAAGGTATACCTATTTTTTAGAACAGAGGAAGAATTCAACTTCAGAGAAATGGCATCAGTAGTTGTGAATCAGACAAGCAAACAAGGAAGAAGAGCAAGGGAAATTGAGAGACTAATACCTGAGAAATCCCAAAGAGGTCATGGAAGAAGATGACAAGGAGCAGAAGGTGTTCCAGTTTCTTAAAACGGAGGAAGGATTCAACTTCAGAGAAATGGCATCAGTAGCTGAGAATCAGACAAGTGAACAAGGAAGAAGAGCAAGGGAAATAGAGAGACTGGTACCCTAGAAGTTCCACAGAGGTGGTGGAAGAAGACTACAAGGAGCAGAAGGTGTACCGGTTTCTTAGAACGGAGGAACAATTCAACTTCGGAGGACTTGCATCAATAGTTTTGAGTCAGACCGGGGATACTCTTATGAGAGGAGTGTCTGAAGGTACTGGCCTTGCCCCTTGTGTGCTACTCAAGTCGATGAATTTCACAAACAAATGCAACCTTGTGAGTGTTCTGGATTTGTGGAGTGTACTCATACATACATAGCGCATATGCATGTTGTTGTGGCCTCCTTGCTGAAGTTGTGAAGGATGCGCGAGTGCACCCTTGAGCACGCCTGGATGGAAAAAAGCACTTTGCGCTCTTATGGTTATTTGCTCGCAATTCAATCACACAACTCGGGTAGACCCCCTAGTTCAGCTGGGCGGCCATTGCAGGGCTTATGCGCCAGATGCTCTGTGCAAGAGCGGGAGTAATCCTGGCTCGCCCAATGGATCTCGCAAACGCCACTAGAGTTCGAGCTTGGGATTAGTGCAGTTTAGTGTGATTTTGCCATGGTGCGCAAGGGCTTTAATTAAGGTGCCTCACAAGAATTAATTAAGGTTAATTAGGCGTCGGTAACCCTACCCGCCTATTATAAGCAGGCCTGTGCATAAGGCAAGAACGAATGCTGACAAATCGCTTTCAAGCAGATGAATGTCTGGTTGATTCCACTGTCAGAAGCCAAGGAGTTAGCAGGTACACCTGATTCCTGGCAATGGTACAAAGAACTTATGCTCTTGACTGATCATGTTCTCATCAAGGTTGACAGACCCCTGAGCATGTCCAGCGAATAAGCTCAATCGGTTGCAGGTAAGGCTACGTGAAATTCCGGAAATACCGTTCGTGTCCTTTTTATCGCAGGCTACAGTAGCTTGCACGATCTCTTCCTAGATCTATCTGCGTAGCATTGACCTATCTCCCTCAGCGAGCTACAATCCCTTTCAAATCATTGCTTTAGCCATTCCTGTGGAACTTCACAATTATAATCTACTGATCATATGAATACTTTCTTTCTTGAGAAGAGAATATTTCATTCGACATGTGACACCATTTCCGCTCCGGGGAAAGGATATTGAACAAATTCGTTCTGTCGAACTGGTAATTTCCTAATTGCGAACTGACATTGAGAAAGCGATCTTGATATTTCTTGACCCGAAAACAAATTACGTTAAAAGAGCTCGTAATCCACATGTCGAACAAGGGATGCACTGTATAAGCAAAACCAAGCAAGCTTACTAGATAGCACTACTAGATAGCTGTACTCGTGTACAGCTATCTAACAATGCCTCCTACGGACTACCTTGATGTGGTCCTCGAGGAATGGTCCCAATTTGACATATGTCCAAAACTTTCTGCAGGGTGGATAACATCGAATACTCTTTGGATACAATGCTGACTACATCCAGCTTTGGGAAGCTTGCAAATCTGGAGAAACTGTGCAATCTTCAATGAAACAGCATAAAGGGTGGTTGAGGGTTCGGAAACCAGAACCCCTATACCAATATCAAGAGAGTAGCCTTGAGACCTGGGATTCAGTGGTGAGGGACACTCTGAACTTGTTCTTTCTTTCAGCTTTCATTACATGCAGCTTCAAGTTGTGAGTAATCTCTATCTTTCTGTTGTTTTTCTTCAATCAATTTCATTTTGATTCTTTAGAGGTTCTTCAGTGTTTACTATGCTGGAATTAGGTGATCTCTAGTTTAGGGCAAAGTCACTTTCGAAAACAAATACTTAAATTAATTCCACTCGATAAAACTCTTTAATCAGTTTGAATGCGAAAGCTGGGTATACCATGAATGGATTATGCCATCTAGAGAAAAACCAATTGTTTTAATAAGACCAGAGAAGTGTTTTACCGAGTGCCACCCTTCCTCACTATGTTGGAATTAGGTAATCTCTAGTTTAGGGCAAAGTGGGGCTTGGACACATTTAGGGTTTTACCAAGCACCGTCTTACTTATGCTCCTCTCTATGTAATTGAATTAACAGTGTTTGGAATGCTAAGTTCTAATACACTAGTCATCCCCTGCATAAGTGTTCTATGCTGTTTAGGCTTTAGTTACGGTGTGTCCTATGCTCCCTAGTTTTTAGGTGTGTCCTATGCAATGTGAGTGAACTATTATGTTTTATCTCTGTTATGTGAGTGAATTATTATGTTCTATCTCTGCATGACCTAATTGATAGTGAGTTACGTATTGCTGTATGTAGTCAGAAGTGTCTACTTTGGTGACATTATGAGACCTCAATACTAGGATATTTGATACATCACGTCAGAATAACTGATGACAGAACTTCAACTATATTCAAGGATAACAACGTTTCGTGGGTGATGGGTCCACAATTTGCATTATCATTGATGGGAGAGTTGAATGAGCCAGAGAAATCGGGTGAGCACAATTATGTGTCTTGGTCTGCAAATGTGCAATCGAATCAAATAATTTATGACTATTTGGACTCAGTATTATAGATCCCTGATATCAATCAGGGATCTATCTAATAGAATTGAGAGAGTGAAGCACTATACAACTAGAAGATTTCTCTTGCGTGCTCTACAAAAAATACATCAGAGACATAATAGATACTTACTTGTGGTGTTGCAAAATTTGAGAGAAATTCAAGGATATATTTACTCTTGAGGGATTAGAGAGGTCTTATTAGATTGGTAGAGATGTTGACCAACCTCTTGCAAGAGGGTGATGAGTTAAGCACCTATCAAGAGTTCAAAGAGGCTTCAAAAAGCTATGTGATGATAAGTTAAAATGCAAAGAGAAATATAAGATTGACCGTCTCTTATATACTCTTCTTGTTCCAAGCTATGAATTCATTTGGGTAGCTCTAGAGGTTTTCTTATTGAATTTGTGACATGGAACTATATGGCAAATAACTTGATAAGTTCATTAGAGACAAAATGACCAAAGAGAAGAAGTAAGATGCAAATGACCTTTTGGTATAGCTCTTTAGTGATTCTTCAAAGTCACGGAAAGGAACGAATACACAATCAAATAAACCTAAGAAATAAGCTGACCTTAGCAACAAGACTTGTTATTTTTACCATTAGAAGTGTAACTATTCGCCTCATTTTCCTAAGAAAGATGATAAGAAATACCAAGAGCTGAAAAAGGAAGGAAAGAGATAATATTTGACAAAGGAAAGCAAACTTGCAAGCTCAACATACAATGTAGAGGACTACAATGACATAGAAAGTGAATGAATGATGCTCAAGTTGGATTGGGAATTGATTGTAGAATCACAAAATGGCTCAAAAGTTTTAGGATGGTTCATGGATGTATGAGCTATTTCTTAATTTTTGTTGGAGAGAGTTATTCGCATCTCTTCAACTTGTGAAGGTTCCAAGGGTGTTTGTTGTGGACCTAGGATTCTAAATCCAATGCTAGGAATTATTATTGGTTATTATTGCATTCATGGGCGGACCCGACACACGTCTTTGTAAGAGTTATTTGAATAATGTTCTTATGTTCTTGAATACACAAAGATCTTATTGTTAGTATATTTTCTACTTGAACATGGAGTGGACGTTATCTTTTAGAGCAATGAAAAACAATGTATTTTTGAAGAAATGAACTTTTGACTTGAACATGGAGTTGCAAAAGGTAAGCTATTCTAGTTGTTGGAATCTTATTGTCCATATATTGAATTAGTTGTAGAGAACCATATTGATATCCATCCTTGGTATCTATAGTTGTGATATTTATTAGAGATAACATCAAAGCTCTAGGAGAGATGGTAGACTATCTAAAGTTAGATCCTGGAGGAAAATTTTACTTTGGTAATGGTTGTGCAAAATGAAAGGTGCACAAGGCTCCTATCCTTAACAAATCCCCAAGTTGAGCCTCTAGTCTACTAAATGTCTTACATTAAGATGTATAAGGATACATGACTCAAAAAATCTTCCAGTGAAATGGCATGTCCTTTGAATATCCTTTGTGGATAATTGTAGTGAGAAAAGTTTTATCTAATTAAGAGCAAGGAATAAATGTGAAAGTTTCAGAAATTTGTAACTATATGTGAATTGCAAATTAGGAAGAGAGTCAAACAACTCAAAATAGATGGAGGTAGAGAATATAGGAAGGGCAAATGTTTGTCTTTCTTATCAAAGAAAGAAACTCCTTTTTAGTACATTGCCAGAGATTGCCAGCACATAATGGAGTCAAAGAGAGGCTAAATTGTATGCCAAGGGACAAATAGTTAGCAATGCTTCAAACTATCACTACTACTAATTTCTTGGGGATTATGAGTTGGACTATTGCATTATAAGGTAAAACTCTTGATAAGTGTTGGAGATTTTTTGGCTATCTTACTTATATTTATATCCTTAAGGAGCAAAGGAGAAAGTTTAAAAAGAAAGCAAAAAAGATGATTTTTCTAGGATATGAAGAGGTTTTGAAACAGGACTTCCTTTTCAATCTTAAACTAGACAGATTATTAGAAGTCAAGATGTTTTTTTAATGAGTTGAGGGATTGGGACAAAAAATAATAGTAAAGTGATAGAGCTAGTTGATCAACATATCTTCTCAAGTTACAAGGTCAATTTTTCAAATCAATTATTAGAAGAGAAATCTTACCTGAACTTGAAAAACCATCTAAAGAGACCTTGAAGATGTATATGAGGTGCTTGAAGTATGTGGTGATTTTGATCATGATGCTTCAAACATGCAATTGAGAACAAGATCTTGATGTACAAAGTAAGACTTGTTGCAAAGCACTTCAACCAAAAATCATCCTTTGATTACATATGAACTTTTGCACCCGTGACCAGGTGTGGATCTATCCAGATGCTTCTAGCACTTGCTGCAAAGAGAGATTAGTAAGTGGAGTGATGAGGTGTTAAAATAGTATTTGTGAATGGAGATATAAAAGAGACTATCTATATGGATGTTCCAAATAGCTAAATTTAAGGCAAAGGGAAAGTAGGTTTGCTTAAGAAGACCTTGTATAGCCTTAAGCAAGCATTGAGTGCTTCGTATGAAAAACTAGATTTATACTTGCGAGAGCAAGGCTTCAACCAAGCAAATTTTGACATGAGTATTTATTTTAAGGATAATATTTCTATAGTTGTGTAGATGGGAAATCTAGAAATATAGAGTCTATCAATAAAGTAATTGATTTTTCTATGTTCTATGTTTGAAATGACAATCCTTGGTCCATTGAAACTTATTTAGATAATAAGGTGATTAGAGATAAAAAAAAAAGTTTTATTTTGCTCAAGTAGTCACATTATGAAAAGCAAGTTGTATTTTGCTCAATAGTCACACTATGTGAAAGTGATAGTGACTAAATATTGAATGACAAAGGTAAAACCTATCTCTACACCTCTTGATATAAGATAAAAGCACAAGCACAATGGAGCATGGAAGGAGAAGTAAAAGATCATGCCAAAGCCTTTCAATTCCTTTATTAGAGTGCTTTTGGTTCTTTGATATTTATCACAATTATACAAGACTTGATATATGTTATGCATTAAGAGCACTTGCTAGGTACACTAGCAAGCCTATGAAAAAACATTAAAAGGTTGTGAAGATAGTGTTCATATATTTGAAAGGCACTCAAGATACACTTCTAGAGTATAAAAAGTAGTGAAACAGACCTGGTCCTACTAGAAAAGCATATACGGATGCTAGTTGGGAGAGATGATTATGATAAAAGTAGATCAACTAGTGGATACTCTAAAAGCATGTACAAATGCTAATTGAGGAGATGATTATGAAAATAATAGATTATCTAATGAATAAATCATGCTTTGTGGAAGAGCAATCAGTTGATGTAATAAACAACAGGTATCTATTGCACTATCTACTATTGATGCAAAATTGATGACAATGTCAAAAGCTACACATGAAGTCATATGAACAAGAGCATTCTTAAGGAATTACGATTTGCACAGTCAATTCCTACAATATTGTATTGTGACAATACATGAAGCATAGCACTTACTAAAATCTTGACATCATCCAAGGACTAAGCATATAGAGATTAGAAGAAGATTTGTATAAGAGAAAGAGAAAGAAAGTGTTGTGGAGTTAGTATATTTTATTGCATAAGAAATAACCACAACTGTGTTTACGAAGCATTGCTAAAGAAAAGTATAGAAAATTCGTAGCAGACATGGTATAAACTCTCATAGAGACGTGGGATAAACTCTCATAGAGTGGGAGTGTTGGAATTAAATATTCTCTAGTTTAGGGGAAGTCAGTTTAATGCTTTACCAAGTATCATCCCTGCTTATAAGCTCCTGTGTTTATAACTAAGTTCTTAGTGCTTGGAATGCTAAGTTCTCTTACAATATCCACCCCCACCCCCACCACCACCTTGCACCTTGCTTCAGGTATGTTCTATGCTGCTTAGCTTTAGTTCAGGTGTGTTTTATGTCGTTTGAGCAAATTGTTGTGTTCTATCTATGAATGATTTGAGTGATAGTGAGTTGAGCACTGTTGTGTGCAGTCAAGAGTGTCTACTCTGGTGAGACTTAGAGAGGTGAAGGTTAGGATGTTTGATCAAATGTCAAATGGAAGATGACAGAACTTCAACTCTATTCAGGGATAACAATGTCTCTCATACTACATAGTTCTCCTCCTTAGGTCCAAACAAAGAATCTAAAACACTTGAGACTATACTACATGAACACCTCATAACTTAGATCAGAGAGGGTGATAGTTCATATAGCCAAAGTTTAAACAGAAGACACTAACCAACATCTGAGTGACCAAATGTGGTTCGAGGACAAGGCCTAAGACGAATTTTAACAGCCCGTACCGGTTTTACCTTTACGTTTGTGTCGGTATATACCTTCTTTGCAACATTCTCTGGGGCCACTGGAGCCATTCGTGCAGATAAAACAGTCCATGTACTGAAATCAGGTAGGCTAGGGGGTCATGAAAGCAGTTTTACCATAGTGATTACCACTTACCACAGTTTTACCATATGGCTACTCTTGGCTGCATGAAAACTGTCTAGTCTGCTGAGTATTTTTAGGCCGGCTTTTCAGGTGAGGATAAGCATAGTGGATCGATGCATCAGCTCAAATCTGCTTCAGACCAGTAAGAATGGAAATTGAAACATTCTTTTTTGACTGCCTACGTGGTAAAGTTGCCCCATTTAATTCACCTTTGTTAAAAAGCCGTGCTTTTCTGTCATGGCAGTGAGAATATAACTGAGGTGCCCAGGAACTGAAGGGGGAAGGAGATGGGAGAGGTGCAGAAGCTTACGCCTGATTAATGTAAGTTCTCTGTGAAGCGCTGCTGGCCGTGCATATTCTACTTCCTTTGTCGCCACTTAAACCTCAAACATGCAATTTTCTTAACTTTCGGTGCGTTCCACCTTATGAGCATTTAAGGCTTCCTAAACTACTCATTTTTTGTCAAAGAAGCAAACCACAATTCCACAGGCAATCTTTGATACTTGTAATAAGACCACACTCGTACTGCTGTAGCTCTTTCATGAGAGACTGGATGACTACATTTCACATACTAGCTACTGAGTGCATCAAGAAATGGGTCTTCACGCAGGCTTTGGTTCCGGATATTTTCTCGTTGAAGGTCTATCTTACGATCAATTTCCTGAGATACTTATTTAATTTGGGTCTTCTGGACAGGCTTAGTTTGAGGCATCAGAAGATCCTTGTGTTTATTTGTAAAGAAATCAGCATCTTCTGCAGTATACACCCTACATGACGACTTACCGAGCGAGTAATATAGCAGTATTGAAGTGGTGTTCCGCAACCCTTCAACCAATACGTAATGCATGTCACAAATTTCGAGATGTTTCATCCTTTCCTATGTGTCAAGGTTATCATGGAAAGAGACCTATACTGCACACATCCTTCCACTTGCAGGCGCACGAAACTCCAGATAATCTCAAAATAGTGCACAGATAAGGACGGTACATGGAAAACTGATCTCCTAAACTTGGATTTGGATTGCAAACTTCCCTCTCGACATTGGCCGATGCAAAAGTTTTTCATACGAAGACGATAATGATGTTTTTTACCAGCTTCCATACAGAGTGTTGATAGTACAGCTCGAGAGAAACAGGGAAAACCGTTGCTATTGTTTACAGTGTATCTCCTTTTGAAGAGTTTCTTGATCTCCTCCATTCTCCTAGAATCTTGCAATGAGGTTCTTACTTCAATGATTTCCTTGACCACTGAATCTTCAACTTTTTTTCAAACTCAATTTCATCGACCTCATCCTTAAACCCTCGGAGGAAGTCTGTTGCATTGTGATTTCAATTTGGGTACTCTGCTTGATGGCCATGCAGCTTACCCACGATGTTCGGAAGTCTAAAAGTGCTCTCGTTCTGACGCAATTGGGATTGTCCTCCATATCGCATCCCACTAACCTCAAACCAAAGCTACATCCTGAACCAAAGGTAAGAAACTAAACAGCGCGATGGTTTCCTGCACGCCAGCGCAGTTCTGACTCACAACGAAAGCTCTTTGCGGAGTTACAGGAATTACTTTTCTCTGGTCGGATCAGTTTTCTTTTTGCACCTGAGTAGTCTAGACGTCAACGGATTTGCATGGTCAGGTAAGCTGGCTAAATTGTAGACATTGAAGCCGAAGTATTCTCCTAGGAGGGAAACTGTTCACGAAGGCTTCGTCGACTATCTGCAAGTAGATTCCAGTGTATTTGTAAATTTGTTGTTTTGTTACTGTCTTGGCACATGAAGCGCAGCTATATTTTGAGTACACAATTTGAAATTACAATGCAACAGACTTCCTGCGACGATTCAAGGATGTGGTCGACGAAATTGAGGTTGAAAAAGAGTTGAAGATTCAGTAGACATCATACATGCACACCAAATTTCCACTTTAGAATCCCTTTTAAACTGCACTGACACCAACTCAAACAACAATATCCTCTCTGGGTAACATTCCGTTGGAGGTACCCAGTAAAAGCATCCGGATGCTTAGGGGATCAACTTATTAAAGTGCAATAGTCGTCACGCAAACACAATCCTCGTCAAGACCAAAACGAGTGTTACTAGATTTATAATGGAACAGGATAACAAATTGCTGAAACGCTACAAGTCTCCATAGGAGAACTTAGTCGGTGAGGAAAGTTATGATCCACAAGCACTGGGGTCCCTTTTACGAAACTGTTCACACTTAAGCTAGTAGAGACCTACTGATATCAAGGACACGGATGGTTCCGGAGACATGTAGAACGGTTTTTACGTTTCCTTTGAGATGGATGAGACACAGGCAGAGTAATCCTCGAGAGTTCAATAACGAAATTGAAATTCCACAACTAGATTCGACCACAATCTTCAGGGATTCGCGCAGTTTATGCTGGGCCGTAGTTGTGATAGATGGCCTGTAGTGCTTTTTCCACTCTTTTCTCAAGGACGTGAAGATCGGAATCGCTTTTCGTTGTAAGGTCTTATTGCTCGGATCTTGTCAAGGCACCAGAATCACTTATTGGCAGTCTACTCTGACATATTTCTCAACGTCCTGTCTGATGCTTGAACGCTTTTCTTTCAATGCTGACGCTGATGAATCGACCAGAGTGCTTGTCGGTTGGTTTCTAGTTCGCCTGTGATCCAACGAATTAGGTTAGTGCTCATGTGCCTCGAGCAACCTAGTCTTATGACAGACATTAAACAGGTTCTTGTTGATGAGAAGGCTGGGGCACAAAATAGGACCACACCCAAACAGCTTACAACCAGAATGTCCACATTTTACTCAAGAACAACTCTCAAACGTAGTACCAGGAAAATGGCTATCAATTCTCAAAAGATCACCTTATTCCTCATCATCATCATGCTTCCTGTGACGCTTCTCATCATCATCGTCATCACCACGTCTCCTGTTTTCGGAGTAGCTATCTGAATCCTGAAATATAAACAAAAACGGAATTGCTTTGAATGCCAGCTTCAGACCGTCGAAAGTGCTTTGGAACAGAAGCCCTGTAATATTGCTTCATTACCTTCAGAAAAGATCTCTTCCCTGTGCGGCAATTGTGATAAAAATGACTGAACTTCAAGCACTAGAGACCTTGTTAGGTTGATCAAAAGGCCAATCCACGAAGATGAGGCATAAATTGGTAACCGGCAGCATGCGGAAACCAGGCACGACTTATTTGCAAACTTTACGACGTCAAATTACTAAGTCGCTTACCAGGGAAAGGCCACCGGTGGAGGAAGCTAGCTCTTCGTCGTAGTTGCTTCCGTATTTAGTTCGGCCGTACGTCGACCTTCCACCCTCCTCGCTATCGTCCTCACCATAGTTGGACTTTTTTCCTTCCTCCTCTTCATCGTCTTGCCCGCGCCGGTGCCCATGCTTTTTGTGGCTTGATTTCTCTTCATCGTCGCTATCGTCGCTCTCCTGTCGTCCGGATGGCCTATATACATACTTAGTTTCATTTTCAGTGTCATCACCTGACTCGTTCTTCTTGTGCCTGCTTCCGTATCCAGTCACTTCCGTATCTTCATCCTTCTTTCTGCCACTCCCGTAGACACTGTCAATAGAATATCCTTCAGTAGGAACCACTGGATCGGACTCATCACTCGTGACATTCGAAGGCTTGTATGCTCCTGGTCGGCCATACCCTGTCGTCTTTTCACTTTCCTCTGAATCTTTTTCTTCCTTCCTTCTCCCTCTTCCATAGGTACTGTCTCCGTATCCAGTGACCTCTGTATCGTCATCATTCTTCTTCTTGTCACTCCCATAGACACTATCTATACTGTAACCTTGAGTTGCCTCCACTGGTTCGGGCTCATCCAGGGTTCCGGCTCCCGTAATTTTAGAGGGCTTGTTGTATGCTCCAGTTTTACCTGGTCTTCCATATCCAGAGCTCTCTTGGTCTTCCGCCTCAGAAATTTTCCTTCCACCATATCCAATTCCATCTGTATCGTCCTCGTTATTCTTCGTGCCACTTCCGTACACGCTGTCAATACTGTATCCTTGAGTAGGCTCTACAGGCTCTGCATCATCCATGGTTCCGCCAGATTGGGGCCGACTGTATCCGGAAGTCTTTGATGGTTTCCGTCCATATCGGGAAGGCTCCTCGCCCTCGGCGTCAGTATCGAGTTTTGAGCTGCCGTAAGTGCTCTCTAGAGAGTAACCTGCTGTTGGCACAACTGGATCCGGTTCATCCGAAGTTGAAATTCCACTCGGTCTTGAAGGCTTGTACGAGCTACTATGTGTTCGACCGTACCCTGTTTCATTGTCAGTGCTCTCGCCGTAGGCAGGCTTTCTGCGTCCAGTTTCTTCATCATTCTTTCCATAAGTGCTCTCCAATGAGTATCCCTCGGTAGGCACCTCGGGATTAGGCTCATCCACACCTCGATCACCACCTTTCTCGTAAGAAGGACTATTGTATCTCGCGCTCACTTCCGAGTCACCATAAGAAGGACGCGACTCCTCTTCCTCATCATCGTTTCTCCTGTTCGACCTCCTCCCACCGTAACCGCTGTATTCTTCATCTGACATCTTTCCTCTCGTAAACGTTGCAATCTCCACTTCAATTCACCAATGCTCCCAAAAACTTAAAGCTGAAATCAACTGATAATTCTCGACGCATTCAAACTGCTCTTAAATGATCGATCATAAGCTCGCAATACAAATTGCGAGATAGCCTTTCTCTTTAATTTAGAAAGCAAGATCGCAGCAATGCACCTCTCGCCTCCTCGATCTGAGCATAACGTCGATCGTGAAATCTCAACTTGACCATTACCCATCAGTCCCCTTCGCAATTTCAGGAGAGCTGCACACGATGCCGCTCCTCGGCTCACGACCTGCTCGCGGGTCGGTTCTCAGGTGGCACACCTGTAAGCTGCCACGTTGGCACCACCTGGAATTGTACTTCCGTCACCCTCACATCGTTCTCTCGTCAGGAAATCTCTATGGGTTGTGAATCACCTGTTTATTTGTCCCTTTTCTCCATATTTTGCCTTTCTTTCTCTGCGCAGTTTATTCTGCAAAGGCCTATTTATTCAGTAAGTGTCGGTCGAAGAATTCGCTGTAACATGGCGCTCCTCTAGCGAGTCCAAATCTCGTCAAAGTTGATCATCTTTGCTGGATATTTCTTTCATTTGTCAATCCGTCTTGTGTTTCTCTGCTTTAATTTGAAGACTGCAGTCGCTACAGTATGTGGCGCTGGCTTAACTTGTGTGCACACTGGGAATGGGGAGATATTTGCAGTTCTCGCAGCAGTCCTCCCGGATACAGGTCCTCTCTAACTTGACAACAATTTGTTACTGTATAGTGCTCATTGTGTACAATGAGTCGAACTCTCTGAGTTGACAAAATGATTGTGCATGCCGATTGACGTATGAGGATTGTGTGCATGTCACAAGGTCTTCATGCTCAAGTTGAAGACCAAGAGTAGAATATGTGTGAAATTTCTCAGACCAGACTATGATCCCTACACATCATTAGCCTCAAAGAAAGTTAAAGATAATCTGATAGAGGCCACCATTGAACATAAGTAGAGGTGTAAAGAGTCTGAGCGAATACATGTACAGTGGCTCTAAATTCAAGGCGCATCCTGAAGTTAGGACCTCATGGCCTTAAGCTTGGTCCTCTAATTCCTCCATAAGTTCGACTTTTCCCTCCACAGATTACGCGCCCAAAGTCCGAAATGTGCACGCTATACTGGTTGACTGGATTGCAAGAGAAGGACAGAAGGACTAGATTTGCACTGCATTTTTAATTTCTATGTTTGCCTGTCTGAACATTGAATGAGTATCTTGACTTTGAATTGTGGACTCTCGACAAGAAAGTTTCCGATCCATTAAAGGAGATGCGCTCTATACTGTGGTCCTTTCCGGTAACCTTCTAATCATGGACAGACAGCTGGCTTAACGCTCTAAACGCAACTCCGTCCTGTTCTTGAGATCACTCGGACATCCGCATCCGGAGTAGAATATGGCTTTCAGATCCTCTGTTCAATCGCGCCATCAGATCCTATCCGAAGGATTACCAAAATGTCGGCGCTTGCTATGCTCTCAGATTACGTAGAATCTGCACAGTGTCACATGGATGAGATCGTCGCACAACGAGCTCTAGATCTGGCAAATGAATCAAAATCTGTGAATCGACCGATGTGAAGCACGACAAACAATCACTTGCCTGTATTGCACATCTTCGACGATTTGTCTTTAGTTATTCTGAATATAGAGGCCATCTTTCAAATAGGACTCAAATCATGGTCCTCACACCTTGCAATTTGACATGACTCTAAGCATCAGGTGGCATTTCCTGAATATCCTATCTATCCTTGTCTTTTCCGATGTTCGAAACCCTGAGGCTCAATACGTTGCCTGATACAGCGTTCCAACAAACTCTACTGAATCTCATGTTTGCACGCTATCTGAGCTTCTTTTAAATTTTCAGACTGCATTCCATTTGGAGAATAAAACAGTCGTCGGTAGATCCGTTCCAGGTCATGTACGATGATCAAGGATAGTGACAGAAAGCTTTGGCGAACTCTGAGATTCATAAGTTGTAAAAGGCCGGTGGATTTGATCCCCAATATTTCATGAGTGTTCAAGCATATCGATCCCGTTACCACTGTGCCTGCAGTGTGGCACTGCCGAGTAGAAGATCCACGTGAAGTTGCCCCAACTCGGGTTGCAAGGCCAGTGAGTTGTGTGAGGAACACCTTATCATGAAAAATGCGTGGTATGATCCGCAGAATCCCAAAATGAGCACAGGGTTTGTAAAAGTTGAAAGCCGCGGGATTGTGTGCAGTAGCTGGACCTCAAATTCTACATTTCCATCTTTAGTTGTACAAAACTACATGATTGCGATATCTCTGCAGGGGATGTGTCGGATCATCGAAATTTTGGTTGAATTGGTCCTGATATCATGTCTCAAGGGCAAGGCGGAGTCAAGAATCGATAACGAGTTAGTTCCCTTGGAATACAGTTAACAATTGTCCGTATTAGATAATCGACTTAACTGTAGCCCACGTTGACCAGAGGACTTAACACTAGCCTTTGTTACGGTCCAGCTGCCGGGAAGAATTTCCTGCAGAGGTAGCAGAATGAATCACTTAATTACTTAATTACCCAGTTCTCACGTTGGAATTATCATTTATATTTTCGTTAAATTTTACATCTGGGGACAGGGGCTTTGGGGTGTTGCATTACATTATAGGACAAATACATATATCTATATTATAAACGGAAAGTGGAGTCCACTAAAGACTAGAGTGGACATAAGTAAACAAGTACTAATTTACCAAAAATGTTTTTCAATATGTAATTTTTTTTTACTGATATGATGGAGAAGAACTTAGCATCAGAATAGTTTAGCTATAATTTTGGAAAGTTATTACAATTTTTTTGTTGAATTCCTTTATTTCCGGCATTCCATTGTCTTTTCTTGATATATGCATGGCATGGTGCATGACATGAGTCGATATACTAATCCGAATTGTCCACGAAATCGATATGATCAAGGATGAGAAAAAGGAACACTCGTCGTCAGATTTCATAACTAGTTATTTTATTGATGTTATTTCGTTTTATTTATATACCAAAATATTAATCTATCACAGTATTTATAAATAAATTTTTATTCTAAGAAGGGTAGTATAAATTAGATTTGAATCTAATCGTCCATCCTTTTTAATATAAAAAAACTTGTGATTCTTTAAGGCAACCCTGTAAACCCGGTGGCACCCATAGAGAGGGCTAAGAAAGAATGCTATTTTCGAGAGCCAACATTATAAACCTTTTTATCCTCTATGGTAATTGATAATTGAGATGGTATAAGAAAGAGTATCATATTTAGGGAATCCTTAAATAACCATCCAATTTCCTTTCAAACATTCCAATGTTTAAATATTGTATTATGTCGGCAAGATGGACGTGATCACATTCCCTACTTACGCGAAGAACCAGATACTGGACGTCTTACGACAGAGACTGCATGTTAAAGCTCTAGCCAGTTGGTCGAGTCTAGACCTTATGTGTTCAATAACATTGCGGGCATCTTACGAATATTTTGGAGTACATCTTTTCTCAAACCGGAAAGGCAAGGTGACCCTGGATATTGGACCAGGATATGTCATGTGCATATACACGTCCATTATCTAATATAATATAATAGATAAAACTTGAATGTTCTTTTAAGGAAATTAGATATTTATTCAAAGATTCACCATATTTAAAAGCAACATTTTAAACATGGAAAAGGATGTGGATTTATTGATACAACAGGGGGCTCAAACGGGGAGGATATCTTAGTCAAGTTGGAATGCTTGGAGATCTTCATTTAGCACACCAACCCCAGGAGAGAAATCAAGTGAACACTGCCCGCAAGGTGGGAAATCTCGTGCACTTGCTTTATGGAGCAAGGCCACACCAATGCTCAATGTGCTACTTCGGACATTCCAAATTCTTGTGTTCACTGTGGGAGGTAAAGGCACGGCATGGCAAACTACAAAACACTACAAAGACACCATGAACCCCAGGAAGAAAGTGTGCACGCCGTAGATGTAGTCCCGCAGCAGAACAACTTCAAACAACACTTCCATGACCAGCACTTCCAAGGTGGATGGAGAAATGGGCAAGGACCGGGACCACCCGGACTTGATATACTCTGTCACATTTGCAGTGAGAATCACTATGTAAATCAATATCCCGACCGGCTTGCCCATTGCACATTTTTCTCTAGTACTCACACTATGGCACGGTGCCCATATTCCACAAACTTTATAACTCAAACTCGGCAAGCACTCAACCACAGAACCCACACAACAACACCAAACCTAAAGGGACTGTGCATTTCATTGGAGTAGATTATGTTTCCATTTTGGGAGAAGCATTCCCCATCTATAGAAGTGCTACTACATTGGCCACCGTCTTCCTTACAACCACTCCCGCATGTATGATGTACCTGATCACGATAGTTTTTTGACCTCTAGGAGCTACTATGAAAGTTCAGATGAGGAGACTATGCGCAAAGAAACTACTCAATCGGTCATGGAAATGTACATGGTAGCTGTCCCTATGTTTGATACTCTCACAAGGCAACTACCCACTTTTTTCATACACAAGTATGACATCATGATTGACTTGCCTAATGTAAAAGTCAACGTTACTTTCAAACAGCTCTGCAATGTATCCGCTATGGAACAATGGAAAATGCAGAACTTTTTATTAAAGGTGCATCCCGTAGTATGCTTCAAGGAACCACTCATCAAAAAGGCATCCCACGCCTTGCCTCCCCCTTTGCAAAATCCCAAAGAGATGTCATGTAACACCCATTTGTCCATGTATGTAGTATTTTGATATTTAGTTTGGTATTACTAGTACTTGAGAGATATTATTTATATAGAGATAAAGGATGGTTCTACATTAGTCATGATTAGCTAAAGTTGGTCATAGCTAAGATAGTGTGGACTTTACTTTAGAGAAAGTGGAAAAGATGAGCACCACTATTTTGGATTTTAGTGTGTTGACTTGGTATTATTCCTAGGTGTTTGGCTTTGAGGAAAGAGTTGAGAATTCTTGGGCCAGCAAGTCTTTTTGTTTTGGATTCTCCTATAGTCCAAGGATAGCCCATATGAAGGAATCCTTGACTTAGTGGTTGGGTCAAGATAAAATCACATGCTTAGTGAAATATGCCCATGTGGATAGATATTCCTTTATACTTTTTGACTTTACTTGACTTTTAGCCTAGTAACTTGAGTTACTCTAGTAATTAGTAACTTTGGTGCGTAACTATTTCACAAATATATAAACAAGGGGTGAGGAAGTACTCATCATCTTTTCATTTGCAATTATCTCTCTCTCATTGAGTTCTCTAGTGAGCAATGTCTTTGAGTATTGGAGTGTTAGCCTTGGAGGAGTATGATGGAGTTGGGGTTCTTTGCATTCTAAGTCCATGGTGCGCTAACATAATAGCTATCAGCGGTTCATCTTGAGTGAGAGACAGGCCAGCTCACATTTTTGGTTCCGTTGTCGGGACCTCTCTAGAAGGCAAGTTAATGTTCCGTGCACAATTCTATATTAGACATAAGGAGGCTATGAGAGCTCACTTGGAGGGGAGAGATAAACTTATGTTAGAGAACTTGGACCCGTTTTTATACCCTGTAGTTCACTATGATGTCTTTGAGGTGATTTTGTACATCTTGTACACTTGAGAGGGTTTTGAGAGATTGTGTGAGGTGGATTGCAAATTTTGGGGATTAAGGTGATTTTTGGGCAAAATCTCAAGTTTGAGATCTGGATTTGAAATTTCTACACATGATAGCTTGGGTTATTTTTGTAGTTACCACACTTGAAATTATTGTGAGAGCTGCTATGCACATTGGGCTAGAATTTTTGAAAGTTCATAGGGTAAATTGCTCCCCCAACTGCATGCTCTCTAGAAAATTGTACAAAGTCTACCATTCTTCATTTTTTGGTGGATTGTGCTAAAAATTTCCAAGATAATTTAGTGCATTGTATCCTACTTGTTGACACAAAACTTAGATAGAGATCATTCTTGAGCAGAGAATTATAAGTTTTTAAAGTGAGGGGTTGGTTTTCAGACCAAATCTAAAATATATGTGCTGAATAGAAAAGTGCCTAGGCCAAATGGCTTGATCAAACAATCTGAAATTTTTCAAGGAGAAACGCACTAGAGTTATGATCAAATGTGAAAAATTTCAAAGGATTATGACATACTTGTTGCAAGATTTGACTGACATTGTGAGGAAAGGTCAATTCTGTAGAGTTTAGATTTCATGCATGAGGAGTATGAGAGCAACAAAAGGCATGTTTGAGTATTTAGACTCATCTTGGGAACATGGAGGGTCACCAAGAGTGTAATTTGAGGTTATGCAAAGTTTCCCAAGGGTTTGAGGTGATTGTAGGGGTGGATTTGAGGAGAAGTGAGTTTAGAATAGAATTTGAAGAGAGGATAGTGTTGAGAGGATCCAAAAACCACTTGGAGGAAAGTTTAGAGAGAAGGGACATAAGGCAAGTTCATGTCCATTGAATTTTGACAGCAAGAGATTGAGAGAAAGGAGAGGCTTTCTTGACTTGGGTTTGCATGTTGGACCTTCTTCACCAAGATTGGGAGGGAGAAGATCTAAGACCAAGGAGTTGTGTGAGGTTTGTGGAGTGGAAGGACTTCCAAAAGGACATGAGTGTAGTGGAGTAAAAGTAATTGTGGAGACTTTGGTGAAGGATCTTGGAGAGAGTCTTTGGTGAAGGATCTTGGAGATCTTGGACAGAGTCAACTTATGGATAAACTATCCATGAGAGTTCAACTAATATGCACTCTAGGATTTGATGCTACTATAGAATTTTTGGAGCAACTTGAACCTTTTGTGTTCCCTAGAGTGGATTATTCTTAGATGGTGTTAGTCATGTATATACTCTATTAGTTATAGAGTGAGAGAAAAGAAAAAAAATAAATTTGAGAGAATAGAAAGATAGTGAGGGGTTAAGATGGGGAAATTTCTGGTTTTCTTTGGCAAGGATGGAGAAGATGTGGAGGCCTTTGTGAGAGACTTCAAGAGAGCTTGCATAGGAAACAATGAGAGGAGGAAGAATGAGTAGGCCTCATTATTACCAAATTTCTTTGAGGATGCAATACTTACATGGTCAGAATACCAAAAGAGAGAAAAGAGAGATAGGAAAGAAGAGTCTTGGGAGGGTTTGACTTCAACACTCATTGAGAAATTTTTTCTAGATGAGGGTTATGAGAGATTGATGAGTGAGTTTACCTTTCTCAAACAAGGAGATGGAGAGAAAGTGAGAGTCTATGTGGAAAGAGTGGAAAAGTTAGAGTCCAGATTTTGTATAGTGTTGAGGAAGGGTGGGAATGATGTGGAGACTACTATGATTGGAATAAGGGCTATGCTCACCAAGAATTTTGTGGGAGGATTGAGACCAAAAATTAGAATCAAGGTGAGATATGAGAAACCTTCTTCTAAGGTTGAAGCTATCAAGATTACAATTTGTATGGAGGAGAGTTTGGAAAGAGATGAGAGTGATTTGGTGGTGAATGAGGTTGTGTGTCCTCCTCAAGGTTACAAGTATGGTGGGACTTCTGATACTTTGGTGGCAAGGGTTGCACCACAAGTAGTAGTTGCTCTAGTTCTTGCATCTCCACCAAAGGATCCACTTCAAACCATCACAAAACAACTTGCAGATCTCAAGATCAATGTGGTGCAACTATGGGAGAAAAGAGAGGTGGATCAAAATGTGGGGAGAGTGCCTAGGAGTTATGGGAGTTATCCATATAGAAGAGACCAACAATCAACAATTTCAATGAGAGAAATTGTTTTGATTGTGGAGGAAGAGGCCATATCCAAAGGAATTGCCCAAATTCCACTTACCATGGAGGAAACGGTTATGAGAGAGCCAATAGAGGGAAAGAGTGAGGTAGTGAAACCCAAGTGGCTCCAAATCCAAACAAAGGTAAGGAGATATCATCTATAGATGTGGTTGAGAGCAAGTATGAGAAGGGAGAGTGCTCAAATTCCAAGAGTTTTAATTTGGAGCTTTTGGCACAAGAGAAGAAGAAAGCTCATTTTGCAAAGGATGTGCACTCTTCTCAAGGACTTACTCCTAGCCAAGATACTCCTATGCCTACTAGGAGCACTCGCACAAGCACCTCAACACCATCAACAACAAAGACTCCAAGGAAGAAGTTGGGGTTGGAGTACTTCTTGATCTCAAAGCAACAATGGAACTACAATGTCTTGGAGGATGTTGGTAGTCACATGGCTAACACTATAGTGGGCCAATTGATTGCTTTGAATCCTACTTTGAGAAAGGAGCTTAGAGGTGGTTTGAGTTCTACAAGGAGCAAGAGGAAGAAGAAGGAAAAAGCTCTAGTATCAATGGGGGTGGATGCCAAACCAGCACCATGGGAGGCTTGTGAATATGACTCCAAGATTGATATGGAGAAAATGGTCACAACATCAAGGATGCATTGGTTGATGGAGGATCAGTGGTAAATGCAATGTCAAAAAGGTTGATGAAGAAGTTGGGTATGATACCCTCAAGACCTTCAACATTTGTGGTGAGCATGGCAAACAAGCAACAAGTTTGACCAGTATGGGTGATGGATAAAGTGGTAGTTTCAGTTATGGGAGTTCAAAATCTCATGACTTTCTAAGTCTTGAAGGATTCAAGCTATGATTCACTTCTTGGGAGGCCTTGGTTGAGAGCAGCATGTACAACTATCAATGGCACAAAGGGTACTTGAGGATTGGGCTATCAAACCATAGAGTCATAGTTCATGTGACTAACACCACCAACATTTCACATGCAGATACACCATCTTTTGATTATTGGGAATCAGATTCTGAAGGAGCTTTAGGTGTGGACACGAGCATGGAAGAGGAGACTTCTACAGAGGAGGATGAATCTGAATAGGATTTAGATGTGTATCCCTTGTGTGCTATGGATTTTTCACCTAAGCCAAAGGTTTTGAGGGACTCATATAAATCACCATTGACACTTGAGGAGGTAGAGAGAAGGTTAGCTACCCTCAAGTATGGCCCAAATATTACCAAGGAGGAGAAGATGAGATTTGAGGAGATTTTTTGCAAGTTCATCCATGTGTTTGCTTTTAGTATAAGGATTTGAAAGAAGTCACCTTGGAGGAGCACAAGATAGAGATGGAGTCACATGCAAGACCAATCCGCCAAAAAAAACATCGCATCTGTCGTGCATATATACATTGCTACACAACATACATCGCTACACAACATACATCGCTGTCAACATCATACACTATAGAAGCACAACTCACACATAAGTCATACATAGACTCTAAAGTGCCACAATAATCAGATTGCTTACCACTCTCAACTCAACTCAACACAGATCAGTACTTGATCTATCACTCTATAAACTGCCAACAACTGGGCACTGATTACAGTCAAGCCATACCCACTCAAGCATAGAGAATCCAGGTGATGCTTGCCGGCCTTTGTCCACCATAGCCAGGAACTCGAAGGCTCAATATCAGAGAAGTGAGCTCTCTGGAGCTCACTTTGAAACTATACCCCCTGGACTTGAGCTAGCTCTGAAACCCTAACGGTCCCGCTGATGGCACACTCGATGGTGCAAACGGTGCAAAGTGACGGTGGGTCCCACCGTGAAGTCAGCACCCCGAACACAAAATCTGACCGTCGGAAAGTAGTCTCTAAGAAACTGCTGAAATAACTCTAACTACTATCACTGGAACTCCAGTGTCCGAGCATCTAGATGCGGCACTACAAATGACGTGACAGCTATTGTGCGTATATACATCGCTACACAACATACATCGCTGTTATAATACCAAGGGTTAGCCATATGATCTAGATGTGAAATTCGGTTTGGTAACTTCTAGAATGATGTTATACATGATGGTTAAAATAGATCAGATAGAAGTATCACCAAAAGAGTACTTCTACTAATAGGGCAGAAACCAAAATAGACTTGAGAACCTTAGAACCAATAGCTAGACATATGATTTAAAGGTGAGAATTGGTTTGGTAACATCTGGAAGGATGTTACACATGATGGACTAAACAGATCAGAAAGAGGTATCACCAAAAGGGACTTCTACTAATAGAGTAGGAATCGAAATATGCCTGAAATCTTTGAAGGCAATTTCGGAGGCCTAAACAGATGAATTAGGCCTTGAAAATGTGCAGATCCCCCCCCCCCCCAACAGAAGAAAGGCTGGCCTTCCCTCCCCCTTGCTTTGTCTCGTCAAGAGCTTTACAATGGTACCTTACTCACGTGATTCTGAGATTCCTATAGGAAGATTCCCTAAAAGATTCCCTCTGGTCAAAGCTTGTTTGACCAACCAGATAGGACCAAGACTAGACAAGTCACCCATCCAAGTAAGTAATCCAAGGGTGGAGCTTGCTGACATGTCACCTATCTGTGTCCCTAATCCTATGGAGGAGCTTCCTTGGAGGAGATCCTCTTTGTCTATATAATAAAGAGAAGGTGCTCCTTTGGAGCATCAAATGTTTGAGTGTGCAATCTGTGTTTTCTCTCTTCTCCTCTTGTCCTCGGATTATTACAGCTGTCAACATCATACACTATAGAAGCACAACTCACACATAAGTCATACATAAACTCTAAAGTGCCACAATTGCCCCCCTAGCTGGCGGTTAGGCCCCTCTAACTCCAGATAGCCATCTACTCTAAGTATATGGTATACCCTCTAATGGGCAAAGATCAAGAGGCCGGGTGCTATGAAGCTCCATCGTTAGTCGCCTGTCTGCAATCTATACCATATAAAGAATGAACTAGCTATAGGTCAAGTGCATCTAGGACATAACCACTGTCCCTGAGGAACCACCATGAGGGGAGGAGTCATACATGCCATATGCCATCCTCTCAAACAACTATCACACACTAATATAGTAGCAGCTCCACCAGAAGAGCCACATAACAAACACCTCAAGCCTGCACGTACAAGTGCCAAGCTTGGGTCCATAGTACCATCAATGTTTGGGAGGTGGCATGGCGCACAATTGCGCACATGATCCTTCCAAACAACACCATCACGTCCTTCTAACACAAGGACTCCAGATGGCAAAACCTTGCACACTCTCAAGATAGTGCGGCCTGTAGAAACATCAAGTGTCATCAGTGCTATCTGCTATAGATATACATAGTCGCCTTGATGAAATTGAAGGATCGAAGGTCTATAACCTCCTCCTCGAATGGTAGCATAGCGTAAAGTATCTCTATGCTAAGCAATTGCCAAGTTCTCAAAGGCCATCAGCATCACTCTTCGAAAGATCTTTGCCCGCTGAGAACATGCGCTCATCCATACATCGGGGTCATCCAAGTCCAAAACTACAGTAGCATCTCAACGAATGGCCGTAGGTAAATCTGGATATCATCCATAGATTAGAAAATATGGAGAGAAGGATGCTAAGGAGGCTTGCCGGCTGAACCGATAGCCCATGGCCAACGAAGGTAATTGGAGATCCCAATCTCCCGAGTGGCCTCTCTGCAAACCATACTTTTGCTATCCTCCCTTCACCGTCTGAACCACTCTCTCTGCTAAGCCATCTGCCTTAGGGTGATCTCGGGATGTAGTACAATGATCAATCAAAGCCTTGTCACACAAGACCTGAAACTCCTCCAAGAACTCCGTACCCTGATCAGTCAAAACCTTAGCTGGTGCACCAAAATGACTAAGAACTCGATCCAGGAATGAGTAAGTTGTCCTTTCACTAGACTTGTCACAAAGTGCCACCAACTCAATCCGCTTGGAGAAGTGCTCCACCATCACCAAAACATACCAATGATGTCTCACAGTCAGAGGTAAAGGTTTGACAAAGTCCAAACTCCAATGGTAACCCAATCCCATGATAGGTAATGGGTGTAACTGTGGCATAGGAGCATTGAATGATGCTCTAACTTGGTCACAAACCACACATTTGGCAACAAACTACTATACCCCAGTCTGCATACCGTGCCACCAATAATGACTCTAGAGTAAGCTATACGTACACTTTACTCCAAAATGTCCTAGCTCCTCATGAGCATGACGGACCAACTGTGGTCTCTGGGATGGAAGTGGTACTACTCGCACTCTACCATCCTCCCATACACGCAAAAGGTGTCTACCTTCCAATCTGAACCGTCTGGCTTGCTGAAGAACACGGTCTCCCTCCTTGGTCTCAACTGTGCCACCCACAACACTAGTGCAAAGATAGTCCATCACTAAGACATCATCATGAATGTCTTGCTGAACTATACCAATATCTTCACTCTCTGGATCTATGACCTCAATAACTCCTCTTGTATCCATTGAGAGAGATACCACCAAAGCCTTTGCAAATATACACAGAAAGGCCAATGCATGCCAACTTGGCACCATCTCCTCATCTGTCTTACCATGCCAACGTGCTCCGGTCTGATCTTGCTGGCTGGGACATGGGTTTCTACTCAACCCATCTGCATCACGGTTCACCACTCCAGGTTTGTGAACAACCGTAAAATCATACTCCTGTAAAATCAGAGCCCATCGTGCAAGCTTCCCTGAAAGCTTGTTGGACTCCATCAACCACTTCAGTGGCTGATGATCAATGATGAGAGTGAAGAGGTTACCAAATAGGTAACATCGGAAATGTAATACTGCCCAAATTGCTACCAAGCACTCTCCCTCATATGAACTATATTTTGCCTCCGCTGAATTGTTGGAGCGACTAGCATAGGCCACCACAAACTCCTTCTCCTCATCATCATGTTGGGTGAGCACCGCTCCAAGCCCCAACATACTCCAATCAGTGTGAACCTGAAATGGTCATCCCTTGATCGGTCTCCTCAAAATAGGAGTAGATGTCAACCTCTCCTTGAGCTCTACAAAAGCTCTCTTCTGCTCATCTCCCCAACACCACTCCTGTGTAAGCTTGGTCAGCTTTGTCAAGGCCTTGGCAATGGCACTAAATCCTCTAACATAGTGGCGATAGAAGTTCACCAACCCAAGGAATGCTCGCATTCTGCTCACATCCATAGGCCAAGGAATACGTGCAATAGCCTCCACCTTGGTCTGCTGAACACCAAGTCCTCCGGGATAGATAGTGTGACCCAAATACTCAACCTGCTCGTGGAAGAACCTACACTTCCCAGGATGTAATTTGAGTCCATGAGATCTCAACCTTTCAAACACCTCCAACAACTGTCTCTCATGCTCCTCCACAATAGTGCTATAAACCAAAATATCATTAATATAGCACCGAGCAAAATCCAATCCAGCTAGGATCCTATCCATGACCCGTTGGAACTCAACAGGAGCATTCTTTAACCCAAATGGTAAGAACCTCTACTAATATAACACATCCTTGCCGTGAGGATCAATAGCCCAAAATGTTGTCTTGGACTTATCCTCCTCCCTGATTGGCAACTGATGATATCCCGCTCGAAGATCCAAAGTATTGAAGATCTTTGCATGCCCAATTGCATCAAAAATCTCCTCTGGTGTAGGCATGGCATACCGAGCAGCCCTAGTCTATTGGTTGATAGGATGGTAATCTCCACACATCCGCCTATCTATATATTTGCCATGCATATCCTTCTTGGCTGGCATCAATGTCGCTGATGCATACTCTCCATGTGAAATCTCCACCAAGCTAGCCTCAAAAAGGTCACTAATCCGGCTCTGAATCAATATCCTCTCCATATCACTATATCAATAAGGATGTTGGAAAACTGGTGTGTCACTAGTCAACTCAATCCGTATACCAGGTCCCTTTAGAGCACCCAAATCCTTCATATTGAAAGCAAAACAACTCGTGTGACTCCTCAAGAACCTCCAAACCCTCCGTCTTTCCTCTCCAATAAGCTTGGGTCCAAGATTTGGCTTCCAAGTATCCTCTATAACTGTAGTAGGAGTGGAAGACGTACTGACTGACTGCTACACTAGGCCCTTGGGAGCAATAGTGTCATGCTCCCGACCACTAGAGGTCCCAACCTCTGTGTGAAAAACTCCTTCCACTCTGGCTGCAAGCTCCACACGTCCTCTAGCTGCATCCCAAGTGGACCAAGGGTGTAATCCAAGTAGCCCACGCTCACATGGATGGACTCCAAGTAGACCACTCTCCATAGTAGCTACTGGATGTGTCCCAAGAATACCATGTCCACTTGGTCCATCGCCCCCAGCATGTGCTTGAATCATCTCGATAGGCACAAGGCTCACAAGTGTCCGAGTGGTGATGCCTATCAAGTGCATCCTATGATGCTCTGCCAAGCCAAGGCTCACACCAGGTCAAACAGTTTAGGACCATAGCCTGACCTAACACTTGACGCCTGGATGCCTCTGACACTGTTGGAACAGCGGTTATACCGGTGTCGTGGGGAACGTTTGGTCTTGAGAGTGCGCCGAGCACATGGTTGCTTGTGCTTAGTTTCCTGAGGTTGACTCACCCTGAAGGTTTTGTTTTATCCTTGACTTTCGTAAAACCAATCTTGTCATGCGAGGCTGGTGTTATGGTTTCTACCTCTGCTTGGTCTCATATCCTATTTTCTCGTCAGGTTCAAGCTATGGTTCGGGATCTGGCAGTTCATAGACCTAGGCCCTTTGATAAAATAAAATAAACAACAACTGAGTGATCTAACTGAACATAAATCCGGCACTCAGATCATTTAATTATGCTTTTCACCTGGACCAGACTGAGAGATCCTAGAATGGAGTTTCCTCAACTCTAGTCACAATTCATAACACAAATCTGCTTCCAAGACTCATTTCACATTTTGAAATTTCCTATCCTGGTCCAAAACACAGTCCTAAGGCATCTCCAAAAGCCTTCAGCCCTTCAAGACTCCTTTCACATTTCGAAAATTCCTATCCTGGTCCAAAACACAGTCCTAAGGCATCTCCAAAAGCTTTCAGCCCTTCAAAACTCCCTTCACATTTTGAAATTTCTGTCCTGGTCCAAAACACAGCCCTCATGCATCTCCAAAAGCCTTCAGCCCTTCAAGACTCCTTTCACATTTTGAAAATTCCTATCCTGGTCCAAAACACAGTCCTAAGGCATCTCCAAAAGCCTTCAGCCCTTCAAGACTCCTTTCACATTTCGAAAATTCCTATCCTGGTCCAAAACACAGTCCTAAAGCATCTCCAAAACCTTCAGCCTTCAAGACTCCTTTCACATTTCGAAAATTCCTATCCTGGTCCAAAACACAGTCCTAAGGCATCTCCAAAAGCCTTCAGCCCTTCAAGACTCCCTTCACATTTTGAAATTTCTGTCCTGGTCCAAAACACAGTCCGAAAGCATCTCCAAAACCTTCAGCCTTCAAGACTCCTTTCACATTTCGAAATTCCTATCCTGGTCCAAAACACAGTCCTAAGGCATCTCCAAAAGCCTTCAGCCCTTCAAAACTCCCTTCACATTTTGAAATTTCTGTCCTGGTCCAAAACACAGCCCTCATGCATCTTCAAAAGCCTTCAGCCCTTCAAACTCCTCTCACATTTTGGAAAGTTCTCTCCTGGTCCAAAACACAGCCCTCAGGCACTCTCACATTTCGAAATTTCCTCTCCTGGTCCAAGCACAGCCTGCACTCTCACCTTTCGAAAATTCCTCTCCTGGTCCAACCACAGCCCTGCACTCTCACATTTCAGAATTCCTCTCCTGGTCCAAGCACAGCCCTGCACTCTCACATTTCAAAATTGCTCTCCTGGTCCAAGCACAGCCCTGCACTCTCACATTTCAAAAATTCCTCTCCTGGTCCAAGCACAGCCTGCACTCTCACCTTTCAAAAATTCCTCTCCTGGTCCAAGCACAGCCTTGCACTCTCACATTTCAGAATTCCTCTCCTGGTCCAAACACAGCCTGCACTCTCACATTTCGAAATTGCTCTCGTGGTCCAAGCACAGCCCTGCACTCTCACATTTCAAAAATTCCTCTCCTGGTCCAAGCACAGCCTGCACTCTCACCTTTCAAAAATTCCTCTCCTGGTCCAAGCACAGCCCTGCACTCTCACATTTCAGAATTCCTCTCCTGGTCCAAACACAGCCTGCACTCTCACATTTCGAAATTGCTCTCCTGGTCCAAGCACAGCCCTGCACTCTCACATTTTGAAATTGCTCTCCTGGTCCAAGCACAGCCCTGCACTCTCACATTTCAAAATTGCTCTCCTGGTCCAAGCACAGCCCTGCACTCTCACATTTCAGAATTCCTCTCCTGGTCCAAACACAGCCTGCACTCTCACATTTCGAAATTGCTCTCCTGGTCCAAGCACAGCCCTGCACTCTCACATTTTGAAATTGCTCTCCTGGTCCAAGCACAGCCCTGCACTCTCATATTTCAAAATTGCTCTCCTGGTCCAAGCACAGCCCTGCACTCTCACATTTCGAAATTCCTCTCCTGTCCAACTCAAAAATCCTGGCCTTGATTGTTCCTCTTCCACCCTTCAGTTCTCGAGGAAAGTTCTCTCTTGGTCCAAAACACAGCCCTCAGGCACTCTCACATTTCGAAATTTCCTCTCCTGGTCCAAGCACAGCCTGCACTCTCACCTTTCGAAAATTCATCTCCTGGTCCAAGCACAGCCCTGCACTCTCACCTTTCGAAAATTCATCTCCTGGTCCAAGCACAGCCCTGCACTCTCACATTTCAGAATTCCTCTCCTGGTCCAAGCACAGCCCTGCACTCTCACATTTCGAAAATTCCTCTCCTGGTCCAAGCACAGCCTGCACTCTCACCTTTCGGAAATTCCTCTCCTGGTCCAAGCACAGCCCTGCACTCTCACATTTCAGAATTCCTCTCCTGGTCCAAGCACAGCCCAGCTTTCTCACATTTCGAAATTGCTCTCCTGGTCCAAGCACAGCCCTGCACTCTCACATTTCAAAAATTCCTCTCCTTGTCCAAGCACAGCCTGCACTCTCACCTTTCAAAAATTCCTCTCCTGGTCCAAGCACAGCCTTGCACTCTCACATTTCAGAATTCCTTTCTTGGTCCAAACACAGCCTGCACTCTCACATTTCGAAATTGCTCTCCTGGTCCAAGCACAGCCCTGCACTCTCACATTTTGAAATTGCTCTCCTGGTCCAAGCACAGCCCTGCACTCTCACATTTCAAAATTGCTCTCCTGGTCCAAGCACAGCCCTGCACTCTCACATTTCGAAATTCCTCTCCTGTCCAACTCAAAAATCCTGGCCCTGATTGTTCCTCTTCCACCCTTCAGTTCTCGAGAAATTTCCTCCCCTGCACTCTCAAGCCCTCCTGTCCAACTCAAAAATCCTCTCCTGTGTGTGTTCCTCTGTCCAAACCCTCCAGCTTCTCGAGAATTTCTCCCCCTGCCAAACCCTCTCCTGTCCAACTCGAAATTTTCTCTCCTGTGTGTGTTCCTGTGTCCAAACCCTCCAGCTTCTCAAGAATTTCTCCTCCTGCCAAACCCTATCCTGTCCAACTCGAAATTTTTTCTCCTGTGTGTGTTCCTGTGTGTGTTCCTCTGTCCAAACCCTCCAGCTTCTCGAGAATTTCTCCTCCTGCCAAACCCTCTCCTGTCCAACTCAAAATTTTCTCTCCTGTGTGTGTTCCTGTGTGTGTTCCTCTGTCCAAACCCTCCAGCTTCTCGAGAATTTCTCCTCCTGCCAAACCCTCTCCTGTCCAACTCAAAATTTTCTCTCCTGTGTGTGTTCCTCTGTCCAAACTGTAATACTCCAAGGACAAGAGAAGAGAGAAAACACAGATTGCACACTCAAACATTCGATGCCCCAAGGGAGCACATTCTCTTTATTATATAGACAAAGAGGATCTCCTCCAAGGAAGCTCGACCATAGGATTAAGGACACAGATAGGTGACATGTCAGCAAGCTCCACCCTTGGATTACTTACTTGGGTGGGTGACCTATCTGGTCTAGGTCCTATCTGGTTGGTCAAACGAGCTTTGACAAGAGGGAATCTTTTAGGGAATCTTCCTATAGGAATCTCAGAATCACATGAGTAAGGTACCGTTGGAAAGCTCTCGACGAGACAAACCAAGGTGGAGGGAAGGCCAGCCTTTCCTCCGTTAGGGGGGGAATCTGCACATTTTCGAGGCCTAATTCATCCGTTTAGGCCTCCGAAATTGCCTTCAAAGTTCAGGCATATTTCGGTTCCTACTCTATTAGTAGAAGTCTCCTTTTGGTGATACCTCTTTCTGATCTGTTAGTCCATCATGTGTAACATCCTTCCAGATGTTACCAAACCAATTCTCACCTTTAAATCATATGTCTAGCTATTGGTTCTAAGGTTCTCAAGTCTATTTCGGTTTCTGCCCTATTAGTAGAAGTACTCTTTTGGTGATACTTCTATCTGATCTATTTTAACCATCATGTATAACATCATTCTAGATGTTACCAAACCGAATTTCACATCTAGATCATATGGCTAACCCTTGGTATTACAGACCTCCCTCCTTTTAAGACGCAACGTCCTCGTTGTGCAATTGTTGCTCAAATGCTTGCACCAACACCGATGCATGTGCCAAATTGGCAGCGGGTTCCCAGGTTGCTTCATAGAGGGGGTAACCTTTCCATTGTACTAGATATTCCACCCGCGGATGGCGAGTACCACGCATGCGCTTTTGGAGAATCCGCTCCACTTCATATTCCTCTGTGCCATCAATGACTGTTGGACAAGGTCGAATGTCCTGTGTGGAAGTACCTTGGCCTGATCGGGGAGCATACCTGCGTAATAGGGAGACATGGAACACTGGATGGATCTTCATGTGTGGTGGTAGCTCAAGGTGATAGGCCACCGCGCCGATGCGACGAAGAATCGAGAAAGGCCCAATAAAACAAGGTTTGAGCTTATGAGATCCAACTAATGTGAGGTTGGTTGTCGATAGCCACACTTGATCCCCAACATTGAACTCCATGTGCCTACGGTGTGCATCAGCATACTGCTTTTGTAGATTTTGCGCAATCTGTAACCTGTGCTTGGTGCTCTCCACACCTTGTTGGATTCTAGAAACAAATGTGTTGACTGCATCAACCTTGGTAGTCACTGGACGGATCTTCATCAAGCTAGAAGGTGTGAAGGGATGCTCCCCATACATGAGGAAGAACGGAGTGACCTGGGTGGAGGCATTCACTGAATTGTTGTAAGCGAATTCCACCAACGGTAGTAGGGTGTCCCACCTCTCTTGCTCTTCTAAGGTGAAGCCGCGTAACATGTCTTCAATCGTGCGATTAGCCCGCTCTGTTTGGCCATCTGTTTGTGGGTGGTAAGCTGTAGACATGGCCAACTTGGTTTTGAAGAAACCAAAGAGTGTTTGCCAAAACAAACTGGTGAATTGGGTGCCTCTATCGGTGATGAGTACTCTAGACAAGCCATGGTGAGCAAAGACTGCATCTAAGTATAGTTGAGCTAGTTGTGGAGCAGTCACATCCTTGGTAGTAGGGCGTACATGAATCATTTTGCTGAGCCGGTCCACAAAGACCACAATGGAGTCAAACCCTGAGGTGGTCTTGGGTAATTCACAGACGAGATCTATACTCACTTATTCCCAACGTTGGGTAGGAGTGGGAAGAGGTTGAAGGAGCCCTACAGGAGCTTGATTAGAAGCTTTGTTCTGTTGACAAAGTAGGCAGCTACGCACATAGTCCATCACATCGTTGCTCATCTTGGGCCAATAGTAATGGCGCTTGACTGCCTCCAAGGTCTTGTCCACTCCGACATGAGCTGCAATGGCCAAATCATGACATTCCGCTAGAATGGTGGTGCGTAATTTTGGGACATTTGGGATCCACAATCGGCCCTCCCGAAAGGTGAGTCCTTGGGTGCTGGTGACACCTTTGGACGATTGCGCTTCTACAATCTGTGGATCAGTTTTTGTAGCAGCTAGAATCTCTTGCCAGAATTCAGGGTTAATCTTCACCTCTGCCGCCAAGTTGTTGGCCATTGGCATGCGGGTGAATGCATCTGCAAGTTGCTTCTTACCTTCCACGTAGGTGATTGTCATGTTGAAGTGTTGTCGCCACTCTGCCCACCAAATTTGGCGACGAGATAGATCCTTTTGTGTCTCGAGGTAGACTAGAGGTTTGTGGTCTGTCTCTACTACAAATGCCTTCTCGCCCAGGTAGTGCTTCCAATGCTTGGTTGCTAGAACGATGGCCAGCTCTTCTCGTTCTGTGGTGTGGTAGTTGTGCTCTGCCGGTAACAACTTTCGAGAGAAATATGCAATTGGATGCCATCCGTCATGCCACTCTTGTTGTAGGACTGCTCCTATTGCTACGCCTGATGCATCCGTAGCCAACTTGATTGGACGTTTTGGGTCATACCACTTCAAGATTGGTGCATGTAGCAAGGCGGCCTTCAATTCTTGAAAGGTCAACTCTTGTGCAGTTCCCCATGTCCACTTCTTCCCCTTGCCAAGTAGTGCCGTTAAAGGCTATGCAACCTTGGAGAAGTCCTTGACAAATCTATGATAGAATCCCGTCAACCCCAAGAAGCTCTTAAGTTGAGTCTGATCTTATGGGGCACTCCATTTTTGAATGACCTCTATTTTATCTGTCAATACTTGAATGCCCTCTACACTTACTCTATGCCCTAAGTAGTCTACTTCAGACTTGCCAAACTCACACTTTGAGATTTTGGCGTACAACTGATTTTGTCTTAGAATCTGGAGGACCTCTCGTAGATGTTGTTTGTGTTCTGTCATCGTGCTACTATATACTAAGATATCATCCAAGAAGACGATAACAGACTTATCCAAGTATGGACGAAATATGTCATTCATTAGGCTCATGAAAGTGGCAGGCGCATTGGTGAGGCCAAAAGGCATCACAAGATACTCAAAGTGGCCATACCTGGTTCGAAAGGCAGTTTTGTACACATCCTCCTCTACAATTCGGATTTGATTGTAACCGCTCCGCAAGTCCAGTTTGGTGAAGTATCTTGCTCCATGGAGTTGATCAAACAGGTCATCCATGCGAGGTAAGGGGTATTTGTTCTTCACTGTTTGCTGATTGAGACCCCGATAGTCAATGCACATGCGCATTGTACCATCCTTCTTCTTCACAAACAAGATAGGGGCCCCATATGGTGATACGCTAGGTTGGATGAACCCTTTCTATAGCATCTCCTCAATTTGAGTCATACACTCCTCCAACTCATGAGGTGATAGGCGATATGGGGCCTTACAAGGAGGTGTCTTCCCCGGGAGTGTCTCTATTTTGTGATCTACTCGCCTTTTAGGTGGTAATCCTGAGGGTAGATCATCGGGAAAGACATCTTGAAACTCATCCACCACATCCTTCAATTTCTCAGGAATTTGTCCAGCGAGTTGTGCACTCTGGACTTCTCTTATTAGACCCAGAAAACATCTATCGGTCTTACAGACAGTTGTCGTCCCTACGACATATAGAGGCAGTTTCTGCTTGTGTGATTTTTCTTTAACCCCAATGATTGACCATTGGTGGGTTCTCACTACTTTCTTCCTCCAATCCACCATTGGGTTGTACTGCTCCATCCATGGCATGCCTAAAAGTGCATCATAACGGGCTAACTGTATCACTTGCCACTCAATTGCTTCTTGATATTCTCCTATAGAGAGGGTTACCCGTCTAGGTAATGATTCAATCCTCTCTGTTTGCCCATTTGGTAACTCTACTTCTTCACTTCCATCTCTCTCTAGATCCATTCCCAAGCTTATTGCAATAGAGCGAGACAAGAAATTCTCTGTTGCTCCCGGATCTATTAATACTCTCACTTGATTACCTTCTAGGATTCCATTCACGACAATCAATTGTGAGGTTGCCTTTCGGGATCTTTGTGCCTTATTCTTCTTCCTTCCCTCGCTTCTCTACTTCCTTATTGAGCCAGTAAGGCCGCGAGGTACATTTACTGGCAATCTTCGTTTTCCGAAGTGGTTTCCACCTCCTCCTCTTCAGTGTGCCTCTCCATGTTGTTCAAAGATTGCCTGTACAAAGGCCGAGGGCCTCTAGGGAAACGAGTGCGACAATTGGTAGATATGTGCCCAATACGGCCACAATTGTAACAACGGCGTTGTTCTCCTCGAGTCCCTTCTCCTCGTGGGACTCCATCTCTTTGTTCTTCTACCCGTCCTCGCTCTCCTTGAAGCGGCCGTGCTCCTCGATCCCGGAATCAAAGGTTGCCCAATTCCATCGGTACTGGTCCACCCATGTGTGGCATTTCTGCCCGATAATATTGAGTTGGAACTACTTCTTCACCTCCACCTAATGCTCCGGCTATTCTCTACGCACAAGCAATAGCTTCAAATACCGTGCGAGGGTTTTGCACCATGACTTCTTGGCGAATCCGCTCTTTCAACCCTCGTTTGAAATTGTCGAGAGCCTCTACTGGACTCATGTCGGTAATTGCGACTTGTAGATCCAGAAATGCCTCCACATACTCTTGTATGCTATTCTTCTGTCTCAATCCCCATAGTCGGGTTCGAGCCATCTGCACAGAATCCACCGATTGGAAATTCTTGAGCAGTCCTTCTTGCATTGCTGTCCATGTGACCTCCCTTCTCTCTGCCAGCATGGATCGTTCCCAAGCATCATACCATGTGAGGGCTTTATCGGTCAAGTACCCACATGCAAACATACCTGCAGCATGCTCTGTGATCTCTGTTGAGAACAATAAAAAATATCGATTCATTCTCGAGATCCAATTCTCCACTACTCCCATCGTACGCTGTCCCTTGTAAGGCTCGATGTTGCAGGTCTTCTTCATCCGGAGTAGCAATGTGGCTTCATCGTTGGTAGGGTTCGTATGCACGGGTGCCTCTCCAAGTACTTCAGTCGGAGGTATTGGGTTTTGAGACGGCTCTTCTTCTTGCATGGCTTGATCGTTCCTGAGGATCTGCACTTGACTTTGCAATGTCTCCATGGTCATCTTAATCTCTCGAAATTCATTCAACATCCCTTGCATTCCTTGCACCAGCTCTTGCAACTGCGGATCCATGGTTCCTGCAACACCCAATTGCTAACGTCTACTTCAATACAAAGTCAATATAATCACTCTGGAAGGCGCACGAACTATCGGAACTACCATTGGGACCTCAGAAGCTATCACTCGTTGATAATACTCCTCACCAAAATTCCTAACCACAAAATCTCTAAACATCAATTTCGGCCTCACTACATAACGGATTTCTACTTGAGTGTTGAAAGGGAGAGGATTTGGGACATTCATATCCATATTATCATAATAGAATGTAGATCGTCAAATCCCACTCTCTGTCATATATCACCACAGGTAGAATCACCGGGTTTGGTGAGTTCATCACTCTGTCCATGAATTCCGCACCAAAGTGATAAACTAGCAATACTCTCATCTGCTCACGCTGGATGTACATAACCTTGATGTGGAATGGGTTTGAGAATGGAAAGCTATGTGCGGGAAATTGTCCCCCCGGCGCATCCATCCCATCCGCTCTCTAAAGTCCTTCCTAAGTCTAGCGATTACTCTATGTTCTCCACCTCAAATTACTCAGTTTCAGTAGTTCGTGCTATTCCAAGAGGGGTGATCCACTCTCTTGGACTAGAACACTCGCTCTGATACCATTGTAATACTCCGAGGACAAGTGAAGAGAGAAAACACAGATTGCACACTCAAACATTCGATGCCCCAAGGGAGCACCTTCTCTTTATTATATAGACAAAGAGGATCTCCTCCAAGGAAGCTCCACCATAGGATTAAGGACACAGATAGGTGACATGTCAGCAAGCTCCACCCTTGGATTACTTACTTGGGTGGGTGACCTGTCTGGTCTAGGTCCTATCTGGTTGGTCAAACGAGCTTTGACCGGAGGGAATCTTTTAAGGAATCTTCCTATAGGAATCTCAGAATCACATGAGTAAGGTACCGTTGGAAAGCTCTCGACGAGACAAACCAGGGGGAGGGGTTGGGGTTTAGTCTTTCCTCCGTTTGGGGGGGGGGGGGGAATCTGCACATTTTCGAGGCCTAATTCATCCGTTTAGGCCTCCGAAATTGCCTTCAAAGTTTTCAGGCATATTTCGGTTCCTACTCTATTAGTAGAAGTCTCCTTTTGGTGATACCTCTTTCTGATCTGTTTAGTCCATCATGTGTAACATCCTTCCAGATATTACCAAACCAATTCTCACCTTTAAATCATATGTCAAGCTATTGGTTCTAAGGTTCTCAAGTCTATTTCGGTTTCTGCCCTATTAGTAGAAGTACTCTTTTGCTGATACTTCTATCTGATCTTTTTTGACCATCATGTATAACATCATTCTAGATGTTACCAAACCGAATTTCACATCTAGATCATATGGCTAACCCTTGGTATTACACAAACCCTCCAGCTTCTCGAGAATTTCTCCTCCTGCCAAACCCTCTCCTGTCCAACTGGAAATATTTTTCTCCTGATTTTTCCTCTGTCCCTAAAAAGCCTTCATGACAACTCCTTCCTGATCATTCCAATCCCTTTCGATTCCCTTCCTTCCTGCCCACCTTCTCTTGTCCTCTGCCCCCAAACTCCTATCATTCCCCGAAAAAAAAACCCCTTTTCTCTCTCAAAACTCCTCTGTCCCTTTTCAAAAAAAACCATACTCCTTTCTTCTCCCGGAAATTTCTGCCACTCCTCTTGAAATCCTCTGCCAAACCCTCTCGAAATCTTTTGGCATTTTGTGAAAACCCTCAGCCCTTCCCTGTCTCCTCACTTTCTCCCAAAACCAGGTAGCAAAGCCACACCCGAGACATATTATCATAAATCCCTGTTCCTTACAACAAATAAAAGAGAAAAGAAAATTTATCACACCAAAAGCCTCAAGGGTACACGTGGGCTATTTTCCCGATGACACCGGTGTGAAAACCCATCGCCCGCTCCCTCTCATCAGCATTGGGCTCTACCAACTGCTGTAACTATGTCCAAAACAAGTCCAAGACCTCTCTCTCAAAAAGCATGAGAGCTTGGGAAACTCATGAGTGTGGGAAATGAAGCTCTAGGCTGTCCAACTAGGTTCACTGCTGCTATAGGTGACCTATCAATCACTACCACTGTCTGAGACTGATGCCCAACATCCAAGATATCATCAACAAGGATGTGGTCAAGTTGCTAAATGCCATCATAAGCGCACTATAGAACCTCTTTGGGTAAGAGGTTTGTCCACCAAAGACAAAGATGATGAGCCTGTGATCCCACTCTGGCTGCATCTAACAATACAACAGGTTCATCTAAGAATGGACCTGATGTGTACTGGCCACCACTCTGGTGCGAGAATCACCCATCAAAGGAATGTTCTCCAAAAGGTAAGCTGGAGAAACAGATTGATGAACCTGGAGATGTCCTAGTATCCGTAACATCTCCCAAAACACACCAGAATGAGGATCCTGAAGGCCCAATCCTCTACTAGCACGTGTATATCACTAACATGGCCATCCAGAAATCACCAAGTGAATAGGCCCATGTCTCTCTAGGTCATGCGCCCCTCATAAGGAAATGTCTTCTAGTAGGGCCATCTAGTAACCTCTAACTGCTGACATTGGTAATAACTCCGGATACCAATAGGCCAAGTGTGCCACATGATGTAGAGAGACTCGCCTAGTAGTCTCATCTCTCTCTACATACAAGTACCTCTGTACTCGTATACCCGCCTATAACACCGTAGCTAGTACGGTGCTGATCCCACCAAACAACTCCAATAGGTATATTCCCTCTACTAGATACTGCCAAGCAATGAGTGTGGTATCCAGAGGTGTCAAAGAAATTGCCTTTGGAGGCTCATTCTCACACTCATCTCTTGATGGTACGAAGGCTCCACTCCAAGCCTATTGCACCAACTGATCTGCATGCTGCTGCAATGCCTCCCTTGAACTCCACAATGGAACATCCAAAGTGGATGGAATAATCCCACTCATACTCCAAAGCCGAGTGATCTCCTCTGGTACTGGAGTATCCTCTACATGGGCGTTCTCCTCCAAAAAGTCACCAGGCTAAGTAATTGCACCACTGAAAGCTAAAACTGATGCTGCCATGGTCCCAGACTGTAGTGAGCCAAGACTGCCACTACTGAAGCATACTAGTAGGTGACATACCCGTCCCTCACCAAACTGCCAACCATGTCTATAAGAGGTTGTCTCCTCCCAATAGTCAATGCTAAAACCCATGGGGTATAACACTGCTCCCCCAACTAGCACATCATATGACTCAGCTATTGTCGCAATAGCCTGAGCTCTCACCACCGAGCTATCAATCGGATGACCAGGCTGAATCTGAACAACAAGCTCTCCATGTGTGATGTATTGTGTCAAACCACCACCTAGAGATGTCTGGATCTGAAATAGACACCTCTCTACATCGATCTTCCGTAACTCCAGACCGACAACTACAGCCTTCCCCAACATAAGACGCTACGCACCAGAGTCTAACAAGACTCTCTGTGGTGTATAGATCTTCCCTGAAGGTCCCACCAAACGGAAAATCCCCCTCTGGTTATCCAATAGGTCTAGGCCGGTCTAGCTGGCAACTCGTCCAGTCTAGCCGCTGCTGCCTGCCATAAACCACTGGTTGCTGAACGAATCCCATGCTCCTCAACCAAATCAGCTCTACTACCAACTTCCTCTACTCTAGTAGTAGGAATTGCACCATCCCTACTCTCACACAACATGGCAGCCAACCGGAATACTGGGGTTGGGTCAACTCCCAATGTAAACATATCACTGGCCGAAAACAAAGGACGCTGCATAATCAGCTGAGCCGCCCCCAACATCATGCTAGACTCAGTCTGTGTAGTAGCAAGTGGTTGAGTAGTAGGTAGTCTATCATGTACTCCATCACCACCTACTACACCTACACTGGGACGTCTAGGAACCATGGATGCTTTCTGCAATGCCTCAGATAGCATGAAAGACTGGGGAAGTCTAACTTGTCTCCCAACCTCTCCTCTCTGTGGGTCCAACTCCACTAATGCTCCTCTAGGCTCTGGAGCATGTACTGCACTCCTAGTCACTACTGCAGATATATCCACCTGTGCTGCTCCGCACATGAAGTCCAAAGCATCTCTATCACAACATATGAGGTGGAAGCCTTAGCACCTGATTGATCTCCTCTGAGCAAAAGCCATACTAGCCAATCTCTGCTCCAACTGCTCAATCCGAGTAGACATAGTTGTGTCAGAAGTAAGGGCAGGTACTGCACCCCTACTAGGTGTAGATCTTCTACCACCTTGTCCTCCATGAACTAGAGCTCCTCTACTACCTGCCATAGTAGCCCTACCACTCCGTAACTCCGGGTGTAGGTCAAAATACCGGTCACTAGTGTGACCAAATCTGTAGCAATGCTCACACTGCCTCTATGCTGGCTGTGATGCACCCAAGGTATTAGGTCCACTGCCCTGCGTACACTCTCTTTAATGGTGAGGTCCACCACAAGTCCAACAAGCAACACCACCACTCATTGGTTGCTACTGACCCAAAAATGAGGGTAATCTAACTCCACTAGGCCCTCCACTCGCTCCATAGGATCTGGGCTGTCCACCCTGCCCTCAAAAACCAACTGGGCATGGTGCACTTTGCTGCACTCTAGAAGAAGTCACAGCCGTGGATGAGGTCTCCCTACCAAATCTAGATGTCATCACTCTCTCCTCCACCATATTGAGCTCAATACGCTTAGCCAAACCAAAGACTACTACCAAAGTGGGCAAAGTAGCCTGCAACAACGTAACATCACGAACTCTACGTTGCAACTCCCTATCCAGTATCCCATACCAAAACTGGACTGCCTAGGCCTCAATAACTCCCTGAGTGAAACTGATCAGCCGCCTCATGCGAGTGTATGCCTCGCATAGGCTCGCTCCAGCCTTCCGCTGGAACTCCTGCAAGCTCCTCAACTTGTCAATCAGCACTCCCTGGTAGTTCTGCCTCAAACATAGGAAGAACTCCACCATGGGGTTAAACCTCAGTACCACACCACCTCCTGCAGTGGTACCTCCACTTGTAGTAGCACTATCTTCAATTAATGCACCTCCACTAGCTCTACCCACACTACTCGAGCTAGAACTCGTAGGTACAGCCAATCTACTCTTGGCCACCAAGCTTGAAGTGATAGAGACATAGTTCAGAGACCAACACTGTCTCCATAACTCGATCTCCTCCAAATGAGCTCTCCTAAACTCATGGTAGTCATCCATCGGTGGACCCTCCAGATGTTGAAACAACCTCTTCCATGTCATGAAGGGTGTGAAAAAAGTCGGGTTTCGCATTTGCTGCATATCACACCAACTATCAAACTCCTAGATGAAGCCATCCAACTCAATGGTACCCATTGTACCAGAGTAACGCCTAGGGCCTTTGGAGGCCCCATAAATCTCATCCATGTCCCATAACAAGGGTGCGGACACACCAAGTGCACTCTCAACTGAATCAGCTCTTGTGTCAAACTCCAACTCAAAGTCAATCTCCTCCCTCATTGGGACCTGAGATACAGGCTGATACCGAGCACCACTCCAAGTAAACCCACTACGTATTGTAGAGCTAACTCATCTGGAATCTCCAAAGAACTCCGTCATGACAAAGTGACCACAACAGCAAACCCAAACCACCAACTGCAACCGCAAGTCACAACCGCAAGTGCCCCACCAAGTGCCAACACCACCACGTGCCAACACCAACTAAGCACCACCCACTAATGTAACTCTAATGGAGATAACTACACTAGGGGAAAGGGCAACCTGTAACTTGCTATCATAATACGCACTCTCACGGTCTGCAGGTCATCACTTCCTGCCTCACCGGAAAGAAACAAAGGTAGTCTGACTGGTCATCACTCCAACCTCACCACTGAGAGCACACCAAAGCACCAATGCTCAAAAGTTAGGGCACCTCACACAAACGTGGTGCACAAACAAGAAGTAGAGAATGGAGGGGATCCAATCATAAGAAATCTAAACAAAAACCCTCCATCTCATAACACAACACGGGACTTACTGTACCACCATTTGGCATTTGACATAAGAGAAGTTCATATCTAAGTCCTAAGCTACCAGGATCACCAAAATGAGATCAAACTGCCTCTCCTAGTCATAGCTACATGTGTATAGATAACAGTGACACAGTCACTAGGACAACAAGTGAGGGTGGACCAGTTGGCTAGGTGTGGTACCCACATTTTTTGTTTTTCTTTGTTTATTAGTGTTTAAGAGAAGAAGTAAGCACTGGAAGTTGAATTGCGGACAAAGAACGGACGGAAGTAACTTTGGAGGACATCCGAAGAAGATGACATCAGATCCAATGATGGAGGTACTCGGAAGAAGAGTACGATGGAAAAAGTCCGAAGAGCAACGTCTTTGGGCCGGAAGGTGCAGAAGATACGAAGACCGTTTAACAACCTTGGTACATGGCAAGAAAGTACACTTCAAGAAACGGTGGAGGCAAAAGAAGCATGTCTTGACAGTGACCGGGATCAACATGCAATTGAGAGAAGGTCAAATTTGAAATCGACTGAAGAATGACTGCAATTTGGGGTAATATAAGATTGTGACTGCGCAGGGACAAGTTGAATATGCCAAGTAATTTCCAATCCCTTCGAGTAGTTGTCCTACAGTAATGCTTGTCCGGAAGCCAATTGAGAGTGAAATTTTCCAAAACCCGAGGGAGTTAGAGAGTCTTGTCCAGGATACGGCATCATCTTTCAGCGTCGTAGAACAAGAGAGCAGATTATGGCAAAGAAGGTGGCCAATGCGCTGGTGGTGCAAAGTTTTGCAATTTGAAGATTAGATGTAGTAGCTAGAATTGAAGTCTTGACTAGACTTTGTATTACCTTCTTAGCATGGAACTAGAATTTCAGTTTCCCCGGAGTGATGGCAGAAATAGCTGCTAGTAATTGTGAGGAGGGTCCCAAGGTGGAAGGGAGGAAATCTGGCTCGATGGACTGAGTTGAATTGGAGGTTAGTATTGGGGAAAGAAGCAAGAGAGCCGATGGGGATCACCTTCTATCGGAAGTGTGATGTTGTAGAAGAGATGGCGGAAATTTGCAACTTGTTTTTCACTCCAGGAAATACGAATGGCTACAAGGTAGAGTCTTATCGGGACCCGATGCAGAGAAGTATCGTTGGGGCAATGATGGCCATGTTCAAGCCAGAATGAACAACGTATGTGAACATGCAGCAAGTTGTTTTCTTCCACCAAATGTTTGCAAGAGTTCCGGTGAATTCGACAAAGTGCTTTCACCACCGAACGAGGCAAATGGTGATCAATTGGCAAACAGGTTCTCCGCCGCATTATTTTGCACCATTTGCATTTGCACCATTTGCACTTTTACTTCAGGTTGAACCTGCTGACAGTAGAGGAGCATGATCGCATGGTGTCTCATGTTCATCCTGACTTAGGACGGGAAGCGGACAAAGATGAGCAACTGTATATGCTACATCTGCGAGCCAACAATGAGTATTTCTTGAAGACTGGATAGTGGAAGGTCAAAGAAGTCACCAGTCCAAATACGAAGAAATGCGGTAAACCCAAAGAAGCTAAGTCACCTCCCACTCAAAGAAAGACTCAAAGACTGGTTATGAAGAATATGAAGATGGTGAGAGAAGCATCATTGGGATCAGAGTCTGAGGAAGAAACCAAGTCGCAAGAGGAGGAATCCAAAGAAGAGGAGCTCGCCTTAAAAAGTGAGGAGTTCGGAAGTGATAGCGAGGGGGAACCTGAAGTTCAGCAATCAGTGGCGGTCAGTGAAGCTTGTCAGGCGCTGGTGGATAGAGAACCTAGAACAACGAGTCACTGTGTAGCTATGATGGTGAACAAGTCGAGACCAGAGGAGAAGGAGGAGTATCTAGTGGGGCCAAGTTCAATAGGTAAAGAAGAAGAAAGTACATAAACAATGTCTCAGAAGATATGAAGATTGGATGAAAGAGCCAATGAAGAAGGTGAAGACTCAAGACAAAGACGGCGACGAAGATGAAGAAAACTTTGGTGGGATAGCTTATCTGACAAAAGTGGTCACCCTGTTGCTAGAGCTACTGAAGGAGCATCAGAAAGCAATTCCCCAAGATCGTAGGAAGGGGATGAATGAGTTGCAGGTGGTGATGCATTTGCTGAGTGAAGTGAAGAGGTTGCAGGAACAACAAGTCCGAAGAAGTGAAGAAATGGAAGAACTTCGGAGGGAGGAAGTCTTGAAGAAGAAGACTTTCACAATGTTATAAGAGAGTTGCAAGGTTAAAGAGAGAGAACTACAGAGGCAAGCCGGAGAATTAAAGGAACAAGCAATGTGGCTGAGCAAAATGAAGGAGGAAGTGAGTGATGTGCGCATTGAGAATGTTCATTTGAAGGCAATGACCATTGTAATGGAGCAAGAGTTGGATAGCTTGAAGAAGAGTGAAGTAGGGAAGGATCAAGCATGGCAGAGGGAGTTAGCAGGCAAGTAGGAAGAAGAGGAATGATTATGAGAGCTAGTCAAAAGCGCGGAATTGCAGAGCATGTAGTATGCAGAAGGGAAGAAGATGCTTGTTGCGGAGTACGAAAATGAGCTAAAGATGTATTGTGAAGAATTGAAAGTAGAGCGCTCTCAAGGATATGCATTGGAATCAATGGGAGAAGTTGTGGGGAAGTTGAGAGCAATTCTAAGCACGGAGGCTGAAGGAAGATTGGAAGAAGCCTGCCTACATGAGTTGAAGTTGCTTGTGCAAGAAACTTGGAAGAGAAAAGCCAAGGATGTGGACATGAACACGTTGCTGATTCAATTGAGAGAGCGTGTAGACCAAAAGATGTTAGAAGTAGAAGACAATGTTAGTCTTAGATTAGATTTAGTCAATTTGGAGTTAGAGAGAATTCGGAATAACGTGACAACGGAGAAGAAACCCAATGTTGCAGAAGTAGGAATTCAGGTGTCATCGGACTTGGTATTTGATACATTAGAGAAGAGTTGGTTAGGAGATAAAGAGTTAGATAAGCCCCTCCTTAGTGCAATTGTAGTTCCTAGTGTAGAAGTCATAGAATTAGTGAAGGAATTAGTAGAATTAGCTATACCCAAAGAAGGAGAAGTAATAGGAAGATCATCGGGTTTGGAAGCTGATGATGAAGTAGACATCGGATCGGGATAAGTATCAATTTTGAGATAGGAAGAGGTAGATATGAAGAGATAGATTGTCAATTGGGATCTGCAGGTAGGAAAAGATGTTAGGAAGCGGTGCATAGGTAGGAAGAATTGCCGTTTGCTTCAGTATTTAAGGGGAGCATTTGTAGTACAATATTGTTCAGTATTCATATTTATGAAGATAGATAAAGCAAAGTGCTGTTCTCAGTGCTTTTCGCTTGAGCTTAATTCCGATTGTCAATTCTGTGTTTGTGTTTATGAGTGTGTGGAGAATCTAAAGAGCAAGTTAGTGTGTCTGTGGATGTTGGATTTTGTAGCCTTGATCTCATTTTGTGTGTTTGATCCAGAGTGAAGTGCATCGGAGCAATGCCTTGACAGATCTGAGAAGAATTGTAGTGTTGGTAGTATTCTGCATTTGTGAGTGCAGCACGAAGTTGATGTGAAGCAATTTCGATAGAGGAAGTTGTGCCTTCAGTGGAGGGGTGGAACACAATTTTGAGGCAAAATCGTTCTTTGTAGTGAAGTGCCGTCTTTGGGAGAATCTGAATCATCACAATCAAGAGTTGTTTGGACAGAATTTGCTATGTTGTGATTAGATGTGTGTGTGTATTCGTGACAAGTTGTCAAGATTGTGAGCTTGTTACTCTCTTCTAGGTGTAGTTTCTACATGAGAGATTAAAGAAGAAATCAAGAAGAACTACATTGTGACTTTTGACTTCGTATTTGACCAATTCTGAATCATATCTCTATGGGAACAAACTTTACTTACCCAATTACCGCAAAAGTGATATTTGCCGGGTTGTCACACTAGGGCACCAGTCTAGGAACAAGAGATCTAGGGGTCAAACCCTGTTGCGCACAATCTAGTAGGAAAGGCAGATTTTGCCAACCAATGACCAAGATCTACTCTAAACTAGCTAGGCTCACGCCAACAAGCTGGCTTGCTGGCCCTTCTAGGCCTTTGTAGCCTCTTATAGCCCACAGCCCTATGCCTCGAAGCCTCTAAACGTCCAAATGAGGCCTTTCTTCTTGCCACTTCGAACCTCTTCCAAAATTGGCGGAACTTCTCCAAATCTGCAAAAGTCCATCAAACTAGCAAAACTCCTCCAAATCTGACGTTAACTCTAAAGTTGGCTATCCGCCAAATCCCTTGCTAACTTTCCACTCGAGCCAAATTGACAACACGAGTTTTTCCAAATCACAAATTCATGATAATAGCTTCACAACTCCACCTTCAATTTGACTTTTTGAGTCCAAATCGTAGCAAATTGGTCCTGCCTTCACCTCTTGAGCTCAAAATCACAACCACTGTTCAAAATTTGCTCCTTCTTTGCTTGAAATTTGGCCAGCGCTTCCGCACACCGTCCGCCTAACTGCCAAATTTGCATCATTGAACGAGCTTCTGCACACTAGGGAAACACTGAACTTGAATTGAGCTACCAACGATCCACCGAGCTTGGAGATACCACCAACACTCAAAGTTCCTACACCCGATTTCCCCCTGACTTCACTTCTTTGATGTAATCAGATTGCTTACCACTCTCAACTCAACACAGATCAATACTTGATCTGTCACTCTATAAATTGCCAACAACTAGGCACTGATTACAGTCAAGCCATACTCACTCAAGCATAGAGAATCCAGGTGATGCTCACCGGACTCTGTCCACCATAGCCAAGAACTCGAAGGCTCAACATCAGAGAAGTGAGCTTTCTGGAGCTCACTTCAATACTATACCCCTTGGACTTGAGCTAGCTCTGAAACCCTAACGGTCCCGCTGGCGGCACACTTGACGGTGCAAATAGTGCAAAGTGACGGTGGGCCACATCATGAAGTAAGTACCCTGAACATGAAATCTGATTGTCGGAAAGTAGTCTTTGAGAAATTGCTGAAATAACTCTAACTACTATCACTGGAACTTGTCACGCCATTTGTAGTGCCGCATCTAGATGCTTGGACATTGGAGTTCTAGTGATAGTAGTTAGAGTTATTTCAGCAATTTCTCAAAGACTACTTTCCGACAGTCAGATTTTGTGTTTGGGGTATTGACTTCACGGTGGGGCCCACCGTCACTTTGCACCATTACTACACAGACTGAGTCTAGCATAATGTTGGGGGTAGCTCAACTGATTATGCGGCATCCTTTGTTTTCGGCCAGTGATATGTTTACATTGGGAGTTGACCCAGCCCCTGTATTCCGGTTGGCTGCCACGTTGTGTGAGAGTAGGGATGGTGCAATTCCTACTACTAGAGCAGAGTGGTTGGTAGTGGAGCTAACTTGGTTGAGGAGCATGGGATTTGTTCAGCAATCAGTGGTTTATGGCAGGCAGCAACGGCTAGACTGGAGGAGTTGCCAGCTAGACCGGTCTTTGAGAGAGCACGGTTTACACCTGGTGTTGTCCTATTGGATAACTAGAGGGGGATTTTCCATTTGGTGGGACCTTCAGAGAAGGTCTAATCACCACAGAGAGTCTTGTTAGACTCTGGTGCGTAGCCTCTTAAGTTGGGGAAGGCTACAGTTGTCGGTCTGGAGTTACGGAAGATCGATGTGGAGAGGTGTCCATTTCAGATGTAGACATCTCTAGGTGGTGGTTCAACATAGTACATCACACATGGGGAGCTTGTTGTCCAGGTTCAGCCTGGTCATCCAACTGATAGCTTGGTGGTGAGAGCTCAGGCTATTGCGACAATAGCTGAGTCATATGATGTGCTAGTTGGGGGAGCAATGTTATACCCCATGGGTTTCAGCATTGACTATTGGGAGGAGACAACCTCTTATAGACCTGGTTGGCAGTCTGGTGAGGGACGGGTATGTTGCCTACTAGTACGCTTCAGTAGTGGTTGTCTTGGCTCACTACAGTCCGAGACCATGGCAGCATCAATTTTAGCTTTTAGTGGTGCATTTACTTGGCCTTGTGACTTGTTGGAGTGGAAAGCCCATGTAGAGGATACTCCAATACCAGAGGAGATCACTTGGCTTTGGAGTACAAGTGGGATTGTTCCATCTACTATGGATGTTCCATTGTGGAGTTCAAAGGAGGCATTGCAACAACATGCAGATCAGTTGGTGCAGTAGGCTTGGAGTGGAGCCTTCATACCATCAAGAGATGAGTGTGAGGATGAGCCTCTAAAGGCGATTGCTTTGACACCGCTGGATACCACATTCATTGCTTGGCAGTATCAAGTAGAGGGGATATCCCTATTGGAGTTGTTTGGTGGGATCAACACCAGACTAGCTGCGGTGTTACAGGCGGGTATATGAGTACAGAGGTACTTGTATGTAGAGAGACTGCTAGGTGAGTCTCTCTACATCATATGGCACACTTGGCCTATTGGTATCTGGAGTTATTACCGATGTCAACTGTCAAAGGTTACCAAAAGGCCCTACCAGGAGACATTTCCTTATGGGGGGCGCATGATCTAAAGAGACATGGGCCTATTCACTTGGTGATTTTTGGATGACCATGTTAGGGACATACACGTACGGGCCGTAGTTTGGGTCTTTAGGATCCTCATTCAGGTGTGTTTTGGGAGATGTTACGGATACTACGACATCTCCAGGTTCATCAGTCTATTTCTCTAGCTTACCTTTTGGAGAACGTTCCTTTGATGGGTGATTCTCACACTAGAGTGGTGGCAAGTACACATCAGGTCCATTCTTGGATGGGACCTGCTGTATTGTTAGATGAAGCTAGAGTGGGATCACGAGCTCATCGTCTTCATCTTTGGTGGACAAACCTCTTACCCAGAGAGGTTCTACATCATGCTTATAATGGGATTCAACAATTGGACCACATTCTTGTTGATGATATCTTGGATGTTGGGCGTCTGTCTTAGACAGTGGTAGTGGTTGATAGGTCACCTATGGCAGTGGTGAACCTAGTTGGATAGCTTAGAGCCGCATTTCCCACACTCATGAGTTTCCCAAGCTCTCATGCTTTTCAAGAGGGAGGACCTGGACTTGTTTGGGACTCACAGTTACAGCAGTTGGTGGAGCCCAACGCTGATGAGAGAGAGCGGGCAATGGGTTTTTGCACCGGTATTACCATTGTTCCAGCAATGTTAGATGCATCCAGGCGTCAGGTGTTAGGTGAGGCTATAGACCTGGATTGTGAGCCTTGGCTTGGCAGAGTAGCATAGGATGTGCTTGATATGCATCAGCACTCGGACACTTGTGAGCCCTGTGCGTATCGAGATGATTCAAGCACATGCTGGGGCAATGGACCGAGTGGACATGGTATTCTTGGGACACATCCAGTAGCTACTAGGAAGAGTGGTCTACTTGGAGTCCATCGAGGTGAGCATGGGCTACTTGGATTACATCCTTGGTCCATTTGGGATGCAGCTAGAGGACGTGTGGATCTTGTAGCCAGAGTGGAGGGATTTTTTCACACAGAGGTAAGGACCTCTAGTGGTTGGGAGCATGATGCTATTGCTCCCAAGGCCCAGTGTAGCAGTCAGTTAGTACGTCTTCCACTCCTACTACAGTTACAGAGGATACTTGGGAGCCAGATATTGGACCCAAGCTTACTAGAGAGGAAAGACGGAGGGTTTGGAGGTTCTTGAGGAGTCACACGAGTTGTTTTGCCTTCAGTATGAAGGATTTGGGTGCTCTAAAGGGACTTGGTATATGGATTGAGCTGACTAGCGACACACCAGTCTTCCGATGTCCTTACCAATATAGTGATATGGAGAGGACATTGTTTCAAAGCCGGAGTAGTGTTTTTGAGGCTGGTTTGGTGGAGATTTCACATAGAGAGTATGCATCAGCGACAGTGATGCCAGCCAAGAAAGATATGCATGGCAACTATACAGATAGGCGGATGTGTGGAGATTACCGTCCTATCAACTGACAGACCAGGGCTGATTGGTATGCCATGCCTACACCGGAGGAGATTTTTGATGCGATTGGGCATGCAGCAAAGGTCTTCAGTACTTTGGATCTTTGAGCAAGATATATCATCAGTTGCTGATTAGGAAGGAGGATAAGTCCAAGATAGCATTTTGGGCTATTGATCCTCACGGCAAGGATGTGTTATATCAGTGGAGGTTCTTACCATTGGGGTTAAAGAACACTCTTGTTGAGTTCCAGAGGGTTATGGATAGGATCCTAGCTGGATTGGATTTTGCTCGGTGCTATATTGATGACATTTTGGTTTATAGCACTGCTGTGGAGGAGCATGAGAGACAGTTGTTGGAGGTGTTTGAGAGGTTGAGATCTCATGGACTCAAATTACATCTTGGGAAGTGTAGGTTCTTCCATGAGCATGTTGAGTATTTGGGTCACACTATCTACCCCGGAGGACTTGGTGTTCAACAGACCAAGGTGGAGGCTATTGCACGTATTCCTCGGCCTATAGATGTGAGCAAAGTGCGAGCATTCCCTGGGTTGGTGAACTTCTATCGCCGCTATGTAAGAGGATTTAGTGCCATTGCCAAGGCCTTGACAAAGCTGACCAAGCTTACACAGGAGTGGTGTTGGGGAGATGAGCAAGAGAGAGCTTTTGTAGAGCTCAAGGACAGGTTGACATCTACTCCTATTTGAGGAGACCAATCAGGGGACGACCATTTCAGGTTCATACTGATTGGAGTATGTTGGGGCTTGGAGCGGTGCTCACCCAACATGATGATGAGGGGAAGGAGTTTGTGGTGGCCTATGCTAGTCGCTCCAACAATTCAGCGGAGGCAAAGTATAGTTCATGTGAGGGAGAGTGCTTGGCAACAATTTGGGCAGTAGCACATTTCTGATGTTACCTATTTGGTAACACTTTCACTCTCATCACTGATCATCAGCCGCTGAAGTGGTTGATGGAGTCAGACAAGCTTTCAGGGAAGCTTGCACGATAGGCTCTGATTTTATAGGAGTATGATTTCACGGTCGTTCACAGACCTAGAGTGGTGAACCGCGATGCAGATAGGTTGAGTAGAAACCCATGTCCCAGCCAGCAAGATCAGACCGGAGCACGTTGGCATGGTGAGACAAATGAGGAGATGGTGCCAGGTTGGCATGCATCGGCCTTTCTATGTATATTTGCAGAGGCTTTAATGGTATCTCTCTCAGCACATACAAGAGGAGTTATTGAGGTTACAAATCCAGAGAGTGAAGATATTGGTACCGTTCAGCGTGACATTCATGATGATGTCTTAGTGATGGACTATCTTTGCACTAGTGTTGTGGGTGGCACAATTGGGGCCAAGGAGAGAGATCGTGTTCTTTAGTGAGCCAGATGGTTGTGAGTACCACTTCCATCTCAAAGACCACAGTTGGTATTTCATGCTCATGAGGAGCTAGGACATTTTGGAGTAAAGCGTATGTATAGCTTACTCTAGAGTCATTATTGGTGGCGCGGTATGTAGACCGAGGTACAGTAGTTTGTTGCTAGATGTGTGGTTTGTGACCGAGTTAGAGCATCATTCAATGCTCCTATGCCACAGTTACACCCATTACCTATCATGGGAATGGGTTACCGTTGGAGTTTGGACTTTGCCGGACCTTTACCGCTGATTGTGAGACATCATTGGTATGTTTTGGTGATGGTGGAGCACTTCTCCAAGTGGATTGAGTTGGTGGCACTTCTTGACAAGTCTAGTGAAGGGACAGCTTACTCGTTCTTGGATCAAGTTCTAAGTCATTTGGTGCACCAATTGAGGTTTTGACTGATCAGGGTACATAGTTCTTGGGAGAATTTCAGGTCTTGTGTGACAAGGCTTTGATTGATCATCGTACTACATCCCGAGATCACCCTGAGGCAGATGGCTTAGCAAAGAGAGTGGTTCAGATGGTGAAGAGAGGATTGCGAAAGTATAGTTTGCAGAGAGACCACTTGGGAGATTGGGATCTCCAATTACCTTGGTTGGCCATGTGCTATCGGTTCAGCCGGCAAGCCTCCTTAGCATCCTTCTCTCCATACTTTCTACTCTATGGACAAGATCCAGATCAAGATGCTATTGTAGTTTTGGACTTGGATAACCCCAATGTATGGATGTTCTCAACGGGTAGAGATCTTTCAAAGAGTGATGCCGATGGCCTTTGAGAACTTGGCGATTGCTCAACATAGAGATACTTTATGCTATGCTACTATTTTGGGAGGAGGTTATAGACCCTTGATCCGTCGATTTCATCCAGGCAACTATGTATATCTATAACAGACAACACCAACGATACTTGATGTTTCTATAGGCCGCACTATCTTGAGAGTGCATGAGGTTTTGCCATCTAGAGTCCTTGTGTTAGAAGGACATGATGGTGTTGTTTGGAAGGATCATGTATGCAATTGTGCACCATGCCACCTCCCAAACATTGATGGTACTATGGACCCAAGCTTGGCACTTGTATGTGTAGGCTTGAGGTGTATGTTATGTGGCTCTTCTGGTGGAGCTGCTACTATGTTAGTGTGTGATAACTATTCGAGAGGATGGCATATGGCATGTATGACTCCTTCCCTCACGGTGGTTCCTTAGGGACAGTGGTTATGTCCTAGATGTACTTGACCTATAGCTAGTTCATTCTTTATATGATATAGATTGCAGACAAGCAACTAATAATGAGGCTCCATAGCACCTGGCCTCCTGATCTTTGCCCATTAAAGGGTATACCATATACTTAGAGTAGATGGCTATTTGGAGTTAGAGGGGCCTAACCACCAGCTAGGGTGGCGATTGTGGCACTTTAGAGTTTATGTATGACTTATGTGTGAGTTGTGCTTCTACAACGTATGATGTTGACAGCGATGTATGTTGTGTAGCATCTAGATCTAGTGTCCGAGCATTTAGATGTGGCACTACAAGTGGTGTGACACATCAGCCCACCAATATCTTAAGTTGTGAGAGAAGAGATTGATAAGCTCAAGGAGGTTGGATTTGTCTTTGAGGTGGAGAATGCGGAATAGGTGTCTCTAATTGTGATTGTGAAGAAAAGAATGGCAAGCTTTGGGTATGTGTGGATTACAAGAAGCTCAATGTTGCTACCAAGAAGAACTACTACCTATTACCATTCATTGATGAGATCTTGGAGGAGGTTGCAAGTCATGAGAGGTATAGTTTTGGAGATGGTTATAGTGGATAGAACCAAATTAAGATTGCACCAGAGCATCAACAACTCACCACATTCACCACACCTTGGGGAACTTATGCTTTCAAGGTCATGCCTTTTGGGCTTTGCAATGCTCTAGCCACATTCCAATGGTTCATGAACAAGGTATTTGAACCTTTCATTGGGAAATTTGTGAGAGACTTCATTGATGACTTTTGTGTCTATGGGAGCAAGTAGGAGCACTTTGAGCACCTAATCAAGGTCTTGCAATGCTTAGATGAGACAAATGCATCACTCAACCCAAAGAAGTGGATTTTTGGTTGTGAAAAAGGTCTACTTTTAGGGCACATCATCTCCAAGGGTGGAATAGCATTTGACCCTAAGAAGGTGAAGAAAATCTCAAACCTTCCATCCACTTCAAGCTTGACAAAGTTACGCCAATTCTTGGGGATGGTTGGGTCCTATAGGAGGTTCATCTTCTCATTTTCCAACAAGGCTTATGCATTGATCATCTACATGAACATGGGTGTAGATTACATGGTGATTTTACAAGACAAGGAGGCTCTCAAAGCTTTTGAGGAGCTCAAGCAATCCTTTGTTGTAGCTCCAATTCTTGGTAAACCTGATTGGAGTAAGCCTTTCATCCTCTACATGTATGCCTCTAAAGTAGCTATAGGATGACCTCTTAGTCAATAAGACCAAGATGGGCATGATCATCCAATGCTTATGCTAGTAGGCAAATGGTCTTAACAAAGAAGAACTACTTTGTCATAGAGAGAGAAGGGTTGGTAGTGATCTTTGGTCTCAAGAAGTTTAGACACTACTTGATTGGAGGGAAAGCCACCATTGTCACAAATCACAAGGCTTTGAAGTACATCTTCAACCAGCCTAATGTAGAGGGGAGACTAGCAGGGTGGATGATACTCTTGTCTGAGTATGACTACACGATTGAGGATAGGCCAAGGAAGAAACATGCAAATGCAAATTGTTATCTAGGCCTATGATCATGACCTAGATGAACCAGTGGATGATTCCTTCCCGGATGAGGAGCTCATGACAATCTCAATCACTCAAGAGGTTCCAATGGAGTACAAGGAGATTGTGGATTTTGTGACAAGAAGTAACTATCTAGAAGGGATGCATGCTAGGGGGAGGAAGGCCCTTGCAGCAAGATCTAGACCTTACATAATGGTGGAGGATATTATTTTTCACCAAGGAACATATGGTCTACTTCAAAGAGCAATGGGTAAGGAAGAGTCTATCCTACTCATAAAAGAGTTTTATGAAGGTTTACTATGTGGAGGACACTTTACAAGAAAGGTGATTGCTTTCAAGATTCTTGATGCAGGTTACCATTGGAGAGGAATTTTCAAGGATTGTCTTGATTATTGCAAAACTTGTCATGTTTGTCAAGCTTTTGCTAGAAAGTCTACATCCACTCCACCACTTAGATCAATTCCCATTGCTTGGACCTTTTGAGAAGTGGGGAGTTGATTTTGTAGGTCCTCTCAATAGAACCCCAAGAAACAATTGGTATATTGTGGTAGTGATTGATTACCTTACCAAGTGGGTTGAGACTAGACCATTGAGAGACAAGAATGAAGATGAAGTTGGTAGATTTCTTTATGAACTCATTATCACTAGATTTTGATGCCCTTTGGAGTTGGTTTCTAATAGAGGAGGAGAATTTACAAGAAGCATCACTACAACTATGCTATGACATTTCTTGATCACACATAGAGAAACTACATCCTATAAGCCAAATTCCAATGGCTTGGCAAAGAGAACTGTGAGCCGGCCTGTCTCTCACTCAGGATGAACCTCCAATGGCTATTATGGTAGCGCACCATTGACTAAGAAGGCAAGGAACCCCAACTCCATCATACTCCTCCAAGGCTAACACTCCAAGACTCAAGACATTGCTCACTAGAGAACTCAATGAGAGAGATAGTTGCAAATGAAAGGATGATGAGTACCTCCTCACCCCTTGTTTATATACTTGTGAAATAGTTACGTACCAAAGTTACTAATTACCGTAGTAACTCAAGTTACTAGACTAAAAGTCAAGTAAAGTCAAAAAGTAGAAAGGAATATCCATTCACATGGGCATATTCCCCTAAGCATGTGGTCTTATCTTGACCTAACCACTAAGTCAAGGATTCCTTCACATAGGCTATCCTTGGACTAAAGAAGAATCCAAAACAAAAAGGCTTGCGGGCCCAAGAGTTCTCAACTCTTTCCTCAAAGCCAAACACCTAGGAATAATACCAAGTCAACACACTAAAATCCAAAATAGAGGTGCTCATCTTTTCTACTTCCTCTAAAGTAAGGTCCCCTCTATCTTAGCTATGAATAACTTTAGCTAACCATGACTAATATAGAACCATCCTTTATCTCTTTATAAATAATATCTCTTAAGTACTTGTAATACCAAGCTAAATATCACAATACCACACACATGCACAAATGGGTGTTACAGAACCAATCAGACCTTGTGCATGATGTTGGCCAAAGATGCAGAAATAGAAGGGGCTAAACATCATTGAGACAAGAGGATTCATGCAGTTTTGTGGGAGTATAGGACAAGCATGAAGACTTCCACTAGATATTCTCCATTTCAATTGGTATATGGTATTGAGTCTACCCTACATATTTACTTTGATCTTACTACCTTCCAAAGCATTCATAGGAGATTAAAGAAAGCACAAGGAGGTGATCTAGAGAAGTCAAGGAAGGAACAATTCATGGAGTTGGAAGAGGCAAGAGCAGTTGCTATGGTTTAAGTGGAGCAAGCCCAAAAAAAACAAAAGGAGAGCTTCTGAAAAGAGTCAAGGCAAGAAGAAGGTGAAGCCTTTCAAAGAAGGTGATTGAGTAATGTTGTTTTATTCTATTTGATTCAAGGAAGTGCAAAAGAAGTTTTTGCCTTAAGTACTTTGGACCTTTTATAGTAGAGAAGGTGTGGGGCAATTACACCTATGATCTCAAGGAGTTGGAGGAAGACACTTTGATAGGATTAACCATGATAAGTTGAAGAAGTATCATAGAAGGTAGAGAGACCTTCACTTTGAGGACAAAGTGAAAACTTAGTCCGGGGGTAAATGTAACACCCATTTGTGCATGTGTGTAGTATTGTGATATTTAGCTTGGTATTACAAATAATTTGGAGATATTATTTATATAGAGATAAATGATGGTTCTACATAAGTCATGATTAGCTAAAGTTGGTCATAGCTAAGATAGTTCTTACTTTAGAGGAAGTGGAAAAGATGAGCACCACTATTTTGGATTCTAATGTGTTGACTTGGTATTATTCTTAGGTGTTTAGCTTTGAGGAAAAAGTTGAGAACTCTTGGGCCTACAAGCCTTTTTGTTTTGGATTCTTCTATAGTCCAAGGATAGCCCATATGAAGGAATCCTTGAATTAGTGGTTGGGTCAAGATAAAATCATATGCTTAGTGGAATATGCCTATGTGGATGGATATTCCTTTATGCTTTTTGACTTTATTTGACCTTTAGCCTAGTAACTTGAGTTACTCCAGTAATTAGTAACTTTGGTGCATAACTATTTCACAAGTATATAAACAAGGGGTGAGGAAGTACTCATCATCCTTTCATTTGCAATTATCTCTCTCTCATTGAGTTCTCTAGTGAGCAATGTCTTTGAGAATTGGAGTGTTAGCCTTGGAGGAGTATGATGGAGTTGGGGTTCTTTGTCTTCTTAGTCCATGGTTGGTTACCATAATATCCATCAGAGGTTCATCTTGAGTGAAAGACATGCCAGCTCACAGGTCACACCATTCTTCCTAATGTATGGAGAATATTTGTTCACACCATCAAGCTTGATGAAGATCTGCCCGATGGATAGCAAGCTAGAGGCTATCAACACTTATGTTTCTTGAATCCAATAAGGCATGGAGAGCACCAAAAATAAGTTGCAAATTGCTCAAAATTGATAAAAAAAAAAAGTATGCAGATGCACAATGCCAATACTTAGAGTTTGCTATGGGAGATCAAGTCTGGTTATCAACAACCAACCTCATATTAATTGGGCCTTGCAAGCTCAGACCATGTTTTATTGGCCCTTTTTCCATACTTCATCGAATAGGCGCACTAGCCTACCACCTCAAACTACCAACTCACATGAAGATTCATCCAATATTCCATGTCTCTTTATTATGCAGATATGCACTCCAACCAAAAAATTTTACTTCCTTACAAAAAATTTGACCTTGTACATCAGTCATTGATGACATAGAGGAGTATGAAGTTGAATGCATTCTCTAGAAGTGCTTCCGGGGTACTCGCCATTTGCGTGTGGAATACCTAGTATATCAAAAAGGGTACGCATTGTATGAGGCACATGGGAGCCAACAGCCATCTTGACCCATGCACCGGTGTTAGTGAAATCTTTGAGCAATAGCTTGGCAACAAGGACATTTCTATCTTAAAAGGATGGAGGTTTGTAATACCAATAGCTAGACACATGATCTAGAGATGAAATTTGGTTTGGTAACATTTGGAAGGATGTTATAAATCATGAACTTAGTAGATCAGATAGAGGTATCACCAAAAGTGTACTTCTACTTATAAGGCAGAAGCCAAAATAACACTAAAAACTTTAGAGGCAATTTTACACGTCTAAAAGGATGAATTAGGCCTTGACACTAAATCATGGTAAGCTAGGAATCATGGTACACACTACCAGTCACTACTTACCTGAGGCTATCCTTAGATCCCTTGTTGTGAACAAATGGGCAGTTTATTGCATGATGTATGTGATTAGAAGCAAGCACTTAGGATTCCTACTCTAGAGTTGGGAGTTATCAGACTTCCACTTGATTCATGGACTAAGAGGTAACAGAGAGAAAAAACTCTAGGAAGAATGTAGAGTAATCCATGGAACTAGACTAAGGACCATTGGCAAATGGTATTTGGCCCAGATGCTGGGGTTGTAGGAGTGACAACAATAGACACCAAATTTGTAGACAAGAAATTGACCTCCAAAATTAAAAGCCACTTCAATAGCAAGTGCTCCAAGAACAATGGATGGAGTGTAACTTGTTATAAGGACCTTGCCAAAAGAGGTATTGTAGAGACAATATGACACTCTTCAAACAAAAACAAACTGACTATTTAACCAATGGCCAAGCAATATTCTTTGATTATATGTATGCAAGAAAGCCTATAGATTGGGCCAAAATGTTTGACAAGTAGTGCAAGCTCTTGCACAAAGATTTTGAAGTTGAAGGGGAAGCCACTTATCTTGCTCCTTTTGCAATGCATTACTTCATGGGGACAAACCTCTTAACCAAGGAAGAGAGGAAGAGTTCTTCTATCCTCTTTCATCTAATAGGTTATTTTGAGGAATAATCAAAAAGACCTGCTAAGTACAGACAAGTATATTCTAGCAGATACAAAGTTTGCATAGATAGGCCAATTTGTGCATGTAGATGAAGAATTGGTTTTGCCTAAGGCTCTAAAGAGGAAGAATACCACCCCAAAGAAGCAACATCTTCCTCTAGCTAGGAAGTCAAAGATGAGTACCTAGACTATTCAAGTATCTTCTTTGGAAGATGAAGTTGAGGACATTAAAGACAAGGAGGAGCAAGGGTCCTTCACTCTGCAAGGATTGTGGTGCCCATATTTTTTGATTTTTTCAAAACTAAGGAGAAGAAGTGTATAGAGAAGTTGGATTGTGCTTGTATGGCCGAAGAAGGCAAAGAAAAGAGTCTTCGGGATGAAACCTAAAGTAAAGTGACTTTGGGTCATAAGGCAAAGTACTCGAAAATGCCCTATCAGCATAAACCCAAAGTAAATTGTCTTTGTATCGGGGGGAGCTCAACCCAAGGCAAAGACAGTCTAACAACCTTTCATTGGGGCAAGAAATTCAAGAAGGGACCATTCAAAAACCGGTAGCCCATATGCATGAAGGTTAATTGACAATGATAGGTGCATGCAAGAGGTGTGATTTCTTGGTAGAAACTCAAAGTGACGAAAGACAAAGAAGCGCAACTCTATAAAAATTGAACTCACAATGACAAAATGTTGAGTAATTTTCCTTTGCCGTTGAGAAGTCGTCTTGTAGGTGATAGTGGGAAGGGAAATAGAGTTAGAATTGTGGTAGTGCGTAAGGGAGAAGTCATGAGAGTGAAATCAAGAGATAGTGAGAAGGTAGAAGAGATGGGAGGAGGAAAGAAGAACTCTGAATTTGTAGTGAGAAATCATGCGATTTGGAGGCTAGATGTAATAGCTAGGATCAAAGTCTTGAGCCGACTTTGGATCATGTTTCTGGCATGGAACTAGAATGTAAGCTTTCCAGGTTTCATGATAGAAATCATCGAGAGCAAGTGTCTCGATGGACCCGAGGAAGAAGGGAAGAGAGGAAATCCGGCTTGTTGGACAGAGTCGGATTGGAGACTCGTACTTGGGAAGGAAGCAGGCTCGGAGCAGGGGGCCACGTTCTAGGGAAAGGGAGAGATAGCTCAAGAGATCCAAGAGGTGAGAGATGCCTTCTAGTCAAAGAGGACAAAGAATGGGTACAAAGTTGAGAGCTACAAAGACCCGGTGAAGAGAGGAATTGTGAGTGCACTGATGGCTATCCTGAAGCCGGAGAGAACCACTTATGTGATGAAACACCAAGCGGTGTTCTTTCACAAGCTATTCGCAGGAGAACCAATCAATTGGGTGAGGTGTTTCCATAGGAGAACAAGGCAGATGGTGTGGAATTTGCGGGATAAGTCGCTTCTACACTACATTGTGCCATTTGCAACACATTTCTACCTCAGGCTCAATTTGCTGAACTTGGTAGAGCAAAATCGGATGGTGTCGCACTTCCATCCTGATTTGCAAAAGGAGGTCGACGTCGAGGAGCAGCAATACATCTTGCAGATCAGCAGCACCAATGACTACTACACAAAGACATGGAAGAATGTGGAGGTCGCAGTGAGTACCCTGAATACAAAGAAGAGGAGTTGGCAGGGTGAAGCCGAAGACTCGAAGAAACCTCGAAAGACCAAGAGAGGCAATCCGAGGTGAGGTATGGTGGTGATTGAGTCGGAGGATGAAGACTCAGAAGGTGATGCCGAGCTCAAAACTGAAGACTTGGAACACAAAGAGGAGCCTGAGCTAATGCTACAGAGTGGAAATACAAGTAGTGATAGTGATGAAGGGGGAGAAATGACATCGGCGCCAGCGGCTGAAGAATACAAAGAAGAAGTGCAAGCAGAAATTAAAGCCAAAGATAATACACAGTTGGAAGACGAAGTAATTGTGCCCGAAGAGAAGAAGATCGCAGTGCAGAGAGGAGTTCGCTTGAGACGTAAAGCAAAGTGTGAAGCGGGTCCAAGTACGATGAAGGAAGAAGCACCAGAAAGCTCGGGAAGAGGCGTCAATCCCGATATGACGACTACAGCAAAGAAGGCGAGTATTAGGAGAACAAGAAGGGAGAAGGGATATTACTCCACGGGATGAAGTGGTTGCCAGTGATGGAGTGGAGTACCTGCGGGAGATTGTGTGCCCATTGTTGGTGAAGTTGGAGCACAAGAAGAAGGAGATGCAGTTGACATGTCTGGAGGTGAAGACTGTTTTGCAGGTATTATCGAGATTAGAAGAAGAAAACTCGGAGTTGAAGAAGAGTTTAACCCAAGGTGAGGAGGAAAGAGAAGTACTGCGAGTGGAGGCAATGGTGAGAAATCAGGTAATTGAAGACCTGAAGAGAGAAGTAAGTTATCAAGAAGATCTTGTGAAGAAAAGTGACATAGCAAGGGAGAGACAAGTAACAGAGTATGAGATCTTGAAGCAACAGTTTGTTGATTCAAGAGTAGAGGTAATCCATGCTATGGCAAGAGTAGCTGCAAAGGATCAAGAGCTCGATAGGGTGATGGAGAGTGTCGAGGAGAAGAAGCAACTCTGGCAACGAGAGTGGGCGGCCCGATATAGAGAAGAAGACCGATTACGAGAGTTACTTCGTAATCAAGAGGAGAGAGTTGTTCAGAAGGAGAAGGAGAAGGAGACAGTGAAAGTGGAGTTCAAGGCAGAATTGGCGATGTACCGAGAGGATTGGCTTGCAGATTGTGAACGTGAGAGGAAGATGAGATTGGAGCCATTAAAGGAGATAGTCATGTGAATGAATGCAATGCTAAGTACATAGGTCATTATTCGGATTGAAGAGACGAGCTTGCACGAGTTGAAGTTGTTGGTGCAGGAGACAAGGCAAAGACAAGCAAAGGATACAGATATGAATGCCTTACTAATTAGTCTCAGAACTCGTGTAGATAGGAAGATTTTAGAGGTAGAAGATAATATTGCAATTAGATTAGACTTAGTGAAAATAGAGATAGAAAAGCTTTAGAAGGATGTTAGAGCAAAACCCAAAGTAGATAACATAGGAGTACAAATGTCTTTGGAGTTACCGATGGAGACATTGGAGAAGAGTGGGTTGAGAGATGAAGAGTTAGAAGGGTTACCCACTAGTGGAATTTCAGATCAGGAAAGAGAATTGTTGGAATTGGTAGAAGAAGTAGAAGATGTAAAACCCAAGGAAAGAGTAGTAGGAAGTAAATTTACTTTGGGTTTGGGTTTGAAAGCCAAAGAAGAAGTAGACATTGGATCGGAGTAGTAATAGTTTTGAGATATGAAGAGGCAAATATGAGGAGGTGCATTGTCATTTCGGATCTGCAGGTTAGAAGAGTTGTTGTAGAACGGTATAGTTGTTAGAACTGTCAATTGCTTTACTACTTAAGAGTGGCATTCGCAAGAAATTGTTGTTCAGTGCTCATTATTTCTGAGAATAGATAAAGCAAAGTGCTGTGAAGGAGTGCTCATCGCTTGAGCTTGATTCTGAGTATCAGCTTTGCAATTGTGTTTGTGAGTGTTTGGAGAAATTCAAAGTGCAAGTCAGTGTGTTTGTTGGATGTTGGATTCCACAACCTTGATCTTCATTCTATGTGTTTGATCCTGAGTGAAGTGCAATCGAAGCAATGCCTTGATAGATCTGAGAGGAATTGTAGTGTTGGTAGTACTTTTCATTTGTGAGTGCAATGCAAAGTTGATGTGAAGCAATTTTGATCGAGGAAGTTGTGCCTTTAGTGGAGGGGTGGAACACAATTCTAAAATGAAGTCGTTTTGCAGTGAAGTGCCGTTTTTGGGAGAGCCTGAATCATCACAATCAAGATTGTTTGGAAAGATTTGATGGAGTTGTGATTAAGGAGTTTGAGTTTGTGACAAGACTGCAAATCAGTGCTTGTTACTCTCTTCTGGGTGTGGTTTCTACCTGAGAGACTAAAGAAGAACTCAAGAAGAACTACATTATTACTGTTTGACTTTGTATTTGACCAATTCTGACTTGTATCTTTGCAGGAACGAACTTTACTTACCCGATTACCTCAAAAGTGATATTTGCCGGGTTGTCACAAGGATCAACCTTCGCATCTAGAGATAACAAAGAAGAGAAGAGACTTGGGAGGATGCTCAGTATGCTCCCCAAGTGCAAGACCAAGACATGGACAAGGGCCCTATAGATGAAGAAGAACACATAGTAGAAGAAGGGATAGTGCTTGAGCAAGCACCTTTGTGTCCTCGAGTTCTAGAAGAAGAAGTTGTAGCAGATGTACAAGATCAAGCCAAGTGCTCAAAGGACCAAGAACTTCAGCCAAGAGAAGGAGAAGGAGCCAATGATCATATGTAGGAAGAAGATCACATCACCAATAGTGCCAAAGAAGATGAGGAAATCAACATTCTAGGTCTTCTTGAGGTTGCACCACAATTGCAGATCAAAGTGTAGGTAGGCACCTACGACATCCAACTTGGTGCAAGTGCAAGATGGCTTGAATTTCATCATCCACTCACTGGGTCCTACACTTCACTTGATGGAGGTATTAATGCCCTAATACTAGGCAAATTGCCCTGATGTGTTGGACTACATTACGCTGATCAAGGCCATGCACAAGCAAGTTTACACTTGGAAGGCCAAAAAGACTTGGTTAAGGAGAAGGCAATGAAGGCCAAAGACCTATACAAGGCAGAGGCTTTAAAGGTAAGTGCCTTGATGCAAGAGAACCAAAAGTTGAAGAGGAGAAGTGCCACTAATGAGCACAAACAAGATCATCAAGCATCCCAGACCAAGAGGTTTGAGAGGGATTAGAAGGCACTCTACTTGAGTTTGATCAATTCAAGAAGGAAGCCAAAGACCATTTTTGCAGCAAGTGCCTGGAAGTAGACAACACTTGGAGTGCCTTGCAAGAGAAGCATGACCAAGTAGTAACATTGGAGCTATAGAAGTGGCAATTCAACTAGAATGTCTAGGCAAGGAGGCAATGGAAGAAAGACTAAAGCATGTGAAGAGCCTCCAAGTGCTAGAGAAACAAAAGGCCAAATAGAGCAAGCAATCGAAGCAAAGGAAGGAAGATCAATTGAAGGTACGACACCAATTAGAAGAAACCAAAGCACTATTCATGGAGATGTTGAAAGAAGGAGCAATTTAGGCCTTCAAAACTAAATGCCACAAATTAAAGATGTAGGTCCAGCACTTGCAGAATCAGACCTACAAGGAAGAGCACATGAACAACTTGTCCTTGCACTTGAAGGAACATTTGAATAAAAGCTCAATGAAGTATGCCAGACCTTCTTGCTAGAGGCTGCTAGGTATCAAGCCCAAATAGACCAATTGATTAAATACTGAGAGGTGAATGAAGCCCTTCGCCCCCCATAGCTCCAACCAAAGGCACTCCTTCAAAAGGAAGTCCTTCAACTAGACAAGCATTCTTTAGTAAGGACTAGGTTCTTAGAGTTGTATAGTAGTAAGCACTCTAAGTAGGCTACTCATGCTTGCACTTAATGTTAAATGTATTTTAGAGGAGTGCTCTTAAAGGTAAGTGGCACTTGGAGTTGTATAGAGTTGAGGACAAATTATACTACACTTAAAGTTGTGTATACTTTGAAGCAAAGGATTGTGGTGCCCACATTTTTTGTTTTTTTCTGTTTATTAGCATTTGGGAGAAGAAGTAAACAAAGAAAGCTGAATTGCAAAAGAAGGAATGGACGGGAGTGACTTTGGAGGAAATCCAAAGAAGCCAAGATCAGATCCAATGATGGAGGTACGCAGGAGAGGGGTATGAAGAAAGAAGTCCAAAGAGCATTGTCTTCGGATCAGGAAGCAAAAGCCGCTACAAAGACCGTCTAACAACCTTGGTACGTCCAAAGAAGAAGAAGCATAGTAAACCAGAAGACGCAAGGTCACCTCTAGCACAAAGGAAGACCCAAAGATTGGTTCTACAGAGAAAGAAGATGGTGAGAGAAGCATCATCAGAAACCAAGTCTGAAGAGGAGACAGAGTCTCAAGGAGAGGAATCAAAAGAAGATGAACTCACTTTACAAAGTGAGGAATCCGGAAGTGATAGTGAGGGAGAACACAAGGTTTAGCAATTGGTTGGAGTGAGTGAAGCTTGTCATGCAATGATTGACAATTTACCAGGAAAGAAGAATCATTGCGTAGCCCTAGTTGAGGAAGAGAAGGGGGCTGAAAGACAGAAGGAGAACCCTACGGGACCAAGTTCAGTAGGTAAGGAAGAAGAAAGCTTGGAAGCAGTGTCTCTGAAGATATGAAGATTGCAACTTTGGCAAAAGGAGGCGATGGAAGAGGTGAAGTACAAAGATAGGGCCAAAGACAAAGAGAACTTTGGCGGAAAATAGTATGTGATAACCTCGCAAATATCACTTTTGCGGTAATTGGGTCAGTAAAGTTTGTTCCTGCAGAGATAGTATCCAGAATTGGTCAAATACAAAGTCAAAAGTCACAAGTGCAGTTCTTCTTGATGTCTTCTTTAACCTCTCAAGTAGAAACTACACCCAAAAGAGAGTAAAAAGCTCACAATGTTGACAACTTGTCACGAATACACACTCACATAATCACAACATAGCAAATTCTGTCCAAACAACTCTTGATTGTGATGATTCAGATTCTCCCAAAGACGGCACTTCACTGCAAAGACCGATTTCACCTTAGAATTGTGTTCCACCCCTCCACTGAAGGCACAACTTCCTCGATCAAAATTGCTTCACATCAACTTTGTGCTGCACTCACCAATGCAGAATACTACCAACACTACAATTCCTCTCAGATCTATCAAGGCATTGCTCCGATGCACTTCACTCAAGATCAAACACACAAAATGAAGATCAAGGCTGCAGATTCCAGTATCCACAAACACATTGACTTGCTCTTTGGAATTCTCCACACACTCAAACACAAACACAAAATTGACAATCGGAATTAAGCTTAAGCGACGAGTACTGAGAACAACACTTTGTTTTATCTATCTTCAGAAAGTTGAATACTAAATAACATTGTACTGCAATTGCTCCACTTAAATACTAAAGCAAACGGCAGACTTGCCTACCTAGGCACCGCTTCATAACTCTCTTCCTACCTGTAGATCCTAAGTGACAATCTTTCTCTTCATATCTGCACCTTCCTATCTCAAAATCAACTTTTATCCCGATCCCATGTCAACCTCATCATCAGCTTCCAACCCCGATGATCTTCCTACTATTTCACCTTCTTTGGGTATGACTGATTCTACTAATTTCTTTACTAGTTCTCCGACTTCTTCACTACAATCTACAATTGAGCTCACGGGTAACCTATCTACACTCTTATTTCTCGACCCACTCTTCTCTAATGTATCAATCCTTAAGTCCGATGATACTTGCATACTTACTACTGTGACATCGGATTTCTTCTCCATTGTCACACTATTCAGTATTTTCTATAACTCCGAATTTACTTAATCCAGTCTAAGACTAACATTATTCTCTACCTCCAACATTTTCCTATCTACACGCTCTCTCAACCGAATCAGCAATGTGTTCATGTCCACATCCTTGGCTTTTTCTCTTCCGAGTCTCCTACACCAGTAACTTCAACTCATGTAGGCAAGCTTCTTCCAATCTTCCTTCAGCCTCCGTGCTTAAGATCGCTCTTAACTTCCCCGCAACTTCTCCTACTAATTCCAACTCATATCCTCGAGAGCGTTCTACCTTCAACTCCTCACGATACATCTTCAACTCATCTTCGTATTCTGTAGCGAGCATCTTCTTCTCCTCTGCATACTGCATATTGTGCTATTCCATGCTCTTGACAAGTTCTTGCAATTGCTCTTCTTCTTCTTGCCTGGACGCCAACTCTCTCTACCATGTTTGATCTTTTGCTACGGCACATAGCAAGGATAACATTGGGCATTGCCGCCATGGTTGCTAATCTATCACACCACCCCTAATCTATCTAATTTATTAACACATAGAAGCAACACGTCCACCATTCTCCATAAGTTACATTGGAAGCACCAAGGGTTCCTTATATATGGTGATCATATGCAAAAAATCTTGTCCAAAGTGTGAGGTGATGAATTTTGTGAAATGATGCTTGGGTAGTACTTGGACACAAAAATCCCAATGGTTTGGTGGAAGTGGATTTGGTGGTCCATAAATTCCATCCATCCCATTCCTACTCTAATATCAATGTAAAAGACCAAGATCAAGGAGAGAAAGAAAAGAATGGAAACTCACATTATGACACTTGAATGTGTGAAAACCCTAAATGCCTAGCATGAACTTTGGCTTTGGTATTTATAGGTAGCATACAAGGCCCTTGAAAAGCTTCTCAAGAAGCTTCCTTGAGCCGCTTTCTTAGAGTGCAAGCCAAGTTAACCAAGAAACTTCTCAAGAAGCTTCCTTCTAGAAGCCACCTACTTGGCGTGTAAGCTAAGCTAGTTGGAAGCTTCCTTCTAGAAGCTACCTGCTTGCAATGCAAGTTAAGCTAGTCTGGAAGCTTCCCAAAAGCTTTCTACATGCTTCAAGAATATTCTAGGCTAATTTGGTTTATTCTCTACTTTGTTAGCCTTATTAACTATGTCGTTAAACTCCATATTGTTATAGGTAGGTGACATACTTGTCCTTCACTTGATTGCCAACCTAGTCTATAGGAGGTTGTCTCCTCCTAATAGTCAATACTAAAACACATGGGGTATAACATTGCTCCACCAACTAGCACATCATATGACTCTCAATAGCTTGAGCTCTCACCACTAAGCTATCAGTTGGATGACCAGGTTGAACCTGGACAACAAGCTCCACACATGTGATGTATTGTGTCAAACTACCACCTAGAGATGTCTAGATTTGAAATTGACACCTCTCCACATCAGTCTTTCGTAACCCTAGACCAAAAATTGCAGCTTTCCCCAACATAAGGAGCTGCGCAACAGAGTCTTATAAGACTCTCTATGGTGTATAGACCTTCCTTGAAAGTCCCACCAAATGGAAAATCCCCCTCTAGTTATCCAATAGGACAACACCAGGTGTGAACCGCGCTCTCTCAAAGGCCGGTGTAGTTGGCAACTCCTCCAATCTAGCCGTTGTTGCTTGCCATAAACCATTGGTTTCTTAGCGGATCCCATGCTCCTCAACCAATTCAACTCCACTATCAAACATCTTTACTCTAGTAGTAGGGATCACATCATCCGTACTCTCACAAAGTGTGGCAACCAATCTAAATGCTGAGGTTGGGTCAACTCCCAATGTATACATGTCATTAGCTGAAAATAAAGGATAGCGCATAATCAGCTAAGCCGCCTCCAACATCGTGCTAGACTCAGTCTGTGTGGTAGTAGGTGGTTGACTAGTAGGTAGTCTATCATGCACCCCATCACCACCTACCACACATGCATTAGGACATTTAGGAGCCATGGATGACATCTATAGAGCCTTAGAGAGCATGAAAGACTAGGGAAGTCTAACTTGTCTCCCAACCTCTCCTCTCTATGTGTCCAGCTCCAATGATGCTCCTCTAGGCTTTGGAGCATGTATTGCACTCCTAGTCACTATTGTAGATGCATCCACTTGTGCTACTCCACACATGAAGTCCAATGCATTTCTATCACCAACATATGAGGTGGAAGCCTCAACACCCAAATCTGATCTCCTTTGAGCAATGGCCATACTAGCCAATCTCTCCTACTAGGTGTAGATCCTCTACCACCACATCTACCACCTCGTCCTCCATGAATTGGAGCTCCTCTACTACCTACCATAACAGCCCTACCACGCCGTAACTCTGGGTGTAGGTCAAAGCACTAATCACTAGTGTGACCAAATATGTGGCAATGCTCACATTGCCTCTGTGCTAGTTGTGATGCACTAGAGGTATCTGCTCCACTGCCTTGAGTACACTCTCACCTATGGTGAGGTCCGCTACAAGTCCAACAAGCAACAACATCACTCACTAGCTGTACTTGATCCAAAAATGAAGGTAAGGGTCTAACTACAGTAGGCTCTCCACTTGCTCCATAGGACCTAGGCTATCCACCTTGTCCTCAAAAACCAATTAGACGTGGTGCACTCTGCTGGACTTTAGAAGAAGTCATAGTTGTGGATGAGGTTTCCCTACCAAATCCAGATGTCATCACTCTCTCCTCCACCATGTTGAGCTTAATACGCTCAGCCAAACCAAAGACCACTGCCAAAGAGTGCAAAATAGCCTGTAACAATGTAACATCACGAACTCTACGTCGCAACTCCTTGTCCAATATTGGACTGCTTGGGCCTCAATAACCCCCTGAGTGAAACTGATCAGCCACCTCATGCAAGTGTATGCCTTGTGTAGGCTCTCTCTAGCCTTCCGCTGGAACTCATGCAAGCTCCTAAGCTTGTCAATACGCAACTCCTTGGTAGTTCTATCTCAAACACTAGAAGAACTCCACCATGGGGTTAAACCTTGATACCACATCACCTCTTGTAGTAGTACCGCCACTCGTAGTAGCACTATCTCTAGCTAGTGCGTGTCCACTAGCTCCATCAATGCTGCTCAAGCTAGAACTACAGCTAGAACACTACAACTACTTGAGCTTGTACTCGTGGGTACTATAGATCTAACCTTGGAAACCAAGCCTGAATTGATAGAGACATAGTTTGGAGACCAATATTATCTCTATAACTCGATCTCCTCCAAGTGAGCTCTGCTGAACTCATAGGAATCATCCATTGGCAGACCCTCCAAATGCTAAAACAACCCCTTCCATACCTTGAAGGGTGTGAACAAAGTTGGGTTCCGCATTTGCTACAAATCATACCAACTATCAAACTTTTGGATGAAGTCATCCAACTCAATGGTACCCATTGTACTAGAGTAACGCCTAGGACCTTTGGAGGCTCCATAAATCTTGTCCATGTCCTACAAGAATGGTGCGGACATGCCAAGTGCACTCTCAATTAGATCGACTCCTATGTCAAACTCCAACTTAGAGTCAATCTCCTCCTTCAAAGGGACCTGAGATATAGGGTGACACCGAGCGCCACTCCGAGTAAACCGTTTGCGTATTGTAAGGCTATCTCCTTTGGAATCCCCAAAGAACTCCGTCGTGATAAAATAACCATAAATTTCCAATCACAAACTGCAAGTACCCCACCAAGTACCAACACCTCCAACCAAGCACCATCAAGTGCCAATCCTAAAAAATAAAAATCCTAAAAAAAATAAAAATCCTAAAGAAACACTGCCCACTAATATAACTCTAACTGAGACTACTACACTAGGGGAAAGAGCAACATGTAACCTACCATCAAAACATTCACTCTCACGGTCTACAAGTCATCACTTCCTGCCTCACCAGAGAGAAACATGGTCTGACTGGTCATCACTCCAGCCTCACTATTGAGAGCACACTAGAGCACCAACGCTCTAAATTTAGGTGCACCTCACACATATACGGTGCACAAATAGGAAGTAGAGAATAAAGGGAGTCCAATCACAAGAAATCTAAAGGAAAACCCTCCATTTGACACTAGACTACACTAGACTGACTCTATCACCATTTGGCATTTGACAAGAGCACTTATCTACTTCTCGCACTACAAGGATCAGCAAGAAAGTGTTTTTCTCACCAAAATTTGACGTAAATCCTTCACAAAATCTAACATAAATTTGACATAAATATGATGTAAAATTTGACATAAATCTCTAAATTTAGCTGACCTCTAAATCCTCATCTAGCTCTTCACTCAAGCCAAATTGGAAAAATGGGTTTCGTCCAATATCTAATTCACAAGGATCTGCTTCCAACTCCACCTTCAATTTCACTTTTTGAGCTCAACTCGCAACAAATTGGTCTTACTTTCACCTCCTAAGCTCAAAATCACAACTACCACTTGAAGATTGCTTCTCTCTAACTCCAAATTTTGCCAGTGCTTCCGTACACAATCTCTCTCCGAGAAATCTAAACTACTAGATCAAGACATCATAATCCACCGAGCTTAGATATACCACCAACATTTGTGGTTCCTGCACCCGATTTCTCCTTGACTCACTTCTCGGATGTAATCAAATCATTTACAACTCAAATCAACTCAAACCAAATCAGTACTTGATCTAATCCTCAACAACTTGCAATACAACAGGGTAATGATTACATTCAAGCCACACCTACTCTAGCTAAGAGACTCCAGGTGACGCTTGCCAACTTTCTATCCACTCTAGCCAAGAACTTGAAGGCTCAACATCATAGAAGTGAGCTCTTTGGAGCTGCACTTCCAAGGTATACTCCTAATTTTGACCTAGGTCTCATCCCAATGGTGTAGATGATGCAAGTGAAGGTGGGCCCCACCATGAAGTTAGTACCCCAAACACAAAATCTGACCATCGGAAAGTAGTCTATAAGTAACTGCCAAAATGCCTCTAATTACTATCACTTGAACTCCAATGTCCAAGCAATCTGGATACAACACTACAAATGACGTGATAAACTTCATCACTAAACTCCATATTGTTACATATTCCTCCACCACTAGTTAGTGATATCCTCATTGCCATTGAAGCTTCAAACTCTTGGATGGCCATTTGTGCATTCAAGAGAAAGAGATTCCTATGTGATATCATGAAGGGGATACCCTTTCCGAAGGACCTTGTACTCCATATGTTGTCGATGGCCTTGTTGAATGTGGCAACATGCAAGGATACGATCAACTTTGTACTCCTCATGATCATTGATAGGAACGGGATGAGGAAGAGGTTGCACACAAAGGGTTTCAACCTTGAAAATATGAAAGATAGGGTGGATGCACATATGGCAAGGCAAGGCAAGTTAACAAATAACAAGAAAGATGATTTAGGTCCTATCCAATTAGGGATGACTTCATAAACTTGGGTATCAAGTGGGAGGGGTAGGTCATTAGAGGAGAGCATGAAAGGTGAGATCACAACAATGGTGGTCTGCATATTGTTTTTGCCAATCTGAGCAAGAAGGAGATGAGATTTGGCTTGTTGGAGGGATTGTGATATGGTGGTCAAGAATTTGGAAGTATGAGGGACATGAGATAGGGGAGGAGCAAGAAGGGAATCAAGAACAAGTGGATCTTGGCCAAAATTGAGGAAGAAAGGAGAGAATCTAGTGCTTGCACATTTGGGATTATTGTATGCAAACTCTGTAGCTGCAAGGCTTTCATCACAATTGGTATGGTAGATGTTGACAAAGGCACCATATTGTGATTTGCACGCTTAGTTTATCCATCAGTTTGAAGATGATACACCATAAACAAAGCAAGCTTGGTGCCAAGTATCTGGAAGAGTGCTTGCCAAAATTTCCCAATGAATAGAGGATCACAATCGGGGATGAGTACACAAGGCATCCCATGATGCTTGATGATAATGTCAAAGTAGATCTGTGCCAATAGTAGAGCATCCACAACATCAAAGGTTAGCACCAAATGGATTTGCTTACTAAGCTTATCCACAAACACCATGATTGTTGTGTGATCTTGCTTCATCTTGGGCAAGGATGTGATAAGATACAAGCTCACATGTTCCCGTCAAGTAGATGGAATGGGGAATGGTTGAAGGAGTCTACTCAATTTTTGGTTGTTGGCCTTGTTGTGTTGGCAGCTCTCAAATGAATGGACAAACTCTTGAATATCTGATGTCATGTTGGGCCACCACCATTGGCATTGAAGAGTACCCAATGTCTTGTCCACACCCATGTGACCAACGATTGGTAAGTCATGGGCTTCTTGTAGGCGCACAAGTTGAAGATCACCCTTAGATGGTACATAAATCTAGTTCTCATAGAATAGAAGGCCTTCCTTGAAAAGGAAGGTGTTTTTCTCCTTGTCGCATGTTGCAAGACAACCTTATACCATCTAAAAGAAAGGATCTTGCTGTAAAGTGATCTTAAACTTGAGTTGGACTTTGGAGTCAATTGATATCATTGAAATCGTTGCCGTGATGAGAGGAAGAGAATTCAAATTAGATCATCATGAAAGGGCATCAAGAATGGTGTGAAACCAATTGGGTTTGTACTCAAGTTTGATGTTAAAGAATTGTAGTTATTCTTCCTATCAATGATGTCAACTCTTCACATGTTCCAAGTGTAATGTTTGCAACAAAGGTATGGAGGCATTATCTCTTGGGAAAACAAATGATCATGCAAACTGATCATACATATACCATTGCTAGTTGTTCTTAATCTCAAGTAGAGTTAATCTTTTTTGTTGTATTTAGTCTACAAGACACAAAGGCAATGGGACGTAACCCATATGGGAATTCTTATTGTAACATGGCTCCAATTGCAAAGTTAGAAGCATCAAAATCAACCACACAAGGTAGTTGAGGATCATTTGGTTGAAGAATGAGTCTTGAGGACACCATATGTTTCAGCTTTTGGAATGTTTTTTTGTGTTTGTTGGTCCACTAAAGCTCAAATTCTTCCCCAAGAGATTGGTCAACGGTGCGGCTACATGAGCATAGTAGTGGATGAACCATTGGTAAAAATTAGCCAATAGTCCACCCAACACCCTATGTATTTGATCCATGAAGACTGTTGGAGCATTAGTGAACCCGAAAGGTAGAACTGTCCATTCAAAATGCCCTTACCTTGTATGAAAAAAATTTTGCACATGTTTCCTCTCAATGGGGATTTGCCAATAGCCAATGCAAAGATCCAACTTGGAGAAGTATCATACTTCACTAAATTGATCAAGCAAGTCATCAATTTGAGGCAAGGGGTATGCATTCTTCATTGTTTGTTTATTGAGCCCATGATAATCAATACAAAAACAAAGTACTCCATCCTTCTTTGGAACGAATAGTATCAATGCTCCATAAGGAGATGTACTATATCATTTGAAATCCTTCTCCATAAACTCTGTATTTGCAACTCCTCCAACTTCTTTGGTGAGAGTCAATAGATTGGTCTACTCATTGAAGTACTCCTTATCAATAACTCAATCTTGAAGGGCATACCCTGATCAGAAGGTATCCTTTTGGTAATCCTTTTGGTAGATCATCTTGAAACTCATTTGAAAACCTATGGCTATTTGATCGATGATTTCTTGATGAGGTTTTTGATCCTCCTTAGATCATCCATGGGCAATCTACTTGATCTATGAGCCGGCCTGTTTTTCACTCAAGATGAACCTCTGATGGCTATTATGGTAGCGCACCATGGACTAAGAAGGCAAGGAACCCCAACTCCATCATACTCCTCCAAGGCTAACACTCCAAGACTCAAGACATTGCTCACTAGAGAACTCAATGAGAAAGAGATAGTTGCTAATGAAAGGATGATGAGTACCTCCTCACCCTTTGTTTATATACTTGTGAAATAGTTCCGTACCAAAGTTACTAATAACCATAGTAACTCAAGTTACTAGACTAAAAGTCAAGTAAAGTCAAAAAGTAGAAAGGAATATCCATTCCCATGGGCATATTCCACTAGCATGTGATCTTATCTTGACCCAACCACTAAGTCAAGGATTCCTTCACATGGGCTATCCTTGGACTATAGAAGAATCCAAAACAAAAAGGCTTGTGGGCCCAAGAGTTCTCAACTCTTTCCTCAAAGCTAGACACCTAGGAATAATACCAAGTCAACACACTAGAATCCAAAATAATGGTGTTCATCTTTTCCACTTCCTCTAAAGTCAGGTCCACTCTCTCTTAGCTATGACTAACTTTAGCTAATCATGACTAATATAGAATCATCCTTTATCTCTATATAAATAATATCTCTCAAGTACTTGTAATACCAAGCTAAATATCACAATACCACACATATGCACAAATGGGTGTTACAGATTCACACCGCAAAAATAGATTTATCTATCTCCAAAGCTTACTCTATGGCTTCTCCATTGGAAAATTTCCTATCTTGGGACTCATCTTCCTCCAAAGCTTGCTCTATGGCTAGTTAATTGAAAAATTTCCCTATTGGAACTCATCGTCCTCCAAAGCTTGCTTTATGGCTACCTTCTCAACCAAATTCCCATCTTGGGAATGACTATTCTTAGGTATCTTACTCAGAGGTGCCAAACAACCTAATAAAAAATTCTACTTTGGTGTTCTACTTGAATTTGTTGTTGGTTCCAATCAAATTGAACCTTATGATGTTCAAACCAAAGTAGACCTAGAATGATATCATAGTGTAGAGGTGTCACTACTAACCTTGTGACAATCCGGCAAATATCACTTTTGCGGTAATCAGGTAAGTAAAGTTTGTTCCCATAGAGATACTGGTCAGAATTGGTCAAATACAAAGCAAACAGTAACAATGTAGTTCTTCTTGAGTTCCTCTTTAATCTCTTAGATAGAAACTACACCCTGAGAGAGTAATAAGCACATAATCTTGACAACTTGCCACAAATTCACACATCCATCCATAATCACAACATAGCAAATTCTATTCAAACAAATCTTGATTGTGATGATTCACATTCTCCCGTAGACGGCACTTCATTGCAAAACGACTTTGTCTCAGAATTGTATTCCACACTCCACTAAAGGCACAACGTCCTTGATCAAATTGCTTCACATCAACATTGCACTGCACTCACAAATGCAAAATACTATCAACACTACAATTCCTCTTAGATTTGTCAAGGCATTGCTCTGATTGCACTTCACTCAGGATCAAACATATAGAATGAAGATCAAGGCTGCGGAATCCAACATCCAACAAGCACTCTGATTTGCACTTCAAAATTCTCCACACACTCACAAGTACACACACAAAGTTGATACTCAAAATTAAGCTTAAGCAACAAGCACTGAAATCAGGACTTCGCTTTATCTATCTTCAAAAATATAATATTGAACAACACATCACTGCAAATGCTCCACTTAAATAGTAAAGCAATTGATAGTTAACTAACAACTATACCATTTTACAACAACTTTTCCTACCTACAGATCCAAAATGACAAACCACCTCTTCATATCTCAAACCTATTTCTACTCAGATCCAATGTCAATTCTTGATTGGCTCCCAAGCCCGATGATCTTCTTACCACTTCTCCTTCTTTGGGTTTATCTGATTCTACCAAATCCTTCACTATTTCTACAACTTCTTCATTAGGAACTACAATTGAGGTCATAGGTACTCTTTTTACCTCTTTATCTCTTGACCCACTCTTCTCTAATGTCCCAAATGATAAGTTCAAAGACACCTGAATTCCTTCTTCTGCAACATTGGACTTCTTCTCCTCCTTCACACTACTCCTAATTCTTTCTAACTCTAAATTCACTAAATCTAATTTGACTGACCTTGTCTCCTGTTTCCAACATCTTTCTATTGACTCGCTTCCTCAATCGGATTAGTAGAGTGTTCATATCAACATCCTTGGCTCTCCTCTTCCAAGTTTTGTGCATAAGCATCTTTAACTCGTGTAGTCTCACCTATTTCAACCTTCCTTCCACCTCAATTCACAACATAGCTCTCAATTTTCCCACAACTTCTCCTACTGATTCCAATGTATACTCTCAAGATTGCTCTGCCTTCAACTTCTCCCAATACATCCTCCACTCGTCTTTGTACTCAATAGAAAGCATCTTCTTCTCCTCCACATACTGAGAACTCTGCAACTCAGCACTTTGTACCAACTCTCTCAACCTTTCTTCTTCTTGATGTCAGATCGCCAACTATCTTTGCCATGCCTAATCCTTCCTGGCTGCACTCTTCCTCAAGTTGTCTAACTCCTGCTCCATCACTGCTGCCATCGCTTTCACATGGATACTCTCAATGCGCATGTCACTCACCTCTTCTTTCATCTTGGTTAGCAACATCATTTGCTCCTACAACTCTTCGGCTTGACATTGCATTTCTCTTCCTCTTGACTCAAAACTCTCTTGCAACTTCTCAAAAGTCTTCTTCTTCAAGACTGTATCTACCCAAAGCTCTTCAACTTCATTGTCTCTTTTGGTTACTCGTTCCTGCAATCCCTTCACTTCAACCAGCAAATACTTCACCACCTGTAACTCGTTCCTTACCTTCATCCCAGACTATGGAATTACCTTCTATTGCTCTCAACAGCTCCAATAGTGGAGTTACAACCTGTGCTAAATATTGTATTCCTCCAAGGTCTCTTCATCTTTGCCACATCTTTGTACTTTGCTTCTTCCACCGGCTCCTTCTTCTGAAGTCTTGATCTTTGTACTTTCAGCAATACCTCTTCTGAGCTTCCCTCTTCCTTACCTGTTGAACTTGGGCCTGCAAGGTACTCCTTCTCTTCCACGACCAGGGCTACATAGGGATTAGCATTTCTCTCCATATTATCAATGGTCGCATGAAAATCTTCATCTTCTTCTGCTTCAGCCGACTGCTGAACTTTGTCTTCACCTTCAGTCTCACTTTCCAATTCCCCACTTTGTAATGTAAGTTCCTCTTCTTTTGATTCCTCTCCTCTAGACTCTGTCTCCCCTTCAGTCTCTGTCTCCAAAGGTTATTCTTTTACCACCATCTTACCTTGGATAGTAAGCCTTTGGATCTTCCTTTGGATTGGAGGTAACGCTGCTTCTTTGGGTTGAGTCCGCTTCTTCTTCTTTGGGCTTCTGACTTCTTCCATCTCTCATTGTCCCATTTTAAAGAAATGATCATCACTGGCTCATAGGTGCACCATGTAGTGCTGTTCTTCTTCATCCGCTTCTTGTCTTAAATCCAAATGAAAGTGTGACATCATGTGATGCCTCTCCTCCACTGTCAGCAAATTCAATCCAAAGTAGAAATGCGCTACAAACGGTGCAAAATAGTGTGGAGTTGAATTTGTTCTCCAATTGACGACCATCTACCTTGTTCTTTGATGGAAATACTTCACCCAGTTCACCTTCATTCCTACAAGCATCTGGTGGTTGCATGTTCACGTATGTTGTTCATTTGGGTTTGAACATCACCATTATTGCTCCTATGATGCTTTGCTTAATCGGGTCCCAATAGGACTTCACCTTGTAACCATTAGTTGTATGCAGAGCTGTGAGCCGGCTTGTCTCTCACTCAGGATGAACCTCCGATGGCTATTATGGTAGTGCACCATGGACTAAGAAGGCAAGAAACCCCAACTCCATCATACTCATCCAAGGTTAACACTCCAAGACTCAAGACATTGCTCACTAGAGAACTCAATGAGAAAGATAGTTGCAAATGAAAGGATGATGAGTACCTCCTCATCCCTTGTTTATATACTTGTGAAATAGTTACGCACCAAAGTTACTAATTATTGGAGTAACTCAAGTTACTAGGCTAAAAGTCAAGTAAAGTCAAAAAGTAGAAAGGAATATCCATTCACATGGGCATATTCTTCTAAGCATGTGGTCTTATCTTGACCTAACCACTAAGTCAAGGATTCCTTCACATGGGCTATCCTTGGACTAAAGAAGAATCCAAAACAAAAAGGCTTGCGGGCCCAAGAGTTCTCAACTCTTTCCTCAAAGCCAAACACTTAGGAATAATACCAAGTCAACACACTAAAATCCAAAATAGTGGTGGTCATCTTTTCTACTTCCTCTAAAGTAAGGTCCCCTCTATCTTAGCTATGACTAACTTTAGCTAATCATGACTAATGTAGAATCATCTTTTATCTCTATATAAATAATATCTCTCAAGTACTTGTAATACCAAGCTAAATATCACAATACCACACACATGCATAAATGGGTGTTACATTTACCCCCGGACTAAGTTTTCACTTTGTCCTCAAAGTGAAGGTCTCTCTACCTTCTATGATACATCTTCATCTTATCATGGTTAATCCTATCAAAGTGTCTTCCTCCCAACTCCTTGACATCATAGGTGTAATTGCCCCACACCTTCTCCACTATGAAAGGTCTAAAATACTTAGGCAAAATCTTCTTTTGCACTCTCTTGAATCAAATGGAATCAAACAACATTACCCAATCACCTTCTTTGAAAGGCTCCACCTTCTTCTTGCCTTGCCTCTTGTCATAGCTCTCCTTTTGTTTCCTTTGGGCTTGCTCCACTCGAACCATAACAATTGCTCTTGCCTCTTCCAACTCCATGAGTTGATCCTTCCTTGACTTCTCTGCATCACCCCCTTGTGCTTTCTTCAATCTCCTATGAATGCTTTGGAAGGTAGGAAGATCAAAGTGAATAGGTAGGGTAGACTCAATACCATATACCAATTGAAATGGAGAATATCCGGTAGAGGTCTTCATGGTTGTCCTATACTCCCACAAAATTGCATGAATCCTCTTGTCCCAATGATGTTTAGCCCCCTCCATTTCTGCATCTTTGGCCAACATCATGCACAAGGTCTGATTGGTTCTCTCTCCCAAGCCATTGGAATTTGGCTTATAGGATGTAGTTACTTTTTGTGTGATAGAGAAATGTCATAGCATGGCTGTAGTAATGCTTCCTGTAAACTCTCCTCCTCTATCAGAAACCAACTCTAAAGGGCATCCAAACCTAGTGATAATGCATTCATAAAGAAATCTACCCACTTCATCTTCATTCTTGTTTCTCAATGGTCTAGCCTCAACCCACTTGGTAAGGTAATCATTAACTATCACAATGTACTAATTGTTCCTTGGGGTTCTATTGAGAGGACCTACAAAATCAATTCCCTACTTCTCAAAAGGTCCTAGCAATGGAATTGATCTAAGTAGTGGAGTGGATGTAGACTTTCTAGCAAAAGCTTGACAAATATGACAAGTTTTCCAACAATCAAGATAATCCTTGAAAATTTCTCTCCAATGGTAACCTGCATCTAGAATCTTGAAAGCAATCACCTTTCCTGCAAAGTGTCCTCCACATACTAAACCTTCATGAAACTCCTTTATGAGTAGGATAGACTCTTCCTTACCCACTGCTCTTCAAAGTAGACCATCTGCTCCTTGGTGAAAAAGAATATCCTCCACCATTGTATAAGGTCTAGATCTTGCTGCAAGGGCCTTCCTCTCCCTAGCATGCATCCCTTCTAGATAGTTACCTCTTGTCACAAAATCCACAATCTCCTTATTCTCCATTGGAACCTCTTCAGTGACTTAGATTGTCATGAGCTCCTCATCCAAGAAGGAATCATCCACTGGCTCATCTCCATCATGATGATAGGCTCTAGATAACAAATCAGCATTTGTATGTTTCTTTTCTAGCCTATCCTCAATGGTGTAGTCATACTTAGACAAGAGTATCATCCACCTTGCTAGTCTCCCTTCAACATTAGGCTTGTTGAAGATGTACTTCAAAGCCTTGTGATCCGTGACAATTGTGGCTTTCCCTCCAATCAAGTAGTGTCTAAACTTCTTGAGACCAAAGATCACTGCCAACCCTTCTCTCTCTGTGATAGAGTAGTTCTTCTCTGCTGAAACCATCTGCCTACTAGCATAAGCTATTGGATGATCATGCCCATCTTGGTCTAATTGACTAAGAGTGCATCCTATAGCTACATTAGAAGCATCAGTGTAGAGGATGAAAGGCTTACTCCAATCAGGTTTAGCAAGAATTGGAGCTACAACAAGGGATTGCTTGAGCTCCTCAAAAGCTTTGAGAGCCTCCTTGTCTTCCAAAATCACCATGTAATCTACACCCTTCTTCATGTAGATGGTCAATGCATAAGCCTTGTTGGAAAATGAGAAGATGAACCTCCTATAGTACCCAACCATTCCCAAGAATTGGCGTAACTTTGTCAAGCTTGAAGGGAATGGAAGGTCTGAGATTTTCCTCACCTTCTCAGGATCAACTGCTATTCCATCCTTGGAGATGATGTGCCCCAAAAGTAGACCTTCTTCACATCCAAAAATGCACTTCTCTGGGTTGAGTGATGCATTTGCCTCATCCAAGCGTTGCAAGACTTTGATTAGGTGCTCAAAGTGCTCCTCCTTGCTCCCATAGACACAAAAGTCATCAATGAAGTCTCTCACAAATTTCCCAATGAAAGGTTCAAATACCTTGTTCATGAACCATTGGAATGTGGCTGGAGCATTGCAAAGCCCAAAACGCATGACCTTGAAAGCGTAAGTTCTCCAAGGTGTGGTGAATGTGGTGAGTTGTTGATGCTTTAATGCAATCTTGATTTGGTTATATTCACTATAACCATCTCCAAAACTGTACCTCTCATGATCTGCAACCTCCTCCAAGATCTCATCAATGAATGGCAATAGGTAGTAGTTGTTCTTGGTAACAACATTGAGCTTCTTGTAATCCACACATACCCAAAGCTTGCTATTCTTTTCCTTCACAATGACAATTGGAGACACCCATTTTGAATTCTCTACCTCAAAGATAAATCCAGCCTCCTTGAGCTTATCAATCTCCTCCTTCACAACCAAAGATATTGGTGGGCTAATGCGTGTTGTTTTTGGCAGGTTGGTCTTGCATGTGACTCCACCTCTATCTTGTGCTCTTCCAAGGTGACTTCCTTCAAATCTTTGTAACTGAAAGCAAAAACATGGATGAACTTGCGGAAAATCTCCTCAAATCTCACCTTCTCCTCCTTGGTAACATTTGGGCCATACTTGAGGGTAGCTTACCTTCTCTCTACCTCCTTTAGTGTCAATGGTGATTTATCTGGGTCCTTCAACACCTCTGGCTTAGGTGAAAAATCCATAGCACACAAAGGATACACATCTGAATCAAATTCAGATTCATCCTCCTCCGGGGAAGTGTCCTCTTCCATGCTTGTGTCTATACCTGAAGCTCCTTCTTCAGAATCTGATTCCCAAAAATCAGAAGATGGTGTATCTGAATGTGAAGTGTTGGTGGTGTTAGTCACAAGAATTGTGACTCTATGGTTTGATGGCTCAATCCTCAAGTACCATTTGTGCCATCGATCAGTTGTGCGTGTTGCTCTCAACCATGGCCTCCCAAGAAGTAAGTCATAGCTTGAATCCTTCAAGACTTGGAAAGTCATGAGATTTTGAACTCCCATAACTGAAACTACCACTTTATCCATCACCTCTACTGGTCGAACTTGTTGCTTGTTTGCCATGCTCATCACCAATGTTGAAGGTCTTGAGGGTATCATACCCAACTTCTTCATCAACCTTTCTAACATGGCATTTATTGCTGATCCTCCATCAACCAATGCATCCTTGATGTTGTGACCATTCACTCTCACATCAATCTTGGAGGCATATTCACAACCCTCCCATGGTGCTGGCTGGGCATCCACCACCCCCATTGATACTAGAGCTTTTGCCTTCTTCTTCCTCTTGCTCCTTGTAGAACTCAAACCACCTCTAAGCTCCTTTCTCAAGGTAGGGTTCAAAGCAATCAATTGGCCCACTATGATATTAGCCTTATGACTACCAACATCCTCCAACACATTGTAGTTCCATTGTTGCTTTGAAATCAAGAAATCCTCCATCCCCAACTTCTTCCTTGGAGTCTTTGTTGTTGATGGTCTTGATGTGCAAGTGCTCCTAGTAGACATAAAAGTATCCTTGCTTGGAGTAAATCCTTGAGAAGAGTGAACATCCTTTGCAAAACGAGCTCTCTTCTTCTCTTGTGCCAAAAGCTCCAAATTAAGACTCTTGGAGTTTGAGCACTCTCCCTTCTCATACTTGCTCTCCAACACATCTATGGATGCTATCTCCTTACCTTTTTTTGGATTAGAAGCCACTTGGGTTTCACTACCACCCTCTTTCCCTCTATTGGCTCCTTCATAACCCCTTCCTCCATGGTAAGTGGAATTTGGGCAATTCCTTTGGATATGGCCTCTTCCTCTACAACCAAAACAATTTCTATCATTGAAATTGTTGGCTAGTTGACCTCTTCTATATGGATAGTTTCCATAACTCCTAGGCCCTCTCCCTACATTTTGATCCACCTCCCTCTTCTCCCATAGTTGCACCACATTGATCTTGAGATCCGCAAGTTGTTCTGTGATGGTTTGAAGTGGATCCTTTGGTGGAGGTGCAAGAATTGGAGCAACTGCTACTTGTGGTGCAACCCTTGTCACCAAAGTATCAGAAGTTCCACCATACTTGGAGCCTTGAGGAGGATGCACAACCTCCTTCACCACTAAAACACTCTCATCCCCTTCCAAACTCTCCTCCATACAAATTGTGATCTTGATAGCTTCAACTTTGGAAGAAGGTTTCTCATATCTCACCTTGCTTCTTATTTGTGGTCTCAACCTTCCCACAAAATTCTTGGTGAGCATGGCCCCTATGCCAATCATTGTAGTCTCCACATCATCCCCACCCTTCCTCAACACTTTGCAAAATCTAGACTCTAACTTTTCCACTCTTTCCACATAGACTCTCACTTTCTCTCCATCTCCTTGCTTGAGAAATGTAAACTCACTCATCAATCTCTCATAACTCTCATCAGGAAGAAAGTTTTCAATGAGTGCTGAAGTCAAAGTCTCCCAAGACTCTTCTTCCCCATCTCTCCTCTCTCTCTTTTGGTATTCTGACTCAAACCATGTACGTGCTGCATCCTCAAAGAAATCTGGTAATAATGAGGTTCACTCATTCTTCCTCCTCTCATTGTTTTCTATGCAAGCTCTCTTGAAGTCTCTCACAAAGGCCTCCACATCTTCTCCATCCTTGCCAAAGAAAACCAGAAGTTTCCCCATCTTAACCCCACACTATCTTTCTTTTCTCTCAAATTTTTTTCCTTTTTTCTTTTCTTTTCTCTCACTCTATTACTAATAGAGTATATACATGACTAACACCATCTGAGAATAATCTACTCTAGGGAACACAAAAGGTTCAAGTTGCTCCAAGATTTCTATAGCAACATCAAACACTAGAGTGCATATTAATCTAACTCTCATGGATAGTTTATCCATAAGTTGAAAGATTATCTCAATCACTAATCTTGAGAACTAGCTGATGAATGTGATAGTATTTTTGTAGCTATACTAAGACTCTCTCCAAGATCCTTCACCAAAGTCTCCAAAAATGCTTTTACTCCACTACACTCATGTCCTTTTGGAAGTCCTTCCACTCCACAAACCTCACACAACTCCTTGGTCTTAGATCTTCTCCTTCCTAATCTTGATGAAAAAGGTCCAACATGCAAACCCAAGTCTAGTAAGCCTCTCTTTTCCCTCAATCCCTTGCTCTCAAAGGTCAATGGACATGAACTTGCCTTATGTCCCTTCTCTCCACATAGAAAGCACTTAGACTCACTCTTTCCTCCAAGTGATGTAGGTTTTTGGATCCTCTCAACACTCTCTTCAAATTCTATTGTAAACTCTCTTTTCCTCAAATCCACCCCTACAATCACCTCAAACCCTTGGGGAACCTTGCATAATATCAATTTCCACTCTTGAGGACCCTCCATGTTCCCAAGATGAATCTAAACACTCAAACATGCTTTTTGTTGCTCTCAAACTCCTCATGCATGAGATCTCCACTCTGTAGAATTGACTCTTCCTCTCAATGTCACTCAAATCTCCCAACCAGTATGTGACAGTCCTCTGAAATTTTTTACACTTGATCACAAATTTAGGGCGTCTTTCCGTGCAAAATTGTAGATCTCTTCACTGAGCCATTTGGCCTAGACACCTTTCTATTCAACACACATATTTCAGATTTGGTCTGAAAACCACCCCATCACTTCAAAACTCATAACTCACTGTGCAAGAACGATCTTTCTCTAATTTTTGTGGCAGCAGGTAGGATAAAATGCACTTAATTTTCTTGGAAATTTTCAGGATAATTCATTGAAAATTGAAGAAATAGCAGACTCTGTAAAAGTTTCCAGAGAACATGCAGTTGCGGGAGCACTTTACCCTATCAACTTTCAAAAATTCTAGCCCAATGCGCATAGTAGCTCTCACAATAATTTCAAGTATGCTAACTGAAAGATATCCCAAAATATCATGCGTAGAAATTTCAAGTCCAAATCTCAAACTTGAGATTTTGCCCAAAATCACCTTAATCCCCAAAATCTGCAATCCACCTCACACAATCTCTCCAATTCCTCTCATGTGTACAAGATGTACAAAATCACCTCAAAGACATCATAATGAACTATAGGGTATACAAATGGATCTTTGTTCTCTAACATAAGTTCAGCTCTCTCCTCTCCTAATGTTCTCTCCAAGTGAGCTCTCATAGCCTCCTTCTGCCTAATGTAGAATTGAATGCGGAACATTATCTTGCCTTCTAGAGAGGTCCCGGCAACGGAACCAAAAATGTGAGCCGGTCTGTCTCTTTCTCAAGATGAACCTCTGATGGCTATTATGGTAGCGCACCATGGACTAAGAAGGCAAGAAACCCCAACTCCATCATACTCCTCCAAGGTTAACACTCCAAGACTCAAGACATTGCTCACTAGAGAACTTAATGAGAGAGAGATAGTTGCAAATGAAAGGATGATGAGTACCTCCTCATCCCTTTTTATATATACTTGTGAAATAGTTACGCCCCAAAGTTACTAATTACTGGAGTAACTCAAGTTACTAGGCTAAAAGTCAAGTAAAGTCAAAAAGTAGAAAGGAATATCCATTCACATGGGCATATTTCCCTAAGCATGTGGTCTTATCTTGACCCAACCACTAAGTCAAGGATTCCTTCACATGGGCTATCCTTGGACTAAAGAAGAATCCAAAACAAAAAGGCTTGCGGGCCCAAGAGTTCTCAACTCTTTCCTCAAAGCCAAACACTTAGGAATAATACCAAGTCAACACACTAAAATCCAAAATAGTGGTGGTCATCTTTTCTACTTCCTCTAAAGTAAGGTCCCCTCTATCTTAGCTATGACTAATGTAGAATCATCTTTTATCTCTATATAAATAATATCTCTCAAGTACTTGTAATACCAAGCTAAATATCACAATATCACACACATGCATAAATGGGTGTTACAAAGCAAAGAAGGAATTGCGAGTTTATGCAGTCTATTCTACGGCCTCACACTTCAGATAGAAGGTGATCTCCGTTGGCTCTCTTGCTTCTTTTCCCAACACTAGCCTCCAATCTGACTTAGTCCATCGACCCAAATTTCCTCTCTTCCCCTTGACTTCAAGACCGTCCTCACAATTACTGGCAACTATCTTTGCCATGACTCTTGGGAAACTAAAATTCCAATTCCACACTAAAAAGGTAATATGAAGTGTATTCAAGACTTTGATCCTTGCTATGACATCTAACCTCCAAATTGCAAAGCTCCTCACTGCAAGGGCGTTCTTGACCTTCTTCACCATGATTTGCTCTCTTGTTCTTTGGCCCTCGAAGACTATTCACTCTCCTGGACATGACACTCTCACTCCTTTTGGATTTTGGAAAATTTCACTCTCAAGCGGCTCCTTGACAGGCATCACTGTAAGACGACTACTTAGAGGAACATAATATCTACTTGACACATTCAATTTTCCCTTGCGCAATCACAATCACAATATATTACCCCAAAGTGCAGTCATTCTTCAGTCAATTTCAAAATTGACTCTCCTTTCTTCTACATGTTGATGTCCTGTCACTATCAAGACATGCTTCTTTTGCCTCCGCTATTTCTTGAAGTGTTCTTTCTTGCCATGTAGAGAGGTTGTTAGACTGTCTTTGTATTGGCCTTTGCTGCCTAATCCAAAGATGATTGTCTTTGGACTTGTGTCTTTGTACTCCCTTCCAAGTACTTCCATTTTCCAACCCAAAGTCAACTTCTTTGGGTTTACTCCGAAGACACTCCCGTCCATTCTTTTCTTTGTAATTTGGCTTTCTTACTCAATTCTTCCTCAAAACAATACAAAAAAAATAAAAAAATGTGGGCATCACAAACCTCATACACTCTAAATATTTTTTCCCTTTCTTGAAGGTAATAAGATGCAAGGTTCAGAATGCAAAACCCTTTCTACCATCCGCCATCATCTATTTACTTCCATTTACTAGTTTGAAAGAGATACATAATTTATTTGCTAATTACATGGACAAGCAATTTTTTGAACTTCCAAAATCAACCAAAATTCTACAACCACAATCAAATATCATACCTTGCAAGTGAAGCAAACTTGCATAGGTAAAGCCTTTGATCTCATTGGAACTAATCAAGTTTCCAATAGGTGGCCCCAAATCTCCTCTTGGGATTCTTCATTTCCTTGATCATTTTGCTCCACAAACTCCATCTGGGTGGCTTGTCAAGGTCCCCCATTCTTGAGTGGACATTCAACAATATGATGTCCAATTTGGTAACAATAAAAAAAACTACCATTTTGTCAAAAAATTTCTCTATCTATAGTGCCAAGTGGTCTCCATTGAATGACATCAATCTCCATTGGTGCTGGCTCCTCTACTCGTGTGTAGTTTATTGGTAGGTTTTGTGGATGTTGAGGTGAAGACCAAGTTGTTGCAACCAAGGAATCAAACGTTTGGCCAACCGCATGGCTTCCTCCAAGTGTTGTGGCTCTCACATAGTTCTCTCTAATTTGGTTTGTGACTTCAAGCCCCTCACAAATTTATCCAAAGCTTCACCTTCTAGTATATCTAGAATTTGCATGATGGTGTTCTAGACTTACATGGTGTAACTTCTTACAGAGCCAATCTGCTTCAACTCTGCCAACCTATCTCCTACAGCTCGTGTAAGATTTATAGCTTAGGATTGACTAATTATTGCACTCTTGAATTTTGACCATGTCAAGATTGGTGCAATTATTTCCTATTCAGCTCGCTCCACTTGGAATCACCACCATAGCTTCGCTACTCTATGCAATTGGTTGGACACCAAGAGAATCTATTTCTGTTCATCTTGAAGATTGGTAGCTTCAAAATAATGTTCACAATCAAACAAAAAATTCTCCACTACACTTAGCAGATTCTTGCCTTTGAATACCTTGGGTTTTGGAAATCAGATTTAGTCTTCTCCTCTCAAACTAGTACTCTCTCTACGTGTTCTTGTTTTGATGATCTTGTTTATCCAACAATTGATTAAGGTGCTCAATTTGTTATTGCATAGTAATGTTAACCTTGGGCATTGCCACCATGGTTACTACTCTATCACACCACCTGCAATCTATCTAATTTATTAACACATAGATGCAACATGTCCATCATTCTCCGTAAGTTACAATTAGAAGTACCAAGGGTGATTTTATTCAAAAAAATTTGCCCAAAGTGTGAGGTGATGAACTATGTGAAATGATGCTTGGGTAGTGAAACATGAAAATGAAACAACATGAAAATCATGAAATTCTTAATGGTTTGGTAGAATGGATTTGTGATCCATAAATTCCATTCATCCCATTCTTGCTTTGATACCAATGTAAAAGACCGAGACCAAGGAGAGAAATAGGAGAATGGATGATCACATTGAGATACTTGAGTGTGGAAAACTCCAAATGCCTACCATGAGATTTGGCTTTGGTATTTATAGGGAGCATACAAGGCTTTTGAGAAGCTTCTCAAGAAGCTTCCTTGAGCCACTTTCTTGGAGTGCAAGCCAAGTTAACCGGGAAGCTTCTCAAGAATCTTCTTTCTAGAAGTTGCTTATTTGGTGTGCAAGTAAAGCTAGTTGGAAGCTTCTAAAAGCTCCTTTCTAAAAGCTCTTTTCTAGAAGCTACCTACTTGAAGTGCAAGCTAAGCTAGCTAGGAAGCTTCCCAAGAAGTTTCTTAGATACTTTTAGAATATTCTAAGCTAATTTGGCCTATTTGCTATTTTGTTAGCCCTAACTAACTTCATCTTTGAACTCCATATTGTTACATAGGAAGTATTACAATGATCAATCAAGGCCTTGTCACACAAGACCTAAAACTCTCCCTAGAACTATACCTTGATTAGTCAAGACCTTGGTTGGTGCACCAAAATGACAAAGAATCCAATCCAAGAATAAATAAGTTATCCTTTCACTAGACTTGTCAAAAAGTGCCATCAAATCAATCCACTTGGAGAAGTACTCCAACATAACTAAAACATACCAATGATGTCTCACAATCAATGGTAAAGGTCCAACAAAGTCCAAACTCTAGCGGTAACCCAATATAATAAGTATTAGGTGTAACTATATTGTAGGAGCATTAAATGATGCTCTAACTCAATCACAAACCACACATCTAGCAAAAAATTGTTGTACATTAGTCTACATACCACACCAGTAATAATGACTCTAGAGTAAACTATATGTCTACTTTACTCCAAATGTCCTAGCTCCTCATGAGCATGTTGTACAAACTGTGGTCTCTAAGATGGAAGTGTACTACTTAGACTCAACCATTTTTCCATACCCAAAGGGGATGTTTGCACTCCAATCTAAACCGCTTGGCTTGTTGAAGGACAAGGTCTCTCTCCTTGGCACCAATTGTCCCACCCACAACACCAATGAAAATATAGTCCATCATTAAGACATCATCATGAATGTCACACTAATCTATACTAATATCTCCATCCTTTGGATCTAAGACCTGAACAACTCCTCTTGTTTGTATTGAAAGTGATACCACCAAAACCTTAGAAAATAAAAGTAGGAAGGTAGATACATGCCAACCTGGCACTATCTCCTCATTTGTCTCACCATGCCAATGTGCTCTAATCTGATCCTACTGGTTGGTATATGGGCTTCTACTCAACCCATATACATCATGGTTCACAACTCCAGATTTGTGAATAACCATGAAATCATATTTTTATAAAATCAGGTCTTGATTTTACAAGAATTTACATAGTGCAAGCTTCCCTAATAGCTTGTTGTACTCCATCAACCACTTTAGTGGTTGACAATCATTGATGAGAGTGAAGGGGCTACTAAATAAGTAACATTGGAAATGTTCCACTATCCACATTATTGCCAAACATTATCCTTCATATGAACTATACTTCACCTTTGTTGAATTGTAGAGCAATAAGCATAGGCCACTACAAACTCTTTCAGCTCATCATCTTGTTGAGTGAGCTCTACTCCAAGTTCCAACATACCCCAATCACTATGAACCTAGAATGGTTATCCTTTGATTGGTCTCCTAAGAATAGGGGCAGATGTCAACCTCTCCTTGAGCTTTATTAAAGCCTTCTCATGCTAATCCCCCCAACACCACTCTTGTGTACTCTTGGTTAGCTTTATCAAGACCTAGGCAATTACACAAAACCCTCTAACATATTGGCAATAGAAATTTGCCAACCCAAGGAATGCTTACGCTCTACTCACATCCATAAGCCAAGGAATGTGTGCAATACCATCCAACTTGTTCTAGTGAATACCAAATCCACCAAGCTAGATAGTTTGACCCAAATACTCAATGTATTCTTGGAAGAATCTGCACTTCCCAAGATGTTATTTGAGTCCATGAGATCTCAATATTTCAAACATATCCAACAAATGTCTCTCATGCTCTTCCATAGTGATGGTATAGACCAAGATATCATCAATATATCACCAAGAAAAATCCAATCCCACTAAGATCTTGTCCATGGCTCTATGGAACTTGGAACTTGACAAGAGTATTATTTAACCCAAATGGTAAGAACCACCACATATATAATATGAGTATGGATATTCCTTTAGCTTTTTGACTTTATTTTACTTTTAGCCTAGTACCTTGAGTTGCTCGAATAATTAGTAAATTTTGTGCATAACTATTTCACAAGTATATAAACTAGGGGTGAGAAGGTACTCATCATCATTTCATTTGTAACTATCTCTCTCTCATTGATTTCTCTATTGAGAAATGGTTTGAGTCTTGGGGTGTTAGCCTTGGAGGGTATGATGGAGTTGGGGTGGTTTTCAGACCAAATCTAAACTATATCTGCTGAATAGAAAGGTGTATAGGCCAAATGGCTCAATGAAAAGATCTGAAATTTCATAAGAGAGGATGCCCTAGGGTTTTAATCAAGTGTATGAAATTTCAAAGGACTGTGATATGCCAATTGAGAGCATTGATTGATATTGTGAGGAAGATCTAAGCTCTGAATTCTGGAAGTTGAGATCTCACACACTATGAGAATATCCAAAAGCATGTTTGAGTATTTTGACTCATCTTGGGAACATAGAAGGTCACCAAGAGTGGAAGTGGAGGCTATAAAAAGTTCCCCAATGGTTTGAGGTGATTATAGGGGTGGATTTGAGAAAAAGAGAGTTTAAAATAGAATTTGAAGAGAGTGTTTAGAGGATCCAAAAACATTCACCACTTGGAGGAAAGAGTGAATCTAAATGCTTTTTATATAAAAAAGGGACATAAGGCAAGTTCATGTCTATTGACCTTTGAAAGTAAGAGATTGAGGGAAAGGAGATGCTTAGTTGACTTGGGTTTGCATGTTGGACCTTTTTCACCAAGATTATGAGGGAGAAGATTTAAGACTAAGAAGTTGTGTGAGGTTTGTGGAATGGAAAGACTTCCAAAAGGACATGAGTATAGTGGAGTCACAATACTTTTGGAGACTTTGGTGAAGGATCTTGGAAAGAGAGTCTTAGTATAGCTATAGAAATACTACCATTTTCATCAACTAGTTCTCAAGATTAGTGATGAAGATAATCTCTCAACTTATGGATAAACTATCTATGAGTGTTCAATTAATATGCATTCTATGATTTGATGTTGCTATAGAAATTTAGAGCAATCTGAACCTTTTGTGTTCCCTAGAGTGGACTACTCTCAAATGGTGTTAGTCATGTACATACCCTATTAGTTATAGAGTGAGAGAAAAGAAAAAAGATCAAGAGAAAAGCAAAGATAATGAGGGGCTAAGATGGGGAAACTTCCAATTTTCTTTGGCAAGAATGGAAAAGATGTGGGAGCCTTTGTGAGAGACTTCAAGAGAGCTTGCATAGGAAATAATGAGAGGAGGAAGAATGAGAGGGTCTCATTATTACCAGATTTCTTTGAGGATGCAACCCTTACATGGTATGAGTAAGAATACCAAAAGAGAGAGAAGAGAGATGGGTAAGAAGAGTCTTGGGAGAGTTTGACTTCAACACTCATTGAGAATGAGTGTTGAAGTTTGAGAGCTTGCATAGGAAATAATGAGAGGAGGAAGAATGAGAGGGTCTCATTATTGCCAGATTTCTTTGAGGATGCAACCCTTACATAGTATGAGTCAGAATACCAAAAGAGAGAGAAGAGAGATGGGCAAGAAGAGTCTTGGGAGAGTTTGACTTCAACACTCATTGAGAATTCTTCCAAATGAGAGTTGTTATGCGTATAAACATTGCTACATAACATACATTGCTATCAACATCATACATTATAGAAGTACAACTCACACATAAGTCATACATAAACTCTAAAGTGCCACAATAATCATGTCATTTACAACTCACATCAATAGAACTCAGATCAATACTTGATTTGATCCTCAATAACTTGCCAACAACAAGCCATTGATTACAATCAAGGCACACCCACTCTAGCTAAGAGACTCTAGGTGATGCTCACCGGCTTTCTGTCTACTCTAGCTAGGAACTCGAAGGCTCAACATCATAGAAGTGAGCTCTCTAGAGTTGCACTCCCAGGTATACCCTTCATTTTGACCTAGGTCTCATCCCAACGGTCCCACTGATAGCACACCCAATGGTGTGGATGGTGCAAGTCATGGTGGGCCCCGCCATGAAGTCAATACCCTAAACTTGAAATGTGACCATCGGAAAGTAGTCTATGAGTAACTGCCAAAATGCCTCTAACTACTATCATTGGAACTCTAGTGTCCTAGCAATCTAGATGTGACACTACAAATGGCATGATAGTTGTCGTGCGTATATACATCGCTACACAACATACATCACTGTCAACATCATACACTATAGAAGCACAACTCACACATAAGTCATACATAAACTCTAAAGTACCACAATCGCCCTCCTAGCTGGCAGTTAGGTCCGTCTAACTCCAGATAGCCATCTACTCCAAGTATATGGTATACCCTATGATGGGCAAAGATTAGGAGGCCGGGTGCTATGGAGCCCCATTGTTAGTCATCTATCTGCAATCTATACCATATAAAGAATGAACTAGCTATAGGTCAAGTACATCTAGGACATAACCATTGTCCTTGAGGAACCACCATGAGGGGAGGAGTCATACATGCCATATGCCATCCTCTCGAACAACTATCACACACTAACATAGTAGTAGCTCCACCATAAGAGCCACGTAACATACACCTCAAGCCTACACGTACAAGTGCCAAGCTTGGGTCCATAGTACCATCAATGTTTGGGAGGTGGCATGGCACACAATTGCACACATGATCCTTTTAAACAACACCATCATGTCCTTCTAACACAAAGACTCCAGATGGCAAAACCTCATGCACTCTCAAGATAGTGCAGCCTGTCAAAACATCAAGTGTTGCTGGTGCTATTTGTTGTAGATATACATAATCTCCTGGATGAAATTGATGGATTGAGGGTCTATAACCTCCTCCTTGAATGGTAACATATCACAAAGTATCTTTATGATGAGCAATTGCCAAGTTCTCAAAGGCCATCGGCATCTTTCTCTAAAAATCTTTGCCCATTGAGAACATGCACTCATCCATACATCTTGGTCATCCAAGTCCAAAACTACAGTAGCATCTCAACAAATGGTTGTAGGTAAATCTAGATCTTGTCCATATAGGAAGTAAGGAGAGAAGGATGCTAAGGAGGCTTGCTGGCTGAATCGACAGCCCATGGCCAACCAAGGTAATTGGAGATCCCAATCTCCTAAGTGGCCTCTCTGCAAACCATACTTTTGCAAACCTCTCTTCACCATCTGAACCACTCTCTCTGCTAAGCCATCTGCCTACGGGTGATCTCAAGATGTAGTATGATGAACAATCAAAGCCTTGTCACACAAGAGCTGAAACTCTGTACCCTAATCAGTCAAAACCTCAGCCGGTGCACCAAAATGACTAAGAACTCAATCCAAGAACAAGTAAGCTATCCCTTCACTAGACTTGTCAAGAAGTGCCACCAACTCAATTCACTTGGAAAAGTGCTCCACCATCACCAAAACATACCAATGATGTCTCACAGTCAGTGGTAAAGGTCCAACAAAGTCCAAAGTCCAATGATAACCCAATCCCATGATAGGTAATGGGTGTAACTGTGGTGTAGGAGCATTGAATGATGCTCTAACTCGGTCACAAACCACACATCTGGCAACAAACTACTATACCTTGGTTTGCATACCGTGCCACCAATAATGACTTTGGAGTAAGCTATATGTATGCTTGAATCCAAAATGTCCTAGCTCCTCATGAGCATGACAGACCAACTGTGGTCTCTAATATGGAAGTGGTACTACTCGCACTTTACCATCCTCCCACACATGCAAAAGGTGTCTGCCCTCCAATCTGAGTTGTTTGGCTAGCTGAAGGACACAATCTCTCTCTTTGGTCCAAACTGTGCCACCCACAACACTAGTGAGAAGATAGTCCATCACTAAGACATCATCATGAATGTCTCGCTGAACTTTACCAATATTTTCACTCTCAGGATTTGTGACCTCTCTTGTATGCGCTGAGAGAGATACTACCAAAGCCTCAGAAAATATATAGAAAAAGGCAGATGCATGCCAACTTGGCACCATCTCCTCATCTGGTTCACCATGCCAACATGTTCTAGTCTGATCCTGCTGACTAGGACATGGGTTTCTACTCAACCCATCTTCATTAGGGTTCAACACTCCAAGTCTGTGAACAATTGTGAAATCATACTCCTATAAAATCAAAGCTCATCGTGCAAGCTTCCCTAAAAGCTTGTCGGACTCTATCAACCACTTCAATGGATGATGATCAGTCAGCCATTGAGAGTGGTTGAGATGAGAGTGAAGGGATTACCAAATAGGTAACATTGGAAATGTGCTATTGCCCAAACTGCTATCAAGCACTCTCCCTCATATGAACTATACTTTGCCTCTGCTGAATTGTTGGAGCAAGTTGTATAGGCCACCACAAACTCCTTCCACTCATCATCATGTTGGGTGAGCACTGCTCCAAGCCCCAACATACTCCAATTAGTATGAACCTGAAATGGTCATACTCTGATCTATCTCCTCAAAATAGGAGCAGATGTCAACCTCCCCTTGAGCTCTACAAAAGCTCTCTCCTGCTCATCTCCCCAACACCACTCATGTGTAAGCTTGGTCAGCTTCATCAAGGCCTTGGCAATGGCACTAAATCCTCTAACATAGTGGTGATAGAAGTTTGCTAACCTAAGAAATGCTTGCACTCTGCTCACATCCATAGGCCAAAGAATACATGCAATAGCCTCCACCTTGGTTTGCTGAACACCAAGTCCTCCAAGGTAGATAGTGTGACCCAAATACTCAACCTGCTCGTGGAAGAACCTACACTTCCCAAGATGTAATTTGAGGCCATGAGATCTCAACCTCTCAAACACCTCCAACAATTGTCTCTCATGCTCCTCCACAATAGTGCTATAGACCAAAATGTCATCAACATAACACCAAGCAAAATCTAATCCAATCAAGATCTTATCCATGACCCTCTGGAACTCAACAAGAGCGTTCTTTAACCCAAATGGTAAGAACTTCCACTAATATAACACATCCTTGCCATGAGGATCAATAGTTTAGAATGTTATCTTGGACTTCCTCCTCTCTGATCGGCAACTGATGATATCCCGCTTGAAGATCCAAAATACTGAAGACCTTTGCATGCCCAATCACATCAAAAATCTCCTTTGGTGTAAGCATAGCATACAAATCAGCTCTAATACGTCGATTGATAGGAAGGTAATCTCCACATATCCACTACACACACATTTTTGTAGTTGCCATGCATATCCTTCTTGGCTGGCATCACTGCCGTTGATGCATACTCTCCATGTGAAATCTCCACCAAACTAGCCTCAAAAAGGTCACTATTCCGGCTCTGAATGAATGTCCACTCCATATCACTATACCGATAAGGAAGTCGGAAAACCAATGTATTGCTAGTCAACTCAATCTGTATACCAAGTCCCTTTAGAGCACCCAAATCCTTCATACTAAAGGCAAAACAACTTGTGTGGCTCCTCAAGAATCTCAAACCTCAAGAACCTCCGTCTTTCCTCTCTAGTAATCTTGGGTCCAAGATTTGATTCCCAAGTATCCTCGGTAACTGTAGTAGGAGTGGAAGATGTATTGACTGGCTGCTACTGGGCCCTTGGGAGTAATAGTGTCATGCTCTTGACCACTAGAAGTCCCAACCTTTGTGTGGAAAACTCCCTCCACTCTGGCTGCAAGCTCCACACGTCCTCTAGCTACATCCCAAGTGGACCAATGGTGTAATCCAAGTAGACCACGCTCACCTGGATGGACTCCAAGTAGACCACTTTCCTTAGTAGCTATTGGTTGTGTCCTAAGAATACCATGTCCACTTGGTCCATCGCCCCCAACATGTGCCCAAATCATCTTGATAGGCACAGGGCTCACAAGTGTCCGAGTAGTGATGCCTATCAAGGGCATCCTACGCTGCTCTGCCAGGCCAAGGCTCATAATCCAAGTCAAACAGTTCAGGTCTATAGCCTGACGTAACACTTGACGCCTGGATGCCTCTGACACTACTAGAACAATGGTAATGCCGGTGCAAAAACCCATTGCCAGCTCTCTCTCATCAGCATTGGGCTCCACCAACTAATGTAACTGTGAGTCCCAAACAAGTCTAGGTCCTCCTTCTTGAAAAACATGAGAGCTTGGGAAACTCATGAGTGTGGGAAATGTGGCTCTAGGCTATCCAACTAGGTTCACCACTACCATAGGTGATCTATCAAGCACTACCACTATCTAAGACTGACGCCCAACATCCAAGATATCATCAACAAGGATGTGGTCAAGTTGTTGAATCCCTTCATAAGCACGCTATAAAACCTCTCTAGGTAAGAGGTTCATCCACCAAAGACAAAGACAATGAGCCCATGATCCCACTTTGGCTACATCTAACAATACAACAGGTCCCATCCAAGAATGGACATGATGTGTACTCACCACCACTCTGGTGCAAGAATCACCCATCAAAGGAATGTTCTCCAAAAGGTAAGTTGGAGAAACGGATTGATGAACCTAAAGATGTCATAGTATCCGTAACATCTCCCAAAACACACCAAAACAAGGATCCTAAAGACCCAAACCTTGGCCAGCACGTGTATGTCCCTAACATGGCCACCCAGAAAACACCAAGTGAATAGGCCCATGTCTCTCCATATCATGCACCTCCAATAAGGAAATGTCTACTGGTAGGGCCTTTTGGTAACCTCTGACTGCTTACATTGATTATAACTCTGGATACCAATAGGCCAAGTGTGCCACACGATGTAGAGACTTGCCTAGCAATCTCATCTCTCTCTACATAGAAGTACCTCTGTACTCGTATATCTGCCTATAATACCGCAGCTAGTCCGGTGCTAATCCCACCAAACAACTTCAATAGACATATCTCCTCTATTGGATACTACCAAGCAATGAGTGTGGTATCCAAAGGTGTCAAAGTAATTGACTCTGGAGGCTCATCCTCACACTCATCTCCTGATGGTATGAAGGCTTCACTCCAAGCTTGTTGCACCAACTAATCTGCATGCTGCTGCAATGACTCCTCTGAACTCCACAATGAAACATCCAAGGTGGATAGAACAATCCCACTTGTACTCCAAATCCAAGTGATCTCCTCTGGTATTGGAGTATCCTTTGCATGGGTGTTCTCCTCTAACAAATCACCAGGCCAAGTAACTACACCACTAAAAGCTAAACTGATGCTGCCATGGTCCTGGACTATAGTGAGCCAAGACTACCACTACTAAAGCATACTGGTAGGCAACATACCCGTCTCTCACCGCACTGCCAACCTGGTCTATAGGAGGTTGTCTCCTCCCAATAGTCAAGCTGAAACCCATGGGGTATAACACTACTCCCCCGACTTGCACATCATATGACTCAGCAATTGTCGCAATAGCATGAGCTCTCACCACTTAGCTATTAGTCGGATGACTAGGCTGAACCTAGACAACAAGCTCCCTACATGTGATGTATTGTATCCAACTACCACTTAGAGATGTTTGGATCTGAAATAGACACCTTTCCACATCAGTCTTTCATATCTCCAGACCGACAATTGTAGCCTTCCCCAACATAAGGGGCTATGCACCAGAGTCTAACAAGAATCTATGTGGTGTTATACCTTCCTTTAAGGTCCCACCAAATGGAAAATCCCCTTTTGGTTATCCAATAGGATAACACCAAGTGTGAACCGTGCTCTCTCAAAGGCCGGTCTAGCTGGCAACTCCTCTAGTCTAGCCACTACTGCCTGCCATAAACCACTGGTCGCTGAATGGATCCCATTTTAATACTCCGAGGACAAGAGAGGAGAGAAAACACACACTTCACACTCAAACATTTGACGCTCCAAAGGAGCACCTTCTCTTTATTATATAGCCAAGAGGATCTCTTCCAAGGAAGCTCCACCATAGGATTAGGCACACAGATAGGTGACATGTCAGCAAGCTCCACCCTTGGATTACGTACTTGGATGGGTGAAATGTTAGTCTAGGTCCTATCTAGCTGGTCAAACAAGCTTTGATTGGAAGGAATCTTTTAGGGAATCTTCTTGTAGGAGTCTCAGAATCACGTGAGTAAGATACCATTAGAAAGCTCTCGACAAGAAAAACTAAGGGTGAGGGAAGGCCAGCCTCTCCTCTATTGAGGGGAGGAATCTGTACTTTTTTTAGGCCTAATTCATTTGTTTAGGCCTCCAAAATTGCCTTCAAAGATTTTAGGCATATTTTGGTTCCTACTCTATTAGTACAAGTCTCCTTTGGGTGATACCTCTTTTTGATCTGTTTAGTCCATCATGTGTAACATCCTTCCAGATGGTATCAAACCAATTCTCACCTTTAAATCATATGTCTAACTATTGGTTATAAGGTTCTCAAGTCCATTTTGGTTTCTGCCCTATTAGTAGAAGTACTCTTTTGGTGAAGCTTGTATCTGATTTATTTTAACCATCATATACAACATCATTCTAGATGTTACCAAACCATATTTCACATCTAGATCATATGGCTAGCTCTTGGTATTACACCCATGCTCCTCAACCAAGTCAACTCCACTATCAACCACCTCTGCTCTAGTAGTAAGAACCGCATCATCTCTACTCTCACAAAGCGTGGCAGCCAGCCGGAACACTAGGGCCGGGTTAACTCCCAATGTACACATGTCATAGACTGAAAAAAAAGGACTCCGCATAATCAGCTGAGCCGCCCCCAACATCATGCTAGACTTAGTTGATGTAGTAGCAGGTGGTTGACTAGCAGGTAGTCCATCATGCACTCCATTACCACCTACCACACTTGCATTGGGACATCTAGGAGCCATAGATGTCATCTACAATGCCTCAAATAGAGTGAAAGACTAGGGAAGTCTAACCTATCTCCCAACTTCTCCTCTCTGTAGGTACAACTCTATTGATGCTCCTCTAGGCTCTGGAGTGCATACTGCATTCCTAGTCACTGCTACATATGCATCCACTTGTGTTGCTCCGCACATGAAGTCCAAAGCATCTCTGTCACCAACATATGAGGTGGAAGCCTCAGCACCCAAATCTAATCTCCTTTGAGCAATAGCCATACTAGCCAATCTTTGCTCCAATTGCTCAATCCGAGTAGCCATATTTGTATCAAAAGTGAGGGCAGGTACTGCACCCCTCCTAGGTGTAGATCCTCTCTCATCACCTCTACCACCTCAACCTCTATGAATTGGAGCTCCTCTACTACCTGCCATAGCAGCCCTACCATTCTGTAACTCCTGGTGTAGGTCAAACATCGGTCACTAGTGTGACCAAATCTGTGGCAATGCTCACACTACCTTTGTGTTGGCTAAGATGCACCAAAGGTATCAGGTCTGCTGCCTTGAGTACACTCTCTCCTATGGTGAGGTCCACCACAAGTCCAACAAGCAACACCACTACTCACTGGCTGCTGCTGACCCAAAATGAAGGTAAGGGTCTAATTACAATAGGCACTCTACTCGCTCCATAGGACCTAGGCTGTCCACCTTGTCCTCAAAAACCAACTAGGCGTGGTGCACTTTGCTGCACTCTAGAAGAAGTAATAGCTATGGATGAGGTCTCCCTACCAAATCCAAATGTCACCACTCTCTCCTCCACCATGTTGAGCTCAATATGCTTAACCAAACCAAAGACCATTGCCAAAGTAGGTGATGTGGCCTATAACAACATAGCATCATAAACTCTACATTGCAACTCCCTATCTAATATCCCATACCAAAACACAACTACCTGGGCCTCAATAACTCCTTGAGTGAAAGTGATCAGCCGCCTCATGCGAGTGTATGCCTTGCATAGGCTCTCTCTAGCCTTCCATTGGAACTCCTACAAGCTCCTCAACTTGTCAGTCCTATGAGCTTGCTTGTCTTTCACTTAAGATGAACCTCTAATGGCAATTATGGTAGTGCACCATGGACTAAGAACGCAAGGAACCCCAACTCAATCATACTCCTCCAAGGCTAACACTCCAAGACTCAAGATATTACTCACTAAAGAACTTAATGAGAGAGAGATAGTTGCAAATGAAAGGATGATGAGTACTTCCTCACCCCTTGTTTATATACTTGTGAAATAGTTATGTACCAAAGTTACTTATTACCATAGTAACTCAAGTTACTACACTAAAAGTCAAGTAAAGTCAAAAAGTAGAAAGGAATATACATTCACATGGGCATATTCCACTAGCATGTGATCTTATCTTGATCCAACCACTAAACCAAGGATTCCTTCACATGGGCTATCCTTGGACTATAGAAGAATCCAAAACAAAAAGGTTTGCGGGCCCAAGAGTTCTCAACTCTTTCCTCAAAGCCAAACACCTAGGAATAATTCCAAGTCAACACACTAGAATCCAAAATAGTGGTGCTCATCTTCAGTGCTCATCTTCCACTTCCTCTAAAGTGAGTTCCCCTCTATCTTATGACTAACTTTAGCTATGACTAACTTTAGCTAATCATGACTTATGTAGAACCATCCTTTATCTCTATGTAAATAATATCTCTCAAGTACTTGCAATACCAAGCTAAATATCACAATACCACACACATGCACAAATGGGTGTTACATTTACCCCTAGATTAAGTTTTCACTTTGTCCTCAAAGTGAAGGTCTCTCTACCTTCTATGATACATCTTCAACTTATCATGGTTAATCCTAACAAAGTGTCTTCCTCCCAACTCCTTGAGATCATAGGTGTAATTGCCCCACACCTTATCTACTATGAAAGGTCCAAAGTACTTAGGCAAAAACTTCTTTTGCACTCTCTTGAATTGAATAGAATCAAACAACATCACCCAATTACCTTCTTTGAAAGGCTCTACCTTCCTCTTGCCTTGCCTCTTGTTGTAGCTCTCCTTTTTTTTCCTTTGGGCTTGCTCCACTCGAACCATAGCAACTGCTCTTGCCTCTTCCAACTCCATGAGTTGATTCTTCCTTGACTTCTCTGCATCACCTCCTTGTGATTTCTTCAATCTCCTATGAATGCTTTGGAAGGTAGGAAGATCAAAGTGAATAGGTAAGGTAGACTCAATACCATATACCAATTGAAATGGAGAATATTTGGTGGAAGTCTTTATGGTTGTCCTATACTCCCACAAAACTGCATGAATCCTCTTGTCCCAATGATGTTTAGCCCCCTCCATTTCTACATCTTTGGCCAACATCATGCACAAGGTCTGATTGGTTCACTCTGCCAAGCCATTGGAATTTGGCTTAAAGGATGTTATTACTCTATGTGTGATAGAGAAATGTCGTAGCATGGCAATAGTGATGTTTCATGTAAACTCTCCTCCTCTATCAGAAACTAAGTCCAAAGGGCATCCAAACCTAGTGATAATGTGTTCATAAAGAAATCTACCAACTTCATTCTTGTCCCTCAATGGTCTAGCCTCAACCCACTTGGTAAGACAATCAATAACTACCACAATATACCAACTATTCCTTGGGGTTCTATTGAGAGGACCTACAAAATCAATTCCCCACTTCTCAAAAGGTCCTAGCAATGGAGTTGATCTAAGTGGTGGAGTGGAAGTAGATTTTCTAGCAAAAGCTTGATAAACATAACAAGTTTTGCAATAATCAAGACAATCCTTGAAAATCTCTCTCCAATGGTAACCTGCATCTAGAATCTTAAAAGCAGTCACCTTTCCTACAAAGTGTCCTCCACACACTAAACCTTCATAAAAACTCCTTTATAAGTAGGATAGACTCTTTCTTATCCACTGCTCTTCAAAGTAGACCATATGCTCCTTGGTGAAAAAGAATATCCTCCACCATTGTGTAAGGTCTAGATCTTGTTGCAAGGGCCTTCCTCTCTCCAACATGCATCCCTTCTAGATAGTTACCTATTGTCACAAAATCCACAATCTCCTTGTACTCCATTGGAACCTCTTGAGTGACTAAGATTTTAATGAGCTCCTCATCTAGGAAGGAAACATCCACTAGCTCATCTCCATCATGATCATAGGCACTAGGTAACATATAAGCATTTGCAGGTTGCTCTCCTGGCCTATCCGCAATTGTGTATTCATACTCAGACAAGAGTATCATCCACCTTGCTAGTCTCCCTTCAACATTAGGCTTGTTGAAGATTTACTTCAAAGCCTTGTGATCTATGACAATGATGGCTTTCCCTCCAATCAAGTAGTGTCTAAACTTCTTGAGACCAAAGATCACTGCCAACCCTTCTCTCTCCGTGATAGAGTAGTTCTTCTATGCTGAAACCATCTGCCTACTAGCATAAGCTATTGGATGATCATGCCCATCTTGGTCTAATTGACTAAGAGTGCATCCTATAGCTACATTAGAAGCATCTGTGTAGAGGATGAAAGCTTACTCCAATCAGGTTTAGCAAGAATTGAAGCTACAATAAGGGATTGCTTGAGCTCCTCAAAAGCTTTAAGAGCCTCCTTGTCCTCCAAAATCACCATATTATCTACACCCTTCATCATGAAGATGGTTAATGCATAAGCCTTGTTGGAAAATGAGAAGATGAACCTCCTATAGTATCCAACCATCCCCAAGAATTGGTGTAACTTTATCAAGCTTGAAGGGAATGGAAGGTCTGAGATTTTCCTCACCTTCTCAGGATCTATTGCTATTCCATCCTTGGAGATGATGTGTCCCAAAAGTAGACCTTTTTCACATCCAAAAATGCACTTCTCTGGGTTGAGTGATGCATTTTTCTCATCCAAGAATTGCAAGACCTTGATTAGATGCTCAAAGTGCTCTTCCTTTCTCCTATAAACACAAAAGTCATTGATGAAGTCTCTCACAAATTTCTCAGTGAAAGGTTCAAATACCTTGTTCATGAACCATTAGAATGTAGCTGGAGCATTGCAAAGCCCAAAAGGCATGACCTTGAAAGCGTAAGTTCCCCAAGGTGTGGTGAATGTGGTGAGTTGTTGATGCTCTAGTGCAATCTTGATTTGGTTATATCCACTATAACCATCTCCAAAATTGTCCCTCTCATGACCTGCAACCTCCTCCAAGATCTCATCAATGAATGGCAATGGTTAGTAGTCCTTCTTGGTAATAGCATTGAGCTTCTTGTAATCCACACATACCCAAAGCTTACCATTCTTTTTCTTCACAATGATAATTGGAGACACCTATTCTGAATTCTCCACCTCAAAGATAAATCCGGCTTCCTTGTATTTATCAATCTCCTTCATAACCAAAGATATTGGTGGGCTAATGTGACGTTGCTTTTGGCGGATTGGTCTTGCATGTGACTCTACCTCTATCTTGTGCTTCTCCAAGGTGACTTCCTTTAAATCCTTGTTACTAAAAGCAAACACATGGATGAACTTGCGGAAAATCTCCTCAAATCTCACCTTCTCCTCCTTGGTAACATTTGGGCCATACTTGAGGGTAGCTAACCTTCTCTCTACCTCCTCAAGTGTCAATGGTGAGTTATCTGGGTCCTTCAAAACCTCTGGCTTAGATGCAAAATCCATATCACACAAGGGATACACATCTGAATCCAATTCAGATTCATCTTCTTCCGTGGAAGTCTCCTCCTCCATGCTTGTATCCACACCTAAAGCTCCTTCTTCAAAATCTGATTCCCAATAATCAGAAGTTGGTGTATCTGAATATGAAGCATTGGTGGTGTGAGTCATAGGAACTATGACTCTATGGGTTGATAGCCCAATCCTCAAGTACCCTTTGTGCCATCTATCCATTGTGCGTGTTGCTCTCAACCATAGCCTCCCAAGAAGTAAGTCATAGCTTGAATCCTTCAAGACTTGGAAAGTCATGAGATTTTGAACTCCCATAATTGAAACTATTACCTTATCCATCACTCCTACTGGTCAAACTTGTTGCTTGTTTGCCATGCTCACCAGAAATGTTGAAGGTCTTGAGGGTATCATACCCAACTTCTTCATCAACCTTTCTGACATGGCATTCCCTGTTGATCCTCCATCAACAAGTGCATCCTTGATGTTGTGACCATTGACTCTTCACATCAATCTTGGAGGCATATTCATTAGCCTTCCATGGTGCTGGCTTGGTATCCAACACCCCCATTGATATTGGGGCTTTTGCCTTCTTCTTCCTCTTGCTCCTTGTAGAACTCAAACCACCTCTAAGCTCCTTTCTCAAGGTAGGGTTCAAAGCAATCAATTGGCCCATTGTGATGTTAGCCTTGTGACTACCAACATCCTCCAACACATTGTAGTTCCATTGTTGCTTTGAAATCAAGAAATCCTCCATCCCCAACTGCTTCCTTGGAGTCTTTGTTGTTGATGGTGTTTATATGCAAGTGCTCCTAGTAGACATAAGAGTCTCCTTGTTTGGAGTAAATCCTTGAGAAGAGTGATTATCCTTTGCAAAAGGAGCTCTCTTCTTCTCTTGTGCCAAAAGTTCCAAATTAAGACTCTTGGAGTTTGAGCACTCTCCCTTCTCATACTTGCTCTCAACCACATCTATAGATGCTATCCCCTTACCTTTGTTTGGATTAGGAGCCACTTGGGTTTCACTACCTCCTTCTTTCTCTCTATTGGCTTCCTCATAACTTCTACCTCCATGGTAAGTGGAATTTGGGCAATTCCTTTGGATATGGCCTCTTCCTCTACAACCAAAACAATGTCTATCATTGAAATTATTGACTGGTTGGCCTCCTCTATATGGATAGTTTCCATAACTCCTAGGCCCTCTCCCAAAATTCTGATCCACATCTCTCTTCTCCCAAAGTTGCACCACATTGATCTAGAGATCTATAAGTTTTTCTATGATGGTTTGAAGTGGATCCTTTGGTGGAGGTGCAAGAATTGGAGCAACTACTACTTGTGATGCAACCCTTGCTAACAAAGTATCAGAAGTTCCACCATACTTGGAGCCTTGAGGAGAATGCACAACCTCCTTCACCACCAAATCACTCTCATCTCCTTCCAAACTCTCCTCCATACGAATTGCAATCTTGATAGCTTCAACCTTGGAAGAAGGTTTCTCATATCTCACCTTGCTTCTTATTTGTGGTCTCAATCCTCCCACAAAATTCTTGGTGAGAATGGCCCCTATGCCAATCATAGTATTCTCCACATCATCCCCACCCTTCCTCAATACTATACAAAATCTGGACTCAGAATGGGTGTCTCCAATTATGAGAATCTGTTTATCACTTACCTCCAATTATAATTGTGAAAAAAAATAATGACAAGCTTCAAGTATGTGTGGATTACAAGAAGCTCAATATTGTTACCAAGAAAGCCTATTACTCTTTGCCATTCATTGATGAGATCTTGGAGCAGGTTGCAGGTCATGAGAGATACAACTTTGGAAATAGTTATAGTGGGTATAACCAAATCAATATTGCATCAAAGCATCAACAACTCATCACATTCACCACACCTTGGGAGACTTATGATTTCAAGGTCATGCCTTTTGGCCTTTGTAATTCTCCAGCCACATTCCAATGGTTCATGAACAAGGTATTTGAACCTTTCATTGGAAATTTATGAGAGGCTTCATTGATGACTTTTGTGTCTATGGGAGCAAGGAGGAGTACTTTTGAGCCCTTGATCAGGTCTTGCAATGATTGGATGAAGCAAATTCATCACTCAACCTAGAGAAGTGCATTTTTGGTTGTGACAAAGGTCTACTTTTGGGGCACATCATCTCCAAGGATGGAATAGCATTTGACCCTAAAAAGGTGAGGAAAATCTTAGACCTTCCATTCCCTACAAGGTTGACAAGGTTATGCCAATTCTTGGGGATGATTGGGTATTATAGGAGGTTCATCTTCTCATTTTCCAACAAGGCTTATGCCTTGACCATCTACATGAAGAAGGGTAGAATACATGGTGATTTTGGAAGACAAGGAGGCTATCAAAGCTTTTGAGGAGCTCAAGGGTTTAGGGTTGTTGTAGTTCCAGTTCTTGCTAAACCTGATTGGAGTAAGCCTTTCATCCTCTACATTGATGCATCCAATGTAGCTATAGGATGCACTCTTAGTAAACTTATGGACAAACTCCAAGATGGACATGAGCATCCAATAGCTTATGCTAGTAGGTAGATGGTTTCAATAGAAAAGAACTACTCTGTCACGGAGAGAGAAAGATTGGCAGTGATCTTGGTCTCAAGAAGTTTTAAACACTACTTGATTGGAGGAAAATCTACCATTTTCATGGATCAGAAGGCTTTGAAGTACATCTTCAACAAGCCTAATGTGGAAGGGAGGATAGCAAGGTGGATGATACTCTTGTCTGAGTATGACTATACCATTGAGGATATGCCAAAGAAGAAACATGCAAATGCTGATTTGTTATCTAGGACCTATGATCATGATGGAGATGAGCCAATGGATGATTCTTTCCCGGATGACGAGCTCATGACAATCTTAGTCACTCAAGAGGTTCCAATGGAATACAAGGAGACTGTGGACTTTGTTACAACAGGTAACTATCCAGAAATGATGCATGCTAGGGAGAGCAAGGTCTTTGCAACAGGATCTAGACCTTACACAATGGTGGAAGATATTCTTTTCCACCAAGGAGAAGATGGTGTACTTCAAGGAGCAATGGGTAAGGAAGAGTCTATCTTATTCATAAAGGAGTTTCATGAAGGTTTAGTGTGTGGAGGACACTTTGTAGGAAAGGTGAATGCTTTCAAGATTCTAGATGTAGGTTACCATTGGAGGGGGATTTTTAAGGAAAGTCTTGATTATTGCAAAACTTGTCATGTTTGTCAAGCTTTTGCTAGAAAGTCTACTTCCACTCCACCACTTAGATCAATTCCATTGTTAGGACCTTTTGAGAAGTGAGGAATTGATTTTGTAGGTCCTTTTGTAGATTTCTTTATGAACACATTATCACTAGGTTTGGGTGCCTTTTGGAGTTGGTTTTTGATAGAGGAAGAGAGTTTACAAGAAGCATTACTATAGCCATGCTATGACATTTCTCTATCACACAAAGTTACTACATTCTATAAGCCAAATTCCAATGGCTTAGTAGAGAGAACCAATCAGACCTTATGCATGATGTTGGCCAAAGATAAAAAAATTGGAGGGGGGGGCTAAACATCATTTAGAGAAGAGGATTCATGCAATTTTGTGGGAGTATAAGACAACCATGAAGACTTCCACTAGATATTCTCCATTTCAATTGGTATATGGTATTGATTCTACCTTACCTATTCACTTTAATCTTCCTACCTTCCAAAGCATTCATAAGAGACTGAAGAAAGCACAAGGAGGTGATGTAGTGAAGTCAAGGAAGGATCAAATCATGAATTGGAAGAGGCAAGAGCCATTGCTGGGGTTTGAGTGGAGCAAGCCCAAAGGAAACAAAAGGAGAGCTATGACAAGAAGCAAGGCAAGAAGAGCAATTGCTAGGGTTTGAGTGGAGCAAGCCCAAAGGAAACAAAAGGAGAGCTATAACAAGAAGCAAGGCAAGAAAAGCAATTGCTAGGGTTTGAGTGGAGCAAGCCCAAAGGAAACAAAAGGAGAGCTATGACAAGAAGCAAGGCAAGAAGAAGGTGGAACCTTTCAAAGAACGTAATGAGGTAATGTTGTTTGATTCCATTTGATTCAAGAGAATGCAAAAGAAGTTTTGCCTAAGTACTTTGGACTTTCATGGTGGAGAAGGTGTGGAGCAATTACATCTATGATCTCAAGGAGTTGGGAAGAAGACACTTTGATTGGATTAACTATAATAAGTTGAAGATGTATCATAGAAAGTAGAGAGACCTTCACTTTGAGAACAAATTGAAATCTTAGTCCAAAGGTAAATGTAACATCCATTTGTGTGTGTATGTGCTATTGTGATATTTAGTTTGACATTATAAATAATTGAAGGATATTATTTATATAGAGATAAAGGATGATTCTACATTAGTCATGATTAGCTAAAGTTAGTCATAGCTAAGATAGAGAGGATCTTACTTTAAAGAAATTGGGAAAGGTGAGCACCGCTATTTTGGATTTTAGTGTATTGACTTGGTATTATTCTTAGGTGTTTGGCTTTGAGGAAAGAGTTGAGAACTCTTAGACCCATCAGCCTTTATTTTTGGATTCTTTTATAGTCCAAGGAAAGCTTATGTGAAAGAACCCTTGACTTAGTGGTTGGGTCAAGATCAGACCCCATACTAAGGAGAATATTCCCATAAGTATAGATATTCCTTTAGCTTTTTGACTTGATTTTACATTTATCCTAGTAACTTGAGTTACTCTAGTAATTAGTAACTTTTGTGCATAACTATTTCACAAGTATATTAACTAAGGGTGAGGAGGTACTCATCATCCTTTCATTTGCAACTATCTCTCTCTCATTGAGTTCTCTATTGAACAATGGTTTGAATCTCGGAGTATTAGCCTTGGAGAGGTATGATGGAGTTATGGTTCTTTTCCTTCTCAGTCCATGGTGCGCTACCATAATAGCCATCAAAGATTCATCTTGAGTGAGAGACAGGCCGGCTTGCAATTCAAATATTGCCTATATGGAGGCCAAGGGCCTATGGGAAATCAAACAAGACAATTGATAGCTATGTGCTCAACTTGGTTACAATTGTAGCAACAATGTTGGTATATTTGAGTCCTTTCTCCTTGTGGGCCTCCATCTCTCCTTTCTTTGACCCTTCCTCGTTCTCCTTGGAGCAGTTGTGCTCCTTGATCTCAAAACCAAGTATTGCCCAATCCATAGGAATTGGTCCACCAAAGTGTGGTGTTTCAGTCTAATAATGTTGAGTTGGGACTATCTCTTTACCTCCTCCAAGTGCCCCCTACTATTCTCTAAGCACAAGTAATGGCTGCAAAAATAGTGCAAGGGTTTTGTACAATTAGTTCTTGGAAAATGTGCTCCTTGTTTGAAATTACCCATATCTTCTATGTGACTCATATTGGTTATTACGACCTATGGATCAAGAAATGATTTCACGCTCTCTTGTACATTGTTCTTTTGCTTCAACCCCCATAGTCAAGATTGGGCCATCTGCACGGAATCCACAAATTGAAAATTCTTTAGTAGCCCTTCTTGCATTATTGTCCAAGTGACTTGTCTTCCTTCTACCAACATTGATCATTTCCAAGCATCATACCAGGTGAGGGCTTCATGATCAAGTACTTACAGGCAAACACACTAGCGGAATGATTGGTGATCTTAGTTGTCAATAATCAAAAGTATTGATTCATTCTTGAAATCTAGTTTTTGACTACTCCCATGGAATGTTATCCCTTGTAAAGCTCAATATTGCATATCTTCTTCATATGTAATAACAATGTGGCTTCATTGTTGACCGGGGTTGGTGTCATTGGCATGAGTGACTCTCTATGTATTTTGGCCATTGGTACCTTCTTGCATTACCTGATTGTTCCTAAAGGTACATACTTGACTTTGAAATGTTTCCATGGTCATCTTGATCTCATGAAACTCATTCAACATCCCCTTCATTCCTTGCATCAGATCTTGCAACTACGGATCTATGATTCTTACACATAGCAAATGCTTAATCGCTACTTCTTACTTCAATAGAGAGTTAGTATGATCATTTGGGAGGAGGCATGCACTATTGGGACTACCATTGGGACTTAAGGAGCTATCACTCATTGATAATATTCCTCACCAAAATTGTGGACTATAAAATTCATAAACATCACTTTTGGTCTAACCACATAATCAATTTCTACTTGAGGGTTGAAAGAGAGAGGATTGGGTGTATTAATAGAATATCATAATAAAGTTTAGATTATCAAATCCCACTCTCTATTGTATATCACCATAGGTAGAATCACCAAGTTTGGTGAATTAATCATTATATCCATGAACTCTATTCCAAAATTGTAAACAAGATATACTCTCACTTGCTCACATTGTATGTACATAATATTGATATGGAATAGATTCAAAAGTAGAAAATGGGAAGTAAGAAATTTTCCTCCATGAGTCACTATCCCATCCTCTCTCTAAAACACTCCTAATCTATTAATTGTATTACGATTCCTCCTCTAAAAATTACTTAGTCTCAATAATCCATGTTCCTCCAAGAGGCGTGATCCATACTTTTGGATTGAAACCCAAGCTCTAATACCATTATAATATTTTGAGGATAGGAGAACTCTCAAGAGACATACAAGAGAAGAAACACAAAGCTTCACACTCAACACTTTGATGCCCTAAAGGAGCACCTTATCTTTATTATATAGCACAAAGGATTCTCTCAAAGGAAGTTCCACCCTTGGATCAAATACATGGACTAGTAACATGTCAACAAGTTCCACCCTTAGATTAGTTATATGGATGGGTGACATGTTGGTTCTTGTCCTATTTAGTTGGTCAAACAAGTTTGACCAAAGGGTATCTTTAGGGAATCTTCATGTAGGAAGCTCAAAATCACATGGCTGAGGTACCATTGGAAAGCTCTTGATAAGACAAAAAGTGGGAGTAGATAAATCATGTCTTTTTCCGTAAAGGAAGAGATAATGTTTCATTTATTTTTGAGGTATAATTCATCCATTTAGGCCTCCAAAATTGCCTCTAAAGTTTTCAAGGTGTTTTCAACTCTTGCAATATTAGTAAAAGTATTCTTTTTGTGACACCTCTATCTAATCTACATAGTACATCATATTTAACATCCTTCTAGATGTTACCAAACCAAATTTCACCTTTAGATAATATATTTAGCTAATGGTATTACATAATATCACCCTCTATAACGTACTACAACAAAAGAACTAATCACTTTCACTCTAAAATCTAGCTGAGATTGCTCCTGAGGTGATAGTTCATTCAACTTTGAGTGCCATTCCATTCCAAAGATGTAGTGTCTGCAAATGTTCTATGTGACAACCCGACAAATATCACTTTTGTGGTAATCGGGTAAGTAAAGTTTGTTCCCGCAAAGATACGAGTCAGAATTAGTCAAATACAAAGAAAAGTAACAATTTAGTTCTTCTTGGTTGCATCTTTAATCTCTCAGGTAGAAACTACACCTAGAAGAGAGTAACAAGCACTAATTTGCACTCTCGTCACAAATTAACACTACTTAATCACAACTCCATCAAATCTTTCCAAACAATCTTGATTGTGATGATTCACGCTCTCTTGAAAATGGCACTTCATTGCAAAATGACTTCGCCTTAAAATTGCGTTCCACCCCTCCACTGAAGGCACAACTTCCTCAATCAAAATTGCTTCACATCAACTTTGCATTGCACTCATAAATGCAAAATACTACCAACACTACAATTCTTCTCAGATTTGTCAAGACATTGCTTTGATTGCACTTCACTTAGGATCAAACACATAGAATGAAGATCAAGGCTATGGAATCTAACATCCAACAAGCACTCTGATTTGCACTTTGAATTTCTCCACACACTCACAAACACAAACACAAAGTTGATACTCGGAATCAAGCTCAAGCGATGAGCACTGCTTCACAACACTTTGCTTTACCTATTCTCAGAATTATGAGCACTAAACAATAGCTGACTGCAAATGCCACTCTTAAATAGTGAAGCAATTGACAGTTATCTTCCTAATGTACCTCTTCCTAACAACTCTACAAACCTATAGATCCAAAATGACAATGCACCTCTTCATATCTGTCTATTCAAATCTCAAATTGGTTACTAATCTGATCCAATGTCTACTTCTTCCTCGGCTTTCAAACCCAAACCCAAAGTAATTTTACTTCCTACTACTCTGTCCTCGGGTTTCACAATTCCTACATCTTCTACCTAATCTAACAGTTCTCTTTCCTGATCTACAAGTCCCATCATAGGTAATCCATCTAAATCTCTATCTCCCGACCTACTCTTCTCTAAAATGTCAAATGTCAAATCCGAAGACACCTGCACTCCTATCTTTCTTACTTCGGGTTTAGCTACTATCAATTCTTTTGTTAATTCTACTATATCTTCATCAAGAATTGTAATTGAAAATATGGGTACACTATTTACGCTTTCAATTTGTAACCCACTTTCCCCTAATCACTCATGTTACTGACCCAAAGACACTTACTGCCTGATCCTGCACTTTGGGTTCATTCACTACTGCTATTTCTCCTTCAATTTCTATTCCATCTTCAATCTGAATTGAAATTGAAGTCATGGGTATCCTAATTAACTTATTTTCCTTACTCTAACTTCCTCTAATGCCTCTGTCAAGATTCTTGAAGTCACTTTCATTGCACTCCAAGGTCCGACTACCTCGGGTTGAATCATATTTATCTTGAGGCAAAGTCTTTAGACCCGAAGTCATGTAAACCCGAAGAACCTCAACCCAAAGTACATATACTCCAAAAACTTCAAATACTTGTAACTTCTTGTACAGACCTTCAAACTCTACGATTTTGGTGGCAATGGAAAGCCCTGAATGAGATGCTTTTAACGAGGTATAGCAAGTTTGATTTGGACTTGTAGTCATTGAGATATGGCCCCCGCAGTCTTCCTGACTTGTAACCTTCATTCCTCCTTTGGGTTTGTCCTCCTTCAGTGCCTACTCCGAGTTTTTTTCCTCCTCTGACACGAAGTAAGCTTCTTTGGGTCTGATCCAATCCGAATCCTTCTTCTTCTTACATGAAGTCAACTTCTTCGAGTCTGATCAAACAAAAGTTTCCTCTCATTTCTTCTCCATTTGGTTTCAATTTGGTTTCAACAAGGCACTTCTTCTTCAAAACTCATCCAAAATGAAAAATGTGGGTACCACTTTCTACTCTTCCCAAAAGGCACACCTTGCAAGATTGAGCTTTTTGCTTCTAATTTTTTTGATTTTGTGGTATTGCTTGCATGGTAAGCTTCCCAATCCATTCCTCGCACAAGTTCACCCCTTTTAATTCTTTAGTGCAAACTATGATTAGGGGTGAGTACCTACTTGGCATTGAAGACCTACTATGAAACTCCTAACTTCTACTCTTGATCAAACATTAAAACAACATGCAGAATGTAGGACATAGAACTTGCAAAGAAGTGAGAGCACTCTTTACATGTAATCCAAGCTTGTATTCCAAAAGAAGAAATGAACATGAGTGCAAGCAACACTCTATCTTATGTACAAGTTTAGTTCCAAGCCAAAGGGATAAGAATCCCAAGTGAATCTTGAAAAATCTGAATCTAAACTATCCATCAATGATTCTATTATCTTACTCATATCTTACCATAATCATTTGCAGAATGATTAGGCTCCTACATGTGTGAAGAGAGATATCAAGCACCATATAATCTATTTTAAGTGTAAAACTCCAAGTACCTATACAAACCCAAGTGTGACAACCCGGCAAATATCACTTTTGCGGTAATCGGGTAAGTAAAGTTCGTTCCCGCAGAGATACGAGTCAGAAATGTCCAAATACGAAGCAAAGTAACAATTTCAGTTCGTCTTGAGTTCTTCTTTAGTCTCTCAGGTAGAAACCACACCCAGAAGAGAATAACAAGCACTGACTTGCAGTCTTGTCACAAATTAACACTCCATAATCACAACTCCATCAATTATTTCCAAACAATCTTGATTGTGATGATTCAGGCTCTCCCAAAAACGGCACTTCACTGCAAAACGACTTCGCCTCAGAATTGTGTTCCACCCTTCCACTGAAGGCACAACTTCCTCGATTGAAATTGCTTCACATCAACTTCGCACTACATTCACAAATGCAGAATACTACCAACACTACAATTCCTCTCAAATCTGTCAAGGCATTGCTTCGATTGCACTTCACTCAGGATCAAACACACAGAATGAAGATCAAGGCTGTGGAATCCAACATCCAACAAGCACACTGACTTGCACTTTGAATTTCTCCAAACACTCACAAACACAATTACAAAGTTGATACTCGGAATCAAGCTCAAGCGACGAGCACTGCTTCACAACACTTTGCTTTATCTATTCTCAGAAATAATGAGCACTGAACAACATTATACTACGAATGCCACTCTTAAATAGTGAAGCAATCGGCAATTCTAACAACTATACCGTTTCTACATCAACTGTTCTAACCTGCAGATCCAAAATGACAATGCACCTCTTCATATTTGCCCCTTCAAATCTCAAATTGGTTACTAATCTGATCCAATGTCTACTTCTTCCTCGGCTTTCAACCCTGAACCCGAAGTAATCTTACTTCCTACTATTCTGTCCTCGGGTTTTACAACTCTTACATCTTCTACCAGATCCAGCAATTCTCTTTCCTGATCTGAAATTGCACTAGCAGGTAATCTATCTAACTCTTCATCTTTCGACCCACTCTTCTCTACTGTTCCTGAGGCCAACTCCGAAGACATTTGGATCCCGATGTTATCTACGTCGGGTTTTGCTTTAACATCCTGCCGAAGCTTTTCTAACTCTATTCTTACTAAGTCTAATCTAATCGCGATATTGTCTTCTACTTCTAAGATCTTCCTATCTACACGAGTTCTCAACTTAATCAACAAGGCATTCAGATCTGTATCTTTCGCTTGCCTTCGCCTCGTCTCCTGCACTAATAGCTTCAACTCGTGCAGACGCATTTCTTCAATTTGAACGTTGTCCTCTGTACTTAGCATCGCGTTTACTCTGAGAACTATCTCCTGCAATGGCTCTAATCTTGTCTTCCTTTCTCGTTCCCGATCTGCAAGCCATTCCTCTCTGTACATCGCCAACTCTTCTTCGAATTCGGCCTTCACCGCGTCCTTCTCTTTCTCCTTCTGTGCAACCTTTTCTTCCTGATTACGAAGTAAGTCTCGTAATCTCTCTTCTTCTCCATATCTCGCAGCCAACTCTTGCTGCCAGAGTTGCTTCTTCTCCTCCATACTCTCCATCACTCGATCGAGCTCTTGATCCTTCGATGCTACTCTCGCCATAGCATGGATGAGCTCTACTCTTGAATCAGCAAACTGCTGCTTCAAGATTTCAAATTCAGCTACTTGTCGCTCCCTTACGACATCACTCTTCCTCGCAGGATCCTCTCGATAGCTCAATTCTCTCCTCAGGTCTTCGATTACATGACTTCTCTCCACTGCCTCCAATTGCAGTACTTCTCTCTCCTTCTCACCTCGGGTCATACTCTTCTTCAACTCCGAGTTTTCTTCTTCTAATCTTGCCAACACCTGCAATACAGTCTTTACCTCCGGACATGTGGACTGCATCTCCTTCTTCTTATGTTCTAACTTTACTAACAACGGACACACCACTTCCCGCAAGTACTCCACTCCATCACTCGGGATTACTTCTTCTTGTGTGGCTACTTCTCTTTGTACTTTGTGTTCATCCGATACTTGCCTTCTTCTCTGCAGTCTTCGTATCGGAATTGATGCTTCACTGCCCGAGCTTCCTTCTACTTCTTCTGTCACTCTACTCGGTCCCGCTTCCCCCTTCGCCTTACGTCCCGAGCAAATTCCTTGCTGTACTACGATCTTCTTCTCCTTGAGCACCGGTACTTCATCTTCCAGCGCTGCATTGTCTTTGGCTTTTACCTCGGCTTGAATTTCTTCTTCGTATTCTTCAGGCGTTGGTGCCGAGGTCATTTCTCCACCGACTTCACTATCACTGCTTGTATCTCCACTCTGCAGTGTCAGCTCAGGTTCCTCCTCATGTTCCGAGTCCTCCGTCTTGAGCTCGGCTTCGCCTTCTGAGTCTTCATCTTCCGACTCAATCACCACCATTCCTCGCCTTGGGTTATTTTTCTACATCTTCCGAGGTTTCTTGTTTTCTTTGGCGTCTGCTTGCCGAGTTCTCTTCTTCGTCGGGGTACTTTCAACGACCTCCACGTTCTTCCCTGTCTTCGAGTAGTAATCGTTTGCGCTCCGGATTTGGAGAATGTATTGCTGCTCCTCCGTGTCGACTTCCTTTCGCACATCCGGATGGAAGTGCAATACCATCCGATTCTGCTCCGCCAAGTTCAGCAAATTGAGCCCGAGATAGAAATGCGCTGCAAACGGCACAATATAATGTGGAGGGGACTTATCCCGCAGATTCCACACCATCTGCCTTGTTCTCCCGTGAAAACACCTCGCCCAATTAATTGGTTCTCTTGCAAACAATTTGTGAAAGAACACCGCTTGGTGTTTCATCACATAGGTAGTTCTCTCCGGCTTCAGGATTGCCATCAAAGCACTCACAATTCCTCTCTTGACAGGGTCTTTGTAACTTTCTACCTTGTACCCATTCTTTGTTCTCTTTGACGAGAAGGCATCTCTCACCTCCTGAGTTTCTTGGGCTATCTCCCCTTTCCCCAAGAACGTGGCCCCTTGCTCCGAGCCTGCCTCCTTCCCGAGTACGAGTCTCCAATCCGACTCTGTCCAGCGAGCCGGATTTCCTCTCTTCCCTTCTTCCTCGGGACCATCGAGACATTTACTCTCGATGATTTCTGTCATGAATCCTAGAAAACTTATGTTCCAATTCCATGCCAGAAAGGTGATCCGAAGTCGGCTCAAGACTTTGATCCTCGCTACTACATCTAATCTCCGAATTGCATGATTTCTCACTGCAAATTCGGAGTTCTTCTTCCCTCCTCCCATCTCTTCTGCTTTCTTTCGGTCTCTCAATTTCTCTCTCTCGACTTCTCCCTTACGCACTAACCCGAGGCCAACGCTATGTCCCTTTCCCCGATCACCTGCAAGACGACTCCTCAATGGCGAAGGAAAATTGCTCGACATTTCATCGTTGCAGTTTCGATTTTTATAGAGTTGCACTTCTTCATCTTCCGTCACTTCGAGTTTCTACCGAGAAATCACACCTCCTGCATGCACCCGTTACTGTCACCTCACCTTCACGCGTATGAGCCGCCAATTTTGAAACCGCCCCTTCTTGAATTTCTCGCCCCGACGAAAGGTTGTTAGACTGTCTTTGCCTCGGGTTGAGCTCCCCTCCCCGATCCGAAGACAATTTACTTCGTATCGTTTGCTGACACGGCATTTCAGAGTACTTCGCCTTATGACCCAAGGTCACTTTACTTCGGGTTTCACCCCGAAGACAGTTTTCGTCGTCTTCTTCGGCCAACCAGGCGCAATCCGACTTCTCTATACACTTCTTCTGCTTTATTTTGAAAAAAACAAAAAATGTGGGCACCACACCAAGGGTCCTTATGACAACTTGGAAAATATCACTTTTGCGGTAATCGGATAAGTCAAGTTTGTTCCCGCAGAGATACAATTCAGAATTGGTCAAATACAAAGCAAAGTAACAATTTAGTTCTTCTTGGTTGCATCTTTAATCTCTCAAGTAAAAACCACACCCAGAAGAGAGTAACAAGCTCACAATCTTGACAACTTGTCACGAATAAACACACCCATAATCACAACATAGCAAATTCTGTCCAAAAAAATCTTGATTGTGATGATTCAGATTCTCCCAAAGACGGCACTTCACTATGGCCTCAGAATTGCGTTCCACCCCTCCACTGAAGGCACAACTTCCTCAATTGAAATTGTTTCACATCAACACTACGGTGCACTCACAAATGCATAATACTACCAACACTACAATTCCTCTCAGATCTATCAAGGCATTGCTCCGATTGCACTTCACTCACGATCACACACATAGAATGAAGATCAAGATTGTAGAATCCAACATTCACAAACACACTGACTTGCACTTCAAAATTTTCCCAACGCTCACAAACATAAACACAATATTGATACTCGGAATCAAGCTCAAGCGACGAGCACTAAAAACAACAGTTCACTTTATCTATCTTCAAAAATATGAATACTGAACAACAATTCATTGCGAATGCCACTCTTAAATAGTGAAGCAAATGACAATACTAACAAAATACCGTTCTACAACAACTCTTCTAACCTACAGATCTGAACTGACAATGCAACACTTCATATCTACCTCTTCAAATCTCAAATCTGTTTCTACCCCGATCCGATGTCTACCTCATCATTGGCTTTCAAACCCGATGATCTTCCTACTACTTCTCCTTCTTCGGGTAAATCTGATTCTACCAAATCCTTCACTATTTCTACTATCTCTTCTCTACAATCTACAATTGAAGTCATGGGTAATTCATCTACTTCTTTATATCCCAACCCACTCTTCTCTAATGTCTCCAATAACAAGTCTGAAGACACCTTAATTCCTACTTTTGCAACACCGGAATTCCTCTCCGCTGTCACACTATTCCTGATTTGCTCTAACTTTGACTTGACTAAATCTAATATGAGACTGACATTGTCTCTTACTTCTAACATCTTCCAATTTACTAGCTCCCTTAATCGGATCAGCAAAGTGTTCATATCCACATCTTTGGCTTTTCTCTTCCAAGTTTCTTGCACAAGCAACTTTAACTCATGTAGACGTGCTTCTTCCAATCTCCCTTCCATCTCTGTGCTCAAGATTGCTTGTAACTTTCTTGTAACTTCTCCTACTGATTCCGACTCATAACCTCAGGATTGCTCTACCTTCAACTCTTTGCGGTATATCTTCAACTCATCTTTGTACTCAACAGCAAGCATCTTCTTCTCCTCTGCATACTGTGAACTCTATAACTCAGCACTTTGTACCAACTCACGCAATATTTCTTCTTCTTGATGCTTGACTGCCAACTCTCTCTACCATGCTTGATCCTTCCTGGCTGCACTCTTCCTCAAGCTTTCCAATTCCTGCTCCATTATTGTGGCCATTGCCTTCACATGAATACTCTCGATGCGCATACCACTGACCTCCTCTTCCATCTTGGTCATCAACATTGCCTACTCTTTCAATTCTTTGACTTGCTTCTGCAATTCCTTACCCCTTGACTCAAAACTCTCTTGCAACTTCTTGAAAGTATTCTTCTTCAAGACTGCATCCACCCGAAGTTCTTCAACTTCCTCATCTCTTCGGACAACTTGTTCTTGCAACCCCTTCACTTCAACCTGCAAATAATTCACCATCTACAACTCATTCATCACCTTCATATGATCTTGGGGAATTACCTTCTAGTGCTCCTTCAACAGTTCCAACAATGGAATGACAACCTTTGATAGATACTATATTCCGCCAATGTTCTCTTCGTCTTTGGCCCTATCTTTGTACTTCACCTCTTCCATCGGCTCCTTCTACCAAAGTCGTGATCTTTGTATCTTCAGAGACACTACTTCAGAGCTTTCTTCTTCCTTACCTACTGAACTTGGCTCCGCAGGTACTCCTTCCGTCTTTCAGCCCCCTTCTCTTCCTCAACTAGGGCTACGCAATGATTCTTCTTTCCTGGTACACTGTCAATCATCGCATGACAAGCTTCACTCACTCCAACCAATTGCTGAACCTTGTGTTCTCCCTCACTCTCACTTCCGGATTCCTCACTTTGTAAAGTGAATTCATCTTCTTCTAAGTCCTCTCCTTGAGACTCTATCTCCTCTTCAGACTTGGTTTCCGACAATGTTTCTCTCACCATCTTCTCACACTATAGAACCAATCTTTGGGTCTTCTTTTGTGCTAGAGGTGACCTTGCATCTTTGGGTTTACTACGCTTCTTCTTCTTTGGACTTGTGACTTCTTCTATCTTCCATTGTCCCATCCTCAAGAAGTGATCATCACTGGCTCGCAAGTGTGTCATATATTGTTGCTCTTCTTCATCCGCTTCCCGTCTCAAATCAGGATGGAAATGCAACACCATGTGACACCTCTCCTCTATTGTCAGCAAGTTCAACCCAAAGTAGAAGTGTGCTGCAAACGGTGCAAAATAATGTAGAGACAAACCTGTCCTCCAATTGACCACCATCTGCCTTGTTTGTTGGTGAAAACACTTTGCCTAGTTCACCTTCACTCCTGCAAACATCTGGTAGAAAAAGACCGCCTACTGCATGTTTACGTAAGTTGTTTGTGCTGGTTTGAACATGGCCATTATTGTCCCCATGATACTCTGTTTAATCGGGTCCCGATAGGACTCCACCTTGTAACCATTTGTTGTAAGTGGAGCAAAGAACAAATTTTGGATCTATGCTGTCTCCTCTACAGCATCACACTTCTGATAGAAGGTGATCCCCGTCGGATCTCTTGCTTCCTTCCCCAACACTAACCTCCAACCTGACTTAGTCCATCAAGCTGGATTTTGGAAAATTTCACTCTCAATTGGCTTCTTGACACGCATTATTGTAGGATAACTACTCAGAGGGATTGGAAATCTACTTGACTTATTCAACTTGTCCTTGTGCAATTGCAAATTTATATTACCCCAAATTGCAGTCATTGTTCAGTCGATTTCAAAATTGATTTCCCCTTCTTTTGCGTATTGCTGTCTTGTCACTATCAAGACATGCTTCTTCTGCCTCTGCCATTTCTTGAAGTGTACTTTCTTGCCACGTACCAAGGTTGTTAGACGGTCTTTGTAGCGACCTTTGCTTCCCAATACAAAGACGATGCTCTTCAGACTTCTTTCTTTGTACCCCTCTCCTACTTACCTCCATCATCGGATCCAATCTTGACTTCTTTGGATTTCCTCCAAAGTCACTGGCATCCATTCCTTCTTTTGCAATTCAACTTTCTTTGTTTACTTCTTCTCCCAAATGCTAATAAACAGAAAGAAAAATGTAGGCACCACATACCCCCTCCTTCAAATGTGAGCGTCCCCGCAAACACCGACAATGGTTCTTTATACAAAGTAGGGTCCGTGGTCCAATAGTTTCTAACCCTCCACCCATTTACTCGAGTGGTAAAAGGATTTCCATCTAGGTCTGCAAGTTGAATAGAGCCATTGGCATATATGTGCATAACAAGGTATGGCTCCATCTACCTCAAATGTAGTTTCCTTGGAAAAAATATGCGGTGATTGTCATATAACAACACCAAGTCCCCTTCCTGAACAGCCACGGGCTTGATTCTTTTATTGTGCCTAACCTTCTGCTGTTCTTGGACTTCCTTTGTGGTTTGCATTGTATCATCTCTTTCCTCTTCTAACCACATCAGTTGATGGATCCAAAGATCTTGGTTTTCTTCCTCCGACAATTGTTCTTTGCAAAGAATCCGATATGTCGATACTTCAAATTCAACTGGTAGTATGGGATGCAATCCATATGTCAAGAAATAAGGAGTTTGCTTGGTAGTAATATTTTCAGTTGTTCTATATGCCCACAAAGCTACAGGTAACTTTGTGTCCCAATTGTAGGCATAATTGATTGTCACCTTATTCAAAATTTTGCACAACAATCTATGGGCCTTCTCCGTGAGTCCATTCGCTTTTGGGTTGTAAGGCATGGTCTTCCGATGTTTAATTTGGAAGTACTTGGTTAACACTTCCACCATCAAGTTCAAAAAATGAGTTCCCCGATCACTGACCAATTCATGAGGTCACCCATAACGGGAAATGATGTTTTGGAAGAAAAATTCTGCAATTGTTTCCGCATCATCTCTTTGTGTTGCCTCCGCTTCTACCATCTTGGGCGCATAATCAGTACATACCAAGATATATCTCTTCCTTGTGACTCTAGTCACTGGTTGAATGGGACCCACAAAATCAATACTCCATTTCTCAAAAGGGGCTAATGGCAAAATTGGTTTCAAAGGCCACTAGGAAGTTGCAGTCGGTTTCCCTGTTCTTTGATAGGCATCACAACTTTGGATATGGGCATAAGTATCTTTATACACCATAGGCCACCAATACCCTACTGAAAGGATTTTCTTCACCGTATTTTTCAGGGCATAGTGTCCTCCAGATGCTTTAGAGCGCAAGGATTCAATGACTTCTCCGACTTTGTATGCCTCCAAACATCTCCGAAGTACTTCATCTTTGCCCATCTTAAACAAAATGTTGTGTTTTAATTGGTATGGTCCCATCTTCCAGAGGAAGACTGCCCTCTGCTTTGGGTCCAGCCCCTCAGGACAGTGACACATATGCAGATAGTGATATTTGGCCGCATACCTCATACTTTGAACAACCATCAGATGATATAGCTCTTCATCAGGAAACCAATCATTGACTTCCAAGTTCTGATCTTGAGTTTCTAACCTAGATAAGAAGTCCACATTTGAATGCAAAGCTCCTTTCCTTACTTGTACAATGTATGTGAATTCTTGTAACAACAAGATCCATCTTGCAATTTGCCCAGACAAATCTGACCAAATGTTGCAATGCATAATGGTCAACATAAAAGACAAACTCATATACCAGCAAGTAGTGGCAAAATTTCTTGCAGGCATACACCATTCTGAGTGCTTCTTGTTCAGACGTCAAATAGTTCTTTTCTGAGACTGATAATTGTCGGTTGGCATAATAAACCGGATAGTCCTTCTTCTTCTTGTCTTTTGACTTAAGACCACTCCGATTTCCATGGACAAAGTGTCCACATACACATGAAAAGGGACATCCCAATTTGGGACCCTCATAACTGGTGCTTCAACCAGTTTCTGCTTCAATACTTGGAAAGCATCTTCTTGCGGGCTTCCCACAAGTAGTCTTTGGACTTCTTCAGCAGCTTTGTAAGGGGTGCAGCAAGCACCGCATAGTTTGACATGAAGCGTCTGTAGTATCTGACATGTCCTAAGAAGGCTCTCAGCTCTCGGATATTCTTTGGGGATTCCAAAGTTGAGATTACTTTAACCTTCTCAACATCAACTTCAATACCTTGGCTTGACACCCAATGCCCCAAGAGAATTCCCTCCTTCATTGCAAAGAAGCATTTCTCCGGGTGTAATGACAAACTGGCAAAATGACACCTTCCAAAATTTTGGCGAAGGTAATCCAAATATACATCTCTTCACCCAAACACACAAAAATTGTCAATGAAGACTTCCACAAACTTGCATAAAGAATCCTTGAAGATCACATTCATCATCCGTTAGAAAGTATTGGGAGCATTACACAACCCATAGGGCATTTGATTGTAAGCAAAAGTGCCCCAATTGGTGGTGAATGTAGTTTTATCCTTGTACTCTTCTTGGATGGATACTTGATTGTACCCTGAAAATCCATCGAGAAAATTGTAACAAGGGTGACCAACTACTTGGTCCAAAATTGTATCAGTAAAAGACAAAGGATGATGATCATTCCGCATCACTGCGTTCAACTTGCAAAAATCCTGGCACACTCAAATCTTTCCCGTCTTCTTCTTTAGAATGATGACAATAGGGGAAACCCACTCACTGCTCAAGACAAGAAAGATTATTCCGGCCCCTAAGTACTTGTCAATTTTGTCTTTCACCAAGAGGGAGTACTTTGGGTTCAGGCGGTATTGCCTTTGCCAAACCAAAATAGCACCTTCAACCAAATCAATCCGGTGTTCTCCAAATTCTTGTAGAATGCCCGACATTTGATCAATAGACTAGGCAAATACATCCTAGAATTCTATAAATAGTGCAGTGTATCCTGCCAACTCCTCCAACGGGACTATCTTTGAAATCTTCAAAAATTTTCCTTCAGTCAAGACAACATCTTGACAGTCATCAGGGTTGATGACGCCTTTGACATGGCTTACTCGGCTCAATTCGAGACGTACTGCAGTCAAACCTCCTTCCTCCAAGTCTTGTTCACCCGAGGCAATGTTGTATGGGTCTTTGTTTTTGACCTCTACCTCGTAGCATTCTAGATAATTAACTTGGACTTCATCTCCGGAGTCTTCGGAAGACAAAGACGATGAATCTTCGGATTCATCTTCATCTTCCTACAAAGTAGTTTCCCCAAGGTGAGGAACCTTCATCCAACTCACGGTCACTAGCTTCTGATCTTTGGATGAAATGCCCTTAAACCTTAACTTTTGCTAGTGCCAATCCACAATAACCTGGGCACTATACAACCAGGGTCTTCTGATCAAGAGAGGGTAACCAATTTTGGTTATTGGTCACAACACAATGTAATTTAACTTGAAGGGCACACCCCCCCCCCCCAATGATCATAGTGATATTAGACAGCATGCCCAAGGGCCATCTCCTAGTTTGATCCACAAATTTCAGAATTTGAGGTGTTGGTTCAAACGTTGTATACCCTTGTCGATGTGCAGTGTCCTTTATCATGACATTCACACCCGACTCCAAATCAATGGGTATGGATGTGATCATGTAGCTTGCAATCTCCGCATCCACATGGGGAGATCCCAAATCTTCCTATTCAATACAATAAATTGTGGGCAAGTCTTTCTTGGTCATTACCCTTACTTTCTTGAGGGCTGAACTCAACTACTTTTTGTACAGCTTGTTGTCCTCCCACAATTGCTTAAATGTGACATTAGCACTTGTAGGCACCATATTAGCCACAATATTGTATTGTGGGACTCCTAATTTCACCTTCCTCGCCTCTATCTTTGGGTCCAAAGTCTGTCCTTGTTCAAATCGAACTTTAGGGTGCTTCAGGATGGTAATCGGAGTACATATGGCCTTCACCCGATGATCTTCGGGTTGACCAACTTTGACTTGGATCAAGTCTTTTACTTTGGACCGGATATCCGCTGGAAAAATGGGAGGTTGTGTCTTTGTGTTCTCCTCCAAACTCATCTCCCGCATGCGGACTACTACTTCCTTGATTTCTTTCTGCAAGGCTTTTGCTAGCATATTTTCCTCCTTAGCAAAAAGGATAGCTTTCAGGCATAGCCTTTTTGCCTTTTGTGAAGACAAAGAAGTAGTACTCACTTCTTTGAGATCACGCTTCTTCTTCCCCGCACGTGTCTCTACCTTCAAAATTTTGAGGTCCGGCCATTCTCCTTCTGAAGTGGGACTTCCTTCTTGAGGCCTCTTGTCCTCAAGTGTTATACAATTTACATTTGTATCCCCTTTCGCTTGGAGCACATCACACTCAATGGGGGTCTATACATACTTTACAGGCAGCTTTGGGTTGGGTGGTTGTGGGCACTGATTTCTTGTATGCCCCAATCCTTTACAATTTCCAAAAAGTGGAATGTACCCAATTTGCCGTCTTGGCTCTAGACAATTTGAAGACCAATGTCCCATCAAGCCACAATTGTAGCAAGCACCTGGTGCAACATTTTGAGGCCTATTTTGGCCGCCCATTAGTGGTCTTTGTAGGGGAGTGTTATTCTTGTACTCCTTTGGTCCATACCTTGGACCTGGGTAAGATGTGCTTGCCTGAGGCTGTACCTCTTGGGTTTAGTACACATCCTCTTCTTCCTCACTTTGGTCCCAACTGAGAACCCAATCACTTTGTTGCACTGAAAATGCAGTGCGGGTCAAACACTTTGTATTAGCATGGCCGGATTTACCACACACAATGCACCATACATTTTGTCGGCCAAATGATAAAGGCTTTCTTTGGTCCTTAGCCCCAATCATCTGGATCTTGAAAATTGAAAACTCTTTAATAAGAGTTTCCAACTTCTTGTCTGCCTTAGGTACATTCTTGCTAGCAGTGTAATTGGTTTCTTTCCTCCACGTCTTTGTATTCTTTGCGGCTTTGCTTCTTCTTCGGATTCCGAAGAAGAACTCAAAGATGTGGAGGATTCCTCCAAAGAAGGGGATGTGCTACAAGAAGCTCTCCTTCTAGGCTTCTTGCCTTTCTTCTCCCAATTTCTTTGGTTGGTGGATGAGTGGGAATGAGCTGCCTCATATCGGGCAACATGTTTGAGGACTTTGTCTAGGGAAGTTACATTCCTCTCCTGGCAAAAATATGAATCTCCGGTGAAAGTCCGCCAAGGAACCAGGTAATGGCTTGGGCATCAGAGTAACCCACCACACTAGATTGTTTTAGAACTCGGTTCCATAGGGCCATGAACCGCTTGGAGTAATCTCTCAACTTTTCCTTCTTCCCTTGGTCCAAATCATTAAGCACCGCAAAGACACTCGTATCATAATCCACTTCTTGGAATTGTTCCATGAAGCCATTTTGTAAGTCTGCTCAGTTTGCTGGTGTGAACCCCTTTTGAGTTACATGGGTATACCAGCTCCGAGCTTTCTTTTGGAGCAGACTTGGATAAATCCACATATGATCCGCAAAGTCATGTTCCTTGTTGGCAAAGGAAATGACTTCGAATTCTTCAATAAATTCATCAGGATCATCATCTTTCTATACCCTTAAACTTCTGATAGGCGTGTTGGATGACAGGCAACAAAGTCATTGCTTGGTTTGGCAGACTCGGCTATGGTAAGTTTGAACTTGAGGGAATTGAGGAGCTGCTTGGTATGGACATTGTGTTGTCGGCCCAAGGGTTCCAATTAGTCAAGTTCAAAGTGTGGTCTTCTTCAATGATTTCTTCTTCTCTGGTTGTGTCGACTTCACCCTAAATAGAAGTAAGAGGTTCAACACCTTCCAAGTGTTCTTTGAAATTCCTTTGAGACAACCAAGGAATCGTGCATAAAAGATGTTGACACTCTTCTTCTGTAAGTGTTTGTGCTGTCTTTTTGTGAACAAACTTCTTAATGAATTCAACTTCCTTTACAGCTTTAGGAGAAGTTGGTGTATTGGGTCATAATGAATATGTCTGCCCGCTTGAGTCTTTCTTTTTCTTGGAAGAGGGGGACAAAAAGTAGCCTTGCCACCCTCCTTTGTGTTTCTTTTGTTTGAGTTCTTGCAAAGCTTCTTGAACTTCGTGGAGAAGTTGAAAGTCCAACACCTCTCGTTCGGTTTCGTCAAAAGTAGATTGGATCTTTAGACATTCTTCTTCTTCACGATGCAACATTTGTCTTTGAACTCTCTCTCATTGTTCTCTTGATGCAAACATTCATATTGCTGTGGTGCCCAGTTCTGAGATTGGCTTTGTATCCTTCCACTTTCGAGTTTTGTATCCCCGGTAGTGGCACCAAAAATCATGTGACAACCCGGCAAATATCACTTTTGCAGTAATCGGGTAAGTAAAGTTTGTTCCTACATAGATACAATTCAGAATTGATCAAATACAAAGCAAAGTAACTATTTAGTTCTTCTTGGTTGTGTCTTTGATCTCTCAGGTAGAAACCACACCCAAAAGAGAGTAACAAGCTTATAATCTTGACAACTTGTCATGAATACACACACCCATAATCACAACATAGCAAATTCTGTCCAAAAAAATTCTTGATTGTGATGATTCATACTTCACTCAGGATCACACACACAGAATGAAGATCAAGACTACGGAATCAAACATCCATAGACAAACTGACTTGCACTTTGAAATTTTCCCAACACTCACAAACATAGACACAATGTTGATACTCGGAATCAAGCTCAAGTGAAACACTAAAAACAACACTTCACTTTATCTATCTTCAGAAATATGAATACTGAACAACAATTCATTGCAAATGCTACTCTTAAATAGTGAAGCAAATGACAATACTAACAAAATATTGTTCTACAACAACTCTTCTAACCTGCAGATCCGAATTGACAATGCAATCCTTCATATCTGCCTCTTCAAATCTCAAATCTGTTTCTACTCCAATCCGATGTCTACTTCATCATCGGCTTTCAAACCTGATGATCTTCCTACTACTTCTCCTTCTTTGGGTATATTTGATTCTACCAAATCCTTCACTATTTCTACTATCTCTTCTCTACAATCTACAATTGAGGTCATGGGTAATTCATCTACTTCTTTATCTCCCAACCCACTCTTCTCTAATGTCTCCAATAACAAGTCCGAAGACACCTTAATTCCTACTTCTGCAACATCGGACTTCCTCTCCGCTGTCACACTATTCTTGATTCGCTCTAACTCTGACTTGACCAAATCTAATATGAGACTAACATTGTCTCTTACTTCTAACATCTTACAATCTACTAGCTCCCTTAATCGGATCAGCAAAGTGTTCATATCCACATCTTTGGCTTTTCTCTTCCAAGTTTCTTGCACAAGCAACTTTAACTCATATAGACGTGCTTCTTCCAATCTCCCTTCCATCTTTGTGCTCAAGATTGCTTGTAACTTTCTTGCAACTTCTCCTACTGATTCCAACTCATAACCTCAAGATCGCTCTACCTTCAACTCTTCTCGGTACATCTTCAACTCATCTTCGTACTCAGCAGCAAGCATCTTATTCTCCTCCGCATATTGTGAACTATGTAACTCGACACTTTGTACCAGCTCGCGCAATCTTTCTTCTTCTTGATGCTTGACTGCCAACTCTCTCTACCATGCTTCATCCTTCCTGGCTGCACTCTTCCTCAAGCTTTCCAACTCTTGCTCCATTATTGCGGCCATCTCCTTCACATGAATACTCTCAATGCGCACATCACTGACCTCCTATTTCATCTTGGTCATCAACATTGCTTGCTCTTTCAATTCTTTGGCTTGCTTCTGCACTTCCTTACCTCTTGACTCAAAACTCTCTTGCAACTTCTTGAAAGTCTTCTTCTTCAAGATTGCATCCACCTAAAGTTCTTCAACTTCCTCATCTCTTCGGACTACTTGTTCTTGCAACCCCTTCAATTCAACCAACAAATACTTCACCACCTATAACTCATTTGTCACCTTCATATGATCTTGGGGAATTACCTTCTAGTGCTCCTTCAACAGTTCTAACAATGGAGTGACAACCTTCGATAGATACTATGTGGTACCCACATTTTTTTTCTATGGTTAGTTGTGTTTAAGAGGCAAAGTAAGCACGGAAAAGTCGAATTGCGGACAAAGAGTGGACGAAAGTAACTTTGGAGGAAAGCCGAAGAAGCTAACATCGGATCCAATGATGGAGGTACTCGGAAGAGGAGTACGCCGGGAACAGTCCAAAGATCACCGTCTTCGGATTGGAAAATGCATGAAAGACAAAGACCGTTTAACAACCTTTGTATGTGGCAAGAAAGTACATTTCAAGAAATGGCGGGGGTAGAAGAAGAATGTCTTGACAGTGACCGGGAGTGCATGCAGAGGAGAGAAATTCACCAACAAAATCGACTGAAGAATGACTGCGATTTGGGGCAATATAAAATTGCGACTGCACAGGGGGAATTTGAACACTCTGAGTAAATTTCCAATTCCTCTGAGTAGTCGTCCTGCAGTAATGTGTGTTTGGAAGCCCATCGAGAGTGAGATTTTCCAAAACCCTGAGGGAGTTAGAGTGTCTCGTCCAGGAGAGGGTCTTGTTTTCCAACATGATAGAATGAGAGAACAAATCATGGCAAAGAAGGTGGCCAACGCGCTGGCGGTGAGAGGTTTTGCAATCCGAAGAGTAGATGTAGTAGCTAGGATCGAAGTCTTGGTTAGACTTCATATTACATTTTTAGCATGGAACTGGAATTTCAGTTTCTCGGGAGTAATGGTAGAAATCACTGCCAGTAATTGTGAGGAAGGTCCCGAGGTGGAAGGGAAGAGAGGCAATCTGGCTTGATGGACTGAGTCGGATTGGAAGTTAGTATTGGGGAGAGAAGTAGGAGAGCCAACAGGGATCACCTTCTATCGGAAGTGTGATGCTGCAGAGGAGACGGCAGAGATCCATAACTCATTTTTTGCTCCAAGAACTACGAATGGTTACAAGGTGGAGTCCTATCAAGACCCGATCCAAAGAAGTATTGTGGAGGCAATGATGGCCATGTTCAAGCCAGAATGAACGACCTACGTGACCATGCAGTAGGCAGTCTTTTTCCATCAGATGTTTGCAAGAGTTCTAGTGAATTGGGCGAGGTGCTTTCATCACCGAATGAGGCAGATGGTGGTGAATTGGAGAACAGGCTTGCCACCGCATTATTTTGCACCGTTTGCGGCTCATTTCTACTTTGGGCTGAACTTGCTGTCCAAAGACGAGCGTCATCGTATGGTGTTGCACATGCACCCCGATTTGAGACGGGAAGCAGACGATGAGGAGCGCCAGTATATGCTCCATCTGTGAGCAAATGATGAGTTCTTTGCAAGGACGGGACAGTGGAAAATCAAAGATGTTACCAGTCCAAAGACGAAGAAGCAAAGCAAACCCGAAGAAGCCAAGAAGTCTCCCATGCAAAGAAAGACTCGGTGGCTGATGTTGAAGACCGCCAAAGTGGTAAGAGAGGCATCATTGGGATCAAAGTCTGAAGAGGAAACTGAGTCGCAAGAAGAGGACTTGGAAGAAGAGGAGCTCACCTTGAAAAGTGAGGAGTCTGGGAGCGAGAGTGAGGGAGAGCCAGAAGTCCAGCAATCGGTGGTAGTAAGTGAGGCTGGTCAGGCGATGGTGGAGAACACGTCAAGACTAGAAGAGGAGGCAGAGAATCCCGCGGGGCCGAGTTCAAGAGGCCAAGACAAAGACAGTGCCAACACGATGAAGATACAAAGATTGTGACTTTGGATGAAGGAGCCGATGACGCAGGAGAAGACTCCAGACAAAGATGGTGATGAAGAGGAAGAAAACTTTGGCAAGATAACATATTTGACGAAGGTGGTCACGCCATTGCTCGAGCTATTGAAAGAACATCGGAGAGGAATTGCCCAAGATCAAAGGAAAGGGATGAATGAGCTGCAGGTGGTGAAGCATCTGTTGAGTGAAGTGAAGGGGTTGAAGGAGCAACAAGTCCGAAGACATGAACAAATTGAAGAACTTTGGAGGGAGGAAGACTCAAGAAGGAAAATGCTGAGCCTGTTACAAGAAAGCTGCAAAGAAAAAGAATTGCAGAGGGAAGCCGGAGAATTAAAGGAGCAGGCGATGTGGCTGAGCAAGATGAAGGAAGAAGTGAGTACAGTGCGCATCGAGAATGTTCATTTGAAGGTGATGAACATCGTGATGGAGCAGGAGTTGGACAGCTTGAAGAAAAGTGCCGTAGCAAAAGATCAAGCATGGCAGAGAGAGTTGGCATCCAGGCAAGAAGAAGAAGAGTGATTGCAAGAACTTGTCAAGAGCGCGGAACAGCAAAATATGCAATATGCAGAGGAAAAGAAGATGCTCGCTGCAGAATACAAAGACGAGTTGAAGATGTATCGTGAGGAGTTGAAGGTAGAACGCTCTCGAGGATATGAGTCGAAATCAATAGGAGAACTTGCGGGGAAATTAAGAGCAATCTTAAGCACGGAGGCTGAAGGAAGATTGGAAGAAGCTTGCCTACATGAGTTGAAATTACTGGTGCATGAGACTCGGAAGAGAAAAGCCAAGGATGTGGACATGAACACATTGTTGATTTGGTTGAGAGAGCGTGTAGATAGAAAAAATGTTGGAGGTAGAGAATAATGTTAGTCTTAGACTGGATTTAGTAAATTCGGAGTTAGAGAAAATACGGAATAGTGTGACAGTGGAGAAGAAATCCGATGTCGTAGTAGTAAGTATGCAAGTATCATCGGACTTAAGGATTGATACATTAGAGAAGAGTGGGTTGGGAAATAAGAGTGTAGATAGATTACCCATGAGCTCAATTGTAGATTGTAGTGAAGAAGTCGTAGAATTAGTAAAGGAATTAGTAGAATCAGTCATACCCGAAGAAGGTGAAATAGTAGGAAGATCATTGGGGTTGGAAGCCGATGATAAGGTTGACATCAGATCGGGATAAGTTGATTTTGAGAGAGGAAGGTGCAGATATGAAGAGATAGATTGTCACTTAGGATCTACAAGTAGGAAGAGATGTTATGAAGTGGTGCCTAGGTAGGCAAGTCTGCCGTTTGCTTTAGTATTTAAGTGGAGCAATTGTAGTACGATGTTACTTAGTATTCAACTTTCTGAAGATAGATAAAGCGAAGTGCTGTTCTTAGTACTCGTCGCTTAAGCTTAATTCCGATTGTCAATTTTGTGTTTGTGTTTGTGAGTGTGTGGAGAATTCCAAAGAGCAAGTCAATGTGTTTGTGGATACTGGAATCTGCAGCCTTGATCTTCATTCTGTGTGTTTGATCCTGAGTGAAGTGCATTGGAGCAATGCCTTGATAGATCTGAGAGGAATTGTAGTGTTGGTAGTATTCTGCATTGGTGAGTGCAGCACGAAGTTGATGTGAAGCAATTTTGATCGAGGAAGTTGTGCCTTCAGTGGAGGGGTGGAACACAATTCTGAGGCAAAATTGGTCTTCGCAGTTAAGTGCCGTCTTCGGGAGAATCTGAATCATCACAATCAAGAGTTGTTTGGACAGAATTTGCTATGTTGTGATTATGTGAGTGTGTATTCGTGACAAGTTGTCAAGATTGTGAGCTTGTTACTCTCTTCTGGGTGTAGTTTCTACTTGAGAGGTTAAATCAAGAAGAATTGCAATTGTGACTTTTGACTTTGTATTTGACCAATTGTGGATAGTATCTCTGCGGGAACAAACTTTATTGACCCAATTACCACAAAAGTGATATTTGCCGGGTTGTCACATGATTTTTGGCGCCGCTGCCGGGGATACACATCTCAAAAGTGGAAGAATACAAAGCCAAATTCAAAACTGGGTGTCCACGCAATATGAATGTCTGCATCGAGAGATCAACGGGAAGAGAGAGCTCAAAGATGAGCAGTGCAGCGTGAAGAAGATGAACATTTGAAATCCCCATACACTTCAGACAAAATCAAACGAGAAGAGTTGGACTTTCAACTTCTCCATGAAGTGCAAGCAGCCCTGTGTGAACTTGACCTTAAGAGACGCGAAGGAGGTTGGCAAGGCTACTTTTCATCCCCGTCTTCCAAGAACAAGAAAGACTCGAGCGGGCAGACATACGCGCTACGACCCAATACACCAACTTCCCCTAAAGCTGTAAAGGAAGTCAATTTCATTAAGAAGTTTTTTTGCAAAAAGACAGCACGAACACTTACGGAAGAAGAGTGTCAACATCTGGTATGAAAAATTCCCCGATTATCCCAAAGAAGATTCAAAGATCAGATTGAAGTTGTGGACCCTCTTACTTCTGATCGGGTTGAAGTCAACACAACCAGAGAAGAAGAAATTGTCGAAGAAGACCCCAATTTGAACTTGACAAATTGGAACCCGTGGGCGGACAACACGGCATCCATACCAAATAGCTTTGTGGTTCCCGTAAGTCAAACTTACCACACCTGAATCCGCCGCACCAAATGATGTCTTTGGTACCCGTGACCTGACATGCTTATCAAAAGTATAAAGGCACAGAGCAAGACAAAGATCCTGACAAATTCATTGAGGAATTCAAAGTCATTTCCTTTGCCAACAAGGAACATGACTCTGTGGATTGACTGCGGATTTTTCCAAGTCTGCTCCGAAAGAAGGCTCGGAGCTGGTATACTCATGTAATGCAGAAAGGAATTTACACCATCAGACTGGGCAGACTTACAGAATGGCTTCCTGGAACAATTTTGGGAAGTGGATTATGATACAAGTGTCTTCACGGCACTTAATGATTTGGACCGAGGAAAGAAGGAAAAATTGAGAGATTACTCTAAGCGGTTCATGGCCTTATTGAACCGAGTCCCGAAGCAATCCAGGGTGGTGGGTTATTCCAATGCCCAAGCCATTACCTAGTTTCTCGGCTGGCTTTCACCGGAGATTCCAATCTTTGCCAGGGAAAGAAATGTAACCTCTCTGGACAAAGTCCTCAAACATGTTGCCTGATATGAGGCGGCTCATTCTAACTCGTCCAGTAACCAAAGAAATCGTGAGAAGAAAGGCAAAAAGCCAAGACAAAGAGCTTCACAAAGTACTTCTCCTTCTTTGAAAGAATCCTCCACTTCTTCTAGTTCTTCTTTGGAATCCGACGAAGAACCCTAGCCAAGAAAAATACGAAGACGTGGAGGAAAGAAGCCCGTAACACCGCCAGTAAAGAATATATCCAAGGCGGATCAAAAGTTGGAAACTCTTATTAAAGAGTTCGCGGATTTTAAAATCCAGATGATTGGGGTGACGGACTGAAGAAAACCCCCATCATTTGGATGACCAAATTTATGGTGCACTGCGTGTGGTAAATCCGGCCACGCTAATATGGAGTGTTTAACTTGCACGGCATTTCCAGTGCAAAAAATAGATTGGGTACCTGGATGGGGTCAAGGCAAAGAAGAAGATACGGTATACCAAACCCAAGACACACAGCCTTCATCAAGCCCATCATATCAAGGTCCCTGGTTTGGACCAAGGGAATATAAAGGATTATACTGTTCCTCCACAAAGACCCCCAATGGGTGGTCAAAATAGACCTCAAAATGTTGCATTGTGTGCTTGTTACAATTGTGGCTCAATGGGACATTGGTCTCCAAATTGTCCGGAGCCAAGACGACAAATTGGGTACGTACCCCTTTGTGGGAATTGTAAAGGATTGGGGCACATAGGAAACCAGTGCCCGCAACCACCCAATCCAAAGCCCCCTGTCAAATATGTTCAGACTCCTGCTAAGCGTGCTATGCTCTAGGCGAAGGGAGACACTAACGTCAATTGTATTACACTTGAGGAAGAGGGGCCTCAAGAAGGGAGTCCGGCTTCAGAAGGAGGTTGGCCGGACTTCAAAATTTTGAAGGTAGAAACTTGCACGGAGAGAAAGAATCGAGTTTCCAAAGAAACAAGTATAGCGGCGTCTTCCTCCCGGAAAATGAAGAGACTACGACCAAAAGCTATCCTTTCTGCAAAGGAAGAAAAGGTCCTAGCAAAAGCTAAAGCAAAAGCCATGCAGAAAGAAATTAAGGAAGTAGTACTACACACGCGGGAGATGAGTGTGGAGGCAAATGCAAAGACGCAAACCCCCGTAATTCCGGTGGATATCAGGTCTGAAGTAAAAAACCTGATTCAAGCTGAAGTTGGTCAACCCAATGATCAACGGGTCAACCACCTACGCACTCCGGTTACCATCCTCAAGCATCCCGAAGTTTGCTTTGAACAAGCAAACAATTCAGAACCAAAGCCAAAACCAAAGCATGTGAAATTGAAGGAAGTTCCACAATACGATATTGTGGCAGATATGGCGTCTACAAGCACAAATGTCACGTTCAAACAATTATGGGAGGACAATAAGCTTTATAAAAAGCAGCTAAGTTCAGCCCTCAAGAAAGTAAGTGCGATGACAAAGAAGGACTTGCCCGCAATTTATTGTATTGAACAAGAAGATTTGGGATCTCCCAAGGTGGATGTGGAGATAGCAAGCTGTATGATTACATCCATACCCATTGATTCGGGATCGGATGTAAATGTCATCACAAAAGACACTGCACATCGACTGGGGTACACAACCTTTGAACCAACATCCCGGATACTTAAGTTTGCGGATCAAACCAGGCGACGGCCCTTGGGCATGCTGTCAAATATTACCACGATTATCGGAGGGGTGCCTTTCAAATTAAACTACATTGTGTTATGACCTATAACCAAAACTGGCTACCCTCTCTTGATCGGGAGACCCTGGTTGTACAATGCCTAGGTTATGGTGGATTGGCACCAGCAAAAATTACGATTTAAAGACATTTTGTCTAAAGAACAAAAGCTGGTGACCATAAGTTGGACGAAGGTTCCTCATCTTGGGGAAACTACTTTGTCAGAAGACAAGGATGAATCCGAAGATTGATCGTCTTTGTCTTCTGAGGACTCCAAAGCCGACGTCCAAGTAAATTATTTGGAATGCTATGAGGTAGAAGTTGACGATGAAGACCCATACAACATTGCCTCGGGTGCACAAGACTTAGAGGAAGGGGGTTTGATGGCAGCATGACTCGGGTTGAGCCGAGTAAGTCATGTAGAAGGTGTCATTAATCCCAATGACTATCAAGATGTGGTCTTGACTGAAGAAAAGATTTTAAAATTTTCAAAGACAATCACCGCCAAGGAGTTGGCAGGATACACTGCCTTGTTTATAGAGTTCTAGGATGTATTCACCTGATCTATTGACCAAATGCTGGGAATTCCACAAGAATTTGGCAAGCACTGGATTGATCTGGTCGAAGGTGCAGTTCGAGTTTGGCAAAGACAATACCGCTTGAATCCAAAGTACTCCCTCCTGGTAAAAGATGAAATTGATAAGTACTGAGAAACCGGAATAATTTTCCTTGTTCTAAGCAGTGAGTGTGTTTCACCCATTGTCATCGTTCCAAAGAAGAAGACAGGGAAAATTTGAGTATGCCAAGATTTTTGCAAATTGAATGCAATCACCAGAAAGGACCATCATCCTTTGCCATTTACAGACACAATTCTGGACCAAGTAGCTGGTCATCCATGCTATAGTTTTCTTGACAGATTTTCAGGGTACAATCAAGTATCCATTTGAGAAGAAGACAAGGACAAAACCACATTTACCACTGATTGGGGCACTTTCGCTTACAATCAAATGCCCTTTGGCTTGTGTAATGCTCCTGCTACTTTCCAACGGATGATGAACTCAATATTCAAAGATTTTTTGTGTAAATTTCTGGAAGTCTTCATTGATGATTTTTGTGTGTTTGGGCGTAGAGATGTACATATAGATTATCTTTGCCAAAATTTTGAAAGGTGTCATTTTGCCGGTTTGTCATTACACCCGGAGAAATGCTTCTTTGCAATGAAGGAGGGAATTCTTTTGGGGCATTGGGTGTCAAGCTGAGGAATTGAAGTGGATGTCGAGAAGGTTAAAGTAATTGCAGCTTTGGAATCCTCAAAGAACCTCCGGGAGCTGAGAGCCTTCTTAGGACATGTTGTTTACTACAGACGCTTCGTGTCAAACTATGCAGTGCTTGCTGCACCACTTACAAAGCTTCTGAAGAAATCCAAAGATTATCTGTGGGAAGCAACTCAAGAAGAAGCTTTCCAGGTATTGAAGAAGAAACTGGTTGAAGCACCAGTCATGAGGGCCCCAAATTGGGACGTCCCTTTTCATGTGTATGTGGACACTTCGTCCATGGCCATCGGAGTTGTCTTAAGTCAGAAGGACAAGAAGAAAAAGGACTACCCGGTGTGTTATGCCAGCCAACAACTTTCAGTTTCTGAAAAGAACTATTCGACGACTAAAAGAGAAGCTCTCGGGATGGTGTATGCCTACAAGAAATTTTGTCACTACTTGTTAGGATACGAAATTGTCTTCTATGTGGACCATTATGCACTGCAACACTTGGTCAAGAAGGCGGATTTGTCCAGGCGAATTGCACGATGGATCTTATTGTTACAAGAATTCACATACAATGTACAAGTAAGGAAGAGAGCTTTGCATTCAAATGCGGACTTCTTATCCAGGTTAGAAACTCAAGACCAAGATTTGGAAATCGATGATCGGTTTCCTGATGAAGAGCTATATCATTTAATGGCTGGGTGAAGTACGCGGTATGTGGCAGAATATCATTATTTACATACATGCCATTGTCTTGAGGGGCTAGATCTGGAACAAAGAGCAGTCTTCCTTCGGAAAATGGGACCGTACCAATTGAAACACAACAGTTTGTTTAAAATGGGTGAAGATGAAGTACTTTGGAGATGCCTAGAAGCATACGAAGTAGGAGGTGTCATTGAATCCTTGCACTTGGAAGCATCGGGAGGACACTATGCCCTGAAAAATACGGTGAAGAAAATTCTTTCGGCAAGGTATTGGTGGCCTACAATGTATAAAGATACTCATGCCCATATTCAGAGTTGTGATGCATGTCAAAGAACAGGGAAACCAACAGCAACTTCCCAGTGGCCTTTGAAACCAATTTTGCCTCTGGCCCCATTTGAGAAATGGGGTATTGATTTTGTGGGACATATTCAACCACTACCCCGTGTCACAAGGAAGAGGTACATCTTAGTATGTACTGATTATGCCACCAAGATGGTGGAAGCAGAGGCAACACGAAGAGATGATGCAGAGACAGTAGCAGAATTTTTCTTTTGAAACATCATTTCCCGTTATGGGTGTCCTCTGGAATTGGTCAGTGATCAGGGAGCTCATTTTTTGAACTCAATGGTGGAGGCATTAACCAAATACTTCCAAATTAAGCATTGGAAGACCACGCCTTACAACCCAAAAGCAAATGGAGTCACGGAGAAAGCCAATGGATTTCTGTGTAAAATTTTGAATAAGGTGACAGTCAATTATGCCTATGACTGGGATACAAAGTTAATAGCAGCATTGTGGGCATATCGAACAACGGAAAAAATTACTACCAAGCAAACTCCTTATTTCCTGACATATGGATTGCATCCCATATTACCAATTGAGTTTGAAGTACCAACATATAGAATACTTTGTGAAGAACATTTGTCGGAGGAAGAAAGTCAAGATCTTTGGATCCATCAACTGATGTGGTTGGAAGAGAAAAGGGACAATGCAATGCAAACTACAAAGGAAATTCAAGAACAACGGAAAGTTTGGCACAATAAAAGAATCAAACCTGTGACTGTTCAAGAAGGAGATCTGGTATTATTATATGATAATCGCCGCCTATTTTTTCCAGGAAAATTACATATGAGGTGGATGGGACCATATCGTGTGATGCACATTTATGATAATGGTTCTATTTAACTTGCAGACCTGGATGGCAATCCTTTTGCAACTCGCGTCAATGGTTGGAGGGTTAGAAAATATTGGACCCCAAACCTGACTTTGTATAAAAACCCGGTTGTCGGTGTTTGCGAGGACGCTCACATTTGAGGGAGGGGGTATGTGGTACCCACATTTTTTGTTTTTCTATGGTTAGTCGTGTTTAAGAGGCAAAGTAAGCAAAGAAAATTTGAATTGCGGACAAAGAGTGGATGGAAGTAACTTTGGAGTAAAGCCAAAGAAGCTGACATCGGATCTGATGGTGGAGGTACTCGGAAGAGGAGAACACCGGGAACAGTCCGAAGATCACCGTCTTTGGGTTGGAAAACGCAAGAAAGACAAAGACCATTTAACAACCTCTGTATGTGGCAAGAAAGTACATTTCAAGAAACGGCAGGGGCAGAAGAATCATTTCTTGACAATGACCGAGAGTGCACACTGTCGGGGAAATTGTTTGGCCTCGAGAGTGCACCAAGCACCTAGCTGCTTGTGCTTAATTTGCCATTATTGTAGTTGATTTAGAGTTTCTTGTAGACTGTCATTCTCTTCCTATTCCTATGTGTTGGAAATCTCAGCTCTGTTAAATTTTGGGTTTTCCTTTGTTTCCTCATGTTGGGCCTCTCAAGGGTTTATGTTTGTCTTTGGCCTTCGCAGAATTGGCTAGTTTGTGCAGGTTTTGCTACGGTTTTGGACCCAACTGTCCTTAGAAATGGCTGGGAATTTCACAAACAACAAATAGTATTCTATTCGGCTCAACCCGGCACCCAGACTATTGAATCAAACCATTCATATAGACGGACTGAGAGCTCCTAAAATGGAACTTCCTTGATGCTAGTCACAGATCAAACACACCATTTTCTCAGGATTTGTCATTCATAAAATTTCAGTTGCAAGATCCACAATTTTGGAAAAGCCAACCAACTCCAGTTCATACAGTGTCTGCACTAAATTATGACAGAAAATCATTTTAGCTAACGCCTTCACACGCACTCTGTCCGATAACAGCAAAGACAACTCACCCTCCGGACTTCTTCCTTCACTTCCCAGCAGCACTCCCATCAATGCTTTCTCCTCTGAAAACCCTCTGTCTCTCTCAAAATCTTCTGCAACTTTCTCTCTTGAAACTCCTCTCCTCATTTCCCAAAACTGTCAGCCCTTCATCTCTCTAAAATCCTTTGGCACTTTCCCGAAAACCCTACTGTCCTTTCTCGGAATCTTCTACAACTTTCTCTCTTGAAAATCCTCTCCTCATTTCCCCAAACTGGCAGCCCTTCTCACTTTCAATAACTCACCATCACTTCCCTACTGTCTTCTCTTGAAATCCTCTGCAACTTCCTCTCTTGAAACTCCTCTCCTCATTTCTCAAAACTGGCAGCCCTTCTCACTTTTGATAATTCTCTATCACTTCCCTATTGTCTTCTCTCGAAATCCTCTGCAACTTTCTCTCTTGAAACTCCTCTCCTCATTTCCTGAAATTGGCAGCCCTTCTCACTTTTGATAATTCTCCATCACTTCCCTACTGTCTTCTCTCAAAATCCTCTGCAACTTTCTCTCTTGAAACTCCTCTCCTCATTTCCCAAAATTGGCAGCCCTTCTCACTTTCGATAATTCTCCATCACTTCCCTATTGTCTTCTCTCAAAATCCTCTGCAACTTCCTGAAAACCGTCAGCCCTTCCTCACTTTCGATTATTATCCTTGTCAAGAACTCCTGTCCACTCTTCTCTTGAAAACCTCCCCTGTAATTTCCTGACTTAACTCTCAGCCCTACTGGTCCTTTCGACTCCTCACTGTCCAAACCCATGTCCAGGGTAGCATTTTTCCCAAGTTACCCTGCCAATTCTCAAAAATCCACACTCAGCCTCCTGATCTTCTTGAAATTCCAGCTGAACAAAATTCAAGCCTTCGGGTCCCTTGCCAAAATTCATCCCTTCTTTTTCTATACAAGCCTAAGCCTCTCTCAAGTTTTTGCCACCTGATCTTCTTGAAATTCCAGCTGACCAAAACTCAAGCCTTCAAGTCCCTTGCCAAAATTCATCCCTTCTTTTTCTATACAAGCCTTAGCCTCTCTCAATTTTCTGCACAGCAAGCACTTTTGAAATGTCTCTCTCTGTCTTGGCCCAGCCTATCCCTTCGATACTTTTCTTGAATTCATGCAAAAACCCTTCAAGACTTATCTGTCCTGCAAAACCCTTCAAAATTCTCTTTCTTGCCAAACCCTTCAAGATTCTCTCTTTCACTCTTCACTTCTCTGTTCTCAAAAACCCTTCAAGATTTCTCTCAAACCCCTTCACGTTTAGGAGTCCTTCTTCTTGCTGCTCTGTTCTTTGATTCCTCTCTCCTTGCAGATTCTCTCTTCTTTGATACCTCTCTATCATTCAACAAAGCCCTTCAAGATTTCTCTATCTTCTCCTTTCCTTCCCAACCCATCAATGTTCCTTGTCTTTGATAAGTATCCTTTTTCCTTCCCACTATTCTTCACTATATCTCAAAACTCATGTTTGTGTTTCCGTCAATTCCCTTCGCCTTCTTTCCCTTCGCCTTCTTTCCCTTGTTGCTGCTAAAACTCCTGTCACCCCTTCTCCCTCGATACTTCATGTAACAATATGGAGTTTAGCGACAAAGTTAGTCGAGCTTATGAAGTAGATAATAAGACAAAATAGCCTAGAATATTCTAGAAGCATCTAAGAAGCTTCTTAGGAAGCTTCCCAACTAGTTAACTTGTGCCCTAAGCAGGTAGCTTCTAGAAGGAAGCTTCTAGAAGCTTCTAACTAGCTTAGCTTGCACGCCAAGTAGGCGGCTTCTAGAAGGAAGCTTCTTGAGAAGCTTCCTAGTTAACTTGGCTTGCACTCCAAGAAAGCGGCTCAAGGAAACTTCTTGAGAAGCTTCAAGGGTCTTGTATGCTACCTATAAATACCAAGGCCGAAGCTCATGCTAGGCATTCGGAGTTTTCCCTCATTCAAGTGTCCCAATGTGAGTTTCCATTCTCCTATTTCTCTCCTCGGTTTTGGTCTTTTACATTGGTATCAGAGCAGGAATGGGATGGATGGAATTTATGGACCACCAAATCCACTTCCGCCAAACCATTGGGACTTTCATGTCCAGATATTACCAAAGCATCGTTTCACACAATTCATAACCTCACGCTTTGGGCAGGACTTTCTACATATGATCACCGTGTCAGAGGAACCCTTGATACTTCCAGTTGTAACTTATGGAGAACGGTGGACGTGTTGTATCTATGTGTTAATCAACTAGATAAATTGAGAGTAGTGGAATAGAGTAGTAGCGATGGCGGCAATACCGGATGTTATCCTTGCAATGCAACAACAAATCGAGCATCTTACTCGATTGTTGGATGAACGAGACCAGCAACGACAAGAACAGATAGACAGAGCACCAGTTCGAGATGGAGAAGATCGCATTCGATTTCTGAAACCCAAGGTGTTTGAAGGCAAGAATCTTCCGGGCATAGTGGAGAATTTTGTGTTTGACTGTGAACGTTACTTTGAAGCCACCAATCTTCAAGACGAGCGGAAACAAATTCTCTTGGCTTCTAGCCAGTTGGATGGCGTGGCAAAACTTTGGTGGCAATTCCGAGTAGAAAGAGCTGAACGACAAATTGTTACACCAATTTTGACATGGGCAGAATTCAAGGATGCAATACTTGGTCGATTTTAGACTATAAATGCCACCCGAGCTGCACGAGATAAATTGGCGGAGTTGAGGCAGATTGGCTCAGTGAGAAGCTACATCACACAAGTTCAGAATATCATCATGCAAATTCCAAATATCCAAGAAGGTGAAGTTCTGGATCGATTTGTGCGAGGATTGAAGTCACGAACCAGATTGGAGGTGACCATGCGAGAGCCACAGAACGTAGAAGAAGCCATGCAATTGGCTGAGCGTTTTGATTCCTTAGTTGCCACAACTTGGTCTCGACCTCGACCTACACAAAACATACCCATACCACAAGTGGAAGAACCGGTACCAATGGAGATTGATGCTATCCAGCAAAGACCACTTGGCACAGTAGATAGAGAAAGATTACGACAAAATGGAGGTTGTTTTTATTGTCGCCAGTTGGAGCATCGCATTGCTGAATGTCCACTCAAGAATGGACGACCTCGACAAGTTGCCCAAGTGGAGGTTGTGGAGCGGAATGATCCGAGAAACAAGGAATCCCAGTAGGAGATTTTGAGCCACCTACTGGGAACTTGATTAGTTCCAATGGGATTGAAGGCTTGACCTATGCAAGTTTGCTTCACTTGCAAGGTATGATATCTAATCGGGGTTGTAGAATTTTGGTTGATTCTGGAAGTTCAGAGAATTGCATGTCTATGCAAGTAGCAAAGGAATTGGGTATTCCTATCAAGCCAGTGATTGGAAGTAGTTTGATGATGGCGGATGGTAGAAAGGGTTCTGCATTCCGCACCTTGCATCCTGTTACCTTCAAGATTGGGAAGGAGTATTTGGAGTGTATGAGGTTTGTAGTGGCACCTCTACACTATGATATCATTCTAGGTCTACCTTGGCTTGAATGTCATAAGGTTCAATTTGATTGGACCCGACACCAAATTCAAGTACAACACCAAGGTAGGAATTTCCGATTAGGTTGTCTGGTACCTCTAAGTAAGACATCTAAGAATAGTCAGTCCCAAGATGGGAAGTTTGTCGAGAAGGTAGCCATAGAGCGAATCTGGAAGGGAGATGAGTCCCAAGATGGGAAGTTTGCCAGGAAGGCAACCATGGAGCAAGCTTGGAAGAGAGATGAGTCCCTAGAAGGGAAGTTTGTGAATGAAGCAGCCATAGAGCAAGCTTTGGAGGACGATAAGTCTGTATTCGCGGTGTGGATCAAGCCGATTGCACAAGAACAATCTGAGGAGGGCCAAGTGCCGCATCAAGCAATGGTTGATCGGATAGTTCAGGAGTTTGCAGATGTGTTTCCGGATGATCTGCCAAAGGGATTACCCTCCGATCGAGGTATGCCCTTCAAGATCGAGTTATTGCCAGGGAGTACTCCAGTGAGTAGACCAATCTATCGTCTCTCACCAAAGGAGTTGGAGGAGTTGCGAACAACACTTACAGAGTTGTTGGAGAAGGATTTCATACGACATAGTACCTCTCCGTGGGGAGCACCGGTACTATTTGTTCCAAAGAAGGATGGAGGACTTCGTTTCTGTATTGATTACCGTGGGCTCAATAAGCAAACCGTGAAGAATGCATATCCCTTGCCTCGGATCGATGACCTGCTTGATCAACTAAGTGGAGCACGCTACTTTTCCAAGCTGGATCTTCGTAGCGGCTATTGGCAAATTCCTATTGAAGGAGAGGACGTGCAAAAGACTGCTTTTCGCACAAGGTATGGACATTTTGAGTGGAGAGTTCTACCTTTCGGACTCACTAATGCTCCAGCAGTCTTCATAGATCAGATGCATCAAGTGTTGGAGGGACTATTGGATCGGTCCGTGGTGGTGTTCTTAGATGATATCTTAATCTATAGCAGGACAGAGGCAGAACATGTGAATCATGTGCGAGAAGTCCTGAGACGACTACGACAGTGGAAATTTTACTGCAAGAAGTCAAAGTGTGCTTTTTGGCAGAAGGAGGTTACCTTCTTGGGTCATAAGATCTCATCAGAGGAGATCAAGATGGAAGAAGAGAAGATCAAGGCCATTACTGATTGGCCTACCCCGAAGGATGCTACAGAAGTATGAGCATTCAATGGACTGGCCAGTTTTTACCGACGGTTCATCCACTATTATGCTCACGTGGCTGCACCATTGACTGACCTCTTGGGAAAGAACTCGAGCTTCTAGTGGACCACCAAGCATGAAGAAGCATTCCAGAAGTTAAAGCATATGGTGTCTTCAAGACCTATTCTTCAACCATATGACCCTCAACTACCTTGTGTGGTTGATTTTGATGCTTCTAACTTTGCAATTGGAGCTGTGTTGCAACAAGAATTTCCAGATGGACTACATCCGATTGCCTTTGTGTCTCGCCGACTAAATACAGCGGAAAGAAATTACTCTGCTCGAGATCGGGAACAACTTTCAATGGTATATGCCACCAAGGTATGGAGGCATTATCTCTTGGGGAAACAAGTGATCATGCGAACTGATCACAAGCCATTGTTGCAGACCTTACACTTAGAGCACATGAAGAGCCGGCATCATCGATGGGAAGAGCAACTCCAATTGTTTGACATCAAACTTGAGTACAAACCAGGTTGATTCCATGTCATTCCCGATGCTCTATCACGATGACCTGATTTGAAGGATCTTCCTTTCATCACGGCGGCAATTACAACGGTGTCCATTGACCCTAAGGTCCACAATGAGTTTCAATCAGCTCTATGACAAGATCCCTTCTTCCAAATGGTACACGGTCGTCTGACAGCATGCGACAAGGAGTACAACAACTTCTCCTTCAAGGAAGGCCTTTTATTCCATGCAGACCAGATCTATGTTCCAGCCAAAGGTGATCTTCGACTTGTGCGCCTTCAAGAAGCCCATGATTTACCAATAGCTGGTCACATGGGAGTGGACAAGACCTTGGGCACCCTCCAACGCCAATGGTGGTGGCCCAACATGACACGAGATGTTCGAGACTTTGTTCGATCATGTGAGAGTTGCCAACGGAACAAGGCCAGCAACCAGAAGCCGAGTGGACTCCTTCAACCACTCGCCATTCCATCCGCTCGTTGGGAGCATGTGAGCTTGGATCTCATCACATCCTTGCCAAAGACAAAACAAGGACACACCGCCATCGTGGTGTTTGTGGATAAGCTTAGTAAGCAAATCCACTTGGCACCAACTTGTGATACCGTGGATGCTCCCACCTTAGCACAAATCTACTTTGACAATGTCTTCAAAGCATCATGGCATGCCACGCGTACTCATCTCCGACCATGATCCTCGCTTTACCGGGAAGTTTTGGCAAGCACTCTTTCAGATACTCGGCACCAAGCTTGCTTTGTCCACGGCCTATCATCCTCAAACTGATGGACAAACCAAACGCGCCAATCGTACATTGGAGGATATGTTGCGGGCCTTTGTCAATGTCCACCATACCAACTGGGATGAATGTCTTGCAGCTGCAGAATTTGCCTACAACAATTCCAAACAGGAAAGCACTGGATTTTCTCCCTTCTTTCTCAATTTTGGCCAAGATCCGCTTGTTCCAGATTCTCTTCTTGCTCCCCCTCCCTCTCAGGTTCCTCATACTTCTACATTCTTGACCACTATATCCCAATCTCTCCAACAAGCCAAATCTCACCTCCTTGTTGCTCAGAATCGCCAAAAACAATATGCAGACCATCATCGTCGTGATCTCACCTTTGAAGTTGGTGATAAAGTCATGCTATCCTCTAGTAACCTCCCTCTCCCACTTGATACCCAAGTTCGTAAACTTGCTCCTAATTGGATAGGACCCTTTGATATCACCCACATTATCTCTCCTGTTGCTTATCGTCTTGCCTTACCTTGTCACATGCGTATCCATCCTGTCTTTCATATTTCCAAGTTGAAACCCTTTGTTCCTAACCCTTCTTCCTTTTCCTCTCGAGTCCAACCTCCCCCTCTTCCTGTCCCTATCAATGATCATGAGGAGTACGAAGTTGATCGTATCCTTGTGCGTCGCCATATTCAACGAGGCCGTCACCAACATACGGAGTACAAGGTCCTTTGGAAAGGGTATCCCCTTCATGATGCTACATGGGAACCTCTTTCTCACCTCCAGAATGCACAGATGGCCATCAAGGAATTCGAAGCTTCACTGGCGACGAGGACGTCACCAACTAGCGGCGGGGGAATATGTAACAATATGGAGTTTAGCGACAAAGTTAGTCGAGCTTATGAAGTAGATAATAAGACAAAATAGCCTAGAATATTCTAGAAGCATCTAAGAAGCTTCTTAGGAAGCTTCCCAACTAGTTAACTTGCGCCCTAAGCAGGTAGCTTCTAGAAGGAAGCTTCTAGAAGCTTCTAACTAGCTTAGCTTGCACGCCAAGTAGGCGGCTTCTAGAAGGAAGCTTCTTGAGAAGCTTCCTAGTTAACTTGGCTTGCACTCCAAGAAAGCGGCTCAAGGAAACTTCTTGAGAAGCTTCAAGGGTCTTGTATGCTACCTATAAATACCAAGGCCGAAGCTCATGCTAGGCATTCGGAGTTTTCCCTCATTCAAGTGTCCCAATGTGAGTTTCCATTCTCCTATTTCTCTCCTCGGTTTCGGTCTTTTACACTTCAATTCCCTTATCTCCAAACTCCTTTCGATCTTTCACTGTTGCCCCAACCCCTCTTCTGATTCTTGTGTCCTTCCAACTCTTACCCTCTGATCTATATCTTCCTATTTTCCAAGAAAACCCTTTTCAATCCTCTGTCCTTCCAAAAACCTTCAACCTATTCCTGTCACTTCAAAACCCTTTGACCTCCTTGCCTCCTTGATTTTCCTTTGTTGCTGCTACCCAACTTTGCCTTCTATTCTTTCCCCTTTCCCCTTTCCCCTTTCTCTTTTCATCGATCTTTCTCTGTATTCAATTCTCCTCTCTGCCCACAATCTTCCTATTTTCCCTCCGTTTCTGTCTCTCTTCCCTTTTGTTTTTTGATTCTTGATTCCTCAAACCCCTTTACGTTTAGGAGTCCCCTCTTCTTGCTGTTCTGTTCTTCGATTCCTCTCTCCTTGCAGAAGTGCTCAATACCTCTCTATCATTCAACAAAGCCCTTCAAGATTTCTCTATCTTCTCCTTTCCTTCCCGACCCTTCACTATTTCCTGTCTTTGATAAGTATCCTTTTTCCTTCTCACTATTCTTCACTATATCTCAAAACTCATGTCTGTGTTTACTTTGATTCCCTTTGCCTTCTTTCCCTTGTTGCTGCTAAAACTCTTGTCACCCCTTCTCCCTCGATACTTCAATTCCCTTGTCTCCAAACTCCTTTTGATCTTTCACTGTCACCCCAACCCCTCTTCCGATTCTTGCAACCACTCCTTACCACTCTCATTTGACATTTTTTTTGAAAGCTCTTTGCTGTCCAGTCCTCATCTGTCCCGAATTTTCATACCCTGTCAGCATGTGCCCTCCCACAAGACTTTCACTAAAAAAGAAAACCCTCTACTGTCCAGCCCTCCTCTTCTTGAAATCCTACAACCACTCCTTACCACTCTCCTCTGGCTTTTTCCCGACGACATCCACCCCCACCAATCCTGTGCAGCCACCGGTCTGCACCAGCAAGTCCGGAGTGATCAATATCAGCTTTCTTCAGTGGCATCTTCCAAATCACCTCCAGAGTCGAAGTCATGATCTCTTTCCTCCTCGGCTCCTGATCGCTTCTTGAAAAGTTTAACCCTTTTCCCTGCATATGGCAGACGATGTTCAGTACCATCTAGCTCTCACAGACTGTAGGTGGCATTCTCATGGACTTTGGTAACAACAAATGGACCATGCCAATTGCGGGCAAACTTCTTGAGGGTCGAATGTTGTACGTCTAGGCTGTTATCAGAAATCAGCACCCATTCCCCTTTATTGATAGGTATTGGTCGCAGTTGGTGAGTCTTGTCAAAGTATACTTTGTTCCTCAACCGCGCTTCCTTCACCTTCTCGCGTGCCACTTGTATTCTCTATGGTATCAGGTTAAAGTGCTCGATCCTGCGCGTTATCAACTCCTCTGTAGACACATTATCCTCCCACTGAGCAGCTCTCCAACTAGTGATGTCCTCTTCCACAAGCATAATAGGTAAGTGCCCTGATACTAACTCAGCAGGTGGCATCCCAATTACCAAGCTGCAAGTTAACCTATCAGCCATAAGTGCTAAGGGCAGCAAATCAGGCCATCTGTATGTCTCACCTTGGCAAGCCTTCACCAAAGCATTCACTATCGACGGATGACCTCGTTCACTCTTACCATTGGCTTCTAGATTGTAGGCAGTAGTCAGGTTCAGCTTGATATTGAACTTAGCAAAGAAGTCAGCTGCTTCCCTTGCATCCAATTCACCTCAATCTGCCCTCATCCGGTAGAAACATCCGTGTCTGGCAATGATATCCTCTAAGACAAACCGACACACCTGTTGGGTATGTGTAGACAACAATGCTCTTCCTTCCACATAATTAGACAAGTCTTCCCTAGCTAGTACTAGATATTTAGCTCCTCGGACTCCTGAAGGCATATGAACCAAGTCCAAAACCCACTGAAAATGGAGATTCAGCAGATAAGTAGGTTTCAAGCCATCTCTGTGCCTTACCTTGGAGTAGATCTAACAGATTTCACAAGTTTCTACACACCGCCGTACCTCTGTGTAAATACCTGGCCACCAGTACAAACCCCGAATGCGCTTGTATGTACCCTAAACCCCACGGTGTCCGGCAGCATCCGCGTCGTGTGACTCCTGTAGCACTCTTCGCTTTGTTTCCTCATCTCCCAACACTCTTAGTGGAACTCTAGAGCTGCCCTTGGACCTTTGCCAGAGATACCCATCCTTCAACAAGAATTTTCCCGATCTTCTTCTGATCTTCTCAAATTCTTCCCTGGTCCATTCGGAGTTCTTCTCTAGAGAACTAAGATACTTCCCAACAGCCAAAAGATCATCCTTGTACAGTTCTTCTCTAAAGTGTAAGTTCAAGTCCAGCTCATGCACATCCACCATACAGTCATTTTCAACTCCTTCATAACATGCTCTAGACAACATATCAGCTACCGGATTGTCCTTCCTAGCTATGTACCTTAGCTCTGGATTAAACATCCGAATGAACGCTATCAAGCGCAACATGGCAATGTCTGGAGTGTCACAATTGGCAACCATTCCAAGCAGCGGCAAGCAATCTGTCTCTAGGATGACATAGGTCCCTATTAGGCAGTTTCTATCCTGTCTTAGTGCTATCTTGGCACCCCACAATTCCCGTTTGATCTGAGGGTACCTCCGTTGCCGTTCCGTGAAGATCCTTGCTCCAAACCTTGCTGCAAATCTGCTGCCGTTCCCGTTGTCTTGGCCCACAGCCCAACCAGCAGCGTAGGGACTTGAGTCAACCGTAACTACAATTGGTCGTCCACAGCGGTAATCAAGCGGGTGGAGCACAGGCGGGTTCTGCAGCGCTTTCTTCAGTTTTGCCATAGCATCCAAATGTTCCGGTCTCCAAAAAAACCTGATCCTTTTCCTCAAAAGCTGGTAGAGCGGCTCTACAACATGACCAAAGTGTGGAATCCATATACGGTAGAAAACGCATGCCCCTAAGAACCTTCTTACCTCTTGAACTGAGGAACAGTCCTTGATCTTCCCTATTATGTCTACCTTTTCTGGATTTGGCTTCTTTCCATACGAGCCACATAGGTGTCCCACCACAAGGATTTCTCCAAGTCCAAATGCCGACTTCTCTCCAGAGAGAGTCACCCCCGCTTCCATCAACCTTCTCAGTATTGCCTCCACATCTTGAATATGATCTATGACAAACCTCCTAATACCTCCATCCACCAAAGTTTCATCCTTTTTTCTCTCTGTGCAACCCTTGACAGGTATATCATCCAAGAATGGACGGGTCTTCTCAGGGATAAAAGACTGCAGAATTTGATTCATAGCGCTTTGCATATGTGCCACAGAGTTAGTAGCCCCCATTGGGAGAGTGCACATACGCATCAGCCCTAATGGTGTTTGCATCGTGGTTATGTCCCGGCTCCCTTCAGCAAGCTGAAACTAATCATAACCTGAATACAAATCTCCTATAGAATAGATTGCCCTCCCTGCAAACTCCTCAGCAAACTCATCCACAGCTGGTCCAACACCAGAATTCCGGATTGTTACCTTATTTGGCGGTTGCATATCCTGTATGAATTGCAACTTACCATTTTTCTTCCAAACGGTGAACCAGCGATTTGAGTATGGCGCTTTTGATGGTTCTAAAATCTTTGCTTGAACTTTCTCCTTCAATAGTTCTGTCAGCTGGGGCAGAAGCGCCTTTGGCATTGGTATTGGTCTCAGATCCCACGGTACATGCGGAACCGTGAAAATTATCATCGGTGTGATTTCTTGTGGGTTCACACACCCAATCTCCTCGATTTTGAAAGCAAAAGCCTTCCTGCACCTCCCAATCATTTCCTTAAATGCACGGCGCTCAAGTTCTGTGAGCAATCCATCCCCTCCGACCGTAAGCTCATCCAAGGTCTCTTTAGTAAATGAATGACCAATATCCTTTTCTTGCCTCAGTCTCGGTTCCTCTCTAGTCCTACACATCAAATCAGAAGCATCCAATGGCAATGGGACAGCAATAGGACAAACCTTTTTGTCCACTGTTTTGTACTTAGTGTCACATCTCACTTCATGAACCAACTTTGAAAGTGTTTCATGAAGCTCCCTTCCTATTTCAATCACGGGTCTTCCTTTTTCCATTTCCCCGATCACCTTCTAGACTGCCCTACCTTCTCCCCAATCCTCCAACAGTCCAATGATAGTCTTGATATCATCCATTTCCCTTGCTGTTTTCAGAACTCTCTCTTTCCCTTTCATTCTCTTCTGCAAAATTCCTGTGGTACTCCCTACATGTGCAAAGCAAACAGTTCTACCACTCTGGATTCCCACATAGGTCCTATCAAAACAGTCCTCCTCACTGATCTCTTGCGGTGGAATGTAGCATAGGGCGCCTTGTCCCCCCACCTTCTCTGACAAGACGCCTAGTGGAAACCCCACCTTCCAATAGGCTTTTCTGGATCCCTTAACTCTCTCCTGTTCCTGTCACTGCCCGGCAACACAATAGGGAATTGCACTATTCTGGTCCCGTTCTGACTTCTAACCTTTGCCACATGAGTCCCATCATTCAGAACTTTGCTCTCCATTCTAAACTGAGTAATGAAGGGCTGTCCTAGGATCACCGAGTAGGGCAAGGTATCATGCACGAACACATTAATAGGCTCTACCACATTCCCTATCTTGATTTTGACATCCAAACAAGCTCCCCACAATGCATTTCTGGTCCTATTCACTGAGTTTACCTTCCAATCAATGTCACGGTCCACCTTCCATCGCCCTTCATCGTAGACCGCCTTTGACACGAGATTGACCTCAGATCCTAAATCAATCAGCGCTCTCACCGGTGCTTTCACTCTTTGCATCTCGATCTCGCACTCGCTGCAACTTCTTGCCCAAAAAGAGTCTTGAACCTCCTCTGACAAGGGCACAAAAGACTTCTCATCCTCAAGAGCAGCATCATAGACACGTGCTTCTCGGGTCTCATCCTTTGGTTTTTCCTGTTCAAGCTCAAGCCCGAAAGTTCCCACCTCTCCTTCAGCCTCACTCCCGTCCTCGTACAGCAAGGATGTGTGCGGTCCTTCCTTGTAGAATCATTTCTTCTTTGCTTTGACAAGGATAAGGTCTTGCACATCCTTCCTCAAGCTACCAAAGAACTCTTCATTTGTGAAACCCCTCACCTCTTGCTTCCAGATCTTTTTGGCAATCTCTTGCGGATCTAGTTCCATTTCTATGTCCCGGCTCAACAGCCAACCCGGCCCCTTCCTAGGAGATCTCTCTCCCGGCTTTTGGTTTGCTGCCCCTTCTGTGTCCATTTGTGACTCTTCTCCAACGCCCAAATTTTGATCCCTGCTCTTTTGCGCATCGCTGAACTGCACCTCTTTCCTTCTAACCTGTCTCCTCTCCGGTTCCACTCGCTGTTGCTTTTGCCTTGGCTGCCCTTCATTATCTGCCCGTTGATCAGATTTTTTTTTCTCTTCCACCATAGCATCCCAAGTAGCACCAACTTCAGCAGTGATGGCAGTTATTACCACCGGCACATCCCACCCTGATTTCCTCCAGACCTGCTCTGCTAGTCTCTTCTTCTCAACTTCTCCTAGGTCTGCACATTGCTTCACTTCACTCATTGCACTATACATACTAGGCTCAAATGCAGCGACTGCCATACTTACTTCACATTTGCCCATGTGTCTTTCAAGCAGAGCCTTCATCCCTCCCCTGTTACCGTCCAGCGGTATTGGCTCCCCAGTATCATAGAAGGCTATCTTCTTCATCCCGGGTTCTCCAACAAACTTCACCCACTGTTTGCATACTGCTTCTGATAGTTCTTGGCAGTCCCTTTTGGCATGACTCTTACTGTCACACCACATGCACCCATAGGGTTGCCTCCTCTCTCCATCCGTCCTTGCAGTGCTACTCCCACTCTGCAACTGGTCGACCTTGGTGGTCAGAATCTTCAACCCCTCCATCAGTCGCAAGATCTCATCCACTGCTCCTTCTTTGGGCATCTCACTCACTTGCTGTCCCTCCTTCTCTCTCCCGGACCCAATCATGTTACTCCAAATAGGCGCTTTGGCTATTGCTTCTTTATCCAGCTCTCTTTGCCTCCGCTTGCGGCTTACCTAGACAACCGCCTCCTCAATCTTTCCCCACTCTACCACTCCTAACCGATCAGGTTGGAGCAAATCAAGTGCAAACTCCAACTCATCCCGCAAATGACTATCCGCAGCTTGCAAAAAGTAGTTAGACCTCTGTAGCCTAATGGCCTCAGCTTCACAAGCTGACAGATGCTCCAGTCTCTTGTTAAACTCTCTTAGGAGATCTTGAGGCCCCAAGTTTTTACTCCTATCATTCACCCAATCCAAGAACATGGCTTGGGTGACCCAATTTGCATCCTGCAGCAAGAATTCCTCCTTCATCATCTGGGAGAACTCCTCCCATGTCTCCGCCCCTCTCACCAAGCCCTCAACCACCTTCCTGATTTTGAGTTCAGCCAGCGTAGGAAACCTAGCAATGGCAATGTTCTCATCCAGATCATGAAGCTCAACCTCTCTCCAGTAGACCTTCAGGTACTTGGTCACGTCCTTACCATCAAATTCCCCTTCCTGATCTACCATAGCGCGCAGACACTTTGTGACTTGTGAAGACTGCGCTTTCACCCTATCTCTTTCTTCGTCTTGATCCTTCATGGCTCTCATGGTTGCCATGACAATCAGTGAGATCTCTTGTTCCCTTGTCATAGCTGCAGATGAAGCCTCTAGGCCCATCTCTACCTCAGCACAACTCACTACTGTCCACTTAGATCAGTCCAATCTGTCCTTGTTCCCTTCCCCAACTCCAACTAGTCGTAACGTCTAAGCACAAGCCTTGAGATTCCCTAGTATGGTCGCCACTTATGTCGGGGAAATTGTTTGGCCTCAAGAGTGCACCGAGCACCTGGCTGCTTGTGCTTAATTTGCCGTTATTGTAGTTGATTTAGAGTATCTTGTAGACTGTCATTCTCTTCCTATTCCTGGTGTGTTGGAAATCTTAGCTCTGTTAAATTTTGGGTTTTCCTTTGTTTCCTCATGTTGGGCTTCTCGAGGGTTTGTGTTTGTCTTTGGCCTTCGCAGAACTGTAACACCCATTTGTGCATGTGTGTGGTATTGTGATATTTAGCTTGGTATAACAAGTACTTAAGAGATATTATTTATAGAGATAAAGGATGGTTCTATATTAGTCATGGTTAGCTAAAGTTAGTCATAGCTAAGATAGAGTGGACCTTACTTTAGAGGAAGTAGAAAAGATGAGCACCACTATTTTGGATTTTAGTGTGTTGACTTGGCATTATTCCTAGGTGTTTGGCTTTGAAGAAAGAGTTGAGAACTCTTGGGCCCGCAAACCCTTTTTCTTTTGGATTCTTCTTTATTCCAAGGATAGCCCATGTGAAGGAATCCTTGACTTAGTGGTTGGGTCAAGATAAGACCACATGCTTAGGGGAATATGCCCATGTGAATGGATATTCCTTTCTACTTTTTGACTTTACTTGACTTTTAGTCTAGTAACTTGAGTTACTACGGTAATTAGTAACTTTGGTACGTAACTATTTCACAAGTATATAAACAAGGGGTGAGGAGGTACTCATCATCCTTTCATTTGCAACTATCTCTCTCATTGAGTTCTCTAGTGAGCAATGTCTTGAGTCTTGAAGTGTTAGCCTTGGAGGAGTATGATGGAGTTCGGGTTCCTTGCCTTCTTAGTCCATGGTGTGCTACCATAATAGCCATCAGAGGTTCATCCTGAGTGAGAGACAGGCCGGCTCACATTTTTGGTTCCGCTGCCGGGACCTCTCTAGAAGGCAAGATAATGTTCCGCGTCCCATTCTACATTAGGCAGAAGGAGGCTATGAGAGCTCACTTGGAGAGAACATTAGGAGAGGAGAGGGCTGAACTTATGTTAGAGAACCAAGATCCATTTGTATACCCTGTAGTTCATTATGATGTCTTTGAGGTGATTTTGTACATCTTGTACACATGAGAGGAATTGGAGAGATTGTGTGAGGTGGATTGCAGATTTTGGGGATTAAGGTGATTTTGGGCAAAATCTCAAGTTTGAGATCTGGACTTGAGATTTCTACACATGATAGCTTGGGTTATCTTTCAGTTAGCACACTTGAAATTATTGTGAGAGCTTCTATGCGCACTGGGCTAGAATTTTTGAAAGTTGATAGGGTAAAGTGGTCCCGCAATTGCATGCTCTCTGGAAAATTGTATAGAGTCTGCCATTTCTTCAATTTTCAGTGAATTGTCTTGAAAATTTCCAAGAAAATTTAGTGCGTTGTATACTACTTGCTTCCACCAAAATTTTAGAGAAATCATTCTTGCGCAGGGAGAAATGAGTTTTTGAAGTGAGGGGGGTTGTTTTCAAACCAAATCTGAAATATGGGTGCTGAATAGAAAGGTGTCTAGACCAAATGGCTCGATGAAAAGATCTGAATTTTTGCAAGGAGGGACGCCCTGGAGTTGTTATCAAGTGTGCAAAATTTTAGAGGACTATTACACATTGGTTGGGATATTTGAGTGACATTGTGAGGAAGGGTCAATTCTGCAAAGTGGAGATCTCATGCATGAGAAGTTTGAGATCAACAAAAAGCATGTTTGAGTGTTTAGATTCATCTTGGGAACATGGAGGGTCATCAAGAGTGGAAATTGAGATTATGCAAGGTTCCCTAAGGGTTTGAGGTGATTGTAGGGGTTGATTTGAGGAAAAGAGAGTTTACAATAGAATTTGAAGAGAGTGTTGAGAGGATCCAAAAACCTACACCACTTGGAGGAAAGAGTGAGTCTAAGTGCTTTCTATGTGGAGAGAAGGGACATAAGGCAAGTTCATGTCCATTGACCTTTGAGAGCAAGAGATTGAGGGAAAGGAGAGGCTTACTTGACTTGGGTTTGCATGTTGGACCTTCTTCACCAAGATTGGGAGGGAGAAGATCTAAGACCAAGGAGTTGTGTGAGGTTTGTGGAGTTGAAGGACTTCCAAAAGGACATGAGTGTAGTGGAGTAAAAGCACTTTTGGAAACTTTGGTGAAGGATCTTGGAGAGAATCTTAGTAAAGCTACAGAAATACTACCACCTTCATCAGCTAGTTCTCAAGATTAGTGATGGAGATAATCTTTCAACTTATGGATAAACTATCCATGAGAGTTAGATTAATATGCACTCTAGGATTTGATGTTGCTATAGAAATCTTGGAGCAACCTGAACCTTTTGTGTTCCCTAGAGTGGATTATTCTCAGATGGTGTTAGTCATGTATATACTCTATTAGTAATAGAGTGAGAGAAAAGAAAAGAGAAAAAAAAATTGAGAGAAAAGAAAGATAGTGAAGGGTTAAGATGGGGAAACTTCCGGTTTTCTTTGGCAAGGATGGAGAAGATGTGGAGGCCTTTGTGAGAGACTTCAAGAGAGCTTGCATAGGAAACAATGAGAGGAGGAAGAATGAGTGGGCCTCATTATTACCAGATTTCTTTGAGGATGCAGCACTTACATGGTACGAGTCAGAATATCAAAAGAGAGAGAGGAGAGAGGGGGAAGAGGAGTCTTGGGAGACTTTGACTTCAGCACTCATTGAGAACTTTCTTCCTGATGAGAGTTATGAGAGATTGATGAGTGAGGTTACATTTCTCAAGCAAGGAGATGGAGAGAAAGTGAGAGTCTATGTGGAAAGAGTGGAAAAATTGGAGTCCAGATTTCGCGTAGTGTTGAGGAAGGGTGGGGATGATGTGGAGACTACAATGATTGGCATAGGGGCCATGCTCACCAAGAATTTTGTGGGAGGGTTGAGACCACAAATTAGAAGCAAGGTGAGATATGAGAAACCTTCTTCCAAGGTTGAAGCTATCAAGATCGCAATTCGTATGGAGGAGAGTTTGGAAGAGGATGAGAGTGATTTGGTGGTGAAGGAGGTTGTGCATCCTCCTCAAGGCTACAAGTATGGTGGAACTTCTGATACTTTGGTGACAAGGGTTGCACCACAAGTAGTAATTGCTCCAGTTCTTGCACTTCCACCAAAAGATCCACTCCAAACCATCACAGAACAACTTGCGGATCTCAAGATCAATGTGGTGCAACTATGGGAGAAGAGAGAGGTGGATCAGAATGTAGGGAGAGGGCCTAGGAGTTATGGAAACTATCCATATAGAGGAGGCCAACCAGCCAACAATTTCAATGATAAAAATTGTTTTGGTTGTGGAGGAAGAGGCCATATCCAAAGGAATTGCCCAAATTCCACTTACCATGGAGGAAGGGGTTATGAGGGAGCCAATAGAGGGAAAGAGGGAGGTAGTGAAACCCAAGTGGCTCCTAATCCCAACAAAGGTAAGGGGATAGCATCCATAGATGTGGTTGAGAGCAAGTATGAGAAGGGAGAGTGCTCAAACTCCAAGGGTCTTAATTTGGAGCTTTTGGCACAAGAGAAGAAGAGAGCTCGTTTTGCAGAGGATGTTCACTCTTCTCAAGGGTTTACTTTAAGCAAGGATACTCCTATGTCAACTAGGAGCACTCGCACCTCAACACCATCAACAACAAAGACTCCAAGGAAGAAGTTGGGGATGGAGGACTTCTTGATCTCAAAGCAACAATGGAACTACAATGTGTTGGAGGATGTTGGTAGTCACAAGGCTAACATCACAGTGGGCCAATTAATTGCTTTGAACCCTACCTTGAGAAAGGAGCTTAGAGGTGGTTTGAGTTCTACAAGGAGCACGAAGAAGAAGAAGGCAAAAGTTCCAGTATCAATGGGGGTGGTGGATGCCAAGCCAGCACCATGGGAGGCTTGTGAATATGCCTCCAAGATTGATGTGAGAGTGAATGGTCACAACATCAAGGATGCATTGGTTGATGGAGGATCAGCAGTGAATGCCATGTCAGAAAGGTTGATGAAGAAGTTGGGTATGATACCCTCAAGACCTTGAACATTTGTGGTGAGCATGGCAAACAAGCAACAAGTTCAACTAGTAGGGGTGATGGATAAGGCGGTAGTTTCAGTTATGGGAGTTCAAAATCTCATGACTTTCCAAGTCTTGAAGGATTCAAGCTATGACTTACTTCTTGGGAGGCCATGGTTGAGAGCAGCACGCACAACTGATCGATGGCACAAAGGGTACTTGAGGATTGGGCCATCAAACCATAGAGTCACTGTTCCTGTGACTAACACCACCAACACTTCACATTCAGATACCCCATCTTCTGATTATTGGGAATCAGATTTTGAAGAAGGAGCTTCAGGTGTGGACACAAGCATGGAAGAGGAGACTTCCACGGAGGAGGATGAATCTGAATCTGATTCAGATGTGTATCCTTTGTGTGCTATGGATTTGGCACCTAAGCCAGAGGTTTTGAAGGACCCAGATAAATCACCATTGACACTTGAGGAGGTAGAGAGAAGGTTATCTACCCTCAAGTATGGCCCAAATGTTACCAAGGAGTAGAAGGTGAGATTTGAGGAGATTTTCCGCAAGTTCATCCATGTGTTTGCTTTTAGTTACAAGGATTTGAAGGAAGTCACCTTGGAGGAGCACAAGATAGAGGTGGAGTCACATGCAAGACCAATCCGCCAAAAGCAACGTCGCATTAGCCCACCAATATCTTTGGTTGTGAAGGAGGAGATTGATAAGCTCAAGGAGGCTGGATTTATCTTTGAGGTGGAGAATTCAGAATGGGTGTCTCCAATTGTCATTGTGAAGAAAAAGAATGGCAAGCTTCAGGTATGTGTGGATTACAAGAAGCTCAATGCTGTTACCAAGAAGGACTACTACCCATTGCCATTCATTGATGAGATCTTGGAGGAGGTTGCAGGTCATGAGAGGTACAGTTTTGGAGATGGTTATAGTGGATATAACCAAATCAAGATTGCACCAGAGCATCAACAACTCACCACATTCACCACACCTTGGGGAACTTATGCTTTCAAGGTCATGCCTTTTGGGCTTTGCAATGCTCCAGCCACATTCCAATGGTTCATGAACAAGGTATTTGAACCTTTCATTGGGAAATTTGTGAGAGATTTCATTGATGACTTTTGTGTCTATGGGAGCAAGGAGGAGCACTTTGAGCACCTAATCAAAGTCTTGCAACGCTTGGATGAGGCAAATGCATCACTCAACCCAGAGAAGTGCATTTTTGGATGTGAAGAAGGTCTACTTTTGGGGCATATCATCTCCAAGGATGGAATAGCAGTTGATCCTGAGAAGGTGAGGAAAATCTCAGACCTTCCATTCCCTTCAAGCTTGACAAAGTTACGCCAATTCTTGGGGATGGTTGGGAACTATAGGAGGTTCATCTTCTCATTTTCCAACAAGGCTTATGCATTGACCATCTACATGAAGAAGGGTGTAGATTACATGGTGATTTTGGAAGACAAGGAGGCTCTCAAAGCTTTTGAGGAGCTCAAGCAATCCCTTGTTGTAGCTCCAATTCTTGCTAAACCTGATTGGAGTAAACCTTTCATCCTCTACACTGATGCTTCTAATGTAGCTATAGGATGCACTCTTAGTCAATTACACCAAGATGGGCATGATCATCCAATAGCTTATGCTAGTAGGCAGATGGTTTCAGCAGAGAAGAACTACTCTGTCATGGAGAGAGAAGGGTTGGCAGTGATCTTTGGTCTCAAGAAGTTTAGACACTACTTGATTGGAGGGAAAGCCACCATTGTCACGGATCACAAGGCTTTGAAGTACATCTTCAACAAGCCTAATGTTGAAGGGAGACTAGCAAGGTGGATGATACTCTTGTCTGAGTATGACTACACCATTGAAGATAGGCCAGGAAAGAAACATGCAAATGCTGATTTATTATCTAGAGCCTATGATCATGATGGAGATGAGCCAGTGGATGATTCCTTCCTGGATGAGGAGCTCATGACAATCTCAGTCACTCAAGAGGTTCCAATGGAGTACAAGGAGATTGTGGATTTTGTGACAAAAGGTAACTATCCAGAAGGGATGCATGCTAGGGAGAGGAAGGCCCTTGCAGCAAGATCTAGACCTTACACAATGGTGGAGGATATTCTTTTTCACCAAGGAGCAGATGGTCTACTTCAAAGAGCAGTGGGTAAGGAAGAGTCTATCCTACTCATAAACGAGTTTCATGAAGGTTTAGTATGTGGAGGACACTTTGCAGGAAAGGTGACTGCTTTCAAGATTCTAGATGCAGGTTACCATTGGAGAGGGATTTTCAAGGATTGTCTTGATTATTGCAAAACTTGTCATGTTTGTCAAGCTTTTGCTAGAAAGTCTACATCCACTCCACCACTTAGATCAATTCCATTGCTAGGACCTTTTGAGAAGTGGGGAATTGATTTTGTAGGTCCTCTCAATAAAACCCCAAGGAACAATCGGTACATTGTGGTAGTTACTGATTACCTTACCAAGTGGGTTGAGGCTAGACCATTGAGGGACAAGAATGAAGATGAAGTGGGTAGATTTCTTTATGAACGCATTATCACTAGGTTTGGATGCCCTTTGGAGTTGGTTTCTGATAGAGGAGGAGAGTTTACAAGAAGCATTACTACAGCCATGCTACGACATTTCTCTATCACACATAGAGTAACTACATCCTATAAGCCAAATTCCAATGGCTTGGCAGAGAGAACCAATCAGACCTTGTGCATAATGTTGGCCAAAGATGCAGAAATGGAGGAGGCTAAACATCATTGGGACAAGAGGATTCATGCAGTTTTGTGGGAGTATAGGACAACCATGAAAAATTCCACTGGATATTCTCCATTTCAATTGGTGTATGGTATTAATTCTACCTTACCTATTCACTTTGATCTTCCTACCTTCCAAAGCATTCATAGGAGATTGAAGAAAGCACAAGGAGGTGATGCAGAGAAGTCAAGGAAGGATCAACTCATGGAGTTGGAAGAGGCAAGAGCAGTTGCTATGGTTCGAGTGGAGCAAGCCCAAAGGAAACAAAAGGAGAGCTATGATAAGAGGCAAGACAAGAAGAAGGTGGAGCCTTTCAAAGAAGGTGATTGGGTAATGTTGTTTGATTCCATTCGATTCAAGAGAGTGCAAAAGAAGTTTTTGCCTAAGTACTTTGGACCTTTCATAGTGGAGAAGGTGTGGGCCAATTACACCTATGATCTCAAGGAGTTGGGAGGAAGATACTTTGATAGGATTAACCATGATAAGTTGAAGATGTACCATAGAAGGTAGAGAGACCTTCACTTTGAGGACAAAGTGAAAACTTAGTCCGGGGGTAAATGTAACACCCATTTGTGCATGTGTGTGGTATTGTGATATTTAGCTTGGTATAACAAGTACTTAAGAGATATTATTTATAGAGATAAAGGATGGTTCTATATTAGTCATGGTTAGCTAAATTTAGTCATAGCTAAGATAGAGTGGACCTTACTTTAGAGGAAGTAGAAAAGATGAGCACCACTATTTTGGATTTTAGTGTGTTGACTTGGCATTATTCCTAGGTGTTTGGCTTTGAAGAAAGAGTTGAGAACTCTTGGGCCCGCAAACCCTTTTTCTTTTGGATTCTTCTTTATTCCAAGGATAGCCCATGTGAAGGAATCCTTGACTTAGTGGTTGGGTCAAGATAAGACCACATGCTTAGGGGAATATGCCCATGTGAATGGATATTCCTTTCTACTTTTTGACTTTACTTGACTTTTAGTCTAGTAACTTGAGTTACTACGGTAATTAGTAACTTTGGTACGTAACTATTTCACAAGTATATAAACAAGGGGTGAGGAGGTACTCATCATCCTTTCATTTGCAACTATCTCTCTCATTGAGTTCTCTAGTGAGCAATGTCTCGAGTCTTGAAGTGTTAGCCTTGGAGGAGTATGATGGAGTTCGGGTTCCTTGCCTTCTTAGTCCATGGTGTGCTACCATAATAGCCATCAGAGGTTCATCCTGAGTGAGAGACAGGCCGGCTCACAGAACTCGCTAGTTCGTGCAGGTTTTGCTACTGTTTTGGACCCGACGGTCCCTAGGAATGGCTGGGAATTTCACAAACAACAAATAGTATTCTATTTGGCTCAACCCGGCACCCAGACTATTGAATCAAACCATTCATACAGACGGACTAAGAGCTCCTAAAATGGAACTTCCTCGATGCTAGTCATAGATCAAACACACGATTTTCTCAGGATTTGTCATTCATAAAATTTTAGCTGCAAGGTTCACAATTTGGGAAAAGCCAACCAACTCCAGTTCATACAGTGTCTGCACTAAATTATGACAGAAAATCATTTCAGCTAACGCCTTCACACGCACTGTGTCTGATAATAGTAAAGACAACTCACCCTCCGGACTTCTTCCTTCACCTCCCAGCAGCACTCTCATCAATGCTTTCTCCTCTGAAAACCCTCTTTCTCTCTCAAAATCTTCTACAACTTTCTCTCTTGAAACTCCTCTCCTCATTTCCTGAAACTGTCAGCCCTTCATCTCTCTAAAATCCTCCGACACTTTCCCAAAAACCCTACTGTCCTTTCTCAAAATCTTTTGCAACTTTCTCTCTTGAAACTCCTCTCCTCATTTCCCGAAATTGGCAGCCCTTCTCACTTTCAATAACTCACCATCACTTCCCTACTATCTTCTCTTGAAATCCTCTGCAACTTCCTCTCTTGAAACTCCTCTCCTCATTTCCCAAAACTGGCAGCCCTTCTCACTTTCGATAATTCTCTATCACTTCCCTACTGTCTTCTCTTGAAATCCTCTGCAACTTTCTCTCTTGAAACTCCTCTCCTCATTTCCCGAAACAGGCAGCCCTTCTCACTTTCGATAATTCTCCATCACTTCCCTACTCTCTTCTCTCAAAATCCTCTACAACTTTCTCTCTTGAAACTCCTTCCCTCATTTCCCAAAACTGGCAGCCCTTCTCACTTTTGATAATTCTCCATCACTTCCCTACTGTCCTTTCTCAAAATCTTCTACAACTTTCTCTCTTGAAACTCCTCTCCTCATTTTCCAAAACTGGCAGCCCTTCTCACTTTTGATAACTCTCCATCACTTCCCTACTGTCTTCTCTCAAAATCCTCTGCAACTTCCTCTCTTGAAACTCCTCTCCTCATTTCCCAAAACTGGCAGCCCTTCTCACTTTTGATAATTCTCCATCACTTCCCTACTGTCTTCTCTCGAAATCCTCTACAACTTCCTGAAAACCGTCAGCCCTTCCTCACTTTTGATTATTATCCTTGTCAAGAACTCTTGTCCACTCTTCTCCTGAAAACCTCCCATGTCATTCCCAACTTAACTCTCAGCCCTACTGGTCCTTTCGACTCCTCACTGTCCAAACCCATGTCCAGGGTAGCATTTTTCCCAAGGTACCCTGCCAATTCTTGAAAATCCACACTCGGCCTCCTGATCTTCCCAAAATTCCAGCTGACCAAAACTCAAGCCTTCAAGTCCCTTGCCAAAATTCATCCCTTCTTTTTCTATACAAGCCTAAGCCTCTCTCAAGTTTCTGCACAGCAAGCACTTTCGAAATGTCTCTCTCTATCCTGGCCTAGCCTATCCCTTCGATACTTTTCTTGAATTCCTGCAAAAACCCTTCAAGACTTATCTGTCCTGCAAAACCCTTCAAAACTCTCTTTCTTGCCAAACCCTTCAAGATTCTCTCTTTCACTCTTCACTTCTCTGTTCTCAAAACCCCTTCAAGATTTCTCTCAAACCCCTTCACGTTTAGGAGTCCCTCTTCTTGCTGCTTGGTTCTTTGATTCCTCTCTCCTTGCAAAAGTGCTCGATACCTCTCTATCATTCAACAAAGCCCTTCAAGATTTCTCTATCTTCTCCTTTCCTTCCCAACCCTTCACTATTTCTTGTCTTCGATAAGTATCCTTTTTCCTTCCCATTATTCTTCACTATATCTCAAAACTCCTGTTTGTGTTTCCGTCAATTCCCTTCGCCTTCTTTCCCTTGTTGCTGCTAAAACTCCTGTCACCCCTTCTCCCTTGATACTTCAATTCCCTTGTCTCCAAACTCCTTTCTATCTTTCACTGTCACCCCAACCCCTCTTCCAATTCTTGTGTCCTTCCAACTTTAACTCTCTGATCTATATCTTCCTATTTTCCAGGAAAACCCTTTTAGATCCTTTGTCCTTCCAAAAACCTTCAACCTGTTCCTGTCACTTCAAAACCCTTTGACCTCCTTGTCTCCTTGATTTTCCTTTGTTGCTGCTACCCAACTCTGCCTTCCATTCTTTCCCCTTTCCCCTTTCTCTTTTCATCGATCTTTCTTTGTATTCAATTCTCCTCTCTGCCCACAATCTTCCTATTTTCCTTCCATTTTTGTCTCTCTTCCCTTTTTTTTTTCGATTCTTGATTCCTCAAACCCCTTTACGTTTAGGAGTCCCCTCTTCTTGCTGCTCTGTTCTTCGATTCCTCTCTCCTTGCAGAAGTGCTCGATACCTCTCTATCATTCAACAAAGCCCTTCAAGATTTCTCTATCTTCTCCTTTCCTTCTCAAGCCTTCACTGTTCCCTGTCTTTGATAAGTATCCTTTTTCCTTCCCACTATTCTTCACTATATCTCAAAACTCCTATTTGTGTTTCCGTCGATTCCCTTCGCCTTCTTTCCCTTGTTGCTGCTAAAACTTTTGTCACCCCTTCTCCCTGGATACTTCAATTCCCTTGTCTCCAAACTCCTTTCGATCTTTCACTATCACCCCAACCACTCTTCCAATTCTTGCAACCACTCCTTACCACTCTCGTCTGAAGTTTTTTTTAAAGCTCTTTGCTGTCCAGTCCTCATCTGTCCCAAATTTTCATACCCTACTAGCATGTACCATCCCGCAAGACCTTCACTAAAAAATAAAACCCTCTACTGTCCAGCCCTCCTCTTCTTGAAATCCTGCAACCACTCCTTACCACTCTCCTCTAGCTTTTTCTTGACGACAATGCAGAGGAGAGAAATTCACCGACAAAACCGACTGAAGAATGACTGCAATTTGGGGCAATATAAAATTGCGACTACGCAGGGGGAATTTGAACACTCTGAGTAAATTTCCAAACACTTTGAGTAGTCGTCCTACAGTAATGTGTGTCCAGAAGCCCATTGAGAGTGAGATTTTCCGAAACCGTGAGGGAGTTAGAGTGTCTCGTCCAAGAGAGGGTCTTGTTTTCCAACAGCGTAGAACGAGAGAACAAATCATGGCAAAGAAGGTGGCCAACGTGCTGGCGGTGAGAGGTTTTGAAATCCAAAGAGTAGATGTAGTAGCTAGGATCAAAGTCTTGGTTAGACTTTGTATTACATTTTCAGCATGGAACTAGAATTTCAGTTTCCCGGGAGTAATGGCAGAAATCACTGCCAGTAATTGTGAGGAGGGTCCCGAGGTGGAAGGGAAGAGAGGCAATCCGGCTCGATGGACTAAGTCGGATTTGAAGTTAGTATTGGGGAGAGAAGCAAGAGAGCCGACAGGGATCACCTTCTATCGGAAGTGTGATGCTTCAGAGGAGACGGCGGAGATCCATAACTTGTTTTTTGCTCCGAGAACTACAAATGGTTACAAGGTGGAGTCCTATTGGGACCCGATCCAAAGAAGTATCATGGGGGCAATGATGGCCATGATCAAGCCAGAACAAACGACCTACGTGACCATGCAGCAAGTAGTCTTTTGCCATCAGATGTTTGCAGGAGTTCTAGTGAATTGGGCAAGGTGCTTTCATCACCAAACGAGGTAGATGGTGGTGAATTGGAGAATGGGCTCACCACCGCATTATTTTGCACCGTTTGCAACTCATTTCTACTTCAGGCTGAACTTGCTGTCCAAAGACAAACGTCATCGTATGGTGTTGCACATGCACCCCAATTTGAGACGGGAAGCAGACAATGAGGAGCACCAGTATATGCTTCATCTACGAGCGAATGACGAGTACTTTGCAAGGACAAGACAGTAGAAAATCAAAGATGTTACCAGTCCAAAGACAAAGAAGCAAAGCAAACCCGAAGAAGCCAAGAAGTCATCCCATGCAAAGAAAGACTTGGCGGCTGATGTTGAAGACCGCCAAAGTCGTAAGAGAGGCATCATCGGGATTGGAATCTGAAGCGGAAACTGAGTCACAAGAAGAGGACTCGGAAGAAGAAGAGCTCACCTTGAAAAGTGAGGAGTCTGGGAGCAAGAGTGAGGGAGAGCCAAAAGTCCAGCAATCGGTGGTAGTAAGTGAGGCTGGTCAGGCGATGGTGGAGAACACGTCAAGACCAGAAGAGGAGGTAGAGAATCCCGCGGGGCCGAGTTCAAGAGGCCAAGACAAAGACAGTGCCGACACGATGAAGATACGAAGCTCACGACTTCGGATGAAGGAGCCGATGACGCAGGAGAAGACTCCAGACAACGATGGCGATGAAGAGGAAGAAAACTTTGGCGGGATAACATATTTGACGAAGGTGGTCACGCCATTGCTCGAGCTGTTGAAAGAACATTGGAGAGGAATTGCCCAAGATCAAAAAAAAGGATGAATGAGCTGCAGGTGGGTGAAGCATCTATTGAGTGAAGTGAAGGGGTTGCAGGAGCAACAAGTCCGAAGACATGAAGAAATTGAAGAACTTCGGAGGGAGGAACACCCGAGAAAGAAAACGCTGAGCCTGTTACAAGAAGGTTGCGAGGTTAAAGAAAAAGAACTGCAGAGTCAAGCCAGAGAATTAAAGGAGCAGGCGATGTGGCTGAGCAAGATGAAGGAAGAAGTGAGTACAGTGCGCATCGAGAATGTTCATTTGAAGGCAATGAACATCGTGATGGAGCAGGAGTTGGACAGCTTGAAGAAAAGTAGCAACAAATTGAGCACCTTACTCAATTGTTGGATGAACAAAATCTTTGACAACAAGAGCATGTAGAGAGAGTACCAGTCTGAGAAGGAGAAGATTGAATCTGATTCCCTAAACCCAAGGTATTTGAAGGCAAGAATTTCCCGAGTGTAGTGGAGAATTTTGTGTTTGACTGTGAATGTTATTTTGAAGCTACCAATCTGCAAGATGAGCAAAAATAGATTCTCTTGGCTTCTAGCCAATTGGATGGAGTGGCAAAGCTATGGTGGAGATTCCAAATGGAACAAGTTGAATGACAAATTGTTGCACCAATCTTGACATGGGTAGAATTCAAGAGTGTAATAATTAGTTGGTTCCAAGCTATAAATGCCACACGAGCTACACGGGATAGGTTGGCAGTGTTGAAATAGATTGGCTCTGTAAGAAGTTACATCACACAATTCTAGAACACCATCATGCAAATTCTAGATATATTGGAAGGTGAAGCTCTGGATTGACTTATGAGGGGCTTCAAGTTAAGAACTAAATAAGAGGTAACCATGCAAGAGTCACAACACTTGGAGGAATCTATGCGGTTGGCCAAATGTTTTGATTCCTTAGTTGCAACAACTTGGTCTTGACCTATAACACCCATTTGTGCATGTGTGTGGTATTGTGATATTTAGCTTGGTATAAGTATTACTTGAGAGATATTATTTATATAAAGATAAAGGATGGTCCTACATTAGTCATGATTAGCTAAAGTTAGTCATAGCTAAGATAGAGGGGGACCTTACTTTAGAAGAAGTGGAAAAGATGAGCACCACTATTTTATATTCTATTGTGTTGACTTGGTATTATTCTTAGGTGTTTGGCTTTGAAGAAAGAGTTGAGAACTCTTGAGCCCGCAAGCCTTTTTGTTTTGGATTCTTCTATAGTCCAAGGATAACCCATGTGAAGGAATCCTTGACTTAGTGGTTGGTTCAAGATAAGATCACATGCTAGTGGAATATGCCCATGTGAATGGATATTCCTTTTTACATTTTGACTTTACTTGACTTTTAGTCTAGTAACTTGAGTTACTATGGTAATAAGTAACTTTGGTGCGTAACTATTTCACAAGTATATAAACAAGGGGTGAGGAGGTACTCATCATCCTTTCATTAGCAACTATCTCTTTCTCATTGAGTTCTCTAGTGAGCAATGTCTTGAGTATTGGAGTGTTAGCCTTGGAGGAGTATGATGGAGTTGGGATTCTTTGCCTTCTTAGTCCATGGTGTGCTACTCTAATAGCCATCAAAGGTTCATCTTGAGTGAGAGATAGGCCGGCTCACATTTTTGGTTCCGTTGTTGGGACCTCTCTATAAGGCAAGATAATGTTCCACGTACAATTCTATATTAGACAAAAGGAGGCTATGAGAGCTCACTTAGAGAGAACTTTAGAGGAAGAGAAGGCTGAACTTATGTTAGAGAATTTGGACCCATTTGTATACCATGTAGTTCAGTATGATGTCTTTGAGGTGATTTTGTACAGCTTGTACACTTGAGAGGATTTGGAGAGATTGTGTGAAATGGATTATAGACTTTGGAGATTAAGGTGATTTTGGGCAAAATCTCAAGTTTGGGATCTAGACTTGAAATTTCTACAAATGATAGCTTGGGTTATCCTTCAGTTAACACACTTAAAATTATTGTGAGATCTGCTATGCACACTAGGCTAGAATTTTTGAAAGTTGATAGGGTAAATTGCTCCTGCAACTACATGCTCTATGAAAATTGTACAAAGTCTGCCATTGCTCCAAATTTTAGTGGATTATGCTAAAAAATTCCAAGAAAATTCAATGCATTCTATCCTACTTGTTGACACAAAAATTAGACAAAGATCATTCTTGAGAAGAGAGTAATAAGTTTTCAAAGTGAGGGGAATGGTTTTCAGACCAAATCTGAAATATGTGTGTTGAATAGAAAGGTGCCTAAGCCAAATGGCTTGATGAAAAGATCTAAAATTTTGCAAGAAGGGACACCTTGGAGTTGTGATCAAGTGTGCAGAATTTCAAAGGACTGAACATACCAATTGTGAGATTGGATTGATATTGTGAGGAAGGGTCAATTCTAGAGAGTTTAGATTTCATGCATGAGGAGTGTGAGAACAACAAAAAACATATTTTAGTGTTTAGACTCATCTTGGGAACATGGAGGGTAACCAACAATGGAAATTGAGGCTATGAAAGGTTCTCCAAGGGTTTGAGGTGATTGTAGGGGTGGATTTGAGGAGAATAGAGTTTAGAATAGAATTTGAAGAGAGTGCTGAGAGGATCAAAAAACCTATACCACTTGGAGGAAAGAGTGAGTCTAAGTGTTTTTTATGTGGAAAGAAGGGATATAAGGCAAGTTCATGTCCATTGACTTTTGAGAGCAAGAGATTGAGAGAAAGGAGAGGCTTCCTTGACTTGGGTTTGCATGTTGGATCTTCTTCACCAAGATTGGGAGGGAGAAGATCTAAGACCAAGGAGTTGTGTGAGGTTTGTGGAGTGGAAGGACTTCAAAAAAAGACATGAGTATAGTGGAGTAAAAGCACTTTTGGAGACTTTGGTGAAGGATCTTGGAGAGAGTCTTAGTACAACTACAGAAATACTACTATCTTCATCAGCTAGTTCTCAAGATCAGTGATAGAGATAATCTTTCAACTTATGGATAAACTATCCATGAGAGTTTGATTAATATGCACTCTAGGATTTGATGTTGCTATAGAAATAGCTATAGAAATCTTGGAGCAACCTAAACCTTTTTCTGTTCCCTAGGGTGGATTATTCTTAGATGGTGTAAGTCATGTATATACTTTATTAGTTATAGAGTGAGAGAAAAGAAAAGAAAAAAAGAAAAAAAATTGAGAGAAAAGAAAGATAATGAGGGGTTAAGATGGAGAAACTTCCAATTTTCTTTGGCAAGGATGGAGAAGATGTGGAGGCCATTGTGAAAGACTTCAAGAGAGCTTGCATAGGAAACAATGAGAGGAGGAAGAATGAGTGGGCCTCATTATTACCAAATTTCTTTGAGGATGCAGCACTTACATGGTATGAATCAAAATACCAAAAGAGAGAGAAAAGATATGGAGAAGAATAGTCTTGGGAGAGTTTGACTTCAGCACTCATTGAGAAATTTTTTTCCAAATGAGATTTACAAGAGATTGATGAGTGAGGTTACCTTTCTTAAAAAAGGAGATGGAGAGAAAATGAAAGTCTATATGGAAAGAGTGGAAAAGTTTGAGTCCAAATTTTGCATAGTGTTGAGAAAGGGTGGGGATGATGTGGAGACTACTATGATTCGCATAAGGGCCATCCTCACCAAGAATTTTGTAAGAGGATTGAGACTACAAATTAGAAGAAAGGTGAGATATGAGAAACCTTCTTCCAAGGTTGAAGCTATCAAGATTGCATTTTGTATGGAGGAAATTTTGGAAGAGGATGAAAGTGATTTGGTGGTGAAGCAGGTTGTGTATCCTCCTCAAGGTATTAAATATGGTGGAACTTCTGATACTTTGGTGGCAAGGGTTGCACCACAAGTAGTAGTTGCTCTAATTCTTGCACCTCCACCAAAGGATCTAATTCAAACTATCACAGAACAACTTGCAGATCTCAAGATCAATATGGTGCAACTATGGGAGAAGAGAGAGGTGGATCAAAATGTAGGGAGAGGGCCTAGGAGTAATGGAAAATATCTATATAGAGGAGGCCAATGTGCCAACAATTTCAATGAGAGAAATTGTTTTGGTTGTGGAGGAAGAGGCCATATCCAAAGGAATTGCCCAAATTCCACTTACATGGAATTTACCCAAATACGTTTTTCCTACGTGGTCGCCTTTTCTCTTCTTACCATGGAGGAAGGGTTATGAGGGAGCCAAAAGAGGGAAAGAGGGAGGAAGTGAAACCCAAGTGGCTCCTAATCCAAACAAAGGTAAGAAGATAGCTGTGACAACCCGGCAAATATCACTTTTGCGGTAATCAGGTAAGTAAAGTTTGTTCTCGGAGAGATACAAGTCAGAATTGGTCAAATACAAAGCAAAGTAACAATTTCAGTTCTTCTTGGTTGTGTCTTTAATTTCTCAGGTAGAAACCACACCTAGAAGAGAGTAACAAGCACTGATTCACAGTCTTGTCACAAAGTCACACTCCTTAATCACAACTCCATCAAATCTTTCCAAACAATCTTGATTGTGATGATTCAGGCTCTCCCAAAATGGCACTTCACTGCAAAACTACTTTGCCTCAGAATTGTGTTCCACCCCTCCACTGAAGGCACAACTTCCTTGATCAAAATTGCTTCACATCAACTTTGCACTGCACTCACAAATGCAAAATACTACCAACACTACAATTCCTCTCAGATCTTTCAAGGCATTGCTCCGATTGCACTTCACTCAGGATCAAACACACAGAATGAAGATCACGGCTGTGGAATCCAACATCCAACAAGCACACTGACTTGCACTTCGAATTTCTTCACACACTCACAAACACAGACACAAAGTTGATACTTGGAATCAAGCTCAAGCAACGAGCACTGCATCACAGCACTTCGCTTTATCTATTCTCAAAAATAATGAGCACTGAACAACAATTCTCTGCAAATGCCACTCTTAAATAGTTTATCAATGGACAGTTCTAACAACTATACCATTCTACAACAATTGTTCTAACCTGTAGATCCAAAATGACAATGCACCTCTTCATATCTACCTCTTCAAATCTCAAATCTGTTACTAATCCAATCCGATGTCTACTTCTTCCTCGGCTTTCAAACCCAAACCCGAAGTAACTTTACTTCCTACTACTTTTTCCTCAGGTTTCATACCTTCTACCTCTTCTACCAGATCCAACAATTCTCTTTCTTGATCTGAAATTTCACTAGTGGGTACTCTATCTAACTCCTTATCTCCCGACCCACTCTTCTCTAATGTCTCTGATGGCAATTCCAAAGACATTTGGACTCCTATGTTATCTACTTCATGTTTTGCTCTAACATCCCTCCGAAGTTTTTCTAGCTCTATTTTCACTAAGTCTAATCTAATTGAAATGTTATCCTCTACCTCTAAAATCTTTCTGTCTACACGAGTTCTTAACTTAATCAACAAGGCGTTCATATCAGTGTCTTTTGCCTGTCTTCACCTCGTCTCCTGCACCAACAACTTCAACTCATGCAATCTTGATTCTTCAATTCAAACGCTGGCTTCTGTACTCAACATTACGTTCACCCTGAGGACAATCTCCTTCAATGTCTCCAACCTTGTCTTCCTTTCTTGTTCCTGATCTGCAAGCCAGTCCTCTCGATACATCACCAACTCCGCTTCAAACTCGGCTTTCACCGTTTCCTTATCCTTCTCCTTCTGTATAACCTTCTCCTCCTGATTACAAAGTAACTCTCGTAATCTCTCTTCTTCCCTATACCGTGCAGCCAACTCTCTTTGCCAGAGTTGCTTCTTCTCTTCCATACTCTCCATCACTCTATCAGGCTCTTGTTCCTTTGATGCTACCCTTGCCATAGTATGGATAAGTTCCACTCTTGAATCAGCAAACTACTGCTTCAAGATTTTGTATTCAGCTACTTGTCTCTCTCTTGCTATGTCACTCTTCCTCGCAAGATCCTCTTGATAGCTCACTTCTCTCTTCAGGTCTTCAATTACCTGACTTCTCTCTACTACCTCCGCTCGCAATACTTCCCTTTCCTCCTCACCTTGGGTTACACTCTTCTTCAACTCCAAGTTCTCTTCTTCTAATTGCGCTAATACCTACAACACAGTCGTCACCTCCGGATATGTCAACTGCATCTCCTTCTTCTTGTGCTCCAACCTTACCACCAATGGGCACACAATCTCCTGCAGGTACTCCACTCCATTTCTTGCAACTACTTCTTCCTGCGTAGAAATCTCCTTCCTTACCTCTTCTTCACCCGATACTCGCCTTCTCCTCTGCAGTCATCGTATCGGGATTGATGCCTCACTCCCCGAGCTTTCTTCTACCTCTTTCTTTGCTTTACTCGGCCCCGCTTCACACTTTGCTTTACGTCTTGAGCGAACTCCTTGCTGTAATGCGATCTTCCTTTCCTTGGGCACAGTTACTTTGTCCTCCAACTGTATGTTGTCTTCGGCCTCCATCTCAGCTTGCAATTCTTCTTCTTCTTTGTATTTGTCAGCTGCTGGTGCCGATGTCATCTCTCCCACTTCATCACTATTGCTGCTCGTATCTCCACTCTGCAACGTTAGCTCGGGCTCCTCCTTGTGTTCCGAGTCTTCTGTTTTGAGCTCGGCGTCTCCTTCTGAGTCTTCATCCTCTGACTCAATCACCACCATACCTTGCCTCGGGTTACTTCTCTACATCTTCCGAGGTTTCTTGAGATCTTTGGCTTCACCTTGCCGACCTCTCTTCTTTGATTTTGGAGTGCTTGCTTCTATCTCCACGCTCTTACCCGTCTTCATGTAGTATTCATCAATGCTCGCTTCTATCTCCACGCTCTTACCCGTCTTCATGTAGTATTCATCAGTGCTCTGGATTTGGAGAATGTACTGTTGTTCCTCCACGTCGACTTCTCTTCTCAAGTCGGGATAGAAATGAGACACCATTCTGCTTTGCTCTGTCAAATTGAGCAAATTCAACCCGAGGTAAAAATGTGCTGCAAACGGCACGATGTAGTGTGGTGGCAACTTATCTCGCAAATTCCACACCATTTGTCTTGTCCTCCCATGGAAGCACCTTGCCCAATTTATAGGCTCTCCTGCAAACAATTTATGGAAGAACACCGCTTGGTATTTCATCACATAAGTTGTTCTCTCTGGCTTCAAGATTGCCATGAGAGCACTCACGATCCCTCTCTTCACTAGATCCTTGTAACTCTCAACCTTATACCCATTCTTCGTTCTCTTTGAAGAGAAAGCGTCTCTCACTTCCTGAGTTTCCTGAGCTATCTCTCCCTTCCCCAAGAACGTGGCTCCCTGCTCTGAGCCTACCTCCTTCCCGAGTATGAGTCTCCAATCTGACTCTGTCCAACGAGCCAGATTTCCTCTCTTCCCCTCTTCCTCGGGTCTATCAAGACACTTACTCTTGATGATTTTTGTCATGAATCCTGGAAAACTTACATTCCAGTTCCATGCCAAAAAGGTGATCCAAAGTCGGCTCAAGACTTCAATCCTTGCTATTACGTCTAACCTCTGAATTGCATGATTTCTCACTGCAAATTTGGAGTTCTTCTTCCCTCCTCCCATCTCTTCTACCTTCTCACTCTCTCTCAATTTCACTCTTGCAATTTCTCCCTTGTGCACTAACACGAGTCCAACTCTATTTCTCTTTCTCTGATCACCTGCAAGACGACTTCTCAACGGTGAAGGAAAATTGCTCCACATTTTGTCGTTGCAAGTTCGATTTTTATAGAGTTGCACTTCTTCATCTTCCGTCACTTCGAGTTCCTACCGAGAAATCACACCTCCGGCATGCACCTATCACTGTCAATCAACCTTTGCGCGTTGTCGTGGGGAACGTTTGGTCTCGAGAGTGCACCGAGCACATGGCTGCTTGTGCTTAGTTTTCCCTATTGTCCTTCTTTTGGGTCTTTCCCATAGACTGACATTCCTTCCCTACTCCTGGTTTGTCGGGAATTTGTCTCTATATGAACTTGTTGTTCAGTTTCCCTAAGGTTGGCTCTCCCTGAAGGTTTTTATTTTTATCCTTGACTTTCATAAAATTAATCTTGTCATGCTAGTCTGGTGTTATGGTTTCTACCTCTGCCTGGTCTCATATTCTATTTTCACGTCAGGTTCAAGCTATGGTTCGGGATCTGGCAGTTCATAGACCTAGGTCAGGTGGCCCTTTAATAAAATAAAAGAAACAACAACTGAGTGATCTAACCAAACATAAACCTGGGCATCCAGATCATTTACTTAGGCTATTCACATGGACCGGACTGAGAGTTCCTAGAATGGGTTTTCCTCAACTCTAGTCACAATTCATAACACAATCCGCTTCCAAGATTCATCATTCACAGGAGTTTCAACAACAACGTTCACAAGGTTGGATAAGTCAAATAGTTCTAGTCAAGACAATGCCTGCCCTAAGGTTGCAACTGATCATCAACTCAGCCGGCAGTTCACATATATTCTGTCCGACAGCAGGCAAGGCAATTCACCCTCCGAACCTCTTCATTCTCCTATGCCCTGTTTTGCATATCAGATTCACTCCATTCAGACAGGCCAACCAACTTCAAATCTTTCTTGCCTTTGTTCCAGATGAGCTGAGCCACCTCGAAATTCTCCTCCTTTTCTTCCTGACTAGCTCCTATCACTGCCTGTTCAGTCACTCTTCACAACATCTTCCCAAAAAAAAATATATCTTTCTTCTTCACTCCTATCCTCACCTTCGGGACATTATCCTTTGGCAACTTCTGTAGCAAATCCCCTTCAGACCTGCAAAAATTCCTCTCCAATTCTGTCCCTCAACACTCTATCAACATTTTCCCTCTGAAATCTCTCTTCCTCAGTCCTGTTCTCACCTTTGTGAGAGTTTCTTTTGCTACTCCTGCAGCCTGCCCTTCAGACCTGCGAAAATTGCCCTTCTATCCAAGCACTTCCTCTCCTGCACATTTGTTCATTCCTTCAAGAAGAAACCTTTCTCTCCCCTGCACTCTCAAGCCCTTCTTGTCCTGCGAAAATTGCCCTTCTGTCCAAGCACTTCCTCTCCAGCACATTTGTTCATTCCTTCAAGAAGAAACCTTTCTCTCCCCTGCACTCTCAAGCCCTTCTTGTCCTACAAAAATTGCCCTTCTCTCCAAGCACTTCCTCTCCTGCACATTTGTTCATTCCTTCAAGAAGAAATCTTTCTCTCCCCTGCACTCTCAAGCCCTTCTTGTCCTGCGAAAATTGCCCTTCTGTCCAAGCACTTCCTCTCTTGCACATTTGTTCATTCCTTCAAGAAGAAACCTTTCTCTCCCCTACACTCTCAAGCCCTTCTTGTCCTGCAAAAATTGCCCTTCTGTCCAAGCACTTCCTCTCCTGCACATTTGTTCATTCCTTCAAGAAGAAACCTTTCTCTCCCCTGCACTCTCAAGCCCTAACATTACCTGCGAAAATTGCCCTTCTGTCCAAGCACTTCCTCTCCTGCACATTTGTTCATTCCTTCAAGAAGAAACCTTTCTCTCCCCCGCACTCTCAAGCCCTAACATTACCTGCAAAAATTTGCCCTTCTGTCCAAGCACTTCCTCTCCTGCACATTTGTTCATTCCTTCAAGAAGAAACCTCCTCTCCCCTGCACTCTCAAGCCCTTCTTGTCCTACGAAAATTGCCCTTCTGTCCAAGCACTTCCTCTCCTGCACATTTGTTCATTCCTTCAAGAAGAAACCTTTCTCTCCCCTGCACTCTCAAGCCCTAACATTACCTGCGAAAATTTTCCCTTCTGTCCAAGCACTTCCTCTCCTGCAACTTTGTTCATTCCTTCAAGAAGAAACCTCTCTCCCCTGCACTCTCAAGCCCTTCTTGTCCTGCGAAAATTTGCCCTTCTTGTCCTGCAAAAATTTGCCCTTCTGTCCAAGCACTCCCTCTCCTGCACATTGTTCATTCCTTCAAGAAGAAACCTTTCTCTCCCCTGCACTCTCAAGCCCTTCTTGTCCTGCGAAAATTGCACTTCTGTCCAAGCACTTCCTCTCCTGCACTCTTGTTCATTCCTTCAAGAAGAAACCTTTCTCTCCCCTGCACTCTCAAGTCCCTAACAGTACCTGCTAAAATTGTCTTCTTGCAACCTCACCAAACCACTTCACATTACTGCAAAATTTGTCTTCGTGCAGCCCTCACAAACCCCTTCACAGTCCTGCGAAAATTGCCTTCTTGAAACACTTTCTGCCCTACACTTTCAAGCCCTCACATTCCTGCAAAAATTGCCTTCATGCACCTCACCAAAACCCATCACAGTCCTGCGAAAATTGCCTTCATGAAAACACTTTCTGCCCTGCACTTTCAAGCCCTCACATTCTTGCAAAAATTGCCTTCATGCACCTTACCAAAACCCATCACAGTCCTGCAAAAATTGCCTTCATGAAAACACTTTCTGCCCTGCACTTTCAAGCCCTCACATTCCTGCAAAAATTTCCTTCATGAAACACTTTCTGCCCTGCACTTTCAAGCCCTCACATTCCTGCGAAAATTTCCTTTCTGTCCCTGCACTTTCAAGCCCCTTCCTGTCCAACTCAAAAATTTCTCTCCTCTGTGTGTGTTCCTCTGTCCAAACCCTCCAGCTTCTCAAGAATTTCTCCTCCTGCCAAACCCCCTCCTGTCCAACTCGAAAATTTCTCTCCTGTGTGTGTTCCTCTGTCCAAACCCTCCAGCTTCTTGAGAATTTCTCCTCCTGCCAAACCCTCTCCTGTCCAACTCAAAATTTCCTCTCCTGATTTTTCCTCTGTCCCTAAAAAGCCTTCCTGACTACTCCTTCATGATCATTCCAATTCCTTTTGATTCACTTCCTTCCTGCCCACCTTCTGTCCTCTGCCCCCAAACTCCTCCTGTCATTCCCGAAAAAAAACCCCTTGCTCTCTCGAAACTCATCTGTCCCTTTTCAAAAAAAATCCTACTCCTTTCTTCTCCCGAAAATTTCTGCCACTCCTCTCGAAATCCTCTGCCAAACCCTCTCGAAATCTTTTGGCATTTTATGAAAACCCTCAGCCCTTCTCTGTCTCCTCACTTTCTCTCAAAAACCAGGTAGCAAAACCACACCCGAGACATATTATCATAAATCCCTGTTCCTTACAACAAATAAAAGAGAAAAGAAAATTTATCACACCAAAAGCCTCAAGGGTACACGTGGGCTATTTTCCCGACGACAGCGTATGAGCCGCCAGTTTTCAAACGGCCCCTTCTTGAATTTCTCACCCTAACAAAAGGTTGTTAGACTGTCTTCACCTTGGGTTGAGCTCCCCCCAATCCAAAGACAATTTACTTTGGGTTGTATGCTGATAGGGCATTTCCAAATACTTCACCTTATGACCTAAAGTCACTTTACTTCGGGTTTCATCCCGAAGACTCTTTTCTTCGCCTTCTTCGGCCATTCAGGCACAATCCGACTTCTCTATACACTTCTTCTCCTTTATTCTGAAAAAAACAGAAAATGTGGGCACCACAATAGCATACATAGATGTGGTTGAGAGCAAGTATGGGAAGAGAGAGTGCTCAAACTCCAAGGGTCTTAATTTGGAGCTTTTGGCACAAGAGAAGAAGAAAGCTTGTTTTGTAGAAGATGTTCACTCTTCTCAAGGATTTACTCCAAGCAAGGATACTCTTATGTCTACTAGGAGCACTTGCACCTCAACACCATCAACAACAAAGACTCCAAGGAAGAAGTTGGAGATGGAGGACTTCTTGATTTCAAAGCAACAATGGAACTACAATGTGTTGGAGGATGTTGGTAGTCACAAGGCTAACATCATAGTGGGCCAATTGATTGCTTTGAATCCTACTTTGAGAAAGGAGCTTAGAGGTGGTTTGAGTTCTACAAGGAGCAAGAGGAAGAAGAAGGCAAAAGCTCCAATATCAATGAAGGTGGTGGATGCCAAGCTAGCACCATGGGAGGCTTGTGAATATGCCCCCAAGATTGATGTGAGAGTGAATGGTCACAACATCTAGCATGCATTGGTTGATGGAGGATCAATAGTGAATGCCATGTCAAAAAGGTTGATGACAAAGTTGGGTATGATACCCTCAAGACCTTCAACATTTGTGGTGAGCATGGCAAATAAAAAACAAGTTTGACCAGTAGGGGTGATGGATAAGGTGGTAGTTTCAATTATGGGAGTCCAAAATCTCATGACTTTCTAAGTCTTGAAGGATTCAAGCTATGACTTACTTCTTGGGAGCCATGGTTGAGAGCAGCACACACAACAGAGAGATGGTACAAAGGGTACTTGAGGATTGGGCCATCAAACCATAGAGTCACATTTCCCGTGACTAACACCACCAACACTTCACATTTAAATACACCATCTTCTGATTATTGGGAATCAGATTCTGAAGAAGGAGCTTCAGTTGTGGACACAAGCATGGAAGAAGAGACTTCTATGGAGGAGGATGAATCTGAATTGGATTCAGATGTGTATCCCTTGTGTGCTATAGATTTTGCACCTAAGCCAAAGGTTTTGAAGGACCCAGATAAATCACCATTGACACTTGAGGAGGTAGAGAGAAGGTTAGCTACCCTCAAGTATGGCCCAAATGTTACCAAGGAGGAGAAGGTGAGATTTGAGGAGATTTTCTGCAAGTTCATCCATGTTTTTGCTTTCAATTACAAGGATTTGAAAGAAGTCACCTTGGAGGAGCACAAGATAGAGGTGGAGTCACATGCAAGACCAATCTGCCAAAAGCAATGTCGCATTAGCCCACCAATATCTTTGGTTGTGAAGGAGGAGATTGATAAGCTCAAGGAGGCTGGATTTATCTTTGAGGTGGAAAATTCAGAATAGGTGTCTCTAATTGTCATTGTGAAGAAAAAGAATGGCAAGCTTTTGAGTATGTGTGGATTACAAGAAACTCAATGTTGTTACCAAGAAAGACTACTACCCATTGCCATTCATTGATGAGATCTTGGAGGAGGTTGCAGGTCATGAGAGGTACAATTTTGGAGATGGTTATAGTGGATATAACCAAATCAAGATTGCACCAAAGCATCAACAACTCACCACATTCACCCCACCTTGGGGAACTTACGCTTTCAAGGTCATGTGTTTTAGGCTTTGCAATGCTCCAACCACATTCCAACGGTTCATGAACAAGGTATTTGAACCTTTCATTAGGAAATTTGTGAGAGACTTCATTGATGATTTTTGTGTCTGTAGGAGCAAGAGGGAGCACTTTGAGCACCTAATCAAGGTCTTGCAACGCTTGGATGAGGCAAATGCATCACTCAACCCAGAGAAGTGCATTTTGGATATGAAAAAGGTCTACTTTTGGGTCACATCATCTCCAAGGATGGACAAGTAGTTGATCTTGAGAAGGTGAGGAAAATCTCAAACCTTCTATTCCCTTCAAGCTTGACAAAGTTACACCAATTCTTGGGGATAGTTGGGTACTATAGGAGGTCCATCATCTCATTTTCCAACAAGGCTTATGCATTGACCATCTACATGAAGAAGGGTGTAGATTACATGGTGATTTTAGAAGACAAGGAGGCTCTCAAAGGTTTTGAAGAGCTCAAGTAATCCCTTGTTGTAGCTCCAATTCTTGCTAAACCTGATTGGAGTAAGCCTTTCATCCTCTACATTGATGCTTCTAATGTAGCTATAGGATGCACTCTTAGTCAATTGGACCAAGATGGGCATGATCATCCAATAGCTTATGCTAGTAGGCAGGTGGTTTTAGTAGAGAAGAACTACTCTATCATAGAGAGAGAAGGGTTGGCAGTGATCTTTGGTCTCAAGAAGTTTATACACTACTTGATTGGAGGGAAAGCCACCATTGTCACGGATCACAAGGCTTTGAAGTACATCCTCAACAAGCCTAATGTTGAAAGGAGACTAGCAAGGTGGATGATACTCTTGTCTGAGTATGACTACACCATTGAAGATAGACAATGAAAGAAACATGCAAATGTTGATTTGTTATCTAGAGCCTGTGATCATGATGGAGATGAGCCATTGTATGATTCCTTCCTGGATGAGGAGCTCATGACAATCTTAGTCACTCAAGAGGTTGTGGATTTTGTGACAAGAAGTAACTATCCAAAAGGGATACATGTTAGGGAGAGGAAGGCCCTTGCAGCAAGATCTAGATCTTACACAATGGTGGAGAATATTCTTTTCACCAAGGAGTAGATGGTCTACTTTGAAGAGCAGTGGGTAAGGAAGAGTCCATCTTACTCATAAAGGAGTTTCATGAAGGTTTAGTATGTGGAAGACACTTTGCAAGAAAGGTGATTGCTTTCAAGATTCTAGATGCAGGTTACCATTGGAGAGGGATTTTCAATGATTATCTTGATTATTGAAAAACTTGTCATGGTTGTCAAGCTTTTGCTAGAAAGTCTACATCCACTCCACCACTTAGATCAATTCCATTGCTAGGACCTTTTGAGAGGTGAGGAATTGATTTTGTATGTCTTCTGAATAGAACCCCAAGGAACAATCAATACATTGTGGTAGTTATTGATTACCTTACCAAGTGGGTTGAGGCTAGACCATTGAGGGACAAGATTGAAGATGAAGTTGGTATATTTCTTTATGAACGCATTATCACTAGGTTTGGATGCCCTTTGGAGTTGGTTTTTGATAGAGGAGGAGAGTTTACAGGAAGCATTTCTACAGCCATGCTACAACGTTTCTCTCTCGCACATAGAGTAACTACATCCTATAAGATGAATTCCAATAGCTTGGTAGAGAGAACCAATCAGACCTTGTGCATGATGTTGGCCAAAGATGCAGAAATAGAGGGGGCTAAACATCATTGGGACAAGAGGATTCATGCAGTTTTGTTGGAGTATAGGACAACTATGAAGACTTCCATCGGATATTCTCCATTTCAATTGGTATATGGTATTGAGTCTACCCTACCTATTCACTTTGATCTTTTGTAATACTCTGAGGACAAGAGAAGAGAGAAAACACAGATTACACACTCAACATTTGGTGCCCCAAAGGAGCACCTTCTCTTTATTATATAGACAAAGAGGATCTCCTCCAAGGAAGCTCCACCATAGGATTAGGCACACAGATAGATGACATGTCAGCAAGCTCCACCCTTGGATTACTTACTTGGATGGGTGACTTATTGGTCTAGGTCTTATCTGGTTGGTCAAATAAGCTTTGATCAGAGGGAATCTTTTAGGGAATCTTCCTATAGGAGTCTCAAAATCATGTAAGGTACCGTTGGAAAGATCTCGATGAGACAAACCAGGGGGGAGGGAAGGCCAGCCTTTCCACCATTAGGGGAGAAATCTACACATCTTGGATGCCTAATTCATCCATTTAGGCCTCCAAAATTGCCTTCAAAGATTTCAGGCATATTTTGGCTTCTACTCTATTAGTAGAAGTCCCTTTTTGGTGATACCTCTTTCTGATCTGTTTAATCCATCATGTGAAACATCCTTCCAGATGTTACCAAACCAATTCTCACCTTTAAATCATATGTCTAGCTATTGGTTCTAAGGTTCTCAAGTCTATATTGGTTTCTACTCTATTAGTAAAAAGTACTCTTTTGGTGATACTTCTATCTGATCTATTTTGACCATCATGTATAACATCATTCTAGATGTTACCAAACCAAATTTCACATCTAGATCATATGGCTAGCTCTTGGTATTACATCTTCCTACCTTCCAAAGCATTCATAGGGGATTGAAAAAGCACACTGAAGTGATGTAGAGAAGTCAAGGAAGGAATAACTCATGGAGTTAGAAGAGGCAAGAGCAGTTGCTATGGTTTGAGTGGAGCAGGCCCAAGGAAACAAAAGGAGAGCTATGACAAGAGGCAAGGCAAGAAGAAGGTGGAGCCTTTCAAAGAAGGTGATTGGGTAATGTTGTTTGATTCTATTTGATTCAAGAGAGTGCAAAAGAAATTTTTGCCTAACTACTTTGGATCTTTCATCGTGGGGAAGGTGTGGGGCAATTACACCTAAGATTCAAGGAGTTGGGAGGAAGACACTTTGACAAGATTAACCATGATAAGTTGAAGATGTATCATAGAAGGTAGAGAGACCTTCACTTTGAGGACAAAGTGAAAACTTAGTTCGGGGGTAAATGTAACACCCATTTGTGCATGTGTGTGGTATTGTGATATTTAGCTTGGTATAAGTATTACTTGAGAGATATTATTTATATAGAGATAAAGGATGGTCCTACATTAGTCATGATTAGATAAAGTTAGTCATAGCTAAGATAGAGAGGACCTTACTTTAGAAGAAGTGGAAAAGATGAGCACCACTGTTTTGGATTCTAGTGTGTTGACTTGGTATTATTCTTAGGTGTTTGGCTTTGAAGAAAGAGTTGAGAACTCTTGAGCCCGCAAGCCTTTTTGTTTTGGATTCTTCTATAGTCCAAGGATAGCCCATGTGAAGAAATCCTTGACTTAGTAGTTGGGTCAAGATAAGATCACATGCTAGTGGAATATGCCCATATGAATGGATATTCCTTTTTACTTTTTTATTTTACTTGATTTTTAGTCTAGTAACTTGAGTTACTATGGTAATTAGTAACTTTGGTGTGTAACTATTTCACAAGTATATAAACAAAGGATGAGGAGGTATTCATCATCCTTTCATTTGCAATTATCTCTTTCTCATTGAGTTCTCTAGTGAGCAATATCTTGAGTATTGGAGTGTTAGCCTTGGAGGAGTATGATGGAGTTGGGATTCTTTGCCTTCTTAGTCCATGGTGCGCTACCATAATAGCCATCAAAGGTTCATCCTGAGTGAGAGACAGGTTGTCTCATAGACCTCGACCTCCACAAAACTTACCAATACATTACACACGGGTGGAGGAGCTAACACCAATGGAGATTGATGCCATTCAATGGAGACCACTTGGCCACTATAGATAGAGAGAAACTATGACAAAATGGTAGTTGTTTTTATTGTCACCAATTGGGACATCGCATCACTAAATGTCCACTCAAGAATGGGTGACCTCAACAAGTTGCCAGATGGAGTTTGTGGAGTGGAATGATCAAAGAAATGAGGAATCCTAGTAGGAGCTTTTTGAGCCACCTATTGGGAGCTTGGTTAGTTCCAATGGGATTAAAGGCTCAACCTATGCAAGTTTGCTTCACTTGCAAGGTACAATATCTAATCTAGGTTGTAGGATTTTGGTTGATTCTAGAAGTTCAAAGAATTGCATGTCTATGCTTGTAGCAAAGGAATTGGGTATTCCTATCAAGCCAATAATTGGAAATAGATTGATGATGGCGGATGGTATAAAGGGTTTTGCATTATGTACCTCACATCCTGTTACGTTCAAGATTAGGAAGGAGTATTTAGAGTGTATGAGGTTTGTAGTAGCACCTCTACACTATGATGTCATTCTAGGACTACGTTGGCTTGAACGTCATAAGGTTCAATTTGATTGGACCCGACGATAAACTCAAGTACAACACCAAGGTAGGAATTTCCAATTAGGTTGTCTAGCACCTTTGAGTAAGACACCTAAAAATAGTCAATCCTAGAATAGGAAGTTTGTTGAGAAGGTAGCCATAGAGTAAGCTTGAAGGGAGATGAGTCCCAAGTTGGGAAGTTTACCAGGAAGGTAGCCATGGAGCAAGCTTTGAAGAAAGATGAGACCCTAGATGGGAAGTTTGTTAGTGAAGCAACGATAGAGCAAGCTTTGGAGGAAGACAAGTCTACTTTTGTGGTGTGGATCAAGCCAATTGCACAAGGACAATCTAAGGGGGGCCAAGAGCCTCATCAAGCAATGGTTGATCAGATAGTTCAAGAGTTTGCGGACGTGTTTCCAGATGATTTGCCAAAGGGATTACCCTCCGATTGTGGTATGCCCTTCAAGATTGAGTTATTACTAAGGAGTACTCCAATGAGTAGACCAATCTATTGGCTCTCACCAAAGGATTTGGAGGAGTTGCGGATAACACTTACAAAGTTGTTGGAGAAGACTTCATACGACATAGCACCTCTCCTTGGGAAGCACTGGTACTATTTGTGAGGACTTCATTTTTGTATTGATTACTGTGGACTCAATAAGAAAACACTAAAGAATGTATGTCCTTTGCCTCAAATCGATGACTTGCTTGATCAATTGAGTGGAGCATGATACTTTTCTAAGTTGGATCTTTGTAGCGGCTATTGGCAAATCCCCATTGATAGGGAGGATGTGCAAAAGACTGCCTTTTGCACAAGGTATGAGCATTTTGAATGGAGAGTTCTACCTTTCGGGCTCACTAATGCTCTAGTAGTCTTCATGAATCAAATGCATTGCATGTTGGATGGACTATTGGATCCATACATGGTGGTGTTCTTGGATGATATCTTAATCTATAGCAAGATAGAGGCAGACCATGTGAATCATGTGCGAGAAGTCCTAAGATGACTATGATAATGGAAATTTTTTGTAAGAAGTCAAAGTGTACCTTTTTGTAGAAGGAAGTTACCTTCTTGGGTAACAAGATCTCATCAGAGGGGATCAAGATGGAAGAGGAGTAAATCAAGGCCATTACTGATTGGCCTACTCCAAAGGATTCTACAAAAGTATGGACATTTAATGGATTGGCCAATTTTTACCGACGATTCATCCATTATTATGCTCATGTGACTGCACCATTGATTGATCTCTTGGGAAATACCCTGAGCTTCCAGTGGACCACCAGCACAAAGAAGCATTCTAAAAGTTGAAACATATGGTGTCTTTAAGGCCCATTCTTCAACCATATGATCCTCAACTACCCTATTTGGTTGATTTTGATGCTTCTAACTTTGCAATTGAAGCCATGTTGCAACAAGAATTCCCAAATGGACTACATCCCATTACCTTTATATCTTGCCAAATAAATACGACTAAAAGAAATTACTTTGCTTGAGATCAAGAACAGCTTGCAATGGTATATGTCACCAAGGTATGGAGGCATTATCTCTTGGGGAAACAAGTGATCATGCAAAATCATCACAAGTCATTATTGTAAACCTTACACTTGGAACACATGAAGAGTAGACATCATTGATGGGAGGAACAACTCCGATTGTTTGATATCAAACTTGAGTACATATTAGGTCAGTTCCATGTCATCCCTGATGCTCTATCACAATGACCTGTTGAAGTCTCTTCCTCTCATCACGGCAGCAATTACGACGGTGTCAATTGACCCTAAGGTTCTAACACGGGTTTTGATCAACTCTACAACAAGATCCCTTCTTCCAAGTGGTATATGGTTGTATTGCGGCATGCAACAAGGAGTACAACACCTTCTCCTTCAAGGAAGGCCTTCTATTCCATGAGGCCTGGATCTCTGTTCCAACCAAAGGTGATCTCCGACTTGTGCGCCTTCAAGAAGCCCATGATTTACCAATAGCCATTGTCACATGGGTGTGGACAAGACCTTGCATACCCTCCAATGCCAATAGTGGTGGCCCAACATGACACAAGATGTTTGAGAGTTTGTCTGATCGTGTGTGAGCTGCCAACGTGACAAGGTCACAACCAAAAGCCAAGTGGACTCCTTCAACCACTCCTCATTCCATCCGCTGTTGTCGGGAAAAGGCCAGATGAGAGTGATGAGGACTGGACAGCATAGAGTTTTCAAAAAAAAAAAGAATGTCAGATGAGCTTGGTAAGGAGTGGTAGTTGGAAATTTTGTGAAAGGAACAGAAAAAGGTTTTGCAAAGGACAGGAACAGGAAAAGGATTTTTTGCAAAGGACAAGAACAGAAAAAGGTTTTGCGAAGGACAAGAACAGAAAAAGGTTTTTTTCCTGCAAAGGAGGAATGAAGAAGGGAAAAGCAAGAAAACAAGGAAGTCGAGGGGTTTGGGGAGGGACAGGAACAGTTTGAAAGGGGTTTTGGGAATTGGAGGTAAGGTAGGAAGGATCGAGGGGAAAAAAGGAAGGGCAAGAGATAGACGGGGGATCGAAAGAGAGAACAGAGGGAGAGCGTGTTACAGCGGAGTTCAGGTTTCGAAGGAGGAAGCAGGAAAGAGAGAGAGGGATCAAATAAGAACAAGGAAACGCAGGGGAGATAAGGTCATTGACGGAGAGTGATCAAAGAGAGAACTGGGAATAGAAAAGAAAAAGAAAGAGAAGGAAGGGAAAAACAGAGTTCAGATTTGGAACAAGGGAATAGAGGAGAGAGTTTTGACGAATTGAAGGAGTGTTGTGACAGGACTGGGAAAAATAAAGAGTTCACAAATCGCATGGAGGGTTTTGAGACTTTTTTTTTGCAGAGTTCAGGTTTCGAAGGAGGAAGCAGGAAAGAGATAGAAGGATCTAATAGGAACAAGGAAACGCAGGGGAAGGAAGGAGGTGGAAGGGACTGGGTTGATTACGAAGGGGCTTTGCGTGTATTCTTGGCTCTCCATCTTCATGGTGAAGGATAATTGGACTGTGCAGAAGTTTCAGCTTCTGTATGTGGATGTACCGGTTGTGTTCAAATCCTCTCCCCGTCCATAGCAAATGCGGGTTCAGATGCTCTGCTGTGTTTGAACACACGGAAGTCAAATTGCTCACCGTCTAGTTGACTTGTTCTCGACATATGTCGGCTAAGAAGGATTTTGCTACAACGAGATTGTGGAACAGGCCAGTTTGGGTCCCTATGGTTGATGAATGTGGAGGAAGTAGACAGGAACTGGGTATCGTTGGGTCTTAGATTCTAGGGTCATGCAGGAAGATCCCGCGTTTCTCTCCTGGGCCGAAAGGGAAGTTGGCAAGGTTGGTCAGGAGTTGAGTTTTCACAGTGAGAAGGACTGCCAGTTTTGGGAAATGAGGAGAAGAGTTTCTGGAAAGTGCAGGGGATTTCGAGAGAAACAGTAGGGAAGTGAGGGAGAAATATTGAAAGTGAAAAGATCTGCCAAATTTCGGGAAATGAGGAAGAGAGTTTCGGGAAAGTGCAGGGGATCTCGAGAGAAACAGTAGGGAAGTGAGGGAGAAATATCGAAAGTGAAAAGATCTGCCAAATTTCGGGAAATGAGGAAGAGAGTTTCGGGAAAGTGCAGGGGATCTCGAGAGAAACAGTAGGGAAGTGAGGGAGAAATATCGAAAGTGAAAAGATCTGCCAAATTTCGGGAAATGAGGAGGAGAGTTTCGGGAAAATGCAGAGGATTTCGAGAGAAGACAGTAGGGAAGTATTGAGAATTATCGAAAGGTAAGAAGGGGTGCCAGTTTTCCGGAAATCAAGAGAGGAGTTTCAGAGAGAGGAAGTTGCAGAAGATTTTGAGAAAAGAACAGTAGAGTTTCAGGAAGTTTGTAGAGGATTTTCGAGAGAAGTGGCAGAAATATTAGTGAGAGGAAAGACTGAGGGTTTTCAGAAAATCCCAGAGAGTTTCAAGAGAGAAAGTTGCATAAAAGGTTGCAGAAATTTTCGAGAAGAAGGAGACAGAGGGTTTTGAATTTTGGCAGAGAGCAGTAAGTAGCGACGGGAGAAGAAGGATAGAAAGGAAACGGAATTGGAATGACAAGGGAATAAACAAAAAGGTCTAGAGAGTAGGGAGTGGAGGATCGTGGAGACAAGAAGGAGTGAGGTATCGTGGAGTCAGAAGAAAGGAGGAGAATTACAGAAAATACAGAAAGAAGTGAAAGATTGTGGAGGCAAGAAAAGGCAAAGAATCAAGAGAAGGCATTTCGAGTTTGACAAAGTGCAGTAAGGTTCAAGTTGGGAGGAAGCACTGTGTATCGGTGATTTAGTCAGCGGAGGCCTTGTGAGTTAGTTTCTGGAACATGTATGTTGAAGAGATGGATTTCTGCAGGCAAATTGGGAGCAGAGCAGAGGATGAGATGAAAGCAATAGGTTTCAAAATGGCTATCTATTGATGATGCTGAGTTAGTTTGAGAACACGGTGCATACAAGTGCCGGATCTTCTTGTCTTTTGGCGCGGTGGGCAGTTCCTTGTAGAAGATTTGGAAGCGACTTTAGGTTTGACCCGCCAATCCAAGGAGTAAGAAAGATTAATTTGGTGATGGTGAGACCGGGAGGACCGATCGATGGACCTGCAATAGCTTAAGTTGGATTATTTCTGGATCGAGTGAATTGTGGGACTGGAGGACCAGTGAGAGGAGTTTCTTAGTTTTTTGTTGCAGTGTATTGTCATCTACCGTTGTCGTAGTGCGTTCTCTTGTCTTACTGTCATCAAACCAGATTGAGTTCTTGGAGTGTTATTTGCGGTTTCATGCAGTATATATCATGGGAAATGTGTTTGAGCAAATTTGATTAGTGCATTGGCTTGGATTTATTGGGAGCACTAGAATGAGGAGGAGCAGCAGGTGTGCTGCTGCGGCTTGAGTTTCTCCAATGGGACTGAAGCAAGAACTGAAGCGGATTTTATCGGAAAACCAATAGAAGCAAGCACAAACTCGCGAGCGAGAGCAGATCCTTGTGTTGTTGTACTTCCTGGGGCCTCGTCTTACTGAGGCCAGACCTGGAAAATGAGTGATCTTATCGTATGAAGGGGAGAGATGGGAGTGACGGTGATTGACTGTTGCTGCTTGGGACAGATCATTCTCTCTGGAAGATCAGTCTGGACCAGAACTGCAAAACCCACCAGACCCAAAACATATTAAAGCCGAGGATAATAGACCAACCAAGAGATCAAGAATAATGAGCCGAGACTAATAATAGACGGTACAAGAAGGACAAAACACTCCAAAAGCCTAAGCGCAGGCAGCCAGGTGCCCAGCGCAATCTCGAGACCATACGATCCCCACGACACCGCTCAATAGGAACACATGAGCTTGGATCTCATCACATCCTTGCCCAAGACACAACAAGGACATACATCAATTGTGGTGTTTGTGGATAAGCATAGTAAGCAAATCCACTTGGCACCAACCTTTGATATTATGGATGCTTCAACCTTAGTGCAAATCTACTTGGATAATGTCTTCAAGTATCATAGGATGCCACTTGTACTCATCTCTGACCGTGATCCTTGATTCACCAAGAAGTTTTGGCAAGCACTCTTCCAGATACTCGGCACTAAGCTTGCTTTGTCCACGGCCTATCATCCTCAAACTGATAGACAAACCAAACGTGCAAATTGTACCTTGGAGGTTGTGTTGCATACCTTTGTCAACATCCACCATACCAATTGGGATGAATGTCATGCAATTGCAAAATTTGCCGACAATAATTCCAAACAAGCAAGCATTGGATTGTCTCCTTTCTTTCTCAATTTTGGCCAAGATCCACTTGTTCCAAATTCTCTTATTGCTCCTCTTGCATCTTAGGTCCCTCATACTTCAAGCTTCTTGACCACCATATCCCAATCTCTCCAACAAGCCAAATCTCATCTCCTTTTTGCTCAAAATTGTCAAAAACAATATGCGGACCACCATCATCTTGATCTTACCTTTGAAGTTGGTGATAAAGTCATGTTATCCTCTAGTAACCTACCCCTTTCACTTGATATCCAAGTTTGTAAACTTACCCCTAATTGGATAGGACTCTTTGATGTCACCCAAATCATATCTCATGTTGCTTATTGACTTGCCTTATCTTGTCATATGCGCATCCACCCTTTCTTTCATATTTCCAAGTTTAAGTTGTTGATAACATCTTGGATGTTGGGCGTCAGTCTTAGACAGTGGTAGTGGCTGATATGTCACCTATGGCAATGGTGAACCTAGTTGGATAACCTAGAGCTGCTTTTCCTACACTTATGAGTTTCTAAGGTTCTCATGCTTTTTGAGAGAGAGATCTTGGACTAGTTTAGGACTCATAGTTACAGCAATTGGTGGAGCCCAACGTTGATTAGAGAGAGCGGGTGATGGGTTTTTGCACCTGTATTACCGTTGTTCTAGTAGTGTTAGAGGCATCTAGGTGTTAGGTCAGGCTATGGACTTGAACTGTTTGACCTAGATTGTGAGCCTTGGCTTGGCAGAGCAACATAGGATGCACTTGATAGGCATATGTGGTACCCACATTTTTTGATTTTGACTTAAATTGAAGAAGAAATGTATAGTCAAGGTGGAATTGAACCCAAATGGAGATAGAAGAAGAAGAATTTGATCTACAGGTTGAAGGAAAAGTAGTCAACTTTGTGTTAGAAGAAGAACCCAGATTGGATCAGACCCAAAGAATCTTACTTTGTGTTAGAGGAAGAGGAAGAGGGAGGTCAGACAACGAAGGAGGTTTTTCTTTGCATCAGAATGAAGGTTACAAGTTAGGATTATTGCAAGGGCTATATTTAGTGAACACAAGTCCAAATCATGCCTGCTATTTTTTTTTTGGAAGCGTCTCATTTAGTATGTTCTACTAGTACCAAAATCTTAGAGTTTGGAGGTCTGTAGTAGAAGTTACAAGCATTTGAAGTTTTCGTAGTAGATGTATAGAGTAGTTGAAGGACTTCGGGTTGGTGTCTTTGGGTTGAGGTTCTTTGGGTTGGTGTCTTTGGGTCTATACGACTTTGGATTTATATGACTTCAAGTTTACACAACTTTGGGTCTAAAGACTTCACCTCAAGATAAATGTGATTCAATCCGAAGTAGTCAGACATCGGATGTAGGAGTCTTTGGATCAAATATCTAAAATACTTAGGAGAAAGAAAGAAGAGATAGTTAGGATACCCATGACTTCAATTTCAGTTCAGATTGAAGATGTGATAGAAATTGAAGGAGAAGTAGCAGTAATGAATGAACCTGAAGTGCAAGATCAGACAGTGAGTGTCTTTGGGTCAATTACATGAGCGATTAGGGGAAAATAGGTTACAAATTGAAGCCATAGATAGTGTACCCATGCTTTCAATTATAATTCTTGATGAGGATATAGTAGACTTAACAAAGGAATTGATAGTAGTAAGAAGTCCAAAGTTGTAGAGGTAGGAGTGCAAGTGTGTTCAGAGTTGTCATCTAAGACATTAGAGAAGAGTGGGTTTGAAGATAAAGAGTTAGATAAGGTACCTACTAGTGTAATTGTAGTTTAGAGTGAAGAAGTAGTAGCAATAGTGAAGGACTTAGTAGAATTAGATAGACCCAAAAAAGAGGAAGTGATAGGAAGATCATCAAGTTTAGAAGCCAAAGAAGAAGTAGACATCGGATTAGAGTAGAAATAATTTTGAGATTTGAAGAGGTAGATATGAAGAGGTGCATTGTCATTTTGGATCTATAGGTAGGAAGAGTTGTTATAGAATGGTATATTTGTTAGTAACTATCAATTGCTTCACTATTTAAAGGAGGCATTTGCAGTATGTTGTTGTTTAGTATTTATAATTTCTAAAGATAGATAAAGCTAAGTGTTGATTTCAGTGCTCGTTGCTTGAGCTTGATTCTGACTATCAACTTTGTGTTTGTGTTTGTGAGTGTGTGAAGAATTTCAAAGTGAAAATCAGTGTGCTTTTTGGATGTTGGATTCCATAGTCTTGATCTTAATTTTGTGTGTCTGATCCTAAGTGAAGTGCAATTGGAGCAATGCCTTGACAGATCTGAGAGGAATTATAGTGTTGGTAGTATTTTGCAAATGTGAGTGCAGCGTAGTGTTGATGAAAAGCAATTTCATCAAGGAAGTTGTGCTTTCAGTGGAGAGTGGAACACAACTGTGACGCAAAGTCATTTTGTAGTGAAGTGCCATCTTTGGGAAAATCTGAATCATCACAATCAAGATTTGTTTGGACAAAGTTTGTTATATTGTGATTATGAGTGTGTGAATTAGTGACAAGTTGTCGAGATTGAGTGCTTGTTACTTTCTTCTGGGTATGGTTTCTACTTGAGAGATTAAAGATGCAACCAAGAAGAACTACTTGTTATTGTTTGACTTTGTATTTGACCAATTCTAACCAGTATCTCTACGGGAACAAACTTTACTTACCTGATTGCCGCAAAAGCAATATTTGTCGGGTTGTCACAACATCATCACTCGTACACTTGTGAGCCCTATGCCTATCAAGACAATTCAAGCACATGCTAGGAGCAATGGACCAAGTGGACATGGTATTCTTGGGACACAACTAGTAGCTACTAGGGAGAATGGTCTACTTGGAGTCCATCCAAGTGAGCATGGTCTACTTGGGATGCAGCTAGAGGACGTATGGAGCTTGCAGCCAAAGTGGAGGGAGTTTTTCACATTCAGGTTAGGACCTCTAGTGCTTGGGAGCATGACACTACTGCTCCAAAGGAGCCAGTGTAGCAGCCAATCAGCTTGTCTTCCACTCCTACTATAATTATAGAGGATACTTGGGAGCCAAATCTTGGACCCAAGCTTATAGGAGAGGAAAGACAGAGGGTTTGGAGGTTCTTGAGGAGCTACACAAGTTGTTTTGCCTTCAATATGAAGGATTTGGGTGCTCCAAAGGAACCTAGTATACGGATTGAGATGACTAGCAATACACTAGTTTTCTGACGTCCTTATCAATATAGTGATATGGAGAGGACATTGATTCAAAGCCAGAGTAGTGACCTTTTTGAGGTTAGTTTGGTAGAGATTTCACATAAAGAGTATGCATCATCAATACTGATGCCAGCCAAGAACGATATGCATGGCAACTACACATATAGGCGGATGTGTGGAGATTATTGTCCTATCAACCGACAGACTAGGATTGATTGGTATGCCATGCCTACAGTGGAGGAGATCTTTGATGCAATTGGGCATGCAAAGGTCTTCAATACTTTGGATCTTCAAGCAAGATATCATCAGTTGCTGATCAGGGAGGAGGATAAGTCCAAGATAGCATTTTGGGTAATTGATCCTCATGGTAATGATGTGTTATATCAATGGAGGTTCTTACTATTTGGGTTGAAGAATGCTCCTATTGAGTTCCAAAGGGTCATGGATAGGATCCTAGCTGGATTGGATTTTGCTTGGTGCTATATCAATGACATTTTGGTCCATAGCACTACTATGGAGGAGCATGAGAGACCGTTGTTGGAGGTGTTTGAGAGGTTGAGATCTCATGGACTCAAATTACATCTTGGGAAGTGTAGGTTCTTCCATGAGCAGGTTCAGTATTTGGGTCACACTATCTAACCCAAAAGACTTGGTGTTCAACAGACCAAGGTGGAGGCTATTGCACATATTCCTCGACCTACGGATGTGAGCTATAACACCCATTTGTGCATGTGTGTGGTATTGTGATATTTAGCTTGGTACAAGTACTTGAGAGATATTATTTATATAGAGATAAAGGATGGTTCTACATTAGTCCTGATTAGCTAAAGTTAGTCATAGCTAAGATATAGGGAACCTTACTTTAGAAGAAGTGGAAAAGATGAGCACCATTATTTTGGATTCTAGTGTGTTGACTTGGTATTAATCCTAGGTGTTTGGCTTTGAGGAAAGAGTTGAGAACTCTTGGGCCCGCAAGCCTTTTTGTTTTAGATTCTTTTATAGTCCAAGGATAGCCCATGTGAAGGAATCTTTGACTTAGTTGTTGGGTCAAGATAAGATCACATGCTTAGTGGAACATGCCCATGTGGATGGATATTCTTTATACTTTTTGACTTTACTTGACTTTTAGTCTAGGAACTTGAGTTACTTTGGTAAATAATAACTTTAGTGTGTAACATTTCACAAGTATATAAACAAGGGATGAGGAGGTACTCATCATCCTTTATCTACAACTATCTCTATCATTGAGTTCTCTAGTGAGCAATGTCTTGAGTCTTGGAGTGTTAGCCTTGGAGGAGTATGATGGAGTTGGGGTTCTTTGCCTTCTTAGTCCATGGTGCGCTACCATAATAGCCATCAAAGGTTCATCCTGAGTGAGAGATAGGCCGGCTCACAGAGCAGAGTGTGCGAATTCCTTGGGTTGGCAAACTTCTATCGCCGTTATGTTAGAGGATTTAGTGCTATTGCCAAGACCTTGACAAAGCTGACCAAGCTTCCATATGGGTGGTGTTGGAGAGATGAGCAGGAGAGAGCTTTTGTAGAGCTCAAGGAGAGGTTGACATCTGCTCCTATTTTGAGGAGACTGATCAAAGGACAACCATTTCAAGTTCACACTGATTGGAGTATGTTGGAGCTTGGAGCAGTGCTTACCCAACATGATGATGAGGAGAAAGAGTTTATAATGGCTTATGCCTGTTGCTTTAACAATTCAGCGGAAGCAAAGTATAGTTCATATAAGGGAGAGTGCTTGGTAGCAATTTGGGCCATAGCACATTTCAGATGTTACCTATTTGGTAACCCCTTTACTCTCATCACTGATCATCAACCATTGAAGTGGTTGATGGAGTCCGACAAGCTTTCAAGGAAGCTTGCATGATGGGCTCTGATTTTATAGCAATATGAATTCATGGTTATTCATAGACCTAGAGTGGTGGACTGTGATGCAAATGGGTTGAGTAGAAACCCATGTCTTAGCCAGTAGGATTAGACCAGAGCACGTTGGTATTGACTTAGATGAGGAGATGGTGCAAGGTTGGCATGCATCTACCTTTCTTTGTATATTTTTTGAGACTTTGGTGGTATCTCTCTCAACACATACAAGAGAAGTTATTGAGGTCATAGATCCAAAGAGTAAAGATATTGGTACAACCTAGCAAGACGTTCATGATGATGTCTTAGTGATGGACTATCTTTGCATTGGTGTTATGGGTGGCACAATTAGGGCCAAGGAGAGAGACCGTGTTCTTCAATGAGCCAAACAGTTTAGATTGGAGAGAAGACACCTTTTGCGTGTATGGGAGGATGGTAGAGTGAGAGTAGTACCACTTCCATCTCAAAGACTATAGTTGGTCCGTCATGCTCATGTGGAGCTAGGACATTTTGGAGTAAATTATACATATAGCTTACTCTAGAGTCATTATTGGTGGTGTGGTATGTAGACCAATGTATAGTAGTTTGTTGCCAGATGTGTGGTTTGTGATCGAGTTAGAGCATCATTTAATGCTCCTACGCCATAGTTGCACCCATTACCTATCATGGGATTGGAGTTACCATTGGAGTTTGGACTTTGCCAAACCTTTATCGATGATTGTGAGACATCATTGGTATGTTTGGGTGATGGTGGAGCACTTCTTGAAGTGGATTGAGTTGGTAACACTTCTTGACAAGTCTAGTGAAAGGATGGCTTACTCAATCCTAGATTGGGTTCTTAGTCATTTTGGTGCACTAGTTGAGGTTTTGATTGATCAAGGTATAGAGTTCTTGGGAGAGTTTTAGGTCTTGTGTAACAAGGCTTTGATTGATCATTTTACTCACTCCCAAGATCACCCTAGGCAGATGGCTTAGCATAGAGAGTGGTTCAGACAAGGAAGAGAGGATTGCAAAAGTATGGTTTGCAAAGAGGCCACTTGGGAGATTGGGATCTCCAGTTACCTTGGTTGGCCATGGGCTATTGGTTCGGCCGCCAAGCCTCCTTAGCATCTTTCTCTCCTTACTTTCTACTCTATGGATGAGATCCAGATTTACCTATAGCCATTTGTCAAGATACTACTATAGTTTGGACTTGGATGATCCAGATGTTCTCAACAGGCAAAGATCTTTTGGAAAGTGATGCCGATAGCCTTTGAAAACTTGGTGATTGCTCAGCATAGAGATACCTTATGCTATACTACTATTCAAGGAGGAGGTTATAGACCCTTGATCCTTGATTTCATCTATGAAAATATGTATATCTAAGACTTGATGTTTCTACAAGCCACACTATCTTGAGAGTGCACGAGGTTTTGCCATCTAAAGTCCTTGTGTTGGAAGGACGTGATGGTGTTATTTGGAAGGATCATGTACACAATTGTGTGCCATGCCACCTTCCAAACATTGATGGTACCATGGACCCAAGCTTGGCACTTGTATGGGTAGGCTTGAGATGTATGTTATGTGGCTCTTCTAGTGGAGATGCTACTATGTTAGTGTGTGATAGTTGTTCAGGAGGATGGCATGTATGACTCCTCTCCTCATGGTGGTTCCTTAGGGCCAGTGGTTATGTCCTAGACGTACTTGACCTATGGCTAGTTCATCTATTACATGGGATAGATTGCAGACAAGCGACTAACAATGGGGCTCCATAGCACTTGGCATCCTAATCTTTGCCCATCATAAGGTATACCATACTTGGAGTAGATGGCTATTTGGAGTTAAAGGAACCTAACCGCCAGCTAGGGGAGCAATTGTGGCACTTTAGAATTCATGTATGACTTATGTGTGAGTTGTGCTTCTATAGTGTATGATGTTGATAGGATGTATGTTGTGTAGTGATATATATACAAACAACAAGTTAGTTAGGGCTAAAAAAAATAGAAAATAGGCCAAATTAGCCTAGAATATTCTAAAAGTATCTAGGAAGCTTCTTTGGAAGCTTCACAACTAGCTTAGCTTGCACTCCAAGTAGGTAGCTTCTAAAAGCTTCTAATTAGCTTAGCTTGCGTACCAAATAAGCGGCTTCTAGAAGGAAGCTTCTTGAGAAGCTTCCCAATTGACTTGGCTTACACTCCAAGAAAGTAGCTCCAAGAAGCTTCTTGAGAAGCTTCTCAAGAGCCTTGTATGCTCCCTATAGATACCAAAGCCAAAGCTTATGCTAGGTATTTGGAGTTTCCCACACTCAAGTATCCTAATGTCATCATCCATTCTCCTATTTCTCTCCTTGGTCTCGGTCTTTTCCATCCTAAGATCACCTTGAGGAAAATGATTCAGCAAAGAGCGGTTCAGACGGTGAGGAAAAGATTTCTTAAGTATGGTTTATAGAGAGGCTACTTGGAAGATTAGGATCTTTAATTACCTTAGTTGGCCATGGGCTAGTTTGGCCAATAAACTCCCTTAACATCCTTCTCTCCTTACTTTCTACTCTATGAGCAAGATCCAAATTTACCTATAGCCATTCATTGTGATATTATTGTAGTTTAGACTTGGATGATCCAGATGTATGGGTGCACATGTTTTGAATAGGCAAAAGTCTTTCAAAGAGTGATGTTGATGGCCTTTGAGAACTTAGCAATTGTTTAGCATAGGAATACCTTACACTATGCTACTATTCAAGGAGGAGGTTATAGACTCTTGAATTTTTTATTTGATCCAAGTAATTATGTATATCTTTAGTAGATTACACCAATGATACTTGATGTGACTGCAAGTTGGACTATCTTGAGAGTGCATGAGGTTTTGCCTTTCAAAGTCCTCATGTTTGAAGGATATGATGATGTTTTTTAAATGGATCATGTGTGCATGCCATTCCACCTTCCAAACATTGATTGCACTATGGACCCAAGCTAGACAATTGTACATGCAGACTTGCGGTGTATGTTATGTGGCTCTTTTGGTGGAGCTGTTACTAAGTTAGTGTGTGATAGTTGTTCAAGAGGATGACATGGCATGTTTGACTCCTCCTCTCATGATGGTTCTTCAAGGATAATGGTTATGTCCTTGATCTGCTTAACCTATAGGACATATGTGGTATAGATTGCAAACAAGCAACTAACAATAGGGCTCAATAACCTCCTTATCTTTGCCTACCACAATGCATATCACATACTTAGAGTAGATGGTTATCTAAAGCTAGAGAGATCTAACTACCAACCAGGAGGTGATTGTAATTAGATCCAACTAGGGGAGCAATTGTTGCATGTTAGAGTTCATGTGTGACTTTCTATGTGAGTTATGCTTCTATAGTGTATGATATTGATAATTATCACAACATTTATAGCAACAAAACTAATTTGCTCAAATGCTAGAAGGTTAGTCTTGGTTGTCATCAGTATACAAGTAATTGCTTAGAAATCACTTAATGGCGGCCAAATTTTGCATTAGGGCTATTGATCACGTTGTTAGAATCACCATTTGCATCATTATGTAGATTGTAAATGGAATCATTAGGGTTGGAGTTCTAAGTTGAGTCTAGAGGAGTATATCTTTGATTTGCAACTCCAAAGAGCTTACTTCTTGATATTGAGCTTATGAGCTTATGATTATAGTGGAAAAAGACAAATAAGTATCACTTGGAGTCTCTTTAGCTAGAGTAGATGTAGCTTGATAGTGTAATCAGAGCCCGATGTTGGTGGTATATTGAGTTGAGTGTGATTGATTTCTAATTCAAGTTGAGTTTGTGACCATTTGATTTTTGTGGCACCTTGGAGGTCATGCGTGACTTTCTACATAAGTTGTACTTCTATAGTATATGATGTTAGGTAGTGATGTATATATGAAACAACAATGAAACAATGAAATGTAAAGCCCGAAAGATCTAAATAGTCAAAAGGCTGAAAACACAAAACAAAACACATGGAATGTAAGCCTAGGCAAGAGCCTAAGGCATCTAAACAATCTGTTACAAACTGGTCCAATGTAAACTAATCTTGGTCATATACTTCCTTAACATAAAAGCTTCAATCTGTAAGAGTGATGAGAAATCACTACAACTAATCTAATATCTAACTCTAATCTGTTGGTAACAAGGGCACTCAACAAACACATGGTGCTCATCCTTAACTTTGCTCATAGTACACAATATGCAAAGCCGCATGGAGTGCTCTATCTGCTACCAACGTCCTTGTTCTACTTCTAGTCTATGAGAACTAGTTTTATATTGAGCAATAACATGTATAAGTGAAGTAGAAATCCTAGCCAAGAGATAATCTTTCTTGCAATATACCACATAGGATTTACAAGTTGTTTATAGAACACCATCTTGGTACCAGGTTCCTACCATAAGCAAAGTAAGAATTGCTCTTTGATCACCTCTCGTAATGCAATAGGCTCCAATCTCCATTGTTGCTCAAAAAAATTCCACCTTGTAGCCCATGCAATCAGATCTATATACCAACCAATAGATAGAGTGGCACAAAAATCTTGGTAGGGAAGTCTCTCCTGCTCCATGGACTTCACCTTAGTGGTATTCTATGAGAGCTAAGCTTCATCTTTTTTTGATTGCAAAAGCAAAGAAGAGAATCTAACAACTTCCATAAACTCTCTAGATTGGTAGAGAGGAGCATTACATCATCTACATAAAGGAATGCATGTATCATCAAAGACCCAACCTATACAACTATAGCTCCAACTTCCATAAGTAGTCTCTCTAGATCATCGATGAAGATTCCAAATAGAGTTAGGGATAGAGAGCAGCCTTGAATCACACCCATTGTGCTAAGTACATCTTGAGAGCTCAAAGATGAAAGTCTCACAACCACTTTCTCATAGAGTCAAGAGATAGCACCAATTAGATCCGATAAAACCAATTCAATGAGTCTCTCACTTAGAGATTTCCTAAGCCCCTTATCAAAGGCCTTCTTGAAATCAATAAATGAAACATAAAGAGCTTTGCCGACACCATTAGCTTTCCACCACAAAACATGGAGTACTAATAGGCGGTCAACAAGTACTAAAGCCTGATTTGAAACCAGCTTGGCACTTGGCTTGAATACTGTACTTTCAGCCCAAGTACTCAACCTTGACTCTAAAATTAGACCATACAACTTGGCAAAGATACTAAAAACTATGGTATGGTAATTAGTGACAACATCTCTTTGACCTGACTCGTGAATAGGAACTACCTTCTTCAAGCACCATCTATTTGGAAAGCCACACTTGATTACCTCATTCAGGAGAGAAGTGAGTATTGGAATCAGATGGCCACCGCCCCACTTCAAAAGTTCAACATAAAGTCCATCAAGGTCTTCAGCCTTACCATTGGCCAACTTCTTGAGTTGGTACTTGACATCCGCTTTAGAGATGGTGAGAGCAATCCAAGGATAGGTGCCAGGCTTGGAGCATCAAGGAAGAAGTACAAATCCTTGACATGGTGAAAAAGCTCCTTCAAAGTCTAATGATGGAGGTGGGGATCTGATTGTCACCTTCTTCCAGAAAGCCTTGGGATTGCTCCTCAGTTCAATACTCAGCTCAATTCTTCCTTAAGGCTCAAAAATGCTCATTTCTTGCACTTCACCAAGATTCTTGCACTTCCACTTCTTGCATATGCAAGATAAACTATTGAGAAATACAAACAAAAAAAAAACAAAGAATATAGACTTGTTATTTTACTAGGTGCAAAATATATATTGCACCAATGATAAAAGGTGTATCCTAAACATCTTAATATCAAAAGGTCTATCTTGTTCTTGCCATAATCTCAATTATTTCAAATTGGAACATAATGCTTTTCCAACTTTGACTTATTTTCCGATGACTATTGTATCTTATTTATTGGCAATAAACTTTGCTGTGTTATTTTTGGGTGTGAGTGAATATTAACCATATAAATCACATATATTTTAAGAAATTATTATGTTTATCTAAATTATTATCCAAATCACATCAAATTGATATTCTTCATTGATAAACTACTAATCATATTATCTTAAATAATCTAATAACCATAATTTAAAAAATATTAATCTGAATCATTAAATTAGAACTGATATATATCCTTGCAATTAAGAAAGTTCACAAGACGAAATAAAAAATTTGGGTGTCAAGAGGCACTTCTTAGTTAATCAAAGCTAAGGTAATATCAATAAATTAGTTGGGCAGATTTGAACAGAACAATAATTTCATTTTAACATAAATTTTTGGGTTGAGAAGCACGAATGCTAGGCAGAGTGGAGGAGATCGCCAAGGTTGATCGAAGTAGACCTACCAACTAAATTTTTATTAGAAATATTTCTAATAAAAACAAAATATTAAATTAAGCTTATGAACTGGAAATCTTATTGATTTTTTCCATTATTTAGTTTTAATAATTGTGCTAGTCAGTCTTTTTATACTAAGCTGTCAAAAATAATGATTCTATTCATGCTAACCATAAAAAATTATATCATAATAAATATCTACTTTGGATATAAAAATTTATATTAGATATGTTCGTCAACCTTCAAACGAATATGGTAACTCTAAAAAAAAAATTATTTCATTTATTCGCTAATACTTTACCTTCAGTGGATGACTGACTGTTACCTGTCAGATACTCAGCTTATACATTGCACTAGTGTAGCGAGTGGATAACTACAGATCATTTCTTCAAACAACCAAACAACCAACCAAACAAACAAGCACCTTCGTTATGACCGTCCGCGAGAGTACTTTGTTCCACGCAACGGTGGTTTGTTGGAACCGAGCAGGCCCATACTGGGTAAAAGAAATGACCTCGCCATGGTTGCGTCGGGGGAAGAGGACCCTGTAGGAAGAAAGCTTGTAGAGGACCTATCAGTTACAGGTCCTCACTGTCAGGCTGCATCCTCAAAGATAGGAAGGAAAACACCCGTCCGTTTTAAAGTGGGCGCCATGGCAGAATTCATCACAACTGGATCACGGTTCTCGTTCGCGGCACCGAAACAGATCGATTTTAGTGACAGGTAGCTTTGGTCGATGAGCGTTTGAATCGATTGATCGATCGCTGGTCTTTTGTGATGCGTTGACTCTGTCCGAGGGTGGAGAGAAGCAGGTGTGCGAACGAATTGTTGTTCAGTCTCAGAGATTGAGAGAGAAGGAGAGCGATGGGGTCTGAAACAGGTCCACCGTTGAAGTTCAATTTGACTGGTTTTAAGCAGTTCCATAATGTGCCTGTTAATCCTACTGAGATTATAGTTAGCGAGTTGTGGAAGTCGAAGGAGAAGACTCTTTTGCCGTTCGGCGCCACCTTAGAAAGCGCCACGGCGTTGGACACTGCGGGTATTGGAGCCTCGGAGCATCTGCTCTCGCTCCTAGATGAAGCTGCAGGGGTAATGGCTTTAGAAAAGACGGAAAATGTAATCCAGTCTTCAGAGAATCTGTCAGGAAAATGTTCTGAAGTTGTGTGGGTCCATTTGGGTGTAAACAGCCGCGCCACTAGATTTGCAGTCGAGCAACTCGCAGTCAATGAGGCAACCTTCCGATGTCCAGATGAGATGGGATGGCAGCCAGATGGCTTGCCAATTGTGGCAGCGGATGGAGGTATTAGTGTGACGAGACAAACGAAGTTTGATGTAGAGAAGATAGTGGACAGTATGGTGAAACAAGGATTCGATGTAGCAGTTTCGCATGATGCAGGACGGTTTGTTTGCAATTATGTGTACTATCTTTCTTTGAAACACGCTGCCGATCACGGTACCAAAAGTCTTTTTATTCACGTACCTCCCTTCACCGCGATCAAAGAGGCCATACAATTGGACTTTGTTCGTGCGCTTCTGACGCTGTTGGCCACCAACACCGCTTCCTAAGGGGTCCTTTGCCCCTCTTAACTCCTCTCCTTGATACTACGTAGAGTCAACGCGTCGGTGCTTTGTGGATATACTGATGGCAACATTGGTACTTTTATTACCAAGCGTCTGGTTTTCTCCAGATCCGGCAATTGTTGTGGCTTTGGAGTGCGCACCGACTATCAGGACTGGTTTGTTGCTGTTTTAATGGAGTCACTTTTAGTCGATGCATCCATCTCGATAGGAATCGAGTATGGTTATATCCAAGTTTGAAACAGCTAGATTTAGTTCAGCCTGATCAGAAGATTCAAGATGTCAAATTTATCCTACTGGATTGAGGTTCTGCTCTTGAAGGTTCATACCAAGTTCCCGTTTGTAAAGATACTGGTTGTAAGTAGATGTAGGAGCACTAGCAAATGTGTATATGCTATGTCCGCACTTATCAATACAAAGATGATAATGCCAATATTGCGCTCTGAATTGGGCTGGATGACTCATGCCATGAAATGATTTCATGGCTGAATGGTCACAAATTGTAATATATGATTTAGTCAGTTGATATAGAAGTTGTTGTCTATACACCAAGGTGAAATCTTGTACATCGAGGTCTCTGCCTCGATATTGTTCTGCATGTGCAGCTACGTGTCTGATGACGCATAAAAGGCTGATTATCGGAGTAGAGTTCAGGTTGTGATCTAGATACAGCGAATAGGATTCTTCGGCGGTTCTTAGATCCCCGCTATGAAGTTCAGTGTGCTCAATCATGAGTCATATCTGACCCTGCGAAGTCCTGGGGTTGATAAATCAACTTAAATGCTCGGTAAGCTTACGGTTACTGAACCTGTACGGAGAAAATTAGCTCCCATCTTGCCACCCCATGATGTGGAACGACACAAAGAAACATGGATCAGTATATCAGTCTGGAGCTGAACCCGTAATGCAGATTATGTCATGGGCCCCCGTCGTCTTATTAGTACAGTAAACTTTTCAGTTCGTCAACCAGTTCTAGAGTTATTAACTCACTAACTTGCACAGCCGTATATACACATACAGATTCAAATTCTCAGAGGTGTGGTTCAGTTACAAACTACGTTCACCGGATTTAGCTATTCAGACAGCATTCTATCAACAGAAATTGTCAAGCATTTATCAGGAGTTTTCGTTAACCATCTTCCCTGAAATATCCCGATCACAGGATAGCGCATGTTTATAGCCATGTTCACGTTCCTCCGGCTCCGAATGGTAGAGTTGCAGCTGTCGTAAGGTTGGACAGAGTCCCTGTCAATGCCTGCCAAAGCAGGAGGACCCAAGCACTCCTCTAAACTTTTTAAAGAGATGTTATCTATGGAATGTGCTCAAGTCTCAATAAGGTAAGCTCGCGTTTCAGTGAGGTGCTCTGATGTAGCAGTACACGATCTGCATGAACGTACATGGATGAAAGTGATGAGTACTTCCACCATAGTGAAACTAATGACTTTATGTTGGCCTATCGGGAGTACATATCTATGAATACTTGGGATTCATAACCTCCAAAACCAATTCTCTCCAACACTTGCGACACCCCCTCAAACTGCGGGGGTTCCACTCCAAATAGATCTACATACAGTCTCAGTCTCGGTTTCACAGTAACGGAAGCACTCAGTTTGAGAAAAATGATTCAAAGTTCTAGTAGTCAGTTCGCAGCTCCATTTTGAGGAGTCATTTAGGCACTAGATGTTCTTTGAAAATTTCTCGAGGATTACAGCAATCTTGAACTGCCAGAATCCTAGTGGTTGATGTTCTGGGAAACGACAAGGAAACCATTTTCTGGATCCCAGTCCTTTATTTGAAGTCTGCTGTGTAGTATACTTCCAATTTTTTTTGTCTGCACTAAACTTTTCCACTTTTAACATGTAGGAGTGTGGAGCGAATCTGTTGCAGAAACCTAAACCGATGTTACAGAATATTGGATACAAAACACTCTTTATTACCAGCTCATTTACTAGCTGCTGGCTTATTTTTACAATAAGATTGCTAGTCGTCTAACCACTCAATCTGACCTTTCGGTATGGTTGAGATGCTGGCTGTGTTAGAATGGACCTGCACATATCCCTATTTCTGATCTAACCAGAAGTACATTGCTCATAGATTTAATGTACTCTTAACCTAGGCATCACTTGGAGTCCCAAGCAGTGGTACTCTGCATATGGGTTACTTCTACATTCCTCTCCACAAAGGAGACTACAACATCTCTAGGGACTAGCCTTGCCATATATCTACAAGTAATAAATTTAGCTCTAGGAAATGGTTTTGTAAAAATATTTGTTGCCATATCTTTGTTTGTGCAATATCTCAACTTAACTTCTACTTTCTCGAAACAATGCTTAGTAAAAGGATGTTGAATGGCATAATGCTTGGTATGACCATGATGTGCAAGATTGTTGGCAAAAGCAATGCAAGTTTGGTCATCTTCATGTATAAGAACTGAACTTTGTTGTTCAATCTGGTAATCCTATTGTGCCTTTTGAACCAAAGAGCTTCCTTTGTAGCTACATATTCAATGGCATACTTCGCTTCTATTGATGAAAGAGAAACAATAGATTGCTTCTTGCTAGACCGGGTTACTATAGCACCACACATTGTAAATGAAAAACCACCAACTAAACAACACATTTCCTTACAACCTCCCTAATCTGCATCGGAGTAACCTACCAATTGCAAGCTTCCAAGCTTTCCACCATACTGCAACACCAAATCTTTTGTCCCTTGCAAGTAATGGAATATTGCTTCATTCCCTACCAATGCAGAACACATGGATATACTATTTATTGAGCAAAATGCTAACAAGCTAATGAAATATCATACCTTATACCATTTGCTAGGTACAATCAAGGCTCATAACCTTTTGATAAAGCTGTACTCCATCTACATCCAACAGCTTGTCATTTTGATGCTCATTGAGATGACCCTGCTCTATTGGTGTTGCAACTACCTTTGCATTCACTTTCCTAAACTCCTTCATCCTCTGAGAAATATATTGGGCTTGGCTGAACAATATAGTGCAAACATATTCATTCCATAGGAAGTTTCTGCCAAGGAAATGGCTAAGTTCACTAAGATCCTTCATCTTGTAGCATTTTTGCAACTCTTCCTTACATTTAATAAGAGTTTCAAAATTCTTACCTCTATCATCCACATAAACAATGAGGACTAGAGCTAAATCACCCATATGTATCAAGTATAAGCAAGGATATGATTTGTGCCATCCAAGATCTAAAATTGATGAGTCCAAATCCTCATTCCATCTTCTACTAGCTTGCTTCAAACCACACAATGTCTTCAACAGCCATGATACCTTACCTTTGTGTTTAGATGGAACATCTAACCCCTCTAGAATCTTCATGTAGATGTTCTTATCCTTCAACTCTCCATCTAAATAGGTTGTAACAACATTGAGTTGCAATGCACTCCATTCAAGCATAGAACAATCATAACAAATATACAAAGATTGAGTGGAAAGGTTTCATGATAATTGATACTTTCTGCTTAAGAGTAATCCTTTGCTATTAGGTGCACTTTGAATTGATCAATTGTTCCATCACTTGCAAGCTTCTTATAAAATACTCACTTGCAATCAATCGCTCTTTGATCATTGGGCATATCTACAAATTCCCATGTACCATACTCCTTTAAAGTGTTAAGCTCCTTGTTTATAGCAAGTTTCCACTCTTTGTTGAAATATGACCTCACATCTTGTTGGATAGTTTTCAGATTGGTTTCAACATCAACAACATATATTGCTTCCACTTTTAGAAGAGAAAGGTATAGGGCAATTTTAAACAATGTGTGTATTGGATAACCACTTATATATTAGCCAATTTTAGACCTTGCCTAATAACATCAATTGCCTAATAACCTCAATTGGAAGTCTCCTTGCACAAACTCATCATCTCCTTTCCATGGCATATGACATTGTCTTCTACCTTGTATGATGTTTCTTGGATCAACACCAACTATGTTATGATGTCATAATTGTGGTGTCTCCATTAATCTTTGTTGGATAGGTTCTTCATCTTTTGATCCTTCATGAACCTATGGTTCCAAACTTTGCATCTTATTCTACAACCTTGAACATTGAAGTAAGAAACCTACAACATTATCCAATCTACTCTCCATTTCTCCATCTCTTGATGAAGATCTAGCAAATGTCAAATCCACATCAACATTAAGAAAGACCACATCTTTATTGAAAATGACTTCCTTGGTCTCAATTTCAAAGATTACATACCCTTTGGTAGCTTTTGAATATCCAAACAAGAATTTCCTTTCGTACCTTTGCATCAAGCTTTTGATGCTTCTCCTTTAGTATATGATACCAAGCTAGAGATCTAAATTGATGAGTATAAGAGAGGTAGGGTTTTTTACCATTAAATTCTTCATGTGTTGTCATTAAACCCAATTCTACTAGTGGTAGCCAATTGTGAGTCCATGTCACAAACTTGGCTACAAAAGCCCAATACTTGCAACTTGCAATAGTCTTGCATTATCAAGGAGTGTGCATACTACTTCAAAGATTTTATGCATCATGCACTATGCTATCCCATCAATCTTCTGCATGGAAGTTGGAGTCACCATATGCTAAATGCTTTCAACCTTGAAGTGCGTATGAAGCTTTTGACTCAAATATTTTGTCCCTTGATCTATGAAAAAAACCTTCACCTTCCTTCTAGTTCTTTGAACCTCCACTTCCTACATCTTGTAGGTAGCTTGAAGTTGGTCCTTGGTTTGCATGAAAGCTAAACTAGTGTACTAAGAATGTTCATCAATCTACAAAGTTATAATCATTTGGCACTACCAAAGCTTGCTATATTAGAGTATCCAAGATCTGACACTACTACATCTAGAATGTTGTCAATATGCTTATCTATATGCTTATGTCTATCCAAAAAAAGTTATCAATGTACTTTATCAAGAATAGAAGACTCACAAGTGGGGATCTTATCGTTCTCTCCTTTGATGGTACATCCATCAAGTACATCCAAATGTTTTTCTTTACAAATTGTATGCATTAATGCATATGTTGATGCTCAATGCCATTCTATGATTTTACGGTTGGAAATATTTATACTTGCTACAATTTGAAAATATCATCAACCTTACAAGGCATAAGGTAAGCTTTATCATTTAGTCTATTTTGTATGAGAGCATCTCTTGATGGAATCAACATTGGTTGTGTCCAAGTTGAGCTTACAACATTTCTGCACAAGGTTGTTGTAGACAAAAGTATATTACATGCTCCAAGAACCCAATGCATATCTTTAATGAAAATAGAAGTAGATTCCTCTTTGATCTCAAGGATCTTAAGATGCATCTCACTTGAGCCTCTTGATTCACTTACACTTCATTATAATCTTGGAGTTGTATTGACTCGTTGTTGAATTTATCAAGCTTGTTTCTATCTCTTTGGATGTATATATTGGTAGCACAATCAATGCAAATGTACTTTGATGCTTGATCAAACAATCAAATCATAACATGTGGTCTACATAAAACTTCTTGAGTTGATAGCACAACAACAACACCAACATTTGCCTTGTTGCCATTTGACATAGAGAATTTTGGATTGCACTTCCAATGACCCTTATCCACAAACTTTTTGGACTTATCAATTTTTGGTTTTTGCTTCACATGCTTTAGAAATTGTTTCTTCTTGTGTTGCTTCCCAACCTTGTTCAAAGCAAAAGAAAACACTAGAGTATCAAGTAATTCTCTCCTTCTTTCATGTCTCCTCCTCAAGGAATATGGATCACACCTTCCATAATATCATCTTGTTTTTTGGATCTTAATGATTGTAGAAAAGGATCACATGATTTAAGTAATGCATTCAACACAAGAAAGGCCATACTTTGTTTGCTCATCTCTCCTCTGACTTTGATGTATTGATCTCTCAAGTAAAAAATCTAACAAATAAATCATTCCAGTGACTCAACATCAATATAACAAAGATTGTAAAGCTTTTTACAAGAAAAGCTACATCTTTACTCTTATTGGTTGGTTATGTATCTATGCTATTTTGTCCCATATCTCCTTTGTAGTGTCACACTTGTGTATGATGTACTGCTCTCTCAAGTAAAAGATCTAGCAAATAAATCATTCCATCAACTCACCATCAATATAACAAAGATTGTAAAGCTTTTCTTACAAGAAAAGCTACATCATTACTCTTGTTGGTTTATGTATCTATGCTAGTTTGTCCCATATCTCCTTCATAGTGTCACATTTGTGTATGTGACTATATTATGAAGTTTTGATGTTAAGAAAAATATGTGTGAGTGCCTCCAACTCTTCTACACCCAATTTCTCTCTCTCATGGATTGGTTTGCAAATTGTACAAATTTACATATTTGTACAAGTGGTAAGAACTCAAAAATAATGCATCTCAAAGCTCCATGTCAGGTTATTCTTTCCATCAAGATAATCAATGCATTGATCATTGGAAGTTGAAGTTGAAGCCATCACTTAAAGATCTCTATTGTAACAAGAAGAACTAGGTGGTAGCACAACAATACGATGATAAGACAACACTTTGCATAAGGAGGAGACAACATCACTTTATGATGAGTAGACAACACTCTAATGAATGCACAAAGATCACTCTTGCAAAGAGGTCACTAAACCCACTCACAAAGACAAGACCATTATAGCATAAACATGCTCACGCTCATGTTAAGGAAATGCTAAACCCAATGCTTTGGTCACTTGATCGATAACACTCCATTCATTCTGTCACAACACTCTTATACCATATTACAAAAACCTGATATTATGGAAGCCCTAAACCCAACGCTTTGATCATTTAATTACAATGCTCCAATCGTTCTATCACAACACTCTCAAACCATTTTACAAAACCCTGATACCATGTTACAAAAACCTAAACTACTGTTACAAAACATTCTTTATTGCCTGCTTACTTTCACAATAGGACTGCTAGTCCTATGACCCCTCAACTTGAACCTTTGGTATAGCTCGGAGATGCTTGTGAGGTGAGAATGAACTTTGCATATATATATTTCTGATCTGACTACTTATGAGTTTAATGTACTCTTAACCTAAGTACCATTTGGAGTCACTGTACTCTGCTTATGAGTTAATTCTCCTGAATCACTCACTGCAGTTCCAACTAGAATGAACAATGGGAGCAGAATCCGTAGCCACCGAGGGCAAAACCAACGCACTAAACACGTGCAAATCTAAGCAGCTAAACCCATGCAAGTCCAAGCAAGGAGGAATTGCCATAAACCACGTGCAAATATACGCAATGCAGAATTGATAAACTCATACATTCCATGAACGCGAATATTGCATCCAATGTCAAGACTAGAATGAAAAGCCAAGCAAAGAAGCATTCATTCCAGAGCAATGCCAAGCGATAGAGCATAAACGGAAGTTAGTGTTGGTATCCTCGGAGGTGACACAGCTTACTCTACTCGCTTCACACTTTGAAACTCTATAACTTCATCTAGCTATTGCATGGGGAATATATTCCACTTTGAATGCCCTTTGATCACAAAAATAATAAAATGGTAAGATATTCAACTGTGATGCGACTATAGTCCAAATCTAATGCCATACAAAGATTCCCACACAGTAAAGTGAACTGAGAACACACATGTGGATTTCCTCCAGAGTTATAATCTCCGGCAGTCTGTTGTGCTTTTCATGAGTAGATACAAGTACAGACTGGAATTTTGTCAAGTTTCTACCTACTTGGATACTTTTGTCTTGGCAAGTATAAAGCTTCCAACAAGTTCCAAAGAGAAACCCTCGGATTCCCTGTAACAAGTCTTTCATCCGCGATGAAGTCTCCTGTCTTTTGTGGAAAAGATCACAACAACACGATCGTCAGGCACCATAAGCACGGGTTTCTTGGAATTACAGTCCACCACCGTCCTCTTTTCCACCGCCCAACTTTCAATGCTTAGTGATATTCATCATCCTCTTCGAGTTCTTACAAACTAACAACCCCTTGTTGACCTGGAAAGGACGTAGATGTCACGATAACTTGATCTCACGCTACTGTACCACATCATTCCTTCCGTTTGATGGTCATATAACAAGGACCTGTGCTGCTTCGTCTGCTCTTCTATGTAGATCTAGGATCACCTTCATCCTTGCAGCTAAGATCTGAATCCCTCCTCGTCTACACAGGCAAGGCCAATACTTTGGAAAAGCAACCGTAAGCATCATTTACCATCAACGACCTGTAGTTAAGCCACCGTTATTTAAGTAGGTGACAACTATAATGAACTATATTCTAGTTTGAGCCTCGCTGGAGGAAACTTTAACGAACAAGAGTTGGATAAAAGTTGTGTAAGTATTCTGAAGATAAACAGTTGTTACGAGTAAGAAGGCGACCGCGTAGGGGAAACGAAGGAGGGGAAGACCCGATCAAGCCGTACAAGGGAGAGAAAAAAAAGAAAAAGTAAAATGGGGCTAAGCCCCAGTTGTTACGAAGAGAAGAGAACTATCTAAGAATAAAAGGATAAAAGGCGACCGCGTAGGAAAAATGAAGGATGGGAAGACCCCATCAACTCTAAGAATAAAAGGGAACCAGAAGATAACTCAGAATAGAATGTCGGATTTTCGTAAAAAGTAATTAAAACTTGAATCAAAATTTGAGAAGTTTATAATCAGGTTATAAATCAAATAAAAAATTGAGGGGAATTTAGAATATAATCTGAATCTTCTTAAGTTCTTCTCCGACGTTTTAGAGTGATTGATATATACATGTAAGTCCATGATATACAAAAAAAATAAATTTACACGTGAGTCCACATTGAATAGAAAACTTGTAGCATCTACCATAAGATCAACTTTAGTTTTGCGATGGACGTGGAACTAATGCCTTACATGGACTTTACTAGGTATGCTCCAACATTTTTCAACTAATAGATATATTCTTGAAGAACTTTCAGACTTTATTATATCTTCATTAGTTGGCGTGAACGAGAAAAATATTATCAGTTGAAAGTTTCCGAGCCTTGGTTTATGAAGCGATACTATGCATTCAAGAATTAAAAAATATGTAAATATGTGGAAGGAGGTTTTTCCTCTAATTTTTTTGCATGATAGTTATAAGATATTTTCTTACAACTATCTACATTGATTCTAAGACTTAGAAATATTAGTTTTTTAATAATAATAAGAATTATCCATTTATTTTCTCCATATTGAATGAGAAGATATTAAGTGAGAGCCACCAACCGAGAGAACGGTAAGAGTCCCCAATTTGTCACATTAAACTGTAGGAGGAGTATCAGGCTTTTCATGATAGGATCAACAGATTTTCGTTACCAAATGAAATGAAACAAGAAAGGAAATTTTGTAGACATATTATGCTTCTGGAGAACATCTTTTGAATTTAGTGAATATCTTGACCAATGCTATACATTTATTGCATTTAGATAAGATTTGATATTGTGAGATTTAAGCGTCCAATGTAAAAAAAATTGGCTAGTGCATAGTTTATTGCACATGTCAATATTAATTAGCTCAAATATTTTATTTGGTTTGCTTGCTAAGGACTGTCAAAACTTATAAATTACGAGAGGTATCTATTATATCAGAAGTCACATATTCTTCTCTAACTTTGAATTGATTTGATATTTTATATCCTTTGTTTCTCTCTAGGGCAGTTTAATTTTTCTTTGTTTGTGACAAGATAAGTAAAAAGCCTTTTCCATGAAGTTAATCCTCCTTATTCTCTTACTTTTATTCCTATTTCATCATAGTCCAATTTGAGATGATATTCGAACCTTTGGGTAGATTTAAATTGATGGATTAGATATTATAGATAAAAATCCTGGATTGTGGAAGATAACTTGCAAAGGGTTACCAAGCTGGAAACATGTAAGAAGCAAAGGAGAGGGGGAGACCGCTTAGAAAAAATGGAGGATGGGAAGACCCCATCAAGCCGAACAAGGGAGAGATGAAAAAGGTAAAATGGGGCTAAGCCCCAATAGAGTCGATATGAGAAATCTGCCCTACTGCACCTAAGATATCTTAGCTATGCAAGTCATGTGGTCTACAAACAACTAGAGCATCCAAAGAAGCATCACCTATTGTGATTGCTCTCCTATGGATTGCAGCAGCCACTGCCCTTTGTAGAGCAATGGACACATGTTGTCTAAAATATGTTACAAAGTATAAGAGTGAGAGTGGTACCCCTTGGCGCCTAACATGATAAGCTCTCGGGCACTCCCTAACAAATGTGTCGAACACTGTGTCCATTGCTCCATATAGCTCCAAGGCTAGAGGAACAAAGATGTGACCTCGCTGCATGTCCTATACTTGGGGACCTTGCGACCTGCTGCTGCACTCACCGCCCATCCATGGGGATGGGTAATCACTCCCTCCAAAACTATATCTTGCATAGGATCTCTAACCACGACATCCGCTATTGTAACCTGATCATCTTGGACCAAGTATCATGCTGCCTTGACACATGTCATCTGCTAAGCATATGAATGCTCCTTCCAAGCCAAGTATCCACTCTCTCGTGCCATAGCAAACACTATATCTCTATAGCATCATGGGTAGCTATCCTCTATCCTCCAAAATGACACTATGTCATATGGACTGCGATTGCATCTATGTAGAACCACACTCACAAGTGAGTAATGACGATGCAAATGGATAGACCAAACCTAGGCAAAACCTCATTGCTGTAGAGAAAGTAGTTGGTGCAAGTCAGAATGCCCTAATGCACAATCAAGCTAGGATCCAAGAGCCTGCACCCTGTCAGAACAAGAGCAAAGACATGCTCTAGTAGCCTAAGGAATGGATGAGTCAACTAAGAGAGAATGTAGTGTATGCTCACACTATCGCTCTATCAAGGAAGGTTGTAAACCTCTAATCCAATCTGATAATAGTGAAGCAAAAGTTGAAAAGTCCTCTCATGCCTATGAAGATAGACTATCTCTCATCTGCCGCAATAACATATGGAGAGAAAAGGATTTCCCTTCCACCTTTATTACATAGGTCTCCAAAATCAGCTTATCAACAACCAAAAAATGAGAGGAAAGTAAGGGTATTGAGAGAGCCCAACTAACCAAAAATGCTATAGGTGCAATCTCCTCCATAGATAGCAAACCAACCCTTCCACACAAGATCAGCAGAGCCATTTGTCTACGTACCAAATCCCCTATCACACACTCAAATGTCCTTGGTGCAATAATATCACCAAAGACTCCCATAATCCTCATATCAAAGGCTCTCAAATGTGATAGGAAGGACAAGGATGGAGGAATTGTATGGATGAGATAGGATAGTCGATGAGCAATACTAGAGTAGAGTATACCAAATACCACTTGCGGATCTCCTAGTAATAGAAGGTCATCTACATGGAGAACATGTAGATGAACTCTATAAGAGCAATGTCTAAGAAGCAAGTGACAAAATCCTTGGATCCTACTAGCATTCCAAGAACACCTGTCCATCGGGAGATGTGATACACACCCCTGGAAGCTCAAGGTGTGGAGGAATACCTAATGCCTTGCACTTTGACACCTTGTCTCTCAAGCATACAAGATGTAGCTTGGTAGTCAAGTGGTCAAAGGCCTACCTAATCTGATCTACAAGGCCTACGATGTGTGTATCATTTGCCAAGGAGAGAAATACACAACCTAACATGGCCAAGTAGTATATAGGAGAGCTCTAAAGTGAGCCATGGCAAATAAGGATCCCCCTAAAGGATCTCCTTGATTTGTACCCATAGCTAACTCCAAGATGGTGACTCCTTTTTGTGAACCACTGTGTTGGTAGTAAAGGGAAGCAAGAGAGCCATAAAAAGACCACACAAAAGACATGCCAAGGATCCACCAACCTCCCTAAGCTCTCTAAAGATGGATGCATGTGAGATGCTATTACAAGCATTCTCAACATCCACCTATAGGATGACCCACTCTAGATGGATGTCTAGGAGTGCCCTAATGCTCCATGTCCTTCTCCATTGTGAGAAGTTGACTAGCACCTAACACCCAACTAACAAACATAGGAATGTCTCCTCTCGCTACTAATGCAACCACTTGAAACAACTTGATAAAACCACTAGAAGGATCATTTGCCTGAGAGTAATCTCTAAGGTGCTCATAAACTATCCCTAACAAGCCTCCTAAGGAAAGGCAAGGGGCAATGCACAATGCTTGTGCAAAAAGTGACCTGTCAAGACATAAAGGCTAGTCAAACTGATAATCTAAGACTTGAAGTGGTAGTCCCTCTATTGTTATAGGATGTAATGAGCATAAGGAAGAGATAGCTTCATCAATAAGACTCGCCATAAACAAAGTGTGTAGTGCTTGTGCTGCCTACTAAACTCTCCCACCTCACCCAATGTCCTACATTGTTGTAATCGAGTGGACTCTATGGTATTCTGTGGTGAAACTTGTCTCCTAAAATGTGTAGCCCTAATAGATTCCTCTTGAAGTGCTGCCCAATCCCTTGCTCAAAATCGATGAAATCTAGCAACTATCTCTCTATGCCCCCGCACGTCTCCCTCTAGCATAATGAAGACACCATTGAGGGAGTAAGAGGAATAGGAACCATGCTAAGTCATCCAAGGGATCAAGTGCTAAACGATCAAGTGGTAGGCAAAAGCCTATCTAACCTCATCATGGAGTGTGCGGGGTAGCCTATGGAATAGATGTGGACATGGAGAACTAGTCTCAAATAACCCCAAAATGCAACTTGCTTGAGAAGCTAACCACTCCCACGACTTGATCGATATCCCTGGAACGACCAACAAAGAGACAAAAGAAGCATGTGTAATCTCGAGTGTCACTGTTGTCGATGTGATCTCTCACCTCACGTGGGCATCCTTGTGGTCCAATCATAGTCTTTGTGCATCCTTCCCACATGGGTCTTTACCCCTTGCAAGATAAAGGGTTCGGGCATGGTGTATCCCAAGCCACTCTAGGTAGCCTCACATGGAGAGGTGTAACCATGGCTAGCACAAGAATAATGATAGTAACACATGGTGCTCCTCTCCATATCTCTCCATACCTGCAAAACCACAAGCTCTCACATCCCAACTCACATAAGAAAATATAGTATCTCCAAACCCTAAAAACTATAAACTCTCATAACTCTTGATTTCCATCTCCAAAATTTTCAACTAAATTCACATGGAACTTAATCATGAAAACAATGAGATTAGAAATGAAAATTCTCTACCCATCACTCTCAATGTGTAATGATGACTCTAAACCCTAAAAAAATTAAAAATTCTTATAACGTTCTACTCAATTCTCCATAGTCTTCAATCTAGGTACCCATGGAACCAAATTCAAAAACAAATAGGACTTTGGATAAGAAATTATGATCATAATTGCGAAAAGCTCTTGTTAAAATTTGGCGTGTTCTTTGTTTGAAAACAATGGAGAAAAGAAAGTAAAGAAACACATAAATTTAAATTTTCAAGGGGCCACACAACCGAAGCTTTGGGAGACTTGAGTAGATAAACTTCAGTGAAAAATTTCAACCTTAAATCCAGGTGATCTATTGACACATGAATGCTCCACGTATTGCTACTTAATATTAACCGAAGCTATTTCACCACAAAATTAACTAATAAATATAGAAATAATCTTGAAATTAAGAAACCATGAGCCGTGAGCCACGAAAGATTAGGATGACTATGGGACAAGATGAGCGAGTAAAAATCGGTCAGGCCTACCGATTCAGAGGAAACTTGTCAAGTTGGGAAGAGTGTATTCAATCCATATGAATGTCAAATTTTCTCGCTTAATATAATTCATCCGTTTAGTTAGTCCAATACAACATATTACGTTATGATGTACAGCTTATACTTTCTGCAAATCTGTCATTTACAGCTCTATTATATGCTGAGTGTTAATTTATAACTTCAAATAAAGAGACACTTACTTGGAATAAGATGAGATAATCTCTTTCTCTTCCGGCAGCATGTGCTAGGTACTGGTGTACATCAACACCATAGCAGTAAGATGGTTGTTAATAGTACCTGTGGCGACACACGTGACTCGTCTCGTTCACACTAATACCCACTATTTCTTTCAAAGAAAGCTGTAAAAGTTACGGTTGCGCTGCAAATCTTGAACCCGAAGCCAAGCGAAGACATTGAACAGGTCCGAAGTGTCGTTGAGGTCACTTATTAAGTGCCAAGGGAAATCAGAAAGGCGACCACGTAGAACAACAAGAAGGTAGATAGAGTCTTTTAACTTTCTCGGTGGCGTCCTTCATGGTGTTGTCTGTGATGTGATTTGACAACTCGCAAAACAGAGACCGAAAGAAAAACAAAAGGAAAGAAGGGACAAGAGGTCTGCAGGTATTTCATAAGTTTGAGAGTTTCCCGAAGTTTACCCCTTTCAGATTTCTGAGATTTCGCTTTGGTTTTTGGGATTCAATCTCCGTAGTTTTGCCTCTTTAACCGCAAAATTTTGCGGTCTGTATTATGAATGTGACGATTCGGAGTGATGACCAGCAAGTGAAGGTAGCAGCTGTCTCCTGTCTGAGTCCGCCGTCATTTCCCCAGACCATTTCCGTTGGTCTTAGCGATTTGATTCTTCTAGTGCCTGCCTCTGTGTCCACAGAAATCTTGAGGTTCTGCTTTAGTGCAGCATCTGTATATTGAATGTGAAGATAATGAGTGAAGGAAGAAGGCGCAGCTTTCGTCTGTGTGAGTCCGCGATCGTTGTTTTAGTACTCCTTGAGCGCTCCTGGTTGGAATTTCATTTCAGGGTTTTGCCTGCAGTTAGCGATACTATATATTCGGAGCTGGTAGTAGGAGGATCAAGAAAGTACAAGTTCGGGAAACAGTTGGAATTGAATTCCTTTCTGGAGATCACCAGTTAGTGAAAAAATGTCTCAATCACTCTCTTATTCGGTTAATGGGATTCGTTGGGGATTTGATAGAGGTGGTTGGTGTTTCTGATGTCTAAACCCTGACGAGCTCGGTGGGGTTTCTCAGAAGATAAAATGCTAGAGGTGAAGGGGAGATTCTGAAGGGGAGCTTGCGAAGATGGAGGACGCCAGGGGGCAAGTAGAGGCTGCCAAGCAGGCTGTTGGAGTGGCTCTGGATTGGAAATCTTCACCCGAATCTCGACAAGCTGCTACAGCTTACCTTGAATCGGTAATGTTATATCTAGATCACAATGTTAGAGTCATGCCTGTTCAGTGTGTTCCGTTGGTGTGGAACCGAGATCTCCGAAGGGGTTTGATCGTTTAGTAAATATGCCCATTATCCACGTAAAAAAATCCTAATTTACTCATTACTACCACTCGCCTCCTTACTTTGACCACTCAGCCTATTTTGACTTAAACTCCGTACACTACTGTTTGGGCTCGATACTTAAGGATTGGTTCTTGTCACAAAATTCCCCATCCGAAATGCTGAATGGTGCACTTCATTATGAATGATACCTTCCCGGCTTTTCTTGTGCATTCAACCGCTCCCACCCCTCAGTTAGTTCTCGGTCCGTCAATGCATTGCTGAATCCCATGACAATCTCCTTTTCTGTCAGTCTACCAAGGTGTGGAATAGACCACTAACATGTCAATGTTAGTGGTCGGATATATCATTGTTGAAGTCATGCGCTGATTCCATGCAGACTTGCTTTGAAAGACCTTCCTTTTGGTGTTTTCTGTTGACGGGCTCACGCTGACAGATAGGTTGCAGTGGAAAATCCTCATACACTGGCTCGTGGGGTTCTAGAATTGAGGTTTCAAATGGCTACGCTCCTACCATTAACGTAACGATAACGCAAGTTACACTTGCTCGCTCTAGTTCTTTTCTGGAGGTGCACATAACTGACAAGACTGTAGGTTTCTCTAATTATCAAGGCCACACTTATATTCATCCTCGTTTGGGAGACAAACAAAGCTAATTACAATCCATGCTTCGGTTCAGCTATGCAACTGACAGCTGTGCGGAATTTACTTCACACCACCAAGGTTGCAAAGTCAGTGCCATGTCCGATCATGCATGAAGACGTGGGTATGGAACCGGGTTTATTACTAAATATGCCTTCCATGTTCGGACGATTCGTGTTTGCTCTCATTTTGATTGTATAATCCCTCTGTTTCGCTCTCAGTCTTGATTCTCATCGTAGTGATAATACCCCGGTATTTTCCCCCTATACCAAATGGTTTGCTCCTGCTGCTGCTTTTCCTCACCCTGTAGATTAAGTGCGTCCCCCACTAACGCATTCTGGCCTATTGCTGCTACCTGAAGCTGCTTGAGACCCATCAAAGTAGATTGTTGGATTTCGAGCTGACAAGGGAGGGCCAGAATTATACATGGCCTCCACGTTGCCCTCAAAAATGAGGGCGACGGGGAGGCTCTTACAGGATGTAACCAAGTTTACCTCGGATATTCATGATTATGACATAAACTTGGTACGAGAGGTATTGCAACTCCAACAAAGTTAGCCGGCAGAAATGGGCGCATTGCTGAAGTCATTACGTGTTACCGTGTAGATTTCTTATAAAACCCTTGCAACTTCCTCTTGGTGTGATTCGTTGATGGGCTCACGCTGGTAGAGAGCGTTTGTTACTCAATAACGTAGACAAGGACTTAACCATCGTGTTGTCCTATTCAGGTAAAGAATGGCAGTGTACATACCCTGGCAGTTGTTGCGTTTTCTCTTGTGAGACAGGAATGGACCTCAGAAGTTCGACTATATGGCTTCAAGATGCTTCAGGTAAGATAGTTTCCACTGTAATGTGTCCATGTGGAAATACGAATTTGTCTACCACACCAAGATAAGCACCCTCTCTCTTCTCGTGTGAGAAATTTGGGAGGGGTTGGTGCTGATCTTAATCTTGATAAACAGCATATGATTCGCCTACGATGGGATGAGCTTAGCGAACAGGAACACCTGCAAATGGCACAGATGGCTCTCGGCATGATACAGGAGGTTGCCAAACCTCATGAGCAATGGGCGCTCAAGAGTCAGGCTTCAGCTCTTGTTGCTGAGGTAGGATTTTCAACCTTGTCCCTTCTGGATAAATGGTTTGCAGTAAACAAATGAATTGGTAGCTATTTCTTTGTATGATCATATTTAGAATCAATATTAGTGTGTCAATTGTTTTAGGTCAGTATGGTAGGTACTTGCAAAAGCACGTGGAGCTTAACAACCAGACTCGCTCCGATCTGTGCGAGACTAATTAGCTTGTAAAGTACAGGTTTCAAGGAGGGGAGGACCGCCGATGTGGAAGGAGATGCTGCCGAATCTATTCAACCTCAGTGTTTCCAGCTCTATACACGTACTTCTTTTCTGCAACTTCGAATATCCCTTGGCTTGAGACATGATGTCACTTTTCGAATTGCATGTGCACTAAGTAGCAACAGCTGTTTCAGCCGTGTTGTATCACAATTAAAACTTTGAAAGGAGTATTGACCTCTTCTAGTTGCATGTACAGGCAGAGCTGGTAGCAATGGTTTTACGTTGGCTTCCAGAAGATGTTACAGTCCACAATGAGGATCTGGAAGGTATTTTATCTGACCCAGTCGTTCTTCCCAAGAGATAAAACCGCAACAGGGATGGGAAGACTTTTTACTCCGTAGAGTCATGTCTTCGCATTAGATTCCTTTACTGTACAGTCCTTCATGTTTCTGTGAAAAATTATTGCATTTAATCAATTGAGTGCAATGAGAATAACTGATTTGAGTTGCTGAGATCTGTAAAGGTGAACGGAGGAGACAGTTGCTTTTCGGATTGACGCAGACATTACCCGAGACTTTACCGTTTTTATTTCAGGTGTGCCTTATTATCTTGATGAATATGTTGTGAGTGCACTCCTCTATCGTTTGAGAGAGTTCAATCTACAGACCAGGGTTGTCTTTGCAATAGCATTTGCGATGAACTTTCTCTCCTGGGTGTCATCTCTACTCCAGTTTCGAACATTGACGTAAATTCTCCACCTTGAAGTCTTACTGAGTTCAGTGGCCTCTACAGTTACTGGAGACACATTTCACAGCAGCTATAAATTGCACGGTACAGAAGCAAGAGGAGCTTGCAAAGCAGCATGCTGCAGCTGTTACAGCAACACTGAATGCTATAGTCGCTTATGCTGAGTGGGCCCCAGTGACCTCAATGGTTGACTATCGTCTTGTTGAAGCGTGAGTATTGCTAGATTGCTATTCATCGCTTAAGTGCATCCACGTTCTAGTTGTAGGTCATTGTTATCCACACGTCAAGTCCAGTGCGTGTGAGTTTGGTTTTACTGGTATTACTAACTTTGACCTTTGTTATCCACCAATTTTAAATTCATGGGTCGTTTCAGTACCGATGGATCAATGACCTGTTAACTAAAGTTTCTTGACTTCAAGAGTAATTTGAGATGTAGAGTAAGGGTTGAAATCGGACTAGGCATGAAAGTCATGGTTTTGGCTGTACAGATGTGGATTTCTTCAAGGTGCTCCACAGTTTCGTCTCAGTGCCTGTGAGGTTCTGAAGCTGATTGCTGGAAGGTAATATATTCACAAGTGAGGTTAAATCAGCTTCCCAACTCTTGTATGCCTCTATCAACAAAGGTTAACAATCATGTTTCCCGTTTAGTTAGCAGATTATTTCTATTATTCAGTTATGCCGTACAGAAACAAAGGCCTCTGGTTGGAGAATATAAGCCTGATGGGTAATGTTGTTCTTGTCCTGTGTTGCAGGCGAAAACCAGCTGATAATACTGCTCCATTGTTCATAGCAGCTATGGTGCATGTTTTCGAGGCACTTTCAGCTGCCTCAGAAGCTTTTCTTACATACTTCGGTCAACAATCAATTGCCCCAGCTGAAAATTTGGGCAGCGCCAAAGTTAATATTGATGAAGTGGATATTGAGTATGGCGAATGCTTGTGCGAGGCAATGGTTGCTCTTGGTTCACATAATCTACAATGTATGGTGGAAGATGAGTGTAGGTTGGTCGCTTATCTTAAGAGGGTAAGCTACTTCCAGCTTATGCTCCTGAGTAGAACTTATCACGTCGCGTCAATATATTCAAATGGGTGCCTTCGTTATTTTGGCCCATAACCTGGTTACTGATTATTGACTAATTCCTCGATCACTGCAGATGCTTGGATTCCTCCAGCTTCGCTCGTATGCACTACATTCCCAAGCTTTGCCTCTTTGGCTGGTATGTTACTTCCTCTGATACATTGCTCTTCTGATATTCTGATTTGGTTAATTTTCTGGAAACTGTGTGATTCTTATCTGGCCTTCCTGTTCTAAGATACATGTTAGTCATGGAGGTTTTACTTCAAGGTTTAATGTTTCTCGACATAGGGTATATGAACCCATGATGCAGGCTGATTTGAGATTGCACCGGTGAGAATTTTTACTTTTAAAGTAGCGCTACCTAAGCATGGCTTTACTCTATATCTTCTCTAATGGACAGACCATTCCGCTCACCACTGAATTTTCTCATTGTACTGACAGACTCTACTCCGAGATACAGCATCTTCAGTCGTCCACAAAGGGGGGGATGCCCATGGCCCAGCTTCCAGTGCCGAAAATGGCCTTGCAACTCAGGCTGAGAAAGAAAAGAAGGGGATATCTGTCCTAATCACAGAGGAACTATGTGCTGTTCTTCTGGAGCTGGCGTTTCAGCGGCTTCTCCTGAAGAGTCCAGAAAAAGCTGGATCGGAGGACGAGTCTTGGATTCAGGACTTTTCAACTCCAGTTGATTTTAGTCAGTATCGTGGAAGATTGGTAAGTACATATTTGCTCAGCTCTGTGCATTGAAGACACGAACTTACTGTAGCTTTGCCAGTTATTTTCTCAGAAGAAGTGCCTACATCAAATACGTCCTCAGGAAGTGGAAAGGGCTCCCTCATATCGGATTAGCTATGATTAGAGCAGGATGGAGAGTACAACTAATTTGCTCCTTACTCGTGATTCACTTCCAAAGTTTCCATCATCGCAGCGACTTAGCCAGGCTCATCGCGAGCCACTTTATGGGATCTTCCCGTTTTCACCTTGAATGCGAATTATCTGCTAGAAAAGTTGTCGATCTACATTGCCGGACACCCTCCGTGAACTTTATGCTGACAAGTGAAGTGCTCTTATTTCTTCAGCTGGAACTTGTTAGGCTTATCGCGACACTAAGGCCCTTGATAGCAGTGTCCAAAGTTGCTCAGCAACTGGATATTGTCTTGAATATTCGCGATTCATTAAATCCATCTTCTCAGGTTAGCGGGCTGACACTGAGCTCCTATTTGCTGCCTCTCACATCGATCCTTAATTTTGTTACTTTGTTCAGAAATTGTGATTAATCTTGCAGGGATGTAGCTTCCAGAAACGTGTCTAAAACTATTGTCTGCAATCTGAAACGAGTATTTTGTGAGTTAAGCCGGTGGTTTTTTTGGCGGTCAAATCCTTCTCTTCTGAAGGACCTGAGTCGTGTGGATGAATTTCACATTCTTTTATTTGTTGTGTTCCCTCACACTCCATATTTCTTGCAGGAACTTTTGTCACTACAAACTACACAAGTCATGTTTGAGACAGTCGTTAATGGTGTACCTGAAGTGGTGATGGCTACCGAAGCTTCCTCGAAGAGAGACTTGGGACTAAAGCTCGAAGGTACAGAACTGGTGACCGAGAGACAGAAGTTAGTGCTATTCTGATGTCTAAGCGAAGCCGGAAATTCAAGTTTCAAATTTGTTACTAAAGCGATCTAGTTGGGTTCAACAGGTATATTCACCAGACTATACAACATTGACTGGAAGATTCCAGCTCTAGTGGAGCTGCTTGGAGGCTATCTTGATGCTATGGGTCCATTTTTGAAGCATTCTGAAGCTGCCATCCCGATGGTTATACAGAAGCTTTTTGGTTTGCTTTCATCACTGCCGATCATGCGAATGGTGAGCTTTTCTCAATGCTGTTAACTGTCATAACATGCACGATCAAATTTTGACTCTTGGCGTCGGTGTTAAATGGTGATACGTCTATGATCATGTGGTTCGCAGGATCAAGTTCAGGATGCAGCTGCTGCTAACTCTCTCAAAGAGATATCTCGAGCGCGACTTCAAGTTTGCACATCATTTTTAAGAGTCTGTAAAGCAACCGATACAGCTCTGCTTAAATATGCCGAGGTAGGGGTAACTACTTGTATCCCTCCTTTACTCCTGTCTAGTCCGGAAGGTTAGTCCCCATAATTTATCTGGAGAGTAACTTTTGGGAGTAACTTTTGGGACTAAACAAGGGTATTTGACTCTTTTCATTCTTATTCAACAGGTCAAATCTGTATCGATGTTTCTTCATGCATGTATATTATGTTTGAGACTCTCACATCTTTCCAGTTGTGGCATGCGCAGGATATTGCAAATACCATGGATAAACTACAGCAACAAGGGCTTTTACCCCGTGGTGAAGTTAATTTGCTGGGGGAAGGACTTCTAATTGTCGGATCGGCTGGCGGGTATGCTACTAATTGCAACTCAACCAATCTCTGCCATATTAGTTTACCTCATGTCCTGCTTTTACTATTTTCCTCGTTAGGAACCGGGGGTAAATTTGGCAGGCTTGTTCTGAACATTGTCATTCCCTTTTAGACAAACTCTTTGGACATTTGGCTTTTGCGAAGCAATACCAATGTATATCTGCATTTCTATCTGGAGGAGAAGTCGGTAAATGTGTTCTACTATGTGAACTTATCAAAGTGCACCATTGTTTAGAAACTGACAACTGGTGCTATGTGCTCGTAACCTATTCTTCTCACTTGCATCGTTGCTCTCAGGAATGTGCGGCATAAGGCAGTATTGGAATGGCTTCTCAAACCATTCAAATTGCGATGGGAGCAGCCTGAGTGGCAGCAACACTTTCTTACAAGTCCCATAGCACTTGTAGATCTTTTAAGTGGCAGGCAGAAGATCTTCATGGATCCAGATGTCAATGATGGGACGTCAGTAAACGAGGAAATATGGTTCATCTATCACACAGTTACTTTCTTTGAACGAGCACTACGAAGATGCGGTGAAGTTAGAAAATTCAAAACTCCAACAGTCATTGGAGATGCAATTCTTGAAGATATGGATTCTTCGGCGCTAGGAGGTTCTTCGTCTCCCATGGGCTCTCACTTGAATTGGATGCTGCCACCATTACTCAAGGTTGTCATGCGTCGAAAGTAACAATTCCCCTTATTTTGACCTCCTTTAGCTGGTGGCTTCAGATACTAGCCTTGATAATCGTCCTTATTTTCTCCACTTGTTGAGTGCAGTTGCTGCGTTGTATACACGCCTTGTGGTCACCCGCGATTATGCATACTTTACCTTCTGAAGTGCGAGGAGCTTTAGCCATGGGAGTACCTGAGCAGCTTTCTCTTCTTGGGACAGCAGGGTCTCAGGGTTCAGCAACTTCTTCATCTGCTATAGATGGCAATCAAATGGAGAGCAGTGCTAGCAGCGCTGACAGCAAAGAAAACGACATCAGAACGTGGTTGAAGGGCATCCGTGATAGTGGGTATGTTGCATGGGCCACAGACCATTTCAGTATCTTACTTCTGCTCCTGGACCGTCATACAAACGAACAGAACTTTTGCTGGTCCAGAGTTTGTGCTAGACCATTATTTTGTTCTGCACAGATCTTTATCTGTTTATGACCTCTTTTCTGTCGACGTTCTACCTCGATGCTTCATTTCGGGGTAAGATTTTGTCCCTGACTAGTACGAATTTGGTTTTACAGGTATAATGTGCTGGGCTTAGCAGCCGCTCGGATTCCTGATGAATTTTTCGACGATACCGATGGCCGAGCTGCTGCGTGCTCTATTGCTCTTGCTGAAAACATTAAATGCATGGAAATGCACCATTTGCGGCAGCTAAATCACTGGGTCATTGTCTATTTTGTCAAGCATTGCCCCCGACCACAGTGGACTTTATGGCTGGGTCGTCTCCTACCACGAGTTTTGGTGCAATGTCAATCTGTTCTATCTTCAGCTTGGGCTAGTTTGAAAATAGAAGGCGCTGTGAAAGCCCCATCAAATTGGGTTGTCAGTTCTGCTGTAGCTTCGGATGATGGTTCTTCAAGAGCAATCAAAATTGAGGTTATTCTAGAAAAACTTTTGAGGGATCTCACACGAGAAACGTGCCATGTGCTGGCCGTCATAGCGATTTTGAGCCCTCGACAGCAGACCCCTTCAGAACAACCCGCAACAGAAGTCAACCTCATTATCGGACCAGACACTATCATAGGGTGAGAAAGAGTATTTCTTTGGCTTCTGAGAACACAGAACTTGTATGATTCTAAAACTGATGTCAGAGAGATGTTTTTACTGATTGTCGTGTATTTGGACTGATCTGAAAGCCATGAACCAAGTTATTCTAAGATTGATCTGAAATGGCTTGGTTGTCTTCAGATTCTTGATGCAGCAGAGGGAAGCAGCCCATGCTGCTTTGCTCATTGGTATTGAGGCATTGGAGTGGCCTGACAGCGAAACCGTGCACAAGGCTGTGAATTTTTGTGGAGCTATAGTGAGCATGGCATCCGTGCTCACAGATATGGAGCTGCAAGAGATTGTGGGACAAAATATGTTTTTAGCTGCCATTCGGAGTCTCACGTTAGAATCTAATGCGACAGGACAGGCCGAGCTTATTGGACTTATACGAGAAATTTACATTCGCCTTTCAGCGCATTCTCAAGCCCCTCGCCAGGTACTAGTCAGTAATATTTGATCATATGAATTTTCCGTCTCTCATTGTCCGTCAAATAGATACCTATGTCTTTGCAAAGATGGATGGGAAGGTAATGCTGACATCATTTCTGCAGGTTCTCTTGTCTCTACCTTCCATATCCACGGAAGTTCTTGCTGCCTTCGAAAAAGCACTAGGAAAAACGTCCAGTGTGAAAGAGCAACGACTGCTTGTCAAGAATCTTTTATTAGCTGCCGGAGGGGATCAACTAAAGGCTCTCAAAGCACAAAAGAACACTAGTGTTATCACAAATGTTACAAGTAAGGGCGTCTTACTTCCTTGTATATCTGGAGTAGGTGTCGCTTCATTTATAACTCTTGGAGTTTTCGAGAGATGTGGTTTGCACTCATAAGAATTAGCGCCATTTGACATGAATCTTGCTAACGAGTGAAAGGTTACTGCAGATCGATCAGTGGATGGACATCGGTCAGCTGGCCACACGCTCATAGAAGAATCAGGCCCATTGGGATTGGCCTCCATTGTCATGTAAAGGTGTACACGCAGAAGTAGGCAACATTTTTTTATTTGGAAGCTGACGTTTCAGCTTTGAAAGGATTACCCTGGCTTTGTGTATAAAAGTAGTTCGGAAGAGTTTTTAGCTCATTGTTATTACTTTGATTCTTAGCAACATCTGTGTTGTTGGATTGCCAGCCCTCACTGTGTGTATGCAATAATGTGAGTCGGCAGAGAAATTTGAGAACCTCGATGACTCACCAGCCGCTGCCCAGATTGACAGAGTGGCCTACTGGAAAAGACTGTTGCCGCTTGGTAGAGAGCTCTGGCTACCACATAAGGGCACTTTTTTCACCAGCAAGCCAGGATAGCTTTCCTTTATGTCTGCTACTTTGATATAGTTAGACAAGGTGACAAAGGTAGTGATCAACAATCTAGCAACAGTTGTTTGTGTACAGTCGACGTAGATGACTGAATGTTTCTAGCATGATCCATTGCAAAAGCATGGAACCAATTTTGATCTGTATATGATGACCTTTATGGTTATATTAATCGAAGTAAGAAAGTCATTCATAACTTTGTTTTGTGATTTGTACGATATTCCTTTGGAACCAATTCGCTGTTAATCAAGGACGAAATGGATATTTTCAGTTATTACAATTGTACGCACTGATTGAATGCTTTTGATGTTGAGTACCGGACTTATACGGCATATTCCAAATCCTATGCCCTATCGTTATACAGCTTGCATTACAATCGCAAATGAGCAGAATCTGTATTGATCCCATTAATGATTGATGCTGTATGGGATCACGTGCCAATGCTGTCAGTTTGAGTAGACCTGTAATTCTTCCGTGGGCTTAAATACCTTATACGCTTCTCGCTAATTCTTGTCTCAGCCCTGGTAGAGGTCGTATATCCTGACAAATGCAATTTTGTCCTTCAAATAGACTTCCCGGAATTGAAATTTTTAGAAAAGGCTACACGCATAGGAAAACAAGACGGAATGGAAGACCCCATCAAGCCGTACAAGGATAAATCCTACGAAGTAAAATGGATCCGGTGAAACCGGTGCCAGTGATTACTGACACGGAACCTCAAGAATGAGGACTTTGTAATCGAACGCTCGATATGCTTCCCCCAAATCAACGTGCACCATAACCTTCTGAGCTAAAGGGTATCAAAAGTTGGTCTGTGAACCGTTCTCGTTTGGTTTCAGCCTCCTCAAGACACAGTATAAGGTTTTTGGTAATAATGTCCGCACTCCTTTCTTGGCTGCAAGGCTCTCTTACTTACGTTTCCCCACGCATCGGTAAGTGGGTTATCTGCTAACGGGTGACAGCCTAGGAAGAACGTCAACCCTGATTGGTTTTGACAGTAACACTACTAAATCCTATAGCAAAGGTATGAAAGAACATAATCGTTTTACGAAACTATTTGTCACCTGAAGAGCACAAGTTGCTTACCGTATGCGATGAACAATTTCTCATATTCCAGACCTCGATCTTATAGATCAGGACAGTCTATGAGTAATATAACAGCATACTCTAGGACAATGGAATTTTGCAATTTTGATATTGGAAACCGAAACCCAAAGTTTCTGTTTGACAGGCCACCACATGCACGTACCAATGAGAAAACTGAGCTACAATACCAAATATTGTACAGCTGATGCTATGTCGGTGATGAGTTTTGCCAACATGTCCCTGCAACAGTGATGTCTACTTCTTCTACAACCAAGGCTGGTGTCGCATCCAAGGACTTGGATCAACAGCTTCGCCATGGACGTATAGGCCCCTTCAACATGCCAAGAAAATAAATGGTAAGTTTAGCGCAAGAATAAGTACTATGCGGAGGCGAAACTCTTGAACTACCTTGACCTTCGTGGTAGATACTTAGGAACGCGAAAAGCGATACCTAGCTTTCTCCATGGTGCCTCCTACATTCCAATAAGTAGAGCTTGGTAACAAGAGAACACCTTCTACCCTCGCTTGACTTATACTATGTGAAAAGATACAGCTTGAAAATTATCTTGCAAATGCGTGGATATTTTCGGCTACCATGAAAAGCAAGGTATTACGGACTTACCAGTGTAAGTGAGGCCCCGTGGCGATGCCACTTTCTCCTACTAGGCCCACAACTTGCCCAGTTTGAACACAGTCTCCTTCTCTGTAACAATGGTGGAGATAAGTCAGATGGTATGGCACAGCAGGTCTGTTGTGCCTATACGTAACATTGCAAGTTGAGACATCCAGAAATTGTGCATAGTTTGCATACTCAATATGGTAAACTTTTTAAAGAAGTTAGACAGAACCGAGGACTTGCAACAGTCAAACGGAAAACACTCAGGGGAGTTGAACCCACTTGACAAAGGTCGATGATAAATGCATGAGAATACTTGTGACACCATGACCATGGTCTACTCCTACGCAGTTCCCATGGATTTCAAAACCATCTGCTGCTCTCCCAACTAGCACAACTCTCCCGTTTGAAGGAGCTCGTACGGGATCACCTTGATCTGCCCCATAGTCAACACCCCTGTGATAGTATCTGCAATTTGTAGACATCTAATCAGCTAAACCAGATACTTCAATCAAAATTTGCACTTCACTCAACTTCATAACCTACAAGCATAGATTGAAGACTACCGGGAATGAGAACAGAATACATTTGCGTGAGAAAAGACAACAGTTAGAGACATCAGTATCATTGACGATGTTTGACCCAGAAATGCAAGATGAGTTGCAGTCAAAGCTAGTCGTCATTTACCCATGTGCAAATGTACCGTTGTAATAGCGCTGGAGACCATATTCAGTAGTGATTACTCCCTCGCTCGGAACAGTGAAAGGACCAGACCAATATTGCAGAGATGAAACTGTCGACGTTAAAGCCTTAACAGCGTCAAATTCCTCCTGAGTCCCTGTAAGATGGAATAAACCCAGCGAAAGTATAAACACCACGTGCTGGGGAGCAACGGACGTTACACGGAAGGAAGCCTAGATTACAGGTGTGAAGCTGGATCTCCCAAGTTCAGGAACGTCCCTGAAGTGTGAGTTAAATGTGTGTGCCCTTGACAACTTTGCCTGTCGATACTGTAAATGAGCCTCTAATGTACCTGAAAAGTTCAAAAGGATCGGGAAACACGGATAGAACTTTATTCCTTGGCACAACTTAGGATATATACTCCGAAGAAAGACTAGAAAGGAGAACAAACATCATTTCCTATGCTGGTCATGGCTAAAGATCTCATGAAGTCTATGCAAGGTAAATCCATCCTCTATATCGGCAGAGGAATGCTTGACTGTTAGTAAAACTTCCATGACCAATTCAATATATCAGAATCAGACGATAGGTACCCCGGATTTTTGATTTGGTAGCACTCAACCAGATGGACTCCACTGGATATTCCTTAGGTTGTAAAACTAAAACGCCGCTGAAGTTTTCGTGATGAGAACCATCGACCTTCACCTACAGAGGAACACAAAGCTTGATGCTTCAGCTTTCCTCCAAAATCCTGAAAGCATTAGAACCGATTTGAAAAATAAAAACCAGTAGCTTGAGGAATTGAAGCAAACATTTGAAGCGCGCTGAACTATGTACCAATTTTCCACAAGCAATTCCACATGAGATATCTGACATGTCATCGGGATGCGGATACAATGCAAGCTTTGACTCACGTTCAATTCACAAGGTCCAGGTTTATCAATTGGCGTAGTAGGCAGCAACGTCCTCCAAGTCCCGGGGTCTGAAGTTGTTGGAAAAATTGGATAGTTCATACCTCGAAATGAAACCTGGAGTTGAGGACCTTCGAGTGGAGCGTCGTTTCTGCACAGAAAACCCCTCAGGACTAATCAGAGAACACCATCTTCGGAAGTTTCTAGAGAGACTGACCCGATGATTGTCCTGGTTTGTTTCCTATGTGAGAAGAAAAGAAGTCTATAATTCATTCCGGCAGGACTATTCCTTGCAGGAATGAAGAAACTCGTACGGAGTGTACTGCGAATTTGCTACTAAACAAAATACTTTCGAAGTCATCTGCAGCAGGCGAAGCAATATCTGCAAGGGCTAAATCCTTCACCTAAGCACCTGTGCCAGAAGAACTATCGAAGTACTATATCTGAAGCGATATCAAGAAGAGAATGATTGGATAAAACGTCTGCAATCCAGTCATTCAACTCATCAAAATACATCACAAGAATAAACTGCAAGAATGGACGGTTAATTCCAGGAAAGCAATATGACAGAAAACTCTCGACAGCAATTCACCTCAAGTATCCCTCGAAATGCATCTTGTAATTTATTTAGTGGTGGATGCAAAGATTTTGAAAGCTAAATATGAGCTGGTATGACCCCACACCTGAACATCGAGGTGAGCCTCGAGATGAAAGCCAAGGGAGGCGGATATGACACCAGAATTGCCAGTGTTTCACCCTGGAGAGGCTCCCAAGAAGACACCTTAACTTCCATTCTTTTCTTCCCCTTTCCTTCAACCACTCTTCGTCCTTTGTTCAGCAATTTTACTCCTACCCGTTCTAAACCAACCCAAAAGTTATTTGCCTCCTCAAATTCCTTTGAGATCTTCCGGGTGTACTCGAGCCAAGATTGCCTCAGATTATCTAGTGGCGCAATGTAGGCCAACCCACCTCCTCGAAACTCAACAAATGGACACTTCACTACTCCTGCTGCACGATTTGGAGGTGACACACCGAGCTTGCAGTCCGTCTGCGATTTTCTGGGTGGTTCCGCCATCTCCTTTCCTCGGCTCTGCTCTGGGAATTGACCCCACCTAAAACTGCATAGCTCTGGATTCTCCCCTAAGATAATATACAATCACACTTCCTCTTCCTCCCGGACCAGAGAACAGTGCCTCCCGCACATTAGAACTGGTGAACGACTGAACCTCATCTGAAATCTGTCACCAAACCAACATGACATCCCTTCCACTTATCTTTCATATGTTCTGCTCGTCAAGCACAGGGATATGAATCAACGATTCATCTTCAGCACATGAATCAACAGATCTTGCTGTCGACTGTTGTCCTTCCTCTGCACTGTTCTATGCAAGTCTTTTCTCCTTTCCCAAACCCAGGGTACGGGAATTTTCTGCCATTGCGCGTGTATCTGTTCAACCAATGAGCTCCTGTTTCAGAACACACTTGCTTTTGGAATTTTACCTTCCAAGCTCATGATTGTCCATGATTTCACCTTGAGTTTGATCAAACCAAACACGAAGACGAGTTCAATGCCTACGTTCATCCTAAGATAACTAATGGTACTCAAAGAATGTCGCATATTCATTCTCAGAATATGAGTTTTAATGATGAAAGTAGACTTGCATTCTTCTTGGTTGATGTGCATCTATAATATAAATATTATATATATAAATATTGAGTTAAAATAACAATAGATTAATTGTGTTTGATATCATTTTATATAGAACACTTCTCTGGTAACCATTGCCTTTTAAGTCAGATTACAACCAAGGAACTCTCATAAGATGAAACTGCTTACATTCATAATCGTTCCAACACCAAAATCTCCTTGGAGGCAAAGGCAGTAGAGGCATGCTGCCATTGCCTTTGGGGGATGAAGACAATTGCAAAAGGCCCCATCAGGTGAATGTTTGCAAAAACTCACACCTGGTTCAACTTTAAAGTCTATAAAGATATAATCTAAGACCTAGAGACCAACATGACTTGGAGTCCAAGTCACGACGAGTAAAAACTTGGGGGTAAATCATGAGCATGATGAGCTCAAAGAGTTGGCCAAAACCAACTAATTATGAATTCCAAAATCTGCGGACTCAAATATCTTGACTTGAGTGGGTACTCTCCTAAGTAAATGGCGACCGCGAGCGTAGGATAACAAAAGCCGTACAAGGATAAAATAAAAGAGGTAAAATGGGACAAACCCATAATTGTATTGGTTCGAGAAATCTGTACTGCTGCACCTAGTTATGGAATTCCTTTAGTCTATATACTACAAAGACCATATTTATATATTTATAGAGCATCCAAAGAAGCATCACCTGATGTGATGGTTCTTTCATGTATACATTGCAATGCATCAGTTGCTACGCAATACACTTCGTAAAACAATGGACACAAATTATTTAAATTACATTTTGAGATGTGAAAATGAAAATGGTCCTCCTAACGTATATTCTGATAGGTTCTAGTGTAATTTTTTATAAAGGTGTCAAATATCCAATCCGATGTTCTATATATCTTGAAGGCCAAAGGAACAAAAGGTGATCTTGTTATATACTCCTATAGTTGGAGACTTAATTATTGTTGCTTCACTTGTAGCCTATTTAAGAAGACTTGTAATTACTTAATCCAAAATTGCATCATGTGTGGAATCTACAACCACAACTACAGTCACCTGATCAGCTTGGACCAAATATAAGTCTGCCCCTAATTTGGCTTCTCCTTCCAAATGAGGTATCCACTCTCTCGTGCCAAGGCCAACCCTATATTTTTTTTATTGTATTGTACAATCCTCTGTCCTCCAAAAGAATACAAATTTTTATATATATATAATGTGTAGTACACACCCAGAAGTGAATAATGAAACTGTAGATAGGTGTACAAAACCTAGACAAAACCTCATCATTGTGGAAAAATCACTCATCACTATAGAAAAAATAGTTGGTGCAGGTCAAAATGTTGTAATGTAGAAGTGAACTAGGATCCAAAAGCTTATACTCTTGTCAAAGCAAGAACAAAGTTATGTTCTAGTAGCACAAGATGAGTGGATGGATGAGTCAACTAAGAGGGAATGTAATGCATGTTGAAAATTGTCAATCCATTAAGGAAGATGGTAGACCTCTAGTCCAATCAAAGGCAAGGAATCAAAGGATGGAAGTTCATCTTGTACTTGTAGGGATAAATTATCTCATCTACCATAATAGCACTAGGAGAGAAAAAATTCTTTCCTCCACCTTGATCACATGCATCTCTAAGATTGACTTATCAGCAATTACAAAACAAGAAGACAAGAAAAGGAAAGGTGCCAAGAAAGCCCAACTCCCCAAAACACTAGAGACTCCATCTCCTCCGTAGATAGTAGGCCTATACCTTTGCACAAGATAGGTAGAAATGTTTGTCTATATGCCAAATCCGCTTGTTATAATCTCAATGTCCTTGTTCAATACTCTCACCAAAAACTCCCATGACCCTCTCATCAAAAGCTCTCAAATGTGATTTTAAGGTCAAGGAAGAAGGAACAATGCAAAGTAGATAAATCAATCAATGTGCAATACTAGAAGAGATTATACCAAATACTATCTATGGGTCTCTTAGTAGAGGAAGGTCATCCACATGAAGAATATACTCTTCAAGTGCAATGATAAATGAAGGATGTGACAAAATCCTTGCTACTTGCTAGGACTCCAAGAATACATAGGCCATCTATAGATCAGATTCACTTTTCTGGAAATAGGAGGAGGTATGGAGGGATACCTAAAGGGAATCATGCTCTTTAATTTGACACCTTGACTCTCAAGCTTATAAAATAAAGCTCAATAGTCAAGTGGTCAAAGGCTTACCTAATTTGATCCACCAAGTACATGAGGTGTGAGAAACTATGCTAGTAATAAAGAGAAGAAAGAAGAACCATAGAAGAACCATATATAAGAAATAAGAATTCACAAGGATCCATCGGCTTCCTTAAGCAATTTAAAGATTGATGCACATGAGATGCTATTAAAAGCATTCTCAACATCCACTTGTAGATGAACCTACTTTGGTTAGATATCTAAGAATGCTCGGATACTTAAAGATATAGCCTCACAATCTCTTGATATAGCAACTCCAAACTAATATGGATTCAAGTATTGGCTGAAGTGAGGATTATGTTAAAGGATAGTGGTATGGCCAACAAGAAACAAGAAGACCTCCCTAATAGCGATCTCTCTTATGTCTCCTTTGTACTTCTCCATTACAAGAAGGTGACTAGCACCTATCACACGAGTCACTAACATAAAAATTTATTCCTTTGCTATTGGTTCAACCACCTAGAATAGCTTGGTAAAACCACTAGAAGGATCATATGCTATAAATCAATCTCTAAGCCTCATGAACCATGCTCATAAGCCATCCCTAAAAAGCCTCTTGAGGATAGGCATGGGGCTGTGCATAATGTATAGTGAGTGTGCAAAAAATTAATATATCAAGACATAAAGGCTCTTTAGGTTGATACAAAAAGACCAATGATTGTATTCCCTCTCTTCCCAAAGGGTGTAATAAACATAAGGAAGAGATTGTCTTGTCGGTTGGACTAGCAATATTCAAAGGATATAAGGCTTGTGCTGCTCTTCTCCAACTTGATCCAATATCCTACATCATTGAAATAGAGTGGAATTTGTAATATCTTGTGGATGCACCTAGCCCTTACAACATGTAGCCCAAATAGACTCCTCCTATAGGGTAGCTAATCCTTTGTTCAAAATCTAAAAAATCTAACAACCACCTCTCTCTAACCCACTGTAATACCAAGGGTTAGCCTATGATCTAGATGTGAAATTCGGTTTGGTAACTTCTAGAATGATTTTATACATGATGGTCAAAATAGATCAGATAGAAGTATCACCAAAAGAGTACTTCTACTAATAGGGCAGAAACCAAAATAGACTTGAGAACCTTAGAACCAATAGCTAGACATATGATTTAAAGGTGAGAATTGGTTTGATAACATCTGGAATGATGTTACACATGATGGACTAAACAGATCAGAAAGAGGTATCACCAAAAGGGGACTTCTACTAATAGAGTAGGAACCAAAATATGCCTGAAATCTTTGAAGGCAATTTCGGAGGCCTAAACGGATGAATTAGGCCTTGAAAATGTGAAAATCCCCCCCCCCCCCAACAGAGGAAAGGTTGGCCTTCGCCCCCCTTGCTTTGTCTCATTGAGAGCTTTCCAATCGTACCTTACTCACGTGATTCTGAGATTCCTACAAGAAGATTCCCTAAAAGATTCCCTCCGATCAAAGCTTGTTTGACCAACCAGATAGGACCTAGACTAGACATGTCACCCATCCAAGTAAGTAATCCAAGGGTGGAGCTTGCTGACATGTCACCTATCTGTGTCCCTAATCCTATGGTGGAGCTTCCTTGGAGGAGATCCTCTTTGTCTATATAATAAAGAGAAGGTGCTCCCTTGGGGCATCGAATGTTTGAGTGTGCAATCTGTGTTTTCTCTCTTCTCTTGTCCTCGGAGTATTACACCCACACGCCTCCCTTTAGTATAATAAACATGTCATCAAGATAGTAAGAGGAATAAGAACTATGCTAACTTATCCAAGAGTTTGCATGTCAATTAATAGAATGGTACAAAAAAGAGCTTGTCTAGCATCAACATGGAGTGCATGAGAAAGCCTATAGAATAGTTATAAACATAGAAAACTAGTTTATATAGCCTCAAAATACAACTTGCCTTAGATGCTAACCACTCTCAAGACTAGATCAATATCCTCAAAATGATCAACAAAGTGATGGACAAAAGTGTGTGTAATCTTGAGTGTCAATATGGATATCATCATTCACCTCAAGTGAGCATCTCAATGTGAACAATCATAATCATTGCACATCTTTTACACATGAGTCTTTACTCCTTATTATTAGGATTATTCTTATGCCTTAGGGTTATACTGTAAGCTGGTTATCCTAACCCTAGTTAAGAGTAACTTAGGGTAGGCACAATACCCACCTCATATATGCCTTGGGGCATATTGGGTGAGAGTTGCTCATTTGTTAGTTGATGGTTGGAGTGGACTTGGAGAGTGTATGGTGGCTCTTGCATTGTATGATTGGATATGGTGGTGAGCATTGTGTGTTAGTAAAGAGTCCTAAAGCATTCCCGTGGATGTAGCTTCACATTGAGGTGAACCACATACTTCTGTGTAATGTGTGAATTTTTTGGTTATATACATGGTGTGTGCATGTCATTGTGACTCTCATCAGTTATCAAACAATTATGAGGTAAAGAGTCATGATATATCGGGTATTGTGAATTTTTTGGTTATATACATGGTGTGTGCATGTCATTGTGACTCTCATCAGTTATCAAACAATTATGAGGTAAAGAGTCATGATATATCGGGTATGGTGTGTCCCAGGCCACTCTAGGTTACTCTAGTGGGAAGTGGAACCATAGCTAGCTCAAGTATAATGATAATAATACTTGATGTTAATTTCCTTGTCTCCCATACTTGCAAAACCACAACACACTCACATCCCTTGCTTTGCCCAAAAGATAATATCCTTAAGGATTTGGAAGCTAAGTCCCAACCAATCCAAGAATTTATGTCATATGAAAAACTTGTATTCAAGAAATATATTCACCTTTACCTCAATTACTTGTACTATATTGACTTCAAATCTTCAATGAGGAGTTCCTTCTTTGTATCTTCCTCCTCCTTCACCCATCTTTTACATTTATGTTCCAACACACACATATATATATATATATATATATATATTGTGTGTGTGTGTGTGTGTGTTCTCATTAAAATCAGTGGTATCTAAACTCCATTACAAATGATTACTCCATTGATGATAAACTCCTAAACACCCTGGGTGCTTGCCCTATGTGGTTTGGGGCTCCAAACTGGTTAATCAAACACTCTGAAAGCATCTTCCAGTTAAGTCTCCTTTCAAGATTTATTTTGACCGGTCAATTTTAACAAGTCTGATCCGGTTAAATAGTTTTTACCTTCTTCCAATGACATAAGTTCTTCGAAAAGGATTATACAACGAGGAAGTTATGAAAATTATAGGTTTTGAAGTGCATAAGGTAATCCAAATTAGACATTTTGGATTCGAAAATAGTACAAATCAAATATACTCTCTGGAGAAAATCTACCTGTCAACTCGTCTTGCTTCTTCAATTGTAGAAGAGAAGCTACAGTTACAAATCCTATTTCATAAATAATCCTGGGAGTTAAATTACACTCTCCTAGATCTCTCCTTAATTCCTTAAACAACCTGTCCTTAAGAGTTGTTCTAAGGTGGTACCCCATCTTTTGGACCAAAATGCATCAACCAGGTTTGTTAAAGTAGAGTTACAGTTGCTTTTACAAACAAAAGTCAGTGTACATGGCAGAAGGAAGTGACACGAAATTTAAAGCCGACTAACTTCCCATTCGAGAGTTCGTGCTGGTAAGTAGGTCACAGCAGTTTCCACATCCTGCGGAGGTGAGTGCTATTGAGGACAAAGTGCTGCAGCATCGCTGGCGTCTCAGAAATGTACCGGCTGAGCATAACGTGCTTCAAGAACTCTGTTCGGGGTTCAGGCTGCACTCTGACCAACAACTGAATGTGTGCTTTCTAAATGCATGTCTATCTGGAATGCAATAGACCACTTCAGGATGGATACAGTGTACAATGTGGTTGCAACAACGCACAAGTGATAACTGTGGCGTAAGAGGACTTAAGCAAGAAGTTGGCGGTTGGCTGTGACCATGTGTGGAGCAGAAAAGTGTTGGAGACAAGGTTCTCCTAGATGTTGGTCTCCTTTCCATCAGTCTCCGCCACGGGCACTCTACAGAAGATGTCATAGCAACATCGACCATTACAGTTTGCGTATGTCAATCCTGTGGATCACCTAAAAACTATCTGAAAATAATCCGCTTTTCGATGGCATTAGATCGGACAAGCCCATCTGAATCGTTACTCGTATGGCATCCGCAACTTCAGTATAAATTGCTCTTGAAATGTCTACTGGAGTCTGTGCAGTAAACTCCAGAGATTAAGTAGTGAACGGCAACACCTTGATGGATCCATAAAGCAAAGTCTCCATAGACAATTCGTTTAAAATAATCATGCTCCGGATACACTCAGCATATTGTGATCACCCAACAGTGATGGGCATGGTTCATTTGCACATAGCTTGGCAGTCCTTTCAGGTTCGACATGTACCTTACGGGCCAAGCTGAGTTCTCAGTCGTTCAGTTTTAGACATAATCCAGTAGCTTTGCGTTGCAAACGATAATTTAAATTTCACATTTCACAAACAGCATGCTTGCAGTCCACGTCCAGTCCAATAATATCCAAATGGCGTTCCCTTGAACAGTTATGAAGAAAAAACTGTAGTTCAAGAGCAGAACATTCGAGAAAACAAGTGTTCATGGGCACCCTGATATGTATCTATAAGTGGAGAAGTGCTGTAAGAGTCTTGTAAAGGCCGATTTGCATACCGAGTTAGCAAAGTTTCAGTGACAGCGGCAATCTGGTGTTGGAGCTTGGCTGCTTCCAAAGGGCCCGTAATGTTCAGCCTGGTAGCAGCTGATAATATATCACGGAGGCCCATGAACAAGTAGGAGCGTTGAGCTGTAAGTGCGTCGACTCCAAGCAGGCCACATAAAACTCCAAACAGCGGAGCATGGTGAGGAGTTGTGGCAGTGGGGGCATACGAGCATGCACGCATCTTCTTCAGTTCAGGATACTCTACGAACACCGTCGATGCCGTGCGTAGAAGGGCCGACCCTTGGGTCATTGACGCCTTCCGCGCTACATGATTTGTAAGCATAGCATGCAAGATTCTGTTCAGTTCCAACCAGCACTCGGTATTGGGGAATTTGTTTCCTGCAAATACAAAGGGTAATAATAGTCCTGCACTATTCTGAAGAGAGTTGATCGCAAACCTCTCGAGAGAAACGGAATCAGAAACTAGTCCACCTTGATATGCCGTTTCCAGACCGTAAGAATGGGCAAAACCACCAGTAGGGAAAAGGGAATCCAGCAATTGCCATGTCGTCCAGTCCATGGATCCACTCTTCACAATCGGTGGGCCATCCGTCATGACAGATACATCAGTCAGAAAGCCTGTTACTAACTTTAGAGCGCACTCCCTGCTCAAGTTTTGGTCCTCCGTTTGAACCGCCATAACTTTGGAGGAAACCTGGTCACTTGCCATCTCAAACCCTGAAGCAACACGGAGTGCAGTAAGAAATAATCTGCAAGCGAGACATTATATTGAGATGATCGACCATAACTACATCTTCGTTTTTTTGTAGTGCAACTCGACTCCGTGCAGACCGGGAAAGTCAGGTAGAGCAAAACAAAAGGAGCCTAAATGAGCAAGCAGGTGCACGACCGGAGCAACTAAGCCCTCTCAGCAGAAATTGCACGACTGCTCACACAAACTGCTGAAAATACTACGGCAGCAGATACGATTAAAAGATGAATTGACTGCAATTTACGAAACGCGCCATTTTCCGGGTATATGCAGGGATGTTGTCTAGTAGGACAAGCGTAACCTACTTCCCCATGCAATCGTCAGATTCGGAGCCAACTGTGCTACCAAACCTTCACACAAGCTGCGGAGTTGGAGCTCTCACTGACACTTAGCGGGAGAAATTCAGAGTCACACTGACGACTCGCTTGTACAGGAGAACGCCCCGCATTCTTTTGTAGATTTGCCACGGACACAATAGCCACCCGAACGCGTGATGGACGCAACAGAACAACAAACAGCTGACAAATACAAACTCTCATTCTTCTTCATCACTCTCGCACTTTGGCTACCGAAAACAACAACTGGCAAAGTAGCTCCAACACGACTCTTTCGGACCTCAACGCTTATCGGCATTGCATCCCCAAACTAAGCATTCACATCGCATACTAGTTTCAACCATACACACTAAGCAAACCATCTCTTCCCCGTCCAGTTCACTCGCTGGCCACGAAACGCTCGGAAACCTCGACGGTATAATGCACTGGCCTGATTTCCTTGTCCCGCCTCAAAAAGCAATGCCGCTCTATTACCCTCACACACTCTTGACACATCGAGGTGGAAGAAGATTTCACCCTTAGCAGATTTCAAGGAACAAAAGAACGCCGAAAGCTCGATCACTGACCTCCAATGATGCTCATAACAGGCTGCTGCCGTCCAAAGCCCGGTCCTCCCCATTCCTCAATTGCGAGCATTTAGGTTGGGAAAGATGGATTATTACCCGCAGATGCGAGCGTAAAGGCCTTAAAATATCGACGAAAATCAATCATTGCATATCGTACAGTTTCGTTTCGTCTTAACATCTGCACATGTATCTCATGCACACTCGATCCCTTCCTCATTTTGTTAATCATATCTGTTTCATTCTCACTTTATGTACAGTTCAGTTTTCACTAACTTTTCGAAAAAGTTGTCACATTACGTGTGAACCTTTGTGGCAAACAGTTGTTGGTCCCCTATCTGCTGCACGCTTCATTTTATTTCATCTCGGTCCAAATTATAAAGATCCCCCACTCCCCGTTTTGCTTCATTTATGATCGTCTGCTGTAGAATCTAAAATGAGTGCAGCGAATCTTTCTATCTTGGTAAAGAGTATGGAAGTTGCCTTCAATCTACCATCCCTTTCCTCTGCTCCGCTTGTTAACATGGCTGGAGAATTTAGAATAATGCGTCCTCGAACCTTCGCTTTTCGGTACTTCACTTTAATGAAGGAAAGGTAACCCACCACACATGGTTATGATAACACAAGGGTTATGTAAGAGTAATCCTAGATTGATATAGGGTTGTATGTAGCCATTAAGAGACCATGTTTGTTATGGCATGAGAAAGTGTATACTTTGCTGTTAGGGAACAGTAGAATATTTTGCATTTGTTGAGCATGAGTAAACTTATCCTTGGTCCTATGTGATTAACTGATAGTGGTTGATATTGTAATTATAGATCCTATGCATGATGTAGTTTGAGAGGGAGTGGTTACTCCTCCCGTGCGGTGAGCGAAATAACAACACTCACGCCTCTAAGTATAGAGGTATGCAACAAAGTGATTTCTTTGTTCCTCTAACCTTGGAGTGATGGACACGGAGTTAGACATAATTGTTAGGGATAGGGAACGTTTGTTTGTTTTTCATTTTAAAATAGGATGTTTTAAAATGAGTTTTAAAATACCACAATTTTGGATAAAATGTTCTTTTTTAAATGTACGGAGAACATCACAATTCATCAAGGGAAAAAAAATGATATACAACTACATTGACTCAACTATATAAAAAAGATGATTGAAACCGGTTTATACGATTATCAAGATATCCAATTGCACGAGGTTTCTTCAAACAATTTCTGATTATTTGACATAAATGAAACAACTGAGCTGCGGTGCAAGCATTTAATACGCATTGATTTGAACACAAAGTCTTCAAACTCTTGACCGAAATGCACTCGGTCAGCCCCTCGCTTTAGACTTTTGCACGTGACACTCATATTTGACAAAACAAAGAACAATCAACTTGTGGAGCAAGCAACCTGGTCAGACAAAGCCACATAAACCCTAAAAACCCTAAATTTCCTTGCCTGCTAGGATAATAGGACCACTCAGGTGACAGACCTGCGGGCACCAAGAAAAGAACAAAAAGAATGTTTGTAAAACAATTTTAAACATTTAAAAATGTTATATTATCTGCAGAAGTAAAATGAATGTTTCCATAGTTAGGGAGTGCATGAGAGCTTATCATATTAGATGTCAAGGGTACAACTCTCACTCTCATACTTTGTAATATACTTTAGACAACATGTGTCCATCGCTCTATAGAGAACATTGGCTGGTGCAATCCTAGGAGAGCAATCACACAAGGTGATTCTTCTTTGAATGCTCTAGTAGTAGTTTGTAGACCTTATGACTTGCATAGTGCAGATATCTTAGGTGCGATAAGGCAGATTTCTCATATCGATATTATTGCACCATTTTACCTCTTTTTTTTCTCCCTTGTATGGCTCGATGTGGTCTTCCATAAAACCATTAGCTAGACATATTATCTAAAGATGGAAATTGGCTTGGTAATATTTAGAGAGATTTTATATATGATGGTCTAAGTAGATTAGACAGAGGTGTCACCAAAAGAGTATTTCCTCTAATAGGGCAAAGGCCAAAAACACCTTGAAAACTTCAGAGCTAATTTTGGAAACCCAAATAGATGAATTGCGCATCAAAATTATTTATCCACCCCCTCCCCTCACAAGGAAAAGGTAATGCCTTTCTCCCTCCTTCCTCTTTTCATCTTGTTAAGAGATTTCCAACGGTACCTCACCCATGCTATTTTGAGCTTCCTACAAGAAGATTCTCCAAAGATTCCCTCTAGTCAAACTTGTTTGACCAACAAAATAGGACAAGTATGGACATGTCACCAATCCATATACCTAATCTAAGGATGGAGCTTGGTAACGTATCACCAATCAATATACCGGATCCAAGGGTGGAGCTCCCTTTGAGTGCATACTCTTTGCTAGATAACAAAGACAAATTGCTCCTTTGGGGCATCAAAGTATTGAGGAAGCCTTGTGTTTCTCTTGTCTTTGGAACATTAAATCTTCCCATCCATCTTGTGTTGTACGTGGTCACCTTTCATGATTGATGATGGATATCCAAGTCAAAGTCTCCAAGAAATTTCAATTGACAATCATACTTTTGGTCTACAATTGACCACAAATCTTGCTTCCTTGTAATGTGAGATGATGTTGTAATTATTATTTAGATAAATTATTTAAGGAAGAGTGTTTATCTTTTTTTATTAATGAGTAATGATCATGAATCTAATTTCCTTGTCATATGAGATGATGTTGTAATTAGTATTTAGATTTATTATTCAAGGAAGAGGTTTTCTATCTTTTTTTTATTGATGAGACTTGCTAAACAAATCAAGTCAATTCTAATTATCTGAATTATTACTAATCAATATGTGTATTATCATCTTGAGTGATATTATATTTATAATATCTTTCATGAAATCTATCAAAATAAAATAAATTTTCCCTAAATTTGATATAATCATTACAAGGCAATGTGAAGTACTCAATCTTGTACAATGTACTTGCTCAAAAACATAGTATATAGTTATTCATAATAGTATATGATATGAAGTATACTTTTCTTTTATATATGTGCACTTTCCACTATATATATATATATATATATATATATATATATATATATATATATATATATATATATATATATATAGTTGTCTAATAATGGTGGGATGCAAAAGTATAATGTCTTCAAATATAGGAACAAGAAATAAAGATTAACAAACATGTGGATATCTTCTTGAAGAAAAAAGGTCAATGGAAATTATAAAGAACTCTTTATCGAAAGAATTGAAATTTTGATGTAAGAAACCATTGGAGTTATACATCCACATTCTTTCAATCAATTTTCATGGAAGAAAATTACCATTTACTACTTGAAATATTCAAGACTTTCAAAATAGGGTAATATTGAAATTTTTTAAAATGTCAACCTGAGAACCAACCTGTTCTCCTCCTTGAGAATATAAAAGGAAATAAAAACCTTTATAAAGGGAGAATTATGATATATATATATATATACATCTCAACCTGAGTATACCAAATACCACTAAGACTATTTTCGCAAGTAAGAAAGACAAATGAGAAGAAATAGACCAAGAACCAAATAAAATATACCTCAAATACTTAAGATATCATGTGGACTCATTATTTATACTTGAAATAGATACAAGCTTACATATCAAAGAAATTAGTCAATTATCTCTTAACCAATTACTCAATGTATAGAAAGGTTCCTTAACACCTTCTACCCAAGTCTTGAGCACCTTAATCTACTAGTTTGTCCCTATAAAGGTTACTAAAATACCTTTATATATTCTTATAAGAACTTCCATGGCCCATGGCAAGATGATGACCCATCTTTATACATTAGTACATTTTAATTTTTTATTTCATTTTTTGTAGATTAGTAATGCTTAGGGAAGTTGTTAAGACTATAACACAAGATCCTACTACTTATCATTAGCCTAGAAGGTAACCATGCAAGAAGACAAGAATATGACATAAGAAGAACACCATACTTCTTCTACATTCAAGGATCACATGGAAGAAGATCCACATGGTTGTGGTCTTGATCTTTTTGTGATTGTGAGTACTCAATGATGATGATCCTACACCAAGGTCATCAACACTATTTTTACACAAATTTTGTAAACAAGAATTCCATACCAAACACAATTGGCTTTGAATATCATCAACTTGGTAGTCAATCAATCTTGGAGAATTCAAATGACTTGAATATGCCACCACCTATATAAATAATAGAATTGACCACTCAAATTGGCCAAAAAAATGTATGCATGAACAATAATGGTTTATCAAGGATACACCTATCATATTTTGAAACAATTTTCCCCAAGCTATAAATTCAAGGCTCCTGCTTGCACAATTGTTTCTTTCAACTCGATGAATTTGTGAATTTGTATGTCGAGTGTCCAAAGTTGTTATCAATGAGAAATGAGAGCTGAGGATTGAAAACTTGAGAGATTGGATGAATAGAAGTTTGAGTGAGCATTGTCTTTCAATAGATAGATCATGAACACACATGATGGTTTTCCCACCAAGAAGGCATAGAGCACTTATGGAGGTGATTTTGAAATCACACAAAGCAAGTAATTGAGCCTTCCATTGCAAGGAGGAGTTCATCCACAACAAGAAGCTCAATTTGTTGTTGTGGAATTGGGGGTTTGAGTGATTTAGTGATGATATTAGAGATAAAGATAATTGGGATCCCAAGCTAGAATTCATATAAAGGAATATGTTTGCTTGGATTGAGGCTCATAGGCAAATGGTGCTCAAGCATGTGGCCAAATCTCCTCCAAATGTGATGATAAGAGATACCCAATGGACTTGTCCCAAGAGTAAACTTAACAAGGAAATCAAGGCATTGTTCAAGGAGGAGAAGTTGAGTAATGTGTGGAAAATTGGGAGATACAAGGAGTCGCTACAAGAAAAAGTAATTGTTGAAGCAATCATGAAGTTGTTGAAGTCCAAGAGCATCATATACGCAAACACAAGTCAAGCTATCTTCTTTTAGTACCTTCATGAGTGATGACCAATGAATTAGGTGGATATGTTTGTAAGTGGATCAGAACATGTGTGGGGATACGTGTCACACCATTTATAGTGTTGCACCTAGATTGCTCAAACACTGGAGTTGCAATGATAGTAGTTAGAGTTATTTCAACAGTTTCTCAAAGACTACTGTTTGACGGTCAGATTTCATGTTGGGGGTACTGACTTCACGGTGGGGCCTATCATCACTTTGCACCGTTTGCACTGTCGAGTGTGCCATGAGCGAGACTGTTATTGAGTCAAGGGGTATACTTTTGAAGTGTAGCTCCAGAGAGCTCACTTCTTTGATTTTGAGCCTTTGAGTTCCTGGCTATGGTGGACAAAGGCCAGTGAGCGGCACCTGGATTCTCTTAGCTAGAGTGGGTGTGGCTTGACTGTAATTAGTGCCTAGTTGTTGGCAGTTTATAGAGTGACAGATCAAGTACTGATCTATGGTGAGTGGATTCAAGAGTTGTGAACAATCTGATTACATCAGAGAAGTGAAATCAGGGGGAAATTGGGTGCAAGAACTTTGAGTGTTAGTGGTATCTCCAAGCTTGGTGGATCATTGGTAGCTCGATTGAAGTTCAGTTTTTCCATGGTGTGCAGAAGCTCGTTGCTTGATGGAGATTTGGCAGGTAGACGGTGTGCGGAAGCGCTGGCCAATTTTTGAGTACAAAAGGAGCAGATTTTGAGCAGTGTTGTGATTTTGAGCTCAAGAGGTGAAGGCATGACCAATTTGTTGCAAGTTGGGCTCAGAAAGTAAAATTGAAGGTGGAGTTGTGAAGCTATTCTTGTGAATTTGTGATTCAGAGAAACCCATGTTTTCAATTTGGTTTCAATTTGGCTCGAGTGAAGAGTTAACGGAGGATTTGGCTGTCAACCAACTTTAGGGTTTATGTCAAATTTTATGTCAAATTTTATGTCAAATTTTAGCTGGATTTTACATCAGATTTTGGCAAGATTTGGAGGAGTTTTGCCAAGATGGAGGACTTTTGCAAGTTTGGAGCAATTTTGCTAGATTTTGGAGGAGGTTTGAAGAGTTGCCTCAAAATGAGGCTTTGAGGTATAGAGCAGTGGCTATGAGAGGCTACAAAGGCCTAGAAGGGCCAGCTTGTTGGCGTGAAGCTAGCTAGTTTAGAGTAGATCTTGGTCATTGGTTGGCAAAATCTACCCATCTTGCTAGATTGTGCACAATAGGGTTTGGTCCCTAGATCTCTTGTTCCTAGACTGGTGCCCTAGCCAACAGGTCCATCCTCACTTGTTGTCCTAGTGACTGTGCCATTGTTATCTATACACTTGTAGCTTTGGCTAGGAGAGGCAATTTGATCCCATTCTTGGTGATCCTAGTAGCTTAGAACTTAGATACAAACTTCTCTTATGTCAAATGCCACATGGTGGCAGAGTTAGTCTCGTATTGTTTTATGAGATGGAGGGTTTTCATTTAGATTTCTTATGATTGGACCCCCTCCATTCTTTGCTTCCTACTTGTGCACCATGTTTGTGTGAGGTGCTTTGACTTTTGAGCATTGGTGCTCTAGTGTGCTCTCAGTAGTGAAATTGGAGTGATAACTAGTCAAACTACCTTTGTTTCTCTCCGGTGAGGTAGGAAGTGATGACTTGCAGACCGTGAGAGTGTGTAATGTGATGGCAGGTTACAGGTTGCCCTTTCCCCAAGTGTAGTTATCTTGGTTAGAGTTACATTAGTGGGTGGTGCTTAGTTGGTATTGGCACTTGGTGGGGTACTTGCGGTTGCAACTTATGGTTGCAGTTTGTGGTTCCGGTTTGCTGTTGCAGTTTGCGGTTTCAATTACTTTGTCACGATGGAGTTCTTTGGGAATTCCAGAGGAAATAGCCCTATAGTACGTAGTGGGTTTACTCAGAGTGGTACTCGGTATTAGCCTATATCTCAGGTCCTAGTGAGGGAGGAGATTGACTCTGAGTTGGAGTTTGACACAAGAGTTGATTCAATTGAGAGTGCACTTGGTATGTCTACACCATTGTTGTGGGACATGGACAAGATTTATGGGGCCTCCAAAGGCCTTAAGCATTACTTTGGTACAGTGGGTACCATTGAGTTGGATGACTTCCTCCAAGAGTTCAATAGTTGGTGTGATTTGTAGCAGGTGCGGAACCCGACTTTGTTTACACCCTTCATGGCATGGAAGAGGTTGTTTCAACATCTAGAGGGTCCACCGATGGATGACTACCATGAGTTCAAGAGAGCTCATTTGGAGGAGATCAAGTTATGGAGACAGTATTGGTCTCCAAACTATGTCTCTATCACTTTAGGTTTGGTGGCCAGGAGTAGATTGGCTGTACCCACAAGTTCTAGCTCGAGTAGTGTTAGTGGAGCTAGTGGAGGTGCACTAGCGGGAGATAGTGCTACTACGAGTGGAGGTACCATTGTAGGAGGTGGTGTGGTACCGGGGTTAAACCCCATGGTGGAGTTCTTCCAGTGTTTGAGGTGGAACTACCAGGGAGAGCATACTAACAAGCTGAGGAGCTTGCAAGAGTTCTAGCAAAAGGCTGGAAAGAGCCTACGCAAGGCATACATTCGCATGAGGCGGCTGATCAATTTCACTTAGGGAGTTACTGAGGCCCAAACAGTCCAGTTTTGGTATGGGATACTAGATAGGGAGTTGTGATGTAGAGTTCATGATGCTACATTGTTATAGGTTACTTTGCTTACTTTGGCAATGGTCTTTGGTTTGGCTAGGCGTATTGAGCTCAACATGGTGGAAGAGAGAGTGGTGACATTTGGATTTGGTAAGGAGACCTCATCCACGTTTGTGACTTTTTCTAGAGTGTAGCAAAGTGCACCATGCCCAGTTGGTTTTCAAGGACAGGGTGGACAACCTAGATCCTATTGAGCGAGTGGAGGACCTAGTGGAGTTAGACCCTTACCTTCACTTTTGGGTCAGCAACAACCAGTGAGTGGTGGTGTTGCTTGTTGGACTTGTGGTGGACCTCACCATCAAAGAGAGTGTACTTATGGTAGGACCTGATACCTTGGGTGGATCACAGCCAGCACAGAGGTAGTGTGAGCATTGCCACAGATTTGGTCACACTAGTGACCGATGTTTTGACCTACACCCGGAGTTACGGAGTGGTAGGGCTGCTATGGCAGGTAGTAGAGGAGCTCCAATTCATGGCGGACATGGTGGTAGAGCTAGTAGGGGTGCAAGTACCTGCCCTTACTTTTGATACAACTATGGCTACTTGGACTGAGTAGTTGGAGCAAAGATTGGCTAGTATGGCCATTGCTCAAAGGAGATCAGATTTGGGTGCTGAGGCTTCCACCTCATATGCTAGTGATAGAGATGCTTTGGACTTCATGTGTGGAGCAGCATAGGTAGATGCATCTATAGTAGTGACTAGGAGTATAGTACTGCTCAAAGCCTAGAGGAGCATCAGTGGAGTTGGACCCACAGAGAGGAGAGGTTGGGAGACAGGTCACACTTCCCCAGTCTTTCACACTATCTGAGGCATTGCAGATGACATCCATGGCTCCTAGACGTTCCAATGCATGTGTGGTAGGTGGTGATGGAGTGCATGATGGACTACCCCACCTACTACTACACATTGAATCTAGCATGATGTTGGGAGCAGCTCAGCTGATTATGCGGCATCCTTTGTTTTTGGCCAATGACATGTTTACATTGGAAGTTGACCCAACCTCAGTGTTCCGGTTGGCTGCCACACTGTGTGAGAGTAGGGATGATGCGGTTGCTACTACTACAACATAGGTGGTTGATAGTGGAGCTGACTTGGTTGAGGAACATGGGATCCATTCAATGACCAGTGGTTTATGGCAAGCAGCAGCGGCTAGATTGGAAGAGTTGCCAGCCTTTGAGAGAGCACGGTTCACACCTGGTGTTGTCCTATTGGATAATCAAAGGGGGATTTTCCATTTGGTGAGACCTTCAAGGAAGGTCTATACACCACAAAGAGTCTTGCTAGACTCTGGTGCGCAACCCCTTATGTTAGGGAAGGTTGTAGTTGTTGGTCTGGAGTAACAAAAGACCAATGTAGAGAGGTGTCCATTTTAGATCCAAACATCTCTAGGTGGTGGTTCGACATAGTACATCACACGTGGGGAGCTTGTTGTCCAAGTTCAGCCTGGTCATCCAACGAATAGCTTTGTGGTGAAAGCTCAGGCTATTGCAATAATAATTGAGTCATATGATGTGCTAGTTGGGGGAGTAGTGTTATACCCCATGGGTTTCAGCATTGACTATTGGGAGGAGGCAGCCTCCTATAGACCAGGTTGGCAGTCTGGTGAGGGACGGAGAGGTCATCTACCAGTATGCTTCAGTAGTGGTAGTCTTGGCTCACTACAGTCCGGGACCATGGCAACATCAATTTTAGCTTTCAATGGTGCAGTTACTTGGCTTGGTGACTTGTTGGAGGAGAACACCCATGAAGAGGATACTCAAATACCAAAGGAGATTACTCGGATATGGAGTACAAGTGGGATTGTTCCATCCACCATGGATGTTTCATTGTAGAGTTCTGATGAGGCATTGCAGTAACATGCAAATCAGTTGGTGCAATAGGCTTCGAGTAAAGCCTTTGTACCATCATGAGATGAGTGTGAGGATGAGCCTCCAAAGTCAATTACTTTGACACCTTTGGATACCAGACTCATTGCTTGGCAATATCCAATAAAGGGGATATGTCTATTGGAGTTGTTTGGTGCAATTAGCACCGAACTAGCTATGGTATTACAAGCGGGTATACGAGTACAAAGGTACTTGTATGTAGAGAGAGATGAGACTGCTAGGCGAGTCTCTCTAAATCATGTGGCTCACTTGGTCTATCGATATCCGGAGTAATTACCAATGTCAATAGTCGGAGGTTACCAGAAGGCCCTATGAGCAGACATTTCCTTATTGGGAGCGCATGATCTCGAGAGACATGGGCCTATTCACTTGGTGATTTCTGGATGGCCATGTTAGGGACATAGACGTGCTGGTAGAGGTTTGGGTCTTTAGGATCCTTGTTCTGGTATGTTTTGGGAGATGTTATGGATATTACAACATCTCTAGGTTCACCAATCTATTTCTCCAACTTACTTTGTGGAGAACGTTCCTTTGATAGGTGATTCTTGCACCAGAGTGGTGGTGAGTACACATCAGGTCCATTCTTGGATGGGATCTGCTGCATTGTTAGATGCAATCAGAGTGGGATCACGGGCTCATCGTCTTTGTCTTTGGTGGACAAACCTCTTACCCAGAGAGGTTCTACAATGTGCTTATGATGGGATTCAACGACTTGACCACATCCTTCTTGATGATATCTTGGATGTTGGGCATTAGTCTCAAACAATAGTAGTGGTTGATAGGTCACCTATGGCAGTGGTGAACCTAGTTGGATAGCCTAGAGCCGCATTTCCCACACTCATGAGTTTCCCAGGCTCTCATGCTTTTTGAGAAGGAGGACTTGGACTTGTTTGGGACTCACAGTTACAGCAATTGGTGGAGCCCAACGTTCATGAGAGAGAACGGGCAATGGGTTTTTGCACCGGTATTACCGTTGTTCCAGTAGTGTCAAAGGCATCCAAGCATCAGGTGTTAGGTCAGGCTATGGACCTAAACTGTTTGACCTAGATTGTGAGCCTTGGCTTGGTAGAGTAGCGTAGGATGTGCTTGATAGGCATCACCACTCAGACACTTGTGAGCCCTATGCCTATCGAGACAATTTAGGCACATGCTGGGGGTGATGGACAAAGTGGGCATGGTATTCTTGGGACACAACTAGTAGCTACTAGGGAGAGTGGTCTACTTGAAGTCAATCTAGGTGAGCATGGGCTACTTGGATTACACCCTTGGTCCACTTGAGATGCAGCTAGAGGACGTGTGGAGCTTGCAGCCAGAGTAGAGGGAGTTTTTCACACAGAGATTGGGACCTTTAGGGGTCAGAGGCATGACACTATTGCTCCTAAGGGCCAGTCAGTACATCTTCCACTCCTACTACAATTATAGAGGATACTTGGGGGCCAGATCTTGGACCCAAGCTTACTAGAGAGGAAAGACGGAGGGTTTGGAGGTTCTTGAGGAGCCACACGAGTTGTTTTGCCTTCAATATGAAGGATTTGGGTGCTCTAAAGGGACTTGGTATATGGATTGAGCTGACTAGCAATACACCAGTTTTCTGACATCCTTATCAATATAGTGAGATAGAGAAGACATTGATTTAGAGCCAGAGTAGTGACCTTTTTGAGGCTGGTTTGGTAGAGATTTCACATGGAGAGTATGCATCAGCAACAATGATGCCAGCCAAGAAGGATATGCATGGCAACTACACAAATAGGCAGATGTGTGGAGATTACCATCCTATCAACCGATAGACTAGGGCTGATCGGTATGCCATGCTTACACCGGAAGAGATTTTTGATGTGATTGGGCATGCAAAGGTCTTCAGTACTTTGGATCTTCAAGCGGGATATTATCAATTGCCAGTCAAGGAGGAGGATAAGTCAAAGACAACATTTTGGGCTATTGATCCTCATGGCAAGGATGTGTTATATTAGTGGAGGTTCTTACCGTTTGGGTTAAAGAACTCTCCTGTTGAGTTCTAGAGGGTCATGGATAGGATCTTAGCTGGATTGGATTTTGCTCGGTGCTATATTGATGATATTTTGGTCTATAGCACTACTATGGAGGAGCATGAGAGATAGTTGTTGGAGGTGTTTGAGAGGTTGAGATCTCATGAACTCAAATTACATCCTAGGAAGTGTAGGTTCTTCCACAAGCAGGTTGAGTATTTGGGTCACACTATCTACCCTAGAGGACTTGGTGTTCAACAGACCAAGGTAGAGGCTATTGCATGTATTCCTTGGCCTACAGATGTGAGCAAAGTGCAAGCATTCCTTGGGTTGGCAAAATTCTATTTCCGCTATGTTAGAGGATTTAGTGCCATTGCCAAGGCCTTGACAAAGCTGACCAAGCTTACACAGGAGTGGTGTTGGGGAGATGAGTAGGAGAGAGCTTTTGTAGAGCTCAAGGAGAGATTGGCATCTGCTTCTATTTTGAGGAGACCAATCAGAGGATGACCATTTCAGGTTCATACTGATTGCAGTATGTTGGAGCTTGGAGTGGTGCTCACCCAGCATGATGATGAGGGGAAGGAGTTTGTGGTGGTCTATGCTAGTCGCTCCAACAATTCAGCAAAGGCAAAGTATAGTTCATATGAGGGAGAGTGCTTGGCAACAGTTTGGGCAGTAGCACATTTCCGATGTTACCTATTTGGTAACCCCTTCACTCTCATCACTAATCATCAAACACTGAAGTGGTTGATGGAGTCCAACAAAGCTTTCAAGGAAGCTTGCATGATGGGTTCTAATTTTATAAGAGTATAATTTCACGGTTGTTCACAAACCTAGAGTGGTGAACCATGATGCAAATGGGTTGAGTAGAAACCCATGTCCCAGCCAGTAGGATCAGACCGGAGCACATTGGCGTGGTGAGATAGATGAGGAGATGGTGCCATGTTGGCATGCATTGGCCTTTTTGTGTATATTTTTAGAGGCTTTGGTGGTATCTCTCTCAGCGCATACAGGAGGAGTTATTGAGGTCATAGATCTAGAGAGTGAAGATATTGGTACAGTTTAGCAAAACATTCATCATGATGTCTTAGTGATGGACTATCTTTGTACTAGTGTTGTGAGTGGCACGATTGGAGCCAAGGAGAGAGACCGTGTTCTTCAGCAAGCCAGATGGTTCAGATTGGAAGGCAAACACCTTTTGCGTGTGGGAGGATGGTAGAGTGTGAGTAGTACCACTTCTATCTTAGAGACCACAATTGGTCCATCATGCTCATGAGGAGCTAGGACATTTTGGAGTAAAACATACATATAGCTTACTCCAGAGTCATTATTGGTGACACGATATGTAGACCGAGGTACAATAGTTTGTTGCCAGATGTGTGGTTTGTGACCAAGTTAGAGCATCATTCAATGCTCCTACGCCATAGTTACACCCATTACCTATCATGTGATTGGGTTACCATTGGATTTTGGACTTCACTGGACCTTTACTGCTGACTGTGAGACATCATTGGTATGTTTTGGTGATGTTGGAGCACTTCTCCAAGTGGACTGAGTTGGTGGTACTTCCTGACAAGTCTAGTGAAGAGACAACTTACTCGTTCCTGGATCAAGTTCTTAGTCATTTTGGTGCACCAACTGAGGTTTTGACTGATCAGGGTATAGAGTTCTTGGGGGAGTTTCAAGTCTTGTGTGACAAGGCTTTGATTGATCATCTTACTACATCCCAAGATCACCTTGAGGCAGATGGCTTAGCAAAGAGAGTGGTTCAGATGGTGAAGAGAGGATTGCAAAAGTATGGTTTGCAGAGAGGCCACTTGGAAGATTAGGATCTCCAGTTACCTTGGTTGGCCATGGGCTATTGGTTCAGCCAATAAGCCTCCTTAGCATCCTTCTCTCCATAATTTCTACTCTATGGACAATATCCAGATTTACAACCATTTGTTGAGATGCTAATGTAGTTTTGGACTTGGATGACCCTAATGTATGGATGAGTGCATGGTCTCAACAGGCAAAGATCTTTCGAAGAGTGATGCCGATGCCTTTGAGAACTTGGCAATTGCTCAGCATAGAGATACTTTACGCTATGCTACCATTCAAGGAGGAGGTTATAGACCTTTGATCCATCAATTTCATCCAAGAGACTATGTATATCTACAATAGAAAGCACCAATGACACTTGATGTTTTGACAGGCCATACTATCTTGAGAGTGCATGAGGTTTTGCCATCTAGAGTCCTTGTGTTAGAAGGACATGATGGTGTTTTTTGGAAGGATCATGTGCGCAATTGTGCACCATGCCACCTCCCAAACATTAATGGTACTATGGACCCAAGCTTGGCACTTGTATGTGTAGGCTTGAGGTGTATGTTATGTGGCTCTTTTGGTGGAGCTACTACTATGTTAGGATGTGATAGCTATTTGAGAGGATAGCATATTGCATGTATGACTCCTCCCCTCATGGTGGTTCCTCAAGGATAGTGGTTATGTCCTAGATGTACTTGACTTATAGCTAGTTCATTCTTTATATGGTATAGATTGCAGACATGTGACTAACAATGGAGCTCCTTAACACCCGGCCTTTTGATCTTTGCCCATCATAAGGTATACCATATACTTGGAGTAGATGGCTATCTGGAGTTAGAGGAACTGAACTGCCAGCTAGGGAGGCAATTGTGGCACTTTAGAGCCTATGTATGACTTATGTGTGAGTTGTGCTTCTACAGTGTATGATGTTTACAACAATGTATGTTGTGTAGCAATGTATATACATATGATAGCTGTCATGCCATTTGTAGTGTTGCATCTAGATTGCTTGGACACTGGAGTTGCAGTGATAGTAGTTAGAGTTATTTTAGTAGTTTCTTAGAGACTACTTTCTGACGGTCAGATTTTGTGTTCGGGGCCCATTGTCACTTTGCACCGTTTGCACTATCAAGTGTGTTGTCAATGGGACCATTAGGGTTTCAGACCTAGCTCAAGTCGAGGGGTATATTTTCAAAGTGCAGCTCCAAAGAGCTCACTTCTCTAATGTTGAGCCTTTGAGTTCTTGGCTATGGTGGACAGAGGCCGGCAAGCGTCACCTAGATTCTCTTAGCTAGAGTGAGTGTGGCTTGACTGTAATCAATGCCCAATTGTTGGCAGTTTATAGAGTGACAGATCAAGTACTGATCTACGTTGAGTGGATTCAAGAGTTGTAAACAATCTGATTATTGTGGCACCTTAGAGCCTATGTATGACTTATGTGTGATTTTTGCTTCTATAGTGTATGATGTTGATAGTGTATGATGTTGACAGTAATGTATGTTGTGTAGCGATGTATATACGCACGACACATGAACAAGGATAGTGGAATAACTCTCATGCTGCCTTTTATGATACACTTCTACATTGAGATGAAGATGCTCATGAAGGAAGAAATAAGAAGTTCTCATCATATTTTTTCATCAAAGGTATTTTTGTATGCACCCAAAAGTGGCCATTGAGTATAGGTTGGCCAATAAGAAGTATGCAAAGTCAAGAAGCATGTATGTACATATTGAGGAGGTATATAACATCTCAAGATACCTATAGAAGAGAAAGGAGTTATTGGCATGACCAAAGGCATAAGCATCCAAGAAGAAGAGATTGCAAGTAATTGACAAGTCCTCAAAAGAAGATTTTGATGAGTGCAATCATGACATGGTAGATAAAGATGTTGTGATGAATGATGTCATGATGAAGGAAGATCACAATGACAAAAATAACAATGTGTGCATATATCCATCGCTACCCAATATACATGTTGTCCACATCATACACTATAGAAGCACAACTCATATAAAAGACACACACAAAATCCAAATACCCACAACAAATCAATCAGACTCATCAAAAACCAACCAATCAATCATAGACTCATCAAAAACTCAACTCTCACCTCAATATACTACCACCAATGGGCATTGATTACAGTATCAAGTCACACCCACTCTAATTAAGAGATTCTTGGAGATATTGCCCACCTCTACAAACCATAACTAGGAGCACAAAGGATCAATATCAAAGAAGTGAGCTCTTTGGAGTTGCACTTCAAAGGTATACCCCTATAGAGTGGCCAAGAATCCAACCCTAATGGTATGTTTGATGGCCTAACTAACAATGCAAATGATGTAATTAAAAATAGCTCTAATGGTGTGATGAATAGCCCTAACACAAAATCTAGCTGCCAATAAGTAGACTATGAGCTATCGGTATAGTTGTGACTGCCAAGACTAACACTCTAGCATTCAAGAAAACTAGCTTTGTTTCTACAAGTATTGTGAAAATTTTCATGTGTATATTCATTGCTACCCAACATACATCAATCTCAACATTATACACTATAGAACAACAACTCGCACAAACTATAAAAGACATACACACAAACTCAAGATCCATAATTGCTCCCCTAGTTGGCAATAAGTCCCTCTAATTCTAGTTAGCTATCTACTCCAAGTATTTAATATGCCCTATGGTGGGCAAAGATTAAGACGTTGAGTGCTATCAAGCCCTATCATTAGTTGCATGTTTGCAATCTATCTCTACACATAAGGAGTGAAGTATTATAGGTCAAGTACATCATGGATATAACCATTGTCCTTGAGGAACCACTATGAAGTGAGGAGTCAAACATACCATATGCCATCCTCTCAAATGGCTATTGCATACCATCATAGTAACAACTCCACCAAAAGACCCAAGTAACATACATTGTAAGCTTGCACCTACAATTGCTAAGCTCAGATCCATAATGCAATCAAAGTTTTGGAGGTGGCATGCCATACAATTGTGCACATAATCCTTCCAAAAAACACCATCATGTCCTTCCACCATGAGGTTTCCATAAGGAAAAAGATTATGCACTCTCAAGATAGTGGTCATTTAGTCACATCAAGTGTTGTTGGTGTAATATGTTGTAGATATACATAATCACCCAGATGAAATTGATGGATTAAAGATTTATAACCTTCTCCTTGAATAGTACCATAGCATGCTATGGTACTATTCAAGGTATCCCTATTATGAAAAATTGTAAAGTTCTCAAAGGCCATTGGCATAACTTTCTGAAAGGTCTTTGCTCATTGAGGACATGTGCTCACTTTTATATCTGGATCATCCAAGTCCAGAACTACAATAATATTGCAATGAATGGCTATAGGTAAATCTGGATCTCATCCATAGAATAGAAAGTAAGGAGAGAAGGATGTTAAGGAAGCTTGCCAAAATATTGGTTATTAATAGCATAGAGATATCTATAGCCTATGGCCAACCAAGATTATTGAAGATCACAATCTTTGAAGTGGCTTCTTTACAAACCATACTTATGTAATCCTATCTTTGAGGTCTAAACCACTTTCTTTGCTAAACCATCTACCTCAAGGTGATCTTGGGAGGTAGTATGGTGATCAATCAAGGCCTTATCACACAAGACTTGGAACTCTTTTATGAATTATGTACCTTGATTAGTCAAGACCTCAACTGGTGCATCAAAATAACTAAGGACCCAATCCAAAATTAAATACATTATCTCTTCATTGGACTTGTCAAGAAATGCCACCAACTCAATCCACTTGGAGAAGTGCTCCACCATAACCAAAAAATACCAATGATATCTCATAGTCAACAATAAAGGTCCAACAAAGTCCAAATTCCAATGGTAACAACAATCTATGAAGATAGTAGATGTAATTGTGGCATAGTAGCATTGAAGATGTTCTAACTTGGTCACAAACCACACATCTAATAATAAATTACTATATTAGTCTATAAATTGCAACAAATTAGTCTACATATTGCATCACCAATAATGATTCTAGAGTAAACTATATGTTTGCTTTACTCCAAAATTTCCTAGCTCCTCATGAGCATGTCATACCAAGTGTGATCTTTGAGATGGAAGAGGCACTACTTGCACGCTTTATCCTCCCATATGCAAAGAAGATATCTGCCCACCAATCTAAACTGCTTGGCTTGTTTAAGGACATTGGTTCTCTCCTTGGCATGCATTATGCCACCCATAACACCAATTCAAAGATAATCCATCATTAAGATATCATCATGAATGTCTTGTTGACCCATACCAATATTTTAACCCTTTGAATCTGAGACCTCAACAACTCGTCCTATATATGAAAGAAAGAGATACCACCAAAGCCTCAATCAACATACATATAGCCAACATAACACCATCCTCTCATATGTCCTATTGTGCTAACATTATGTAGTCTGATCCTACTAGTTGGTGCATGGTTTTCTACTCAATCATCTATATCAGGATTCAAATTTGTGAATAATCATGAATCATACTCTTGTAAAATCAGAGCCCATTGTGCAAGCTTCCTTGAAAGCTTGTTAGATTCCATCAACTACTTCAATGGTTGATGATCATTAATGAGAGCAAAGGGGCTACAAAATAGGTAACCTCGTAAATGTGCTATTGCCTACACTATTGCTAAGAAAACTCCCTTGGATAAACTATACTTTGCCTTTGTTGTATTGTTGGAGTAACTAGCAAAGGCCAACACAAACTCCTTACCCTCATCATCCTATTGCATGAGCATTGGTCCAAGCTCAAATGTACTCCAATCAATACTAACTTGGAATTGTCATCCTTTGATTGGTCTCTTAAGAATAGGGGTGGATATCAACTTCTCCTTGAGATCCATAAAAGTTATTGCCTACTCATCTTCCCAACACCACTCTTGTGTAAGTGTGGTTAGTTTCATCAAGGCCTTGTCAATTACACTAAATCCTCTAACATATTGGTGATAGAATTTTGCCAACCTAAGGAATGCTCACACTCTACTCACATCTATAGGCCAAGGAATACATGCACTAGTCTCCACCTTGGTCTCCTAAACATCAAGTCCACCAAGATAGATAATGTGACCCAAATACTCAATCTACTCTTGGGAAGAATTTGAACTTCTTAATATGTAATCGAAGTCCATGAGATCTCAATCTCTCAAGCACCTACAACAAATGTCTCTCATGCTCCTCTATAATAGTGTTATAGACTAAAATGTCATCAATACAACACCAAGCAAAATCTAATCTTGCTAGGATCCTATCCATGACTTTTTGGATGTTGGTAGGAGTGTTCTTTAACCCAAATGGTAAGAAATATCATTAATACAATACATCCTTACATGAGGATCAATAGCCCAAAATGCTATCTTTGACTTGTCCTCCTCCTTGATTGGCAATTGATGATGTCATGCGCAAAGATCTAAAGTTTTGACATTTGTATGCCTAGTCAAATTAAAGATCTTTGGTGTAATCATAACATACCAATCAACTTTAGTCTATTGGTTGATAGGAAGGTAATCTCCACAATTTTCCCTATTTGTGTAGTTTCCATTCATGTCTTTCTTGGCTACTATCACCTCCATGTGAAATCTCTACCAAACTAACCTCAAAAGATCTGTACTCTTGTTTTGAATCAAGGCTCTCTACATCTATATATCTATAAGGATGTAAAAAAATTGTTGTATCACTAATCAGCTCAATCCAAATACCAAGTCCCTCCAAAGCATCAACTCCTTCATACTAAATGCAAAACAACTTGTGTAGCTCCTCAAGAACCTCTAGACTCTCTGTCTCTCTCCTCTTGTGAGCTTGGGTCTAATATTTGACTCCCAAGTATCCTTTATAATTGATGTAGAAGTGGAAGACACATTGATTGGCTGCTACATTGGGGCCTTGGGAGCAATGTTGGCATACCCTCAACTACTTGAGTCCCCAACTTTAGAGCAACAAACTCTCTCTAATCTAGTTTGCAAGCTCCATATGTCCCCTAGTTGCATCTCAAGTAGACCAAGGGTGTAACCTAAGTAGACTACTATCATTAGTAGTCATTGGTTGTGTCCCAAGAATACCATGCCCACTTTGTCCATCACCTTCATCATATGCTTGAATCATCTTGATAAGCATAAATTTCATAAGGATCCAAGTGGTGATGGTTATCAAGTGCATCCTATGCTACTTAGTCAATCCAAGGTTCACAATCCAATTCAAATAGTTAAGGTCCATAGCCTGACCTAATACTTGACACTTGGATACTTTTGACATTATTGAAATGGCAATAATACCAATATGGAAACCCTTTCCTTGCTCTCTCTCATCAACATTGAGCTCCACTAACTATTGTTACTATGAGTCCCAAACAAGTCCAAGACCTCCCTCCCTATAAGTATGAGAGGTTGGGAAACTCATGGCTAACCTATAAGGTTCACCATTACTATAGATGACCTATAAGCCACTCCTACCATCTAAGATTGGCATCCAATATCCAAGATATTGGCAAAAATAAGATGGGCTAGTTGTTCAATCCCGTCATATGCACATTGTAAAACCCTTCTAGGTAAGAACTTTTTTCACCAAAGAAAAAGATGATGAGCTTGTGATCCAACTTTGGCTACATCCAAAAACATTATAAGTCCAATCTAAGACCAAACCTAATGTGTACTCACCACCATCCATGTGCAAGAATCACCGATCAAAGGAATGTTCTCCAAAATGTATACTTGAGAAATTGCTTGATGAACTAGAGGTGCCATAATATATATAACATCTCCCAAAACATACCAAAATGGAGATGTTGTGGACCTTGACCTCATCTAGCATGATTATGTCCCTCACATGGCTATCCAAAATCACTAGATAAATGATACCATATCTCTCCAACTCTTGCACCCCCAACAAAGAAATGTCTAATGGTAGGGTGTTTTGATAACCCTTGACTATTGACATTGGTAATAAGTTTGGATACCAATAGGCCAAGTGTGTCACATGATGTAGAGAGACTCATCTAGCAATCTCATCCCTCTCCATATACAAGTACCTCTAAACAATTATACCACTTGCAATATCATGGCTAGTCTAATGTTGATCCTACCAAAAAAAATCCAATAGGCATACTCTCTCCATCGGATACTACCAAACAATAAGTGTGGTATCCAAAGATGACAAGGTTAAAGATTCTAGAGGCTCATCTTCAAATTGGTCTATTGGTGGTACAAAGTCTCTACTCCAAGCCTATTGTACCAACTAATCCACATGCTATTATAATGCCTTATTGGAACATCCAAGGTGGATAGAACAACCTCACTTGTACTCCAAATCTGAGTGATCTCCTTTGACTAACTCACCAAGCTAAGTAACAAAACCATTGAAAGCTAAGATTGATGACATGGTCATTGACTATAATGAGCCAAGATACCAATATAAAGTGCACCAGAAGTGGACATACATACCCCTCACCTGACTACCAACTTGGCCTATAGGAATCTGCTTCCTCCTAGTAGTCAATGTTGAAACCCATGGAATATAACACTTCTCCACCAAATAGCAAACCATATGACTCTATTACTATTGCAATGGCTTGAGCTCTCATCATAGAATTATCATTTGGATGATTAGGCAAAATCTAGATAATGAGCTCCTTACTTGTGATGTATTGAGTCAAACCAACCCCTAGAGACATTTGGATTTGAAATGGATACCTCTCCATGTTGATCTTCCTTAACCCAAGATTGACAACTAGTGCTTTCTCCAACATAAGAGGCTACATACCAGAGTCTAATAAGACCCTCTATGGTGTATAGATCCTCCTTGAATGTCCCACCAAACTAAAAATCTCACTCTAGTTGTCCAATAGTACAACCTCATATGTAAACTAAGTTCACTCAATGTGAATATAGTAGGTAATTCCTCCAATCTAGCAACTATTGCTTGCCATAAGCCAGAGTAGCAACATGGATCCCATCCTCCTCAACCATGTCTACTGCACCATCAACAATCTTTGCTCTAGAAGCAAGAACCATACCATTCTTACTCTCATAATGGGTGGAAACCAACTAGAACACTAGAGTTGTGTGAACTCCCAATATCTATATGTCATTGGTTGAGAATAAAGGGAAGTGCATAATTAATTGAGTTTCCTTCAATATTGTACTAGATATAGAAGTAGGTAGGTGAGTAGAATCTAGTCTATTATGCACTCTATCACAGCCTACCACAGCTCCACTAGGCCATCTAAGAGCCATGGATGTCATTTATAATGGCTAAGAAAGTATGAAAGACTAGGGAAGTCTAAGCTATCTACCAATCTTTCTTCTTTACGGATCCAACTTCATTGGTGCTCCTCTAAGCTCAAGAGCATATATTGTACTCTTAGTCACATGTATTGATCTACACATGAAGTCATCAACATCTCTATCACCAATATAAGAGGTAGAAGCCTCAACACTTGAATATAATCTCCTCTTAGTTATAGCCATGCTAGCCAATCTCTACTCCAATTTCTCAATTCAAGTATCCATGGTCATATCAAAAGCAAGAGCAAGTAGTGTACTCCTACTATATGCAAGTCTTTTATCACCACCTCTACCACCTTGTATTCCATGACTTGGGGCTCCTCTATCACTTGCCATAGCAGCCTTACTACTTTATAACTCTAAGTGTAAGTCAAAGCATTGGTCGCTAGTATGATCAAATCTATGGCAATTGTCAAATTGTTTTTAGGCTAGTTGAGATGCTCCCAAGTTGCCATGCCTACTACCCTAGGTTCAATTTCTTTGTGATGAGGTCCACCATAATTCCAACAAGCAATAGCACTCATTGGCTATTGTTGACTAAGAAATAAGGGCAAGGATCTAGGTGCACAAGACCTTGCACTTGCGCCATAAGATTGGGGTTCTCCACTCTGCCCTCAAAGCCAATATGGTTTGGTGCACTTATTGGTGGGTAAGTCCAATGTCATAGTTAAGGATACATAATGCTACAAGGTAGGGGAAGTATAGGAAAAGCCCATCATGCACTATAGGCAAAAGTTCCTATAGCTATCTATGGGCAAAATAGCCTATAGTGATCTATGGGGAAAAGTTCCCATAATGGTCTACACGTAGAGATCCTATAGTGATCTTATCTCAACTATAGGATGGGGTTTACCTTTGGATACTTACCCAAGAATCAACTTGCAGGTCTGTCCCTTTGTGAGTCCTTTGGCTCCCTTGGTTGTCACTCTTTGGGTAGTAATGAGATACTACTTGCAATATTATGAACACTCTAAGATCTAAACAAGAATGCATTGAGTGTATCTAGGAGCATCATTTACATATAATTTACATTTGTGAATTGGAAATGGGATTCAATACTCAAAAAACATCACAATAGATACAATGGTTTTTCTTTATAATCTTTTCTACTTCGTTAAGCCAACAATAAGTCCCATTGAGCACTCTTACAACCACAATTGTTATTCACTTCAGCCCATGGACCCAAAAATTACCCAAGTTCCTCAATAGACTTATTAACCTTTGACTTAATCAATTAAAGTTCTCCTCAAGGAACAGAATAGGAACCACAGCCTTCCACTATCAAATTATAAGGATTCACAATGAATAGCAATTACAACATAGGGAGGATGAACCCCCACTAAGTGGCATAAGCTCCTTTATATACTAGTAGACTTAACCCTTAAAAGAATTTTCTATCTCCTAATACTACTTCTACTACGTCTACCATCTCTTCCTTGGATTATCACCATCAATGCCAATTGGCTCCAAACTCTTCATCATCTTTCTTAGATTACAACTCTTGCATAGTCAAAGCACCATCTTAACTTTAATTGCCTACCTAACTACTTTACAAAGTACTATCTCATAGAAGACTCATCTCACACTAATAATCATCCCATAGAGGATTCATTCTGCATCTCAAATCACTAAGCTTGCAAGTAACTCTTCTCACACATCCCATATTGTTGGATCCTACAACATGCTCCTTTTCCCACATTCCCCTAGCCTTTGGTACAGTCTCACAAAGGAAATTTCCTAACTTAAACATGGCTTCTTTTGATCATCAATAGCAGTTTGTTACACTCTAGAAGTAGTATCAATTATAGATGAGGTTTCCTTACCAAATCCAAATGTCACCACTCTCTAATCCACCATGTTGAGTTGAATGCACTCTACCAAACCAAAGACCATTATTCTAGAGGAAATATTGGTTGATACAAAATGTCACTCCATTATGTACTATAGCAAAATCTCCTCTAGAATCCCCAAATAATTCAATCATGATATCATACTCCAAACCACAATCATAACTACCAAGTTCCACCAACAACTAAAGACCACCTACTAATGTAACTCTAATTGTAACAACTACATTAAAGGAAAAGGCAACTTGTAACCTATCATCACAACATACACTCTCATGGTCTACAGGTCATCACTTCCTACCTCACCAAAGACAAAGATAGATAATCTAACATGTCATACCTCCAACTGCACTACCAAGAGCACCAACGCTCTAAATATCAAAGCACCTCCTACCAACATGGTGCACAAATACAAATGGATCAAATCACAAGAATCTAAACAATAATACTCCATCTCATAAATCCAAAATATACTTACTTTACCACCTTTTGGCATTTGATATAATAGGCGTGTTTACTTATTCTTACACAACCAGAATCACCAAAGATGGGATCAAACATCCTCTTCTAGAAAAAGCTACATAGGTATAATATGGGTCCACGAAGCTCTAAGACAACAAGTGAGAGTGGGCCAATTGGCTAAGGCACTAGTCTAGGAACCAAAAACTAAGGTTTAGACCTTACTGCATACAGTAATGAAGGGAGGCTGATTTTGCCAAATGACTATTAGAAAATCATCTAAACTAGCTAACTCATTCTAACAAGCTAACTTTTTTGTCTTTCTAGGCCTTTCTAGCTTCTCTAGCTTACATCCCTATACCTCAAAACCTTAAATGTGAAATGAGGTATTCTTTCTTGCTAATCTGATCTCTCTTATCTAGCTAACCTCCACCAACTCAAGCATTAACCCACTTTGAGACCTCTAGCTGAGATTCATCTAAATGAGGCCTTTCTTCTTTCAATTTGAACCCTCTCCAGTTTGGCTAACCTCTAATAACATGGGCAACCAATTGAGGCATTTCTTCTTGCCAATTTGAACCCTCTCCAATCTAGTTTACCTTTACCAACTTGGGTACTAACTCACTTTGAGACCTCCAAAAGCCTCTCCAGATCTGATCAATTCCACTAAATTGGACTCTTTCTTGTGCAACCTCTAAGGTCAAACCTCCACCAAAGTGGTAGACCTCCAACTCTTTTGCCAAATTTGGACCTCCAAATCAAGCTAATCTCTCCAATTTAAGGAATGAGGAACTATAAATATCTAATTTGGGTGAATGGGTTCCCAAATTTTGCAATTTTGCAACTCCAATTTTGCACCAATGCATGAGCTCCAACCACAAATTCAACTCCTCATTTTCCAATCACACTCTCCAATCAACAAATTAGACCGCACAATTTGAAACTCAAAAATTTGGGTAGCACTTCCGCACCCAATCCACCAAACTAATAAATTCACAACAAAACCCAGCAATGCTTTTGTGCACATTCACTCTTAGAGAAATTTATGACTATGATTTAAAGTACAAACAATCCACTAAGCTTGGGAATACCACCAAATAATGCCATCACAAGAGAACATGGCCAACAAAGAAGAAGAGGGATGATCTCGAAAGAAGGGTAATGAGGTCCATCACAACCAAGAAAAAGCCTTGATCCCTACAAAGGAGCCAAATAGTGAGACATCCTCCATGACCTATAATACCTATTGGAGTATGTATGCACCGTAGGAATATTAAGTTGGTATTGCAAGTAGTTGAGAGATATTATCAATATGGAGTTTAGCCAAGCTTCCACATTACCCATAATTAACTATAGTTAATCATAGCAAGATGGAGGTGACTCTAATTTAAAGGAAGTAGAAAGAGTGAGCATTACTATTTTGGATGCTAGTATATTGACTTTCTATTATTTCTAGGTGTTTGGCTTTGAGGAAAGAATGGAGAACTCTTGGGCCCATAAGCCTTTTGGTTACAGATTTTTCTATAGTCCAAGGATAGGCCATGTGAAGGAATCCTTGACTTAGTTGTTAGGTCAACATAACACTATCTATTCATGGAATCATTCTCATGTGTATGGATATTCCTTCAGACTTTAGATTTTATATGACTTTTAGCCTAGAAACTTGAGTTACTTTGGTAATTAGTAACTTTTTTTTGTAATTATTTCACAAGTCTATAGCTAAGGATGATGAAGTACTAATCATCCTTTCATTTGTAACTATCTTTCTCTTAAGGCTCTCTAGTGAGCAAGGGTTTGAATCTTGGAGGTGCTTTGGAGTTCTAGCCTTAGAGGAGTGTGATGGAATTTAGATCTTTGCCTTCTTAGTCCATGTTGCATTACTCTAATAGCCATCAAAGATTCATCTTGAGTGAGAGACATGTTGGCTCACAAACTAACTTCCAAAGTCAACATGATGATAAGGCTAGACCATAGGGTATAAAGGAAGGTAACAAGGTCCATGCAGAAGGAGGAGAGAATAAAGAAGAAGGCAGATCATAGCAAAAAGAGCAAATAGAGATTGAGACCCTAAACCCTAGACCCTTCTTCTTTGGTCTTAGTTGTTGGTGATAACCACTTGAGCAACCTTCCCATTAGTGTAATGGAGTTTAGTGCTTTGTTTGAGGTTGGATTGTGAGCCGATCTGTCTCTCACTCAAGATGAACCTTTGGTAGCTATTAAGGTAGTGCATCATGGACTAAGAAGGCAAAGAAACCAAAGACACTCCTCCAAGACTAAAACTCCAAAGCATCTCCAAGACTCAAACCATTGTTCATTAGAGAACTCGATGAAAGAGAGAGAGATAGTTGAAAATAAAAGGATGATGAGTACTCCTCATCCCTAGTTTATATATTTGTAAAATTATTACACACCAAAGTTAGTACTTACTTTAACAACTCATGTTAGTAGGTAAAAAGTCATAGAAAGTCAAAAGTCAAAATGAATACCTAAACTCATGGGAATAATCCCCTAAGCATGTGGCTTTATCTTGATCTAACAACTAACTCAAGGATTCCTTCACATATGCTATCCTTGGACTATAGAAAAATCCAAACCAAAAAGGCTTGTGGACTCAAAAGTTCTAAACTCTTTCCTCAAAGCTAAATATATAAAAATAATACCAAGTCAACACATTATAATCCAAAATAATAATGTTCACACTTTCATCTTTCTCTAAAGTAGACTTTGTACCTACAATTTTTGTTTTTGGTAGATTTGAGAGTAAAAGTAGTTATTAGAAGTGGAAAGAGTTAAAAGAGTTAGTACTTAGGTTAAGTCTATATAAGTCTAGGTAGGAATAGTAGAAGAAAGAATTGGATCCAATGATGTAGAATCTGATCCAAGGATGACAAACCAATCCAATCCAAGTTACTTTGGTTTGGGAGGAGACACAATCCAATATGAGGATACTTTGCATCGAAATGAAAATTGGAGGTGAAGTTTACTTCAGGGCTTGTATCTTGGTGACCACATGTTCAAATCATGCATGCTATATATCATTGGTAGCATCTTTTTTAGGGTTTTCCATTGCCAAAAAGCATGAATTTTTCAGGTCTATATCTAAAGTTGCAAGTATTTTGAAGTTTCTAGAGTATATGTATGAGTAGTTGAGTACTTTGGGTATAGAAGCTAGTTTGCCTTAGATTGAAGGTGAACCAATCCAAGGTACTCAAACATTGGATGTTGGTGACTTTGGATGAATTATTAGAGGTATATGAGGAAGTTAGAATAGGAAAAGAGTATAGCGTTAGGATACCTATGACTTTAGTTTAGTTTGGACTAAGAACGGATAGAAATAGAAGAAGAAATAGCAATAGTAGATGAACCCAAAATGCAGGAGGTACTTGTAGTTACATTAGGTGTAGAAGTAGAAGTAGACATTGGATTGGATTAGGAGTAACTGTTTGAGATTTGAAGAGGTAGATTTGAAGAAGTGGAGTGACAATTTGGATCTAGAGATTTGTAAGTAGCAATTGAAGCGGTTTAGGTAGCTTTGTAACTATTGAGTGCTTTGCATGTTTAAAGGAGAAACTTTCAGTATTGTTTTTTATTCAATTTGGCATTCATATTTTTAAAGTTGAGTAAAGTAAAGTGTTGTAGCTCAATGCTCGTTGTTTTAGCTTAATTTTTAGTATCAATCATGTATGTGTGTTTATGAGTGTTTGGAAAAAGTTGAATTGCAGTTGGAGTGTGTTAGATGTTGGATTCTACAACTCCAATTCCATTTTTTTTGTGTTTGATCTTGAATGAAGTGCAATCAATGCAATGCCTTGACAAATCTATGAGGAATTGTATTGTTGGTAGTATTTTTTCATTTATGATCACAATGCTGAATTGATGCAAAGTAATTTCAATTGACAAAGTCATGCCTTCAGTGAAGGGGTGGAACACTACTCCAAGTCAAAGTTTTTTTATGGTGAAGTAGCCTTCTTTGGGAGAAATGAATCATTGCAATCAATATCAATTTGGAACGGATTTGAAGAATTGTGATTATGGGTGTTGTCTATTTGTGATAGGTTTGAGCACTTGTTACTCTCTTTTGGGTGTGGTTCTACCCAAGAGGCTAAAGATACAATCAAGAAGAACTGATTTGTGATTTTTACTTTTTATTTAACCATTTTTTACCAGTACCTATATGGGAACAAATGATTACCTATCAATTATTGCAAAAGTGATACATGTTGGGTTGTCACAGTAGAGTCACCTCTATCTTGGCTATGACTAAATTTAGCTAATCATGACTAATATAGAAGCTTGGTTAAACTCCATATAAACAATATCTTTAACTACTTATAATACCAAAATAAATATCCCAATAAATCATATATCCACCAACACGTATTACAAGACCAACTTACATCTTCTTCATCTTGAGGCTTATCTCATCTAAAAGGTTGGTTTTTCTCTTGCTCACTCTCTATCTACTCCATGGTGGGAAGCAAAATAATGAGAAAAAAGCAAAAGGAGTGGATAGGAAGGAGCAAGAGACAAACCAACCTTTGAGACAAGACAAGCTTCAAGATGAAGAAGATGTTAGTTGGTCCAACCTCAAACAAAGACCTCTCTTGTGGGAAGTGATCAATACAATAGGTCCAACTCTTTATGAGTTAGAAATGATTTTTCCCTACTAAGGAGAACTAGACAAGACCATCACTGACCACATGAAGTTGGTTGCTCACCTCATTGCTCGAGCGGTTAATAAAGAGAAGGCAAGGGCTTTTGAGGAGCTCACAAAAATCAAGGAGTGGCTTGAGACCAAACAAGAGAAGTGTCATGAGTGGGAGCATATGCTAGATGAGTTGAAGAAGGTGGAGCAAACAAGATGGGAGAAACATGATAGAGAGCTACAAAGAGCATAGGAAGAGGTGCAAGTGCCCAATATCAAGATCAAACAACAATAGAAAGAGTACAAAAAACATGTTTATGCTCAAGATGAAGAAGTAACCATGTTAAAAACTAAGTTGGAGAAGGTGTAGGTCAAGATTGTCACCAATGAGATTGCACATGGTAATTATAAGAAGCTTGCAAAAACCACATCAAAGAGTTGACCAAGCAGGTTGATAGAAAAGAGGAGAGAGAAGACCTCATCTAAGTGCAAGTGAGACAAGAGCTAGAAGGAGAAATTCAAGCCATTTGTGTAAGCCTAGAGGAGGAGCATGCAAGAGTGCTCATGAGAATGGAAAACATGGCCTACCAAATGATTGAGCAAGTGGAGAAATTAGCAAATACCCTACCACATCAAGTCAAGTTGTGTGACTTGAAGACCCAAATTCACACAATTGTTCACTTGTCTCAAAGGACGTTTGTGCCAAAAGTTTGACTACACATTGATTCTTATCAAGTTTGCAGATTACAAGAGGAAGATCAAAATACTTATTAGGATATGCAAAAACAAAGGTAGTTCTTTGCAACAATGAAAAGATTTATAAGCTGACAAATTGTAAAATAGACTAAGTATAGAATGATCATCGGCCTAAAAGTACCCAAGAAAAATGTATTAGGCCAAAGATCTTTGTGATTGTATATTACTAGCTTATGACACTTTTCATGGGTGGTCAATTTTGTAACCAAAGACCTTTGAAATAAGTAGCAAGTAGAAATTATAAGTAAATGAAAAAATTTTGGAGCAAATTTGGCATAGCCACTTAGACATATTTTAATCAAGGTATATTAGAATAAGATAAGATAAGATAAAAAAAATTGGATTAGCAATGAGTGATGTATATATAATTAGGAAATTTCAAGGAAATAATAAGCACTAGATTTCCTTGGCAAGAAGTAGGATAGTATAAAGAGCTTCAGCCAGATGTTAACTAAGTTTATTCATTTAGTCAACTTTTGCCAAATGAAGCTTTTTACTCATAGACCTTTATGATTCTATGTATGTTGTATGTATTATATGTGATTGATTATTTGATTAGTTGAGTAGTAGGGAAGAATCTTGAAGTACAAACATCAGTGCTTGAGTAAAGAGAATCATTTTCACTAGTCTAGAATGTAGGGTTACAAATAATCAAGGCAATGTAATGAGTGGCCAACAAAAACCATGAGCATCATGAAGTAACATTCTAAATAAAAGCTAAACAATATGACCAATCCACAACATAATCAATCCTTCAAAATTTCATCTTTTGGGAAGTGTAGTACTCATTCTCAAAAAATTTTATCATCTAATTGATAGGACCTTTGTGGTGAAGCTACTTGTGAAGTAGGAATTGTCTTTGGCATGCACATGACGTTCATAGTGTTAACAAAATTAGGAGCATTCTTGATAGTCATGATTTGAGGTGTTAGCAAATGTTGAGTGATCATGACCATTGGCCTAGTTGCACCTTCAACAAGGAGTGATCTTCAAAGCAAAGTGACCTTTATGACAAATGAGCCATCAGCTTCAAGAATATTTAGAAAGGATCCATAGTAAAAATGATTTTAGTTTCTTCTTTTTTTATTGTACCACAAGGAGTGACACTACACTCTTGTTGTAATAAATTTTCCCAAAAGGTTAAATAAGAAACAAGAAAGATATGACCATTGTGACAATTTCTTTCAAGCTCTAGTCATTTCCAACTTATATCTCTATGAAAATTATAGGTTCTCACTATTGTATCACATTTTGGTCAACATTGAGTCATAATAGTAACTTCAAGAAATTTTAAGTAATTTTTATGTCTGAATTCTAGTAAACTACTATTATTTGCCATACCACATATATTTCTCTTTTTCTAGTTAGTGGATGTTGTCCTTATCATGTGCATTAATTTCAAATGCTTCTTGAAATTTTGAAAATTATTTAGCATTGTGAATTGGATAGCACTCCCAAACAAGTTTCCAATCCATATAGTGGTGATGGCTACTATTAAATTTATAATGGCAAGGATTTGGTCAAATTTCTACTCACCATGATCCTTGACACTAATTGCTTATGGAAAAGCTAAAATTTGGTCAGTATTAACTTAGAATAAAATAGATCTTTGTGTGTTAGTATTAGCTTTGTTTCTTGGATTAGAAAAATGACAAAAGCTTAACGTGAGCAATCTTCAATCCATAATTAGTTTCATTAAAGTACAATAGAATTATTACTCACTTTTCATAGGTGATATGGAGCATTTTTACTAAACGGATGATGGGCTAAAATAAATTAGGAACAAATAAAATGAATAATTATGAATGCCAAATATGGTGAAGGGGGTCAATATGATAGGTTATAAAAGAGAGGATGAAGATAAAGCTTTATTGCTATCATCACTCTCTTCTTTTGAGCACCTAGCCATATGGTACTAAAAAACTTTGAATATTTTAAAATTTTCCTTTTCTAAGGTGTATAGTATACAAAAAGAAGAGGTGATCCTTGTATTGACATACTCTTTGAGAAATTTTTTAAGTAGGAAGGCTTTTTGGGATAAAGGTCAAGTACAAACCAAGGAAGAGAGGAAGTCCTTCAACCCAAAGACAAAGGATTTTTAGTGAGCATCACATAGACTTAATGGAAAGATGATCAACAAAACAAACATTCAATTGTGGTGATTGTGCTTTGAAATTCATTTTGAAGAAGAACTGCTTGTTTGGATCACACTTTGTTGTGCTTTGCTTTTCTCTCTCTGGGAACATAAGGTGCCTAGCTATGGAGCTTATAGATTAGAGGTTATAGATAAACCTATCCCTACTAGTTTTAGCATGCATAGAACCCAACCAATAGAACCCTTCCTTCTAAGTTTTGTATTTTTGCTATTGGATAAGGTAGAAATGTGAGGCCTAACTTGTCAATATAACATGCAGTCCTGGTCTGATGGTCATCACTTCCAGCATTACCAAGGAGAAATACAAAACACTTTGAGAAGGAAATAACCTAAGTGCAATGCCCGCACAATCCAAACCAATTGGGAATACAAACATGCATGCAAGCACGGAGAGGATCCAATCACAAGAATCCAATAGCAAGTCTCTGTACCTTTTCTCAAAATTGAGCTTTAGAACCCTCTTGCTCTATCATCAAGCCAATTTCAACCTGCACTCCAAGCTTCTTCCAATATGTAGTTCAGCCTTCACCCAATTTGTACTCCAAGTGGAGTGACTCTATGTCTTATTGATGAGGAAAATCCTTTGTAACTTAGATGAGCATAACTTTCTCTATGTGACTTTTATTCTAGTGTTTTAGGATTTAATGGAAAGTATGTGAGATAAGATTTCCAATGATATTAAATAAGCCATAATTTTATCTCTATACTCCCGTAACAAGCTCTCAAATTTGGCCAATTTTCTATTATTACCGTAATTTTGAAATCCCTAATTTAGGGTCGCTCTTGGTTTTGGGTAACTTTCCTTCGATTTTTGGATTTGAGGTGCACCTAATCCTCACAAAAATTCCTAAAACCTAAAATCCTCAATCATAGACACACAAATAAGAGAATTGACACTTAATCATGATAAAAAATAAAAATACTTTATCGAGCTTACAACAATATTTTTAGTAGAGTTTGTTGCATTAGTTCTCACTCTACATAGACCCAAAGTCAACAAAAAAATTTAAAATATTTGGTTGTGCCATTTTCTGAATTTTTGTAAAATTTAGTACCCTAATACAACCCTAAACTCTAGATATGGATCAATTCCTAAGTTGTTCTAACTTATGAGCTCTGTAGACCCAAGTTTGCTTGATCCAAGACCCTGAATTTTCTATTTGAGGAATTCACATGAAACCTTTATATAAAATTGAAAACCCTAACCAACAATACTATAAATTTTCACAAGGTGATTAGGACCTCAACTTCAAGTGTGACCAAATCTTCAAACCTGATCAGCATCTCATCTCCAACTCTTCACTTTCCAAAGCTCCAACTTGAATTGACCATACCTGATTAGAGATTGATCAAACCCTAAAATTTCTTGGGCCCAAAATTACAAGCACTTTATCATCTCACAAACCCAACTAACAGACCATGAAGATGTCACATGAAGCTCTTTGAATCACCTATTTTGTGCTCTTGGGTATGAATTGTACCCCCCTTGATTCAATTGATCATATCTCCCAAATAATTGACTAAAATCACTCAATTCTAGTCTTAAGATTATAACTTGTCTTCTCTTCTCTCCAATCGTGATCCTCTCTCCTCAAATGCCCTTTCTAAACTCCCTTGATGGTCCAAAAACTCTCAAATTTTTTCTTGGAACACAATCTCTTGCAATTTTGTCATTTAGTTTCTTGACTTTTTGACAAGTGAACCCCACAACTCCACCTTGAAGCTCATGAGAAAATCTATTCATTCTCCAACTAAAAGAGCACATAGTTTGTCAATTCCTAGACTTGCTTGTTAGTAAACATTGGAAGGACAATAGGATCTGAGTTTTCCATCATTGACTCTATGAATATCGCACCAAAACGTACCACCATCCAATCCTATAAGCCATTGCGGTGTAGAATCTGAAGCCTAATGAGAAAAGGATTTGGGAGTGGCAGATTGGGAGCATGGGATATCTCCTACTCAATTACTCTCTCTGCCATCCGGCCTTCATGCTTTGCTACAACTCTCACTCTCAATGTCCTCCTCCCGCTTGAGACTCCAATTAAAAACACACCTTCCCTTCAACTCTCCACCACCTATATACATAAGAGCTCTCAAAGAAGACAAGACCATAATCCATATGGCTAATTGTATATATGTACATAGATTGCTCACATGGTAATAGCTTAACTATGGGATTCATCATACAACCTACTCCATCTTTATAGAGATAAACCACATCAATTTATTTTTTCATGGGCTACACAAACCACAACACGACAACATGATGGGAACAAAAAATTAGAACTACAATAATTGCAAAAAAGCATGACAATCTCATGTAAAATTGCACCATGTAGTACAAGGAGAATTCCTATTGATTCATTCCAATGTCAAGAACCAAAATGCAGGAGAAAAGTAGAAATCAACAATCAATGAAATTGGAAATTGAGTGCTTAGTTCAGAGACAAGAAAGAAGAAAGCATTCATTGAGAGAAATAAATCTTAAGGCATTAGTCCTTGAGAAGTTTGAAATGGTAGCTTGCCAAGAGTTTCTAAAAGCACATCATCTCAACTTTTTGCTATAGGTCTAGAGTTACATATCAATTTGAATTGCATATGAGTTGATGTTAGGACTTTATTAAGGAAGTGATACCTTGTATGCAAACCTTCAAAATTGGACAAAAGATCATTTGTGATAAGATCTTGCAAAGGATGCAAGATTGTGTGAGGTCATATACTTAATATCTAATACAAAGAAACTCCATAGATGACAACCAAACTAAAAAGTTCTTTGTAAATTGCACAAGGAGCAATAGGTTTCAAGTTAATGCATATTGAGACCCAAAGAAACATATAGTTGTTAGACCAATCATGCATCTCCTTTGAGCACAACAAATGACCTACTTGACTATCAATAAATCTGTCTTCTATAAATTTGACTTTGCACATGAACACATAAACAATGCAAGGATTCTCCAAAATTACACTCAAAAGATGTTTGGGACATTCAAGGAACCAAGGCCCACTTTTTCTACTTCCTTTTGTTGTCCATTTTTATGTTAAGACTAAGATTATTATAATGATGAGAATTTATTTTTTTAAAGATCATTTCTCCTAGCCAGATAGCTATTAGAGTACACTAGTCAAACATTGAACAATAAAATGTATTCAAGAAGATGAGCACTTTTCTAAGACAAGAGAATAATACTCAAGGAATAAAAAAATTCAATCACATTGCTAAGAGAACTAGAAACATTAGATTGTATATGAAGTTGCACATAAAACTCAACCTTGGAAGAAGAAGATTGTGGCAGAAATAATAACATTGTCATGAGAGTTTGGTGAAAAAAATTGAATCCAAAGAAGAGAGAGAGACATCTCTAGCAGAATGCATCAAAGTTCCAATTCAAGAAGAGTGGAGAGTAACCAAGGAGAATATGCCACAAGAAGAAGCCAATGTGTATTTTATCAAACAAGACATGATACAACAAGTAACCAATGTAAGTTCAAAGTAAACCAATTTGGGATTAACATCCATCAAGAATGTGAGGAAGGTTGTTCTTGTTGAGACTCCAAGCTCTTTATAGGTGTGAACTAGTTCTTGGTTAGACTAAACTTGTATAGCATTTTGTTCACACTTAGTACACCTGTTATATAGTGAGTTAGAAAGCTGCCACCTATGTGGTGTACTAGGACTTGGCCTACCCTAATTTTTGGGTAGCACTTTGTTCTCAGATATGTATATATACTTAGGGGCTTTGCCTACCTAGATTATTTTCTCGGTTTATCCCACTCCCTCTCTCTCTTTTGTGTATTGTATTGCAAGTTTCTTGACATGGTATTAGATCAATAGAGAGTGTGGATGCCTTGCATGTATGCTAGTGCAAATCAAGCAAGAGAAGTGCAGCTTGAAGACAAAAATCCTTGTGTGGTGCAATAGCAAAGACGTACTACAAGATTCCCAAAGTTCCATTAGAAAGATGATGGCAAAGAGAGGTGCCAACAATCCAAGTTGAAAAAAGTTGCATTGTGTTTTTGAGGACCAAGAGGATGTTTATTGACTAAAATGACATCCCCTAATCCTTGGAATTTGACTTGTTTAGAAGGCTTGAATTTAGTTTCCCACAAACTTTCAACGCAATTAGAGCTTTTGATGACCAATTCTTTGAAGGCCAATATCTTCCAAATGGAACCTCCCTAGATTCCCTATGTAGGAAACAACGCTAGCAAAGAAGTCACTTTTGCCTATAAACTCTAAAGTCCTTTTTTTTCTTGATGTTTCTTGGTATGTTTTGCCTTTGATCACCATTGCAAAGGTCTCTTTTTGGTCCATTGCGCTTTGAATGGGTGTTTTCCATGCATTTTGTGATAGATTCTTGACCTTCTTGTCTTTTGGGGTTGGCAGATGTGCATGTCCAAAATCAGGAACAAAGTCAATATTGTGCATGAGGGGGTTTTGCTCGATCATAGTAGACAGTTGAGAAGTTCCCTTTCCTTTTTCAGTACAGATCAACCATGGCCAAATTCAATGCAAGTTCTATCATAAGTGAGAAGCTTGACAAGGGCTATTATGATGTATAGAAACTACAAATGAATTATTTCCTTATAGGACAAGAACTAATAGAGATTGTCATAGTGGAAGAGATGAAACATGAAGGAGATGATAAGAGCACAAAGGTGATAAAATGGAAGAAGCAAGCTAACCAAGTTTTACATTACCTTACAATTTCCATTTCTACCTCTATGTATGGCTATGTTCAAGATGCAAAGACACCATGAAGAGCATGGCAAGCAATTGGGAAGGTGTTTGAGACATCTACCAAGGTATGCAAGTTGCACTTGAAATAGAAGCTCAATATTATCAAGAAGAGGTCACAATTAGTGAATGACTACATTCTATCCATAAGGAATTGTTGACTAACTTTGCATCATTGGAGTCATAGTTGATGATGACTATTTGACCATGATTACCTTACAAGGATTGGGCCCTAAGTACCAATCTTTTCAGATGTCAATTGCTATGTGTGAGACGTTTCCTTCATTTTAGGATCTGAACTCCTTGTTGGAAGGTGAAGAAATGTAATTGACAAGAAACTAATGATCTTCCTTAAATTCACAATAGCAAGATTAAGCTCTATATGCAGGCATGAGTAGAGGTAAAGGCCATAGATCTATCTTTGGATGTGGGATTTTTCAACATAATGGCAATGGTGGAGGTGTTTGTGGACATCAACATCAACCTCCAAATTATTACCAAACTCATTGACTGGCCCAACCACAATAAAGTCAAGATTCAAACAAGAGCAAAGGCTACATTCCCCCTTGGTGGTGTAACCATTGTGGTGTGAAAGGTCACTATGCTTGTGATTATCACAAGCAACAACAATAACATCATGATACTAGTCAAGGCTGCATTGCTCAACAATATTTTGCAGCCTATGATTTTGATGACTATAATGATCTTGAAGAAGAGAGTCTATTAACAATGACTTATGCCATAGGGACTATGGTGCAGCCTACTGAGTAGTGGTAGGTTGATTTTGGAGCCATCAATCACTTGGCAACCCATCAAGATCGGTTCAGTCATCTTGAACCAATTCAACATCCCTCTATTGTTGTTACAAGTGATGACATATAACATCAGATCACTCATAAGGATAAAGTGCATGGTATTGCCTCAAAGTCTAAGATATCAGCACTACATGATGTTCTCTTCATACCAACCATCAGAAGCAATCTTGTCTCAAAAGGCCAAAACTTTTGTTCAATCCCAATGGTTTTGTAATCCATAGTATAGCTATGTAGATAATGATAGCTATAGGGACTAGATATGGTAGGTTGTTCAAACTAGACATCACAATGCCTCGGATTCAAGCAGCAATGTACGGACAGAGTAGACCACAAGTGATTGATATGCAGATTTGGCATAAGCACCTTGGCCACGTGAATGTCTAGTAGTTGAAGAATCTGCCAAACACTATTGTAGTTATAGGTCTTTTGTATTTTACATGCAATGATTGTGCAGAGATTTGCCTTGCTTGTCAGGTTGAAAAATAGGCTAGGCAGCCCTTCAGTCACCAGGGAAAACGTGCTACCAAACTACTTGAGTTGGTGCATATTGATATATGGACAACTTTGACATCCAACTTGAATAGTTCTGAGTATTTTGTGTTCTTCATAGATGATTTCTCCATGTGTATTTCTTGAAGTAGAAATCTGAGTTGTTTTCAGTTTTCCATCAAGGAATTGCTTCTCTACAAGGATCTTAGAGGTTTGGAAAATTAAATAAATGTCCATCTGTAGCAATTCCTTCCTACACTCCAACAAAGGTGTTTACAAGCAATAAGCTTGACCTTTTTCATCTAAAAGTTCTTGGTTGTGTGTGTTTTGTGCACATTCCAGATGAGAAGCATAGCAAGCTCAATCCCAAAGCTATGTGCTATGTATTCTTAAGCTATGATCTCCAAGATAAGGGCTATAGATGTTATGATCCCTCTATGTAGAAACTATATGTGTCTTGAGATGTTATGTTTGATGAGTGAAAGGTTTGGTATGCACTACTTGAGCCTATTCTTGCTTCTTGTTTGCCTACTAAGGGGGAGAATTTTAATTACCAAATATAATCCACAGTTGAAAGTAGTGGAGTTATAGAATCTTCAAATGTGCAATATCCCCATGGTCTGGCATAGTGCGGTATGGACCAGAGTCTAACCTAGAACCTAACCATAATGCAATTTCTATGGCTTATATTTTAGATTTCCTTAGGGATGCCACAAATGTAGTGGTAGATACAAGAGGTAGCATTGATGGTGCTATAGTGGACTACTTGCCACAACATTCAAGTAGAGTCAAACATCTAATTCAAAGGTTCATGCATCAAGGTTTTTTGCCTCCCATCATGCATATATGGTGAACTTGCTCCAAGAATAGGAGCCAAATACTATTCAAGATGCATTGTGAAATAAGTAGTTAGAGGTAGCTATGGATGAGGAGATTGCTACCCTAAGCCAACAACAAACTTAGGAGTTAGTGGACTTACCACATGGTAAGAAAGCAATTGGCTATAAATGGGTGTACAAGATCAAGCAGAACAAGGATGGTTCTATGAGTAGGTACAAGACCAAGTTAGTTGTCAAGGGTTATGCACAAGAGCATGAAATTGATTATGATGAGATGTTTAATCCTATTTGTAGGATGTATACTATTTGAATAATAGTAGCAATAACAAATAGTAAGCATTGGAATTTGCATCCGATGGATGTGAAGAATGCCTTCTTGAATGGAGATCTTCAAGAAGAGATGTATATGGTGTAGCCACTTAGATATGAAGACCCAAATTTGTCAACTTGAGTCCACATGTTGCAAAAGGCCTTATACAAACTTAAGCACGCTCTTAGAGCTTGACATAAAAAATCACATCAATTTTATAGGAACTTGGGTCCATAGTGTGCAATTTAGACTCCTCACTCTATGTGCTAAGAAAATCAAGCTATTTCATTGCCATTATGCTTTATGTGGATGGTTTGATATTGAGTGGGAGTTGTGAGAAGTAGATTTAGCAGATTCAGCATAGGTTGCAGGTTGAGTTTTAGATGAAGGACTTGGGGAAGTTAAGATACCTTCTTGCAATTGAGTCCATCAAGGATGGTGAATGTAACAATATGGAGTTTAGCGACAAAGTTAGTCAGGCTTACAAAGTAGCACATAAGACAAATTAGCCTAGAATATTCTAAAAGTATCTAGGAAGCTTCTTGGGAAGCTTCCCGGCTAGCTTAGCTTGTATTTCAAGTAAGTAGCTTCTAGAAGGAAGCTTCTAAAAGCTTCCAACTAGTTTGGCTTGCAAGCTAAGCTTAGCTTGCATGCCAAGTAGGCGGCTTCTAGAAGGAAGCCTCTTGAGAACCTTCCTAGTTAACTTGGCTTGCACTCTAAGAAAGCGGCTTGGGGAAGCTTCTTGAGAAGCTTCTCAAGAGTCTTGTATGCTACCTATAAATACCAAAGCCAAAGTTCATGCTAGGCATTTGGAGTTTTCCCCCATTCAAGTGTCTAAATGTGAGTTTCCATTCTCCTATTTCTCTCCTCGGATTTGGTCTTTTACATTGGTATCAGAGCAAGAATGGGATGGATGGAATTTATGGACCACCAAATCCACTTTCACCAAACCATTGGGATTTTCACGTCCAAGTACTACCCAAGCATCATTTCACACAATTCATCACCTCGCACTTTGGACAAGATTTTTTGCATATGATCACCATATTTGAGGAACCCTTGGTGCTTCCGGTTGTAACTTATAGAGAACGGTGGACGTGTTGTTTTTATGTGTTAATAAATTAGATAGACTGGGAGTCGTGTGATAGAGTAGCAACCATGGCGGCAATACCCGATGTTATCCTTGCTATGCAACAACAAATTGAGCACCTTACTCAATTGTTGGATGAACAAGATCTTTGACAACAAGAGCAGGTGGAGAGAGTACCAATTCAAGAAGGAGGAGATCAGATCAGATTCTCTAAACCCAAGGTATTCGAAGGTAAGAATCTTCTAGGTGCAGTGGAGAATTTTGTGTTTGATTTTGAACATTATTTTGAAGCTTCCAATCTACAAGACGAGCAAAAATAGATTCTCTTGGCTTCAAGCCAATTAGATGGAGTAGCAAAGCTATGGTGGGGATTCCAAGTGGAGCAAGCGGAACGACAAATTGTTGCACCAATCTTGACATAGGCAGATTCAAGAGCGCAATAATTAGTCGGTTCCAAGCTATAAATGCCACACAAGCTGCATGGGATAAGTTGGCAAAGTTGAAACAGATTGGCTCAGTAAGAAGTTACATCACATAGTTCCAAAACACCATCATGAAAATTCCAAATATATTGGAAGGTGAAGCTCTGGATCAATTTGTGAGGGGCTTGAAGGCGAGAACCAAATTAGAGGTAACCATGCGAGAGCCACAACACTTGGAAGAAGCCATGGGGTTGGCCGAATGTTTTGATTCCTTGGTGGTAACAACTTGGTCTTGACCTCGACCTCCACATAGCCTACCAATACACTACACACAAGTGGAGGAACCAGCACCAATGGAGATTGATGCCATTCAACAAAGACCACTTGGCACGATAGATAGAGAGAAACTGCGACAAAATGGTGGTTTTTTTATTGTCACCAATTGGGGCATCGCATTGCTAAATGTCCACTCAAGAATGGATGACCTCAACAAGTTGCCCAAGTGGAGGTTGTGGAGCAGAATGATCAGGGAAATGAGGAATCCTAGTTGGAGATTTTGAGCCACCTACTGGGAGCATGATTAGTTCCAATGGGATTGAAGGCTTGACTTATGCAAGTTTGCTTCACTTGCAAGGTAAGATATATAATTGGGGTTGTAGGATTTTGGTTGATTCTGGAAGTTCAGAGAATTGCATGTCTATGCAAGTAGCAAAGGAATTGGGTATTCCTATCAAGCCAGTGATTGGAAGTAGTTTGATGATGGTGGATGGTAGAGAGGGTTCTGCATTCCGCACCTCGCATCCTATTACCTTCACGATTGGGAAGGAGTATTTGGAGTGTATGAGGTTTGTAGTGGCACCTCTACACTGTGATATCATTTTGGGTCTACCTTGGCTTGAACATCATAAGTTCATTCGTTCAATTCGATTGGACCCGACACCAAATTCAAGTACAATACCAAGGTAGGAATTTTAGATTAGGTTGTTTGGCACCTTTGAGTAAGACACCTAAGAATAGTCAGTCCCAAGATGGGAAGTTTGTTGAGAAGGTAGCCATAGAGCAAACCTTGAAGGAAGTGGAATCCCAATATGGGAAGTTTGCCAAGAAGGCAACCATGGAGCAAGCTTGGAAGAGAGATGAGTCCCTAGAAGGGAAATTTGTTAGTAAAGTAGCCATAGAGCAAGCTTTGGAGGAAGATAAGTTTGTATTTGCAATGTGGATCAAGCCGATTGCACAAGAACAATCTATGGAGGACCGAGAGCCTCATGAAGCAATGGTTGATCGGATAGTTACGGACGTGTTTCTGGATGATCTGCCAAAGGGATTACTCTTCAATCAAGGTATGCCCTTCAAGATCAAGTTATTGCCAAGAAGTACTCCAGTGAGTAGACCGATCTATCGGCTCTCACCAAAGGAGTTGGAGGAGTTGCAAACAACACTTACAGAGTTGTTGGAGAAGGACTTCATACAACATAGTACCTCTCCTTGGGGAGCACTGGTACTATTTGTTCCAAAGAAGGATGGAGGACTTCATTTTTGTATTGATTACCGTGGGCTCAATAAGCAAACCGTGAAGAATGCATATCCCTTACCTTGGATTGATGACTTGCTTGATCAACTAAGTGGAGCATGCTACTTTTCCAAGTTGGATCTTTGCAGCGGCTATTGGCAAATTCCTATTGATAAAGAGGATGGGTAAAATACTACCTTTCGTACAAGGTATGGGCATTTTGAGTGGCGAGTTCTACCTTTCGGACTCACTAATGCTCTAGCAGTCTTCATGGATCATATGCATCGGGTGTTGGATGGACTATTGGATCAGTCTGTGGTGGTGTTCTTGGATGATATCTTAATTTATAGTAAGACAAAGGCAAAACACATGAGCCATGTGCAAGAAGTCATAAGACAACTACAATAATGGAAATTTTACTGCAAGAAGCCAAAGTATGCCTTTTGGCATAAGGAGGTTACCTTCTTGGGTCATAAGATCTCATTAGAGAGGATCAAGATGGAAGAAGAGAAGATCAAGGCCATTACTGATTGGCCTACCCCAAAGGGTGCTACAAAAGCATTCAATGGATTGGCCAATTTTTACCAACGGTTCATCCATTATTATGCTCATGCGGTTGCACCATTGACCAACCTCTTGAGAAAGAACTCAAGCTTCCAATGGACCACCCAGCATGAAGAAGCATTCCAGAAGTTAAAGCATATGGTGTCTTCAAGACTCATTCTTCAACCAAATGATCCTCAACTACCATGTGTGGTTGATTTTGATGCTTCTAAATTTGCAATTGGAGCCGTGCTACAACAAGAATTCCCAGATGGACTCCATCCCATTGCCTTTGTGTCTCATCAACTCAATATGATTGAATGAAACTACTCTACTTGAGATCAAGAACAACTTGCAATGGTATACACCACCAAGGTATGGAAGCATTACCTCTTGGGGAAACAAGTGATCATGCAAATTGATCACAAACCATTGTTGCAGACCTTATACTTGGAACACATGAAGAGTCGACATCATCAATGGGAGGAACAACTCCAACTATATGACATCAAACTTGAGTACAAACCATGTTGGTTCCATGTCATCCCTGATGCTTTATCACAATGATCTAATTTGAAGTCTCTTCCTCTCATCACAGTGGCAATTTCAACGGTGTCAATTGACTCCAAGGTCCAAAACAAGTTTCAGTCAGCTCTACACCAAGATCCCTTCTTCCAAATGGTACATGGTTGCCTTACAGCATGTGATAAGGAGTACAACACCTTCTCCATCAAGGAGGGCCTTTTATTCCATGAGGACCGGATCTATGTTCCAGCTAAAGATGATCTTTGACTTGTGTGCCTTCAAGAAGCCCATGATTTACCCATTGCTGGTCACATGGGTGTGGACAAGACCTTGGGTACCCTCCAACGTCAATGGTGGTGGCCCAACATGACACAAGATGTTCAAGAATTTGTTTGATAGTGTGAGAGCTGCCAACGTAACAAGGTTAGCAACCAGAAGCCAAGTGGACTTCTTCAACCACTCACCGTTCCATCTGCTCACTGGGAGCATGTGAGCTTGGATCTCATCACATCCTTACCAAAGACAAAACAAGGACACACCGCAATTGTGGTGTTTGTGGATAAGCTTAGTAAGCAAATCCACTTGGCACCAACCTATGATACCGTGGATGCTCCAACCCTAGCGCAAATCTACTTCAACAATGTCTTCAAGCATCATGGGATGCCATGTGTACTCATCTCTGACCGTGATCTTTGATTTACATGGAAGTTTTGGCAAGAACTCTTCCAGATACTTGGCACCAAGCTTGCTTTGTCTACAACCTATCATCCTCAAACTGATGGACAAACCAAACGTGCAAATCATACATTGGAGGATATCTTGCGTGCCTTTGTCAATGTCCACCATACCAATTGGGACAAATGTCTTGCAGTTGTAGAATTTGCCTACAACAATTCCAAACAAGCAAGCACCGGATTTTCTCCTTTCTTTCTCAATTTTGGCCAAGATCCGCTTGTTCCAGATTTGCTTCTTGCTCCACCTCCATCTCAGGTTCCTCATACTACCACATTCTTGACCACTATATCCCAATCTCTCCAACAAGCCAAGTCTCACCTCCTTGTTGCTCAGAATCGCCAAAAACAATATGCGGACCACCATCGTTGTGATCTCACTTTTGAAATCGGTGATAAATCATGCTATCCTCTAGTAACCTCCCTCTCCCACTTGATACCCAAGTTTGTAAACTTGCCTCTCATTGGATAGGACCCTTTGATATCACCCAAATTATCTCTTGTTGCTAATCAACTTCCCTTACCTTGTCACATGCATATCCATCATGTTTTTCATATTTCCAAGTTGAAACCTTTTGTTCTTAACCCCTCTTCCTTTTCCTCTTGAGTCCAACCTCCCTCTCTTCCTGTCCCTATCAATGATCATGAGGAGTATGTTGATTGTATCCTTGCGCGTTGCCATATTCAACAAGGTTGTCGCCAACATACGTAGTATAAGGTCCTTTGGAAAGGGTATCCCCTTCATGATGCCGCATGGGAACCTCTTTCTCACCTCCAGAATGCACAGACGGCCATCTAGGACTTCGAAGCTTCACTGGCAACAAGGACGTCACCAACTAGCGGCGGGGGAATATGTAACAATATGGAGTTTAGCGACAAAGTTAGTCAGGCTTACGAAGTAGCACATAAGACAAATTAGCCTAGAATATTCTAGAAGTATCTAGGAAGCTTCTTGGGAAGCTTCCCGGCTAGCTTAGCTTGCACCTCAAGTAAGTAGCTTCTAGAAGCTTCCAACTAGCTTAGCTTGCACGCCAAGTAGGCGGCTTCTAGAAGGAAGCTTCTCGAAAAGCTTCCTAGTTAACTTGGCTTGCACTCTAAGAAAGCGGCTTGAGGAAGCTTCTTGAGAAGCTTCTCAAGGGCCTTGTATGCTACCTATAAATACCAAAGCCAAAGCTCATGCTAGGCATTTGGAGTTTTCCCTTATTCAAGTGTCCCAATAAGAGTTTCCATTCTCCTATTTCTCTCCTCGGATTCGGTCTTTTACAGTGAAGCTATGTGGTTGTTGCAACAAAAATATGCTATCAACATGCTTGCCAAGTATGGTATGATAGCATGCAAGCCAATCTTCACATCTATAGGATAGAATTTAAAGTTGAGTCCTATTGAAGGAGAGTTGTTTGAAGATTCCATTGTGTATAAATAGATGGTAGGAAATTTCATCAACTTCACTATCACTAGGCTAGACTTGAGCTATGTTGTTGGACTTGTGGGTCAATTTATGTAGACTCCTTGGAATTCATATCTTGATGCAATTTAGAGATTCATGCCGTATGTGAAGTTCATCATGCAATTTGGACTTCATTATGTAGCCACAAAGAGTGTGCAATTATGTGGATTTACATATTCAAATTGGGCAGGGAGTACTTTGGACAAGCATTCTACATCTGGTTATAATTTCAGCTTGGATAGTGCAACTATTAGCTGGTCCTCAAAGAATCAAGCTTGGTTTCCGTATCTTCTTGTGAGGTAGAGTACAAAGGTGCGCCTAACACTACATGTGAGGCAATTTGGTTTTGGAGATTACTTGCTAACATTGGTGTATGTATCTCTAGTGCAATTGTTATCTATGTAGATAACAAGAGTAATATTAGACTTGCTTGTAATCCCATATTTCATGCTAGGCTAAATAAAACACATTGAAATGCAATATCACTTCATTACAGAGAAGGTACTAGCAAGTGAGATAGATCTTGTATTTCTAGGAATAGATGAGCAGGCAATTGACATCTTTACAAAGGCATTACCTAAAGATACATTTGATGTGTTCTAAGATCAGTTAGGTGTATAGTGCATTGATAGAGGTTTGAGGAGGAGTGTTGAGACTCCAAGCTCTCTATAGGTGTGAACTAGTTCCTGGTTAGGCTGAACTTGTATAGCATTGCATTCACACTTAGTACAATTGTTACAAAGTTAGTGAGAAATCCATTGCCTATGTGGCACACTAGGTTCTTGGGTAGCTGTGGTACCCACATTTTTTTTGTTTTTCTATGGTTAGTAGTGTTTAAGAGACGAAGTAAGCACTGAAATTCAAATTGTGGACAAAGAATGGACGGAAGTAACTTTAGAGGAAATCCGAAGAAGATGACATCTGATCCGATGATGAAGGTACTCGGAAGAGGAGTACACTGGAAAAAGTCCAAAGATCACCGTCTTTGGGTTGGAAGACGCAGGAAAGACAAAGACCATTTAACAACCTTTGTACGTGGCAAGAAAGTACATTTCAAGAAACGGCGGGGGACAAAAGAAGCATGTCTTGATAGTGACCGGGAGTGCATGCAGAAGAGAGAAATTTATAGACAAAATTGACTGAAGAATGACTGTGATTTGGGGCAATATAAAATTGCAACTGCGCAGGGGAAAGTTGAATACTCTAAGTAAATTTCCAATTCCTTTGAGTAGTCGTCTTGCAGTAATGCTTGTCTGGAAGCCCATCAAGAGTGAGATTTTCCAAAACCCTGAGGGAGTTAGAGTGTCTTGTCCAGGAGAGGGTCTCATTTTCCAACATCGTAGAATGAGAGAACAGATCATGGCAAAGAAGGTGGCCAAAGCGTTGGCGGTGAGAGGTTTCACAATTTGTAGGGTAGATGTAGTAGCTAGAATTGAAGTCTTGATTAGACTTCATATTATTATTTTTAGCATGGAATTGGAATTTCAGTTTCCTGGGAGTGATGGCAGAGATCACTGCTAGTAATTGTGAGGAGGGTCCCGAGGTGGAAGGGAAGAGAGGCAATCCGGCTTGATGGACTGAGTCGGATTGGAAGTTGGTATTGGGAAGAGAAGCAGGAGAACCAACAGGGATCACCTTCTATCGGAAGTGTGATGCTGCAGAGGAGACAGCAGAAATCCGCAATTCGTTCTTTGCTCCGAGAACCACAAATAGCTACAAGGTGGAGTCCTATCGGGATCTGATCCGAAGAAGTATTGTGGGGGCAATGATGGCCATGTTCAAGCAAAAAAAAACCACTTACGTGAACATGCAGCAGGATGTCTTCTTCCATCAGATGTTTGCAGGAGCTCCAGTGAATTGGGCAAAGTGCTTTCACCACCAAATGAGGCAGATGGTGGTGAATTAGCGAACGGGCTTGCCACCACATTATTTTGCACCGTTCGCAGCCCACTTCTACTTTGGGCTGAACTTGCTATCCAAAGAAGAGCGTCATTGTATGGTGTCTCACATGCATCCTGATTTGTGACGGGAAGCAGACGAGGAGGAGCGCCAATATATGCTGCATCTTTGAGCAAATGACAAATACTCTGCGAGGATGGGACAGTGGAAAGTCAAAGAAATTACCAGTCCGGAGACAAAGAAACGCGGCAAACCCAAAGAAGCAAGGTCGCCTCCCATGCAAAGGAAGACTCGGCGGCTGAGATTGAAGACGACAAAGATTGTAAAAGAGACATCATTGGGATCAGAGTCTAGGGAAGAGACTGAGTCGCAAGAAGAGGAATCGGAAGAAGAGGAGCTCACCTTGAAAAGTGAGGAGTCTAGGAGCGATAGCGATGGGGAGCCAGAGGTCCAACAATTGGCAACAATAAGTGAGGCTTGTCAGACGATGGTAGTAAACAAGTCAAGAGCAAAAGAGGAAGCAGAGAATCCCACGGAGCCAAGTTCAAGAAGCCAAGACACAGAAAGTGTCAAAACAATGAAGATACAAAGATTGCGACTTTGGATGAAGGAGCCAATGATAGAGGAGAAGACTCCAGACAAAGATGGTGATGAAGAGGAAGAAAAATTTGGCGGGATATCCTATCTGACGAAGGTGGTAACACCATTGCTGGAACTATTGAAGGAGCATCAAAGAGTAATTCCCCAAGATCACAGGAAGGGGATGAATGAATTGCAGATGGTGGAGTATCTGGTAAGTGAAGTGAAGGAGCTGTAGGAGCAACAAGTCCAAAGAAGCAAGGAAGTGGAAGAACTTCGGAAAGAGGAAAGCTTGATGAAGAAAACGCTGACCATGCTACAAGGGAGCTGCGCAGAAAAGGAAAAGGAACTGCAAAGGCGAGCCGGAGAATTCAAGGAACAAACGATGTGGCTCAATAAGATGAAGGAGGAAGTGAGTGATGTGCGCATCGAGAATGTTCATTTGAAGGCGATGAACATTGTAATGGAGCAGGAATTGGACAGCTTGAAGAAGAGTGCAGCGGGGAAGGATCAAGCATGGCAGAGGGAGTTAGCAGCCAGGCAAGAAGAAGAAGAACGATTATGAGAGCTAGTCAGAAGTGTTGAGTTGTAGAGTACACAATATGCAGAGGAGAAGAAAATGCTTGTTGCAAAGTATGAAGATGAGCTGAAGATGTATCGTGAAGAACTAAAGGTCGAGCGCTCTCGAGGATATGAGTCGGAATCAGTAGGAGAAGTTGCGAGGAAGTTGAGAGCAATCTTAAGCACAGAGGCTGAAGGGAGATTGGAAGAAGCCCGCCTACATGAGTTGAAGTTACTTGTGCAAGAAACTCGGAAGAGAAAAGCCAAAGATGTGGATATGAACACGTTGTTGATTCGATTGAGAGAGCGTGTAGATAGGAAAATGTTAGATGTAGAGAACAATGTTAGTCTTAGACTGGATTTAGTCAATTCGGAATTAGAAAAGATTTGGAATAGTGTGATAGTGGAGAAGAAACCCGATGTTGCAAAAGTAGGAGTACATGTGTCATTGGACTTGATGATTGACACATTAGAGAAGAGTGGGTCAGGAGATAATGAGTTAGATAAGTCACTCCTTAGTGCAATTGTAGTTTCTAGTAAAACAATAGCAGAAACAGTGAAGGATTTGGTAGATGTAGATATAACCGAAGAAGGAGAAATAGTAAGAAGACCATCGGGTTTGGAAGCCGATGATGAGGTAGACATCGGATCGGGATAAAAGTCAATTTTGAGATAGGAAGAGGCAGATATGAAGAGATAGAGTGTCACTTGGGATTTGTAAGTAGGAAGAGATGTTAGGAAGCGGTGCATAGGGAAGCGAGTCTGCCGTTTGCTTCAGTATTTAAGTGGAGCATTCGTAGTACGATGTTATTCAGTATTCATATTTCTGAAGATAGATAAAGGGAAGTGTTGTTCTCAGTGCTTGTCGCTTGAGCTTAATTCCGATTGTCAATTTTGTGTTTATGGTTGTGAGTGTGTGGAGAATTCCAAAGAGCAAGTCAGTGTGACTGTGCATGTTGGAATCTGCAGCCTTGATCTTCATTCTCTGTGTTTGATCCTGAGTGAAGTGCATCAGAGCAATGCCTTGATAGATCTGAGAGGAATTGTAGTGTTGGTAGTATTCTGCATTGGTGAGTGCAGCACAAAGTTGATGTGAAGCAATTTTGATCAAGGAAGTTGTGCCTTCAGTGGAGGGGTGGAACACAATTCTGAGGCAAAATTGGTCTTTGCAATGAAGTACCGTCTTCGGGAGAATCTGAATGATCACAATCAAGAGTTGTTTGGACAGAATTTGATATGATGTGATTATGTGTGTGTGTATTTGTGACAAGTTGTCAAGATTGTGAGCTTGTTACTCTCTTCTGGGTGTAGTTTCTACTTGAGAGATTAAAGAAGAAATCAAGAAGAACTGCAATTGTGACTGTTGACTTTGTATTTGACCAATTCTGGATAGTATCTTTGCGGGAACAAACTCTATTGACCCGATTACCGCAAAAGTGATATTTTCCGGGTTGTCATAGTAGCACAAGGTTCTCAGATCTGTAAATATACTAGGAGGTGATGCCTACCTTGATCATTCTCTTGGATTATTCTCTCTCTCTCTCTCTTTCTTTCTTTCTTATGTGTACTGTGAGTTTCTTGACAGTTTTTCCTTTTTTTTATTTTCTTAATTTGATCGTCTCTTAATATGCAGAAAGTGGTCAAAGGTTCATGACAATATCTACTTGGTATATAAAATGAACTTGACTATATATAGGCTTAATACTAAACTCAAACATACTTTGGAGCGACTTGGATTGAGTTTTTTCCAAGTTAAATTAAGAGAAAGTACAAAGCATTCTTGAATATAGAGTTAGAAGGAGTTCCTTAAGCAAACATTGGTAGAAGCTAAAGAAGAAGAATATGAGGACATGAAGCAAGATGCAAAATCCATCACTAAAGACAATCAAAAGAAGAATTCAGAGAATGCTTATATAATCAATACACTAAATAAGAAGTAAGCAATTGCCAAACCTCAATACAAGAGTTGCAACTCAAACTTGATGTTGATTAGGAAATCCAACAAGCATTGTAGTAAAAGAAAGGAGGATTGTTAGAAGTCAAAGTTGAATTGAATGTTGTCCGTCTGTAACTAAGAGAAGCAAACCAATAAGCCATTAGCCAAACCCAATCAAGATAGGCCATTAGGAATGTAGCTATAGGACCTAAAACTTTTTATTTTGCTCAAAGAGAAAAAGTGGACACAACTATGGTAAGTTTCCAGAGATAGATGTGCATTAAATCAGATGAACTTATCAATGAGGATATAGATGCAACACTCATGAATTGGGATACCATAAAACTCATAGAAATCCTACAAAATTTGATGTGAAACAAGCTATGACATCCATGGCAGAAGCTATCAATATAGTTATTAGAAGACCAGCAAAGATCAAATATAGACATTAGGGAGAGTATTAAGTTAGAGCTAAGAGGAGTAACATGTAAATTAGGTCTGACTGCAAACAAGGAAGAGGAAGATCATTGATTGGTTGAATTGCTCAACATGATTAATTAGATAGTAAGATAGTTTTACGTACTTTAGTATTAGGGAGTATCGTAAACACTCAACTATTTGAGCTTGTGCATTTGAAGTGTTTTGTATTCAATCCTATACTCATATTCATTCCCATACAAGGTGAATAAGTGAAAGAGAACTAGCTCCTCATTGCTTTTCTCAATCTTCTGCATAGTGCCTTGTTCTTTGAGTTGCACAAGTGTTGGTGAATCTTTATAATTGGAGTTGTTGGATGCCTTATTTGTTGACCCTTGGTTTGTAATAAAATTTTGGAAGCAATGCCTTGATGGAACTTTCTAGGTGCCATAGTGTTGAAAATAGCCAAAGAATGTGCAAAGAGCTCTTTAAGTAACATATAGAACATGTGTTATAAATTGGTTCAAATGGATTGACATCTTTGTGTTGAATCATCACTATCACAAATTTCCATGCTTTAGTTCTAGTGATTATGACTTCCTAATTTTCTAATTCTATAATGTGGCTTTGTGGTCACATTATCCTTTTCTAGGATTAGTTTCTGCACAAGACATCAAACAAGTAGTAAAAGATCACTTGGTGACATATCTCTTTGTATAAAATGCTTTGGACTTGTTTCTTGGTGTGAATGACTTCTTTTTTAATTGAACTGTTGCAATTTGAAATTATTTTATTGTTGCATAAACAAAACTTTGTATAGTTGCCAATTATTTGGGATCAAGAATTAACATAATAACCAAAGATACATCACACAAATTGGGGTACTTTGAATTTGAGGCACCCCAATCAAATAGTATGTTTTGTAGACCTAAACCAGAGAAGATCTTTGAGACAACTTTCCTATATACCAACCACCATTTGGAGGAGTATTCTTCAAAGTGATGTAAATTATTCTTTATTTAGTCTCCAAGGTTGGTTATCCTTTGCTGATAGGTTGATTATGGTTATACAACACTCATATTGATTATTGATTGATATTAACACAAGTTGCAATTCAAGGATCCAAAGAAAACCAACCAAAAATCTATCATAATTTTCTAAAAGAAGATGTTGCATCTAGAAGTGACTTAGTCATCTAACAAGAAGTATATATTTGAGATATCAAAATTATATTGGGGAGATGATGTGGTAAATTATCTCAAATGCTAAGAGATAGATGAGGTTAAGGGCAAAAAAAACAAGTCATTGGAGAAAAATATGATCCATAGTATAACATGGTAATGTTGGGTGTAAGCCATGTAAGATACATAGAAGGAATTATTAATTTGGAAAATTTTCAAGATGTGATTTTGGGAGAAGGGGAATTCTTAAAGATCTTGAAGTATGTGTTTGCAAAAGAATATGAAGAATATATAGAGCTCTTAAGACAATACCAAGATGTCTTTGCTTGGAGTATCAATTAGATGCTAGGAATCTCATGATAATTTGAGAAGCACCAAATTGATTTGGTTGAGGGAGCAATATAGATCTCTAAATGTCAATATTATAACACCCATTGATGCATGAATACTCTATGGGTATATTTAGTTTGGTATTGCAAGTAGTTGAAGATATTGTTTATTTGGAGTTTAACCAAACTTTTATATTACTCATGGTTGGCTAGAGTTAGTCATAGCCAAGATAGGGGTGACTCTACTTTAGAGGAAGTTGAAAAAGTGAGCACCAATACTTTGGATTCTAGTGTATTGAATTTGTATCTAGCTTTGAGGAAAGACTTGAGAACTCTTGGGCCCATTGGCCTTTTCAGTTTAGGTTTTTTTATAGTCCAAGGATAGCCCATGTGCAAGAATCCTTCACTTGGTTGTTGGGTCAAGATAAGACCACATGTTCATGAGATTTTCTTTTGTATATGGATATTGCTTTAGACTTTAGACTTTATATGACTGTTTGCTTAATCAATTGAGTTACTCTACTAATTAATAACTTTGGTGTATAACTATTTCACAACTATATAAATTAGGGGTGATGAGGTACTCACCATATTTTCATTTGCAACAATAATTGTTTTATTGAGATCTCTAGCGAGCATTGGCCAAAGACTTGGAGGTGCCTTGAAATTCTAGCCATGGAGGAGTGTGATAGAGTTTAGTTCTTTGCTTTCTTAGTCCATGGTGTGCTATTTTAGAAGCAATTAGAGTTTCATCTTTAGTGAGAGATAACTTGGCTCATAATATAGGTTTAAACATAAATTATTCCTTTTTGACAAAAATTAGATTGATATGTAGCTTTTAGCCAAGATCATATTCCTATACTGAGTAATTAATGAATATCTCCTATTTTTATTGTATCTAAGAAGAATACATGAAAATTTAAGGTTTTCCAAGATTTTAAGAAACTAAAAACAAAGAAGGATCATCACTCATAACAATTCATTGATGCCATCCTTGATCAAGTAGCTAGTAATACCTATTATAGCTTCTCATATGGATTTTCCAAATATAATCCAGTATTCATTCATAAAGATGACAAAGATAAGACTATGTTCATGGTTGATGGGAGTATGTATGCATATAATAAAATACATTTTTGAGCTTTTTAATACACATGCTACTTTGCAATAAATGATGAACATCATATTTCAAAAAGGAATTACTGAAATTTGTGAAGGTCTTCATTGATGAAATTTTCATCTTTGGCCAACAAAAGGAACACTTCTATTACCTTTGACAAAAATTTGACAAGTGTTGGAAATTAGGGTTGTCCCTTCATCCAAAAATGTCTTTTTTGTGATGACTGAAGGAATTCTACTAAGATATCATGTGTCAAGAAGGAGAATTGAAGTCAAAGTAGAGGAAGTTAAAATCATCAAAGAACTTCAAGTGTCCAAGACATTTATGACCTACAAGCCTTCTTTAGCCATGTTAGCTATTGCAAAAAATTCATTTCCAATTACTCTATTTAAGCCATCCTACTCACAAAGCTATTAAAGAAAGCTAAAGAATACTTTTGGACAAGGAGCAAGAGGATGCCTTTGGTTCATTAAAGATTAAATTGTTACAATCATCAATTGGGATTGCACATTTCATGTATATGTGCATACATCATCTATAACAATTAGGGTTGTTCTTAATTAGCAAGATGATAAGAAGAAAGACTATCCTATAAATTATGCTAGTAGATAGTTTTTTGTAGCTAATAGGAATTACTCCACCACAAAATGTGAATTATTGAGCATTGTGTATGCCTATAAGAAGTTCCTAAACTATCTATTAGGGTAAAAATTTGTTTTCCATGTGGACCATTATGTAGTGTAGCACTTAGTGACAAAGGAAAACTTGTTTAGATAAATTCATAGGTTGATCTTCCTGTTGCATGAATTTGTGGATTGTCTAGGTCAAGAAAGGAACATATTATAAAAATATGGACTTCTTGTCACATTTAGAAATCAAAGACCTAGAAGATAACCTAAAGGATGATTTTCCAAACAAAGAACTATCTCAATTAATAATCTCAAAGGGAACTTGTTATGGGAGAAGAGTATCACTACTTGAACATGGTGTAATGTCCTTAAAGAGTGGACTCAAAAAAAGTTGTGTTCTTCCATAAGATGAGACCCTACCAGTTGAAAAGCAAATTGTTTGGAGTTTATAAAGTAGGCAGAGTGATTCAATCATTGCACTCCAAGAAATCAGAAAGACATTATGCATTAAAGACCATGGTTCAAATCAAGCATTGGAAGACCCTACAACCCAAAGGCTAATATGCTAACAAAGAAGTCAAATAGGCTACTTTGCAAAATATTCAATAAAGTAACTATTAACACCTACAATTGAGACAAAAAGCTACCACTGTGCTTTGGGTCTATCAATGAGAAGATTACCACTAAAAGAACTGCCATATTTTTTGACACATGTGTTACACCTCATATTACATCTGAAATTTCCAGTCCTTTTATGTTGTATCCTATCTGAAGATAGATTATTGGAAGAGGAAAGCCAAGACCTTAGAATTCAGCAGCTTGTGTTTCAATAGGAAGTATGGAGGATTTTTACAAGCACATGAAGGCAATTTAGCTCAAGAGAAATGATTACCATGATAAGAACATCCAAATGGTAGCAATGGCAAATTGTGATACGGCAATGATATATGGCATAATATTATTGAGTGTTTAGTCTTGTTCCAATTTCTGAATGTTCATTGTGTGTAGGTGATGCTCATTGTAATGTTCATTTCATTCTTGTCTATATCATAAGTGCTCACAAGTACTGCCCATAGCATCCCATTATTTACTTGGAGGTGATAGTAGAGGAAGCCAAAGGACTCATAAGGAGACAGACTATGAGTCAATTCTTGGGTGAAGTGTCTAAGGTTTAACCTTGTCCCGTAGTCAAAGTAGGGTTAGTATGGAATCTCTACCCATAGGTTATTGTGGGAACTCTGCCCGCGGATCACTCACTATATGATCTTTTGCCCATAGATGTTTTGATAACTCCTGCCTGCAACATACAACAACATTAGGAGGTTTCAGAAATAACTTTATGAAGCTTGATATAATTTCTAAACTATATTAATGAAGTAGGTGAAAATCTATATGAGGCCACCCAAAAAGCATGTTCTGGTAGATTATGGAGATCCATCCAAGTTCCTTATTTCTAACAAACTCCATAATAGGTGGTTCATAGAAAATAAGAGATATGCAGTTTGCACCGTAACCCATAAAGCATTAGTCAACATTAATTTTAATTTAGTGTTAATAATAGATTGTTTGATTTGAATCTTGTTTAAACGGATTGAGAAGGAATCCAAGGAGAGTCTCAAGAAGGTGCTAAAATGCATTCGAGGGTGCTTGGCCTTTCATTTCAGTTAGGTTGGTGCTGGTTGGTGCTCATTGGTGTTGGTTGGTGCTAATTTTTCAAAAATACTCCACAAGTCTTGTGGTAGTCCAATTCATCCACTTCACCTATTTGGTTTAATATTATTTTCATTATGGCACACCTAAACATCCTAAGTGGGAGTCTGATTTTAGAAATGAATATAAGTTACACTAATTTTCTTGTACGGGAAATTACAATGTGTTCAGTTATTAGCTCATTGGTGTGTTACAAAGCTCACAAAAAATTATTACAAAGTTTGTTATTTATCCTATCTGTCAAAACTTTTTTGGAAACCCCATAATGTCCCATACATTGACCTACAAGACTAGACTAACCGCCAAAAACTATTATTCATTATTCAAGGAAGATTGGTTTCTAGTTATTTTTTTATTGATGAGACTTACCAAACAGATAAAAAATTCTAATTATCTAAATTATTGTCAATAAAAATTCATATTATCATCTTGAGCAATATTATACTTAAAAATATCTTTGATGGAATTTATCAAAATAAATATTTCCTAAATTTTAATATGATTATTACAAGTCAATGTGAATTACTCAATCTTAAACAATATACATGATAAAAATGTAGTCAAAGGTTATTCATGATAGCATATGCTATGAAGTATATTGTTCATTGATATCAAAAGCCTTGCACAACTATACTATTTTTCAATATAGGAACAAAAAAAGAGTTGTGGATAGCTTTTCAAAGAAGATAATCAATGGAAAATCATAAAGATCTCTTATTGAAAGAATTAAAATTTTATGCAAGAAACCCATGGAGTTGTACATCCAAATTTTTTGAATCCAGTTTTATATGATGAAATTGTCAATATCTACTTGAACTATTCAAGATTTTTGAAATAGAGTAACAATATTTTTTTTAAAAATTAATTATCTTTTTCCTTGAGAATTCAAAAGGAAAAAAAAGCCATTATAGGAGAAAGTATGATGTGCAGAGTATCTAAAATTGAGCATGCAAAACACCAGTAGGACTATTTTTGCAAGAAAAGAATCCGTTAGAACAATCAAAGAAGATAAAAGAATAGAAATGGACCAAGAATTGAATTGAATAAACACCAAATTCCTAAGATATCAAGTGGTATTGTTGTTTATACTTGAAATAAATACATGCTTACATAGTAGAGAATTAGTTAATAACTTCTTAGCCTAGTTACTCAATCTGTTGAAGAATTCTCAACACCTACTTTGCTATTTTTCTTGCAAGGAATTTCATTCCACTTCCTAGTGTATCCTCTAGGAATTTATAGTGATATTTATGACTAAAATTCTTGTAAACTACTTTTGTTATTTACCATACCAAATATATTTCTCCTTTGCTATCTAGTGGATGATTCTCCTTATCATGTGCTTTGATTTAGATGCCTCTTGAAAATAGTGAAAGTTATGAAGAGGCTCCTATTTAACATTGTGAATTGGATAGCCCTTCCAAACAAGTTTCTTCTCCATTGTCAGTGATAGGTGCTATTCACTATATTCTTGGCAAGCATCTGGTCAAGTTCATACTCACCATGATCCTCAACACTCATTGAAATGGAGAAATTGGTCACTACTAAATAAGATTCAAATAGAGTCTTGTGGTTAGTATTAGCTTTGCATCTTAATTTAGAAGATTCTAAGAGCTTAACTTGAGCAACAAAGGTGATATGAAGCATTGTTAACTAAACAGAAGATGTGCTACAATACATTAGGGTTAATTAACATATTATGAATGCCAAAGATGGTGAAAGAGTTCAACATGATAAGTGTAATAATATTTAGTTAGCATAAACTAAGTATAGGTAAAAGAGGTCAGAACTAGCATGTATCTAGAAAATCTAAGAATGATTTTAAAAGTATTCATGAAGCTACCTTGGTGAAAAGCTTTTAGAAACTTCCAAAGCATTGAGTAGCTTGTAAGTAGAGTAAATGGTTGGCTTAGCTTATAAGCCAAGTACATAACTAACTTAGCTTTTACTCTAAGAACTAACTTGTAGAAGGAAACTAATTTGGAAGCTTCCCTTGGAGTATGTACTTAGTTTCCCTAAATACCAACTACCAAGCTAGGTCCAAATAGTAGCATTTGGAGTATCCCTCAATTGATAGTTTTTAGTTTGATTTTCCATTTTCTTATTTCTATCCTTGGTCTATATATTGGTATAAGAGCAAGGACTCAATGGACTAGAATTGAGGACCACCAATTCAATTTTCACTAAATCATTTGGGGTTTTTATATCTACTTATGACAAAAGAATCACCTCTTATCATTTAGTGATTGCATGCTTTGGCCAAGAGTTCTTCAATACAGTCACCTTTTTTGATGAACCATTGCTCTTTCTAATTGTGACTTATAAAGAAGGGTGGATGTTTTGCATGTATGGATTAGTTTAGATATCTTTAGTAGGATGTTTAGTAGAGTAGTTGTTAAGCCATGATACCAAAAGTTATCATTGCTATACGACAATAGATCAAGCATCTTAGTAGAATTTTGGAAGAGATAGATCATGATGGTCAATAATGTGAGCAAATAGAGAAAGCAACTTTCAAAGAAAAAGAAGATCAAGTTTGATTCCCAAAGCCTAAGGCATTTGAAGGCAAGAGTTTGCCAAGTACCATAGAGAAAAGTTTTATTTGATGTGAGAGCTAATTGAGATTACCCATTATTGACCAAATAGTGATATATGGTAAGTAATAGGTTGTTCATTCAAGGATATGGATAAAAATGACTAAAATTGAAGAGAAGTGTTAATATCTTGTAGTTTGGTTATTGCTATATATTTACCTCTTGTACAAGAACCACTCCTAGAAGAGGATAGTGTTTCTTCTATGGCAAATAGAAAATTAAACTAATAAATTTTATTACAAGTGCTTTCCAAATTAATTGTGAAGGTGATGATGTACTCAACTCAAACTGGTCACTTCACTACAAAGACATTAACTCAAAAGGCTATATACTAACTTTTTCCATAAGACACAACTCCAAAGGCTTCTTTGCATTGGCAATTAGTATTTGCTTTTAATGTTCCGTGGTACTTTCAATGCTCTAGCTCATCTCTAATCCTTTGACACATTGTCGTGCTCCATTGGAAACTCAAGGCTCACATACCCCAATCATGTACAAATACTCCCCTATACTCAAGCACCTATGTTTCTACTACAAACTCCCTCACTCTTATGATAGCAAAGACAACCACCAATACTTGGAATTAAGGCAAAAGTGACAAAGAGCTCTTGTCTCTTTTCCTCTAGTACAATAAAGGGAATGAATAAATATTTACACTAAGGCCATTTCCTTTTATATTTTGCCTACTCTAAGCCAAATGTATATAATGGTTGAAAGCCAAAGATCTTCTTGGATTCATCCTCATTGTACATTGAGAATCCTCTTTTTATCTTATCTTATTGTATCTACTTGCTTGTAAGTTAATTACTTGTCAAGGAAGATATTGGTTCTTGCCCAAAGACAACTTACAAAATTTTTTTCTTTAGATATACAACTCTATAATTACAAGTAACCCTAACAAGTAACTACAACTACAAAGAACTTCAGACTGCTTCCTACTTTAAATATCCTATAACTAGATCTTCTTTCAATAAAGTGTCTTTGGACTAAAGTTTCTGCTACAAAGAACTACCTTTAAAATTAAACTACTTTAAAATCCTCAATAAAAGCTTAGTCAGATCTCTATCTATCTCTTATAGATAGGTACAATTTTTTTTGATAAACTTCCTATCCAAATGCTCTCTAAGTCTAAGAACTAATTGGTCTATCGTCTCTTATTTGTAAGTCTTTCCCTCTAATTTTGGATTTATAACTTGAGTTTTTGTAGCTTTGCCTTCATTTCTCTCCCTTTTTCTCCTTCTTCCAACACTCCTACAAATTAATCTCTAGCCTTCTCCAACTATTGGATGACCTTTTGCTTACCATCCTCCAAGTGTTATATCTTCATTTCCTCTAGCATTTAGGCTCAATCTGACTCCTTCTGTCTCTTCATCTCTTTGACTAGTTGCTCCAATTTGGTGGCCACTTCCTTGTGATATTTGGACATCTACACCTCCATGGTTACTACTCAAATCTTGGAAGTCTCCAGTTTTCCATAAATACTCACCCCTTCTTCATCTCTAGCTTACAACTAATCTTTGTATCCAAGCTACTTTGACTTGAGTTGAAGTTCACTCAATTCTCCTTATAGCTTCTTGATTTCTTCTTCTCCTTGGCTATAATCTGCTAAGAGGGAAGCATTATGCCTCTTTACTTCAAAATTTGCTTGCACAAGGACTTTTACCTTCTTTGGCTCTTCTTTGTATATGTTTTTAACCTTTGCTATCTCCTCCTTTGATTGGTCCTCTTGTGCATTCCAAGTCTAGATGATCTTGTAGAGTCTTTGGATAAGTGTGGTGTAATCCATTACATGGGGGTAGACAGCATGGACCATGGTAGACAAAGCTTCATCATTTGGAGTGCTGATCTCACCGAGTGGATTATGAATTTCAGCCCTTATTTGACGAGCACTTGGGGTTCTTGGGTTGCCTCTCCTCTTACTTTAGCTTGCACTACACTTGGAGGGTCTTTGCCTTCTCCTTCTAGCTCTACTTTGCAATTTGCTCTTAATTGTGTTCTTTGGCTTTTTGTTCTCATTTGAGCCAAAGTTCTTCTTTTGGTTGTTCTTTTTTGGTCCTCACTTGCTCTTCTTTAGGAACACTATCTTCTTAGTTGGAGCTTGGAGGTACTTTGGCTTGATGTGATTTTCACCTTAGCCCTTGGTCTAGTACTCTTATTGCTTGCTCTAGTCTTAATTTAGAGCAATTTATGCATCTTCATAGTGCTCCAATTCCTTGATCCTACTATAGACCCTTGCAAGCTAAAGCATCCTTCTTTTTTTCTTTTTTTAGGCTTCTTCTTACTCTACCTCCAAAGTTACATCTAAAATTTGAGGATTTCTCCTTGGTTTCTTTGCTAGTTTTGGAAACTTTGCTAAAGGCAAAGTCTTTGTCTTCTTATTTGAATTTTTTGTGGTGGCACGTTCATCTTCCATCAATTTGGTACAAATTATACAAACTTGCTAGTTGATGCATACTTTGCATCCACTTCTCTATACTTTTTGAACAATGATTTTCCTTTGGATTACAAGGCAAAGTATCCTATTAGATGAAAATAGCTTAGGAACTTCTTGCGCTCCTCCCTTGTTAACAAGTTTAGCCCCATGTAGGAGCTAGGCTAGATATGATACTCCATCATCTTTGTCAAATTATTTGTGCAAAATCATGGCTTAAAAGTTAAACATGTTTGCCAAATTGATAGGCTCTCCTTGGTACATTTACTCAAAGAAGATGGCTTTGTTGTTGGTAAGATAGGTCATTCTCTTTAGGTTGAACAACATCATAACCACCTCCACTATTGCCCTTGTGATTCCCCATCCTCCATCCATTATTCTTTGACCAATTATTTGTAGAGGTCATCTTGATGTCTATAATCAATGCTTTGTCAATGAAATTTGTGTCAAGTGTCATTGCTCTTGTTGGTCTTGCATCTGGTCCCAACACATCTCTCCAATTCTCTTCAATCCAATTGTATGGGTTTCCTATCAAGTTCCAAGTCTAACTCTCCTCCTTCCTCATCTCATGGATCCTTCCAAAGCCACTCAACTCTTAGTTCCATAGCAAGAAGCCAAGATGCTTGCTTTGGATCACCTCACTTCTACAGTGGATCATCCACTTGTTTACTATTAAACAACAAAAGATGGCTTTGAGGATCTTTCTCATGAGTTTCTATATAAATACCTTGTTCCCTATTGAATTTGTGCTTTGTCCAAAGATGAAAGATGGAAAATTACAAAGGCTTTTTAAGACTTGGAAATTTCTAAGCTCACTCCAATCTAAGAATGAAATTGTTGTGTGAAAAGTGAAATTGATCAAGAAGCACTTGGTTTTATAGCCAACTTCTTCTGCCATCATTCCTTTTTTGATTGAGTAGTTGGTGAGCCATCCTTGTCTTCATATGCAAACAAACCTTAGGTGAGTAGTCTTTGTCCACACATGCAAGACTCTTCCTTTGATGAAAATGGTCACAATTCTTTAACCATGTGGTGGTGTATTCAAATTTCTGAACATCCTTTAGGTAATTTAAAAGGTATTTGGAAGCAAATGTTTTTGGCTCAAAGGTACTTGACTTGAGTTCTTTGTCTCCAAACATCCTTTGGTCTTGTCAATTTTGCATTCTACCTTTGAGTGATTCATTCTTGTTTACTTAGTACTATGACATTTACAATCACAACTCTTAAGGAAAATCAACTAAGAAGTTTTCCTTTTTAAAAAAAGAAATTATTCTACTATATCTTTACAAAAAAGAGTGAAATTAATAAAGAGGACAAGTTTTGTGAAATGTGCACTACTTTGGAGCTACAAGTCTTCTAGATGATTGGAAATGGATTGTCTTGGTTTCAAGTCAATTAGAAGAGGTGGCAAAATATGGTGGTAATTTCAAGTAAAACAAGCCTAATGGTATTTTTTTACCCTAATCTTGACATAAGAAGACTTCAAGAGTACAATAATTTGAAGATTAAAACTATTGAATGCTATCCATGTTGCATGAGATTGATTTGAAAAATTGAGGTAAGTTGGTTCCATGAGGAGTTACATCATTCAATTCTAAAATACCATGATGCAAATCCCAAAGATCCATAAGGGAGAATCACTTTATCAGTTTATGAGATGGTTGAAACCAAGCACTAAATTGGAAGTGGCCATGCACTTAGCAAACTATTTTGATTCTTTGGTTACTACAACTTACATAGAACTTGAAAATATATTAAGCATGGATGGATGAGCCAATATTGATAGATGTTAATGCCATCCAATGGAAACCACTTGGCATCATGTATCTATAATTTTTGTAATAAAATAGTAGCTGTTTTTATTGTTGCAAAATTTAACACTGTATTGCTAAATGTGCAAGTAGGAATGTAAAACCTCAACCAATTGCCTACGTGGAGCTTTTAGAGCATGATAATACAAAAAAAATATTTCCTAGTAGGAGATACTGAACCACTTACTAAGAATCTAATTAATTCTAATAAGATTGAAGACTCAATCTACACACATTTGATTCTTTTGCAAGGTATGATATTAGATTATGGTTATAGAATTTTGGTTGATTTGAAAATTATATGTCTCTACAATTAGCAAAGAAATTAAGTGCCAATATAAAGCATCAAATTAATGATGGAAAATAGTAGAAAAGATCTACAATCTTGTACCTTATACCCTTTTAAACTAAAGGTAGAGAAAGAATTTGAACTACATGAGATCTATAATAGCTCTCTTATGCTATGTTATCGTATCCTCCAATCATATGATCCTCAACTACCTTGTGTGGTTGACTTTGATTCTTTTATTTTTACTATCAAAGTTATGCTACAATAAGAATACAACCTAGATGAGTTGTGTGGTGCTCCCATATATTTGAGATTTGCTTTGGTTGATCAAATCATGTTTCAATGCTAAAGAAGTACAATAAAGTTAGTAGTTATTAGGAGAATATCCCTAAAAGGAGGTGGCACGTGTAGTTCTGTGACAAAACTTATAATGGATAGCACTTGGAGGGATGTAGGATGATTGAGTGCTTACCATGAAATTGCCTATAGGTCCAAGTGCCAAGTACCCCATTGGCCTTGTTCTTAAGCATTTCCACAATTTGAATGGATTGCTAACTCAATTGGGAACTGCTGCCAAGAGCCATTACATTCAAGACAACTATGAGCACTTGATGAGCAAGCTTGGCATATAGGAAGTGAATGGAGGAGAATTTTTTGCATGTAGGAGAATGATACATGACCAAACACGTCATGTAGATGCCTTTGCATGTGCAGATGGCAGGTGCACACTTGCTCCTTAACCGCCAATGAGGAATGACCAAGAATTTGTATCTATAAAATAAGGAATGTGGCCAACAACTACACTTTTTGAGATTCACTTGCTTGTATTTTTTATTTCTTAGCACTTGCACTTTTTTTAGGACCATGAGAGAGGTTTGGCATAATTTTTTTAGTGAGGTAGGACTTGGAGTGATTCTTAGCCTTTGGAGTAATGCATAATACTTAGATTAATTGAAATTATAGGTTTCTCTTCCTTTCTTTATCAAGAATCATGGTGTTTTCACTAAGACATATAGAAAGATTCTAGATGCCATCCTCAAGTCTATTGCAGTAAAAAGATGGGCTGTTCATTGTAGAATTATAATAATCTAGAGCAAAAAATTGGAATTCTTGCTTTGGAATTGGGATTTAATTGACTTCACCATGATCACCAAGATGGGGAAGAAGAGAGAGAAGATACCAAGGAGAATGAGAGGTAATCGATACAATTGAATAGAGGACCGTTGGAAAATGATACTTGGTCCAAATGTAGGAGTTTTAAGGGCCATGACCTTGGACCCTAAGTTTGTAGACAAGGAGCTGATGGCCAAGATCAAGGCCACCTTTGATGATAAAAGGTCAAAGAAAAATGGGTGGAGGGTAGCCTAAACTCTGCACAAAGAGACATAGTAGAGATATTATGAAACTCTTCAAACCCAAACAAACCACCCACTTGACAAATAGCCAAGCTGTGTTTTTTTATTACATTTACTGAATTGAGCTAGTAGATTGGGCATATATGTTTGATTGACAGGCCAAGATCCTATACAAAGGCTTTGAGGAGGACAAAGATGCTACCTACTTTGATCCATTTGCTGTCCACTATTACATGGGGACCAATCCTCTAACCATAGAGGAGAGTAGGAGGTTTTCCACTCACTTTCAACTTGTAGGTTATTTTGATGATGAACCTAAAGGACCAACATTAATTGCTAAGTACAAAGTGGTGGATGCTGAATTTTCCATGATAGGATTTTTTGTGCTTGTAGATGAAGAGCTGGTGGTACCAAAGGCTGCCAAGACAAAGAATACCAGCCCAAAGAAAAAAACATCCTCAGCCAAGAAGCTATGAACCACCACTTAAGTAGTAGATGTATCCTCATTAGAAAGAGAGGCCAAGGATGCACAAAATGATAAAGACAAAGAAGAGGAGCAAGGGTCTTTTACCCTGCAAGCATTGTCTTCCACATTGGACAAAGGAGAAGGAGAAGATACTTGGGAGGATACACAATCTGTTTTGAACTTGCTGGACCAAGAAATTGAGAAATCCCTTGCATGACCTAAGGAAGATATGATTGGAGAGGATAGAACACCAAAACAAATGCTTTTGAGTCCCATCAGAGAGGAAGAAGCCACCAAAGAACACCAAGATCAAGCTGAGTGCTTTAATGCCCAAGAACTTTGACCTGAAGTTCCGTATGAGGCCAAAGTCTTGCAACCAAAGGAAAATCAAATACCAAGCACGCCAATGAGGAGTATGTCAACATTGATCTACCAAATCTTCTTGCACCAAAGGGCATATTTTAGACTCAGAGAGGATTCAACACCTTTAGTGCCAATTTGAGAATTTGCACTAAAGGGCATAATTTAGACTCAAAGAGGATTCAACACCTTTAGTGCCAATTTGAAAAGGAAAATGTTTTATGATACATTCAATAGGAGCGGTACTATAGTTGATGGAGGTACTACTACCTCAATACCAAGCCAAATTTCATGACACTGTGAAGAATAACACAGTTGTCCAAAATATGCATAAACAAGTCTGCACCTGGAAGCTAGAGAAGACCTGGTCAAGGAAGAACAATGGAAGCCAAAGACTTATACAAGGAAGAGACAATAAAGGTAAGTGCCCTATTGCAAGAAAACCAAGAGCTCAAAAGATAGAGTGTCACTTTGGTGAACAAGCATGACCATCAAGCCAAGGAAACCTAAAAAGTGCAAGATGAGTTGATGACACTCTAAGTTGAGCACAAGCAATACAAGAAGGAAGCCAAGGACCACTTTTGTGGCACGTGCTAAGAGTTGGAGAGCACTTGGAGTGACTGAAGGAAGGCCATGATCAAGTTATCACCTTAGAATTTCAATTGCAAAGACTTGGACAAGAGATTGCATTGCAACTAGATTGCCTGACCAAGGACTTGGAAGAAGAGAAGGCCAAGCAAGCAAAGAGTATCCACTTGTAGGACATATAAAATTTATAGTGGAATACTTGGGCTAAATAGATGGAGGGAGATTGGCTCAAGACAAGTTATCAAACGGAGGAGGCTCAGAATTTCTTTGTGGAGAAATTTAGAAAAGGAGAATAACTTCAAGCATTGCAAATAAAACACCATAAGCTAAAGTTCAAGGTTCAAAGATTGGAGGATCAAGTTTACAAGGAGGAAAGAGTGAACTTGCTATCCTTGCAGTTAAGAGAGCACACCAACAATAAATTCATAAAAACTTGCCAAACCTATATGTTAGAAATAGCTAGGTACCAAGCTCAAACCAATCAATTAATTAGGTACCTAAGAGGCAAATGTAGTCCATTACCATCAATAATCCAGGCCAATGCACTCCTACAAAGGGAAGCCCTTTGCAAAAAATAGCACTTTGCCATATCTAGCTAGATACTCAGAGTTGTCTAATAGATAATACTTGAAATTATATATAATCATGAAGAGTGCACTTGGAGCTATAGGACTTTGAAGTTTTAGGTCCAAATGTTGTAGGATAAAATGAGATTAGGGAGGAAGATATGACACCTTCCCTGACATGTGTTAGGCACCAAATCAATCTGTAGATGATTAAGATAAGATAGGATTAGGATATTAAGCAAGTGATGTAAAATATAGATTAGGATTTTCAAGAGATACACTTGGGCTCTTGATCTCTTTGGCTCAAAGCCAGAAAGGTACTTAAGGTTGAGGACCAAAAGCACTTGTGCTCATTTTTTCATACTTTGATTATCAATCTAGATTCCAAAATTTTTGTCTTTCTATTTTATATATTGTGAATATGTCTAAGCAAGAGTAGAGGTGAGTAATTTTGTAGTAAGGTCTCAAGTGCTCAATACAAAGTTAGTACTTTCCTTTGATCAAGGTGTGCACTAAAGGATCCAAAGGAATGGACATGTGCAAAGAGTGGATTAGGAAGCTCACCACATGGGTAGTACTATAGAATCAAAAACCTTAGATATTTGGCCAACATGAGGTGAGTCATGTAATTTATGCCTTCTAAGAAAGGTGGAACATACTTGTAGTGATGACAAATTTGGAATAGAATACCACTTGTGGTATCCACAATAATTTTTTTTATAAGTTTTAAAGAAGAAGTGTATTGTGGAAGCCAAATTGCAGCCTAATGAAGAAGAAAAGGAGAAGAATTTTGTGTTTGGAGTAGACCCAAAGAAGTTGACTTTGGGTCAAAGTTAGAAGGACTCAGATCAGATTTACATAATGGTAGACCCAAAGTAAGGTTACTTTGCATCAGGATGTGCAACGTGATCCAAAGAACCTATAACAACTTTCCCTCAAGCCTAGCAAATCAAGAAAGTACAAGTAAAGAAAATGGCTACTTTAGGATCAAGATGACATTTAGAGTGAAAAAACACAAACATGCAAAATCTATGAGTGTCAATTAAATATTGACTGAAGAATGACCATGCAAAAAAAATACTATAAGATTGAGATGTTGTCAAGGAAGTTCTGAAATGATATCCTATGTCTCTCAATAGTTGTCCTAAAGGAGTTAGAATCTTTGGCTTTGAGGAGGGTTTGATCTTTCAAAGACCAAGGGTGAGGAAACACACAATGACAACAAAGGGTATCAAGTAGGGTTTAGTGCAGAGTCTTGCAATTTGGAGATTAGATGTAGTGGCAAGGATTGAAGTCTTGAGCAGACTTTGTATCATCTTTTTGGCATGGAAACTAGAACTTGAGTTGCATGGCAGAAATTGCTGCCAATAATTGCAAAGACGGTCCCAAGGCAAGAAGAGAAGAGAGTAAATCTAGCTTGATGGAGTAAGTTGGATTAGAGAGTGGTCTTGGGGAGAGAAGCAAGAGAAGTAGGAGGAGTCACCCTTTATTGGAAGTGTGATTCTTTGAAAGATATTGCAGAGATGAGGAATTCTTTTAGTGCTCCTCGCACTAAGAATAGGTACAAGGTGGATAGTTATAAAGACCCAATAAGAAGGTGTATAGTCATGGTTCTAATGGCAATGTTTAAGCTAGAGCAAACCACATATGTTATGAAGCAACAAGTTGTGTTCTTTTACCGGATGTTTGTAGGAGAAGTGGTGAATTGGGCAAAGTACTTTCACTAGAGAGTAGGTCAAATGATTAATATTGGAGAATGGAAATGTGACATTAGTTGTACCCTTCACAGCCCATTTCTATTTAGGACTGAACCTACTTAGCTTGGAGGACAAAGGAAGGATGGTGTTACACTTTCACCTTGATCTACATTGAGTTGCAGATACATACAAACAATATTTTAGAAGGGGAGTCCGTGAAGGCAATAAACACTTCATCAAGATGGAGAAAGAGTAAATAGTATCAATGAGTATCCCAAGGCTGAGAGCCCAAAGTCTAACAATCAGTGGAAGAAGAGGCTGAAGAAGATGATCAGGAATTCCATGCACAGATTGCATGGAATTGGAGCTTTGATTCTCTATAGGAGAATTTTGTGAAGCATGGCAATGAACTTGACCAACAAGCTAAAGAATTGGAGAATCAAAAGGCAATATTTGAGAAGTTGAAGGGTGAATTTGTTGATGTGCAATTAGAGGCAATACATTCAAAGGTAGTGGCGGTTGTGATGGAGCAAGAGATGGAGAGCTTGAGAAAGGTTGCAAAGGAGAAGAATCATGCCTGGCAGCATGAGTTTACAAATAGAAATCAAGAGGAGGAGGGGTTGTGGGGACTAATCAAAAGTTTGGAGATACAACTTGTTTAATACGGGGAGGAGAAAGAAGTATTAAAAGTTGAATTTGAGTATGAGTTGAAGATGTATTAAAATGAGTTGGAAGTAGAGCAAAGTCATGAAAAGATAGCTTCAAGGAGGACATTGGACTTAGTAGGAGAAATCATTGGGAGGATGAAAGCTATGTTGGGACTAAATCCAAAGTAAAGTTAGAAGCAGCAAGACTGCACAAGCTGAAGTTGTTAGGGTAGGAGACAAGGAAGAGGAAAGTGATTGATGTTGATATGAAAAATCTTTTGATTTGCTTAAAAGAGAGTGTAGATAGGAAGATGCTAGAAGTAGGAGACAATGTAAATTTGAGGTTTGATTTAATTAGGTCAGAATTAGATGAGCTTTGGAGTAATGTGAAAGTAGGAACCCGATGCAAAGTAGGAGAGGTAGGAGTGCAAGTGTCTTTGGGTGAGTTACTTGAGTTCATTGAAGAAGTTAGAGCAGAGAAGAAGAAGGTAGATATTATAATGATGACTTCAATTTCAGTCCAGATTGAAGATATGATAGAAATAAAAGAGGTTGTAGTTGAACCCATAGTAGAGGAAGAAATTGAAGGTAATTTGGATGTAGAAGCCAAAGTAGAACTAGACAATGGATTGGATTAGTAACAATTTTGAGATCTAAAGATGTAAGTATGAAGAGGTGGAGTGTCATTTTGGATTTTTAGGTTTGTAGAGTAGCCATTGAAATGGTATGTAGTTAGATAACTATCAGTACTTTGTCTATTTAATGGAAGAATTTGCAAATGTTGTATATTATTCAATTTAGTATTTATATTTTTGAACTTGAGTAAAGTGAAGTGTTATAACTCAGTGCTCATTGTTCCAACTTAATTCCAAGTATCAATACCATGTGTGTGTTTGTGAGTATATGGAAAAGTTCAAATTGACATCAATGTGTGTTAGATGTTGGATTCTACAACTTTGATTTCATTGTGTGTTTGATCTTTAATGAATTGCAATCAAAGCAATGCCTTGATGAATCTGTGAGGAATTGTAGTGTTTGTAGTATTTTGCATTTGTGATAACAATGCTAGATTGATGGAAAGCAAATATGATTGAGGAAGTTGTGCCTTCAAGGGAGGGGTGGAACACAATTCCAAAGTGAAGTCGTTTCATGGTGAAGTAGCCTTCTTCGAGAGAACTGAATCATCACAATCAAGATTGGTTTGGAAAGATTTGATGAATTGTGACTATGGGTGATGTTAATTTGTGATGAGACTATAATTCCGTGCTTGTTACTCTCTTTTGGATGTAGTTTCTACCCAAGAGATTGAAGATGTACCAAGAAGAAATTTTTGTGACATTTTACTTTGTACTTGACTATTTTTTAGCAAAATCTCTATAGGAACAAACAATTACTTACTGATTACCACAAAAGTGATACTTTCTAGGTTATCACACACTCAAAGTGAAGCTAGCTATCACCTTCAAGAGCAATCCTAATTAGTAGTTAGAGTGAAAGTGAAATTTTCTTTGTGATGTTGTCACTATAGTGGATGACACTACACTCTTCCAAGAGTGGTTCCTACCCAAGAGGTTAAATAGGAAATAATAAACAAACTATGACATTGTGACACTTTGTTTCATTCTTTGTCATTTCCAACTTGTATCCTCATGGGAACAACATGTTCTTATTGATTATACTATAAGTACATCAACATTGAGCTATCACAAATTGCATCCAATTTCCTTGGTAGCTTGATGCCTATACTTAGCAAATGGATATTATTTTGTTCAAGATTGAAAATAACTTGGAACTATATATGCAATAAAGGTTTGGGGATATTATCTCTCGGATAAACAAGTGATAATTCACTATCAAATAATTCACTATCTTCCCTCATTGTAGGCCTTACATGTGACAACACAATGTCAACCAAATAGTAGTAAAACAACATGTTTTTTCACACAAGAATATGGTTCGAAAATAGTCAAATGCAAAGGAAAAATGTCACAATGTAGTTCTTTATTATTGTGTTTTTGACCTCTTGGGCCAAAACCACTGCCAAAGAGTGTAGTGTTACCAAGAAGGTGCACTACAAAAAAGTAAAAGAAAAGAGCATATTCACAAAGAATAAAGTTCAAATAAAATCTGAAGGTGATGATCCAATTGTATGCAAAAAGGCTACTTCACTACTTTTAAGATCATGTTTTACCCTTCCTTGAAGGCACTTCTTCTTCTGCATGTTCTTTGCATTAGAGGTATTCTTTTTCTTTGCTTCTATCTAGAACTATCAATACTACAAGTCACTCAAGTCTTATCATGTTTTCTTTAGGAGAACTACACCAAAAATCACACACAAGGTCTTGATACCAAGGATCAACCACACAAGTTACTTGGTACTCTCACTACAAAAATTATTCAACATCCAAATAAAAAAGAGTTGACATTGACAATTGGTGTGGTACTAAGGTATTTGAAAATTTTATGAAGAGACTAGTTTGGTATTCACAAAATTTTTTGGAGGTCAGGCCATATTTTGGTGACCCAACTTCCTCTAGATACAATGAATTGATTCTTTTTAGTTAGTTTTAGAGAGTAACTACAAGTCAAGCATTTTCAAGATAGCAATATGAACATCAAAATGATTATTCTCTACACAAAACCCATACATTGTTAGGATGCCAAAATAAACTACAAGAAACTTCTCACCATATTGCCTTACAAAGACAAAAGATCATAGTGTTGTAACGATGCATTGGATCCAAAACACACAATACAAACAAGATCTGGAGAATATAAAGGTATCTGACATCATTTCATTATGAAGCTCTTCTACAAACTTTGGTCATTAATGTTTTGTAGAGAGAAATTTTAGTGAAGGAAAATTTCTATCATCAATTGAAATGCTGCAAAGCAATCCATGCCAAAATTTTCACTCCTTACTTAAAATTTCTGCCAAAGAACCATCACTAATTGTTTTGGGCCAGATGCCCTAAGTACGAGCAATGATCACAACCTTTCATTGACCATTGCAATGGCCAAAGGATGAACCAATTACTTGAGACAATAAAATGGCATCCCCATTGCAAGGGAAAGATATCATTTCTTTTTATAAAATTTCACTTTTTCACAATTAGTTGTGCCAAGAACTCATTTTTGCATGCAAAAGATCCGCTTCCTTCATCAAACTAAGAAACACTCAAGGGTTTTTGTAAGAATGTGTTGGAGAGAAAGTAGATTTTTTCATTAAATAATCAATGATTGCATAACATACTTGGAAGGTGAAGGACAAGGCAAGACAAGAAGAAATTGTCTATAAACCTCCCAAATTTTTTGAGTGGGGCTCACATTGCTAATTGGATTACATGTGAATTAGGGAACTAGAATTCTTGTTATAGAATTGGAGTCTATCAAATATATCCTTCTAGAGGAAATCTATGATGAAACTACCATGAGTAGTAGAATCTTGAGAGAAGTTCCTATTTTGTGGACAAAAGACCATTAGCAATGAGTGCTCAAATAGGATTGCTCCTTATTTGGCCAAATGTACATAAACACCACATATGATCATTTGAGTTAGAGTTTGAAAGCCCACATCAAAGACCTATTTGCTGGTGGGAAGTTGATGAATGGGTACAAAGTAGATGACCTCAAGGATCCTACCCAAAAAGTTGTCATTGAAATGATAATGAAGTTATTCAGGCCAAAATTAATGACCTATGTAAAAATGATTCATGTAGTCTTCTTCCAACTCATACACAAAAAGCAATTTGTAAGTTGCACAAGATGTTCAAAGAATGAGTTAGTGAACTCCTACAAGATATGGCGGAAAGACTACCTACAATTGTAGCACTCTTCATTCTCTACTTCTACATAAGAATGAACCTCCTAATGGGAGAAGAGAAGGAGAATTATCCAATGCACTTCCACCATCTAGTGTATTTTAGTGGGCACTTGCATTTGCCAAAAGACATCAAAAAATATCATGAGGCAGACAAGGATTTTTCTTGTACAAAGAAGTTTGTACAAATGAATGAAACTTACAACAAAATAACTATTTGCAAGAAGGTGCTTGGTCTAAGACCCAAGGTTCAAGTCTCAAAGAAATGAAAATGATCCAAAGCATTAGTGGCATCCTTAAAAGGAACTGGAAGGAGAGGAGAAAATGAGAGCCACAAAGAAAACAATGATATAGTTAACAAAGCAGGCCATTTTGGAGCATGAAGTATATGATAAGGGAATGGTTGTTTCAAAATAAAATACAAGGTTAGATAATGATAACTCCTTCACTTGTATTTTGTTGCAAAAATAGATGAAGAGGTGAACATACAAGAGAGAAATGACAAGGCATATAGTCATTCCAAATAGCAATGACATAGAAATTGAAGCATCTTTGGCAAAGGAAAAAATAACAGTGGAAGAGGAGGAGGACATTGTTATTTCCAAATTGAAGAAATCATCAAGAAACCCAACCACAACCTTTGGTGATCTCCTCTCTTCAAATCAACAAAATTTTTGATAGAAGCATTAAATATTGCTAATCTTGTCAAAGGCACTCAAGACAATGAGGCCAAGTTATCCCAACAAAGTCCCATTAAGCAAGAATGCAATCTGCAACCGCCCACAAAAGGCAAAGTGTGGAAAATGAAGAAAGAAAATTCTATAAGAAGCAGAATATAGGACAAGAGAGAAGATGTAGGTGCAGCTGACAATATAGCCACAACATGCAAAGAGACATAGAAGAATCCTAAGGATCAGCTTGTAGGCCAATATCTAGGAAACAACAAATAGACAAGGATTACATACATAATAGAGGACTTACTATATTGTCTGAAATATGATAACAACTCACTCTTGTGACTAATGGTGATATACACCATCAACATGGTAACTCTAATGATGGAGGCCTTAGAGGAGTTTTTTTCTATTTAACAAGAACTAGACCTTGCTATAACCAACCCAATAACACTCATAGGACACCTGCACAAGATGACCCAAATGATTGGCATAGATAAGGCTCTCCTTTGTAATGAAGTGAATGAAGCCTAGAAGCTAGTGGGGGAGGAAGTAAATGCTTCAAAGGAGAAAGATGCAATTCCGAAGAAATTCTAGAAAGACAAAATTCCATGATAAGAGAAAAATGAGGTAGTTCTATGATAGTGGTAGGGTTCCAAGTAATAGTCAATCTTGAAATGCAAAAACTTCATGGGATAAATTGATAGGATGATTAGAAGTATAGTGTCCTATTGTGGTTTGTATAGCCCATAACAAAGTAAACTAGTGTGGTTTATCTCCATAAAGATGAGTAGGTTCTATGACAGATCCCATGGTTGAGCTATTGCCATGTGAGCAATCTATGTGCATTTAAGTTGTTGGCCATGTGGAGTATGATCTTGTCCTTTCCAAGGGCTCTTATGGACATAGATGGTGGGAAGTTGAGAGAAAGAGAGGGTGTTTTAGTTTTAGGAGTCGCAAGTGGGAGGAGGCCATTGAGAGTGAGAGTTTTAGCAAAATGTGGACACCAGGGCATCAAAGGAAACATTTGTGCAAGAGATGTCCCATGCTCCCAATCTGCCACTCCCAAATCATTTTCTCTTTAGGCTTTAGATTCTACACCATGATAAGTTATGAGATTGGATAGTGGCATATTTTGGGGTGGCATTCATGGAGTCCATGATGGAAAATCCAGATTATGTCATCCTTCTAATGCTTAATTACAAGCAAGTCTAGGATTTAAAAATTCAAGTGCTCTTATAGGAGAAGAAAAATTTAAATTCATTCATGAGCTTCAAGATGGAGTTGTGGTGTCTGTTTTTGAAAAATTGAAGAGGCTAAACAATAAATTTGCAAGAGTTTGGATCCCAATAGGAGAAGCCTGGACTTCTTCAAGGATTGAAGGATCAAGAGGAGTGAAGTTGAAGAGTGAAGTCCAAGGTTGGAGAGAAGAGCTTTCAAGGTACAATTGGAAGATAAAAACCAAGGGAATTGTCCAGATTTTTTATGAATTAGAGTCAATTGAAGTAGGGAGCCAAATTCTCACTCAAATGAGCAAACAAGAAAAATTTAAGAGTTTTGTCCTATCTTTTCATGATCTGTCAATGGGATTAGTGAGTTGATAAATTGCTCAGTTTATTGAGCTCAATAAATTCTACTTTTGAGTCAATTTCAAATTAGATCTGATCAATTGAAGTTGGAGCACTGGAGATCAAATTATTGAGGAGAAGATTATACTCAAGTTTTGGGTTTTGGTTGCTTCTTAGGTTGTGGTTTGAATCAAGCTATGAAAAGTTCCAATATTCTTGATAGTTAGACATTAGACTTTTTTGTGAAAATTTCATGTAAATTTCTCAAATAGATAATTTAGGGTCTTGGATCAAGTATACATGGGTCTGTAAGCTTACAAGTTAGCACAGTTCAGGAACTGATCCATATCCAAAGATTGGGATTGGATTTATCCATCAAACTTCATGTGGGTTTAGACACAAGTACAATTAGATATTATCAAAAATTTTATTGGCTTAGGATCCATAAAGAGTGAGAAAGTTGCAATAAGTTCAACTAAAAATAATTTTGTATGCTCAATAAGAGTATTTCTACCATCAATCACTACTAAATGTCAACTCTTCCATTTTTGTGACTATGATTGAAGATTTTAGGTTATTGGAGTTGCTTGGAGGACTTTGTGTATCTATTATTTAGAAATTTAGTGGAAGTTGCCAAGACCAAGGAGCAAACCCTCAATTACGGATTTTGAAATTAGGGTGAAAACCTACAAAAGCTATCCAAGTTTGAGACCTTGTCAAGGGAGCTATAATGATCAAATTGTGGCTTATTTCATGTCATTGGAAATTTTACCTCATAGGCTTTCTATTGAGTCCTAGAACACTTGAATCCAAGTCATGGAAAACAACTTATGTCTACATGAGTTACATAGAGTTTTCCCTATAAAAAGGTCATAAAATGTCCCACTTGGATTAGAAATTGGTTGAAATCTGAAGTACATATTGGAGGAAGCTTAGAGTACAAGTTGAAATTGGCTTTAACAAAGATAGAAAGCTTTGAAGCTTATTTCCAAGAAAAAGAATAAAGAGCTGTTGTTGAATTCTTATGATTGGATCCTCTCCCTGCTTCCATGCTTGTTTGTATGGCAAGTTGGCTTGGATTGGTGTGCGTGCGTTGTGCTTAGATTGTTTCCTTTTGGGAGTGTTATGTATTTCTCTTTAGTAATGTTGGAAGTGATGACCAGAAGACCAAGAGTGCATGTTATGATGACAGGTTAGGTAACTCATTTCTACCCTACCCAATAGAAGGAGCATTGGAAACAAGAGTGTTCTGTTCTGATAGTTAGGTAACACATGTGCTTAGACTAGAAACAAGAGTAAAAGGTTTCAGTTGTGCAACACATGTGCTCAGACTGATAGTGACAAATCTATACATGACCTTTGGTTCAAAACCTCCATAGCTAAGCACCTTGTGTGTTCTTAAAGAAAAAAAGGCAAAGTATGACAACAATTCTTGGGAATTGGAATTTGAAGCACTAGCAACCAAATACAAGATATCTTGGTTATTGCACATCAATGCCCTTGACTAAAATAGCCTTTTGTCTTCATGAAAATTGGTTTTATCACACATATGAGATTGACTCATACGTGTGAGAATGGAGGCAAAACATAACGCCACAAGGATTTAATAGACTCTTCACTTTTTAACTTCCATGAATTCTAGCCAGAAATTGTTGTGAGTGCAATCTTAGAGTGTGATAGATTTTGGACTGTATATTTGTAGAGAAAGATTTTCAAGAATTATGGATAAAATGACTTATGTTTATGGGATAGACAAGAAGGGTAGGAAGAATAAGGAACATATGCTATCCTTGAGAACTCATGGGATAGATAAGATCCAGATGTTTGTGCAAAGAGACTTGCTAGAAAAGTTGCACCTCACCTTTCTCTTGTGGTACAAATGGGTGGCTATATTCTATATTGGGCAAGAAATCTGGACCCACAAGAACCAAGAGAAGGAAACTCTATGAGGAAATCTTAAAAGATAAACTAGAGAAAATTGGAAATATATCTTGGGGAGTGATGTGGGAATGGATGGAGGACACAACCTAGATGCACACTATGAAGATGGCAAGAAACTTGAGCCAAAACTCAAAAGCTTGTTCAAGATTGCAAAAACATGAAATAAGTGGTTAGTAAACAAGTACAAATATCCAACCTAGAGAGTATTGTGAGAGCCCTTATGAAACTTTTCAGACCCCAAAGAACCATGTACATATTCACTAATCAAGTGATCTTTTTTGGAAACTTATTTGCATATGAGGGGATTGATTAAGGATATATGTTTGTGCTTGTACTTAGCATTGGGTGCACATATTCAATGAAAAGGGACCCTACTATTTGGTGGCCTTTGCTATCCACTTTTATGCATGATTTGGACTTTGGTCAAACAATGAAGTAGAAGTGTTTCATCTGGGATGAGTACCTATAGCGTACTTTCCCAAGAGTCCAATGGCAAAGGTGTTGATTGAAGGTTGGAAAAGAAATGTAGATAACAATGCCACATTAAAGAAGAAGTTTAAAGAGCCAAAAGAGGATGATCAAATTTCCAATAAATGATTGTTGGAGAAAAGTCCAAGCACCTTATAACAACTAGGTAAACACTCAATTGAAGTATTTGAATAAGTAACAAATGACTCCCATAAGCATATGGGTCAAAATGGTTGAATACAAAGAAAATTATCACATTAGAGTCCTTTAATTTTTACTATTTAATTTCTTAGGCAGGGACAACTCCTAGACAAGGACGATGACACCAAGAAAGCACATTGTGGAAACAACAAAAAATAATCACTTGCACAAATGTATATAATTTCAATGAATTATGAGAAGTGATGGTTCAGTACAAGAGGTGCTCCTTCTCTTTTCCAAAGGTCTCATGAAGATCCTTGGTAGGTAAATGTCATACCTTTCCATGCAAGATGTGGTCTTCCAAAGTTGAAGACCATCCCTTCTTCAAAAGGTACTTACTTCTCCAACAATCCTTGCTTCTTCCAAAGATTGAGGTCTTCCAAAAATTATGTGCATCTCCTTCCAAAGGCACTAGATTTTTCAAAGTCAATACACTTCCCTTGCAAAGGCATTTTTTTCACCAAATATAATGTATTTCCCTTCCAAAGGCACCATTTTCAACAAATGGCAATGTTCTACTTGCTGCCAGGCGCTACCTTTACTTGAAACCTGATGTCCTACCTTTGGAAGGTACTATCTTCTTGAAACAATGTTCTACCCTTCACAAGGCATTGTCTCCATAAAAAATTAATGTTTTTTCCTTTAGAAGGCATGATCTTTGAGACACCACATGATCTTTGTGACAATCTATCCATTTGATATTCATACTTTGGTTGCTTATAACAACTATAACTCAAATTCCATCAAGACATTGTATCAGATTGTACCAAAGCCAATGATCACATACAAGGCAACCAACAATGTTTATTGATCTTTACATAAGTGCAAACACAAATCAAGAAAATTTAGTAAGAGAGTTTGAGAAAAGCAATGAAGAGCGGTGAAGCTCTTTCACTTTACTCACCAATTATAAACTAGATGATGTAGTTTGAATATTGTGCTTAAATAGCCATATACACTTGGAACTACAAACTAAAAACCTAACAAAACGACCACCACCAAGACACAAAAAATGGTTAATAATGGGTCTGTGGCTCTAGGATGGTATAAAGAGGGTATGGTTGGAGCATTGTACTGCACCACTACCTCATCGATTGGCTCTAAGGACTTTGATGCCTCCTTGAAATTCTCCTCTGGCTCTAGAGTTTCTTTGACCTAATCAAACTGAGCTCTAACAAAAAATATATTCATTCTCAAGCCTTGTCTCAACTCTCTAAACTTTCTCTCTATTCTAGTCCTAAGTTCTAAGGCAATCCACTCCATTGTCTAGTCTTCATGAATTTCCATGATATTTTGACATATTATCTTGAGCTTTTGTATCTTTTGTGGTGGCGGTTTGTCTAAACAAAGAGGTAGCTCCTACTTCCACACCAATTGGTTAGGAAAATTAGGAGCTATTGCCAAGAGTGGAAGCTTTTCCTTCTTCTCTTCATTCAAACAAATTGTAGAAGTGATGAGTTCTTAGTGCACAGCTTCAATCTATTCTAGAAGTTATTCACCATTTCTTGGTAATTGGTGCTGCAAAGAATGCTCTTTCATGTAGGTGGTTGTTGCTTCTTTATAGCTCACTTTCTAGATGGCTATGAGTGTTTGGTTGGTCATCAATTGCCTCACCTATGCTTCCATTTGTAGGTTCCTCTCCTAGGATTGTTCCTTTTCTTTAGCTACCAACTTCTAAAGATCCACCTCTATCTTGCAAAGAGTCTCAAATTGACTCACCAAAAAATTCTCTTCTTCAATCACGTACAAAGAATCTCATAGCATGGTAAATTCCTTCTCTAATTCCCCAATCTACTTGGTCTTCAGCCACTCACTTTTCTCCTTCTTTGCATGGGCAGCCATCATGATCTCCAACTCTTCCTACAAGGCATCATCTCCACACCTTGCTTTGTCTGCTCTTCATGAAGATAGACCACTTTGCTCTTCAAGGCAACCACCTTGACCTTGCATTGCTCTAACTATGAATGCATCTCAGTCACCATAGATAAAATAGTTGGATACCTACAAATGGATCTTCTCATAGGTTGAGTAATGAGTATCCAAGACCACCATCAAAGGTAGCATGAGATCATAAGTATAATTCACACCAAGTATCTCCCAAATAACAAGGTGCTCATCTTTACAGATCAACTTTCTTGTTGCAATTACAAGTACATTGATATCTTCTTGCAATGGTACTTGTGGTGGGAGCTTTGCATGATTTAGGATGTCTTCTTCTTCTTCCACATTGAAATCACCATCCTCTCCCAACTATTGAATGAATAGCTTCTTGGGCTCCTTTGGTGAGTAGTGTTTAAGAGTGAGCATGTCATTGATTCTTTAGACATTGGCATCCCCTAGGGCCTCTGTTTCTTGGTTCTTGGACTCTCCTTTTTCTTGCAGTTCCTCATTTGCCTCTTCTTCCCCGTCCAAATTTGTCTCATGGGTATCTTCATCTTCACACAAATCCTTGATGGCTTGAATTTCTTTACCTTCTTTTGAATAACAAACTTCTTGATACTGAGAGTTGTATAGAACTTTCACTTCTTTACCAGACTCAAAATTGATCCATTTTCCATTACTTCTCATCCACTTCTTTCATGAGCTCCATTTGGTGCATGCCCTCTAGGTCTTCTTCAAAGTAAGAAGGGAGCACTTTGTGGCCTAGAAATTCAATCTTCTCCTCCTTCATGAGTAAGCCATGGCTGATATAGAAGTGCACCACAAACAACATCAAGTAACGAAGTTTAGGTCATCAAAACATTATATATCTTCTGCACATGGGAGTCAAAAGATCTGCCCCTTATCAATTGGTTTATCTAAAAATAGGAATTTGAAGAAGGTTGCTTGCAAGTTTGAAGTTCTTCATCAAGGCCCCAAAAATCTGTTAGGTTCTTTTTATTGGCCACCAACCAGCCATTGGTGGGATGCCTATCATGTGCAAAAGCCTTATTGATCCTTGCTTGCATTTTGCTATTGATATTGAACCACAATTTGAAGATGTAACCCCATGCTACCCTTGGTTGTCTTCCCAATATCTTCCTCCAATAGAAAGTGTCCATTCTTTCACATTTACTCTTACATACACTATACTACTTTCTTCATCCCTCAAAGTTCTAGAGCCATTGCACCCAAAGTATATTATGAATTCCACAAGAGAATAATAACTCTCAACTTTTGCAATGTCACTTGTTTAGGTTCTATCTCCCAAGGATCCACTGCTTAGGTCTTCAAGTTAAAGTTGCTCTTAGTAATCCCAAAGGGAGTTGGATTTCACCATTGTGTTAGCAATTGATCTCCTCACAATAGATTCTTGATTTCCTCTATACTCATTTGGGATTACAAGAAAGAAAAATTTGTGAAGACTAGAAGGCCAAAGAATTGCAAATTACTCTGCTATGGAAACCTCAAGGTTTATAGGAGTTTTTCCTCCTTCTTGCAATGGTATTTAGTCTCCCATTACTCTCCACTTGTGTGATCTGCTTTAAAGGCATTCTTTGCATGCTCTTGAAATCCATGTACCATTGATTAGTCTTCATCAAAGAGTCTTCTTGCTCTTCCAAATGTCATCCTCATCATTAGAAGAAAGAAAAATGGTCTTTGGAAGATGGTTCTTTATCTTGACTAAAAATTTTGGTCATTATTATGAACATGCCAATTTGGCAAAGAGTATTACTTCCAAAGATCAGATCTTCACCAAAAGTCTTGTTTTTTATGGAGTTTTTTTCCTTAAAGGCCAAGATTCTATTCTTCTTTCTACTATAAATAAGGAAAAAATAAAAAAATAAAGAAAATCACCTTTCCTAAGTATTCTATGCCTTAATTTAGGTTTGGCTTTGGAAATTCATTTGTGTTTTGTGAAGATGTACTAGACCCAAAAGAAGTCTATGAGATATCATTGAGTAGTAGCAAAGAGGATGATGTCCAATAAGAAGGAATGGAATTGGAATCAAATGAAGGGGTCATACTTCAGGCTAAGAAAGTGAAGGAGGTAGGAAATCCCAAAGAAGAGTTTGGAATTGATGGGATATTTTTCTTACCAAAAGGAACAAACCTCCAATATGAAATTTATGCTTCATTGGTGGAGTCTCTACTCAAGAGTATGATTAGAGTGGAATTCTAAGATAAGATGTTGTTCCAAGAGAAATTACCACCACAAATCTCACCTTCTCCTCCTTGGTAACATTTGGGCTATACTTGAGGGTAGCTAATCTTCTCTCTACCTCCTTAGTGTCAATGGTGATTTATTTGGGTCCTTCAAAACCTTTGGCTTAGGTGCAAAATCCATAGCACACAAGGGATACACATCTGAATCTGATTCAGATTCATCCTCCTCCATGGAAGTTTCCTCCTCCATGCTTGTGTCCACACCTGAAGCTCCTTCTTTAGAATCTGATTCCCAATAATTAGAAGATGGTGTATCTGAATGTGAAGTGTTGGTGGTGTTAGTCAAAGGAACTATGACTCTATGGTTTGATGGCCCAATCCTCAAGTACCCTTTGTGCCATCAATCAGTTGTGTGTGCTGCTCTCAATCATGGCCTCCCAAGGAGAAATTCATTGATTGAATCCTTCAAGATTTGGAAAGTCATGAGATTTTGAATTCCATAACTAAAACTACCATCTTATTCATGACCCTTGTAGGTTGAACTTGTTGCTTGTTTGCCATGCTCGTCACAAATGTTGAAGGTCTAGAGGGTATCATACCCAAGTTCTTCATCCACATCTCTTACATGGCATTCCCTATAGATCCTCTATCAACAATTGTATCCTTGATGTTGTGACCATTCACTCTCATATCAATCTTGGAGGTATATTCAAAAGCCTCCCATGGTGATGGTTTAACATCTATTGCCCACATTGATACTGGAGCTTTCTCTTTTGCTTTCTTCTTCCTCTTGCTCCTTGTAGAGCTCAAACCATCTCTAAGTTCTTTTCTCAAGGTAGGATTCAAGACAATCAGTTGGCACATGTGATGTTAGCCTTGTAACTACCAACATCCTCCAACACATTGTAGTTCCATTGTTGCTTTGAGATCAAGAAGTCCTTCATCCCTAATTTCTTTCTTGGAGTCTTTGTTGTTGATGGTGTTGAGGTGCTAGTGCAACTGCTCCTAATAGACATAGGAATATCCTTGCTACAAGTAAATCCTTTACAAAATGAGCTCTCTTCTTCTCTTGTGCCAAAAGATCCAAATTCAGACCTTTGGAGTTTGAGCACTCTCCTTTCTCATACTTGCTCTTAAATACATTTATGGATGCTATCCTCTTGCCTTTATTTGGATAAGGAGTCCTTTGGGTTTTAATACCTCCCTCTTTCTCTTTATTGGCTCCTTCATAACCTTTTCCTCCATGGTAAGTGGAATTTGGGCAATTCCTTTGGATATGACCTCTTCCTCAACCAAAATAATTTCTATCATTGAAATTTTTGATTGGTTTCCCTCCTCTTTATGGATAGTAGAGAGCCTATGAGTTATGTTCCATAACTCATAGGCTCTCTACCCACATTTCGATTCACCTATCTCTTCTCTGATAGTTGCACTACATTGATCTTGAGATCTACAAGTTGTTTTGTGATGATTTGAAGTGGATCTTTTGGCATAGATGCAAGAACCAATGCAATAACTACATCTTGTGCAATCCTTGCTACCAAAGTATTAGAAGTTCCACCATACTTTCAGCTTGAGGAGGGTGCACAACCTCCTTCATCATCAAATTATTCTCATCTCCTTCCAAACTATCCTCCATATGTATTGCAATCTTGATAGCTTCAACCTTAGAAGACGGTTTCTCATATCTCACCTTGCTTCTAATTTGTGGTCTTAATTCTCCCACAAAATTCTGGTGACCATGGCCCTTATGCCAATCATCATAGTCTTCATATCATCCCCACTCCTCATCAACATTATGCGGAACTTGGACTCTAATTTCTCCATGCTTTTTGCATAGACTTTCACTTTTTCTTCATCTCCTTGCTCAAGGAAGGTAACTTCACTCCTCAATCTCTTATAACTCTCATTTGGAAGGAACTTCTCAATGAGCTATAGTCAAACTCTCCCAAGACTCTTCTTGCACATCTCTCCTTTTTTTGGGGTATTTTGACTCATACCATGTAAGTGCTGCATCCTCTAAGAAATTGGGTAATAATGACTCACTCATTCTTCCTCCTCTCATTATTTCCTATGCAAGCTCTCTTGAACTCTCTCACAAAGGCCTTTACATCTTCTCCATCCTTGCCAAAGAAAATTGGAAGTTTCTACATCTTAGTTCCTCATTATCTTTCTCTTTTCTCTCAATCTTTTCTTTTCTTTTCTTTTCTCTCACTCTATACTAATAGAGTATTTATATATAATACTCCAAGGACAAGAGAAGAGAGAAAACACATATTACACACTCAAACCTTTGGTGCCCCAAAGGAGCACCTTCTCTTTATTATATAGACAAAGAGGATCTACTCCAAGGAAGCTCCACCATAGGATTAGGCACACACATAGATGACATGTCAGCAAGCTCCACCCTTGGATTACTTACTTGGATGGGTGACATGTCGGTCTAGATCCTATCTGGTTGGTCAAACAGGCTTTGACCAAAATCTTTTAGGGAATCTTCTTGTAGGAGTCTCAAAATCACGGAAGGTATCGTTGGAAAGCTCTCAATGAGAAAAACCAAGGGAGAGGAAAGGCCAGCCTTTCCTCCAAACGTGCCTTCAAAGATTCAAGGTATACTTTGATTCCTACTCTATTTAATAGAAGTCTCCTTTTGGTGATATCTCTTTCTGATCTGTTTAGTCCATTATGTGTAACATCCTTCTAGATGATACCAAACCAATTCTCACCTTTAAATCACATGTCTAGCTATTGTTTCTAAGGTTCTCAAGTCTATTTTGGTCTCTGCCCTATTAGTAGAAGTATTCTTTTGGTGATACTTCTATCTGATCTAAATTGACCATCATGTATAACATCATTCTAGATGTTGCCAAACTGAATTTCACACCTAGATCATATGGTTGGCTCTTGGTATTATAGACCTTCCTCCTTTTAAGACGCAATGTCCTTGTGCAATTGTTGCTCAAATGCTTACACCAACACCGGTGCATGTGTCAAATTGGCAGCAGGCTCCCAGGTTGCTTCATAGAGGGGGTAACCTTTTTAACTATACTAGATAGTCCACCCGCGGATGGTGAGTACCATGCATGCGTTTATGGAGAATATGCTCCACTTCATATTCCTCTATGCCATCAATGAGTGTCGAACAAGGTCAAATGTCTTGTGTGGAATGACCCTAGCTTGATCGGGGAGCATATTTGCATAGTAGGGAAACATGGAACACTAGATGGATCTTCATGTGTGGTGGTAGCTCAAGGTGATAGGACATAACATTTGACACGACGAAGAATCAAGAACTGGATGGATCTTCATGTGTGGTGGTAGCTCAAGGTGATATGCCATAGCACCTATGTGACAAAGAATCAAAAAGGCCCAATAAAACGAGGTCTAAGCTTACAAGGTCCAACTAATGTGAGGTTGGTTGTTGATAGCCACACTTGATCCCCAACATTGAACTCCATGTGCCTACGGTGTGCATCAGTATACAGCTTCTATCAATTTTGTGCAATCTGTAATATGTGCTTGGCGCTCTCCACACCTTGTGTAATACTCCGAGGACAAGAGAAGAGAGAAAACACATATTGCACACTCAAACATTCAATGCCCCAAGGGAGCACCTTCTCTTTATTATATAGACAAAGAGGATCTCCTCCAAGGAAGCTCCACCATAGGATTAGGGACACAAATAGGTGACATGTCAGCAAGCTCCACCCTTGGATTACTTACTTGGATGGGTGACCTGTCTGGTCTAGGTCCTATCTGGTTGGTCAAATAAGCTTTGACCGGAGGGAATCTTTTAGGGAATCTTCCTGTAGGAATCTCAGAATCACGTGAGTAAGGTACCGTTGGAAAGCTCTTGACAATACAAAGCAAGGGGGGGGGGTTTGCACATTTTTGAGGCCTAATTCATCCATTTAGGCCTTCAAAATTGCTTTCAGAGATTTTAGGCATATTTTGATTCCTACTCTATTAGTAGAAGTCCCCTTTTGGTGATACCTCTTTCTGATCTATTTAGTCCATCATGTGTAACATCCCTCCAGATGTTACCAAACCAATTCTCACCTTTAAATCATATGTCTAGCTATTGGTTCTAAGGTTCTCAAGTCTATTTTGGTTTCTGCCCTATTGGTAGAAGTACTCTTTTGGTGATACTTCTCTCTGATCTTTTTTGACCATCATGTATAACACCATTCTAGAAGTTACCAAACCAAATTTCACATCTAGATCATATGGCTAACCCTTGGTATTACAGACCTCCCTCCTTTTAAGACGCAACGTCCTCGTTGCGCAATTGTTGCTCAAATGCTTGCACCAACACAGGTGCATGTGCCAAATTGGCAGCGGGTTGCTAGGTTGCTTCATAGAGGGGGTAACCTTTCCATTGTACTAGATATTCTACCCGTGGATGGCGAGTACCACGCATGTGCTTTTGGAGAATCCGCTCCACTTCATATTCCTCTGTGCCATCAATGAGTGTCGGACAAGGTCGAATGTCCTGTGTGGAAGGACCTTGGCCGGATCGGGGAGCATATCTGCATAGTAGGGAGACATGGAACACTGGATGGATCTTCATGTGTGGTGGTAGCTCAAGGTGATAGACCATAGCGCCGATGCGACAAAGAATCAAAAAAGGCCCAATAAAACAAGGTCTGAGCTTACGAGATCCAACTAATGTGAGGTTGGTTGTTGATAGCCACACTTGATTCCCAACATTGAACTCCATGTGCCTATGGTGTGCATCAGCATACTGCTTTTGTCGATTTTGCACAATCTGTAACCTGTGCTTGGCGCTCTCCACACCTTGTTGGATTCTAGAAACAAATGTGTTGACTGCATCAACCTTGGTAGTGACTGGACGGATCTTCATGAAGCTAGAAGGTGTGAAGGGATGCTCACCATACATGAGGAAGAACGGAGTGACCTAGGTGGAGGCATTCACTGAATTGTTGTAAGCGAATTCCACCAACGGTAGTAGGGTGTCCCACCTCTCTTGCTCTTCTAAGGTGAAGCCGCGTAACATGTCTTCAATCGTGCGATTAGCCCGCTCTGTTTGGCCATCTGTTTGTGGGTGGTAAGCTGTAGACATGGCCAACTTGGTTTTGAAGAAACCAAAGAGTGTTTGCCAAAACAAACTGGTGAATTGGGTGCCTCTATTGGTGATGAGTACTCTAGACAAGCCATGGTGAGCGAAGACTGCATCTAAGTATAGTTGAGCTAGTTGTGGAGCGGTCACCTCCTTGGTGGTAGGGCGTACATGAATCATTTTGCTGAGCCGGTCCACAAAGACCACAATGGAGTCAAACCCTAAGGTGGTCTTGGGTAATTCGCAGACGAGATCCATACTCACTTGTTCCCAACGTTGGGTAGGAGTGGAGAGAGGTTGAAGGAGCCTTGTAGGAGCTTGATTAGAAGCTTTGTTCTATTGATAAAGTAGGCAGCTACGCACATAGTCCATCACATTGTTGCTCATCTTGGGCCAATAGTAATGGCGTTGGACTGCATCCAAGGTATTGTCCACTCCAACATGACCTATAATGGCCAAATCATGTCATTCCGCTAGAATGGTAGTGCGTAATTCTGGGACATTTGGGATCCATAATTTGCCATCACAAAAGGTGAGTCCTTGGATGCTGGTGACGCCTTTAGATGATTGCGCTTCTACAATTTGTGGATCAGTTTTTGTAGCAGCCAAAATCTCTGGCCATAATTTATGGTTAGTCTTAATCTCTACCACCAATTTTTTTGCCATTGGCATGTGGGTGAATGCATCTACAAGTTGCTTCTTACTTTCCACGTAGGTGATTATCATGTTGAAGTGTTTTCGCCACTCTGCTCACCAGATTTGGCAACAAGATAGATCCTTTTGCGTCTAGAGGTTTGGGTCTATCTCTACTACAAATGCCTTCTTGCCAAAATAGTGCTTCCAATGCTTGGTTGCCAGAATGATAGCCAGCTCTTTTTGTTTTGTGGTGTGGTAGTTGCACTCTGCTGGTAATAATTTTTTAGAGAAATATGCAATTGGATGCCATCGGTCATCCCACTCTTGCTGTAGGATTGCTCCTAATGCTACGCCTAATGCATCTATACCCAACTTGATTGGACGTTTTGGGTCATACCACTTCAAGATTGGTACATGTAGCAAGGCGGCTTTCAATTCTTGAAAGGCTAACTCTTGTGTGGTTCCCCATGTCCATTTCTTCCCCTTGCCAAGTAGTGCCATTAAAGGCTATGCAACCTTGGAGAAGTCCTTGAAAAATCTACAATAGAATCTTGTCAACTCCAAGAAGCTTTTGAGTTGAGTCTGATCTTCTGGGGCACTTCATTTTTGAATGACCTCTATTTTATCCATCAATACTTGAATGCCCTCTGCACTTACTCTATGCCCCAAGTAGTCTACTTCAGACTTGCCAAACTCACATTTTGAGATTTTGGTATACAATTGATTTTGTCTTAGAATCTAGAGGACCTCTTGTAGATGTTGTTTGTATTCCGTCATTGTGCAACTATATACTAAGATATTGTCCAAGAAGACAACAATAGACTTATCCAAGTATGGACGAAATATGTCATTCATTAGACTCATGAAAGTGGCAGGTGCATTGGTGAGGCCAAAAAGCATCACAAGATACTCAAAGTGGCCATACCTAGGTCGAAAGGCATTTTTATACACATCCTCCTCTACAATTCAGATTTAATTGTAACCGCTCTACAAGTCCAATTTGGTGAAGTATCTCGCTCCATGGAGTTGATAAAATAGGTCATCCATGCAAGTTAAGGGGTATTTGTTCTTCATTGTTTGTTGATTAAGACCTCGATAGTCAATGCACATGCGCATTGTACCATCCTTCTTCTTCACAAACAAGATAGGAGCCCCATATGGTGATACGATGGGTTGGATGAACCCCTTCTGCACCATCTCCTCAATTTGAGTCTTACATTCCTCCCACTCATGAGGTGATAGGCCATTTGGGGCCTTACAAGGAGGTGTCTTCCTCGGGAGTGTCTCAATTTTATGATCTACTCTCCTTTTTGGTCATAATCCTAAGGGTAGATCATCAGGAAAGACATCTTGAAATTCATCACCATAGCCTTCAAATTTTCAGGAATTTTTCCATCGAGTTGTGCACTCTGGACTTCTCTTATTAGACTCATGAAACATCTATTGGTCTCACAGACAATTGCCATCCCTATGACATATAGAGGCAGTTCTTGCTTATGTGATTTTTCTTTAACCCCAATGATTGACCATTGGTAGATTCTCACTACTTTCTTCCTCCAATCTACCATAGGGTTGTAATGCTCCATCCATGGCATGCCTAAGATTGCATCATAACAAGCTAATTGTATCACTCGCCACTCAATTACTTCTTGATATTCTCCTATAGAGAGTGTTACCTGTCTAGGTAATGATTCAATCCTCTCTATTTGGCCATTAGGCAACTCTACTTCTTCACTCCCATCTCTGTAGATCCATTCCCAATCTTATTGCAACAAAGCAAGATAAGAAATTCTCTATTGCTCCCGGATTGATTAATACTCTCACTTGATTGCCTTCTAGGACTCCATTCATGATAATTAATTGTGAGGTTGCCTTTTGGGATCTTTGTGCATTAGTCTTCTTCCTTCCCTCACTTCTCTTCTTCCTTATTGAGCCAATAAGGCCATAAGGTACATTTATTGGCAATCTTCATTGTCCAAAGTGATTTCCACCTCCTCTTCTTCAATACGCCTCTCCATGTTGTTCAAAGATCACCTGTACGAAGGCCAAGGGCCTCTAGGGAAACGAGTGCAATAGTTGGTAAATATATGCCCAATACGGCCATAATTGTGACAACGGTGTTGTTCTCCTCAAGTTCCTTCTTCTCATGGGACTCCATCTCTTTGTTCTTCGACCCGGCCATGCTCTCCTTGAAGTAGTTGTGCTCCTCGATCTTGAAATCAAAGGTTGCACAGTTCCATCGGTACTAGTCCACTTGTGTGGCATTTTTGCCCGATAATGTTGAGGTAGAACTACACCTTCACATCCACCCAATGCTCCTATTATTCTCTGTGTATAAGCAATGGTTTCAAAAACCATGCAAGGATTTTGCACCATGACTTCTTGGTGAATCCGCTCCTTTAACCCTTGTTTTGAAATTTTCAAGAGCCTCTACTGGACTCATGTCAGTCATTGCAACTTGTAGATCTAGAAATGCCTCCACATACTCTTGTACACTGTTCTTCTATCTTAATCCCTATAGTTGGGTTTGAGCTATCTGCACAGAATCCATCGATTAGAAATTCTTCAACAATCCTTCTTGCATTGTTGTTCACATGACCTCTCTTCTCTTTGCCAACATGGATTGTTCCCAAGCATCATACCATGTGAGGGCTTTATTGGTCAAGTACCCACATGCAAACATGCGTGCATCATGCTCCGTGATCTCTATTGAGAACAATCAGAAGTATCAATTCATTCTTGAGATCCAATTTTCCACTACTCCCATCATAGGCTACCCCTTGTAAGGCTCAATGTTGTAGGTCTTCTTCATCCGGAGTAGCAATGTGGCTTCATTGTTGATAGGGTTCATAGGCACAAGTGCCTCTCCAAGTACTTCAATCGCAGGTACTAGGTTCTGAGATGGCTCTTCTTCTTGCATGGCTTGATTGTTCCTAAGGATCAGCACTTGACTTTGTAATGTCTCCATGGTCATCTTAATCTCTCAAAATTCATTCAACATCCCTTGCATTCCTTGCACCAGCTCTTGTAATTGCGGATCCATGGTTCTTGCAACACTCAATTGCTAATGTATACTTCAATACAGAGTCAATATGATCACTCTGGAAGGCACACAAACTATTGGAACTACCATTAGGACCTCAAAAGCTATCACTCGTTGATAATACTCCTCGCCAAAACTCCTAACCACAAAATCTCTAAACATCACTTTTGGTCTCACTACAAAACGGATTTCTACTTGAGTGTTGAAAGGGAGAGGATTTGGGACATTCACATCCATATCGTCATAATACAATGTAGATTGTCAAATCCCACTCTTTGTCATATATCACCACAGGTAGAATCATCGGGTTTGGTGAGTTCATCACCCTATCCATGAATTCTACACCAAAGTGATAACGTTGGATGTACATAACCTTGATGTGAAATGGATTTGGGAATGGAAAGCTAAGTGCGAGAATTTTTCTTCCATGTGCATCTCGTCCGCTCTCTAAAGTCCTTCCTAAGTTTAGCAATTACTCTATATTCTCCACCTCAAATTACTCAGTTTCAGTAGTTTGTGCTCTTCCAAGAGGGATGATCCACTCTCTTGGACTAAGACACTTGCTCTAATACCATTGAAATACTCCAAGGACAAGATAAGAGAGAAAACACTGATTACACACTCAAACTTTTGGTGCCCCAAAGGAGCACCTTCTCTTTATTATATAGACAAAGAGGATCTCCTCCAAGGAAGCTCCACCATAGGATTAGGCACACAGATAGGTGACATGTCAGCAAGCTCCACCCTTGGATTACTTACTTGGATGGGTAACATGTTGGTCTAGGTCCTATCTGGTTGGTAAAATAAGCTTTGATCAGAGGGAATCTTTCAAGGAGTCTTCCTATAGGAGTCTCAGAATCACATAAGGTACCATTGGAAAGCTCTCAATGAGACAAACCAAGGGAGAGGGAAGGCCAGCCTTTGCTCTATTGCGGGGCAAACAGCACATTGTCAAGGCCTAATTCATCCGTTTAGGCTTCCGAAAGTGCCTTCAAAGACTTCAAGTATACTTCGGTTCCTACTCTATTAGTAGAAGTCTCCTTTTGGTGATATCTCTTTCTGATCTATTTAGTCCATATGTGTAACATCCTCCAAGATGTTACCAAACCAATTCTCACCTTTAAATCATATGTCTAGCTATTGGTTCTAAGGTTCTCAAGTCTATTTTGGTTTCTGCCCTATTAGTAGAAGTACTCTTTCGGTGATACTTCTATCTAGTCTATTTTGACCATCATGTATAAAATTATTCTAGAAATTACCCAACCAAATTTCACATCTAGATCATATGGTTGGCTCTTGGTATTACAATACATGACACACCATTTCAGAGTAATCCACCCTAGGGAACAAAAAAGGTTTAGGTTGCTCCAATATTTCTATAGGAAGACCAAATCTTAGAGTACATATTAATCAAACCCTCATAGATAGTTTATCCATAAGTTGAATTATCTTTATCACTAATCTTGACAACTAATTGATGAAGGTAGTAGATTCTCTATAGCTATACTAAAGCTCTCTCCAAAATATTTCACCAAAGACTCCAAAAGTGCTATTAAACTACTACTCTCATGTTGTTTTGGAAGTCCTTCTACTCCATAAACCTCACACAACTCCTTGGTCTTGGATCAACTCCCTCCCAATCTTGGTGAAGAAGGTCTAACATCAATCCCAAGTCAAGTAAGCCTTTCCTTTCCGTGAACGTCTTGCTCTCAAAGGTCATTGGATATGAACTTGCCTTACTTCCTTTCTCTTTACATAAAAAGCACTTAGTATCATTCTTTCCTCCAAGTAGTGTATGTTTTTGGATTCTCTCAACACTCACTTCAAATTCTATTCTAAACTCTCTTTTCCTCAAATCACCCCTAAAATCACCTCAAAACCTTGGAGAACCTTACATAGCCTTAGTTTCCACTCTTGGTGACCCTACATGCTCCCAAAATACATCTAAACACTCAAACATGCTTTTGGTTGTTCTCACATTTCTCATGCATGAGATCTCCAACTCTCCAAAACCACTCTTCAAAATTTCACTAAATTCTCTCAACTCATATGTCATAATCCTTTGAAAATTTTTACTATTGATCAAAACCACAAGAAATTTTCTCTTGCAAAATTTCATATCTTTTTATTGAGCAATTTAGCCTACTCACTTTTCTATTTAGCACACATCTTCTAGATTTGGTCTCAAAACCACTCCTCACTTCAAAACTTTGAAACTCTCTCTACATGAGTGATCTGTCTCTGATTTTAAACCAAGAGGTAGCCTATTTACCACTAAAATTTCTTGGAAAGTTCTATCATAATCCAATGCAAGATGTAGAAATGAAAAACTCTATAGGACTTTCCAAAGAGCATGCAGTTTTGAGAGCAATTGACCCTATCAACTTCCAATATTCTAGCTTAGTGTGTACACTAGCTCTCAAAATAATTTCAACTGTGCTAACTGAAAAATAACCCAAGCTATCATCTTTAGGAATTCCAAGTCTAGATCATGAAGTTGAATTTTGACCCATATTGATCATAATTTCTAAAATTCTACAATCCACCTCTCACAATCTCTCCAAATCTTCTCATATATACAAGCTGTACAATATCACCTCATAGACATCATAATCAAATACATGATACAAAAATAGGTCTTGGTTCTCTAACATAAGTTCAACTCTCTCTTCCCTAATGTTCTCTCCAAGTGAGCTCTCATAGACTCCTTTTGTCTAATACAGAATTGTATGTAGAACATTATCTTGTCTTTTAGAGAGGTCCTGGTAGCCAAACCAAAAATGTGAGTCGGCCTATCTCTTACTCAGGATGAAACTCCAATAGCTATTATGGTAGTGCACCATGGACTAAGAAGACAAGGAATCTCAACTCTATCTCTATCATACTCATCTAAGGCTAACACTCCAAGATTCAAACCATTGCTCACTAGAGAACTCAATAAGAGAGGGAGAGAGATAGTTGCAAATGAAAGGATGATGAGTACCTCATCATCCTTAGTTTATATTCTTGTGAAATAGTTACACACCAAAGTTACTAATTATTGGAGTAACTCAAGTTACTAGGTAAAAATTCAACTCTAAAGGAATATCTATACTCATAGGAATATTCTTCTAAGCATATGGTCTTATCTTGACCCAACCGCTAAGTCAAGGATTCCTTCACATGGGCTATCCTTGGACCATAAAAGAATCCAAAAAAAAGATTTTGGGTCCAAGAGTTCTCAACTCTTTCTTCAAAGCCAAACACCTAAGAATAAGACCAAGTCAATATACTAAAATCAAAAATAATGGTGTTTATCTTTTCCACTTTCTCTATAGTAAGGTCCCTCTATCTTTCCTATGACTAAATTTAGCTAATCATGACTAATATAAATCTATTCTTTATCTTTATATAAATAATATCTCTCAAGTACATATAATATCAAACTAAATATCACAATAACACATACATACATACATACATGTTATAACACCAATAGAATTGGCTACTAATAAGCAAAAAACTAATTGTTTTGCTCCCACAACAAAATACCACTCTTAGCTTGTGTTACAATTGCAAAGCACTGATCAACCAATTTTCCAAAGCCGTGTTAGAAAATACATTATGTCCCATTGTGTATGATTTACAAAGCACCAAGGCATGTAGTAGCTAATTATTCTCAACCACCAATGCCAAACCCTCCTAAAGTTGTGTGTGCAGTTCATAAACATACCTCTTCAAGCTAAAGAAGATACTAATATCCACCATGTCCCTTTAGAGGATCATAGGAAAGGAAAACCCCTTCCTATTGGCAAGGATGGATGGCTAGACTTGGAGGTAAATTGGGTGATAAAGACAAGAAATGAGTTGTTCATCTCCATCCAAATCCAAAAGAGAGTTAGAACTTCTTGCTAAAATCAGACAAAAGGAGAATTAAAGACATTGGGAAAAATAAAAATTGCAACTAAAAGAAGAAGAAACTCCCATGCAAGTGCAAGCCAAAGAGACAGAAGCATTTGGTATGCCTACTCCAAACCTCCCTTTGGAGATACAAAGAGAAGTTTGGAATCTTTTTGAAGAGGAAATGTGAAATGAACAAACATCCAAGGTGATGGAAACAAACTAGAATTGACACCCACAAAAAACCATACTCAAGCACAATTAGAGGATTTCAGAAAATGGAAGGAATGAGGGAGAATTGAACCATAAGCTAGCATTGCCCAAGCTTAATCTCCATCCCAACCATTGCACCAATCATATGGAGTTAGCATACAAGTTAATAGAGGTAACGAGTTAGTAATCTAAGCTAAATATTGCAAAAGGAGGTAGATCTAGCATAAGAATGTTCTAGAAGCATCAATGAAGGTTATGGGAAAAATGTAGGAAGCATCTTATGGATTGTAGTTGAAGAAGAGTATAATCCGAGGTGAGGAGGAAAGGGAAGTACTACGAGTGGAGGCAGTAGTGCAGAGTCAAGTGGTAGAAAACTTGAGGAGAGAAGCAAGGTATTGAGAGGAACTTGTGAAGCAGAGTGACATAGCCAAGGAAAGTCAAATTGCAGAATATGAGATCTTGAAGTAGCAGTTTGCTGATTCAAGACTAGAAATTATTCATGCTATGGCAAGAGTAGCAGAGAAGGAACAAGAGCTCGATAGAGTGATGGAGAGTGTAGAAGAGAAGAAGCAACTATGGCAAAGAGAGTTGGCAGTGAGATATAGGGAAGAAGAGAGATTGCAAGAGTTACTTTGTAATCAAGAGGAGAAGATTGTACAGAAGAAGAAGGAGAAGGAAACTGTGAAAGCCGAGTTTGAAGCAGAATTGGCAATGTACGGGAGGATTGGCTTGCAGATCGGGAGCGCGAGAGGAAGATGAGACTGGAGCCCTTGAAGGAGATCGTAATCATGATGAATGCAATGTTGAGTACAAAGGCCAATGTACGTATCAAGGAGACGAGGCTGCACAAGGTGAAGTTGTTGGTGCAGTAGACGAAGAGGAGACATGCAAAGGATACAGATTTGAATGCATTGTTGATTAGTCTCATAACTTGTGTAGATAGGAAGATATTGGAGGTAGAAGACAATATCACCATCAGATTAGACTTAGTAAAATTGGAGATAGATAAACTTCGGAAAGATGTTAGAGCAAAACCCAAAGTAGATGAAGTAGGAGTGCAGATGTCTTCGGAGTTACCATTGGAGACATTAGAGAAGAGTGGGTCGGGAGATAAGGAGTTAGAAAGATTGCCCACTAGTGAAATTTCAAATCAAGAAAGAGAACTATTAGATTTGGTAGAAGATGTAGGAGTTATCAAACCCGAGGATAGAATGGTAGGAAGTAAAGTTACTTCGGGTTTGGGTTTGAAAGCCAAAGAAGAAGTAGACATTGGATCGGATTAGTAACCAATTTGAGATTTGAATAGGTAGATATGAAGAGGTGCATTGTTATTTTGGATCAGCATGTTTGTAGAGTTGTTAGGAAAAGGTACATTAGGAAGATAATTGTCAATTGCTTCACTATTTAAGAGTGGCATTTGCAATATTATGTTGTTCTGTGCTCATTATTTCTGAGAATAGATAAAGCAAAGTGTTGTGAAGTAGTGCTCGTTGCTTGAGCTTGATTCCGAGTATCAACGTTGTGATTGTGTTTGTGAGTGTTTGGAGAAATTCAAAGTCCAAGTCAATGTGTTTGTTAGATTCTGCAACCTTGATCTTCATTCTGTGTGTTTGATCCTGAGTGAACTGCAATCGAAGCAATGCCTTGACAGATTTGAGAGGAATTGTAGTGTTGGTAGTATTCTGCATTTGTGAGTGCAGTGTAGTGTTGATGTGAAGCAATTTTGATCAAGGAAGTTGTGCCTTCAGTGGAGAGGTGGAACACAATTTTGAGGCAAAGTCATTTTGCAGTGAAGTGTCATTTTTGGGAAAGCCTGAATCATCACAATCAAGATTGTTTGGAAAGAATTGATGGAGTTGTGATTAAGGAGTGTGAGTTCGTGACAAGACTGAGAATTAGTGAATGTTACTCTCTTCTGGGTGTGGTTTCTACTTGAGAGATTAAAGATGCAACCAAGAAGAACTACATGTTACTGTTTGACTTTGTATTTCACCAATTCTGACTAGTATCTCTACGGGAACAAACTTTACTTACCCAATTACCGCAAAAGTGATATTTGCCGGGTTGTCACGCTAGGTTATCTATAAATACCCAAGTTATGCTCAAGCTAGGCATTTGGAGTTTTCCTCATTGGGGAGTCCCAATGTGATCTTTCGCTCTGGCCTTTTATTCTCCTATTTCTTCTCTTTGTGTTTTACATTAGTATTAGAGCAAGAATGGGATGCATGGAATGTATGACCACCAAATCCATTTCCCCCAAACCATTGGGACTTTTTTGTCCATGTATTACCAAAGTATCATTTCATGCAATTCATCATTTTTGGTTCTAGGTAGAAATTTTTCAATGCAATCACCTTGTCTGATGAACCCTTGATCCTTGCAATTGTAAATTATAAGGACTGGTGGACATGTTGCATCTATAGGTTAACTTAGATAATTGCAATTAGGTAGTTGATATAGTAGTAGTCATGGCATCAATTCCCAAATTATCATTGCTATATAACATTAAATTAAATTGACTACCTTACGTGATTTTTGGAAGAGAAAGATTATCAACAACAAGAGCATGTAGAGAGAAGAGCATTCAAGAATGAGAAAAGAATTTGATATCCAAAGCCAAAGGTATCCAAAGGCAAGAATCTATTGGGTACAATAGAGGTTTTCTTATTTGATTGTGAATGTTTTTAGAAGCTACAAATCTTCAAGATAATTGAAGACAACTTCTCTTGGCTTAAGATAATTAGATGGAGTGGCAAAAATACAAGAGCAATTCTCAATGGAGAAAGCTCAATAGTAGTTTGTTGCTCCAATCTTGACATGGGAGGAATTCAAAGAGAGCAACAATCAAGGGATTCCAAGTGATGAATTCTATATGAGCCGCATAAGATAGATTGGCAAAATTGTACCAAAATTGTTCTATGAAGAGCTATATCACTTAGTTCCAAAAATCCATAATGTAAATTCTTGAGATACTAGAAGGTCAAGCTTTGGATCAAATTTTCAAGGGCTTGAAGTCACGTACCAAATTCAAAGTGACCATGCAAACACTTGGAAGAAGCTATGTAGTAAGTTGAGCACTTTGATTCCTTGGTTGCCACAATTTGGTCTCAACCTAGACCTCCACAAAACCTACAAACACACCATGGGTGGAGGAGCCAATATCATAATGTACCTTTGTCTCTTTGGGAACACATAGGATGCCTACTTGTGAAGCTTACAAATCAAAGGTTGTTTATAAATTTATCACTACTAGTTTGAGCATGCATGTTACCGAACCGTCAGAACCCTTAACTCTTGTTTCTAATATTCATTCTACTAGGTTGAGGAGTAAAGGGTAACCTAACATGTCATCAAAACATGCACTCCTTATCTATTGGTCATCATTGACACCATTACCAAGGAGAAATACAAAACACTTCTAAAAGGAAGGAACCTAAGCATAATGTTTGTACACAAATCCAATCCAACTAGGCATACAAACAAGCATGCAAGCACAGAGAGGATCCAACTCCAAGAATACAAAAATAACTCTCTATAGTTTTGGTAGAAATCTGCTTCAAAGCCTCTTGACCTATCCTTAAGATAATTTCAATCTATACTCCAAGTTTCTTCCAATCTATACTCCAACTTTCAATCCAATTTGTACTCCTATGCCTTTTTGATGGGAAAAGCTCTATGCAACTCAAATGTAAATAACTTTTTCTATGTTACTTTGGTTCAAATGATCTAGAACTCAATTAAAAGCCTATGAAAAAAATTTCCAACGGTATGAAGCAAGCCAAAATCTAACTACTATTGCTTTCTTGACAAGATCTCAAACTTGGCAAAAGTTCTCTTTAGTTTCCACTTTAATCTTGAAATCCCTAATTGAGGAATTGCTCTTTGTGCTTGACAACATTCCACAACTTTCTAGATAAGCATTACACAAAATACTCAAAAACACTCTAGCAACCTAAAATTCTCAATTATAGTCACAGAAAGGAGAGAATTGACATTCAATTGTGATTGAAGATAGAAATTACTCTATTGACCTTATAAAAGTATTTTTGTTGGACGTATTGCATCAACTCTCATTGTCAATGAAACCAAATCCAACCAAATATTTCATAGTAGCTAGTTTGTCCCTTATCTAAATCCCTACAAAGTTAGATGGACTAATTCAATCCCAATCCTTAGATATGAATCAATTCGTGAGTTGGGCTAACTTGTAGCTCTATAGACCTAGATATGTTTGATCGAAGACTTTGAGTTCTCTTTTGAGGAATTCACATAAAAAAATTTCATGAAGGAGCAATACCTAACCACCAACAATGTTAGGAATTTTCATAAGCTGATTTGAACCATAACTTGAAGAGTTGCAAAAATTCCAAACCTAATCATCATCCCATCTCCAACACTTTACTTTCTAGAGCTTCAACTTTAGTAGACCAAATTTGATTTGAAATTGATCCAAAAATTAAAAAATTTATAATTAGTACAAAAGATACTTTATCTACACTGCAATTCCATTGAAAGATAATGGAAAAATGTTACAAAACTCTCCAAATCATTCAATTTGTGCATCTATGTATGAATTCTATCCCTTTTTATTCAATCAATCATATCATATTAAGAATTTGCTCAAATCATGTGGTTTTTGTCTTCAAATTATAGTTTGTCAGAACTTCTTTCCAAACATGGGCTTGTTTCCTCAAATTCTATCTCTTAACTTCTCGGCAATTTTGAAAATACTCCAGACTTCTCCTCTTGGGATCCAATCATTTTCATTTTGTCATTTAGGTATTTCCCTTTTTGCCAAATGGACCCCACAACTCCAACTTGAAGCCATTGAACAAGATTAAGTTTTTCTCCATCTCTAAGACCACATAAATTATCAAATCCTATACCAGCTCATAAATAAGCATAGTAAGAACAATTAGATATGGGTTTTTATCACTAACTCTATGAATACAGCCCCAAATTGGATTACCATCCAACCTCAAAGTTCATCATTGTGTAGAATTCAAAGCTTGAAGAGGAAAGGATTTGATTAGACCACACATTGTGGTTGGAGTCATACAACCTCTTTATCTAATTGTTGAGACTCATCATCCTCTAGTAGTACATCTTCATCTTGGAACTAAAAGAGATCCAACTCTTTGTCAAATTTTTCATGCTCTAACTTTCTTTTCTTTGTTTAAAGAGCTTAGCATGCTTGCATGCAATTGGACCTAAAGTTTACTTCCATTTAACTCTTGAAGAGAGTAAGTATTATTACCAAACACACTAACAATCACATAAGGTACAAACCAACACTTTGATAATTTTCTCATAGCACTATGTTTATTATCTAGACTATTATCATTGACTAGAAATCTCCTTGAATATCTGTTAGCCTCAAGCAATGGTGTTTTCAAATTTGTCCTTGTTCCCAAAGTATGAAGTCTTAAGCCTCTCAATTGCTAGCTCAATATCCTTTGGCATGTCAGCCTATCTCTCACTTGAGATGAACCTCTAATGGATATAATGGTAGCACACCATGGACTAAGAAGGCAAAGAACCCCAACTCCATCATACTCTTCCAAGGCTAACACTCCAAGACTCAAGACGTTGCTCACTAGAGAACTCAATGAGAGAGATAGTAGCAAATGAAAGGATGATGACTACCTCCTAAACATTAGTGTTTATACTTGTGAAATAGTTACACTTCAAAGTTACTAATTATTGGAGTAACTCAAGTACTAGGCTAAAAGTCAAATAAAGTTAAAAAGCTAAAGGAATATTCATGGGAATATTCTCCTAAGCATATGGTCTTATCTTGATCCAACCACTAAGTCAAGAATACCTTCACATGGGCTATCCTTGGACTATAGAAGAATTAAAAAAAAAGGCTTGTGGGTCCAAGAGTTCTCAACTCTTTCCTCAAAGCCAAACACCTAGGAATAATACCAAGTCAACGTACTAGAATCCAAGATAGTGGTGCTCATCTTTTTCACTTTCTCTAAAGTAAGGTTTCATGTATCTTAACTATGACTAATTTTAGCTAATCATGACTAATGTAGAACAATCCTTTATCTCTATATAAATAATATCTCTCAAGCACGTATAATACCAAACTAAATATCACAATAGCACATACATGCACTAATGGGTGTTACTGTCCTTTTCTCCAATTGATGAATCTTAAGTGCTAGAAGCTCTTCCTTAGATATGAAATGTTCCCAAGGTAGGACACTCCAAGTGGGTATTTGCTCCTCAATTTGCATAATCAATTTCTACCCATGTATCAACTCCAATGGCATGTAGTTGGTTACCAAAATATGAAACGGTGTGTCACACCATTCATAACATCCACCTAGATTGCTTGGACTCTAGAGTAGTAGTGTTGGTAGTGAGGAGTATTTTGGTAGTTACTCATAGGCTACTTGTTGATGGTCAGATTTCATGTTCAAGGTACTAACTACATGGTGGGACCCATCATCACTTGCACCATTCTCACGTTGGATGTGCCATCAATGAGACCATTAGGGTTTGAGACCTAGCTCATGTCCAAGGATATACTTTCAAAGTGCAGCTCTAGAGAGCTCATTTCTTTGATGTTGAGCCTTTGAGTTGTTGACTATGGTGGATAGAGGCCGGCAAGCATCACCTAGATTCTCTAAGCTAGAGTGGGTGAGGTTTGATTATAATCAATGCCCAATTATTGGCAGATTATTGAGTGACATATCAAGTATTGATTTGATTGAGTGTGATTTGAGTTATATAAACAAATTGATTATTGTGGTACTTTAGAGTCCATGTATGACTTATATGTGAGTTGTGTATCTATAGTGTGTGATGTTAACACACTATATGTATATTGTGTAGCAATATAGGTGCACATCGCACATATTGTGTAGCACAATAGGTGCGATATGCCCATAGAGAAAATTGTAAGAGCTTTGGCCACTTGGTATACTTTCAAAGTAGGCGGATGACCTAGCTCACTCTTGGTATTTACCTCTAGTTTGTAAGCTATCATTAGAGCCAGTTAGACTCCACATCTCTCAAATAAATCCTAGGCTTCTTGTGTATTTAGTTCTCCTTAATCTGCTATAATTTCTCCAACATACTTGTATGTACAAATCACATCCTCCGATAGAAATTTGCAAACAACTTTCTTTGTTTTGGTCCTCAAGGCTTATCCTTCCACTTGGTTAGGAAAATCCTCCTGTGCCAAAACCAAGTACTACATTTGCCATATCTCAATTGGTATTGTAACCAGATCCACAACCCACTTGAAATACATTACAAGTGATAGATAAGATGCAATCCATGGTTATGTCAAATATTTGAGTATGTTTGGAAGATTTTACACATATCTACAAATTAAACTACATCTTTGTACATATTATGCCACCAATACCTCTCCTTTAGTTTAGGAAAGGTAGCATAAATACCCCTTGAAGAAAGCTAAATAGAGTGATCAGCCTCTATAATAGGTTATGTGCAATGAAGAGACAAGGAAGCTACTAATCATAGAATTCTATGAGAACCCACAAGCTCTCAAGGAATTCTTTGATCAATACTTCCTTGTATCCTAATTGCATATAACTTCCTGTGGAAGCTTGCCATTCTATTTATCTTTCTTTCACAAATAACCTCCTTCCAAAAGGTAGTTATATGCTTTTTGTCTCAATCGCTTATACCAAGCATCATTCCATTCTAGTTGCTTGGTCAGGGAGGTAAAGTAATGCTCAATATCCAACCATTCTCCTTCATAAAGCTCTTCCATGAAGAACTTAGGATGCTCATACTCTCCCACTTGAGCCCTCAAGAGAAAGTAGTGCTTACATCTTTGGCATCATCAATCATTGACTCTTGATCTTGATACTCAACCCGGGAGAGCATATCTAAAACTAGATTATCCTTGCCCGCTATATGTCAAAACTCAAGATTCAAGGAATTAATGCATGTTATCCATCTAAGCATCACAATTTTTGGTTGTTACAATTTGTAATCATCCTTCTAATAATGATAAATAATTTGTCTCAACTATAACTAGTGCACAATTGGGTAGTCCTTTGCAGACTTCATCATATAATCATTCCCCAAAGCTTTCATTTAACATGAAGGTAGACACTTTGGTGCTCACTTAGTACCTTTGCCCCAAATGCACTGCATATCAGTTCCCATTTTTTTCATCATGCCCTATTGCTCAACCAATATCTACATGACTAGTATCAATTGTGAGTAATACAGATTTTTTTCTCATAGTTGATCCATTGTAGTATAGGTGGAGGGGATAAAAACTGTTTCAGCTTTTGAACTGCTTCTGTGTATCTCTCTTCCTATCCAAACTTTTGACCTTTTTGCAATAAACCATAAAGAGGATTTATTATGTGTGCAAAGTGCAATATCAACACATGATAAAACATGCAAGCTCCCAAAAATCTACTCACTTTTGTTGGTGAGTTGCATGTGTCCTTCATCCATTGAATCATATCCACCTTGCTTGGATCAGTTTGTTACCAAATCATCTACATGAATGCCCAACAATGACCACCTCTTCAATCCCAAACTTAGATTTAGCATCCAAAAAGGTCAAATAAACCTCCCCAAGATAAGATAGGATCTAATCACAATCTGAAATTTCATCAGCTATAAACCTACAGCACCTCCTTTGGTCCACTACTTCATCCTTCTCTTTCTCTATGCACCTTTTTATTGAAATATCATCCATAAAAGACATTGTCTTTTTTAGAATGAACTCTCTAAGAACTTTATTCATTTCATTCATGAAATGTGCAACAAAATTTTTTGCTCCTTGTGGCAACATAGATATCCTCATCAATCCAATAGCATCCTTATTGTGGTAATGTCTCTTCTCCTTTCAGCAAGTTGGAATCAGTCATAACCAAAGTGTAGATCTCCCAAAGAATATATGGCTCTAATTGCAAAAGCTTCAGTAAACTCCCCAACAATTGACCCTATCCTTGTGTTCTTGATTGTCACATGATTCAATGGCTTCATATCTTGAAATATCATCCATAAAAGACATTGTCTTCTTCATAAAGAACTCTCTAAGAACTTTATTCATTTCATTCATAATATGTGCAATAAAATTTGTTGCTCCTTGTGGCAACATGGATATCTTCATCAACCCAAATGGCATCCTCATTGTGGTAATGTCTCTTCTTTGTTCAACAAGTTGGAATTGGTCATAACCAAATTTTAGATCTCCCAAAGAATATATAGCTCTACTTGCAAAAGCTTCAGTAAACTCTCCAACTATTGACCCTATCCTTGTGTTCCTGATTGTCACTTGATTTAGTAGCTTCATATCTTGAATGAATCTCAAAGCTCCATTCTTCTTAGGCATTGTAAACCAGAAACTAAAATAAGGCTCAAAGGATGAGTCTAGGATCTTTGTATCAATTTTCACTCTAAACCAAGAGCACCTTCTTTGATATACTACTATATTCTCATCCTCTAGTGGTACTTGGAGAAAATCATTGAATTTCATTTTCACTTTAGGTAAAGAACCCCTCCTTAAATAATCCCGGTTGCACTCATGATTTGCAGGTATAGTGAGAAATTGCCCTACTTCTTGCCATCTTGGCTCCTGATCTAAACATAAGCACAACTATCATCAACGACTTTGGTCTTTATCTTTATCATTGTAATGATGGTTTGTCCAAGGATCACCAAGTATGATGTAATCTATTGAACAAAGAAGTTTGGTTCAATAACCACATCTCCAACCTTAATTTTCACATGTGAGCAGGCACCATAGAGCTCTCCCTTGGTGTTATTTTCTCCTCCAATCACCCAACCATGCTCTATATCAATTGGCCAATTCTCAGGCTTGTAGTGCTCCTTGGGAACAATGTTAATTTCTGATTCATGATTGATAAGAGCAACCACAACATCTGTCAAATTATCTTCACCAAGATTTAAATGGTAGCTCTAGCTTAAAGCACTCTAGTATAGTGGTTAAAGATCCCATTGCCATCCTCATCTATTGCAAATCTGACATTCCAGTTGTTGTAGCAATTGAGCTAGCTCTAACTCCTCTTCTTTGGTAATCGTAGTATCAAGAGCATCCAATAGAGCGGTTTCTCCAATCAATTGTCACTTGCACTTGATGGTGTCTATGAAATCATGAAACTCCTTCTTGTTAATTCCAAGGATCTCTCAAAGAGTAAAATCCACCTTGGTATTGAGTACTCTTTCTTTTAGAAATCCTTTTAAGTCAATAGCCATTTCAATATTAGATTGAAGCTTGTAAGTGGCTGGTTTACACTTCTCCTTCCCTTTTCTCTTCATGATTTTTCAAAATCAAAAGGCAAGGTATCCTCCATGGCCTCTTCTTGTGGAGGTACCAATCCTTGCTTTGGGAAGCACCTTCTTGAAGGAATCTATCTCCACTCAATTGTCTTTTTTGAGTTGTTCCCTCTTCACCAAGCTCTATGTCAACTCTCCTTCACTTTTCTTGATGAGAGCTTCATGCTGGTTTCTTGCCAAGTAGGCATGAATTGCCATAATACCTATTGGATCAGTCCATTGAGTGGCTTGCCTTATTTCAATAGCAACCCATAATAGTCTTCCTTCTTGTGGTGTTCCACTTCTCCATTTTGTGCAGAGCATTGCTCCACATGTGTCCCATATCTACATGCTTCACAAATGCTTCACCTCCATCCCCTACTACCTCCACTCCACAAGAAATGGCCTCAATTTATTTAGTAACTTGTTATGATAAGAAATTCTCCAACATCTTCTGCATTCTCCCCCTCTTACAATTGGTTTTCAAGATTTCTCTTGTCTCTTTCAAAGTAATCTTCCCATCCTTCTAGAAACCACCCCTTGCTGAATAATATCAACAAAGTTGCCACACTCCTTCCTAGTGTGTTTAATATCATCACAACAAATGCACTTTTTAACATAGCCTTGCTTTGTCACAATTTTGGTTTCAGAACTACTTCCTTTCTCCTCCAACCTTGCCAAATTGATTTGCAAGTCTCTCATCCCTTTCACCAAATCATTGATGGTGGTTTTTTATAATGGAGTTGTGATAATAAGATTAGGGATCCTTGGTGCTATGGTAAGACATATCATTAGCTATCTTGGAGCCCTTGTGACCATAGGTGGTATCACTTCTAGTCTTACCATCACATTCCCTCTATGGTATTCTTGCTTGGCAAGACTACTCAGTGCTTTTGAAAACCTTCTCCAATCAATGTTGCATCCACTATCCTTGGACCAATCCTCCAGCAAGACCTCCAACTCCCGTTATAGCTTATTGTTTGCTGATTGTAGAAACAACTTCACTTTTCACTCTCAAGCATGAGCTTCTCCATTCTAGACAATTGTGAATATTATCTCTCACACTCCTAAAATAGCTCAATTGCACTCAACCCCTTGGCACTTTTTCTCACCCACTCTATGAATGACTTCTTACTTACCCTATCCATATCCTATAAGCAATACTCCTTCTTTAGATGAAAATAAAATCTCTCTCAACTGCCTCCATGAGCTCAAATGACCTCCTTTACGTGTACACAAAGCTCTTAGATAACCGCAAGCTCAAATATGCATCTCTTGTTCAAGAAACTTTTTGAGCTCCATTTCCTTTGAATAATTTAATATGGTCCTCCTATCAAATTGATCCAACATCCCCACAACCAATTATAAGGCTTTAGTAGCTATTGACTCCTTATGTTCTACAACTTAGTGTTATTGCATATATAGTGCAAATGCTTGGAACATTTGCGCTATAGTCGGATCAAGCTATAATGTAGGTTTCTCTACAAAGCTATTAGATTCTCTACGCTCTTGTCTGATCTCCTATCCATATCTGCCAAGAATTTTCTTTCTAACTCTCCATCCCATAAGTATCATCTTGAGTTCATCAATTATAATACTTTGCCTTTCTCTCTTTGGGAACGCATAGGATGCTTAGCTATGGAGCTTACAAATCAAAGGTTATATAAGCATATCACTATGAGTCTGAGCATGCATGTTACCCAACCATTGAAACTCTCCACTCTTGTTTTTAGTATTCCTTCTATTAGGTAGGGAAATAATGTGCAACCTAATATGTCATCATAACATGCACTCCTTGTGTCATGGTCATCACTTCCAACATTACCAAGGAGAAATACACAACATTCCTAGAAGGAAAGAACCTAAGTGCAACACCCACACACCAATCCAAGACAATTGGGCATACAAAGAAGCATGCAAGCCTAGAGAGGATCCAACCACAAGAATTCAACAACTCTTTATGCTTTTGGAAAAAATCTAATTGAGCCTCTTCATGTGTACTCAAGTTGATTTTAATCTATACTCTAAGTTTCTTCCAATTTTTACTCCAACTTTCAATCCAATTTTTATTCCAAGTGGGGAAATTCCATGTATTTTTCAATAGGGAAAATTCTTTGCAACTCAAATAAGAATAACTTTTTCAATGTTGCTTTGGTTCAAATGAACTAAGCCTCAATGAAAAGCATATGAGATAAGATTTCCTATGGTATGACACAAGCTATAATCTAACCACTATAGCTCCCTTGACAAGATCTCAAACTTATCAAAAAAAGTTTTAAAATTTCCACCCTAATTTTGAAATCCCTAATTGAGTGTTTGCTCTTGGTTCTCGGCAACCAAAGATCAAAGGTACACATAATCCTCACAAATACTCTAACAACCTAAAATCTTCAATCATAGTTACAAAAATGGGAGAATTGACATCCAATCATGATTAAAGATAGAAATGTTCTACCTAGCTTACAACAATATTTCAATAGAACTTATTACATCAATTCTCACTTTCCATAGACCCAAAGCCAACCAAATATTTCATATTAGCTTGTTGTGCCTTTATCTAAACCCTTGCAAAGTTTGATGGAAAAATTCTGACCTCAATCCTCAGATATGGATCAATTGAGTTGGGCTAACTTGTGAGCTCTACAAATCTAAGTATGGTTGATCCAAGCCCCTGAATTCTCTACTTTAGGATTCATATGAAACCTTTGACCAGAGGAGCAAGACCTAACTATAAAAAATACTATAAATTTGCATAAGCTGATTCAAACCATAACTTGAAGAAGGACCAAACTCCTAATCTGATCATCATCTCATCTCCAACACTTTACTTTCTAGAGCTCTAAATTCAATAGACCAGATTTGATTTGAAATTGATCCAAAAATAAAAAAGTTGTAGTCAACACAAAAAATTCTCTATCTACTCTAAAACCCCATTTAAAGATCATGAAAATCTATTACAAAACTCTCCAAAATTTCAGGTTTGTGCACCTAGGTTTAGATTCTATTGTCCTTGATTCAATAGATCATACCCCTTTGAGAATCTGCTCAGATCACTTGGTTTTTGTCTTCAAATTATGACCTAATAGCTCCTCTCTCTTTGATTATGCACACCTTTTCTAAAATGCCCTCCCCTAACTCCTTGGTCAAAAACCTCCAGACTTCTTCTCTGGGGACTCAATCACTTGCATTTTTGTCATTTAGTTGTTTCTCTTTTTGCCAAATGGACCCCACAACTCCAACTTGAAGCTCTTGAATGAGATTAAGGTCTTCTCCATCTATAAGAACATATAGATTTTCAAGTCCCAAACCTGCTCATAGGTAAGTACATGAAGAACAATTGGATACGGGCTTCTCATCACCAACTCCACAAATGTAGCCCCAAATTGTGCTACCACCCAACCCCAAAGTTTGTCATGGTGTAGAATTTGAAGCTTGATGAAAAAAAGATTTAGGAGCAATAAATAGGAGCTATTACATCTCCTACTCAAGTTTTTCCTCAAATGTTCTCACGCCCATGTTCTACTACAATGTTCACTTCTCACGTCCTCCTCTCACTTGAGACTCCTAAAACTAAAACACACCTGATCTATCAACTCTCTACCATCTATGTACATACGAGCCTTCAAAGAGGACAAGACCATAATCTATATAGCCAACCATATACATATACATATATGTAGATTGCTCATATGACAATAGTTCAACTAGGGAATCCCTCCTACAATCTACTCCAATAATGTGGAGATAAACCTTACTAAACCTCCTTTTCACTAGTTGAGCAAACCACAACATGAGATTGATAATTTTTTGGATGGTACCAATAGATTGATACCATCCAAAAAAGACCACTTGGCATTGCAAATATAGAAATATTATGACAAAATGGTGGTTGCTTCTATTAACACCAAATTGAATACTACATTGCTAAATGTCCAACTAGGAATAAATGACCTTGACATTGCCAGAATGGAGGTTTGGGAACATGGGGATCAAGGAAATGAAGAATCCTAATAAGAGATATTGAGCCACTTACTATTGAACTTGATTTTTTGATGTGATTGAATGCAAGACCTATGCAATTTTGATATACTTGCAAGGTATAATATCTGATCATGATTGTAGGATTTTGGTTGATTACAAAAGTTTTGAGAATTGCATGTTTATGCAATTAGTATAGACATGCAATTCTATCAAGCTAGTATTTGGCAGTAAACTAATGATAGCAAATTGTAAAACTTACATCGGGAACTAATATTTAGAGTGTATGAGATTTGTAGTAGCTCCTCAAAACGATGATATTGTTCTAGGTCTTCCTTGGCTTAAACATCATAAGGTTCAATTTGATTGTGCATGATGATAAATTCAAGTACAATTCATAAATTCAAGGTAAGAATTATTAATTTTTATTTGGCACCTTTGAGTAAGACATATATAAATAGTCAATCTTAAGATGAGAAGTTTGTAAATATAGAAGTTGTAGAGCAAGCTTTGGAGGAAGATATTCTTATTTTTATGATATGGATCAAGCCAATTATGGGACGAGAATTTGATGAGGATCAAAAGCCTCATCAAGCCAATGGTTTATTAGATAATTGAGGAGTTTGCAAATGTGTTTCTAGATTATAGTCCAAAGAAGTTACCTTCTAATTGTGATATGGCTTTCAAGATTAAGTTTTTGCCAAGTAATGCTCGATGAGTAGACCAATCTATTGGGTCTCACCAAAGGAGTTAGAAGAGCTTTCAATAAACTAACTAAGTATTGGAGAAGTATTTCATATGGTATAGTAATTCTCCTTGGAGAGCATGAATAATTTTTGTACCAAAGAAGGAGGGAGGAATTTGCTTTTGAATTGACTATCATAATCTCAATAAATAAATTATGAAGAATATGTATGCCTTGCCTTGAATTGATGACTTGTGGATCAATGGAATGGAGCAAAATCCTTCTCTAAGTTGGATTTTCAAGTAACTGTTGGTAGATTCCTATTAATAGAGAGGATGTTCAAAAGATTACCTTTTGCTTAGGGGTATGGGCATTTTCAATAGAAAGTTTTACTTTTTGAGCTCACTAATGCTCCTATAGTTTTTATGGATCAAATGCATTGGGTGTTGGATGAGATATTGGATTGCTATGTGGTGATCTCCTTTGATGATATTTTAATCCATAATAAGACCGAGGTAGAACACATGAATCATGTATGAGAAGTCTTAAGATAACTATGCTAATAGAAGTTTTATTGCAAGAGTCAAAGTGTACCTTTTGGCAAATAGAAGTTACATTCTTGGGTCATGAGGTCTCCTTGGAGGGGATCAAGATGGAAGAGGAGAAAATCAAAGCCATTTTTTATTTTCCTACTCCTAAGGATGTTATGGAAGTCCAAGCATTTAATAGATTTATAAGTTTTATTGAGAGGTTATCCATAATTATACTCATGTGGTTGCACCGTTGATTGATCTCTTAGGAAATACATCAAGCTTTGCATGGACCACAAAGCAAAAAGAAGCATTCAAGAAATTGAAGCATATGGTATCCTTACAACCCATTCTCCAACCATACACCTCAACTACCTTATGTGGTTGATGCTGATAATTCTAACTTTGGCATTGGAGCAATGTTGCAACATGAATGTCCAAATGGTTTACATCGTATTGCTTTTGCATCTTTCTAACTAAACGTAGCAACAAGGAATTATTTAACCTAAAATTGAGAACAACTAGTAATGGTATATGCCACAAAGGTATGGAAACATTATTTCTTAAGGAAACAAGTGATCATGCAAACCAATAACAAATCTTTGTTGTAGACCTTACATTTGGAGCACATGAAGAATTGACATCATTAGTGAGAAAATTAATTGCAATTTTTTGACATCAAGCTTGAGTAAAAACCTGGCAAGTTCCATGTCATTCTCATTGCCCTATCATAATGTCTTGATTTGAAGATTCTTCTTGAATCTCCCATGATAGTAGTATTTACGATAATGTCAATAAACTCAAAGGTACACAAAGAGTTCAATACTACTTTACAACAAGTCCACTTCTCTTAGTTGGTGCAAAGTTTTTTTGCAAGGAGAAAAAAACTTTCTCCTTCAAGGAATGCCTTCTATTTTGTGAGAATCATGACTATTATGCAACTTCAAGAAGCCCATGACTTACCAATCATTAGTCATTTTCATGTAGAAGAAAACGTAAGTACTTTCCAATATCAATGTTGGTGGTCAAACATGGCATGAGAAGTTCAAGATTTTGTTTGATCTTGTTAGAGTTGCCAATGCAACAAGATCAACAACCAAGAACCAGAGCTCAACCACTTTCCATTTGAGCTCCTCATTGAGAACATGTAGGCCTTAATCTCATTACACCCTTGCCCAAAAGGGATCAAGACCATATAGCCATTGTGTTGTTTGTTGAAAAACTTAGCAAGCAGATTCACTTGGCACCATTGTGGATATCATGGATGCTCCAACACTAGCCAAGATCTACTTTGATATTATCTTCAAGCACCATGGAATGCCAAGGGTTCTCATCTTTAATTGTGATCCTTGATTTATTGGTAAATTTTGGCAAGCGCTCCTCAAACTACTTGGCACAAAGTTTGCTGTCTATGGTCTATCATCCTCAAATTGATGGGGAAAATGAATGTGAAAATCACACACTAGGAGAAATGCTTTGTGCTTTTGTCAATGTTCACCATATTAACTAGGATGCTTGTCTTGCAATTGCTTCAGTTTGCCTACAATAATTCCATGTTGGCAAGCATTAGTTTGTCACACTTCCTCCTTAATTTTGGCCAAGACTCTCCTGTTCCACAATCCCTTCTTGCTTCCTTGCCATCTCACAATCCTCATACTTCCACCTTCTTGTCCATATTATATAAATCATTACAACAAGCTAAGTCTTATCTTCTTGTCACTCAAAATTACCAAAAGCTATATTGATAGACATCATCATGATCTCATCTTTCAACTAGGTAATAAGGTCATACTTTCTTTTTGTAACTTTCCTCTCCCATTGAATATCCAAGTTTTTTAACTTGTTACTAATTAGATAGGTCTATTCAATGTTACTCAAATCATTTCTCATGTTACCTATCAACTTGCCTTGCTTAGTTGTATGCGAATCCATCATATCTTCCATATTTTAAAGTTAAAATCCTTTGTTTCTAAGTCCATCTTCCTTTTCTACTTGTGTCTAATGCCCCTCCCCTCACATCCATATCAAAAATCATATACTTTCATGCCATGACATCCAACATTGTTGCAAACAACATAAAGAATATAAAGTTCTTCAAAAAGGATATCCTCTTCACGATGCCACATAGTATCTCCTTTCTTATCTATGCAATGCACAAATGGTGATCCAAGAGTTTGAAGATTCCATAACAACAAAAGGACACTACTGACTAGTGGCAAGGGACATCAATGTTAAAGATTGAGGATAGAATAGGCAAATAGAAGGCCTAAGTGGAAGATTACATTAGGATTCTCAAGTGAGGGAAACTTGAATGCCTGCTTTGAGCATGGCTAAGGTATTTATAGGTAACTTAGGTACAAGACTCCTAAGGAGCTTCCAAGATAGGTTCCTTCTAAGAGCCACCTTACTTGGAGTGCAAGCAAAGCTAGCCACTTATTTGGCATACAAGCTAAGCTAGTTGTTACCTTAGCATACAAAATATTCTAGTCTTGGAAAGTTCTTAAAAGCTTCTCACCAAGAAACTTCCAAGGTGCTTCTAGATATTCTACCCACAAGCTTCCTTGATGCTTCTAGAATATTTTTAAACTAATTCTACTTCTTTTTGTTATATTTGGCTTAGATTAATAACTCATTAACTTCTATTAACTCATCTACTAATTCTATTTGTACTATTACCTATAAATACTCAAGCCATGCACAAGCTAAGCATTTAGAGTTTCCCTCAATTGAAAGTCCCAATGTGATCTTCAACTTTGGACTTCCATTCTCCTATTTCTCTCCTCAAGATTTTATAATGCTAATAGTCTTGGCCATGAGAAAAACCCTAGCTAAGAAGAAGATGACATCTAATACAAGCATAGCCTACAAGCCGGTGATATGAAGCGCTTGCTCTATTAGATCAACTCCCAAGTGTACCTTAGAGAATAAATGACAAAGAGCTGATTTGTTATTGGGAATAACACAATACAACATCATTGTAGACTTAGGATCCTCAAAGATATATATAACTTTCAAAAAACTATGGGTGGATAATAATTTGTAAAAGGAGTAGTTACCTTTAGCCCTTTGGTGTGTACAAAGTAAAAGGAAATCTAACCTTCTTACTATCTACCAGATAGAACTAGAGGATTTGAGTTCCCTAGAGTAGAAATAGAAATAAATGGCTACATAATTCCATCAATAATGATTGATTCAAGATCAAGAGTACATATAATGATGGAGGAGATGGCTCATAACTTAGGGTTTACTATGGGCTACACTAGTTTTGAGCCTACACCATGAATCCTTAGGTTTTCAGATAAAAAAAACAGAGAAAATTGGGTATGTCAAAGGTCCCCACTACCACTGGTAGAGTAACCTTTCATCTTGACTACATCATCCTTTGACCTATAACAAAGGCAAGTACCCAATACAAATTAGGTGACCATGGTTGTATGAAGACCAAGTGGAAGTTGACTATTTAAGTTTAGAATACCAAGTCAATGAAATCACAACCTTAAAAAATGTACTAGAAGAAGGTCCATTGTCCTAAGTGGAGCAATTTACCAACTAATTGTTAAATGATGATAAAAACTCTTCAAGTAACAATGTCATAAAATACCTCCATGCTACAAGATTGAAGATAAGATTGAAGGAAGAGATCATCCCAAAAGTTGAGAAGAGAGTTTTGGACTCTTGGGAATAGGTCAAGTGAGCCACATAGAAGGCAAGATAGTGGAGTTGTCTAGTTTAACCATGCTAGAACTAGTGATTGGGTTGCAAATGCCATTCACAATGTATGGAATTGTGGAGTGCTCCTTCAAAATGTGAGTAGGAACCTTTGTAACCTATGAAATAGGACTTGATAGAGGTACTAATTTTGCATCCAATGTGTCCTCTAGCATTGCAATGGCCTCCTTGGTGCTTAGTTTCAAATCTTGAAAGCTAAATATTGGTGTATTGAGAACCTTCTGTAACATTCTATTGGTTGAAATTTGGCATTTCACTAGCTGACTAAAGGAACCATATACATCCTCCTAATGTACATAAACTCCTTTGAGCACTTGGATTTGATGTACCAGCCACTTGTGGTGAATTACATGTAATCTCCTCTTCTCTTGCCAACAAGTTGTACTCCTCCAAAGTAGGCGGCCAAAATGATTGTGGCATGATAGCTCTAGACCCTCTAGCTTTAGTCAAGAGGCTTGAACCAGATGCAAGACCAGCGGTCTAAACCACTTATTTAGTGGTTGAAACTTGGAAAGCAACATTAACTCCTTGGTATGCAAAGTATGATGGACAAAAAAGAAGAGGAAAATTCATCAATGAGACTCGTAGGAGGTTGGTTTTTAGATAGAACCAATCTGCCACCATAGCATCACGTAGAAAACCACAAAACTAACTTGGAAGATCTGCACCTAAAGTTGAAGTAGGGACAGTGTTGAGCATGCCAAGTTGGTTGGGTGGATTTGCCTTTCAAACCAGCAAGTTGTGCTTTCAATGACTCTATCTCACGTTGCAACATTTGCACCTAAGTGGCTTGGGCCTGAAGTACATCCTTTTTGGCATGTTGAAGTTCCTTCTTCTTTGCACTCTTGCTAGAATGATCCGTGGATGAAGCACTAGAAGTTGAAGCTTGAGGAGGTTTAGCCTTGGAAGAAGGAGCAATGGTAGGAGTAGGAAAGGATGGTTTGCATAATTGCTTCATTTCAAGGAACTTGGCAAAACAAACAGCCTCTAAATGACCCTTCTTACCACAATAGTCACAAAAGAGATTTGTGGAAGGGATGCTACACTCATTAGCCTTGTGATCAGGGTGATTGCAATAGTTGCAAGAAGGGAGAATGAGTGCCACAAAATATGCTTGCTTGCCTCTTGAACATGAGTGAGTAGACCTGGTTGGTGTTGCTGGGTGGAGTTGAGGTTTGGCTTGTAATGTGGGTCTCAAAGTACTAGCTTCATAGTGTGCATGAGCTAACTCCAACTTCTTTACAATATTGTAGACATCCAACAAGGTATAAGAGTTACCAAAATCAAAGAAAACCTGTCACAAAACCTGCAAATGAAGTGTCTGGTTACCTCCAATGCATAAAGATATTGTGGGTAGCCTCTAGGTCTGTGATGCTTTGAGTGTCATGTTTCAGCTTGAGGAGCCACCTGTAGATCATCTTCAAGGTCTCATCTTTTTGTTGTGCAGATGTAGCGAGCTGCAAAAATATTTCAAAACTCTTAACAAGGAACTCCAGCTCCAAAACCAGAAGAATTCACTCATTGGTTCAACACTAGCAGGTGCATTGATAGTAGGAGGTATGTTGGCTGTAGCTGTAGCAAGTTCTTGTGGCTTAAGAGCCATTGAAGTAGGGTTGGGCTGGATTATTTGCCACTGTATTATGTAGTTGAATGGTAGTTTGCAATGTTGCTTGAGAGGCAATAGCGATAGCAAGAGCATAGGCTGGGTTAAGGACCAACGTGGTGCCCAAAATCTGAGGGGCATGTTGCTCATAAACATCCAAGGCCTCATAGTGCACATACCAAGCCAATTGCTTGAATGCAAATGCTTGAGTGAAGTTTGCACCATATTTCAACTCCAATTAAACAAGCACCATTGAGAATGTAGCCTTGAATTCCTTCCAAGATGTAGTACCTGGCCACCCACTAAACTTCTCAGTCCTTCTAGATGAGCTATTGATCTCCATATTGTATGTTGATGGTGCTAGAGCACCCTCAAAGAATGATGAGGTGAAAGGAAATACCCTATGAGCTGAAGCAGGAGTACTCCACACTCTTGCTCCTCTCCAAGGGCTTTGGTGTACTCCCAAGCTTGAGTATCCTAGCCCTAAACTTGAAACTAAACTTTGAGTTGGTGTGATACTAGGAGACACTGAAGGAGTCATTGGATGAGATCGTTGCCAAAGTGATCTTGAGTGTAATGAGATTGGAGTGAATGGTTGTGGGTCACTTCTTAACTGCCTATAGGTTTGTGGTTCAGGAATGTTGCCAGTGTTATCCTCATCAAAGGACATGATGTGCTCTTGACATACTCAACAATGTTATCATACCAAGATCTCACAACAACCGACAACTAAATGGTGAAATGTAGAAATAATCTGAATAGCAAGCCTTCTGGTATGTAGAGTCAAAACCTTAACCAAACCTAGTGAAACCTACATAGTTTGAAAGAGACTTCAATAGGTTTCAAACAACTTCAATAGCAAGGTTTTCTACTAAGTACCTTAGCAGATATGATTTTTCACAATCGTACCTACAAATGATGCTCTTAGCTAAGCACCGCAACCTTGGCTATTTACCAATGAATCGTATGCATTTGCTTGGGAGCTGGCCCTAAGCATAAATATTCCCTAGTTGATTTTTCTTGGACATGTGATGCAAGTTTGCTTCAAATCTAAGCAACAAATGGAGCATTCCATCACATTGACTAGGACCTATAGCATGCCAAAATAACCTTTAGTTCATAACTACCAAGCATACTGACCACAAGACCATGTATAGTGTACATTATCACAATGACAATTGAGATAGGAGAGGTTGACCTTTTTCTTTTTCTTTTTCTTTTTCTTTTTCTTTTACTTTTTTTTTTTTTCAAATTTTAACATGCAGCTTCTTCCTTTGTCGTTGAAGTCGTGGGATCACTTTTTGACAGCAACTTCTTCCTTTCTTGTTAGAGTTGATTTTGATAGCAACTTCTCCCTTGGTTGTTGGAGTAGCAAATCAGTTGCTGATAGCAGCTTCTTCCGCTGGGTAGCTCTACATAACTATTCAGATCATGCTAAGAGAATTGATATACCAGATAACTACACCATGAGAAACCATATTTTGAAAGTGTTTGAGGCTTCTAATATATCAAAGATAACACTTTTGATATACCAAGATTTATCAAGACTGTAGGGGATATCAAGGGCTCGTGATATGTGGACTGCCCGCAGGACTCCTTGTATCTCAAGGCTTATCAAAGTCTAGGTGATATCAAGACTCTTGACATATCGATTGACTACAGGACTCTTGACTGCCGACTCTTGATTCATTGAGTGACAATAGGACTCTTGACTGCCGACTCTTGATTTATTGAGTGCCAATAGGACTCTTGATATACCACGTGACTATAAAGCTCCTACTCAACAAGGCTTTCGATACTTGAACATCCAGATGAAAGAGAATGAAAGCTTAGATACTTTCTACACAAGAAAAGCTACAGAACAAAGAAATATTTGACAGGATCTTGCTACTGGAAATTCCCACTAACCTAGATTGAAATTTGAGGAGATACAGAGCTCTTGCTAACTTAATAATGCCGCATAGTTTAGGAAAGCAAACTATTATTTGTGTCTTAACCCATATCTTAGTTCTGTACACTGACTGCGGAGTTCACCAGATGCTCCTAAGGCAAGCACGGGATCCCAATAAACACCTCTCTCACATGTAGAGAAGGGTTGCTTGACATCCACAATTCCAATAAACATCGCTCTCATATGTAGGGAAGGGTTGTTTGACGTCCACAATTCCAAATCCCTGTGTGATGTCCCGGATGGTAAATCTTCAACAGTCATCAAATACATTCTTCAATGCCTGTCTACCCACAAGTGAATGTCAAAATTGGGGAATTTTGATTGAGAGAATCACATTCTCTAGTATTCTCTAGTATTTTTCAATAGCGTACTCCTTGCTGCCACGAGCTCACACCTGTCCAATTACCTAGGTAAGTCCTTGATTCCTCGAGGCCAAAAGGTCCCTTTCAGGCGCGTAGGTACTTCCAGCAATAAGAATTCCTACCCTCTAATTTCTTTACTGCTATCTACCATAGCAAAAACGTTCAAGCTCTGCAATCGCTCAATCAATTTTTCTAGAATTAGTCAATCTGTATGAATTGAACTGAAAGAACTGAATATAATTGCAATGTCCTAACATGAGCGTCTAGAAATCACATTGCAAACTGAAGCAATGTAGGTAAGCTTCTTTGGCTATGTGCAAATTCTAAAACAACTGCCAGAAACGGTCATGCCCTGTCCCACTTCTAGGGATGTGCTCCTAACAAAGGTACTTTGTTACAAGAACCTGAGAATACCACACAAGAAGACCATACTATAATGTGTATAACTTACCCAAATAACACTCATTCAATAAGCCAAAAACTACACATCAATTTTGGTGACATAATGCACAAGTGAGGTACATGCCCAACATACAATGAGGGCTATGTATCTCAGCATGACAATAGGAAGTTAGTAAACACAAACATGGGATGATTCCGAGTACCGTATGCTAATGTTGGCTAAAGGTAAAGGTGCCAGATTGGTGTTGGGTGGCACCCGTTGATGGTGGTTGACACTAGGGTACATGGTTTTAGAGTGGGCCACCTAGCTAATTGGACCGGTGACACTGGGGATTTGCAAGAGGGTTAGGGTTGGTCTCAAAACTCTTGAAAGTTATACTTGAAATTCAATCTCTAACGGTAAAGGTAAAAGTAAAATCAATTAAACTCATTTTCTAAAGGTAAAAGCCACCCAAAGACTCACTTCAAATACACAATCATTGAGCTTGAGCATGTGAATAGAACTAATCTGACAATTATTCAAGTACTGGAAAAATATCTCATTACATGGTAGGTTAGCTTACATAGAAGACTTGTTTTGCCTAGTTTCAATGTCTAGAAGATTTGACTATGAAAAGGTACTGACTGTATGAGATAGAATAGGCCAAATGAATCCATAATTCACAAGAGTAAATAATTTCAACACTTATTGCTTTGCCTACTATATTTGTGGTTAGAAATCTCAAAGGATGAGTAACTTTTGTCTTGGCAACACTTGTGTTCCATTGGTTGAAGGGTAAAAGGTGCCATATGGTGCTAGGAGGCACCTAGTGCCATTGGGTGATCTTGGGGTACATGCTTTAAGGGTGGGCCACCCTTGGGTGCCACCAGCCTGCATTGGAGATTTACAAGAGTGTTTAGAGTTGGCACTAGTTGGCGTTGATGATTGTATGTTTGAGAAACAATACATAAAGATAAATAATAAATTAAAAAAGAATAGATGTTAAAGCTCTTACTTCAAGATGAGAGTAATGTAAACTCAGTATTATCTTCAAGCTGAGTATATCAATATCCACCTCCATGATTGCATCATGACTTTTTTGTCCATCCAAGACCATTGATGAAGGTCATATGGTCCCCAATTGTGTGGAATCTAATGAGCCAATCTCCTTTGTGCGTATTGGTCATGTTCTCACCATCAACAATCTTTTCATAACCCTAAATTTCTCCCATGGTTTGTTCTCTTTGCTTTGTACTACACACTCTACACTTCAAACCCCACTTCAAACTCAACACTTTCTCCTAAAAAGTCCTCATGGTGCATTCTCAATATTCTCAATATTCATATGCATGCACCCATAGTGCATGCATATGAATATAAAAAGTAAAAAGTAAAAAGGATATTTTTATTCATATAATAGCAACATGTTCCTCTTCTTAATGTTGATGATAAACAAGGCAATGTTATATCAGCCTTGACGAACTTTCCTATCTACCAAATTCCACTCTATTTAGAGAATTTTTTGTATCTATTTGAGTTTCCTCAAAAAACCATCATCATCTTCTACCCAAACATCCAATCTATCTATACAAAAGTTGCATAATATAATACAAACACTAACCCACTTTAACAAATATGCATTTCTACTTTTGTCTTTAACTTACACTCTCAACTCCCTAAGTGAATGCCATCTAGCTTTCAATACTCGTATACAATACTCATTTATCATGTGTGTCTTTGCTAAATATATATTGAACTCTTTTTTGTCCTCAAATTTGGGCCTACTTGGAGGTTGGGACTAGGTGATATAATGGGATGTAAGTAGAATCACCTAAAAGATATTCTTTGGCCTCAAAACTGCTAAAACCTTCTCTTTACTTCAAATCATTCCACAATGGTGACTCTTTAATAAGTCATGTTGTAGCATGGCCCAAGCATTCATAAAAGTTAATAAAATATCAACATTAAAACCTCAATCCATTGCTCACAACTTTAATTGAAAAGCATAATTTCATATTGAAACATCTATATACTTACTCCATATAAAATCAATAATTGATCTTTTATCATCATAAATCACTTGTCCATTTATTGAATAAGAGAACTTCCTACTAAAATATATTTTTCTTTTTGCTATGGGTCAGGCTGTGAGAGGAAAAATTATTCCATCTACCAAACCTACACAACCAAGGAAACCTTTTTATGCAAAGATTGTAGATATCCTACTTCTCTTATCTTGCTTTGGCCATGTCCTTTGACTCCGCATAATACTTAATACGGAAATCATGACTTTGTTAACGAAAGCAATGGTTGAACCATCACTAATTCCCCAAATAATTAACCCTCTTGCACCATATGCCCCATTACCTTAATGCCCAAATTTATCAAGAGCCAAAGCTACTTGGATCCACACATACGTTTGCTCCCACCTATAGTTCTTCTTAAATAATTTGTTACCTTTATAAGATCCACTAATGTCAAAAATGACTCAACATCCATTTTAGTGCATGCCTTACCATCTAGGCCTTTGAAATATATAATTAAAATTTCCCTATTATGAGGATATGTATCTATCAATTTCTCTAATGTAACAACTCACAGAGCACACAAGATTGGAACTCTTAAAACTCTAATGCCCCAAAGGAGCATCTTGTTTTTATTATATAGCAAAGAGAATCCCCTCAAAGGGAGCTACACACTTAGATTAGATACATGGATTGGTGATATGTCATCAAGCTACACCCTTAGATAAGATGCATGGATTGATGACATGTCAATCCTTCTTCTATTTGGTTGATCAAACAAGTTTGACCAAAGGGGATCTTTGGAAAATCTTTGGGTAGAAAGCTCAGAATAACATGGAAGAGCTACCACTGGAAAGATCTCAATGAGACAAATAAGGGAGTAGTAAGCAACTTTTTCCCTTGGAAGACAGGAAATTCCAATTTTTTGAGGCCTAATTCTTTTGTTTAGGCCTCCAAAATTAACTTTAAAGTTTTTGGTGTGTTTTTGGCTTCTGCCTTATTAATGGAAGTCCTCTTTTGGAAACTCCTCTATCTGATCTACTTAGAAAATCATGTAAAACCTCTCTAAAAATATTATCAAGCCTATTACCAAGCCTATTTCACATGTTGCTAATTTGTCTAGTTAATGGTATTACATCTAAGTATCTATGAGAATGTGCATATTCTTATCACATAAGCAATAGTTCTAGCATATAATAATCTCCTCCTTCATTTTCACTATCTAGAAAATATCCATCTACTTTGAAATCTATTTGGATACTCCATTATATATTCTTTCTTATGTTCTTTTTGAAATTATTGGTATGTACTACCCCGTGGCATGCTTTACTTGCAAATAGTCAATTCTATACCCTTTAATTGTGAAATTCACAAGTTGTTATAAAGCTCCCGTGCTTGATAAGGTGCTCTTAGGAAAATTAGAATAGCTACTCCATACTCCATAGGGTATTCTTGAGAAGAGAAATCAAGAGCTCAATTAGCTCAAAGCAACACTAATCGACAGGGTGCTCTCAAGAAGAAAAATCATAGGGTACTCTTGAGCTCTTGAGAGGAGAAATTTAGAAAGTGCTTTCTCCATAGAAACATCAATGAGAGCTCAATCAGCTCAGGGCAACACTAAATGATAGGGAAGAAAAATCGGGAGCTCAACTAGCTCATAGTATAGTGAAAATGAATAGCATGAGTCTTCCCATGAATTTTTTCATGTGGATTTCCTCTTGAACCATTTAGGCAAATCAGACTCAAATCAGGAAATCCATTATTAACCCTAAATTAAAATTAATGTTTTAGGGTGTGTTCCGACACAAACTTCGTATCTTTTATTTTTAAAAACCACCTATTATAGACTTCATTAAAAATAAAAAAAGGTCCTAATGGATGGACAGAAGTTAGTAATATACAAGAATGTGCTTGTTGACTGCCATAAAGACTTTTCATAAATTTGTAAATACAGTTTAAAAAAATACGAAGCATCGTAACTATATTTCTGATTTAGCTTTTTTGGCTAACGTAAATATTAGTAAAAATGGTGACCAACTATCTGAAAAATTTTATGGGTCTTGAACGGGAGTACACGGGCTTTTACGATTACATTTCTATACCCGTATAGAAATTATAACGCGACTAATGAATTTTTTCTGGTTACGGGATTGCCCGGGAACTAGCATTGTAAACTTGAAAATCCGATCGATTTAGCGAGTAGAGGAGGCCTAGATATTTATTGACTCCCTCAGTGTGAAATTTTGTCCAACTAGTGTAAAGCATTGTTTTCCTACGCGGTCGCCTTTTTCTCGTATAAAGAGGGAAGGAAAGAGGATATCAATCTGGCGGTCAATTTTTCAGGAGGAATGGAAAGAGAATTTGATGGAATCCCGTGCCTTCTCTCAACACTCAATTGAGCCTGCAAAGTCGCTCACCAACTGAGACAAATAGAGAGCGGATCTGGGGAGCCATAAATGGAGTTCAACATGGCAGAGAGTTGCACAAAGCTGGCCTCGCCAGGTCTCTGTCAGACATCAAAAGGTCTAGGAAATAAGGGTCAACAGAAATGACAGTCTTGTCTCTAGTTTTTCTAATTGCGAATCAACGTCCATGCCGTAAGAAATATACCCCGCAGAAAATTTAATTGCATCAAAGGGTGCCGATTTGAGGTTGAATGCTTGTGAACGTATATTAACGAAGAAGGACCAGTCTTTTGAATAACTAATTTCGGCATAAAGATATACAGTATTGAGCTTGCTGTCGCTGTCTGCAACTTCCAACCGGGGAGTTTACAAACAGTCTGCAGGATCATCATTACAATATCATCCGTAATAGTTCGAGCTCAGTCAAAGTTCCCGTCAACGTTGCGCACTGCTTACGAAATCGTCTGCTCGTCACATCCTTTGCGTGCGAAGTGAATAATGCAGCTGCACTTGATCTTTGGTGTTCGCTGGGGGAGGAACTATGGCAGTGAGTTACATGGATGGAGATTGATGTAGTACAATTTAGTGCCACACATTGTGCATAAAAGGATTTATGCACATCGCACTATGTGGGGCACTCGAGGAGTTAGAATTATAATGTCGAACTTACAAACCTTGATGTTAACTTTTCAGGGACAAACAAGGTTCTGATCTCTGGACTGGATGTCGAGAGTGCGCCTTGCAGGTGCAATTACTGTAACCATTCGCTTAGGTCCCCATTTTGATATGGTGAAAAAAAGCGGACTTTACAGGGATGCGGACTTAACTCTAAACTGTACTTTTAAACCCTAATAAATGTCCCCATTTTGATACGGTGAACAAATGCGGACTTTTCAGGTATGTATACCTGAAAAGTCTAAACTGTATTTCTAACCCTAATACATGTCTTTGTCTCCATGGAACTTGCTTCGGTGACCTTCATCCTGCACAATGAGCTCCCAATGCACTTTTAAGTGCAAAGGCAAAGGGCCGTGTTTGAATGATCGCAAATAAATGGAAACAGTAGCCTTATCAGAGCAACATAAGCCTCCATTTATGCAAAGCATTGCTCATCAATTTGAGGTTGATGAAAAGACAATCCACAAATTGAAATCTGCAAAAGATGTTATTCGTCAAAGAGCCCAAAGTGTAGATCAGACGACTAAGGAGACTACTTTATGAGTGTCATAGATGATGCTTCCTAAAGCAAAAGATAAAGTAGTTCAATGGATTGATGTTGGGTGTTGAATAAATCTCGTATTACCAACTATGCTCATTTGTCATAAACCAAAACAGATTGCTTGTGTTGGGTGTTGAATGAATCTCGTATTACCAACTATGCTCATTTGTCATAAAATGAAACAAATTGCTCATGCTTTGGAAATCCCAGAGGATAAAATCAAAGCCTCTTGGGGTTGGTTTGCCAGATTCTGCCATCGGTGTGGTTTGCACTCCATCAATCTGTTTGGAGAAAGGGGCGAAGTTGACAGAAATGACCCTGAAATTCTTAAAGCATTGGGAGAGTTAGACTCTATTGTCAACCAATATGTGTGTACAATATGGATGGAATGGGTTTATTCTATCATCTTATTCTATGATAAATATTGTTGTTGCACACCGAAGACCTTTCTACGTTCAGAGGGAGAAAGAGGTCCAAAAACAGAGTAACACTTATTTTTTGTTGCAATGCTACATGGACAGAGCGTGTTCTATTATAATGATCTTATTCTATGATACATATTGTTGTTGCACACCGAAGACCTTTCTGCATTCAGAGGGAGAAAGAGGTCCAAAAACAGAGTAACACTTATTTTTTGTTGCAATGCTACATGGACGGAGCGTGTTCTGTTATAATGATCGGAAAAATGAGGGAGCAAACTTGTATCTTTTGAATTTTTTGAACAATCTCTTATTTTCAACAAAAGAATACTTGGATCTACGTTAGATATTGAGTTGTATGTTTGAAAGCATATCAGACACAAAGTACTATTGATTCTTGATAGCTAACCTGGGCATTCCTCAACTTTCAAAAGGAACGGTATAATGATTTTTTGTCCTCTGAATATCATTTTATGGAAACAGCCAATGGATATGGTCATTTTGTGAAAACAACCAATGGATATAGGTATAATAGCTGTAGTTAAAAAATGCTACAAATATTTGTTAACCAAGGAAATCATTGCATCTCATGACAATCCCAAAACTTTGAAAGATAAATTGGTATCAGTGGCTTAAAAATGAAATGAGAGCTGCAAGAGTCGCTTGTGGTAGGCTTCCACATCTGTTATTCTGGATGTTGCTAATTTGGTGAATATCGCTTGGAGTGAAATTATGACAAAAAAATTGTTGTAAACTTTGATAGACAATGGTTCGACAGCTCTGACAGTGATCAAATATCAATGAGATTTGTAATCTGTTGCTGGACTCTAATATCCTTATTGACCCTGGCGACTTCTAATTTGCAATGAGATTGAGCAGTGTCTGAATGATGACTCCGCATTATTTAAAGACATTGTCATGGAAGGAATTGACCAGTCAATGGAAGATGCACTCAGAATCATCGATGGTGAATCTGATGGAAGCAAACATGGCCGAAACTGATCAGTAACAGGTTATCTTGAACTCGTTGCAAAACGCCATCAACCTTGAAGGAGTGAGCTTCACTGTTCACCGTTGCCAGATCATATTAATCAGGCCAAAGCCGCGTTGACTATGGGGCAAAGTGGTAGTTCTCTTATTGCCCTCAACGAATGGAAAATAGATGTCAGATGACTTCATATGATATTTCTGACTTATATGATTTTTCTGTAGGTAGCTGAGAAAATATTGTATTCAATGAGAAATTCAATCCAAAAATACGAATTTAACGGAGATGCGGACTTAAGCTAATGGTTACTGTACTCTCCAGACCACTTTCACCGGTATGTACCGTAGTTTCAGTGATAGAGATGCTGGATTGCAAAATCCACTATTTGTTGGCTGATTCCGTGTCACTCAATAGAAATAGAAATTCTCCACCAAGCCTACGTATGCGGCTCAACGGAACATACGCAATCAAGAGGAAAGATGCTGTGCATTGGTGATTTGCCCAGATCTGCCATCTCCTGCACGCTCGTGCTATGATTACGAGCCTCCTTTCGCGGTCTGTCACTGCAATTTCCTACAAGCGATATTGTCAAACGATAGGTATTGACGGTAAGGAAGCGCGCACGTACTTCACGAAAGAGGAGGGAATAACGCAGAGTCGTTCCCTCCTCGTTATAAAGAGTCATCGAAATGGCAAAATGATAACTCCACACGTTGGAATACTTTCAATCTTGGACGAATGGAACCAAGACCGAGATTCTTTGTCGTTCATACGTACTTCTCCAATGAACTGCCGAAACTCAGCTGTTACCAGGTTGCCTTGTTCTTTCTCGTAACGGGATTTGAAACTGCCCATGTGTTACTGCCTTGAAGCAAATTACGTTAGCTGGGTTTCTCCGCAAAGACTCGTCCATAACTATACTCATAGCAGGTGGAAAAGAGTAATTGCTTATAAGTAATTGCTTGCTGGATTAACCGCTACCGAAGTGTTGGAATGATCATGATTTATTGCTTCCACATGGTGTTCTCTTGAGCATTCTTATTTAGTCTAGGTGAAACTGACCAGGATTTTGTTGCTAACCTTTGGCATACTCGAATGCGAGTGTGCGTTATAGACGTTATACAGTATACGGTATGATGATAGCCAAGCATCGATGCTCACTCTTCTCGGGTACTGTAACGCTAGACTGGCCTGGTGGCTAGACAGCACGAACGTACCGACTAGTACTACAGTAACTGCTTGGCCCTTGTATATGGAAGACAGACGTGGTGAAGGGGACATTCTTCCATGTTTGATGGAGTCCTTCATCTCAACCTGCAAACGGCCCACGCCCACACCCAATCCCACATGCAACGTAATACTGTAGCAAGGGATATCTTATTCCACTAAATTGTCCTAAACCTCAATTAAAACACGAGGCGTCGGTCCTCGTTAGAGCCGTCAGTTCCCTCCTTCAGAACAAGCTTGTGTTGTGCAGTCTTACTGGAACGGAAGGCGAAGCGTATTGTTGAGAATAAAATTGAGATATCAGTCCTCACATGGACATCTCGATGGCTGGACTGGAAGTCAAATACGTGTATGACTTATTTATACACTCGCTATCTCATTCTATCTTGAATTGCTCACTCTATGCAATTGCCTCCACCCGAGCCACCCGTTTGCAATCGGATAACTGTACATTCAACTTCAAAGCAGCCCAGATCCAGAAATTCTAAAGTACATTCCACCTATGCCACAAGGTTATGGCGACATTAGACCATGTAGATCACTTGAGGTCAAGCCTAAGAGTTAGTATTCATCATCTGAAGTTTCTCTAGGCATATACATGTGACATGATGTTACGAGAATACACTATTAAAATTCTCACTGTTTGATGCCAAGCGAAGGGTGACCAAATTTCTGGAATCAATTTGCATACTGTCGGCGGAATTGGAGAAGCAACTGGCCGTTTTTTGGTGGTGAAAGGTAAAGTAGGGACGATCTTTATCCTTACTCGGATAATAAAGGGAGATTGAGCGTGATATAGAGAATGCCAACTGACCTATAATTGAGAACGGTCCTCTTTCTCTTCTAGAAATCCTATAGGCTTTCTCACTTATATCTACAACGGCTAGATGCTATCAGTGTACTTGCAATAGAGTGCTAAAATATCTGGGGTACCTTGGGGAATAAAACCAAAGATGAGAGATGGGAAGCGTTTACTATGGGAATTAAATTTTGTCTTTATGAAAAAATGCCACTTAGTTACAGATTAGAGGTAGATTCAAATTACCCATCCTGAATAAAACTTAATATTCTTCAATCATGGAATATTACATGTAACCAACTTCTAGCATTTGATTATATTGAAACAAGATTTTAGAAACGTAATAAGTAATAATCATAATATAAGATCATTTTGAATGTTGCATGTCTCATAAATTATTGGATTAAATATGTCAATTTATTTTATTCTTATATTTCATGCGTCTACAAAACGACAAAACATGAGTTGTGTGATCCTTGATATGGACAGAAAGGATTATCTTTAATTTTCGACACAAGAAGAAGAAGTGGAACATTGGAACTTATTCTCTCATAAGGTCATCTGATGAAGACTATGCAAAACGCTAGTGATATATCAAATCAACAAACGGGACCATCAAAAGGCTAAAATCAACCTAAGATCTTGTAGAAAGTATATCATGGCAAAATATTAGACGTTTTATGTCACAGCTAAATACTGTCTATAATTTTTCACTTTGAATCATTGAACTGTAAAAATAAGTTGTGATACATGCATATGATGTGTAACAAGACATAGACCTCAAGATAAAGTTAAACTAGGTTTGGATTCCCAAGTAATTTTCTTTTGGAATTTTTTAAAGTCCTTGAACGACATCTTCAATATGAATTCTATCCTAGTGTCGATGCTAGGTGAAAATTTGATAACAACTTTAAAGTTCTGCTTGGGCAATTACTACCATGCAATACGTTAGGAGAATTACACTTTGGCTGACCAATTAATCTACCTTTAGAGAATGAAATGAATGCTAAGTAACATTACAAGTTGGAGCATGCATGATCATGATATGGATTGAGTATAATATCAGATATCATCTAAACTTAATATACTTACTTCATGATTTATTACATATGGTATATAAAGCCATGTCAATTCTCAAAGCAAAAAGACATATTTTAATATATCGTCTTGAGTGTAAACGACTAATAGATCAACACTCATTTTATTGGGCTTAGCCCATTTTACCCGTTATGTCTTTTCCTTTTGAGGAGGTCTTCCTATCCTTCTTGTTTCCACACGCAGTCGCGTTCTATTTCTCAAAGTGAAGGAGACAAGAGAGTATTCAGTTTGAAGTGAGTAGAAACTAAGGAGAGGCAGATCCTTCTCTAGTTCAAAGTTTGTTGATAATAGCTATCTATACCGTAGACACTACGTTGGAGCCAAATCTCCGATGAGTATGTTCCAACTTTCTGATCCCCCCACACTATGTTGGAGCCTAATCTGCTACGAGTAGCTTCCTACTTCTCCCTTCCTTTTCTGATTTCCACTACGATCTTTTCAGTCATTAATGTGATCCACAGTGATTACGGAAATGAGTGTACCCTAAACTCCCAAGTAGACCTTAGACGAACGGAGGGAACTATCCAATGTAGCAGCAACTGTAGTTTGTTTTTACTAGCTCTATATGTGGTTTTGGATAGGGGTAGGGTTGCACTGTGTGGTAACCGTTATTGTAATGAGAAGGTCTATACCGATCTTTGTCCATCAATTGCTTATCCCAAAGTGAAAATTTGAAGTAGTTGACTGTCAATTTTGGTGTGCTGGCATTATCATCACGGATGATGAACTATTTCTCCGCGGAAGAAGGTTCTTTGTAGAACAGTTCCGCAAGTCTGACTTATTGGCTGTCTATCTGTAGAAATGTCTGCTACTATGTTTCGTGCCCCCTGATTTTACCGATAAAACGAGATATCTTAGTTTGTACTTTGTACGCTTCTCATCCTTCTGTGTATTACCTTCGGTTGAAGGGACAATGCGAAATTCCTGGTTTGACGCGAGTCAAACCAAGAATTGCTCAAGCAAGTCCCTCCTTTTTTTGAACTACATAACAATAAAATTCCTTAACTCTGAGGAAGTACAGAAAGTTAAGTGTCCAATGAGCTTCATAATATATAATTATAATGGTATCTTGCTCTCCTGAATGCAGTACTCTACATACCAAATCTCATCCACATTAAGATAGCGAAGTGGTTTCCGAGTAGTACCTTAAACAGTTCCTGAAATCAGATCTGCTTTATCTCATGTGATAAGCTCTATTTAATCTTCCATGTGCTTCACATAAAAGCCAAGCTTTTAAGTCTGATATATTGAAAAGCAAAATCCTTTCACTGGAATCATTTGGATCCCCTGGACCAACCGTTTTAATGCATCTACTTGGCGTGGTCAACAATATTAATTGCCGCGTTCTGCATGTGTGTACTCTCTGTAGAAATCCAAAAGATGAGACTCGAGGCTTGAGGATTAGACTCTAACAGACTTATATTATTTGATACTTAGGGTACAGACTACGCATTCTTCTCCTCATTTGATGATTAATCCACTTTTCTGATGGGGTTCAAATTATTCGCATGCCACCGTTATCATTCTTTCTGTGACCAAGCTAGATTAGGTTCATATAGACCTGCAACACTTCCAAAGTGTTTGTCTTGCTAATTGGTTTTACGGACAGGCTTGAAAGCCATCGTCAAACTGGAACTTCCAGTTCGACGATGTCGGAGCTGGAGTGAAACACCATTCCCTTCCAAGAGCCAAACAATGCGTTCACGATCGTTTTCTTTTGGATGGGGAATAGAAATCCTGAAAAGATGAGACTGGAGGTTTCACGGTTAGACTCTGACAGACTTCTATTATTTGATACTTAGGGTACAGAATACTCATTATTCTCCTTATGTGATATTAATCCACTTTTCTGACGGGGTTCAAATTATTTGCATGCCACCGTTATCATTCTTTCTGTGACCAAGCTATATGGGTTTCACACAGATCTGCAATACTTACAAAGTGAGTGTCTTGCTAATTGTTTTAACGTAAAGGTCTGAAATGTTTTGGAGAAATTCATGTTTTGCTATGCAATTCAAGTGAGCTTGGCCTGATTGCCAGTTTTTCGTTAGCGGTTTCGTGTCGGTTAGCTTATTTGACCATACCGCGTGTAGGGAATGGCCGGAAAGTCACCTTCACTGAATGACAGTTCGACAATGGCGGAGCTGGAATGAAACATCCTTCTCTTCAAAGAGACAAACAGTGCTTTCACAATCAACTTCTTTTGGATAAAGAATTGAATTTTCTGATTTGGTCCTTATTTCTTTCTCGATTCAGCGAGGATGTTACGACCTTGAGAATTCGAAACTGTCAAAAGTTGCATCAGACCAATTCTTTGAGTTGCTTGTCTCTGATGAAGGGATGGCCAAGTTTTAGACACAATACATGCTTGACCACATGCTACGTTGAAACTTAACTTGTGGTCAGCATCGTGGGTGGTCTGTCCTTCAATCTAGTGGCGAGCATCACGGTCAAAATTCCCCTCTGGTATGAAGTGTTCTGATAAATACGCAAACTGTCGATTACCAGTGAAAGACCACGATAGAGAAACTCATATGCTGTACTGTCCGGAACGAAAGATTTGAAATTCGAAGGGTAATCCCAGTAAACGAAAATTATGTCTGTAGAGTTCTAGGCCACCATTGCAACGTTGAGGAAAGACGTTATCGGTCCTGAAAGAAAAGGGAAACGGAAAACAAAGACTTATCTGTGAACAAACCTCAAAGCACTTGTTCCGGGACTCTCTTGAAGGTGAAAGACTTGAATAACCGCCACTACATTCCACATTCCAAATATATGAAAACTTCTACAAGTCATCTTTCTTCTAAATTGTCGGGAACTGCTACCGATAGTTTGTATCAGATCCATATCGGCTTGGGTTTACTCAAGAAACCCACTAGATCTCGGGATTTACAGGGTTGGTCAGGCATTGTAAACGGAAACGCAATGGCGGTTTCACGGAACCATTTCGGGGCAGATATTCGTAACGACGCACAAAGGGTACTCGAGCTTTGAAACAAATATCCTAAAAAGCCGAGTTTCTAACATATTTAAGACAGTGTGTCCATTGTTCTTACAAAGTGCAATGGTTAGTGTAATTCATAACAAAGTAATCACGTTAGATGATATTTCGGATGTTTCTTCTAATTGTATGTAGATTATACGATTTGTATAGCTCGAATATCTTTGCCCTATCTTATCTTATGATAGGGCAAATTTGTTATATAAACTCTGTTGGGACTTAACCGTATCTTAAACTTAACCGTTATTACTTTTTGTATCTCTCCCTTGTACGAAGGATGGGTCCTCCCATCCTTCGTTTTCCCTAAGCGGTCTCCTTCTTGCTGTATTCAAAAGCAGGGGATTTGCCCTTCTGTTTCGGGAGATCGTTGTCCAATTCTGTTTTCTAGCAAGCACGGGACGGCAAGTAGATACCGCAAGGCCGCGAGAAGCCAAATGAATCCGTTAACGGCACTTCGGTCCACCCGGAGTCGGGTGGACCGAAGGCATTGTACTGGTCAACTTAGCCAACATTCTTGTACAGCCGTACAGTAGCGATCCATTAGGTCAAATGGATAATCACAAGTCTCAAGTGTCTTCTGTTCAATCAGTCCCAGTGTCTATGATCCAGGAGATTGACACAATCCAGTCTACAAAAAAGTGTATGTACTACAAGGGTAGCTCGACATTACTTGGCCAACTGTTAGTGCTTGGTCCCACGTTGTGCGTGAGAGCAGAATTCAGTACGTAGAATGATGTCACCATGAGGGGAACTGACAGTGAAGGCTCTGACGTCTTTGACCTCGACTTCGTACCATCGGCAACTCGAGTACCTTTACCCACACCTGTAAGATAAAGGTATTAAGGTGTAGCTGTTGTGTGGAATGAGGTTTGAAGTCATATGGACTGAGGATATCCCTCACTGAACCTAGAGGGTTTCGCCGAAAGTTCCCGGCAACTATTCTACACAGTAACTTTTAATTTGCGTTTCCTGGTTCCGCCGCTCTGGATTCATCAGTTGAGTGGCGGGAATCCGTCCTTCCAACGCAACTCCGGTCCTAAGTGCTGAGTAAGTCCCAAGCCGCCAAAGAGACCACTCGAGGTTACATCTACATTTGGCACGCTCGAAAAGTCATTCATCAGCGGCTGTTTGTGAAGGACCTCATGAGCGACACACCTAACTAGAAGGATTGGGGTTTAGCCCCAGTTTACCTCCTATGGCCTTTTCCTTGTACGGCTCGACGGGGGTCTTCCCATCCTTCTTGTTATCACGCCCGGCCAATCTCTGCCTATTTCTACTAGAAAGAAGGGAAGACCCCATCCAAAGGAACATGGATAAAGTCTAAAAAGTAAAACGGGGCTAACCCCATGAGTTAACAAAGCACAATGGGTGCAGGTCATCGATATGATAATATGATCTTTGGGGCTTAGCCCCGTTTTAACTTTCATGTCTCATTCTTGTACGGTTTGTTTGATGGGGTTTTCTCGTCTTTCTTCGCGCTCGTCTCTTCCTTCTTCTGATAAACACCAGGGTGGGGTTAATTATGATGATCCTCGATTATCATAATTAACTGGATGATCGAGGATGAAAATGATCTAAAGTTATATTATCTTCGGGCGGTCCGACGGAAATATTCGGAGAAAACCATTTCCTGACAATCTTGGGATCATGATACGGAACAGGTAATTAATTCATTAAAGTGAAGTGCTTTTTTACGACATGAAATATTTTATATATATCACTTGAAAAATAGCCTTCAAACATCATATATCACCCCTGTACAGGAATCATGGTAATGAACCAGATTCGTTCGCTGAGGAAAGACATTCAGTTTGTGAGCTCAATAGTCCTTTGACTTGAATGTTTTTAGCAAATATGACACAGACCGACTTGCGACATCGGTCTTTTTGGTGATGGTGAAGCACTTCTCAATCCCGCTCTATTATCTTTTTCACAACTTCCCATTTTCTAGTGCAAGATGCAGTCGTCCAAGATTTCGGCTTGGCTTGCACCGACTTGGAATACCGTCCCACCCCATTCAAACCACATTATTCACGGTATTCGCAAACTATGTGCCTCAAACGACGGTAGAGTTGTGGGGATAGATAGATATTACCGGCCTCTAATAACAAGACGCTACTTTGTACCACGCGTCTTGATAACAACGCTAGAACCCGGCCACTCGCCACTAAATGAGGTGGCATTTACTAACGAACTGAAGTCCAAATTTTACGGATGCACTCTCGTGATTGGTACATCTCTGGACATGAACTATGTTAAGCTGGAGCTATTAAGAGCTTACCCTCCAAATTATTATTTATTAAGACTCATATGATTGCTTGATATATAAGACTAATTTTAGGTGATATGGACAGCTTGATATGTCACATCTTTAACTAGTGAGTCAGAATTGTAAAGACTGCGGACACATGGACAGTGCTTGCTTCAGTTGCTGCATCAACGCTATTCATAGGTTATTGATAACCTATGAATAACGTCAACTGCTATGGATCTATATCCCCGGGTGATGCGTCTCCATCCTACCAGCAGATGTGAACTTAGAACGGTGTATTGAAGCTTCTCCTCGACAACAAGTAGGAGTCGGTCTTTGTGGACATCATTTAATCTACTCGTACTCAATTTGGGTTCTACAGTGTACCTACTCACAGCCGACCTGACCCTCGTACCAATTAGTCACCTTACTTTCTGACTTCCACTGATGGTTTATCGGTACCGTGTACCATATCAGCATCATCTTCTGCTATGCAATATTATCTTCTTGCAAATGCATGAATTATCCTGGGTATCTGATTTCTTGCATCGCAACGGAGTTTATCTCGTTAATTCAACGCCGTGCTGTTGTAAAAAGTCATCGATAGTTCGTCACATATCCAAACGAAATTTCTTCCTTCTTCCAGGATGATGCAACATTACGGACAGATAGTCCAGACTATTGGAAACAACTCGTGTAGCGCTTTTGCCAGAATTTCTCATTAAATTCCATGATCTGAAAAGAAAATGATCTTGCTGGCTTGTAGATGATCCCGTACTCTCGCCATGAGTCATCACCTCTTAACATGGAGGTCCATTGGCAGGACAGACTAAGAGCAATCATCCCACAATCATAGGGTCGTTGTATTTAGCGTAAATCCTTCTCCAAGCAAGCCTCCTACGCAATCCAACAAACCATCAACTCCACAATACATCCCTACTGTAGTACTGGCTAGGTCTGAACCTGTAATTAGTTGTGACTACAATACAGTTGCTGGAGCTAGGATCAATGACGTAACTTTCCCGTGTGATGAGAGATGTTGCCAAAAGTCTTCGTCTGGCAAAAACTTGTCTTCAAGATTCCTTTGGGATTTGCCCTTTTCACTTTTGCGCTATTTTGTACCTTGCATTCTCTTTTCCTCCTTCGTGTATACCAATTTGGCTGGGCTCCTTTCAAAATCCTTCGTTTTTTCTTCGCGGTCGCCTTCTTTCTTTCAAATCGGAAAGCTTCGGGGATTGCAAGTGAGCGGTCCGATTTTGAGAGGCAGATTATCTCCGACAGCTGGTCAGTGCAATAGCGCAGGCGATTTGAATTCTGGGCTCTGACTGTTGCTTATTGATCGAGTCCCTTCGAGACATATGCAGTACGGAGGACCAAGACGAAACGTTGAATATCTGACATCTCTACCTACCCTGACGCTTAAATGTTTTAGCTACATGTCGTCCAATGGAACCTTGAAGTTTACAGGCAGCTTTCATGATGGTGTTTCTATCTGATTTGTAATGTAAACGAAATATAATGTGAAGATGTGATACGAACAACCACTTAGGAAAAAATGAAGGATGGGAAGACCCCATCAAGCAGTAAGTCATCTATGCAAGTCAGTGTGGTCTACAAACAATTGGAGTATCATAAGAAGCACCACCTAGTGTGATTGCTCTCCTATGGATTGTACCAGCCATTGCCCTGTAGACCAATGAACAAATGCTGTCTAAAATATGCTACAAAGCATGAGAGTGAAAGTGGTACTCTTGGCGCCTAATGAAATATAATAACGGTGATTGCAAAGAAAAACAGAAGGATGAGAAGACCCCGTCAAGTTGTACAGGGAGAGACGAACAAAGTGAAAAGGTAAAATAGAGACTCTATTGCTAAGCCACAATAGAGTCCATATGAGAAATTTGCCCTATTGCACCTAAGATATTTGAGCTATGCAAGTTGTATGGTCTACAAACAATTGGAGCATAAAAAAAATATAACTTAATGTGATTGCTCTCATATGGATTGCACCAACCACTGCACTCTATAGAGCAATGGACACACATTGTCTAAAATATACTACAAAGTATGAGAAGTAGAGTGGTACCCTTGCGCCTAACATGATAAGTTCACGCACACTCCTTTACAAATGTGTCCATAGCTCCATAATACTCCAAGGCTAGAGGAACAAAGAGGTGACCTAGCTGCATGCCACTATACTTGGAGACCTTGCTGCAGTTGCCACCCATCTAGGGAGATGGGTAATCAATCCCTCCAAAACTATATCCCGTGTAGTGTTTGTAACCACGACATCCACTAAATGAAGTTGGGAATAGAGGAAAAAGATGGAGATGGATTCTACGGTACCCCATATTTCCCCTACCTTTTCTAATGGGGTTTAGTTTCATTTTGCCGCTACGTCTTTCTTTGGACAGTTTGATGGTTTTCCTATTTTCTTGTAATCACCTTATGGTGTAATTGCTCTACATAGAGCATTGGTTAGTGCAAACCATAGTAAAACATATCGTGCGTATATACATTGCTACATAACATACATCACTTTCAGCATCACACATTATAGAAGCACAACTCACACATAAGTCATACATGAACTCTAAAGTGCCACAATAATCAGTTTGTTTACCCAACTTGAATCATACCCAATCAGATCAGTACTTGATTTGTCACTCAACAATCTGCCAACAATTGGGTATTGATTACAGTCAAGCTACACCCACTCTAGCTAAGAGACTCTAGGTGACGCATGTTGGCTTTCTATCCACTCTAGTTAGGAACTCAAAGGCTCAACATCAAAGAATCAGCTCTCTCGAGCTGCACTTCTAGGGTGTACTCCTGATTTTGACCTAGGTCTCACCCCAACAGTCCCGTTGACGACACACCCAACGGTGCAAATAGTACAAGTGACAATGGACCCTACCATGTAGTCAATACCTTGAACATGAAATCTGAACGTCAGAAAGTAATCTATGAATAGTTGCCAAATTACCTCTAACTACTATGACTACTACTCCAATGTCCGAGCAATGTAGGTGCGATGCTACAAATGATGTGACTGTTGTTGTGCATATATACATCGCTACACAACATACATCATTGTCAACATCACACACTATAGAAGCACAACTCACATGTAAGTCATACATGAACTCTAAAGTGCCACAATTACCCCCTAGCTAGCAATTAGGTCCCTCTAACTCCAGATAGCCATCTACTCCAAGTATATGGTATACCCTTTAGTGATAAAAGATCAAGAGGTTGGGTGCCCCATTGTTAGTCACCTATCTACAATCTATACCATATAAAGGATGAACTAGCTATAGGTCAAGTACATCTAGGACATAACCATTGTCCATGAGGAACCACCGTTAGGGGAGGAGTCATACATGTCGTATACCATCTCCTCAAACAACTATCACACACTAACATAGTAGTAGCTCCACCAGAAGAGCCGCATAACATACAACGCAAGCTTACACATACAAGTGCCAAGCTTGGGTCCATAGTACCATCAATGTTAAAAAGGTAGCACGGTGCACAATTGCACATACATGATCTTTTCAAACAACACCATCATGTCCTTCCAACACAAGGATTCCAAATGGCAAAACCTCATGCACTTTCAAGATAGTCTGGCCTGTAGAAACATCAAGTGTTGTCGGTGATGTCTACAATAAATATACATAATCACTAGGATGAAATTGACGGATCGAGGGTCTATAACCTCCTCCTCAAATGGTAGCATAGCATAAGGTATCCCTATGCTAAGGAATTGCCAAGCTCTCAAAGGCCATCAACATCACTCTCCAAAACATCTCTGTTTGTTGAGAACATGCACTCATCCATACATCTGGATCATCCAAGTCTAACACTACAATAACATCTTGACAAATGACTACAGGTAAATCTAGATCTCGTCCATAAAGTAGAAAGTAAGGAGAGAAGTGTGCCAAGGAGGCTTGCCGGCTGAATTGATAGCCCATGGCCAACCAAGGTAACTTGAGATCCCAATCTCCCAAATGGCCTCTTTGCAAACCATACTTTTGCAATCCTCTCTTCATTGTTTGAACCACTCTCCTTGCTAAGCCATTGGTCTCATGGTGATCTTGGGAGGAAGTTCAATGATCAATCAAAGCCTTGTTGCATAAGACCTAAAACTCCCCAAAGAACTCTGTACCTTGATCAGTCAAAACCTCAATTGGTGCACGAAAATGACTAAGAATCTGATTCAAGAACAAGTAAGCCGTCCTTGCATTGGACTTGTCAGGAAGTGCCACCAACTCAATGCACTTGGAGAAGTGCTCCTTCATCACCAAAACATACTGATGATGTCTCACAATCAATGGTAAAGGTCCATCAAAGTCAAGTGGTAACCCAACTCAATGATAGGTAATGAGTATAACTATGGCATCGGAGCATTAAATGATGCTCTAATTGGTCACAAACCACACATCTGGCAACAAATTGCTATACACTAGTCTGCATACCATGCCACTAATAATGACTTTGGAGTAAGCTATATGTCCACCTTACTCCAAAATATCCTAGCTCCTCATGAGCATGATGGACCAATTGAGGTCTTTAAGATGGAAGTGGTACTACTCGCACTCTACTATCCTCCCATACACAAAGAAGGTATCAACACTCCAATCTAAACCACTTGGCTTGCTAAAGAACATGGTCTCTCTCCTTGGCCCCAATTGTGCCACCTACAACACCAGTGCAAAGATAGTCCATCATTAAGACATCATCATGAATGTCTTGTTGAACTATACCACTATCTCTACTCTCAGGATCTATGACCTCAATAACTCCTCTTGTATATGCTAAGAGAGATACCACCAAAGCTTCAAAAGATATATAGAGAAGGTAGATGCATGCCAACCTAACACCATCTCCTCATTTGTCTCACCATGTGTAATACCAAGAGCTAGCCATATGATCTAGATGTGAAATTTGGTTTGGTAATATCTGGAATGATGTTATACATGATGGTCAAAATAGATCAAATAGAAATATTACCAAAAGAGTACTTCTACTAATAGAGCAAAAACCGAAATAGACTTGAAAACCTTAAATTTGTTATGTATTGAGACCGAAAGTAATGTTTAGAGATTTTGTGGTTAGGAATTTTGGTGAGGAGTATTATCAACGAGTGATAGCTTTGGAGGTCCCAATGGTAGTTCTAATAGTTTGTGCGCCTTCTAGAGTGATCATATTGACTCTGTATTGAAGTAGACATTAGCAATTGAGTGTTGCAAGAACCATGGATCCGCAATTGCAAGATTTGGTGCAAGGAATGCAAGGGATGTTGAATGATTTCAAGAGATTGGGATGACCATTGAGACATTACAAATTCAAGTGCAGATCCTCAAGAATGGTCAAGCAATGCAAGAAGAAGAGCCGTCTCAAAACCCAGTACTTGCAACTGAAGTACTTGGAGAGGCACCCGTGCCTACAAACCATGTCAATGATGAAGCTACATTGCTACTCCGGATCAAGAAGACCTGCAACATTGACCCTTACACGAGCAACATACAATGGGAGTAGTGGAAAATTGCATCTTGAGAATGAATCAATATTTTTGATTGTTCTCAACATAGATCACAGAGCATGTTGCAAGCATGCTTTTCATGTGGGTACTTGACCAATAAAGCCCTCACATGGTATGATGCTTGGGAACTATCCATGTTAGCAGAGAGAAGAGAAATCACATGGATAGCAATGCAAGAAGGATTGTTGAAGAATTTCCAATTGGTGGATTCCGTGCAAATGGCCCAAATCGGACTATAGGGGTTGAGACAAAAGAACAACAAACAAGAGTATATGGAGGCATTTTTGGATCTACAAGTTGCAATAACCAACAATGAGTCCAACAAAGGCTCTCGAAAATTTCAAACGAGGGTTGAAGGAGCGGATTTGCCAAGAAGTCATGGTGCAAAATCCTTGCACGGTATTTGAAGACATTGCTTCTGCGTAGAGAATAGCAAGAGCATTGAGTGGAAGTGAAGGAGAAGTTCCACCTCAACATTATTGGGCAGAAATCCCACACATTGGCGGACTAGTACCAATGGAATTGGGCAACCTTTGATTTTGAGATCAAGGAGCACGATTGCTTCAAGGAGAGCATGGACGGGTAGAAGAACAAAGAAATGGAGTCCCACAAGGAGAAGGATCCCGAGGAGAACAATGCCGTTGTTACAATTGTGTCCGTATTGGGCACATATCTACTAATTTTTGTGCTTGTTTCCCTAGAAGCACTTGGCCTTCATACAAGCAATCTTTGAACAACAAGGAGAGGCGCACTAAAGAGGATGAGGTGGAAATCACTTTGGAAAATGAAGATCACCAGTAAATGTACCTCATGGCCTTATTGGCTCAATAAGGAAGCAGAGAAGCGAGGGAAGGAAGAAGACGAATGCGCAAAGGTCCCAAAAGGCAACCTCACAATTAATTGTTGTGAATGGATTCCTAGAAGGTAATCAAGTGAGAGTATTTATAGATCCGAGAGCAATAAAGAATTTCTTGTCTCGCTCTATTACAATAAGATTGAGAATGGATCTAGAGAGAGATGAGAGTGAAGAAGTAGAGTTACCTAATAGGCAAACGGGGAAGATTGAATCATTACCTAGATGGGTAACACTCACTATAGGAGAATATCAAGAAGCAATTGAGTGGCGAGTGATACAATTAGCTCTTTATGATGCAATCTTAGGCATGTCATGGAGGGAGCATTCCAACCCTATGGTAGATAAGAGAAAGAAAGTAGTGAGAACCCACCAATGGCCAAATCATTGGGGTTAAAGAAAAATCACACATGCAAGAATTGCCTTTGTATGTCATAGGGACGACAACTGTTTGTGAGAGCAATAAATGTTTCATGGGTCTAATAAGAGAAGTTTAGAGTGCATAACTTGATAGACACATTCCTAAGAAATTGAAAGATGTGATGGATGAGTTTCAAGATGTCTTTCTTGATGATCTACCCTTAGGATTACCACCAAAAAGGAGAGTAAATCATAAAATTGAAACACTCTCAAGTAAGACACCTCCTTATAAGGCCCCATATCACTTATCACCTCATGAGTTGGAGGAGTGTGAGACTCAAATTGAGAAGATGTTGTAGAAAGGGTTCATCAAACCTAGCGTATCACCATATGGTGCATCTTGTTTGTGAAGAAGAAGGATGGTGCAATGCACATGTGCATTGACTATCGGGGTCTCAATCAGCAAATAATGAAGAACAAAGACCCCATACCTTGCATTGATGACCTATTTGATCAACTCCATGGAGCAAGATACTTCACCAAATTGGACTTGCAGAGTGGTAACAATCAAATCCAAATTGCAAAGGAGGATGTGTACAAAACTGCCTTTTGAACAAGGTTTGGCCACTTTGAGTATCTCTTGATGCCTTTTGGCCTCACCAATGCACTTGCCACTTTCATGAGTCTAATGAATGACATATTTTGTCCATACTTGGATAAGTCTATTATTGTCTTCTTGGATGACATCTTAATATACAGTAACATGATGATGGAACACAAACAACATCTACGAGAGGTCTTCCAGATTCTAAGACAGAATCAATTGTATGCCAAAATCTCAAAGTGCAAGTTTGGCAAGTCAAAAGTAGACTAAATGGGGTATAGAGTAAGTGCAAAGGGCATACAAGTATTGATAGATAAAATTGAGGTCATTCAAAAATGGACTGCCTTAGAAGATCAGACTCAACTCAAGAGCTTCTTGGGGTTGACGGGATTCTATCGTAGATTTGTCAAGGACTTCTCCAAGGTTGCATAGCCTTAAACATCACTACTTGGCAAGGGGAAGAAGTGGACATGGGGAACCACACAAGAGTTGGCCTTTCAAGAATTGAACGCCGCCTTGCTACATGCACCAATCTTGAAGTCGAATGACCCAAAACGTCCAATCAAGTTAGCTATAGATGCATAAGGTGTAGCAATAGGAGCAGTCCTACAACAAGAGTGGCATGCCAGATGACATCCAATTGCATATTTCTCTCAAAATTTGTTACCAGCAAAGAGCAACTACCACACCACAAAATGAGAAGAGCAAGCTATCGTTCTTGCAACCAAGCTTTGGAAGCATTAGTTGGGTGAGAAGGGATTTTTAATAGAGATAGACCATAAACATCTAGTTCACTTCGAGATGCAAAAGGATCTATCTTGTTGCCAGATTTGGTAGGCAAAGTCGCAACAACACTTCAACATGACAATTACTTACATGGAAGGTAAGAAGCAACTTGCAAATGCATTCACTTGCATGCCAATGGCAAACAACCGGGTGGTAGAGGTTAAGATTAACCTTGAATTCTGGCTTGAGATTCTAGTTGCTACAAAAACTGATCTACAAATTGTAGAAGTGCAATCATCCAAAGGTGTCACTTGCACCCAAGGACTCACCTTTCATGATGGAAAACTATGGATCTCAAATCTCCTAGAATTACACACCACCATTCTAGCGGAATGCATGACTCGGCCATTGCAAGTCATGTCGGACTGGACAAGACCTTGGATGCAGTCCAGTGCCATTACTATTGGCCCAAGATGAGCAACAATATGATGGACTACGTGCACAGCTGCCTACTTTGTCAATAGAACAAAGCTTCTAATCAAGCTCCTATATGGCTCGTTCAACCTCTCCCCATTCCTACCCTACATTGGGAACAAGTGAGTTTGGATCTCGTCGGTGAATTACCCAAGACAACCTCAAGGTTTGATTCTATCATGGTCTTTGTGGACCGGCTCAACAAAATGATTCATGTATGTCCTACCACCAAGGATGTGACCACTCCACAACTAGCTCAATTATACTTAGATGTAGTCTTCTCTCACCATGGCTTGTCTTGAGTACTCATCATCGATAGAGGCACTCAATTCACTAGTTTGTTTTGGCAAACACTCTTTGGATTCTTCAAAACCAAGTTCACCATGTCCACACCTTACCACCCACAAACAGATGGACGAACAGAGCGGGCTAATTGCACTATTGAAGACATGTTACGCAACTTCACCTTAGAAGAGCAAGAGAGGTAGGACACTCTACTCCTGTTGGAAGAATTTGCTTACAACAATTCAGTGCATGCATCCACCCATGTCACTCCGTTCTTCCTCATGTATGGTGAGCATCCCTTCACACCTTCTAGCTTGATGAAGATCCGTCCGGTGGCTACCAAGGTCGACGCAATCAACACATTTGTTTCTAGAATCCAACAAGGTGTGGAGAGCGCCAAGCACAGATTACAGATTGCACAAAATCAATAGAAGCAGTATATTGATGCACACCGTAGGCACATGAAGTTCAATGTTGGGGATCAAGTGTAGCTATCAACAACCAACCTCACATTAGTTGGATCTCGTAAGCTCAGACTTTGTTTTATTGGGCCTTTCTCAATTCTTCATCGAGTTAGTGCTGTGGCCTATCACCTCAAGCTACCACTACACATGAAGATTCATCTAGTGTTCCATGTTTCCCTACTATGCATATGCTTCCCAATCAGGACAGTGTCATCCCACACAAGACATTTGACCTTATCCGACACTCATTGATGGCACGGAGGAATATGAAGTGGAGCGTATTCTCCAAAAATGCATGCGTGGTACTCACCATCCACGGGTGGAATATCTAGTATAGTGGAAAGGTTACCTCCTCTATGAAGCAACCTAGGAGCCTGCTACCAATTTGACAATGCACGGGTGTTGGTGTAAGCGTTTGAGCAATAGCTGCACAACAAGGATGTTGCGTCTTAAAAGGATGGAGGTCTGTAATACCAAAAGCTAGCCATATGATCCTGATGTGAAATTTGGTTTGGTAACATCTGGAATCATGTTATACATGATGGTCAAAATAGATCAAATAGAAGTATAACCAAAAGATTACTTTTACTATTAGGGCAAAAACAAAAATAGACTTGAGAACCTTAGAACCAATAGCTAGACATATGACATTTAAAGGTGAGAATTGGTTAAGTAACATCTAAAAGGATGTTACACATGATGGATTAAATAGATCAGAAAGAGGTATCACTAAAAGGGGACTTCTACTAATAGAGTAGGAACCAAAATATGCCTGAAATCTTTGAAGGTAATTTTGGAGGCCTAACGGATGAATCATGCCTTGAAAATGTACAAGCCCTCCCCTCCCCTCCCCTCCCCCCAAAAAATAGAAGAAAGGTTGGCCTTCCCTCCTCCCTGGTTTGTCTCATCAAGAGCTTTCCAATGGTACCTCACCCAAGTGATTCTGAGATTCCTACAAGAAGATTCCCTAAAAGATTCTCTCTGGTCAAAGTTTGTTTGACCAACCAGATATGATCAGGACCGACATGTCACCCATCCAAGTAAGTAACCCAAGGGTGGAGCTTGTTGATATATCACCTAACTATGTGCCTAATCCTATGGTAGAGCTTCCTTGGAAGAGATCCTCCTTGTCTATATAATAAAGAGAAGGTGCTCCTTTAGGGCATCGGATGATTGAGTGTGAAATCTGTGTTTTCTATCTTCTATTGTCCTTGGAGTATAACACCATGCCAATGTGCTCTGGTCTGATCTTGCAGGTTGGGACATGGGTTTCTACTCAACCTATTTGCATCATGATTCACCACTCCAAGTCTGTAAATAACCATGAAATCATACTCCTGTAAAACTAGAGCACATCATGCAAGTTTCACTGAAAGCTTGTCATACTCCTTCAACCACTTTAGTGGCTGATGATCAATGTTGAGAGTAAAGGGGTTACCAAATAGGTAGCATAAAAAATGCACTTCTGCTCATACTACTACCAAGCACTCTCCCTCATATGAATTATACTTTGCCTCTGCTGAATTGTTGGAGCGACTAGCATAGACCACCACAAACTCCTTCCCCTCATTATCATGTCGGATGAGCACTACTCCAAGCCCCAACATACTCCAATCAATATGAAGTTGAAATGGTAGTCCTCTTATCGGTCTCTTCAAAATAAGAGCAAATGTCAACCTCTCCTTGAACTCTACAAAAGCTCTCTCTTGCTCATCTCCCCAACACCACTCATGTGTAAGCTTGGTCAACTTTGTCAAGGCCTTGGCAATGGCACTAAATACTCTAACATAGCCGTGATAGAACTTTGCCAACCCAAAGAATGCTCACACTCTACTCACATCCATAGGCCAAGGAATACATGCAGTAGCCTCTACCTTGGTTTGCTGAACACCAAGTCCTCCAAGGTAGATAGTGTGACTCAAATACTCAACTTGCTTGTAGAACCTACACTTCCCATGATGTAATTTGAGTCCATGAGAACTCAACCTCTCAAACACCTCCAACAACTATCTCTCATGCTATAGACCAAAAGAACATAGACCACAATAGTGCTATAGACCAAAATGTCATCAATATAGCATTGAGCAAAATCCAATCTAGCTAGGATCCTATCCATGACTCTCCAAAACTCAACAAGAGCATTCTTAAACCCAAATGGTAAGAAATTCCATTGATTTAATATATTCGTACCGTGAGAACCAATAGCTCAAGATGTTATCTTGGAGGTATCTTCTTCCTTGATTGGCAACTGATGATATCTTGCTCAAAAGATCCAAAGTATTGAAGACCTTTGCATACCCAATTGCATCAAAGATCTCCTCTAGTGTAGGCATGGCATACCAATCAACACTAGTCTATTGATTGACAAGATAGTAATCTCCACACATCCGCTCATTTCTGTAGTTACCATGCATATCCTTCTTGGCTGGCATCATTGTTGTTGATGCATACTCTCCATATGAAATCTCCACCAAACCAGCCTCAAAAAGATCTCTACTATGGCTATGAATCAATGCTCTCTCTATGTCACTATATCAATAGGGACATCCAAAAATTGATGTATCACTAGTCAGCTCAATCCAAATACCATGTCCTTTTAGAGCACCCAAATCCTTCATATTGAAGGAAAAACAACTCGTGTAGCTCCTCAAGACCCTCCAAACTCTCTATCTTTCCTCCCTTGTAAGCTCTCCCAAATCTGGCTCCAAAGTATCCTCTGTAATTGTCATAGGAGTGGAAGAAATATTGATTGCCTACTATACTAGGCCCTAGGGAGCAGTAGTATCATACCTCCAACCACTAGGGATTCCAATCTCAGTGTGAAAATTTCCCTCCAATTTGGTTGCAAGCTCTATACGTCCTCTAGGTACATCCCAAGTAGACCAAGAGTGTAATGCAAGTAGACCATGCTCACTTGGATGGAATCCAAGTAGACCACTTTGTGTAGTAGCCCCTAGTTGTGTCCCAAGAATACCCTACCCACTTGATCCATTGTCCTCAACATGTGCTTGAATTGTCTTGATAGGTATAGAGCTCACAAGTGTTCAAGTAAGGATGCCTATCAAGTGCATCCTACATTGTTCTATTAAGCCAAGGCTCACAATCCAAGTCAAAACATCCAGGTCCATAGCCTAACCTAACACCTAACGCCTAGATGCCTTTAACATTGTTGGAATAGTAGTAATACTGGTGCAAAAACCCATCACTGGCTCTCACTCATCGGCATTGAGCTCCACCAATTGCTATAATTGTGAGTCCCAAACCAGTCCAAAGACGTCCCTCTTGAAAAGCATGAGAGCTTGGGGACCTCATTATGTGGGAAAAGTGGCTCAAGGCTATCCAACTAGGTTCACCACTATCAGCCACTACCATTGTCTGAGACTAACGCCCAAAATCCAAAATCTCATCAACAATAAGGTGATCAAGTCATTGAATCCCATCATAAGCTTGTTGGAGAACCTCTCTAGGTAAGAGATTTGTCTACCTAAGACAAAAACAATGAGCCTGTGATCCCACTCTGGTTGCATCTAACAACATGGCAGGTCCTATCCAAGAATGGACCTTATGCATACTCGCCATCACCCAAGGTACAAAAATCATCCATCAAAGGGATGTTCTCCAAAGTGTAAGTTGGAGAAACAGACAGATGAACTTGGAGATGTCATAGTATATGTAACATCTCCCAAAATGCACCAAAACAAGGATCCTAAAGACCCAAACCTTAGCCACCACGTGTATATTCCCAACATGGCCATCTAGAAATCAAAAAATGAATAGGACCATGTCTCTCCAAATCCTATGTCCTCAGCAAGATAATGTCTATTGTTAAGGTCTTTTGGTAACCCTTGACTATTGACATCAGTAATAACTCAGGATACCAATAGGCCAAGTGTACCACATGATGTAGAGAGACTAGCCTAGCAGTCTCATCTCTTCCACATACAAGTACCTCTATACTTATATACCCGCCTATAGTACTGCAACTAGTTCAATAATCCCACCAAACAACTCCAATAGACATACTCCTTCTACTTGATACTACCAAGCAATGAGTGTGGTATCCAGATGTATCAAGGTAATCAAATGTGGAGGCTCATCCTCATACTAGTTTCCTTGTGGTACAAAAGCTCCACTCCAAGCCTAGTGCACCAACTGATCTGCATGCTATGACAATGCCTCCTCTAAACTACACAAAGGAACATCCAAGGTGGATGGAAAAATCTCACTCATACTCCAAATCCGAGTGATCTTCTTTGGTACTGGAGTGTCCTCTCTATGGGCGTTTCCCTCTAAAAAATCACCAGGCTAAGTAACAAAACCACTAAAAGCTACAACTAATGTTGCCATGGTCCATGACTGTAGTTAGCCAAGACTACCACTACTAAAGCATACATGTAGGTGACATACTTGTCCCTCACCTGACTACCAACCTTGTCTATAGGAGGTTATCTCCTCTAATAGTCAATACTAAAATCCATGGAGTGCAACACTACTTTCCCAACTAACACATCATATGACTTAGCTACGGTTGCAATAGCCTAAGCTCTCACCCATAGAACTATCAGTCAGATGATCAAGCTGAATCTGAACATCAAGCTCTCCACATGTGATGTATTATGTAGAACCACCACCTAGGGATGTCTAGATCTGAAATAGACACCTCTCCATATTGGTCTTCCGTAACTCCAAAGTGACCATTGCAGCCTTCTCCAACATAAGGGGCTATGCAACAAGGTTTATTAAGATCTTCTGTGGTGTGTAAAACTTCAATGAAGGTCCCACCAAATGAAAAATCCCCCTTTGGTTATCCAATAAGATAACACAAGGTGTAAACCATGCTCGCTCAAAGGTCGGTCTTGTTGGTAACTCCTCCAATCTAACCACTACTACTTGCCATAAACCACTAGTTTCTAAGCGGATCCCATGCTTCTCAACCAAGTCAGCTCTGCTATCAACCACCTCTGCTTTAATAGTAGGAATCACATCATCTCTACTATCACAAAGCGTGGCAGCCAACCTAAACATTGGGGTTGGGTCAACTCCCAATGTAAACATGTCCCTAGCTAAGAATAATGGAAAGCACATAATCTATGTAGTAGCAGATGGTTGACAAGAAGGTAGTCCATCATGCATCCCATCACCACCTACCACACATGCACTAGGACGTCTAAGAGCCATGGATGTTGTCTGTAGTGGCTTAGAGAGTGTAAAAGATTGAGGAAGTCAACCAACCTCTACTCTTTATGGGTCCAACTCCATTGATGCTCCTCTAAGCTCTAGAGCACGTATTGCACTCCTAGTCATTGTGGTAGATGCATCCACCTATGTTGCTCCGCACATGAAGTCTAAGACGTCTCTATCACCAACATATGAGGTGGAAGCCTCAACACCCGAATTTGATCTCCTCTAAGCTATGGCCATACTAGCCAATCTCTGCTCCAATTGCTCAATCAAAGTAGCCACTGTTATATCAAAAGTAAGGGTAGGTAATGCACCTCTACTAAGTGTGGATCCTCAAACCACCACCTCTACCACCTCGTCCTCCAGGACCTAGAGCTCCTCTACCACCTACCAAAATAGCTCTACCACTCTGTAATTTTAGGTGTAGGTCAAAGCATCGGTCGTTGGTGTGACCAAATCTGTGGCAATGCTCACAGTATCTCTATGCTAGTTGGGATGCACTAGAGGTATCAAATTTGTTGCCTTGAGTGCACTCTCTCTTATGGTGAGGTCCACCACAAGTCCAACAAGCAATACCATCACTCACCAGTTGTTGCAGACCCGATAATGAAGGTAAGGGTCTAGCTACAATAGGCCTTCTACTTGCTCCATAGGATTTGGGTTGTCCATCTTGTCCTCAAAAACCAACATGGCATGGTGCACTCTACTGCACTCTAGAAGAAGTAACAATTATGGGTGAGGTCCCCCTACCAAATCCAGATTTCACCACTCTCTCCTCCACCATGTTGAGCTCAATACGCTTGGCCAAACCAAAGACCACTTCCAAAGTAGGCAAAGTAGCCTTTAACAACATAACATCATGGACTTTACGTCACAACTCCCTATCTAGTATCCCATACCAAAACTGGACTGCCTAAGCCTCAGTAACTCCTTGAGTAAAATTGATTAGTTGTCTCATGAAAGTGTATATCTTACGTGAGCTCTCTCCAATCTTCCATTGGAACTCTTGCAAGCTCCTCAGCTTGTCAGTCCACACTTCCTAGTATTTTATGCCTCAAACATGAGAAGAACTCCACCATGGTGGTTAAACCCCAATACTAAACCACCTCATGTAGTAGTACCTCCACTTATAATAGCACCATCTTCAAGAGATCCACCAATGCTACTAGAGTTAGAACTCGTGGGTATTGCCGATCTACCCCTAGAAACCAAGCATGAAGTAATAGAGACATAGTTCAAAGACCAATATTTTCCCTATAGCTAAATCTCCTCCAAGTATGCTCTCTTGAATTCATGGTAGTCGTCCATTGATGAACCCTCCAAGTGCTAAAATAACTCCTTCCACGCCATGAAGGGTGTGAACAAAGTTGGATTTTGCATCTATTGTAGATCACACCAACTATCAAACTCCTAGATGAAATCATCCAAATCAATGATACCCACTATACTAGAGTAGTTTTTGGGGCCTTTGGAGGCCCCATAAATCTTGTCCATGTCCCACAACAACGGTGCAAACACACCAAGTGCACTCTCAACTGAATCAACTCCTATGCCAAATTCCAACTCAGTGTCAATCTCCTCCCTCATTAGAACCTAAGATACAACTTGATATCAAGCACCACTCTGAGTAAACTATTGCATTAACCAGTATTGCAGTAACCATTGCATACTATAGTGTTATCTCTTTTGGAATCCCCAAAGAACTACATAGTGACAAAGTAACCAAGAACTGCAACCCGTAACCAAAACCACCTCAAGTACCCACCAAAAATCACCACCTAGTGCCAAACACCACCAATTGAATATCACTGACTAATGTAGCTCTAATAACAACAACTACACTAGGAGAAAGTGCAACCTATAACCTGCCATCACAACATGCACTCTCACGGTCTGTAGGTCATCACTTCCTACTTCATCAGAGAGAAACATAAGTAGTCTAACTTGTCATCAATCCAACCTCACTACCGAGAGCACACCAAAGCACCAATGCTCTAAATTCAAAGCACCTCACACAAATATAGTACAAAAAAAGAAGTAGAGAATGGAGGGGGTCCAATCACAAGAAGGCTCAACAAAAACCCTCCATCTCATAAATCAACATGGAACCGACTCGGGCACCATTTGGCATTTGACATAATCAAAGTACTATCTACTTCTTGAGCTACGAGGATCACCGAGAATGGGATCAAAGTTCTTCTTGCCAAAAATTGACATAAACCCTTCACAAAATTTGACATAAATGTGACGTAAAATCTAACGTAAAGTCCTAAAGTTTACTAACTGCAAAATCCTCCGTTAACTCTTCACTCAAGCCAAATTGGATAGATAGGGATCTTCAAGTCTCTAATTTGCAGGAATGGGTTCCAAACTCCACCTTCAATTTTGCACTTTGAGCTCAATTTGCACCAAATTGGTCCTACTTTCACCTCCTAAGCTCAAAAATGACAACTACCACTTGAAAATTGCTTTTCTTTGCTCAAAATTGAGCCAGCGCTTCCACACACCATCTGTCTCACTGCCAAATCTATATCAAATGAGCTTCTACACACTAGGGAAATCACAACTCAGATCGAGCTAGCAATGATCAGCAAGTCTTGGAGATACCAACAACACTCTTAGTTCTTGCATCCAATTTCCATTGACCTCACTTCTCTTATGTAAACAATTTGTTTACACAACTCGAATCACACTCAATCAGATCAGTACTTGATCAGTCACTCGACAATCTACAAACAGGTGGGTATTGAATACAATCAAACTACACCCACTCTAGCTAAGAGACTCCAGGTGACGCTCGCCGGCACTCAATCCACTCTAGCCAGGAACTTGAAGGCTCAACATCAAAGAAGTGAACTCTTTAGAGTTGCACTTCCAGCGTATACTCTTGATTTTGATTTAGGTCTCACCCCAATGGTCTTACAGATGGCACACTGATGGTGCAAACGGTGCAAATGACGGTGGACCACACCATGTAGTCAGTGCTCCAAACATGAAATTTGACTGTCAGAAGTAATCTATGAGTAATTGCAAAAATATCTCTAACTACTATCAATATTACTCCAATGTCCGAACAATCTAGGTGCGATGCTACGAATGGCGCGTGACAAACAATCACATTAGTTGATTTTTTGGATATTCCAATAGTTTGCAGACCTCATGAAACAAATCACAATGGCTGATATTTTTTGATATTCCAATAGTTGATATTTTTTGGTATTCCAATAGTTTGATAAGTCTATTCCAATAATTTGTAGACCTTATGATTGAACCTAGATCATATTGTTTAGGTAAGGTATGGTAAATTTCTCATATCGATATTATTGAAATTTAATTTAACTTAACTTTTTTTTCTCCTTTGCTTGACTTGATGGGGTCTTCCAATCTTTCATGAGTTCTACATGATCGCTTTTTTTATTATTACACATTATCAACCTTTCAGACATAGATTTAACGTCACCCCAAGTTGACAGAAAATCGTAACAATACGCGTTAATGGTCAGTCAGACTTGTAATTCGTTGGTCATAGTTGCAATGGTAGATTCGGGGTTTGTCAAGATATTAGATCTACACTGTTCAAAGAATACGTCCTTGGCAGAGAGTACTAGCAGGCGTAGATAGAAGAATATCCGACAGATGTTTGCACCTCGAGATTTTCGCTCAGTTTTCTCGTAGAGCTTAATAAAATATCTTGTGTATGTCTTTGGGCCGAAATCCGCATCGGACTGGCTCGAAAGTTTAATATTTGTGGATGTGACACGCTAGTCATTTCTTTCAGCTAATTCTAGTTGGGCCGAACCTCCACCGAACCCAAAAGTGAAAATTCTTTGTGCTCAGTTCGAGTCATTTCTTTTGGCTGTACTCTTTATCCGGCCTGGAAATCTAGTTTCCTATGCATGAACCTCGAGCCCAAATTTCATGCCGAAACTCTCCTTCCATCCCTAAAGTCTAAGTTTTCCAGGTTGAATTCCCAGAGTGACCCGAAATTTTTAATCTCTTGGACTTCGAATTGTCCATGCAGCTTGAAAGTCCATTTTGTTCCGTGTGGAGCCGAATTCTCTGTTCGGCATGAAGACTTATATTCTTTCGGTTGAACTCCACTCCAGCTGATTTCTTCCCTCAACTTCAAATTTCTATTTCTTTCACTTCGAGTTGAGCTCTGTCAGGATGTCGTATTCGAAATTTAGAATTTCACTCATCCAGCCAGCATTCCGCCGGAAATCGATTATGGATGGCCTGTTCTTCATAAGCAAAACATTACCGCTAAAATTTCACATTTCCATGTAACTAAATATCAATCGTCGTTCTCCAAAACATTTGAGTGGCCGTCAATTCAAAAAGTCGTCAATTACACAAAATTCCAGTACGTTTCTGAGTTACAACGATCAACAAAGATGTAGATCAAGTATAGTAGGCAATTACAAAAGCATAGTTTACTTGATTATGAAATTGGGCTCCAAGTCAAGCTAAAGTGGTACTAGTACGTCTTTCTGGCAACTTGGGGTGCCGTTAAGCCTGTATACCAAAATTTGGGTACGGTTCAGTTCATATCCGGGGAAAAATCAGTTGTGGACCTTTGAGCACAACACGGAGTTACGGAGCTAATCCTACATGAACAAGTCCTACTGGAGAAGGTGAGATTCACCTGCTGTTTCTGAAGGTACATGTAGCTTTTTCTTTATCATGGAAGTATGACCTCTGTCCTCGCGCTGCTAAACCCTCTGTCTTCGCGCTAGTAAAATGTGTATGACTTTCATTCCGTTTCACCCGCGGGACCATTTGAGCTCGAGAGAGATATGTATTGATGCCTCTTGTTTTTGCTTTCTCCTTTATATCCCAGTCTAGAGATGACTGGTTTTTGCTTCTTGTTTCTTTCTTTCTTTCTGGTATTTGCAGAACGTGCGGGAGAGTGTGGAGACGGGAGAGGAGAGGGAAAGTCGCGAGAAGACATATCTATAATTCATGAATGTTCTCTAGCATATAGCACTCGAGTGAATAATAGATTCCCTTCATTTTTCAATTTTGATTCTATTGGTACCTAGATTGAAGACTACGGAGAATTAAACAGAAAGTTATGAGGATTTTAAACTTTTGTAGAGTTTAAAGTGATCATTACACATTGAGAGTGATTTCATTACACATTGCTAGGTTGTGTATTTCTCTCCTTGGCGGCAGATGATACACACATCGTGGGCCATGTAAATCATATTAGGCAGACCTTTGACCACTTGACTACCAAGCTACATCTAGTAGGCTTGAGAGTCAAGGTGTCAAAGTGCAAGGCATGGTCCCCTTTAGGTATCCCTTCCCACCTTGAGCTTATAGAGGGGTGTATCACATCCATAGATGGACTACATGTTCTTGAAGTGCTAGTAGTATCCAAGAATTTTGTCACACACTTCTCAGATGTTGCCCTTGCAGAGTATGTTCTCCATGTGGATGACCTTCCGTTACTAGGAGATCTGCAAGCGGCATTTGGTATACTCTCTTCCAGTATTGCTCATAGACCATTCCTACCTCATTTGTACAATTCCTCCCTCATTGTCATTCCTATCACATTTGAGAGCATTTGATAGGAGGATTATGGGAGTCTTTGGTGATATTATTGAACCAAGGACATTTGAGTATGTGACAAGGGATTTTGCATGTAGCCAGATGGCTCTGCCAATCTCATGTGGAGGGGTTGGCTTGCTATCTCTGGAGGAGATGACACCTATAGCACTTTTGGGTAGTTGAGCTCTCTCGCAACCCATACTTTCCTTTCATTTTGTGGTTTGGAGACTTGTGTGACGAAAGTGGAGGGGGGATCCTTTTCTCTCCACATTTTATTGTGGGAGACAAGAGATAAACTATCCCCATTGGCAAGAGAGGACTTTCCACCTTTTGCTTCACTATCATCAGATTGGACTAGAGGTTTGCAATCTTCCTTGATGGAGCAACAATGTGAGCATACGCTACATTCTCTCTTAGTCGACACATTGATTCCTTAAGCTACTAGAGCACATCTTTGCTCTTGCTCCGCCAAGGGTGCAGGCTCTTGGATTCTAGCTCGACTATGCATTTGGGCATTCCGACTTGTACTAGGTACTTTCTCTACAGCGATGAGGTTTTGCCTAGGTTTGGTCCAACCATCTGCATCTTCATTATTCACTTGTGAGTGTGGTTCTACACTAGATGTAGCACTGGTCTACATGACACGATGTCCTTTTGGAGGATAGAGTATAGCTACCCATGATGTTATTAGGGACACAGTGTTTGCTATGGCACAAGAGAGTGGATACTTGGCTTGGAGAGAGCGTTCATATGCTTTGTAGATGATACGTGCAGGCCAAACTTATAGTTGGTCCAAGATGATCAGGCTATTGTAGCGGATGTTGTGGTTATGGACCCTACGCGAGATATAGTTTTAATAGGAGTGATATCCCATTTCCTTGGATGGGTAGCAAGTGTAGCAATAGGTCGTAAGGTCTCCAAGTATAGGGCATGCAGCAAGGTCATTTCTTTGTTCTTCTAGCCCTTGAGTTATATGGAGCAATGGATACAATGTTTGACACATTTTTCAAGGAGTGCACAAGAGCTTATCATGCTAGGCACCATGGGGTACCACTCTCATTCTTATACTATGTAGCATAATTAAGACAGCGTGTGTCCATTGCTCTAGAGAGGGTAGTGGCTCGTGCAATCCATAAGAGAGCAATCACATTAGATGATGTTTCTTTGGATGCTCCAGTTGTGTGTAGATTGTACGACTTGCATAGCTCGGATATCTTAGGTACGATAGGGCAGATTTTTCATAAAGACTCTATTGGGGCTTAGCCCCATTTTACCTTTTTTGTCTCATCTTTGTACGGCTTGATGGCTTGATGACGGCTTGATTTTACCTTTTTTGTCTCATCCTTTGTTTTTTTATGCGGTTGCCTTCTTCCATCTAGAGCAAATTTGTTGCAAATAAGAGGATACACAAGATCCTTTCAACCAACATCCATTTTCACAAGCTAATAGTGTATGACAAATTTTTGACTCATTCTGGAATTTGAAGGTTGGAGGAGCACCTAAAGAGAAAATTTGGAACAGTTTTCCTTATCTCTAGTCCCTCATGTGTTTATGTCATGGAATATCTTCAAATAATCACTCATAATTACTCACATAAATCTGGAATAGAACTGATGTATGATTTAAATCTACCCGAATTGGCTCAATATATGTATATGAGACCTAAGCAAACCGACTTGTAGATTTTAAGTAGAAGTTAAATACGGAAGGTCATTTCTCATATAAGAATGAATAATAATTCACATTTAATAGATTATCATCGACAAGAATACAGTATTGTATTTGTGGTGAAAATGAATTAGTTTTATCACTATAAAATCTTGAAGGATATGCACTAGAAATAGAGGGTTTCTAAAATAACATATTTGGGAGAATTTTGTCTTAGGCACTTTTAGCCTGTAAAGGGTTATTACATGCTTTCAAATCACAGCATATTTTACAGTATATAGCCAGCCGTGCAACAATTCTATAGTTTGAAATATGATATCAGATAAACTTCTACTAAATTTTAATTAAGACCTTGGTGGATTTAGGGTAGATTGGCAAATATGTCTATGCCTGTCAGATTGGTAAGGCTTTAAGAAAACTACTAGATACATTTGACCTGCAAGTGGATCCAAAATATTAGATGAGCCACTAAAGCTCATAGTTACTAAAAATATATATGAACTTTATAAATATTGATCTATACTCCACTATGTTGTAGCATTTTGTAAAAAAATTGTTAAGTAAAGGTTTGAGAGGTAGGGATAAGCAGATCAATGTCATTTTAAACAAGTTACCCTCAAATATATATTAGCATATAATGTTGATTCTAACACTAAGGCTTATGATAATGAAACCTATATACTTCAGTTTTGTATGTTAAGAATGATCTCACTTTATTTCATCACATGGGGATGTATTCCTTATGTTTAATATCATATCTAAGTGATTGGTTTCAGCATTTATCAGGAATCTCAAAGGACTATTATAATAAGAAGCACTTTGAATAAATGAAGAATATATTGAGCAAAGTACATAAATAAGATACAATAAGTTAATTTCCATGAGGTTGTAGGTACCACTAAAGAAAGACTTTATCATGTATTGAAATTAATGATAAGACTTATCATTATTAATGAATTATTAATTTATGGGTTATATTCATATGAGTATTCAATTCTAAATCTATTTGATAGATAGTTTTAAACTCCAAATAGAGATACTTTTCATCACATTATTTCACATGCTAGAGGATTATGAAGATAATACTACTCATTCTAGATTTCAATGAGTGAATAATTAATTTTATAGAACTTTTATTGATAATTTCTACTTCTCATTAAACTTCTTGGAAAGCTTCTAGGCTAGCTTGCACACCATGTAAGTTACTTCTTTAAGGAAGTTTCTTTTGAACTTCCCAACTAGCTTAGCTTGCATGCCAAGTAGACGGCTTCTAGAAAGAAGTTTCTGGTGAATTTCCCAACTAGCTTAGCTTTCATACCAAATAAATGGCTTCTAGAAGGAAGTTTCTTGTGAACTTCCCAACTAGCTTAGCTTGCATACCAAATAAATGGCTTCTAGAAGGAAGTTTCTTGTGAACTTCCTAACTAGCTTAGCTTGCATGCCAAGTAGGCGGCTTCTAGAAGGAAGCTTCTTGCAAAGTTTCTTGACTAACTTGGCTTACATCCTAAGAAGGTGGCTTTTAGAAAGCTTCTTGAGAAGCTGACCAAGGGCCTTGTATGTTCCCTTTAAATACCAAAGCCCAAGCTCATGTTAGGTATTTAGATTTTCACTCATTTAAGAGTCCCAATGTGTCCTTTCACTTTGATTATACATTCTTCTATTTCTCTCCTCAGTCTTTTACATTGGTATTAGAGCTCAAATGGGACAGATGGAATTTATAGACCACCAAATCCATTTTTGCCAAACCATTGGGATTTTGGTATCCATATACTACCCAAGCATCATTTCACACTTTGAGTAAGAATTTTTAAATACAATCACCTTGTATGATGAATCCTTGGTACTTCCAATTGTAACTTATGGAAATTGGTGGACGTGTTGCATCTACATGTTAACTTAGATAATTGCACATAGTTTGATAAATTGATAGCCATGGCAACAATGCCCAAAAGTTATCATTGCTATGAAGCAACAAATTGAGCATCTTACTCAATTGTTGGAAGTATAAGACCATCAGTGACAATGACATGTAGAGAGAGCACCATTTTGAGAAAGAGAAGAGCAAATCAGATTTCCAAAGCCCAAGGTATTTGAAGGCAAGAATCTCCCAAGCGCAATGGAGAATTTTATGTTTGATTGTGAATATTATTTTGAAGCTACAAATCTTCAAGACAAACAAGGACAAATTCCCTTGGCTTCAAGCCAATTGGATGGAGTGGCAAAATTATGGTGTTGATTCCAAGTGGAGCAACCTGAACCATAGTTTGTTGTGCTAATCTTGACATAGGAATAATTCAAGAGCAAAATAATTAGGTGATTTTGAGCTATAAATGCCACATAAGCCATATAAGATAGATTCATAGAATTGAAGCTATGTCACTCAATTTGAGAACAAAATAATGTAAATTCTAGATACATTAGAAGGTGAAGCTTTGGATTGATTTGTGAGTGATTTAAAATCATGCACTCAACTAGAAGTAACCATGTGAGAGCCCAAACACTTGGAGGAAGCCATGCAATAGGTTGAGCACTTTGATCCCTTGGTTGCGACAACTTGGTCTTGACCTTGACCTTCATAAAACTTGCCCACACACTACACATAGATGGAGGATTCGGCACCAATGGAAATCAATGCCATCCAATAAAGACCACTTGGAAATACAAATAGAGAAAGACAAATAGAGAAAGACAACGTAAAAAAGGTGGTTGCTTTTATTATTGTTGAATTGGGCATCACATTACTAGATGCTCACTCAAGATTAGATGACCTTGACAAATTGCACAAATAGAGTTTGTGGAGTTGATGATCAAGGAAACAACAAATCTTAGTAGGAGAATTCAAGCCACATACTAGGAACTTGATTAGTTCCAAGGGGATTGAAGGGTTGACCTTTGCAAACTTACTTCACTTACAAGGTATGATATCTAATCTTGGTTATAGAATTTTGGTTGATTTCAAAAATTCAAAGAATTGCATGTCCATGCAATTTGCAAAGGAATTGAGTATTCCTATCAAGCTAGTATTTGGCATCTTTGAGTATGATATCTAAGGATAGTCAATCCCAAGATGAGAAGTTTGTTAGTAAAGTAGCCATAGAGCAAGCTTTGGAGGAAGATATTCCAATTTTAATGGTGTAGATCAAGCTGATTGTGCATGGAGAATCTGATGAGGGCCAAAATCCTCATCAAGCAATGGTTGATCAAATAGTTAAAGAGTTTGTCCAAATGATCTGCCAAAAGGATTACCCCTTGATTGTTGTATGCACTTCAAGATTGAAGTATTACCAAGAAGTACTCTAGTGAGGAGACTAATCTACCGGCTCTCACCAAAGGAGTTGGGCGAGCTTTGAACAACACTTATGGAGTTGTTGGAAAAGGACTTCAAATGATGTAGTTCATCTTCTTAGGGAGCACCAGTACTATTTGTCCCAAAGAAGGATGGAGTGCTTTACTTTTGTATTGATTATTGTGGCTTCAATAAACAAACAATGAAGAATGCACATCTTTTGCCTTAAATTGATGACTTGCTAGATCAATTCAATGGAGCATGATACTTCTCCAAGCTAGATCTCCAAAGTGATTATTGGTGGATACATATTGATAGAGAGGATGTGTAAAAGACTGCCTTTTGTACAAGGTATGTGCATTTTGAATGGAAATTTTTACCTTTTGAGCTCATTAATGCTCCAATAGTTTCATGGATCAGATGCATCAGGTGTTGGATGGGCTACTGGGCTGCTGGATTGGTACATTGTGATGTTCTTGGATGATATTTTAATCTGTAGCAAGGTAGAGGTAAAACAAACAAATCATGTGCAAGAAATCCTAAGACACTTATGTCAATGGAAGTTTTATTGCAAAAATTCAAAGTGTACCTTTTGGCAAAATTAAGTTACCTTCTTGGACCATAAGATCTCATCAAAGGATATCAAGATGGAAAAGGAGAAAATCAAGGCCATTACTGATTTTGATGCTTCCAATTTGCCATTGGAGCTATGTTGCAATAGGAGTTTCGTGACAGGTTACATCCCATTGCCTTTGTGTCTCGCCAACTAAACACCACAAAAAGGGATAACTCTGCTCAAGATTGAGAATAACTAGCATTGGTATATGCCACCAAGGTATGGAGGCATTATCTCTTGGGCAAACAAGTGATCATGCAAATTGATCACAAACCCTTGTTGCAAACATTACATTTAGAGCACATGAAGAGTCAACATCATTGATTGGAGGAAACCTATAGTTGTTTGACGTTAAACTTGAGTATAAACCTGGAAGGTTCCATGTCATTTGTGATGCCTTATCACAATGATCTGATTTGAAGTCTCTTCCTCTCATCACAATGGCAATTATGACAATGTCAATTGACTCAAAGGTCCAAATCAAGTTTAGGATTGCTTTACAACAAGACCTCTTCTTTCAGATGGTACAAGGTCATCTCGCATCACATGACAAGGAATAAAACACCTTCTCCTTCAAGGAAGGCCTTTTATTTCATGAGAATGAGATCTATATTCTAGCCAAGGGTGATCTACAACTTGTGTGCCTTCAAGAAGTCCATGACTTACCAATTGTTAATCACATGGGTGTGAAGAAGACCTTGGTACCATACAATTGGGCCAATGGTGGTAGCCCAACATGCCACAAGATGTCTGAGAGTTTGTCCAATCTTGTGACAATTGCCAACACAACAAAGCTAACAACCAAATACCAAGCGGACTCCTTCAACCACTTTCTACCCTATCTGTTTGATGAAAACACATGAGCATAGATCTCATCACATCCTTGCCCAAGACAAAGGTCACACAACAATCATGTTGTTCATTGATAAGCTTAGTAAGAAAATCCATTTGGCACCAACTTGTGATATAGGAGATGCTCCAACATTGGCTTAAATCTATTTAGGCAACATATTCAAGTATCATGAGATGCCTTGTGCACTCATCTCCAATCGTGATCCTTGATTCACCTAAAAATTTTAGCAAGCACTCTTCTAACTCCTTGGTACCAAGCTTGCTTTGTCCATGACCTATCATACTTAAACTAATGGACAAATTGAATGTGCAAGTTGCACCTTGGAGGATATACTTCATGCCTTTGTGAATGCTCACCATACCAATTGGGATGAATGTCTTACAACTGTTGAGTTTACCTACAATAATTCCATACATGCAAGTATTGGATTCTCTATCCTCTTCTTTAATTTTGGCCAAGATCTACTTGTTCCTGAATCCCTTCTTAATCTTCCTCCATCTCATGTTTCTCATACTTCTACCTTCTTGACCATAATATCCCAATCTCTACAACAAGCCAAATCTCATCTCCTTGTTGCTCAAAATTGTCAAAAGCAATATGTGGACCAACATCATTGTGATCTCACATTTCAACTTGGTGAAAAGGTCATGCTTTCTTTCATTAACCTACCCCTCCCTCTTGATACTCCAGTTTATAAACTTACTCCTAATTAGATAGGTCTATTTGATATCACCCAAATCATTTCTCTTGTTGCTTATTGACTTACTTTGCCTTGTCAAATGCAAATCCACTTTGTCTTTCATGTTTCTAAGTTTAAACCCTTTGTTTCTAATCCATCTTTCTTTTCCTCTTATATCCAACCTCCTCCTCCTCCTCCTCTTGTCCTTGTTGATGATCATGAGGAGTATGAAGTTGATCATATCTTTGCACGTTGTCACATTCAACATGGCCATCAACAACATACTGAGTACATAGTCCTTTGGAAAGGGTATCCTTTTCATGATGCCACTTAGGAGCCTCTTTCTTATCTCCAAAATGCAAAAATAGCCATCCAAGAGTTTGAAGCTTCAATGGTGATGATAATATCACTAACTAGTGGTGGGGGAATATGTAACAATATGGAGTTTATAGATGAGTTAGTTGAGACTAGAGAAGTAGCAAATATGCCAAATCAGCCAAGAATTATAAGAATAATCGAGAAACATCTAGGAAGCTACTTGGTATCTTCCAAGTATTGGGTAATGTTGATACCAAATGGTAACTTCTAGGTGGAAGCTTCTTGGCTAGCTTAGCTTACATACAAAGTAAGTGATTTCTAGAAGGAAGCTTCTTGGGAAGTTTCTTGATTAGCTTAGTTTATATGCCAAGTAGGTGTTTTCTAGTAGAAAGCTTCTTGAGAAGCTTCCCGGTTAGCTTAGCTTGTACTCTAAGAAGGTGGCTTTAAGGAAGCTTCTCAAAGGCCTTGTATGTTCCCTATAAATACCATATCCCAAGCTCATGTTAGGCATTTGGAATTTCCCTAATTCAAGAGTTCCAATACGATCTTTCACTTTGATCGTCCATCTCTTTTTCTCTTCTTGCTTATTGATAACATACTGTAATACCAAGGGTTAGCCATATGATCTAGATGTGAAATTTGGTTTGGTAACATCTAGAATGATGTTATACATGATGGTCAAAATAGATCAGATAGAAGTATCACCAAAAGAGTACTTCTACTAATAGGGCAGAAACCGAAATAGACTTGAGAACCTTAGAACCAATAGCTAGACATATGATTTAAAGGTGAGAATTGGTTTGGTAACATCTGGAAGGATGTTACACATGATGGACTAAACAGATCAGAAAGAGGTATCACCAAAAGGGGACTTCTACTAATAGAGTAGGAACCGAAATATGCCTGAAATCTTTGAAGGCAATTTCGGAGGCCTAAACGGATGAATTAGGCCTTGAAAATGTGCAGATTCCCCCCCCCCCCTCAACAGAGGGAAGACTGGCCTTCCCTCCCTCCTGGTTTGTCTTGTCGAGAGCTTTCCAACGGTACCTTACTCATGTGATTCTGAGATTCCTACAGGAAGATTCCCTAAAAGATTCCCTCCGGTCAAAGCTCGTTTGACCAACCAGATAGGACCTAGACCAGACAGGTCACCCATCCAAGTCAGTAATCCAAGGGTGGAGCTTGCTGACATGTCACCTATCTATGTCCCTAATCCTATGGTGGAGCTTCCTTGGAGGAGATCCTCTTTGTCTATATAATAAAGAGAAGGTGCTCCCTTGGGGCATCGAATGTTTGAGGGTGCAATCTGTGTTTTCTCTCTTCTCTTGTCCTCGGAGTATTACACATACCTATGCAAAATACCTATCATATTTCAGGAAAAATAATAACTAATATTTTTACATATTTTTATACCTTTTAAAAAAAAGCCATTTAATAATATGATCTTTGGAATGTAATGACATTTGCAATGCAAAGCTAGTTTGCTAAAATGTTGAAGTGTTAGTTTTGGTTGTCATTGTCTTATCAATAGTCACTCGAGGACTAATAAGTAATGGCTAGATACGGTATTAAGTTGACTGATTGCACCCATGAACCTACTATTTGCACCACTAGATGAGGTGTCATATGCGCCATGTGGTTGGATACTTGGCCACTTGAGAGGGGGTTTACCTCAAAGTGCAACTTCAAATAGCTCATTTTTCTATGTTTGAGTTCCTAGCTATGGTGGATATTGGTCTACAAGTGTCACCTTTATTCTCTTAGCTATAATGTGTGTAGCTTGACAATGTGACTGGGTGTTTTAGACAATGTATATTGAGTGTTCAGATTTGAGACCTTATTTGAGTTGTGATAAACTATTTACATAAAATAAGTGAAGGAGGATATTGAGTGTACAAGCTATGGGTGTTGGTGGTATCTTTGGGCTTGGGGTGTTTGATGGTACCTTTGATAATTGTTTCTTGATTTTGATTTAAGTTAAATGGATCATGCATAGAAGCACTGTTGAGTTGATTGTAGATTTGATAGTCAAGTTGACAATTGGGTAGATTTGCAAGTGCACACCTTCACATATTCTTGAGTCATGGTTTGAGTTGGCAAAGGTTGCTCAAATTTGGAGGTCAATCCTTGATTGTCTTAGCTAGCATGGGTGTGTGTAATACCAAGAGCTAGGCATATGATCTAGATGTGAAATTTGGTTTGGTAACATCTAGAATGATGTTATACATGATGGTCAAAAAAGATCAGATAGAATTGTCACCAAAATAGTACTTCTACTAATAAAGAAGAAACCAAAATAGACTTGAGAACCTTAGAACCAATAACAAGACATATCATTTAAAGGTGAGAATTGGTTTGGTAACATCTGGAAGGATAATACACATGATGGACAAAACAGATCAGATCAAGGTATCACCAAAAGGGGACTTTTACTAATAGAGTAAGGACCGAAATATGCCTCAAATCTTTGAAGGCAATTTTGGAGGCCTAAACGGATGAATTAGACCCCCAAAATGTGTAGATGCTTCCCCTAATAGAGGAAAGGTTGGCCTTCCCTCCCCCCTGCATTGTCTCATAGAGAGCTTTCCAATGGTATCTTATGTGATTCCGATACCCCTACAGGAAGATTCCCTAAAAGATTTCCTATGGTCAAAGCTTGTTTGACCAACCAGATAGGACCTAGACCAACATGTCCCCATCCAAGTAATTAATCCAAGGGTGGAGCTTGCTGACTTGTCACCTATCTATGTGCCTAATCCTATGGTGGAGCTTCCTTGGAGGAGATCCTCTTTGTCTATATAATAAAGAGAAGGTGCTCCTTTGGGGCACCAAATGTTGAGTGCGTAATCTGTGTTTTCTCTCTTCTCTTGTCCTTGGAGTATTACAATGGTATCAAAGTGAGTATCTTAGTCCAAGAGAGTGGATCACCCCTCTTAGAAGAGCACAAACTACTGAAACTGAGTAATTTGAGGTGGAGAACATAGATTAATTGCTAGACTTAAGAAGAACTTTAGAGAGCGGACAAGATGGATGCACCACGAGTGCAATTTCCCGCACCTAGCTTTCCATTCACGAAGCCATTCCACATCAAGGTTATGTATATTCAACATGAGCAAATGAGGGTATTGCTAGTCTATCACTTTGGCACAGAATTCATGGATAGGGTGATGAACTCACCAAACCCATTATTCTACCTGTGGTGATATATGACAGAGAGTGGGATTTGACAATCTACATTCTATTATGATAATATGGATGTGAATGTTCCAAATCCTCTCCCTTTCAACACTCAAGTAGAAATAGTTATGTAATGAGACCAAAAGTGATGTTTAGAGATTTTGTGGTTAGGAATTCTGGCGAGGCGTATTATCAACGAGTGATCGCTTCTGAGGTCCCTATGGTAGTTCTAATAGTTTGTGCACCTTCTAGAGTGATCATATTGACTCTATATTGAAGTAGATATTAGCAATTGAGTGTTGCAGGAACCATAGATCCGCAATTGCAAGAGCTTGTGCAAGGAATGCAATAAATGTTGAATGAATTTTGAGATATCAAGATGACCATGGAAACATTACAAAGTCAAGTGCAAATCCTCAAGAACGATTAAGCCATGCAAGAAGAAGAGTTGTCTCAAAACCCAGTACTTGCAACTGAAGTACTTGAAGAGGCACTTGTGCCTACAAACCCTATCAATGATGAAGCCACATTGCTACTCCAGATGAAGAAGACTTGCAACATCAAGCCTTACAAGGTGCAGCGTATGATGGGAGTAGTGGAAAATTGGATCTCAAGAATGAATTGATAGTTCAGATTGTTCTCAACAGAGATCAAAAAGCATGTTGCATGCGTGTTTGCATGTGAGTACTTGACCGATAAAGCCCTCACATGGTATGATGCTTGGGAACAATCCTTGTTGGCAGAGAGAAGGGAGGTCACGTGGACAGCAATGCAAGAAGGATTGTTGAAGAATTTCCAATCGGTGGATTTTGTGCAGATGGCCCAAACCCAACTATGGAGATTGAGATAGAAAAATAGCATACGAGAGTATAAGGAGGCAAGAACAAGTTACAATAACCGACATGAGTCTAGTAGAGGCTCTCGACAATTTCAAATGAGGGTTGAAGGAGCGGATTTGCCGAGAAGTCATGGTGCAAAATCCTTGCACGGTATTTGAGGCCATTGCTTGTGCGCAAAGAATAGCAAGAGCATTGGGTGGAGGTGAGGGAGTAGTTCCACGTCAATATTATTGGGCAGAAATGTCACACATGGGTGGACCAATACCGATGGAATTGGGCAACCTTTGATTTTGAGATTGAGGAGCACGACTGCTTCAAGGGGAGCGTGGACAAGTAGAAGAACAAAGAGATGGAGTCCCACAAGGAGAAGGAACTTGAGGAGAACAACGCCATTACTACAATTGTGGCCGTTTTGGGCACATATCTACCATATGTTGCACTCATTTCCCTAGAGGCCCTTGGCCTTCATATAGGTGATCATTGAACAACATGGAGAGGCGCATTGAAGAGGAAGAGGTAGAAATCACTTCAGAAAATGAAGATCACCAATAAATGTACCTCACGGCCTTACTAGCTCAATAAGGAAGAAGAGAAGCAAGGGAAGGAAGAAGACTAATACGCAAAGATCCCAAAAGGAAACCTCACAATTTATTGTTGTGAATGGAGTCCTAGAAGGCAATCAAGTGAGAGTATTAATCGATCCAAGAGCAACAAAGAATTTCTTATCTTGCTCTGTTGCAATAAGATTTAGAATGGATCTAGAGAGAGATAGGAGTGAGGAAGTAAATTTGCCTAACGGGCAACCAGAGAGGATTGAATCATTACCTAGACAAGTAACACTCTCTGTAGGAGAATATCAAGAAGCAATCAATAGGCGAGTGATAAAATTAGCTCATTATGATGCAATCTTAAGCATGCCATGGATGGAGCATTACAGACCTATGGTAGATTGGAGAAAGAAAGTAGTGAGAACCCACCAAGGTTGATCATTGGGGTTAAAGAAATATCACCCAGGCAGGATCTGCCTCTATATGTCATACGGACGGCAATTGTCTATAAGACTGATAGATGTTTCATGGGTCTAATAAGAGAAGTCCATAGTGCACAACTCAATGGACAAGGTCCTGAGAAATTGAAGGCTATAGTGGATGAATTTCAAGGTGTCTTTCCCGATGATCTATCCTTAGGATTACCACCAAAAAAAAGAGTAGATCATAAAATTGAGACACTCCTTGGGAAAACACCTCGTTGTAAGGCCCCATATCGCCTATCACCTCATGAGTTGGAGGATTGTAAGACTCAAATTGAGAAGATGTTTCATAAGGGGTTCATCCAACCTAGCGTATCACTATATGGGGTTCCTATCTTGTTTGTGAAGAAGAAGGATGGTACAATGCGCATGTGCACTGACTATCGAGGTCTCAATCAGCAAACAGTGAAGAACAAATACCCCTTACCTCGCATGGATGACCTCTTTGATCAACTCTATGGAGCAAGATACTTCATCAAATTGGACTTGCGGAGCGGTTACAATCAAATCCAAATTGCAAAGGAGGATGTGTACAAAATTGTCTTCAAACATGGCGACTTTGAGTATCTTGTGATGCCTTTTGGCCTCACCAATGCACTTGCCACTATCATGAGTCTAATGAATGACATATTTTGTCCATACTTGGATAAGTCTATTATCATCTTCTTGGATGATATCTTAGTATACAGTAGCACGATGACAAAACACAAACAACATCTATGAGAGGTCCTCTTGATTCTAAGACAGAATCAATTATATGCCAAAATATCAAAGTGTGAGTTTAGCAAGTCTGAAGTAGACTACTTGGAGCATAGAGTAAGTGTAGAGGGCATTCAAGTATTGATAGATAAAATAGAGGTCATTCAAAAATGGCATGCCCTAGAAGATCAGACTCAACTCAAGAGCTTCTTAGGGTTGACGAGATTCTATCATAGATTCGTCAAGGACTTCTCCAAGGTTACACAGCCTTTAATGGCACTACTTGGCAAGCGGAAGAAGTGGATATGGGGAACCACACAAGAGTTGGCCTTTCAAGAATTGAAAGCCGCCTTGCTACATGCACCAATCTTGAAGTGGTATGACCCAAAACGACCAATCAAGTTGGCTATAGATGCATCAAGCATAGCAATAGGAGCAGTCCTACAACAAGAGAGGCATGACGGATTGCATCCAATTTGTAATACCAAGGGTTAGCCATATGATCTAGATGTGAAATTCGGTTTGGTAACATCTAGAATGATGTTATACATGATGGTCAAAATAGATCAGATAGAAGTATCACCAAAAGAGTACTTCTACTAATAGGGCATAAACCGAAATAGACTTGAGAACCTTAGAACCAATAGCTAGACATATGATTTAAAGGTGAGAATTGGTTTGGTAACATCTGGAAGGATGTTACACATGATGGACTAAACAGATCAGAAAGAGGTATTACCAAAAGGGGACTTCTACTAATAGAGTAGGAACCGAAATATGCCTGAAATCTTTGAAGGCAATTTTGGAGGCCTAAACGGATGAATTAGGCCTCAAAAATGTGCAAATCCCCTCCCCAATGGAAGAAAGGTTGGCCTTCCTCCCCCTTGGTTTGTCTCGTCGAGAGCTTTCCAACGGTACCTTACTCATGTGATTCTGAGATCCTATAGAAAAATTCCCTAAAAGATTCCCTCCGGTCAAAGCTCGTTTGACCAACCGGATAGGACCTAGACCAGACAGGTCACCCATCCAAGTAAGTAATCCAAGAGTGGAGCTTGCTGACATGTCACCTATCTGTGTCTCTAATCCTATGGTGGAGCTTCCTTGGAGGAGATCCTCTTTGTCTATATAATAAAGAGAAGGTGCTCCCTTGGGGCATCGAATGTTTGAGTGTGCAATTTGTGTTATCTCTCTTCTCTTGTCCTCGGAGTATTACAATGGTATCAGAGCGAGTGTTCTAGTCCAAGAGAGTGGATCACCCCTCTTGGAATAGCACGAACTACTGAAACTGAGTAATTTGAGGTGGAGAACATAGAGTAATCGCTAGACTTAGGAAGGACTTTAGAGAGCGGATGGGATGGATGCGCCAGGGGGACAATTTCCCGCACCTAGCTTTCCATTCTCAAACCCATTCCACATCAAGGTTATGTACATCCAGCGTGAGCAGATGAGAGTATCGCTAGTTTATCACTTTGGTGCGGAATTCATGGACAGAGTGATGAACTCACCAAACCCGGTGATTCTACATGTGGTGATATATGACAGAGAGTGGGATTTGACGATCTACATTCTATTCTGATAATATGGATATGAATGTCCCAAATCCTCTCCCTTTCAACACTCAAGTAGAAATCCGTTATGTAGTGAGGCCAAAATTGATGTTTAGAGATTTTGTGGTTAGGAATTTTGGTGAGGAGTATTATCAACGAGTGATAGCTTTTGATGTCCCAATGGTAGTTCCGATAGTTTGTGCGCCTTCCAGAGTGATTATATTGATTCTGTATTGAAGTAGACGTTAGCAATTGGGTGTTGCAGGAACCATGGATCCGCAGTTGCAAGAGCTGGTGCAAGGAATGCAAGGGATGTTGAATGAATTTCAAGAGATTAAGATGACCATGGAGACATTGCAAAGTCAAGTGCAGATCCTCAGGAACGATCAAGCCATGCAAGAAGAAGAGCCGTCTCAAAACCCAGTACCTGCAACTGAAGTACTTGGAGAGGCACCCGTGCCTACAAACCCTATCAACGATGAAGCCACATTGCTACTCCGGATGAAGAAGACCTGCAACATCAAGCCTTACAAGGGGCAACGTACGATGGGAGTAGTGGAGAATTGGATCTCAAAAATGAATTGATATTTTCGATTGTTCTCAACAGAGATCACAGAGCATGCTGCAAGCGTGTTTGCATGTGGGTACTTGACCGATAAAGCCCTCACATGGTATGATGCTTGGGAACGATCCATGCTGGCAGAGAGAAGGGAGGTCACATGGACAGCAATGCAAGAAGGACTGCTCAAGAATTTCCAATCGGTGGATTTTGTGCAGATGGCTCGAACCCGGCTATGGGGATTGAGACAGAAGAATAGCGTACAAGAGTATGTGGAGACATTTCTGGATCTACAAGTCACATTTACCGACATGAGTCTAGTAGAGGCTCTTGACAATTTCAAACAAGGGTTGAAAGAGCCGATTCGCCAAGAAGTCATGGTGCAAAACCCTCGCACGGTATTTGAAGCTATTGCTTGTGCGCAAAGAATAGCCGGAGCATTAGGTGGAGGTGAAGGAGTAGTTCCACCTCAACATTATCGGGCAGAAATGCCACACATGGGTGGACCAGTACTGATGGAATTGGGTAACCTTTGATTCCGGGATCGAGGAGCACTGCCTCTTCAAGGAGAGCGAGGACGGGTAGAAGAACGAAGAGATGGAGTCCCACAAGGAGAAAGGACTCGAGGAGAACAACGCCATTGTTACAATTGTGGCCATATTGGGCACATATCTACCAATTGTTGCACTCGTTTCCCTAGAGGCCCTTGGCCTTCATACAGGCGATCTTTGAACAACATGGAGAGGCACATTGAAGAGGAGGAGGTGGAAACCACTTTGGAAAACAAAGATCACCAGTAAATGTACCTCATGGCCTTACTGGCTCAATAAGGAAGCATAGAAGCGAGGGAAGGAAGAAGAATAATGCGCACAGATCCCGAAAGGCAACCTCACAATTGATTGTCGTGAATGGAATCCTAGAAGGTAATCAAGTGAGAGTATTAATAGATCCGGGAGCAACAGAGAATTTCTTGTCTTGCTCTGTTGCAATAAGCTTGGGAATGGATCTAGAGAGAGATGGAAGTGAAGAAGTAGAGTTACCAAATGGGCAAATAGAGAGGATTGAATCATTACCTAGATGGGTAACCCTCTCTGTAGGAGAATATCAAGAAGCAATTGAGTGGCGAGTGATACAATTAGCCCGTTATGATGCAATTTTAGGCATGCCATGGATGGAGCAGTACAACCCAATGGTGGATTGGAGGAAGAAAGTAGTGAGAACCCACCAATGGTCAATCATTGGGGTTAAAGAAAAATCACACAGGCAAAAATTGCCTCTATATGTCGTAGGGACGACAATTGTCTGTAAGACCGATAGATGTTTTCTAGGTCTAATAAGAGAAGTCCAAAGTGCACAACTTGCTAGAAAAATTTCTGAGAAATTGAAGGATGTGGTGGATGAGTTTCAAGATGTCTTTCCCGATGATCTACCCTCAAGATTACCACCTAAAAGGCGAGTAGATCACAAAATAGAGACACTCCCGGGGAAGACACCTCCTTGTAAGGCCCCATATCGCCTATCACCTCATGAGTTGGAGGAGTGTAAGACTCAAATTGAGGAGATGCTACAGAAAGGGTTCATCCAACCTAGCGTATCACCATATGGGGCTCCTATCTTGTTTGTGAAGAAGAAAGATGGTACAATGTGCATGTGCATTGACTATTGGGGTCTCAATCAGCAAACAGTGAAGAACAAATACCCCTTACCTCGCATGGATGACCTGTTTGATCAACTCCATGGAGCGAGATACTTCACCAAACTGGACTTGCGGAGCGGTTACAATCAAATCCAAATTGCATAGGAGGATGTGTACAAAACTGCCTTTTGAACCAGGTATGGCCACTTTGAGTATCTTGTGATGCCTTTTGGCCTCACCAATGCGCCTGCCACTTTCATGAGCCTAATGAATGACATGTTTCATCCATACTTGCATAAGTCCGTTATCATCTTCTTGGATGATATCTTAGTATATTGTATCACGATGACAGAACACAAACAACATCTACGAGAGGTCCTCCAGATTCTAAGACAGAATCAGTTGTACGCCAAAATCTCAAAGTGTGAGTTTGGCAAGTCTGAAGTAGACTACTTAGGGCATAGAGTAAGTGCAGAGGGCATTCAAGTATTGACAGATAAAATAGAGGTCATTTAAAAATGGAGTGCCCCAGAAGATCAGACTCAACTTAAGAGCTTCTTGGGGTTGACGGGATTCTATCGTAGATTTGTCAAGGACTTCTCCAAGGTTGCACAGCCTTTAACGGCACTACTTGGCAAGGGGAAGAAGTGGACATGGGGAACTGCACAAGAGTTGGCCTTTCAAGAATTGAAGGCCACCTTGCTACATGCACCAATCTTGAAGTGGTATGACCCAAAACGTCCAATCAAGTTGGCTACGGATGCATCAGGCGTAGCAATAGGAGCAGTCTTACAACAAGAGTGGCATGACGGATAGCATCTAATTGCATATTTCTCTCGAAAGTTGTTACCGGCAAAGCGCAACTACCACACCACAGAACGAGAAGAGTTGGCCATCGTTCTAGCAACCAAGCATTGGAAGCACTACCTGGGCGAGAAGGCATTTGTAATAGAGACAGACCACAAACCTCTAGTCTACCTCGAGACGCAGAAGGATCTATCTTGTTGCCAAATTTGGTGGGCAGAGTGGCGACAACGCTTCAACATGACAATCACCTATGTGGAACGTAAGAAGCAACTTGCAGATGCATTCACCCGCATGCCAATGACCTACAACTTGGCGGCAGAGGTTAAGATTAACCCTGAATTCTGGCAAGAGATTCTAGCTGCTACAAAAACTGATCCACAGATTGTAGAAGCGCAATCATCCAAAGGTGTCACCAGCACCCAAGGACTCACCTTTCGGGAGGGCCGATTGTGGATCCCAAATGTCCCAGAATTATGCACCACCATTCTAGCAGAATGTCATGATTTGGCCATTGCAGCTCATGTCGGAGTAGACAAGACCTTGGAGGCAGTCAAGCGCCATTACTATTGGCCCAAGATGAGCAATGATTTGATGGACTATGTGCGTAGCTACCTACTTTGTCAACATAACAAAGCTTCTAATCAAGCTCCTGCAGGGCTCCTTCAACCTCAGGGTTTGACTCCATTGTGGTCTTTGAGGACTGGCTCAGCAAAATGATTCATGTACGCCCTACCACCAAGGAGGTGACCGCTCCACAACTAGCTCAACTATACTTAGATGTAGTCTTTACTCACCATGGCTTGTCTAGAGTACTCATCACCGATAGAGGCACCCAATTCACCAGTTTGTTTTGGCGAACACTCTTTGGTTTCTTCAAAACCAAGTTGGCCATGTCTACAGCTTACCACCCACAAATAGATGGCCAAACAGAGCGGGCTAATCGCACGATTGAAGACATGTTACGCGGCTTCACTTAGAAGAGCAAGAAAGGTGGGACACCCTACTACCGTTGGTGGAATTTGCTTACAACAATTTGATGAATGCCTCCACCCAGGTCACTCTGTTCTTCCTCATGTATGGTGAGCATCCCTTCACACCTTCTAGCTTGATGAAGATCCGTCCAGTGACTACCAAGGTTGATGCAGTCAACACATTTGTTTCTAGAATTCAACAAGGTGTGGAGAGCGCCAAGCACAGGTTATAGATTGCGCAAAATCGACAAAAGTGGTATACTGATGCACACCGTAGGCACATGGAGTTCAATGTTGGGGATCAAGTGTGGCTATCAACAACCAACCTCACATTAGTTGGATCTCGTAAGCTCAGACCTCGTTTTATTGGGCCTTTCTCGATTCTTCGTCGCATCGGCGCTGTGGCCTATCACCTTGAGCTACCACCATACATGAAGATCCATCCAGTGTTCCATGTCTCTCTATTATGCAGATATGCTCCCCGATCAGGCCAAGGTACTTCCACACAGGACATTTGACCTTGTTTGACAGTCATTGATGGCATAGAGGAATATGAAGTGGAGCGGATTCTCCAAAAGCGCATGTGTGGTACTCGCCATCCGCGGGTGAAATATCTCATACAATGGAAAGGTTACCCCCTCTATGAAGCAACCTGGGAACCCGCTGCCAATTTGGCACATGCACCGGTGTTGGTGCAAGCATTTAAGCAACAATTGCACCATGAGGACATTGCATTTTAAAAGGAGGGAGGTCTGTAATACCAAGGGTTAGCCATATGATCTAGATGTGAAATTTGGTTTGGTAACATCTAGAATGATGTTATACATGATGGTCAAAATAGATCAGATAGAAGTATCACCAAAAGAGTACCTCTACTTATAGGGCAAAAACCGAAATAGACTTGAGAACATTAGAACCAATAGCTAAACATATGATTTAAAGGTGAGAATTGGTTTGGTAACATCTGGAAGGATGTTACACATGATGGACTAAACAGATCAGAAATAGGTATCACCAAAAGGGGACTTCTACTAATAGAGTAGGAACCAAAATATGCCTGAAATCTTTGAAGGCAATTTTGGAGGCCTAAACGGATGAATTAGGCCTCAAAAATGTGCAAACCCCCCCCCTCAAATAGAGGAAAGGCTGGCCTTCCTCCTCCTTGGTTTGTCTTGTCGAGAGCTTTCCAATGGTACCTTACTCATGTGATTCTGAGATCCTACAGGAAAATTCCCTAAAAGATTCCCTCCGGTCAAAGCTCGTTTGACCAACCGGATAGGACCTAGACCAGATAGGTCACCCATCCAAGTAAGTAATCCAAGAGTGGAGCTTGCTGACATGTCACCTATCTGTGTCCCTAATCCTATGGTGGAGCTTCCTTGGAGGAGATCCTCGTTGTCTATATAATAAAGAGAAGGTGCTCCCTTGGGGCATCGAATGTTTGAGTGTGCAATTTGTGTTTTCTCTCTTCTCTTGTCCTCGGAGTATTACACAATTGCATATTTCTCTCAAAAGTTGTTATTGGCAGAGTGAAACTACCACACCATAAAACAAGAAGAGTTGGCCATTGTTTTGGCAACCAAGCATTGGAAGCACTATTTGGGCGAGAAGGCATTTGAAGTAGAGATAGACCACAAACCTCTAGTCTACCTTGAGACGCAAAAGGATCTTTCTTGTTGCTAGATTTGGTGGGTAGAGTGGCAACAACACTTCAACATGTCAATCACCTACGTGGAAGGTAAGAAGCAACTTGCAGATGCATTCACCCACATGCCAATGGCAAACAACTTGGTGGCAAAGGTTAAGATTAACCTTGAATTCTGGCCAGAGATTTTGGCTGCTACAAAAACTAATTTGCAGATTATAGAAGCACAATCATCCAAAGGTGTCACTAGCGCCTAAGGACTCATCTTTTGTGATGGTAGATTATGGATCCCAAATGTCCTAGAATTATGCACCACCATTCTAGCGGAATGTCATGATTTGGCCATTGCGGGTCATGTCGGAGTGGACAAGACCTTGGATGCAGTCTAGCGCCATTACTATTAGCCCAAGATGAGCAACAACGTGATGGACTACATGCACAATTGCCTACTTTGTCAACAAAACAAAGCTTCTAATCAAGCTCCTGTAGGGCTCCTTCAACCTCTTCCCATGCCAACCCAATGTTGGGAACAAGTGAGTATGGATCTTGTTTGTGAATTACCCAAGACTAACTGAGGGTTTGACTCCATTGTGGTCTTTGTAGACTGGCTTAGCAAAATGATTCATGTACGCCCTACCACCAAGGATGTGGCCACTCCACAACTAGCTCAATTATACTAAGATGTAGTCTTCTCTCACCATGGCTTGTCTAGAGTACTTATCACCGATAGAGGCACTCAATTCACCAGTTTGTTTTGATGAACACTCTTTGGTTTCTTCAAAAACAAGTTGGCCATGTCTACAGCTTACCACCCACAAACAGATGGCCAAACAGAGTGGGCTAATTGCACAATTGAAGGCATGTTACGCGGCTTCACCTTAGAAGAGCAAGAGAGGTGGGACACCCTACTCCCGTGGGTGGAATTTGCTTACAACAATTCAATGAATGCATCCACCTAGGTCACTCAATTCTTCCTCATGTATGGTGAGCATCCCTTCACACCTTCTAGCTTGATGAAGATCAGTCCAGTGGCTACCAAGGTCGATGCCATCAATACATTTGTTTCTAGAATCCAACACGGTGTGGAGAGCGCTAAGCATATCTTATAGATTGCACACAATTAATAGGCACATAGAGTTCAATTTTGGGGATCAAGTGTGGCTATCGACAACCAACCTCATATAAGTTGGACCTCATAAGCTCAAACCTCATTTTATTGGGCCTTTCTCAATTCTTCATTGCGTTGGTGTTGTGGCCTATCACCTTGAGCGACCACCACACATGAAGATCTATCCAGTGTTCCATGTTTCTCTACTATGAAAATATGCTCCCCGATCAGGCCAAGGTCATTTCACACAAGACAATCGACCTTGTGCAACACTCATTGATAGCACAAAGGAATATGAAGCGGAGTGTATTCTCCGAAAATGCATGTGTGGTACTCGACATCCGTGTGTGGACTATCAAGTACAGTGAAGAGGTTACCCCCTCTATGAAGCAACATAGGAGCTTGCTGCCAGTTTGACACATGCACCGGTGTTGGTACAAGCATTTGAGCAACAATTGCACAACGAGGACATTGCGTCTTAAAAGGAGTGAGGTCTAAATACCAAGAGCTAGCTATATGATCTAGATGTGAAATTTGGTTTAGTAAAATCTAGAATGATATTATATATGATGGTCAAAATATATCAGATAGAAGTATCACTAAAAGAGTACTTGTACTAATAGAGTAGAAACCAAAATAGACTTGAGAACCTTAGAACCAATAGCTAGACATATGATTTAAAGGTGAGAATTGGTTTGGTAACATCTAGAAGGAAGTTACACATGATGGACTAAACAGATCAAAAAGAGACATCACCAAATGGGGACTTCTACTAGTAGAGTAGGATCCAAAATATGTCTGAAATCTTTGAAGGCAATTTCGAAGGCCTAAACGGATGAATTAGGTCTCAAAAATGTGCACATACTCTAAACCCCCCCCCTCCTCACATGTAAGGATGGCTGGCCTTCCCTCCCACCTGCTTTGTCTTGTCGAGAGCTCTCCAATGGTACCTTATGTGATTCTGAGGCTCCTACATGAAGATTCCCTAAAAGATTTCCTCTGGTCAAAGCTTGTTTGACCAAATAGATAGGACCTAGACTGACATGTCATCCATCCAAGTAAGTAATCCAAGGGTAGAGCTTGCTGACATGTCACCTATCTGTGTGCCTAATCCTATGATGGAGCTTCCTTGGAGGAGATCCTCTTTGTCTATATAATAAAGAGAAGGTGCTCCTTTGGGGCACCAAATGTTGAGTGTGCAATCTATGTTTTCTCTCCTCTCTTGTCCTCAAAGTATTACAATGTGGCTTGATAATGTGATTAGGGTTTGTTGGCAATGTATATTGAGTGTTCAAGTTTGTGACTTGATTTGAGTTGTAATCAACTGGTGATTACATGGAAGAAGTGAAGGGAGAAATTGTGTAGAAACTATGGGTCTTGGTGGTATCTTAAGACCTAGTGTGATTGGTGGTACCTTTGATCATTGTTTCTTGATTTTAATTTCAATTGAGTGGATTGTGCATGGAAGTGCTATTGAGTTGGTTGTAGATTTGATTGTCAAGTTGATAGTTTGGCAGATTTGGGAGCACCTACTTTCACATATTTTATTCAGTTGAGTGGATCATGCATGGAAGCACTATTGGGTTCGTTGTAGATTTGATAGTCAAGTTGATTGTTGGGCGGATTTGGAGGCGCACACCTTTACTTATTCTTGAGTAGTTTGAGTTGGTGGACATTGCTTAAATATGGAGGTCATGTAAATTTAGAGAGAGTCTGAATAGGCAAGAAGACATGTCTCATTTAGCTAAATTTTGGTATTTAAAGGCATAGGATTGTGGGTTAAAGAAACAACAAAGGTCTAAAGGGGCTGAATTTAAATTTGGAGATTTGAAGATCAAAAAGGACTAACAATCCAACATTAGAGGCATAAGGGTGGTATAAGGGTCTAAAAAGCTATAAGGGTCTAAAAAGGCCAATAAGCCAACATGAGGTAAGCCAATTAACAACATTTTTGGGTAGGTTTTTGGTAAAATCAGCCTCTCCCTCACTAGAAGAGTTTGAACTCTATATCTTTGGTTCCTAGATTTATGGATTTATATCTATACACATGTAGCTTTGGCTAAGAGAGTACAATTATCCTATACTCCATGATCCTAGTAGTGTAGTAGAAGATAGATACTCCTACTCTATAAAATCACAAATAGTGGTGGAGTCAATCTGATTGGATTTGTGACAAGAAGGGTTATCATTTAGACTTCTTGTGATTGCATCCCTTTTATTCTTTGATTTCTATTTTTATATTATATTTGTGAGAGGTGCCATGATTTTTGGAGCATTGGTGCTCTAATGTACTCTTGATAGCAAGGCTAGAGTGATGACCAATCAAACTATCTATGTTTTTGCTATAATATGCAAAAGGTTTACGTGATGTAGCACTTGGTATCAACTTGCATCATAGGTCCTAATGAGGAACAAGAATGATTTTAGTTTGGAGTTTGACATAAGATTTGATCTAGTTGAGAGTGCATATTATGTTTCCATGCTATTATTATGGGAAATTGATAAGATTTATGTCTACAAAGGTCCTAGGTGTTACTCTAGTACAATTGGTACCATTGAATTGGATCTAAGATTTCATCTAAGAGTTTGATAATTGGTGTGATCTATTTGGAACTCAACTTTGTTTGTACCTTCCATGGCATAAAAGGGTTGTTCTAGTACTTGGAGTGTCTAGTTATGGATGACTACTACAAGTTCAAGAGAGCACACTTGGAAGAGATTGAGCTATAAAGATAAAATAGGTCCAAACTACATTTTCATCACTTCAAGCTTAGTTTCTATAGGTCAATTGGCAATACCTACAAGTTCAAGCTCTAGTAGCATTGATGTATCCAATAGAGATGCACTAGTTGGAAATGATACTTCAACAAGTGGAGGTATCATTGTATGAGGTGGTGCAATACCAAGGTTTAACACATGGTGTAGTCTTTCTAGTGCTTGAGGTAGAAGTACTAGGGGTTGTGGACTAACAAGCTGAAGAGCTTGTAGGAGCTCTAGTGGAATAATAGAGAGAGCCTACACAAGTCATAAACGTGCATGAGATAGTTGGTAAGTTTCACTCAAGTGTTATTGAAGCCAAAGCTATCTAGTTTTGGTATGAGATATTGGACAAAGTGCTACAGCATAGAGTACATGATGCTACATTATTACATGCTACCTCACCCACTTTGGTGGTGGTCTTTGGTTTTGTAGAGTCCATTGAGCTCAACATGGTAGAGGAGAGAGTAGCAACATCTTGATTTGGAATGGAGATCTCATCTATAATTGTTACTTCTTTAGAGTATAGTAGAGCTCACCATATTGTGTTGGAATTTGGGTGCAAAGAAGACAACCTTGATCTTATGGAGTGGAGGGCCTAGTACACCTAGATCCTTACCCACACTTTTTGGTCAATAGTCAATGAGTATTGATATTGCTTCTTGCACTTGTGGTGGTTCTCACCACAAGAGAGAGTGCACCCAAGGTAGTGATAAAGATACCTAAGGAGCACCTTAGCCAACTCTAGAGGCATTATGACCATTGCCACAAATTTTGTCATAATAATGATCAATATTTTGACTTAAACTTGGAGTTATAGAGTGGTAGGGTTGTTATGGTAGGAAGTAGAAGAGCCATGGATCATGGAAGAAAAGGTAGTAGATGCGGTGGTAGAGGACCTCCACTTGGTAGGTACATTGTACCTACTCCTAATTTTGATATAGCCTTGGCTACTATAATTGAGCAATTGTATCAAAGATTGGCTAACATAGTTGTAACTCAAAGGAGATGAAATTCAAGTGTTGAGACTTTCATCTCTTATGTTGGTGATAGAGATATCCTTGAATTCATGTGCAAATTAGCATAGGTGGATGCATACTCTATAGTGGATAAGAGTGTAATACATGGTCTTGACTCTAAAGGAACATCAGTGGAGTTGGACCAAAAAGAGAGAAGGCTTGTACATAGGTTAGACCTCCCTAGTCATTCATACTTGTTCAGGCACTAGAGACAAAATCCATGGTTCCTAGACATCCTAGTGTAGGTGTGGTAGGTAGTGATGGAGTGCAAGCTATAATAGATACAAACTAGCCACCTACTTCTATCAAGACTTTGTCTAGCATGTTGTTGGAGGCGGCTCAATTGATTATGTGCTCTCCTTGTTCTTAATAGTGACATGTTTACTTTAGAAATTGACCCAACTCTAATGTTCTGATTGGCTACCACCCCTTGTGAGAGTAGGGATGATGTGATTCTTTCTTTTAGTGTAGAGGTGGTTGATGGTGGAGCCAACTTAAATGAGGAACATGGGATCCTTTTGGCTACCAACGGCTTATATAGAAAGCAACAATTGCTAGGTTGGAGGAGCTACATGGTAGACATTTGAGCAAGCTAGGTTTATACTTGGATTTGTCTTATTAGAAAACTAGAATTGGAAGTTTTAGTTTGGTTGGACCTTCAAGGAAGGTCTATAAACCATAGAAGGTCTTACTAGACTTTGGTGTATAGCTCTTTATGTTAGGAAGTTTCTTTGTCTTGGACTATAGAAGACTCATGTTGAGAGATGTCTTTTTCAAATCCAAACATCTTTAAGTGGTAGATTCATACAATACATCACATGTGGGGAGCCCATGGTCTAGCTTCAACCCGATCATTCAACTAATAGTTTTTTGATAAGAGCCCATGCCATTGCAATGGTAGTAAAGTCATATGATATGTTAGTTAGTGGAGCAGTGGTATATCCCATGGGTTTCAATATTGACTATTGGGAGGAGATAGCTTCCTATAGGCTAAGTTGGCAATCAAGTGAAAGATATGTATGTCATCTACTAGTGCACTTTAATAGTGGTAATCTTGGCTTACTACAATCAAGTACCATGACATCCATCTCAAGTTTCAATGGTTCTATTTACTTGGCTTAGTGAGTTACTAGAGGAGAATATCCATGCAAAGGATACCTCAATACCAAAAGAGATTACTTGGATTTGTTCCATCCACTAGGATGTACCATTTTGGAATTCTGATGAAAATTTATAGCATCATGTGTATAGGTTGGTGCAACAAGCTTAGAGTAGACCCATTGTACTACTAACAGACCAATTTGATGATGATCTTCTAAGGTCTATTACCTTGTCACCTTTGGGGACCACATCTATTGCTTGGCAATATCCAATGAAGGGAGTATGCCTATTGGATTTATTTGGTGGGATTAGCATAGAATTAGCTATGGTATTATATGTAAGCAAACAAGTTTAGAGGTACTTGTATGTGGAGAGAGATGAGATGGTGAGAAAATTCTCTCTACACCATGATGTACATTTGGCATATTAGCATCTTTAGTTATTACCAATGTCAATAGTTAGAAGTTACCAAACGACATTACCATCAAACATCTCTTTGCTTGGGGTGCAAGATTTGGAGAGACATGGTACCATTCATTTGGTGATTTTTTTATGGCCATATCAAAGACATACCCTTGCTGGCCAAGGATAGGGTTTGTGGGATACCTATTTTAGTATATTTTTGGAGATGTTGCATATACTATGATATCTCTAGGTCCATCAAGCAGTTTCTCCAATATATATTTTGGAGAATGTCCCTTTGATGGATGATTCTCATACATAGGTGATGGTAAGTACACATCCGGTCTAGTTTGGATTGGCCATACAACATTGTTGGATGTGGTTAGAGTTGGATTTAAGGGTCATTATCTTTGTCTTTGTTGGACAAACCTCTTAACTAGAGAGTTTTATAGCATACATATGATGGGATTTAACAACTACCACACCTTATTCTTGATGATATTTGGGATATTGAGTCATAGTATCAGATGGTAGAAGTGGTTGATAGGTCACCAATGGTAGTAGTGAACCTTGTAGGATATCCTAGAGTTGCTTTACCCACACTCATGAGTGTTTGAGCCCCAAATGATTTGGGAGGAGGTCTTAGACATATTTGGGACTCACAATTATAATAATTGGTGGAGCACAACACTAATGAGAGAGAGAGCAAGTGATGGGTTCTTCTACCAATTTTACCACCATCTTAGAAACATCCAAGCATCAAGTGTTAGCTTAGGCTATGTATCTAAATTTTTTGGTTAGGCTATGTATCTAAATCTAATTGGTTGAGCAACATAGGATATGCTTGATAAACATCACCACTTGGACACTTGTGAGCTTTGTGCTTATTGAGATGATGCAAGCCCTTGTTGGGGGTGATGGACCAAGTGGGCATGGTATTCTTTGGTACATAGCCAATCATTACTAGTGAGAGTGGTCTCTTGGAGTACATCCAAGCGAGCAAGATCTAGTTGGGATACACCCTTGGTCTACTTTGGACATAACTATAGGATGTGTAGAGCTTGCAACCATAGGAGAGAGAAATTTTCACTTTGAGGTTGGTGTAATCTTCCTATGATAAGAGACCTGAAGAGAAATACATAAGAAGAAACACACAATTTCACACTCAACCTCCAATACCACAAACGGCCACCTTGATTGTGTTATATAGCAAAGGGGGCTCCTCCAAAGGAAACTCCACCCTTGGATCAGATACATGGATTGGTGACCTGTATGCAAGCTATGCACTTGGATTGGTTGCATGCATGGGTGACTTGTTTGTTCTGATCCTATCTGGTTGGTCAAACCATCTTCCATTAGAGGGAATCTTTAGAGAATATTCTTATATGAACCTCCAAATTGCATGGATGAGGTACCATTGGAAAGCTCTCGATGAGACAAAACTAGGAGGAGGGAAGGCCAACCTTTCTTCCATTGAGGGAGAGGAATCTACACATTTTGTAGGCATAATTCATTTGTTTAGGCCTCCAAAATTGATTGAAGTTTCCAAGCTATTTTTGGCTCATGCTCTATTAGTAGAAGTCCTCTTTTGGTAACACCTCTATCTAAACTACCTATCCCATCATGCATAACATCCTTTTAGATGTTACCAAACCAATTTCCATCTGTAATAATACATCTAGCTTTTGGTATTACAAAATTAAGCTATTTTTGGCTCTTGCCTTATTAGTGGAAGTACTCTTTTGGTGACACTTCTATCTGATCTACCTATCCCATCATACATAACATCCTTCCAGATGTTACCAAGCCAATTTTCAACTCTAGATGATATGTCTAGATATTGGTATTAAAGTTGGAGACTTGAATAGTTTGGAGGTATGACAGTGTTGCTCCCAAGGCCCCATTGTAGCAACCAATCATTGTGTCTTCCACCCACATAGGAGTTATAAAGGATACTTGGGAGTTAGATATTGGACCTAAGCTTACAAGATGAGAAAGAAAGAGAGTTTGGAGGTTCTTGAAGAGTTATGCAAGTCTTTTTCCTTTTGGTATGAAGAATTTAGATATTGTAAAAGCATTTGGTATTTAGATTGAGCTGACTAGTGATATATCAATTTTTTGATATTCTTATAGATATAGTGATATGGAGAGAGCCTTGATTTAGAGTTGAAATAGATACCTTTTAAGGCTGGTCTGAAGAAACTTTCACATAAAGTATGATTCAATTATAATTATGCTAGCCAAGAAGGATATGCATGGCAATTACATGGAAAGGTACATGTATGGAGATTACAATCCTATCAAACAATAGTTTAGAGTTGATTGGTATGTTATGCCTACATCACATGAGATTTTTGATGTGATTGTGTTGTAACACCCATTTGTGCATGTGTGTGGTATTGTGATATTTATCTTAGTATAACAAGTACTTGAAAGATATTATTTATATAGATAAAAGATGGTTCAACATTAGTTATGATTAGCTAAAGTTAGTCATAGCTAAGATAGAGGGGACCTTACTTTAAGAGGAAGTGGAAAAGATGAGCACCACTATTTTGGATTCTAGTGTGTTGACTTGGTATTATTCTTAGGTGTTTGCCTTTGAGGGAAGAGTTGAGAACTCTTTGGGCCCGCAAGTCTTTTTGTTTTGGAATCTTCTATAGTCCAAGGATAGTCCATGTGAAGGAATCCTTGACTGAGTTGTTGGGTCAAGATAAGATCACATGATTAGTGGAATATGCCCATGTTGATGGATATTCACTTATACTCTTGACTTTACTTGACTTTTAGCCTAGTAACTTGATTTACTTTGGTAAATAGTAACTTTGGTACAGAATTATTTCACAAGTATATAAACTAGGGGTGAGGATGTACTCATCATCTTTTCATTTGCAACTATCTCTCTCTCATTGAGGTCTCTAGTGGGCAATGTCTTGAGTCTTGGAGTGTTAGCCTTGGAGGAGTATGATGGAGTTGGGGTGCTTTGCCTTCTTAGTCCATGGTGCGCTACCATAATAGCCATCAGAGGTTCATCTTGAGTGAGAGACCGGCCAGCTCACAATGCATGCCAAGGTCTTTAGTACTTTGGATCTTCAAGCAAGATATCATCAATTTCCAATCAAGGAGAGGACAAGTCCAAGTCTGGTTTGTACTATGTTGGCTCTTGCCAAGTTCCAAAGAGTCATAAATAAGATTTTAACATAATAAGATTTTGTTTGGTATTGTACTGATGACATTTTGGTCTATATTGCTACTATGGGAGAGCATGAGAGATATTTGTTGGAAATGTTTGAGAGATTGAGATCTCATGTAGTAAAATTAAGTATAGGGAAGTGCAGATTTTTTCATGAGTAGGTTGAGTATTTGGGCCACAATATCTACCTTTGTGAACTTGGTGATCATAAGACCAAGGGAGAAGCTATTTCAAGTATTCTTTGGTCTATAGATGAGAGTAGATTGCAAGCATTCTTTGGATTGGTAAACTTATATCATTGATATGTTATTGGATTTAGTGTTATTACCTTGACAAAGATGACCAAGCTTACACAAGAGTGGTGTTGGGAAGATGAGCAAAGGAGAAATTTTATAGAGCTCAAGGAGAGGTCCTTTGATTGGTCTCTTAAGAATAATAATAAATGTAATTATGTCATCCAAGTTCATACAAATTGTAGTAATACTCATCCAACATATGATGATCATATATGTTGGAGCTTGGAGCAATACTCATCCAATAGGGTGATAGGGAAGGTATTTGAAGTGGCCTATGGTAATTTCTTCAACAATTTATCAGATGCAAAGTAAAGTTCACATGAGGGAGAGTTCTAAGTAGAAATGTAGGCAATAGCATGTTTCCAATATTACTTATTTGGGAATCCTTTCATTCTCATCAACCACTAAAGTGGTTGATAGAATTTAACAAGCTTTCAAGGAAGCTTGCACAATGTATACTAATTTTATTAAAATGTGATTTCATGGTTATTTATAGGCTTGGAGTGGTGAACCATGATATAGATGGGTTGAGTAGAAACCCATGTACCAATCAGCATGATCATGTTAGAGCATGTTGGCATGGTGAGATGGATGAGGAGATAGTGTCAAATTGGCATGCATTTGCCTTCTTTTGTTGATTGATTAGGGTTCTAGTGGTATTTGTGGATGTTAAGTGGTTTGAAGTATCCTCAACTACCTCAAAAAGGTGCTCAAGGTAGGATAGTAATACATCTTGTGGTCACTCCCTTGACAATTTAATTCTCAAGCTGAATTACATAGATGTCATAAAGACATGACGCACCTATGCCTTGTTGTAGTAGATGTGCTCCTTTCCACATTGTGTATTTTGACTCAAGCAAGAGTCAAAGTGATAGCCACTTCTAGACCAAGTTTTTGAAGAGAATGTGTTCTTCCAAGCATGGTTCTTCTAAGAGAATTTGAAATAACTGAGAGATTCTAATTAGCCTCTATCATGCTCATAACAGTCTAGACAACCTTAAAGTGACCTATGACCAACACACTTAAACCACAATTTTAAGCACACACTCATACTACTACTCCCAAACATGCTAAGTTAAGCTTGCAAGTGCCCAACCAAGACCTCTTCCAAATCCCATACAAGTGCTACTAGTTCTTCTCTTGAACTTGCTTTCCAAAGGTGGTTGCTACAACAACACCTAACATAAACAAAATTGAGATACTCACAAAGATTGGATGACAAAAAACATAAATATTCACAATATTGAGAGGTTCTTGTTCCAATAGTTAATTGGTCCCACAATTTGGCTTTGAGAGCTCTTTGAGAGCCTAGAGGTTGGACAGGTTTATGCACTTGGGTTGAAATATAGCTCTGTCCTTACAAAGTGAAGTAATTACTCTATAATTACCTAGAGTCACAAATTGGTTTTTAACAATTACAAATGTGAGTTCTTTTTGCCTTCCACCCATCTAGTTTGTTGGCAATCAGTTCTCCCTTCTACAATTGAATTATTGAATCAGTCTCCATTCTAGTCATCTTGCACTTTCACTCACAACTTTCACTAACCAGCCCATATCATATAACCAACTTTAGTCAAAAATACCCACCACTTCTGAGGTTCAAAGATCAGACACTATGATCTCAAAAGTAAGTGTTGACTTGGTTTAGATAACACTTATCATCCCATCCACATGCTATACACATCACTTTGAGACCATGGCCCAAACCTAGAGAAACTCACTACCAGCTCCCTTTGACTCTTTGTCTTGGAACTATAGTACCGAGATGACTTCCTGCTAAAGGACAGATTGGTCACAAAACCTAAAACACACCATCCTTGCCATAAACCTCAAGTGGCTCCTTGGACCAAATCCCAAATCCTACTTGAGAGGTGTGCAAAAACCTTTTTATTGCTCTTCTTTCTCAAAGATCTTCAAACTTGAGTCAATCTCAAGGGCTAAATTCAATAGAGCATGGATTCAAACCTCGGGTGATTCTTTCCCTCAACTCATGTTACCAAGGAAGGAGTCCCGGTCTTTGTCTTATTAATAATCAACAATTGATAGGTAAAGTCACACCTAGACCATATAGGAACTAAATATTAGACATTAATAGGATAGTGAACCTTTGGATGTTTTGATAGCACGGATTGTGGAGCATTGGTGCCCCATTAAGGAGTCTAGTAGATCAAAATTGAAAACCATCCTTGCTTGGAATTGGGTGGTCAAGTTGGTTAATTGTGCATGTTGATAGTGTTTTGACTCTGATTGCAAGCCAATGCCTTCCTATAGAGCTCTAGGATTGCAAGGTCCAAACACCCCACTCAACAAAATCTTATAGGGCACCAATTTTGTGTTTAGACTCATAGAATCCATAAGAGCATACTATTGGTCACAAATCACTTCAAAGGCAAATGTCCACTCATTGGAACTTGACCTGAACAAGCATTTCATCCATAGACACAAGTATCAATGCATCTTGATTGCATACTGCAATATTATTATCCTCAAAATTCACTACAAAACTAGAATGTCAATAGGTTTTGGACTGGACTAGGAACTAGCTTATTGCTTACACACTACACCTCCTAGCACTCTTTGGTATCCTCTAAACTCTTGGGTAAGCTTGTTATTGTGATCCTAATCCACTACATGATACATCATACTAGCCAAAATATGTTGGGGCTACACCTCCGCTTAAATACTAAACCAAACAACATCATCAAGCTCCTCTCTTAGTTCCTAGTGTACCAACTTGAATGTTAAGTGGGCTTAACCTTGCCACCAAGAAGTAAGAAGCCTATTAGAACCAAAAAGAGGAATCCACTTTGTCAAAATTATGCAAATTGAACTATTCAAAAATTGATTGAAGAGGAGAGCCTCACAGATCTTCCCACTAGCCACTCTTTCCTATTCTAATGATGACTAACTACTTTTGGTTAAGGCCAAACCACCACTCCCATACTTAGAAATAATACAATTCATCTATATTATAAATTGCTCTAGGTCTTGGGCTTAATTTTATAGCATTGGCATCTTAACTCAAGATCCTACAATCTCATCTTCTTCACCTATCTTATACCACATACTTACAATTTTAACATCATATACATTGAATACATGGAGATGAGTAATTACAAGGTTTGGATCTTGCTACCATCATTACCAAGTAATGACCACTTAGCTTGGACACTTGTCCTTCTAGTTATGACCCTTTTTCCTTTGTGTATGCTTCTTTTGTTATAACATCTAAATTTTGCTTGTACTCCTTGCATTTGACACAATCTAGACCCCAAATCTTCTTCTTCTTCCTCTGAAGTAACTTAAGGGTTGGAGTAGGAGCTAGTGGCTCATTAGTGACCTTGGTAATAGGATCAGTATTCTTCTTCCTCTCCTCATCTCCTCCTTTGGTATATTGGATGGATTTCATCTCTTCATTGGCAATGCATTCCACCAACAATGCTTAGTGTCCATTAGGGTGTGGTTTGTATATTTGGTTAGGCCTCTTCCTTTCCACCTCTAATTCATTGATCCCTTCAACTAGGCTAATTAATTGTGCTAGTATATCCCTTAGTAGGCTCTGATCTGCCTAGATCTATTTCAAGCACATAGACTTGGTAATGTCTTATTTTTTAGCATCACTTGACTCCTTCTACCTCCCATCTTACTGCTATGCTATTGCAAACACTTCTAGATCAACCTTTAAAAACTCCTTCATCTCCTTGTTCAAAGGAGCAAAGAGCTCCTCCCTTTTTTGGAACTCTATATATTAAGACTTGATTTATTCTTGGTTACTTTTTACAGCAAATGAGTTCCCTCTTGAACTTTTGCTTCATCATCATAGCTTCGGCCATGATTTGCATTACTTTAGGTAAGTTGAAATAGTCTGCAAGCTTCTCCTCCACTAATTGAGCCATCTTCTATATTACATTTTCCATTTGAGAGTAATGGATCTACAACTTGATAAAGGTTTTTTGTATGCTAATTTTAAAGAGAGGCTCAGGTTGGAGTATTCCTCCCTGATGCCTTCCTCAAAAGGTCAAAATTTGGGGCAAAGAGTGCTTTGGAGTTGGGCTTATAGGTTTCAGCTCCCAATGCATAGTGTCATTGAAATCTTGCTCTTTTTCACTTCTTTAACTTGCTCTTTTGCACTTCTTTAACTTGCTCTTGTGGAAATTGTATCTCCTTTTGTTGGGAGAACCTCCTTGAATCTCCTCCACACTTCCTCTTGTCTTTCCCACTCCTAGGTTTTCTCTTGGGTTAACAAGTTATGGTGTCAATACAAATCCAAGCATTTTTACTTGTTTGACTATGGCTCTAGGATAGCTTCCAAATACTCTTGTGTAACAAACACCCCCAATTCACAATCCTAGTCCTTGCCAAGCATTGACAATTGAGGTTACCCACATTGTATTAAATTGGCTTGGGTGGTCAAGGTGGAGTATTGGCAGTAGAAATTTGAGCACCTTCCTCACTCTTGGGTTCACTATAAGGGCAAAGGTATAACACTCTCTAGCATTGGAATGATTATTTTCAAACACCTATCTTGTCGTATCATTAGACAATCCTTCCCCTACATCCCTCAATTGGTAGGTGTCTAGTATGCACTAGAGATCACATCCTTGTGGGTTCCTTTGTTTCAAAGAATCCATCACATCTAGTATTTCTCTAGTCACCAATTTGGTCATCATAGCTTCTGTTCTAAAGCCCCATGGAATATTGATTAAGAACTTATATCCCATGGTTCTCATATCAACTCTTAATTTCTCTCTTTCTTCTATGGAGTTGGGTATTCCTAAAACTAACCTTTTGAAAACAAGCTTCAGCTTACTATGGGGTTGCCATTATTTGAAGAGTCTCTCAAATTCCCTTGGACATCTTAACGTCCTTTAGAGCACTCAATGTTTCCTCTTATGGTTTCCTCATAAATTCTCACTCCTCTTTCCTTTACTAGTCTTTCTTTCCTTCCCAAAATGGGCTAGCTTGAAATTCTATATGACTAATGGTGGACCTTCCGTTCTAAAATTCCCCCTATTAGAGTACCTAACATTCCTTGAATCATGCTGCCACCACTATTTCCTCACTTCCAAATTGATATGCCTTCCAAATTTTGTTCCTTCCTTATTCTCCATTGTACTACTTCAAATTGATTTTGGGCACTTCTTTCATGATTTTGATTCCTTTTTCTACCTATTTTATTAAGCTTCAATGGCCTTATTCTCCTTTTTCTCAATCCCTTGGTCATTTCACTCTTTTTCTCTCTCTTCTAATTTGTAGACATTTTACTCAGTCTAGCTTATAATTTGGTGAAGTAAAGAATTGCCCAAAATTTCTTTGATCAATCCTTAGTTCTTGGTTCCAAAAATACTTCAAAGAACATCTCTTTTTCAAACCCACTAAGTTTAAGCTAGGGAATCTTTGTCCAATGGGATAGTTTCACCCAAATTCCAATTAGTGTGCTTTTTGACTTTTGATCTTCTTCTTAGGATTCGCTTTCATCTATCATAAGTGGGTGAATCCAATAGGCTACCTACTATGTCTAGAAAATTTTTGCCTCAAGAAAATTAATGTGCTCTCTCCTTACCAGCACTTAGTTCAAAGTCAGACTTGGTTTGGATTTGGTTTGCAATTTGGTGCAAACTTGGGTCTCTTGAGTGCTCGGAGTTGGATCTTCAAAAGGGTATTGATATAGTTAAGGATGGTTTAAGATATTGGTATGGTCCTTATGGTTTGATGGTTCTAAGAAGACTTCACCAAATTTGGAAAAGGTTGGTTTAACATGAAATAAATTTCCTACTTATTCTTCACTTGAGCCTACTTCTTTGGTTGCCCAAATTAGGTGTGTTCAAATATCTCTCTCAATATAGACAAGAAGAGTTGTTGAGGTATTAGATCCAAAAGAGTTGAGATATTGGTACAGGTCAACAAGATATTCATGATGATGTCTTATTGATGGACTATCTTTGCATTGGTGTTGTACGTGGCACAATTGGTGCCAAGGAGAGAGATAGTGTTCTTCAACAAGCCATGCAATTTAGATTGGAATGCAAACATCTTCTTTGGGTATGGGAACATGGTAGAGTGTGAATAGTATTCCTTCTATCTTAAAGGCTCCAATTGGTATGATATGCTCATGAGGAGCTAGGACATTTTGGAGTAAAGCACACACATAGCTTACTTTAGAATCATTATTGGTGGCATATGATGTAGAACAATGTAAAACAAATTTTTACTAGATGTGTGGTTTATGATTGAGTTAGAGCATCATTCAATGCTCTTTTGCCACAATTATACCTACTACCTATCAAAGGTTAGGTTCCTACGAGAGTTAGACTTCACTAGACCTTTACCATTTATTATGAGTCATCATTAATATGTTTTGGTTATGGTGGTGCACTTCTCTAAGTGGATTGAGTTGATGGTATTTCATCACAAGTCTAGTGAAGGGACAAATTATTTGTTCTTGGATAGGTTTCTTAGTCATTTTGGTGCACTAGTTGAGGTCTTGATTGATTAGGGTATAGTGAGTTTTAGGTCTTGTGCGACAAGGCCTAGATTGATCATTATACTCCCTCCCAAGATCACCTTCAAGAAAATGGTTTAGTAGAAATAATGATTCAAATGGTGAAGAAAAGATTGTGTAAGTATAGTTTGCAAAGGTTTCAATTGCAAGATTGAGATCTTCAATTGCCTTGGTTAGCTATGAGCTATTGGTTTAGCCAACAAGCCTCCTTAGAATCCTTTTCTCTACTTCTTTCTCTATGGACAAGATCCAAATTTATGTGTCACCATTTTTTGTGATGTGATTATAGTTTTGGACTTGGATGATCTGGATTTTGGTGAGCATATGTTCTCAATGAGCAAAGATCTTTTGGAGAGTGATGTCGATGGCCTTTGAGAACTTAGCAATTAGTCACCATAAGGATACCTTACATTTTGCCACTACTTGAGAGGGAAATTTATAGATCCATTAGTTTCATCAAGGTGATTATGTATATCTATAACAAATTGTACCAAAGGCTCTTGATGTGACTACATGCCACATTATTGTGAGAGTGCTTGAGGTTTTGCTTACCAAAGTCCTTATGTTGGAAAGATGTTATTGTGTGTTTAGAAGGATCATGTATGCAATTGTGTACCATAAAACCTCCCAAACATTGATGGCGTGATGTACCCAAACTTGGCAATTGTAGGTGTACACTTGTGGTGTATGTTAGGTAGCTCCTTGAGTAGAGCTATTACCATGTTGGCATGTGATAGTTGTTGGAGAGGATGGCATATAGCATGTTTGATCCTTCTCCTCATGGTGGTTCCTTTTGAGCACTAGCTATGTCCTTGATGTACTTGACACTATAGCTAATTTACTCCTTATATGATATAGATTACAAACATGCGACTAGTAATGGGGCTTGATAGCTCTCAATTGCTTGACCTTTGCTCATTATAAGGCATATACTTGGAGTAGATGGTTATATGAGGTTGGAGGGACCTAACCACCAATTAGGCAACAATTGTGTGTCTTTGGAGTTCATGTGTGACTTTCTATATGGGTTGTGCTTCTATAGTATATGATGTTGACAATGATATATGATGTTTTATGATTTATATATGCATGACAATTGTCATGACATTTGTAACACCCAAGCTAGTTTGTTAGGATGTTTGAGTGTTATTTTTGGTAGTCACCATATTATCACAAGTTGCTCAAGAACTACTTAGCGGCGGGTAGATATTGTGTTAGGTTAAATGATTGCATCATTGAAGCTACCATTTGCACCATCATATGTGCCATTAGGTTTGGATTCTTGGCCACTCCAAAGCGGATATACCTTGAAGTGAAACTCTAGAGAGCTCACTTCTTCTATGTTGAGCCTTCAAGCTCTTGGTTATGGTGTATAGAGGCCTATAAACATTATCTTGATTCTCTTAGCTAGAGTGGGTGTGGTTTGATGATGTGATCCTAGAGAGGATGTGGTTTGACAATGTGATCAAGGATCAAGGTTGGTTGGCAGTGTATATTGAGTGGTGAGTGTTCAGATTTGAGACTTTATTTAGGTTGTGATCAAAAAATTATTGTGGTCTTTGGAGTTCATATGTGACCTCTATATGAGTTGTGATTTCTATAGTGTATGATGTTTACAACAATTATGTTGTGTAGCGAGTTATATATGTACAATAAGAAAGATAAGTTAAAATACTCCAATAATCATTTGTGTTGAATGAAAGATGTGTGCTTTTTATAGATAATATAGAATGAAATGGTAATTTAGAAAAAGAAATAATTGATGGAAATGTGAATGAAATCAAATTTGATACAAAGCCATATCTTGTGAGACTTAAAATATTTTGAATGATGATAACTTGTAATATCAGTCTTTACTCATTCTTACATTTATAACAATATATGCAATCTTATATCATAAAGAAACTTAATAGATTTATACGTTTCAAAATTTAAATAGATACATAAATTTACATGCATAATTCTATGTTAAATTTTTGAATAACATAATGAATTTGAATTGATAAAAGATGTCAATTGTACTCTTAGCATATAAAATGAATGGCATAATAAACATTGGGAAATTTTCTACCATTAAAGATTACTATATCAATGTACTATAAGAAATATGTGAACTTTGTTTTTTCATTTAAGCAAGAAAACTTATAGTCCCACCTTATCTATAAGGTTCCAAAAACCTTAACCAATAATGCAAAGAATTATTAGAGGGGAAAATATGGATTCTATTTTCTTTTTAATAATGAATAAATAAATAAATAATTATATGATTATACATTTTACTTGGGACTTCTAGTAAAAATTGTAATTTATTTGAAACCAATATAAAAATATCTAAATTATGTATTATGCTTGTATAATACACCAGTAAATCATTTGGATAAAAAGGAACTAATAACTATAGAAGTTGAATAATATGTTACTAGTATCACATGAAAATTATAATTATTAAGAGAAAAGAATCCTAGCATTTGTTTTTTCATACACCATATATTCTATATTCTTATGCTATTAACTTTTTATAATTAACACACGTTGATTTGATTTTAGATTGGAACTAAAATTTATGTTGAAAAATAACATTTACGCTATAAAAGATAATGTAGTGCATGTTTCTGGTCCTTAAGATACAATCAGTTAATTTTCTTCTAACGTGTAGGATATTCTCCTATGATTTTTAGCTTTAATTATTTTGAGATGTTTTGATGTTTGAATTATACATGAAGTGGATATGTTAAGGGCGGTAACTTAAAATCACATGCAAGAATTGTATAACCACATTCTATTGAACTTTATTGGAATAGTACCAACTTTAGGTAGATAGGAACCGAACTATCTCAACATATGATTTCAATGTTTTTGATACGAAACTCAATGACATTTGATTATGAAAATTAAGTTGATCATTATTGATCATATTTGATGGTACAAATTATTGGGTATAAGTATATATAATTATGCATGAATAATATAATGACATATTAAATATTTAAATAATAAGTTATTAAGCTACATGCAGTCGACAGGTAATCCAAAATAAACGAGTTCAAGAAGTCCATTCTTACCTTATAAATGTTACAATATATATTCAGCTAATAAGGTTCCCGGCTTTTGATGTAAATACATCAACGTATTAATAAAGAAAGATTTCGCTTGAATACCTCACGTGGAGGTCATAAGAGCATGCATTTTTATGGTGAGTGAGTGGGTGGTCTCCATAGAGTTTCAAAATACTTTTCTTTATACTAGTTAGGTTAAATAATAAAAATTTGAGGTTAGTTATACAAGTTCATAGTCTGAATTTTATTCTATGGAATTTATTCTTATAATAATGAGGATTTTTCTCTTTTGATATAATCTCTAATTATAATTATTTAAATAATTTAAATTATTATAGTGATGTATAAAATTGAAAATTTTGATTTAAACTGTATCAAGTTAAGTGTTTTTCTTAAACATATAATAAAAATGGAAAATGGTAAGTGGTTAAAATAAAATATTTAATTGTAAAGGTATTAGAAATGTATTCTAAATCTAACAATCTAAAATTAAACTTACCCCAAAGTCTGAAGAAATTATAGAGGTATGCATCATACTTGATTACTATATATACATCAAATTCCTTATGTAATTGATGAGTCCTCTTGACTCAGCAATTATAATTGGGCGAGTAGATCCATAAGGTGGATTTGTGAAATTTGTGAGTGGGTCCAAAAACTTATAATATTGACATTGGAATATTTTGAATCCTTATATATTCACTAAACATCAAGATTATGAACGATCATAAAAGTCCATACGTATTAAAAGTTCTATTCTGTTATGAAAGAACTAAACGACCTCATTTCATCGTATGGACAATGCCATGACATCTATATATAATAGTCAATCACCTAAGCAGGCACATTTTCAAAAGAGTTCTTAATTAAACGCTATACATATGAAGATTTCAAATAAGAAAAGCGGTGACTAAAACCCCTACAGGTAAGATCTTTTCATGATTTCACTTGAGACAAAGGCAAGGGATGGCAAGAGTCTAATAGAAAGGGTTGCTCATTTCCTATATGCAACCAACTATGTTATTGAAGCTTGGAATGCAATTTCACAATTTACAAACTTCATCGGAGACCGGTAGATGTCAATCCTCAACTTGCAACACCTAGGGCGGATGAGTGAATATTTGTCGCTGATTGCATTTAAAAAAAAAATTGTTACAAATTCTCAGTCTTACTAGCCAATTTCCAGTGCTAGTCAAATCCGACGTCTATTTGATGTGCTCCGAGTTTCTTCCAGATTGATGATCCACGATCTATTCAACATCAAGAAATTTCCACAGCAACCACCTGCTCACCTTTGTGTCGCGTCATCACAGTATCAACTGCAACTCCTATGATAAAGACAAATTACATGGATAAATATGCCTTTTTTAAAAACATAGCCTTGCTTTCGGTCGAGCGCTTCATGTAATCTTCGTGAACTGGTTTTCCATCTACTTGGTCTAGTGAGAGCTATATTACGAGAATACTATAGGCAATGAGTGAATGTAGATCTATGCACAGTGAGGTCAGTTGGTCCCCACCGAGTAGTTGCAAATCGATTTGGAACGTAGGAGTAGTGTGGACACATGATCATCTGAGTCCCAGATTTCAGCTTCTCTTTTCTGTCTGATCGTTGTATTCGACAAGTTGTTACCCTCTTTGTATCCACTAAATGGACAAATTGATAGAAAAATAAAAAAATTGACACCCAGCATGAGCTATAATTGCACTCTAGAACAACAACGCAAACAAGATGCGCGCTACAGAGGTAAATTTCGACAACTGATCGCTAAATGTCTATTGAAGGAAGATCTTGACGCAGATTTGTTGTCGGCGGAGCGTGATTAATAGAAGTTTGTACAGTAATGCAGGTTGAGAGGGGGATTGAGGCGTGTGAAGAACGAATCTGGCTTGAAGATACACTACATAACAGGCAAACGCTTGAGTTGTAACTTAATATTCCTGACAAATTAAAGTGATCAATCGGCCAAATCGCTTGGCAAAGTGCCATTAAAATTTGAATTGAGGATTCAAGACACACTTGCAACAAACTCGGTGGAGCTGAAACGCCACACTCATAGGATAAAAAAAAGGATGAGAAGACCCATCAAGCCTTTGTGGATAATTGCATGCAAACAGAACAAATTCAAACGAGGGACCCCCAACTCTCGGCAGCTCATAGCTCATCCACAGGTAGCTTATACAACAATACGAGCTTTGCAGCAACAAATCCTATCGTTTGGAGATTAATCAAATGATTTGGAGCCAATATTTTTGTCCGAAGGACTAAAAAATAAATGAATGAAAAGAACTAAACAAAATATGCAAACAGTGAATTAGCTTGTTCGTAAAGGCAGAGAGTCGAAGAGACGCACAGCCCTGCGGAACGCTCTCTGTGCTGTATTGCGTCCAATCTGTAAAGTTATATACATCTATGTATCATGGGTTAAGTAGCTTTCGCATAAGATCTTGCAGTGCTTTAGATCGCAGTATTGATTCCATTTCCGTCTCTTTGGGAACATCCGAAAAAATTGGAACGATACAGAGAAGATTAGCATGGCCCCTACGCAAGGATGACACGCACGAATCGAGAAATGGTCGTCGTAAACATGTCATGATGACTCTTGTTGTCTAAGACTTTACCCAGGCCTTTGGCTTTAATCTTGTGTGATTAGATGTGTAGACAGGAAAATCTGAGTATCATACTTTGTACTTTGTAGAGCAATTTCACAATATGACCGTGTTTCAACTAGTATTTTACCGTATGGACCTGTTTACGAGTGTTTCACTGTATGACCCTGTTTCTAACAAATAAATACTCTGCACGTGAAAACAAGAGTCTGCGCGTGTCGTGAATGAAAGTCGCCCTTGCTATTTTGCCTGTGCGTCCACGAGTACTACTATCACGGATACTACGTGGAGCATTCACATATAGTGACCAAACAAGGAACAATTCACAGTCATACTCATCCCATCCCATAAACTTAGTGTTTATTAAATCTTTCATTCGGTGTTTATTACTATTACACATTAACTCCTAGTCGTTTCATAGAATATATGGAGCCAATTGCTATAGCCCGACCATCAAGTTAATAAGATGACCGCTCGAATTTCCAAATTCTTTAACTTTGCTTAACAGTCATTTCCTGGATCAGACAGAAAATGATTGTGAGCAATTCCATAAGAATGTTTGTGCAGAATTGTGGAGGTTTAAAAAAGTTGTATGAAACTTTTTATGTTGTAGAGGCAGGCGTACATGATGTGATGTCCCGTTTGAATATATCTTTCTTTCGCAAGCTAATCATTCACGGGAAGACTCTCTCTTGTTGGGGACTTTTGGGGGCAGACCCTAGGGCAGACAGCATAAAACAAGGTCAAATGAAATAAGTGTAAAGAGAAAAAGTAGACCATATAGCGGGCTTGAAAAATGGGAAGACCCCATCAAGCTGTACAAGGGAGAGACAAAAAGGAAAGTGGAGCTAGGTCCCAAGAGTCTAGATTTGAGAAATCTATCCTACCGCACCAAAGACATCTGGGCTATGCAAGTTGTAAGGTCTACAAATTAGTGGAGTATCCGAAGAAGCATCACCTATTGTGATTGCTCTCCTATGGATTGCACCAGTCAATGCTCTCTGTAGAGCAATGGACACATGCTGTCTAAAGTATATTGTAAAGTATGAAAGTGAGAGTGGTACACCCTGACATCTTATATGATAAGCTCTTTTGCACTCCTTGACAAATGTGTCAAAATTTGTGTCCATCATCCCATATAACTCCAAAGGCTAGAGGACCAAAGAGGTGACCTCATTGCATACCTCTCTATACTTGGAGACCTTGCTTGCTATCCTTTTGCTTGCCGCTCATCCAAGGAGATGAGTAATCACTCCCTCTCACTCCTTCTAAAATTGCATTACGCTTAGAGTCTATAACTATAACATCCACCATTGTCACTTGATCATCTTGGATCAAGTACAAGTTTGCTTTGACACATGTTGTCTGCAAAGAATAAAACGCTCCCTCCAAGCAAGGTTTCCACTGTCTTATGCCATAGAAAACATTGTATCTCTAATGGCATCATGGGTAGTTATTCTCTATCCTCCAAAAGGACACTATGTCATATGGACCATTGCTGCATCTAGTGTAGAACCACACTCACAAGCGAGTAACAAAGATGTAGACGAGTGGACCAAACCTAGGTGGAATTTCATCGATGTAGAGTAGGTAGCTAGTGTGATTTAGAATGCCTTGATCTACGATTGAGCTAGGATCCAAGAGCTTGCACCCTTGCGAAAGCAAGAGCAAAGATGTGCTCTAGTGACTCAAGGAATGCACGAGTCAACTAAGAGAGAATATAGCACATGCTAACATTGTTCCTCCATCAAGGAAGACTACAAACCTTTGGTCTAACCTGACAATAGTGAAGCAATGGATGGAAGGTCCTCTTGTGCTTGGGAGGGTAGACCATCTCTCTTCTACTGCAATAACACTTGGAGAGAAAGTATCTCTCCTCCACCTTAATCACATATGCCTCCAAAACAAGCTTGTTAGCAACCACAAAATAGCAAAAAAGTAGGGGTGCCAAGAGAGCCCAACTACCCAAAAGTGCTAAAGGTGCCATCTCCTCCATATATAATAGGCCTACCTCTCCGCATGAGATTTGTAGAGATGTCTATCTATGTGCCAAATCCCTTGTTACACACTCAAATATCCTTGGTCTAGTGATGTCACCAAAGACTCCCATAATCCTCCTATCAAAAGATTTTAGACTTGATAGGAAAGTCAAGGAAGTAGAACCATGCAAAGAAGGTAAGTCAATTAACTAGCAATACTAGAGGAAAGTATACCAAATGCTCTTGCGGATCTTCTAATAGTAGAAGGTCATCTACATGGAGAATATTCTCTACAAGTGCAACATCTAAGAAGTATGTGATAAATCCTTAGATCTTATTGGCACTCCAAGAATATATAGTCCATCTGTAGATATCACACACCCTTTTGGAAGCTCAAGGTGAGGAGGGATACCTAAAGGGGGCCATGCTCTTTGACATGCTCTCTGCATTTTGACATCTTGATTCTCAAGCCTACAAGATGTAGCTTGGTAGTCAAGTGATCAAAGGCCTACCTAATCTAAGCTATGGGGCTCACAATGTGTGTATTTCTTGCAAAGGAGAGAAATACACAACCTAGCATGGCCAATGTATTAATAAGTGCGCTCTATGTGAGCTATGCAAAAGAAATCCACCTAAAGGATCTCTATGTTATGTATCAACAACTAATTCCAAGACGGTGATTCCTTCTTGTGCCAACCATGTTGGTAGTAAAGGAAAGTAGGAGAGTTGTATAAAGACTTCACAAAAGGAATGAGACTTGCCAAGGGTTCAATGGCCTCCCTAAGCTCTCAAAAGATGGATGCCCAAAAGACACCATTGAAAAATTATCACCATCCACCTATAGGATGACCCGCTCTAGGTGGATAGCTAGGAGTGCCTTGATGCCCAGAGATACAACCTCACAACCTCTAGATGTAGCTACTTCAAACTGATGTAGATTGAGGTGCTCTCAGAAGTGAGATCAATGCTAAAGGATAATGATGTGGCTAACCAAGCACAAAAGATCTCTCAAGTAACAATTGGTTTAATGCTGCTTGTGTCCTTCTCTATTGTGAGAAGTTGACTAGCACCTAGCACCCGACTAATTGATGTCGGAATATCTCTCCTTGCTACTATGAAGCCACCTAAAGCAGCTTGGAAAATCCACTAGAAGGATCATCTGCTTGATAACAATCTCTAAGATGCTCATATACTATCTTTGACAAGGAAATATAGTAGGCTGCTCCTCTCAATGACTTCTTAGTCATGTATCCCCATACATCAGAATGTATGGCATCTAGAAGACTAGAAGCTCTAGATGAAGATTTCTTGGGGATAGGAGCCTTGTGTTCCTCACCTTCTGCACACCCAATGCAAAATTTGAGGTTTCCTTTGAGATCTAGTTTCAACCCCTCCACCACCTTCTTTAAAGCATATAGGTTTTGCTTTGACAAGTGCACCCTAATCTCAAATGCTAGAGATGAATATCATTTTTTTTGCCTACCAATGTAGAATCAGAACAATCAACTTCCACCTACTTGAATAGCTTCTCTTTGGCAGTACCATGCCCAAGGACCAGCTCTCCTTTCTTCAAAGTACATTGATTTTTTTTTACTCTCAAATAAAATATCCACTCTATGCTCCATGAGGAGATAAACTGATGACAAGTTCTTGGTGTAATCTAGAACATAGAGCAAATTTTCCAAATAGCTCTTGCAAGAACTTGTATTAGATCTTCCCATGAAGACAATAGGAACTTTGCATGTTCCTAACATTGGATTAGGATCCTAAGTCCACAACAAACACTCTTGGGAATCTTCAGAGGTTGAAGAGTTGAAACCAACTCCTTTTGGTAACAGATATGAGAGGTGGCTCCAAAATCCAATAGCCATCCATAACAATTTGTGGAAAATTGCAATTCTACCAACATTCCACAATCTAGCTCTTATGTTGAGAACCCCTCCTCATCGCTTTCTATGTCATGGCACTCCTTTGTGTTGTAAGCTAAACTCCCATAGATTTTTGACTCTTTACTGGTTGAGGTCTCTTGCTTCTTGAGGAGAGGCAAGAGGCAATGCACAATGCGTATGCAAAAAGTGACCTATCAAGACATAAAAGTTGCTTAGTCTTAGATCTAAGACCTTTAATGGTACTCCTTCTCCTACCATAGGATTTAGTGAGTGTAAGAAGAGATAGTCTCATCATTCGGACTAGCCATAAACAAAGGGTGTAACACTTGTGCTACTTTACTAAACTCTCCCGCCTGACCCAATGTCTTACATTGTCATAATCAAGAGGACTTTGCGGTATAATTTGGCTGAACTTGTCTCCTAAAATGTGCAACCCTAACCAACTCCTCATGTAGGCAGCCCAATCTCTAGCTTGGAATCAACAAAATCTAGTAGCCACCTCTTTATGCATCGCATGTTGTCCTTTAGCATAATGAAGGCACCATCAAGGGAGTAAGAAGAGTAAGGACCATGCTAACTCGTCCAAGGGATCATGTGCCAAATGATCAAGTGGTAGGCAAAAACTCTATCAAGCCTCATCATGGAGTGAATGGGGTAGCCTATGGAATAGACATAGACATGGAAAACTAGTCTCAAAGAACCCCAAGACACAACCTCTTTGAGATCTTAACCACTATTACGACTTGAATGGTATCATTGGAAATGTCAACAAAGGGATAGAAGAAGCATGCACAATCCAAAGTGTCACCGTTGTAGATATGGTTGCTTGCCTCACATGAGGATCCCAAGTGGTCCAATCATAGTCTTTGTGCATCCTTCCCACATGGATCTTTACTCCTTGCAAGGTAAAGCATCAATGGCATACTAAGCATGGTGTATTTTGAGCCACTTTGGGCGGCTCCACATTAGGAAATGTAGCAATGGCTAACACAAGAATAACAATCATAACACATGATGCTCCTCTCCATATCTCCCCATACCTACAAAACTACAATCCCCCATATCCCAACTCACATGAGTAAATCTATCCATTCTAAAAACTATAAACTCTCATAACTTTCAATTTTCCATCTCAAAAGTTTTTAAACTAAGTTCCCATGGAACTCAAATATGAATACCAAAAGATTAAAAATGAAAATTTCTGACCCATCACTCTCAATGTGAAGTATTCACTCTAAACCCTAAAGACCTAAAATTCCTCATAACTTTCTACTCAATTCTCCATAGCTTTCAATCTAGGTACCAATGGAACCAAAATTGACTACTCATTCATGTGAGAGGTGAGCTCTCCAAAACTTGATAAATCTTTTCTCTCATTTCTCCCTCTCTCTTGTTGCACCCTTCTCAAAACCAAAATAAGCATAAATGGTTCATCTTGTGAAATTGCTCTACTTTGTAATGAGTATGTTGCTACTTTATTAATCTCATATCTTAGATGTTGTAGGGTAGATTCCCCTTGAAGATACTGATAGATATTTTAGGTCAGATTCCTCTTGAAGATACTATTAGGGTAAGCCCTAGGCATGAAGAACAAGGCATATAAAACCCACAAGGACATATGTATTATACATCCCCACTCATTGTCCCAATTCTATTTGTCATCCCTATCTTCACGCATTTTTCATGGATAAATAACCCATGAAGACATGCAAAGTCCCGGTCTCTACTTGTCATTTCAATTTTGTTTGGCATCTTTGTCTCCATTTGTTATCCATGTCCTAGAGGCAGTTTCATCCATCCTTGGATGAATGAAACTTATCTTTGGGATCAATCCTACTGTAAGGTCTTAATCCTTTCATCCATCTTCACTATCCATTGTCTTAATTCCTATTGTAAGGTCCCTATAGCTACCTTTCCTACTATAGTAGGCAGCTGTCACTTTAGCTAAGAAAATTTGGAGCTTAGTCCCATTTTACCACTAGGTCTGTTCCTTGTAAGTAATCTTATTAACCTTTAATAGGTGATTGTAGCCTAGTACTAGGATAGATACTTAGGGAATGTGGAACTATGGAAGGAAGTGTTCTTGGGGATGAGACAATGGATGGTTCCTTGGATGGAACTCTATCTAGAGACTAAGACAACAAGTGATGGATAGAGGGAGGAGATAACAGACTGAGAGAGACTACAAATGGAATTGTTTTTAGAGACAAGGACAAAGGGTGGAAGAGGGGCCAATATACGTTAAGAAGATCCTTTTTTCCATTTGCACTATGCATGGAGCTATTGTAGTATATGACATTCACCTTTTAAAGTTGAGAAAGAGCAATTGTGTAGAAAACATGAAGGATGTGAAGACTTCATCAAGCTGTACAAGGGTGAGACAAAATAGGTAAAATGGTGCTAAGCCCCAATAGAGTCAATTTGAAAAATCTGCCCTATAATATCCAAGCTACACAAGTCATATAGTCTATAAACAACTAGAGCATCCAAAGAAGCATCACCTAGTGTGATTGCTCTCCTATGGATTGCACCAACCATTACCCTCTATAGTGCAATGTGCACATATTGTCTAAAATATGCTACAAAGTATGCAAGTGAGAGTGGTATCCCTGGTGCCTATCATGATAAGCTCTTGTGCACTCCCTAAAAAATGTGTTAAATGTAGTGTCCATTGCTCCATATAACTCCAAGGCTAGAGGAACAAAGAGGTGACCTTGCTGCATACCCCTATACTTGGAGACCTTGTGAGATGTTGTTGCACTTTCCACCCTTCCAAGAGGATGGGTAATCACTCCCTCCAAAATTGTATCACTTGTACGGTTTGTAACCATGACATCTGCTACCATCCCTTTATCATCTAAAACCAAGTATAAGTCTTCCCTGATACATGTCATCTACAAAGCATATAAACACTCTCTCCAAGCCACTCCAATCCACTCTTAGTTGCCATAGCAACACTATGTCCCTAATAGCATCATGGGTAGCTATGATCTATCCTCCAAAAGGACATCGTGTCATATGGTTCACAATTGTATCTAATGTAGAACCACACTCACAAGTGAGTAATGAAGATGTAGATGGGTGGACCAAACCTAGGCCAAACCTCGTTGCTTTAGAAAAAGTAGTTGGTGTGAGTCAAAATGCCCTAATGCATGGTCAAGGTAGGATTCAAGAGCCTACACCCTTGCTAGAGCAAGAGTGAAGACGTGCTCTAGTAGCATGAAGAATGGACAAGTCAACTAAGAGAGAATGTAATGTATGTTAATATTGTTGCTCCATCAAGGAAGACTATAAACCTCTAGTCCAATCTAACAATAGTGAAGCCAAAGATAGAAGGTCATTGCATGCCCATGGGGATAGACTATCTCTTGTCTAATGCAATGACATCTGGAGAGGAAAGATTTCTCCTCCACCTCTATCACATAAGTCTCCAAAATTGACCTATCAACAACCAAAAAATGAGAGGGAAGTAGAGGTGCCAAGAGAGCCTAACTACCCAAAATTGTTATAGGTGCCATCTCCTCCATAGATAGCAAGAAATCCCTCCACACAAGATTGGTAGAGATGTCTATATATATATCAAATCCCTTCACACACACTCAAATGTCCTTGGTCCAATAATATCACCAAAGACTCCCATAATCCTCCTATCAAAGGCTCTTAGACGTGATAGGAAGGTCAAGGAGGGGAGAACTGTGCTGAGGAGATAAGTTGGTTGATAAGGAATACTAGAAGAGAGTATAAAAAATGCCACATGTAGATCTCTTAGTAAAGGAAGGTCATCCACATGGAGAATATTTTCTACAAAGGCACCGTCTAAGAAGCATGTGACAAAATCCATGGATCTTCTTGGCACTCCAAGAACACTTAGTCCATCTATAGATGTGAAACATCCCTCTGGAAGCTCAAGATAGGGATGGATACCTAAAGGGGACCATGCCTTGCAGTTTGAAACCTTGACTCTCAGGCTTACTAGATGTAGCTTGATAGTCAGGTGATCAAAGGCTTGCTTAATCTGATCTACATGGCCCACAATGTGTGTATCTTCTGCCAAGGAGGGAAATACACAACCTAGCATGGCCAAAGTAGTAGATAAGAGAGCTCTAAAGTGAGTCATGGAAAATAAAGGTCCTCCTAAAGGATCTCCCTAACGTGTACCAATAGTTGACTCCAAGATGGTGACTCTATCCTATGAACAACCATGTTGGTAGTAAAGAGAAGCAAGAGAGCCATAGAAAGACCGCACAAAAGGAATAAGACTTGCCAAGGATCCACTAGCCTCCCTATGCTCTCTAAAGATGTATGTTCATAAGATGCTATGAAAAGTGTTCTCAACATCTACCTATAGGACAATCCACTCCATATGGATATCTAGGAGTGCCAATGCCTAGAGATATAGCTTCACATCTTCCAGGTGTAGCTACTCCAAACTAATGAGGACTGAGGTGATGTCAAAAGTGAGAATGATGCTAAAGAACAATGGTGCAATTGACCAGACACAAAAATATCTCTCTAATAGCAATTGGTCTAATGCCCCCCATGTCCTTCTCCATCGCAAGAAGTCAACTAGCACCTAACACCCAACTAACAAACATAAAAATATCTCCTCTTGCTATTGCTACAACCACTTGAAACAACTTGGTTAAACCACTAGAAAGATCATATGCCTGAAAGAAATCTCTAAGATGCTCATATACCATCTCTGACAAGGCTCTTGAGGAAAGGCGAGGAGTAATGCACAATGCTTGTGCAAAAAGTGACCAATCAAGACATAAAGGCTGCTCAAGCTGATAATCTAAGACCTCAAGTGGTAATCCCTCTCTTGCCATAGGATGTAGTGAGCATAGGGAAAACATAATCTCATCAATAGGACTAGCCATAAACAAAGGGTGTAGCGCTTGTGCTGCTCTATTAACTCTCTTGCCTGACCCAATGTCCTACACCATTGTAATCAAGTGTACTCTATGGTATCACGTGGCAAAATATGTCTCCTAAAACGTGCAACCCTTATAGACTCCTCTTGTAGGCCTGCCCAATCCTCCACTCGGAATTGACAAAATCCAACAGCTATCTCTCTATGCCCCGCTCTCTATGTCTCACTCTAGCATAATGAAGACATCATCAAAAGAGTAAGAGGAATATGAACCATGCTAACTGGTCCAAGGGATCACATGCCAAACAATCAAATGGTAGGCAAAAAGCTTGTCTAACCTCATCATGCAATGTATGAGGTAGCCTATGGAATAGACATGGACATGGAAAACTAGTCTCAAATAACCCCAAAATGCAACCCGCTCGAAAAGCTAACCACTCCCATGATTTGATTGGAATCCTTGGAATTGTCAACAAAGAGATACAGGAACCGTGCATAATCCTGAGTGTCATTGTTGTAGATGTGGTTGCTTGCCTCACATGAGCATCTCAAGTGGTACAATCATAGTCCTTATGCATCTTTACCCCTTGCGAGGTAAAGCGTAGGTGACACATCGGGCATGGTGCATCTTGAGCCGCTCTAGGCGGTCCCACATAGGAAAGTGTAGCCATGGCTACCACAAGAATAATGATAATAACATACAATGCTCCTCTCCATCTCTTCCCATACATGCAAAACCACAACCACTCACATCCCAACTCACATGAGTAAATACTATCTCTCTAAACCTAAAAACTATAAACTCTTGTAATTTTCAATTCACATCTCTAAAATTTTCAAACTAAGTTCTCATGGTACTGAAGCATGAGTACCAACAGGTTAAAATTGAGAATTCCCAACCCATCACTTTCAATGTGTAATAATCACTCTAAACCCTAAAAAACCTAAAATTCCAAATAACTTTCTACTCAATTCTTCATTCTTCAATATTGGTATTAACTGAACTGAAATTGGAAAAAGAACAGAATTGAGTAGTCACTCAAATGTTATATACTAGAGAGCCCTCAGAAAATATATATCTTTCTTCTCACATATCTCTTCTCTCCCGTCTCCACACTCTCCCCAACGGCTGAACCTTTTAAAGTTAGGTAAGTTTGGGGCTTGGCCCATGTACCCCCTAGTTCTTTTCCTTGTCCGGCCTGATGAGGTCTTTCCATCCTTCTTATTATCACATGCTATCACCTTCTTCTCCATAAATCTCATCAACAATGTGTATATTCTCTTTGGCGGATAGAGTACACCAAATCAAAGACAACACTTGGTGGCGGACCCACCCTAGCACCAACTGTAGCATTATGTAACGAGAGTTGTGAGATGCAATGTATAGTACTGAATCTACTCGTGAGTATTACTGGTGGAATGAGCCCAACCTGGTGGTTCTAGAAGTTATCCATGTGAGGCTTTAGGATACCTTTAAGCTTTAGGCGTACAATGATGTGTTGTAGCATGCACTTGCTACTATCTCAATGTGTAATAAAGCATTGCATATCTTTACTTTCCTACGCAGACCAGAACCAATTTTTCCTTCAATTTCCAGCTATTTGAACCACACCGTATGACATTTTCGAGTTTGAGAAGAGTGGACAACGCGTAAATGCACCGAAAAGCTTTATCTCGGACATTGGATCATATATCCCGGAATGCTGTCTGTATGGCACAGGGCGACCGCGTAGCCTAGTTGAAAGGTATCTAGTACCTAGCCGATTGTGACTATCAAGCCCCTTGGTGATTTCGCATCAGGCTCAACTCTTCCTGGATATTGGCACCAAGTCGTCGACATCATCCTTTAATTCTCAAATCCTGATCAGCTTGAAACTGAAAAGATTAGCTCATGCCAATGGTGTTAATTGAGCTCGTATCACAAAGGTGGACAAGTCGTCAACATTATTTACACCGATCATTTGAATATGACTTCCCCTATTCCTACAGTTAGGCCTAATGGTATGCTCGATGAATTCATCGTTCGAAACCACTTCTACGGGGTAGTTATTAAGTTCTGCCTGATAACCTAGGATCATTAATTTACTGCACAGAACCTCCTGTGCCTGACCGACTGGTCAACACCAAGAATTCAGCCTTCGGACAAAGAGTACATACCCTAAACTGAATACGAAAATCATGTATACAGAGAAGCGAAACAATTGTCTTCATCAGTCGTATCATTCAGGAACTCATTGTTGCCTTATTCATCCAGACAACAACTTCCACCAAACCTTCAGTTTGATGAACCTCAGGGGTGAATTTGTACAATGATAAGAACCCACCAACATCCGCTACAGCAATGATGGATCATGAGCATGAATATTGTACCTCGAGTACTACTGTTATTAAAATACGACTCTATCATTTCTCTCCTTCCCATGACCTTTTGGCTTTCTCAACTTGCAACTATCGAGGCGAAACTGATTTTTGTGTCTGGCGGGGGGGTTGTTGATTGACTCAAATGATGTTCAGCTCTATCATAACGGCCAAATTGTCGTTCCTTTTATATATGATCTCTTTCCGTGACTACTTCACCTGCTCCGGATCAATAGATGAGGATGCTTCGAAGAATCTTTTATTAGCAAAACATAGGGTGCAGCTATTTATAGAATCCGGTAGCAGACCATCTTCTGATCTGTATTTTGTGCAAAGCGGAATCCAATCGTGATTAGATAGATAAGTTGAGCTCCCAGTATAAGAAAAGGAACACTAGGGAACGATTTTGTGTACGTTAAACGGCCAAGTTTACTGGGGGTTTCACACTCTGTTAGTTTTATTCCAATAAATTACACCTACTGGTGCAACTACAGCATTGCAGCACTAAGTAAGGTGTCCATCTTGCATGCTTGACTTTACTGGGGGTTTAACACTCTATTAGTTTCATTCCAACAGATTAAACCTATTGGTGAAACTACAGCATTGCAGCACTGATTAAGGTGTCCATTTTGCATGCTTGTGATGTGTAAACAAATTGAAGTAAGTTTTCATGAGCTAATCACAAGTCCGAGGAGTATCTGCTGCATGTCCCACGAACCAAATAGGTTGCACCTTGAGATACTAGTTACTTCACAGAGCTTGATGTTTGATTTTACTTCTTATTCATACTGGAGGGGCATGAGGTCAACCAACGGGATAAGAGAAACCTAGGCTCGGCAGAAAGGCCTCCACTCCCTAATTGCGAAAGCCAATGGGCAATCGGGCATTCGTCGGAAGGGGGGAGATGAGAAGGATTCCACCCTTTCAAGAGCATCGCAATGAGTAATCTCTCGTATCTTTACTTGTGCAAGTCATATAACTTACAATTCCCCAAAGTATACGAAGAACTATCACCTGAGAATCGCAAGTATTTCTATGAGAACGTTCTAAAGGGTATATTTTTATCTGCCTAGGGGTCTTTCTGTGGAAACGTTCTCTTCTCCACGTCTGACCTCTTCGTAAGGGTTAGGGGTAAGCCTGGTAAGTTGTGGAAATCGAGCCTTAGGTCTGCGTTGAGCGTCTGCCCACTAATTATATTATAGTGTTAATCAAGCTCGGTAGAAAGACTCTGGCTAATCGTAGGAATTGAGACGCATTGTAGCATAGATGTTCAAAAAGCAAATTATTCTTTGAATTTAAAGAAGTATTCGTGAACCGGTGTCTTGATTTTTGGAAAATTATATCGTTATTATTATGAAACCACATCGGTGAGAGGAAAATACTAATTTATATTATATGATGGAGATAATGAAAAGGATCCTCATATCAATAAATTTTAGCACACAAGAGAGATCTTATTACTAGTAGAGAAATAACTACTTTAGGGGGTCCCATTATACTTAAACCGTATAAAATTATTTGAAATAGAAAATTAGCGGACAGAGTCTCTTAGATCATATTAAATTAGTCAGCAGGAACCGACTGCACTTATGAAATAGGTCCCATGAGGATGGAGGGGCCACCTTCAAACACCTTTTTCTATACAGTACAAAAAAAATATCTCAAGTTCGAGCAACTGAAATTTCCAGAGCAAACTCAATCACAAAGGTTTGCAATATTGTGAATTGAGAGAAAAGGCGACCACAAAGTACACAAGAAGGATTGGAAGAATTGTATGATTTCTCATATATAAATGTCTTTATGCCCCAGGTTTCACTTTGCAGTATTCATATGATATACCGCAGCAAGCGGCTCTCGTGAACCTAGCAAAGAACTAAAGTTCAAACAGCATCACTATCCACTAGTATCGATACCTCCCAGATAGACGACTTTACGAGGGTTACGAACGAGAGTTACTAATGGTTGATCTTGACGACTCGGCAGTATCGAAGTACTATAACAGCTATTGTTACTATTGTTACTCTCAGACTCACTAGAAGTCCGAATTCCACTCCCGGCTCTGCAGTTGTTCATTGCAGAGCTGATATGCATTCGCGCCACTATGGATCATCATCATTGTATGACGTTGCGTAATATCGGTAAGTGACACACTGGAATGATCGAAAAACCGTATGGAGAAGTGTTAGGGAAAAGGAAAACACCTACACAAGAAAAGCGGAGAGCCTCTTATCTCCTCGTCGTCAGGAGCTTCAATTGATTTGGCTCGTAGTCTGCAAACGATTATGACCCATTGACCTCAAAACTTTCGTTATCATGGAATCCAGTTGACATTTTATGACAAGATAGTTTCTGAACTCTTGCACATGTTCAGCAGAGACAATGAATTCGTATGGCCTTTGACGTAAGTCAATTGAGGAGTGAGCGACCTCATTTGGTTAATTAGAGATCTAGCGAGGTAAAAGTAGAGTGTGTAGATCCAGTGCTTGGGTGGAACTCACTTGCTAGACATGTCAGCGAGGTCGCCAGTGCAGACATCTAATATGAACGGTAGATTTGGAAGCAAAACCTGAGAATGCGACCAGAAGTACTGAAAACGATAGTTGGAGGATGCATAGAGACAATAGGGGGTTTTAGTAATAGATTTATTTATAAATAAATTTATGGATGAGTCATGGGTAAAGTACCAGAATCCGTAAATATATTTTGGGTCACGAGAATCAAATATTTTCTGGTCAATGTGTATCGTTGATATCACTTTTTCGCATAACAGGCATAATCTCAATATCAATTTGTCAGACAATTTATTTAAACCTTCCCGTAATCCTCTCCTCTCTGGAATCCAGTCCTTAATGTGATCAGGTAATTTTAAATGGCCAAACTGAAACCCCCACTCCAAACCAAATACTCCAGAGGCTGCTTCTACGGGAAACCTACGGGAAAGCCTATGTTACCCGTAGGAATATGGGAATACATCAGAGCGAGAGGGAATAAAAACTTAAGACAATTATACACGAGAAGGATACATCAGCAATGTAACACAACTTCATCTCCACGAGAAGCTTTTTGATTCTGATATGCATAAGTGGGTTCTCGTTGATGAAATGCAGAGAATTCACATGAGGCTCTGCATATCTTGCGGTTTTTCCTCGTTTATTTTCCTTTTGTTAACAATAACGTGCATGTATTTTTTCACAAATACATGCACGTCTTGAATGGTTTCCTCTAGTGATTCGTTCTAACAACAGGGACTCGGTTCCAATGGCCAAATTCGGAATAAAGACAAGGTAAGTGTTGTAGATATTACATGCGCATTCGACATTATGACGCTTTAGGGGTCAAGAGGCGACCCATTTTTGGGCGTTATTTTGTTTCCATCTTTTGGTAGGAATCGAGTCCAGTGTCCTCAAGAGGAGAGATCATGGGAACTGCTTATACACACAGAATTTTGGACTGAAACCGAAATTATTCCCTTAAATCGTATTTCTCGTATTTTGATACCTACCTATATCAATACACAAACAAGCCTTTTGCTTTCCAGATGCGTCCTGATCATCAACGGCAAAAGAGTGGCACAATTCCCTAGACATCTTCCCCTTTCTTTCTCCAAATGCTTTTCATATGCAGTTATCTCGCGAGCTGTCATCCTGAGGTGCATGCGAGCTTTGGACGAGTTCATGGTACGTGGATGTCTTGTAGAAAAGAACAAGAGTATTCTAGAAAAGACATGTACTCGAATTACGAAGATCCACTTTATGTGCCTCCTAAACAAAGAATCTCCGGATGCATTCTTCAAGTTGTCCTTTCTTACCGTCATCGTAGCCAGAATATATGGAGGTAAAAGCACAGAGGTCTCCCCCGGCAGTACCTTTCTCCAGTCATAGACAGAAAAATCGCCAACGGTGTAAATTTTGAAGAGTTTAAACGTTCAGGATACCCGATAACTTTACTCGTTCCCCACGGACAGAACGTCACTGTGAAAGGCACTAGAAAGAGGATTCATTTCTGTCCTGCATGAGGACCATGAGGAGATGGGCTAAAACCATTACTTGAACAATAGGGTTTCAATTGTGATTCTCAAGGAATCGTTAAGGAGACCTCGGCACCCATATACATGTACATTTTACGAGCATTACATGTTTTACAAACTAAAAATAAGACAACACGAATTAAAAATGTACTGGTTCTAAAATTCTTAGTGGGAGAGTCTAAGAATCATCATAGAATTCCCGACAGGGATAGAGCTAAAACCCAGCAGGCCATAGCAGCTCAAGGTTAAAACGCACATCACGAAAGAATTCTGTGTAATCGCTCTAGGGTGGACAGGACCGTGAAATATCACGGGCCCTTCCTGCACAACCCCATAGAAGTTTTAGACACCATCCATAAAATTTGAAACACCAAAGCCTGTTTAAGAAGAATCGAGACCCCTATTGTCCGAACTAGTACATGTAGATTCGGCCATGATCCCAAAATGTCATTGTCAGACTTTGCGGCTCATTTCACAGTTTGGGAAGTGTATCGTTAATACCTTATACTACCGCACTTCTTACTGCATCCCGTTACTGAACGTACCATACCGTATATGTGATAGTTTTGATTTCCATGGTGCTGAATGCGAGCGCAACTGACGTCGACGGAAGTGTGAAAAGACTTAAACTGGCAAGAGTCCAGAGAGCCAAGGCAAGGGAAAGGTTGAGTTGGAATGAAATCGTCAGCAATGTAAGCAGGCGTCTAAATTCATCATGGTATATTGGAAGCCAGAAGGAAACGATACTGGAGACAGAAAGGAGAACGAGAAAAGCATCTGGAAAGGGATGATGTCCAGAGTTTCTTGTTAGAGTCAACGTCTCAATAATGGAGCAATCTCGTTGAGCTTCCCCCGTTGCTTTCGAAAGGTAACTGGATTTAGCTGCTACTTGTTTTTATGAGGGTCATCGAAATTGAGCGAATGAAACAATATACTTCCAATGTACGTATTGGAAGTGCCTGTTCGAATACTACTGGTTAGAATAAGCTAATCCATTGATCCACGGTCGATGCACGCTACACCACATGGAAGAGGGTATGTGGTAATCAGTACCTTAGACGTAGCATCCTCCGCGTTAGTTAGTTGTAAAATAAACCAAGTGTTTTGACTATGGCTTTCTATCGTTCTAAACAACGTATGTACCATCAACGCGGTTTATTGCAACAGTTGTGAAACACTGGATGTGACAATGGCTCTGCCTAACTGACCTGTCGGAACATACAACCTTTCGGGCTTGCTTCTAATCATGAGGGGGTTTCAGAAATAGGGGGTTTCAGAAATAGAATTGACGGATGCCCACAGGATAAACAACAAATTTGGTAACACTATTTTTAGTGAACTCTATAACAACAGATGGTAATAAATGAATGCCCTGTAAAGATAGTTCAGGGTATTTCTTCCAAGGGGTATTCATTTATAAAAATCAGATGGAATGTTACAGAGGTTACAAATGACCTCATTATAAATACAATTGACCGCATTGTAAATACAATTATGGTGTATTTTGTCTAAGTTGCATTCATTATAAAAATCAATTTCTATGTTGCAAAGGTTTAAGAATGTCAGGTTGAAATAAATGATTGTTAGAATAGGTGACGTGGTTTCTTGAGAGGTTGGCTATGCGGTTGGTCTTGGAGTGGGATTTATGAATTTTTTGGCAGATCCAAAATACACGTTCTCACCTATTCAAATTTTCAACTCAAATTCACTGTCCCAAGTGCAAATGCTCTTTCTGCCAGTCAACTAATTGGCGGTTTTGTAATTTCTCATTGGTGTGGTGGTTCATTTCCATAGATTAGTGCGGCAAAGGATAGCATGATTTATGGAAAATGATCTACATCGCCCTATGGCAACCAAGAAATTGATTGGGGTTGAGGAATTTTACTCCCAAAGTGCAAATTTTTTTTAGCAATGGTAGATCAAGTACCTTGTTATAGTGCATGAGGCTCACTTTTGGATGGAAATACAACACCTATCGACTCACCTTCAAACTTGCAACCTGAACAACTATTAGGGAAATTTGGAGAACTAAGGATTGCTTCCTTTGTGCTTGAAAAAACAAAAGAGTGTGAACTGTTTGGCATGGCGATGCACCAATATGCAGAAATATTGGATTATTTGGAGGATCTAGCATTTTGCACATATTCATGGTGGGAACTGCAAAAAGCACATTCAAAAATAGATCGCTTTTAGTATTAAGGTAACATTTGATTTGGGAGGGGTAGGGATTTCTTACTTCTATGACAGATGACCAGCTTTACAAGAAATAGTTGAGGTAGTTGAAACAATACAAAGAAACCCGGGAGCTTAAGAACAAGTCTATGGGAGAAGGTCTCATAGATAAGGAATATGACAAAGGGTAGAGAACTATAGAAGATAAATTGAATAGAATGTGCACATATTTTGCTAGAAAGGAAGCCATATTTGGGAACATAGCAAACATAAGTCCACCTACAATGTTAAGTTTGGGAGATTTAAATCCCAATTCTAGCAACGTTGGTGTGGAGAAGGTCCATGAAGGTGCCGAGGAGGGCTCTCAATTCCCATCTCCCCTAGAGGTGGTGCTCTTGGACTCGTACCACTAGTTTGTCCCAAACAACCAAGGGGTGGAAAGTATACCTAGTGTTTACATGAACAATGGAATTTGATTACTCAAGGATGAGTCACCATTTGTTGCACCAATAGAGGACTCACCATTTGTTACACAACCTCCTTTAACTTCTATAGGAGATGGTTCTAAGTGCGCTTTCCTTGACCAAGAAGGAGAATGTGATCCAAAGAGGAGAAAAGGTAGAATATTAGCAAGTAAGGTACGGATGTCACCTAGTATGTCATTGTCTCAAGCAAAAATACCATGTTGAAGGCAGATACTAAAGAATCCAAGGAGAGGTTAAGACTAGCTGAACTAGAAGCCACCAGCATGAGGAAAATAGAGAAAATATTGATGAAAATGGAAGTTGAGCGTGTTGGATTAGAGACATAGAAGATGAAAGTTGAAATTGAGAAGAAATTGAGTGCAAATAAAAGGAAAGCTAGGGCATAAAAACATAGATTCAAGGAGAAGAGTTTAGAGTCAAAGCATACTCATGGAATCAAAATGGATCTCCTATGGGTAGGAAAATCTCTTGAGGAAATAAGCCAATATTTCAAAGTGCTACCTCAAGTTCAACATGTGGATCCTACTCCAAATTCATCAAACTCTAGTGATAGCAAATAGCACACCATAATGTAAATTGAGTATGTTTATAATAAAAATGAGTTTAATGGACTTGATTAAGACTATGTATTTTCACTATGGAAAAAGTTTCCGCTTGTCGGCACTAAATACTTATTCACAAGTGGTACATTTAGTCATCCATAAGTAAAACTCACTTGTGAATCAAGTAAATATACAAGTTCATTAATTAAGTGTAATACTCTGAGGACAAGAGAAGAGAGAAAACAAAAATTTCACACTCAATCATTTGATGCCCCAAAGGAGCACCTTCTCTTTGTTATATAGACAAAGAGGATCTCCTCCAAGGAAACTCCACCATAGGATTGGGCACATAGATAGGTGACATGTCAGCAAGCTCCACCCTTGGATTACTTACTTGGATGGGTGACATGTCGGTCTTGGTCCTATCTGGTTAGGGAATCTTCCTATAGGAATCTCATAATCACATGGGTGAGGTATTGTTGGAAAGCTCTTGACAAGACAAAGCAGGCGGGAGGCCAACCATTCCTTAGATTGGGGAAGAATATGCACATTTTTGAGGCCTAATCCATCCATTTAGGCCTCCAAAATTGCCTTCAAAGATTTCAGGCATATTTTGGTTCATACTCTATTAGTAGAAGTCCCCTTTTGGTGATACCTCTTTCTGATCTATTTAGTCCATCATGTATAACATCCATCTAGATGTTACCAAACCAATTCTCACCTTTAAATCATATGTCTAGCTATTGGTGCTAAGGTTTTCAAGTCTATTTTGGTTTTTGCCCTATTAGTAGAAGTACTATTTTAGTGATATTTCTATCTGATCTATTTTGACCATCATGTATAACATCATTCCAGATGTTACCAAATTGCATTTCACATCTAGATCATATAGCTAGCTCTTGGTATTACATTAAGGCATGTTAAATTAACTCATTTATTGAATCCAATAATAGTATGTACAATAGAACTTTGTATATATTTTCAAACAATGAAAACATACAAATATATGCCAAAACTCAAAGCTAATCAATCACTCACTGTACTCATCCTTCCCATCATTGACAATCTTGTCCTTGTTCTCACTCTCTGCATCCTCATGATCATCATCATCCTCTTCATCACTTATAATCTCCTCCTCTCCATCACTCAAGTACATCACTTCCTCCTTAGGAATGAAAACTCTCTTCACAAAGAGTTGAGTGAGTATCTGCCCAAGGAAGGTTACTCTGAATCTGTGCCCCTTAGGTCTCCTCAATTGGCTTTGCAAACTCCCAACCTATACAATGATAGCTCAAAATGCTAACTCCCTACAATCATAATCCTCCACACCAAATCTCCTCAACTCTTGGTATTGCTCTTGGTGTTGAGAACCAAATGCCCATGTACAATCTTGGGCCAAATAATTGGTGCCACAAGTGTACACATCAACGGGAAGAAAGCACTAAAAGCAATATAAACACATTGCCTTGCCAAATACCTTTTTGCAACCCTATCTCTTTGTGGAAACCAATTTAAAAAAATTGTGTAAGGAACAACCCTCCTCCTTGGTGTCCTCTCCCTTGACATTGTAAGTGCATCTCTAACCATATCCATTGTCAATTGAAACTGCCTCTCCTTGACCAAACATGTGCATGAATTTTGGTCCTAAGAATTCACAAACTCAATACATGGAAGAACCTAAAAAAAACACCAACCAAAAAAACCTAAATCTCATTCCTCATCCATGAAGCTGCTAGTTGCTGCTCCTATACAAGAAAAAGGAACTAGATGCCGCTTGTTACCACTCCAAGACAAGAAAATCAAGGGAAATTGCTCCGAGGTGATGCCTATTGGTATTGGTGGACAAGTGCTATGGCACCAAGTGTTGAGTACAAGGTGATGCCCAATAATTAAGATGGGTGCTATTAGCACTGCCAGGCAGGCACAACAACATTGGTCACCACCACTATCAGATAAGGAAACTTTAAAAAATGCGGAAGCGGCGCCAAGTGATCCTTGTTGGTGTTGTAAGACAGAGAACGGGTTTAGGGTTTAGCTTGGAAACATAAGGAGGCATAGGGCAATACAGAGAGGCACTATGGGATAGACCTAGTTGGCTTTGGGTGACGATTGTATGCGCTAAACATTGAGACTCTAAAAGTGAAAGAAAGTTATGAAAACTAGAGAAAAAATGGAGAAAATAAATGAAGAAAGAAAGAGAAATACCTTTGGATGTGTGTAATGTAGGTCAAGGGTGATTTAGATGCCAATTACATCAAGATTGAACTCCTTGATTCTTATTATAGTGGTTCAAATTTGATGTTTATCCATCCAACACCATTTGCTTAAGTTGGCTAGGTGTTGAATTGTGTGGAACCCAATTAGCAAATCTCCTTCTTGAGTATCAACAAATATGAATTTCTACTATTGTCTTTCAATTGCACTCTAAGCTCATGAAGAGAATTCAATCTAGCTTTCAATACTCCTATACAATGCTCATTTATCACCCTTGCCTTTGCCAAAGATTTGTCTAACTTTTTCTTGTACTCTATTTGGGCTTGCTTGAAAGTGAGGACTAGGTGATGCATGGATACATAATCAGAATCACCTAAAAGGTACTCTTTGGCCTCAAAATTGTGACACCTCCTTCTCTAGTTCAAATCATTCCACAATGATGATTTTTTCAAACAAGCCATGTCGTGACATGACCTTGGCATTCTTGCAAATAAAAAAGATTCAAATATAACCTTTACTAAAATCATGAAAATGTACAAAGAAGAGTACCAAAATTGAACAAAAGAAGAATACAAGATACAGAACATTTACCTCATGTAAAATGTATAATTCTACTTTTATTATCACAAATCACTTGAGTGTTTATGGAATATGAGCACTTTCTGCTGAAATAGATTTTCTCCATCCATAGTAGTTTGATTTGCAAGAGGAAATAATGTTCCATCTACCAAACCAACACAACCATGGAAACCTTTATGTGCAAAAAAAATGGATATCCTCCTCCTCTCCTCGTGCTCAAGCCATGCAACTTGACTCCTCATCAAATCTAATATGGTGGTCATAACTCTGTTGGTAAAGGCAATTGTTGAACATGCACTAATGCGCCAAATGTTTAACCCCCTTGCAACACAAGCTCCATTACCGTGATGCCCAAATCTATCGAGAGCTAGAGTTACTTGGATCCACATTGCTGTTTGCTCTCGTTGGTAGTTTTTTCTGAAAACAATGTGTATTTTTATAAAAGCTATGAATGTTGAAAAGGAATGAACATCCATTCTATTATGTTGGTAAAAGGCCTTCACATCTAGATTTCTAAAATACTCTATCAAAAATTCTTGACTATGAGGATAAGTAACTCAAGGTTCTAGATATCTATGCATATGTGTATACTCCCACACACTAATCAATAATTCCAGCATATCTAAATCTCCTTCTCTATATTCATCTTCATCTTCTAGTCTTTGCGGAAGGGTCTCCAAATCTAATTGTATAATCCATTGGATACAATTTCTAATGTTTCTAGTTAGTTCTCCACAAGTGCTACCTCTCGGTATGTTATACTCTTGGCTCTATTCATGAATCACCAATAAGAACACTTGCTGGACATGCTCTACTCTTCTCGCTTCAATGCTTTATTCTATGCACAATGAATAAGCTCGTAAGATAAGAAATTCATTTTGTAACTTGTACTAGTTGAACATGGAATTTGAAAATAATAAATTGAGTATTTTAGATTGTGCTTCAAACTAAACTCACTCCCCTTTCTCGCCTTCACACAACCCACATTAATCTTCCCACTCTATGGTCAATTTTCTTGTTCTCATCCCTCTCGTCCTCCGTGTTCATCTCACACAATTCATTTACATTCTCGGACATCACTTATCTTCATCACCCCCTTTGCTCGCCATCCCATTCACTCTAACCTAAACCAAACACTTTATTAACCCTAATGTGTAATAAATGCATTGTTGTATGACAATAGAGAACTACTTCTCTCTTATTTACTACATTAGTCCCTTAAAGGAGTTTGCTAATAATAAGGAAATTGATCAGAACTCCCTGATAGGACCCTTTCTTCCTGTGGTCTGCAACCTGTACCGAGTTAGTCAACCCTTCATAATAATCTATATGAAAATATACATAACTTCATAAAACTATTTCTGAAACCCCTAGTATAGTTAGCCCGATAAAAATATACATAACTTCATAAAACTATCCCTGAAACCCCTAGTATTAGCTAGCCCCGATAAGAGCCTAATTTGTTAACCCCACTTCTTGATCTACCTTGCTAATTCCAAGAATAAATTGACCGAGGTTCGCGTCCACATCCGATAAGCACTCCAAAGCCCTGGACCTTTCATGCAGTCTTTGCTAACTTCTTCTAGGGGTGTTGCGCCGTTTTGCTATTAAAAAATGAGCGTACATACATCAATCATGCATGACCGAATCTAGTGCTTTGTTTTGGCTTTAGAATAGCCGATCCGAACGGAGTATGTTTGATTGTTGTTCAACAGTTTCTAAACCCTGCAAAGGAAGGGGGATCATATCCACCCCTCAGGACCCATCGTAATCGTGTTCGCATATAGGTCAAGCAGAAAGTCTATGATCTTGTTCAATCAAAATGGAACGGCGACCCCGTAGGATAACAACAAGGATGAGAAGACCGCATCAAAGCGTACAATGATAAAAACATAAGCGGTAAAATGGGGTACAAACTGTAATCCCCAATTCATATTGCAGTTGTACCGCCGTCGAAGTATGTAGCAATCCTTCCCTCCAGCTTCCATGGCCTGTAACTTGGAACTAGAATTAAACAGTACTTCCTTACCTTGTGTCTTAACACGTAAGCGTCCCCACTAACCTGCACAGCACAGCACATCAGGGCTGATTCAGCTTCTCACGGTAATACAATCCTTTCACGTGCTCCACGAGCAGTTCAAGCGTAGTGATTCAAATGCTTTTCTACTTCAATCATAGTTCTCAAGTAGTGGGGTCTCTATGTTTCGATACTCCAAATTGGATCCAGTCACTCAGTTCTTTCAGTCTTGTGTATCATTTCAGAATGTCTCATTTCAATCTTTGCTTTTTGTCTTCTCCATCAGAAAGCAACTTTTGTAGACGGAGTGGGACCGAACATCACTTGAGGCGAATCGAGCCAACAATCGCATTCCGCGGAGGAAATATCACATTCTCAGGAGTAAACACACCCACGTATTTGAAGTGGTACCTGGCTTTCAGTAGGGCAACTAACAACTCGCAATATGACATTTCCATCGTTAACGTGAAAAGTAGGATTGATAATGATGGTTTGATGTGCATGTTACAAATATAACATAAGCATGTTGTCAATGGAAATATGGAAAGCAGTATACATTTTCATATATTGTTCGATCAACAAAAGACTTTTTCCAGTTTGAAATTAATAAAATATTATAATAAAATAGAATTAATAATAATGGAAATATATTTTCCAACTAAATTTCTTACTTATTTTAAATTAATAAAAAACAAAAAAATCTCCATTTTTATCAATTATTGTGCTTATCGGCAACCCCTTCTACATCTTATTCTTCTTATTTATTCACAGTGAATAAAAGTCTTTTGTTGATGGGAACATATGTGAAAATGAAGTATAATACTGGTCTCCATTATCCATCGACAACATGATTATAGTCTAGTCGTAACATGTACATCCAACCATCTTATTATTAATCCTACTTCGCGTCAACGATGGAAATGTCAATTTCCCTCTGATTATCCATATACAATAGTCATTATCGTATCGTAGGGATACTTTATTATATATAAGCTTTCACAAAAAGTTGTAAAGAAAAGGATTTTTACACTCGTCGAAGATAATGACAAGAGATATGATATGATCTTCTATTGATTTCGGTTAATGTACTTGAAAATGTACCTATATGGAAAATGAAGTATAATACGACCGACAGTTATGTTTTGAAGGACTCAGACTTTTGTTGATTCTTTTCTTGCAGTGTGCTTATGTCATTCTTGATAAACTTTCATAGCATCCAAGGATAGTTTATGATTAAACGCAGAGCTCTTTGAGAAAATTGTCGGCAATTTCTCGTCGGTGATTTGCAGGCCTAAGTAAGAAGTTGGCAATCAAAAGGAGGCGTAGCCTGATTCAGAACAAATGAATTTGTTAATATTATCTTACGATACAAAATGAAGTAGAGGAATCAAGGAAATAGGAACCTGCAGCCGCATGACAGAGTTTATCAACGACAGCAGAAAGAATCCTGAAAGGGAAGGGGGATTCCGCGCACGGTGTTTCAGTGCAAAGCAGCGTTAAAAGGGAAGTTGCAGGGTATAAGATGCATGATCGTGCGGCTTTGGATTGGCTACTGGCTTTGATGATGTCTGGTTTTGCGTGGAAACACCAAGCGCAAAATCCCGCCCCCCCGAATTCAGTTGTGCGGAAGAGCCATAAGCGTATGTATACGAACTGAACTGGGGTATGAAGTACCGTCAACGTACTCGGATCTCAATCAGTATTTAAAGCTCATTTACTTCCACCCACGTGTCGCTGGTGAGTGAAGCCGATTGTATTCCGTCAGTTAGGATCTACACAAGCTGTGAATAAACCCGGTCGTTCTGTACATGATACGGTTCAAGCGCACTCGATGCATACGTAAGACTTAAATCCCACAGTAACTACCTCGTGAGCACACTTTTGAACAGAAGTTATACAGTTGCGCCCACGAGGATCTTGGTAAACAGATGGTGGGAGAGCATGGGTTTGCCACTCGATTCTACGCGAGGTCCGACATACTCAGTACCGTATAACTGCGTACAGGAGATGATGCGAGCATGAGTGGAAACGACATCTCAGACGTTCGATAATACGTGGTTCTCAGATCGAGGCCGTAAGATCCGCATCGAACGGCGATCACAGCTCCGCTTACTGCCTCGAACCATGCAACTCCAGAGAGTAGCAAAAGGACGAGATCTCACTCCAGACAGTCCCCCCCTGGCTTGCAGTGATGGACGGGAATACAGTTCTCGCGACTGTGCAGACGAGAAAGCGCAGTGGAGGAGAGGAGCGCAGTAGGCGAGAGCTGGTTTGAAGGTTCCGGCGTCCGGCGCGTGACCTGGAGGCGCAGCTTTTGCCAGGGGCGAGCGGGGTAGCGATGTAATTGCTGCCTGCAGCGCCTTTCCTTCCTTACTTGTATGTCGGTGCTGGCGATGGAAACGCTTGGTGATTGGGGAGGTTCCCTGATTAGAGTTTTCGGCGATCCGGTCGATGATCCTTGTCATAGTAGTAGCAGCCCTTACTGATCACAAACTACAACATACATGCCCGCTCTGCCAGTGCAGCGCGCTGCTGCTGCGTATGCATACTACGCTGTACTTGTTGCCGACTGTCGGTGACTAGTGGCTAGGCAAGATTTGCTTGCACTTTCCCGTATTGATTGCCGACATGCGAGTTCATTGCAAACTTCTTTGACTGGGAAGAAGTGAAGTAGTGCTCGTAGACTTGGTGCATATAACACAGCGCTACACCCGGCACGGAGTGTCATTATTCCTTGTGCCTCAAACGGGAGCTGCAGAACGAAGTTGCTCCCATTCGTGCCAACTCGTCGTGGCATTCGACGGGTTGTTTTGTTCTGTTTTCCATCTCGGAAGCGGGAACGAACGACGTACAGGGAACGGAGAGGGATTGTTGTGTCTAGTCTCTGGACAACGAAGGGGAGGAATGACGAGGGTTCTGAGCCAGGAGTACGCCGTGAGCGGGCCGAGAGCGGTACAGGATGTTGGAATTGGGAGAAAACAGGGCCTCTGTGTTGCGACAGTGCTGCTGCGATCTTGTGCAGCATACTATGAATGAAGGCGCTACTTTGTCGGTTCGAGCGGAGGAGATGGCAGCGCCCGGGGGAAGAACCCCGTCACTGTTGGTGATAATTGTCCTAATACTTTGTTTTCATATCCCATGCACTGTTCGAGGAGTTTCCAGCGATGGAGAGGTGCTACTGGTGTTCAAGGCGAGTACGCAAGATGAGGATGGGGTGCTCTCGGACTGGAATGCAGACGACGACAATCCATGCAACTGGAACGGGGTCACCTGCGACCAATCGAAGCAGGTTGTGGAGGTCACTCTTCAAAATGCCAACCTCACAGGGCCAGTGCCAGCAATTCTTTGTGAGCTTCCTAAGCTCACGAAGCTCGATTTGTCGTGGAACTATCTCGGTGGAAAGTTCCCTCCAGGACTTCTGGAATGTGCGGCCTTAGAGCATCTCGATCTGAGCTACAACTTAATTGTTGATATTCTTCCGGGGGAGATCTGGAAAATGCCTTCGCTGCAAGTATTGAATGTGTCGAACAACAACTTTTCCGGGCTCATACCCGAAAGTTTCGGTGATATGCCGCAGCTCAGGTACCTCGATCTTTCAGCGAACCTGCTGGTAGGAAGTATTCCTGCTCACATAGGGAATCTGAGTACCCTGGTTTCGTTTCAAGCCAACATGAACTTTTTCAACAGTTCACTACCAGCGGAGTTGGGGAATTTGAAGAAGCTGGAGGTTCTTTGCATATGTTGTTCCATGTTGCATGGAGAGATCCCCACTTCTTTAGGAGGGACCAACCTCACGGACCTTTACCTCGGTATCAATGCTTTATCAGGGCCTATTCCTCCAGAATTAGGCAAGTTGAAGCGGCTTATCTTGCTCGACTTCTCAAACAATTCTCTGACGGGAAGCATACCTACCGAGTTAATGTTTCTTCCAGATCTTGTTGAGTTACAACTTTACCACAACAACTTGTCTGGTTCAATACCTCAAGAAATTGGGAACCTGACCTCCCTTGCTGAAATTGACATCTCAGAAAACCAACTGGTCGGGCCTATTCCTGAAAGTCTGTCGAAGCTTGTCAACTTAGAGCTGATTCACTTCCAAGCCAACCAACTCACAGGTAGTATTCCGGGTGGGATTGCCTCGCTCACAGAGTTGTACGAGATTAGGCTCTTCCAAAATAATCTTACGGGAGTTATTCCACCAAACCTCGGTGAGTTTTCAAGGCTCGTTACGTTAGATGTGTCGAGCAACTCGTTGAGCGGGCGGGTGCCCAGTGGTCTTTGCAGCAATGGTGCCCTGGAGTTCCTCATTCTCTTCAACAATGAGCTTTCAGGTGTCATTCCTGGAAGTCTTGGGAGTTGCCCTACTCTTCAAAGGATACGAATTCAGAACAATCATCTCAACGGTAGTGTGCCTGTTGGAATGTGGAGTTACCCACTCGTAAAACACGTCGACTTGTCGGATAACAATCTCGAAGGAAGCATTACTTTCGAGAATGCGACTAGGTTGCAGCTGGAAGCGCTGTTGGTGAACAACAACCGATTCAGCGGTGTCTTACCAGCAGATATTGGCAGCCTTCCGAAGTTGACCTCACTCTGTGCATCTGAGAATAAGTTCCATGGAAGTTTACCAAAGGAGTTGGGGAAATTGAACCTGCTCTTTAAACTTGAGCTTGGGCACAATGAATTTTCAGGGTCTATTCCTGTCACACTGAGCGAGTGTTCACAATTGAGTTTGCTGAATTTATCACGCAATAACCTCGACGGTGCGATTCCTCCGGAGATCGGCAGCATGCCTGCCCTCAACGTTCTCGATCTCTCTTACAATAATTTGAGTGGCCCTGTACCCCCTGAGCTAGCTGGTCTTCATCTATCCGGTTACAATTTCTCCTACAACAACCTCTCCGGTCCACTTCCTGATCCTTTTAACGACTCTCCACTTGAAGACAGCTTCATTGGCAACCCCGCTCTGTGCCCTGCCGGCGTGAAATGTGCTCCGCTCGATGACAGCAGAAGGAAGAATTCAAGGTCATCCGCGGGCGTGGCTTGGGTTGTGATTGGAACTTTTGGTGCAGCTTTGATTATCCTCGTTGTTGGGGGTTATCTATTCTGGAGGAAGTACCGCTCGTCTTACCAGTACTGGAACAACAAAGATCCCGACCTGACATGGAGTCTGACCTCATTCCAAAAGGTGAGCTTCACCGAGGAGGAGGTCATGGATAGTTTGGACGAAGATAATGTGATAGGGAGCGGCGGTTCAGGCAAGGTTTACAAGGTGACTCTCAGCGACGGGCAGGCTGTGGCCGTGAAAAGGTTATGGACTTCGCCGAAAGGGGAGGCTCGGCACGACAATGGATTTAAAGCGGAGGTGGATACACTCGGCAAAATTAGGCATCGAAACATCGTGAAGCTTCTTTGTTGCTGCACTAACCAAAAGTCCAATCTCCTCGTCTACGAATATATGCCGAATGGCAGCGTTGGCGATATTCTGCATAACTCAAAGACCGCTTCGATCTTGGATTGGCCGACTCGCTACAAGATCGCGGTCGGAGCGGCGGAAGGTCTTGCGTACTTGCATCACGATTGCGTGCCGCACATTGTGCATCGAGACGTCAAATCGAACAACATTTTACTGGACATGAACTTTGAGGCACATGTTGCAGACTTCGGCCTGGCTAAACTTTCTGCCGCACCACCTGAGAAGCCGGAGTCCATGTCTGCCGTTGCCGGTTCCTACGGCTACATTGCTCCTGGTCCGATTGTCTCTACTTTATATTTCACTTTCTGGTGCCTTTGTTCTTGCTTCTTTGCACTAGGTGTACCGACCGAAGTATTAGTCGTGGCAACGTAATTATGGTCCTTCTAATTTGTCGAATCTAGCCTTAGTCCGACGCTGGATTGATGTGCTAGCTTTCATGAACTAGGTATAACGAGTTGTTGGAATCGGCTTACATCAGTAGAAGTCTATTATATGTGTAATTGGTGTGGATCATGTCGCCGTGACCCAACAGCTAAGATTCACAAGCAGTAGAGGGTATTTGACATCTAATGTCCTGGATCTGAGAGTTTACGCGCGGTATATCGGTATTTAGGTATATCTTGATAGCAATTTAGCATCAAATCAGATATTGAGTTGCTCGAATTAGACTGGCAACATATAGGGAATACATAGGTTGGCGTTTAAACATTTTCCGGATATCAAGCCTAACGTAACGTAAAACGTAATTGGATGTTATGTCTAACCCCTAAAAGTGATTTTCTTGTGCAGAGTATGGCTACACTTTGAGAGTGAACGAGAAGAGTGACACTTACAGCTTCGGCGTTGTGCTCCTGGAGCTGGTAACCGGAAGGAGGCCTCTTGAGCCGGAGTTCGGAGACGCTGATATCGTTAAGTGGGTGACGAAGAAGATAGACACTAAAGCTGGAGCTATGGAGGTCCTCGATGCGAAGATCAGAGCTTCAGCTCAAGAGGATATGATGCTCGTGTTGAAAGTTGGCCTTTTATGCACCAACTTCTTACCTTCACATAGACCCACGATGCGCGACGTAGTACAGATGCTAGTGGACGCGTGTCCGAAGACCCAGGCTCTGCAGTATCGAAAAGAGTCGAAACCAACGAAAGATTCAACCAATTTTCCCCCCTCGCAGCAATCCGGCGCCCTCCCAGCCTTGTACCATTCACCTGTATGCAAATGGGACGGCAGTAGATACCTACCATGAATAACATTTGGTGTTCTGAGTTCCGCTGTAGAAAATGATAGTAGGGTGAAAATACTTTTGAGGCTTGAACAAGCACATGCTTTGTACATATCTTGTACTCTTAGACATAAAGGGCACTCATTCTCTTCTGAAAATTGTCTTGGTGGAAAGTGTGGAGTAATGAGAACACCCTCATCATCTGAAGTGTCCAGTGCTGGTTTCCACGGTTGCATCTCTCCTCAGATGGTGGGTCTTGAAAAATCTGAAGTAAGCTTTCCTGTTCAAGCAGAAGAAAGGATACCTTTATCTGTAGATGCCGTCCAGACCTGGGTGGGGTCAGGACGGCATCTCCAGATAAAGGTAGGAAACAAACCATTTGCAGACTTTGTCGACAACCGTTTCTCGACAACCCGCCACACAAACAGTGACTATTCAGAGCTTCACCCTGACCTTCTCAGCTTGACCAGAAAAACTTTGACCAATTTTCCTTATGTACTCTGTCATGAGCAGAGAGGAGCTTACCTTAGGTTTCGTAACCTTTTAATTTTTGTCCCCAACCCATCAGAACGCATGTCGCTAGGAATATAATGTGCACCCTCTTCACGAAGCCAAACACACCTGATGTTGCCGGGTTCTAGCGTCTGTTCTGGTAATCTTCGTTGCTGTCAGGAAAGTTTGGAGATCTGACTGCCTAATCTCGCGAGTAGCTCACGTCTCCATTTTAACTCTTTAGGGTCTCTAAAATTTGGAGGTTGCGTCCATGTAGCTAACAAGACTCTGTTCCTGCACTATATCCTGCCTTCGACGGCGAGAGAAAATTTGAACTTCAGATTTGACGGCCGAACCAAGCCCCCTTTTGGTGGCTGTGACTATCCCTTGAGCACAGTATGGTCCTCGGAATAAGTACATTAGACGCTAGGATTGGCCGTTCCTCCTGATTGCCTGAACCTCGATGATCTATAAACTACAGAAGAAGATGAAAGTTCTCTTCTCCACCTACAGGAACCTGTGACAATGCGCACAGTTCAGAATACTTACACACTGATTCTCCAAAAGTTCATCTATCTTCTCACTTGGGGCTTGGAAGATATTTAGAACCAAGAGATTCTGCGTACAGTAACTTTTCTCTTCTAGAGATCCGGAAAAAGCGTATTGTCTCGCACGGACGAGTTTCCCACACAAGTCATACCTGTTGTCACAAAGGTAAGTGTATACATGGTTAGATTTTGAGGCTTAAATTTGTAACCTGAAGTGAGTAGCCCTTGAGGATCACAATAGGTTAAAGTTAGCATTCTCAACCAAAACAATGAAAGATATACTTAGTCATTTCATTCACGAGCAATCTCTAGATAATGTCATATCAGGATGTAAAGGTAAAAGCTGTGCCTAGGCCCATAACTGAAGATCCTAGACATGAGACATTCCTATAAGTAAGGTTACAAACAGCGAATTACTTGAGACTGCAGCAAGAATGCTGACCGTGTTTTCGAACAATTTGTACAGGATATAATCAACTTGTCTTTCGATCTGCGGTGCAGAATGAAGGTCTTTTTGTCCAGAGATAGCATCAGCCTCTGAATGTGCACACTGGTACTGTTATGGAATCATGGTGACTATTTCAGTAGCAGTAACAGTGCGTGTACTTTTCAAATATTGACAAAGCCATCGCACGAGTTCGTATGGAAATTGGCTCACCCTTAGAGAATCTTCGCCTTCAATTGACACCGAAAAGTGAATATAGGGATTTGAGCACATTTGTGTCAACAAGCAACTTCGCAACAAAAGATTGTCAACCCCGGCAGTTTCACATTCAAGGTTCTTTAAATGCCAAGTTTGCGAATGAATTCTGCAGTTGCTCCAATTCGCACTGATTGCAACTCTCAGAACATATTCCGTGGAGGTCATAAAGGTCTCTTACCGGAATCGGTAGGCACGGTGAACCAGGTTCCAAAAAGTCATAATACATGAAAAGAACCGGTGGGAAACTACCTACAATGGTGGGCACCGATCCGAGCTCTTATATATTTCTTCAGAGTTGACGCACCAAAGGCTTTCTCGTCCCGCTCGTGATCATGAATTCGGTCAAAAAGTCTACATCCTTTCCATGACTCAAGTCTCCCGGGACCCACCTCGGGAGTCAACAAGGGGCAAGCAAATGTAATAGACAAAATCTGCCGGACGACAGTAATATTGCCTCACTTTTGCAGGACTTCTCCTAACACTAAAATCTCAACCCTCGGACATTGATTCACGTAAAGCATATCTGCTCACCAAACTTCGCTTGGTTATTTGGGGCATGTCCATCATTTACAACATCGGGTCTTTTGTGGTTTGGTTCTCCTGGGTACAAATGAATATTCGACGATAACGTCATACACGAGTGGTTTATGGGACCAGCAATTCATTTTTAACGTCAGATCGTCGTAGAGAAGAAATTGAAACTTTGCGTGACAACATGGTTCTTCTTTCCGGAATTTAATTCATTTAGGGGCGTCGCCTTCTGCTCTGGCTTGACATGGTTATGCCAGATGCCGGACAAAACTGAACAGATATATGAAATGAGATTCCCTGTATATTTTACTATCACTGTAGAAAGACTAAAGCAGTGACTTTTGCGCTTGTGACACCTTGAATGTGGACGGAACGTAGCTGTTGATCCTTTAGGATCTATCGTACTAGAGTATCATCTGCGGGAAATCTTAATATCTCACGAATGGTTCTGACATATTCCTCCACCTTGCTTATGCTTTTCGTCTGCCTGTTCTTTCCATCTTTTGAAATGTTTTTCATCTTCTTAATCTTGTTCAATGATCACACTACGAAGAAATTATGCTGATATGGATTGGAGCACAAGGCTTTACCCTGATCATTGTATTAACAAGAGAAGCTGCCCTTTTGCGGTAAAGGCTCTCGTCAGTTTCACATCGCTCAACAAGGGGCAAGCACATGTAATAGAACTCAACAGAAAATAATGAGACAATTTCACACAATGTGTGGTTTCCAAGTATTTACGAAGCTAGACAGACTGAGATGAATACAGATGATGAAATATAGTCTTTTCGGTAACATTGCCTGCAAGACTGCATATCTAGATTGGTTGTGAGGTTTAACAACTGCAAGATTCATGTAGCCTCTTCACAAGTCGGAACTCAATAAGAGTATTTGTCACAGACAATATTACAAGGTTGAGCAAAATCTGTAGACCTGTACACCTCAAGCGACAGTTCAGACTTATGGTGAGGTACACAAGCAGTCCACGGGTTCAGTCATGATATCATTACTTCAGAGCATCCACCGAATAAGTGACTTCAGAATTAGGTACCATACACAACTAGATCCAAAGGCAAATTCTCCTTGTCCAATCTTCAAGAAGACTCGGCATCCAAGACTCCGGAAAGCAGAAACACTAATTCGGTACGTCTCATCATATCTAACAACTACTAGAACCTCGCGAGAGAAACTACATCGTTTCCGACTAACCCGGAAGAAATTACCTAGCCTTGTCAGTAGCCTGGAGTTGTTCTGTGCGTAACATTTCCTTGCGTACGGCACTGTGCCAATAAGTAAGTCATAATAGACTTTCATTTGCGGGGATTCCTCACCTCCAACTGAAATTTGTAAGGCAAAGAGCAACCTTTTGTAACCTGTGTAACTTGCTTGCGATACCTTACTTGGTCTGCATTATGAGGTCAAGAGAACAAGATAGTCAGATCATATCTTGAGCAGCAGGTATACTATGTATCAAGGGGTTTTTCTCGTCCACGAAACGTCTAGATGTGACGATATTATCATTTTCAGAAATGACAAGCTCCCAGCCAAAGTGCGTCGTGAGCCTACCAGAGAGCCTGTGATAAATAGCCTGACCACTCGTCCCTAGGTGCTTATACCTGAGGAGATACGGTGCTCAGATCCGTTCTTAAAGCACACCTTTACATTGCAACATAGAGAACAAGAGGCAATACTTGAAGCCTCGGGAGATATTCATCGATGCTCAACATACAGAGAACTACCACAAGACTGATTAAGCAACGATTCTTTACCTGTTCTGTTTTCAGAAAGCATGCTTTAAGCATGGTATGATAATTTATGATATCTGCAAATCACAAATTCGTGAACATAAATTTGACAATCCAATTTAAGAAAGCTAAGTACGCTAGAAGACTCAAGATGGCAAGGTAGTTTCTAGAATTGAGTGCTTGATGCAGAGTAGGGGTACCGGTGATCAAGAGCATACTGCGTGTACGCGACTAGAGCATTACGGCCCACAAGAAATTATTGCACGTCATTCTTCGATTTGTGTCAACCTTCACCTGAAACCACGCGAAGCAAGGTTTTTGTTTATGTCAGGTATCGGCCGATGAAATTTTATCGTGCAGTTTCGGCATCTGAGTGCGTCATTTTTATATATGACATCCAGCTAAAAAGAACAGATAGCGGTGATCAGAAACAAGCTAGTTCACATAGCTCAGTCAATAGCTGACTAGTCAATATTAGATTGCAATTTGAGTATACTGAAAATTCTTGACTAAACAACAATAATTGACTTGTACTGTACAACAAAAATCTCAGGCACAAATTCATTCGTCGGTTTCCACCTTCAAGGTTATTACCTGGTACGATACCATGATCCCAAACTTATCCGCTCCGTCCCCCCGGCTTAGAGTAGTGCTTGAGAAGTCATTCTGGAGTTTACCAAGCACGACTGCGTACTGGCATATATGCCACGAACTCACCCGCTGGGCCAGCGAGAAAGTATAGGGTGAATCCCAACACTTCAGCAGCAAGAGTCGACGGCAGTGTTATATTTGCACCTTAACAGCGCCTTAACAGCGCGTGTTGTAAGCACAAACAGATACGATCTTTTGTCATCTCTCGAGTAGACTTGTTCCGTTAGACCAATTCACCATTATAAACGTGAGGACAATACTAGAAATAAAAGGAAAAAAGAAATAAAGAAGGAAAAAAGAGCATTCATGGCTACAAGAGCTTCAAGATTACTTCAACCACGCGCTCAAGGCGTAATTGCCTTAGGAAGTCACATACCCTCCCCAGAGAGGATGTAGGTTTGCTGTAAGCTTACAATTTGCAGACCATATTCGAAACATATTCTGCACATCGCAAATATTAAAAGCTGTGTTGGATTGCCAAACTGTGCTGTTTGAAGTAGATATATCAAACCAGTCTGGACTTGCCTACTTTAGGGCATCTGGTTGCCCTGAAAGTTTGAAGCACCGGGAATAGTTTCAGAGGGGATCAGTACGAGGAGACTTATTGACAAAGAGGGTAACGATCACCATGATGCAGTAGAAAGCTTCCCACAGGCATAAGAACGAGTCTCTAGATATTAAGAAGGCTGCTATATACAGACGGACAGGAAGATGGACAATTCACGATACTGTGCATTCCAACGCTTTTGAGCTCCAATAACTAGAACTTTTTCACGAGGTAGTAAGCATCCGGCTACTGCAATTTGGCATAAGCTGGGATATAACACTCCGTAACAGGGTCCTATTTCAGAAGATTCTCGTTTCTCAAGCAGTTGCACACTAAAGCCTCTTCGGAGGAAATAATGTGACGCAAGGCACCCAGCAGTTCCGCCACCAGCTATCACACCGGCTCCAAACATGGTCTGCTTCAAGTAATATGTGTCAGTTTGATTGTTTACATGCCACAAATGCAATATATGGGAGCAGTCCGCTGCCGATTGCCAGGTTTAACCTCCCAGAACCAGAAGCACTAATGCTTGATCTAACCCGGACACAGTGAGGCGTTCTGATGGATCACGATACAAAGTTCATGCAAGATAAAGAAGAATTCGTCTATCTAGACTGCTGCACGAGTGAGGTTCTCAATCGATCGTTTCTGGTAACTATAAGTATCAGCAGATTGAGGGGCATTGACGCGGAAAAACTTTGTCCACACATATTGCTATCAAAACACACATTCAATTAACGCTGACCAGCATTCCGCAACACCTGTTGCATCTGTGATTTTTGAATCAGTAAATTCTTTCCTGCATCGGTCTCTCCGTGGCTCATTACTTCTATGGATCCACGTCTTTTATACACACAATAAGCAGTGGTGCTGGTTCCACCTTTGCCATGCCTGCATAGGAGGAAGGTCAAACTCGAGGCAATCAGGACTTCGAGAACGATGCTGAAAATTGGCTTACATTTTCGATGAGACTATTAAGTTGCTGTTGAGATGAGCAGTTGAAGGAAAGCTCTCGGCATCAGGTTATGAGCAGATCTCCTGAGAAACGGCCTGGTTTACCCCCGATTTTGTTGCTGTTCTTCCTCTGACTACAGGCCAGGCAGTGACAGACTTACGGACAACCACAAGGGAAACAGCTGCCACGCCAATGAGCTTTCCTCTCGTCGTATATTAAAAGAAGAGGCGACACAATTGGCTCGAAGAGCATTATTTTCCTGAGTTGCCATAGCCAGCCAGCTTCCTGGCTCTCTTGCAGTATTTTTAGAAACCAGGAGTTGAGATGTTGCTGTTGAGATGATGTAGTTGAAGGCAAGCTCTTGGCAGCAGGTTCTGAGCAGACCTCCTGAGAAACGGCCTGCTTACCCTCGAAGTTGTCGCTGTTCTGCCTCTGACTACTGGCCAGGCAGTGACAGACTTCCGGACAATCACACGGGAACCGGCCGTCTCGCCGAAGAATTTTTTCTCCGGTCGGGTATTAGAAGACTCATATAGACTCTACTGCGGCTTAGCCCCATTTTACCTTTTTTTTCTCGCGCTTGTACGGCTTGATGGGGTCTTCCCATCATTCGTTTTTTCTACGCGGTCGCCTTCTTTCTTGTATTAGAAGAAGGGACGACACAATTGGCACGAGGAGCTGGTAAGACCAGAGCTGCGATAGCCAGCCAGCTTCCCGGTTCTCTGGATCTGTTTTCGGAGACCAGGTGAAAAGAACACTTTATCCGTGGGTTATCTACACTGAGGAAATTTACCTATTCTCATTTGCGGAAAGAGTGTGTACGAAGGATACCTTGCGTTGCCATCATAAACGCGGAAAGTGATAATTAGTAAGAAAAATATAATAAGTGGAGTTCTAGTGGCAGGAGCAGCAAGCCGGAGGAGACTTCAAGCCATGGCGAGCCACGTCTCCTCGTCGACATGGCGCCCGGGCTATTACGCTGTTCAGGTGCTACGCTGATTAAGTTCCTTTTTTGTAATATGAAATTGGACAGTCCTTCTGCGTTTCTTGTTATCTCTTTATGCCTTATTGTTCGAGCAGATTGCTGGCTTAGAATTTGGCTCCTCGAAACTGCTTGAAATTCTCACACCGCAGTGCGAGCAATGGGTGTAGTAGCTGGTACAAATAGGTGTATTGTGTAGGCATTTTCTGTCACTTGTGAACAATGCCTTATCTCGAGTCTTTATGAACACGGGAATTCGCACCAGATTTCGAAGCGTGTACAGCTTGGAAGAATGCAATTTCCAGCGTCAAATTGTGTTCTTCGTTTTTCACTACATACACCATCGCGAAGTTCAAATTCGTTGTAGGTAGCCACGTTAGACAGAATTCTGAATTCTGATGCTGTTGTCAAGGAGTTGCTACTTGCACCAGAAAGCACAGCATGGATTAATTCCATATTTCATCTGGGGGTCAGAGTTTAGCGTTTAATCTTTGACAGCAGATCAAATGTTCACAATTTAGACTTCACACTGCGAATTGTGGTGCCTGAAACGAGTTTTCTGACCAATTCTATCAGCATCGGTGGCAATTATGTTTCTTGGTATATCATCTAAGTGTAAAGGTGTGTATTCCTGGTAAGATTGTGCCATAGCTCAGCAACCCTGTTCAATGACTGCAGGTTTTGGGAACAAATCATTTCTCACGGGTACTCGCAAACTACCGGAGGTTCCCGTTAGGAGCAGATGTAGTACAATGGAAGATCAGTTCGGATGTCAGGAATCACTTCCTCTATTTACGAAGAGGAAGGATGTCCAACTCACAAGTTTATGCAGCAAAGCCGGGATTCGGAGCTCAACGAAAAAAGGGATCGAAGGTGCAAATGCTTTTGAGTTTTTATAGCAATTCACCCCTAGGCTTCGAAAATATTTGCTGCTCTTGATTGCGTATCAAACTGATGCCGACAATTAAAGTGTCACAATTTTGCTGTGATCTATCTCCTCCGTACTCTGAAGTGACTACATGATTATTGCAGCTGGTGATCAGGCTCTTATAGTATATTCCGGATGTGATTGATTTATGAACGAACTGTAATCACCAAAGAAGAAATCTTGGTGATGCATTATTACTCATAACGAAATTACAGTGAACCATGGCTTTGGTTCGATTTGACCAGCATTAACCGGTTGTGATTGGTCGCAGAAGGCAGAGCGTCCACAACAAATGAAGGAAGTGAAAGATCCTGTATTGCAGGCTCGGTAATAGTTGCAACAATTTCTTAGTTTAGTTCTTGTTGATGTATAATTTAAGCAGCAAGTTTTTGGTGAAAATATTGTTCTTCTGTACTTCACTACTGTATTTTCTCGATTATGCATTCTGAATACTGGAAGATAAAATGTCAAGAGTTTGAAGCTGAAAGTTTTCTCCTGCACGCATGATTGATTGTGGTTATGCAGAGAAATACTCTCTAAGAAGCAGGAAGGGAACGACAATGCCAACACAGAAGGTGACCCCTTTACCTTTACTAAATGACTGGATCAAATGGGTATGTCATAATCCTGGGACGTTTTGAGTTCAGAATTTGTTGATGATCATCCCAGTAAAGAATGTGCAAAATCGGAGGTCTCTCTCATAACTCTTCAAACTCTTGGAATGATATCTGTGACAGTCGTCACAAATATCTGTAAGTGGTCCAGAGACAAATTTTGATGAACAAGATGTTCTAAATTGAGTCAAAAGCTGTTCACGACGCCAACGTAAAATGGTCCATGTACAGAAGAGCAGTGATTCCCCCTAGACTTATATGCCAGCGTCGTGGAACCTTGTTCACGTCTATTAGTTTTCCGGAGGTGTCTCTTATCTGAACGACAAGGTATGTTGTGGCGAGTGAATTGTATAGAGGTGATCCACGGTCTTTACTAGTTACGAACTTCTCAGAATTGTTTGCATGGTCGCAGGTGAAGCAGCGGAGGCACCTAGCCTTGTAGTTGCCGAAGAAAGTTCTAAGTTCTATTCGCGTTCAGACGAAGCTGATTTTGAGCGTAAACTTGCAGAAGTCAAGCGGTATTCTCCTCTCTCCATGCAGTTTTGCAGATAGATCGGTTGTAATGAATTGCAGAGCTGTGATGATGCGACGATAGTTGTACAATGGTGTCTTAGTCCAGTTTGCAAGAAAGGAAATGCCCTTGAGAGTAATATGAGGATTATCCACTTGATTCTTCTCTAATCTTTTGGCCATTCTGCAGTTTGTCCGAAGATAAAGCCAAGGCGGACGAGTATGCAAAGAAGTATGCTGCTATTGATTATGATGCCCCCCTCCCAGCCTCTCCGAATGGCTTGGCTGACAACCTTTTTGCCAAAGTAGGTGACATGTGCTTTCAATATGTACCATGGTGGTACAGAGAAGTTTATTACATGATGTGCTTGGAGAAAAAATGGTATACATCTCTCGAACTCAGATTGCAGTTGATGTAGAAGGATCCTCGTTCTTTGCAATTAGATAGCTTGTTAACGCATTTTAATGGTCCACATCGTTGTCTGATGTGGAGAAGTTCGGGATTGGGTTAGCAGTGATCGTCTTTGGCTTGCTGTTCGCTCTTGGAGACAATGTCCCTACTTTCAGGTAAGAGCTGTTTTCCAATTTAATTTTGATAGATGCACAAGAAAATCTTCAGCAAAAGAGGACTATCCACGAGACGGTGCACAATGTACATTGAGTCAAACAGGCCTACTCAAGTGACTAGTGGTCGAACTGATGCAGTGAATGATTGCTCTTGAAACTAAGTAGTCTATGTTTTGCTGTAAACTGAAAAGCCATCTTTTGTTTTAGTGTCATACCTGCATTGTTTTAAGGGATTAAGTACGTCATTGTTGTAGCCCCAAAGCGGAGCAAAGCCTAGTGGAGAAGATGCAGTTGAAACCGGATGAAGTAACGAAACTTCAGGTAACCTCATTGGTTCTATTTGTCCTGTAGAAACCAGGGATTTCGTCCGTTCCTCACAAACTTGGTATATATTCATGGAGGCCAATGCCTCTTGTCCAACTCAGAGTTCCTATGTAGACGTGCTAGAATTTATGCTATGTATATCAAGGTCCTGATAAGTTTCGACAGGCACAAGCGAAGGACTTAGAAAAAGCATTGAAGAAGAATCCCGATGATCGGCTTTCTCTTGAGGTAAAGTCTGGATTCCGTTTACACTCGCTATGTTGATATTATGCGTATAGTGTAATCTTTAGATGTTGGACAAAGGGACTTGCCGTTTCCTACTTAACTTTGTCTGCCTGCTCACTTCTGAAACAAGCTCCTTGCTCTCCGCAGGGAGCAGGAGTCATTTACGCACAGCTGGGAGATTTTGACAAAGCTGCTGAGTTTCTCCAAAAAGTTGTTCAGGTTATCTACAAAACTTTTGATGATGATATGTCAAGTTGTATCTCAGAATATTGTTTCTAGCAGTTCATTTCTTGCCTAAAGACCTAATAAAGTTGACTCTTGATATTAATAGAAGTCACCCCGAGATGTGGAAGCACTGCGGCTACTTGCAGAGGTCCAAGATGGAAAGGGTGACTATGATGCCAGTATTATAGCATACCGAGCGGCGATTCGAGTGAGTGGTTGTATGCAAGAAGTAACTGGATGCTCCATCGAAGAAACAAGAGACTCGCCATGACTTGTTGTACCTCCGCAGGTTTTACTGTTCTAGGCTTTCATTCTATTACATCCATTGTTTTAGCGTCCGAGTTAATGACATCTTCTCTTGGCTTGGTGTTCTTCCAGGCCTCCCCAAAAGAATCGATGACTCTGTTGCAGGGTCTGACTGATACACTGCTTGCTGCCAAGAAGCCTAGTGAGGTACTGCTAATACCAAGTTGGTCAAACTCAAAGATCTCTAGATTTGCATTGAACATGCTTCTAGAGTATAATCTAGGATGAATTGGGCTTTACCTCTGTGATTTTATCATCTATAGGCTGTTGGAGAACTCCTTGCCGCGAGGGCAAGACTCAAGACAAACGCACAGCAGCAACTTCTACTTCCGAATACTGGAAATGGACCGACTTCTTCTGGAGACGGGGATGTAGATGCTGACGCACAAAATTATGAGACTTTTGATCCCATTCAAGTTAAGTATCAAGAATTTCCCTCTACATCCTTTCTCGTGTACTCTAATTGCTGAGCCTAAAATCGTGATCCATCTGTAGTACAGTTTCACGCACCACGGCATACTCGAAGATCAGAAAAGGTTTCCAATATATCTACTCATAGGCTAGAGGTTATATGTTGAAAATAGCTTTCAGATGTACCTATCATCTTTCAGTTGAATGCTGTGTTATTGGAATCTGTACACCCATACTAGTTTTCCTGGACGGACAACATAGATAATACCAAAGTTCGGGGAACAAGAGTTGCAGCTATACTATAGGTAGACACCAATGTCTTGGGTGTTTATAGTTCCCGTTTGGAATTAGTTATTTGGTGGAACCAATAGGATGATAACTAATGGGATGTTTCATCTGTCACTGTACCAGGTTGAACTTCTGTTGGGCAAGTCATATGCAGCCTGGGGCGGACATACAGGTGACTCTGTCTCTGTATATGATGGTTTGATAGCAAGCTATCCGGACGACTTCCGTGGCTATCTTGCTAAGGTACTTGTCTTCGTTCTTAAACTATCGATACGAGGCCAGTGCTTGAAAAGTGGTTCCTTTCTCTGTGTCTCCATGTTCTGACCATGCGTGTTCCTATTCTACCAGGGTATTCTGTTGAAAGATCAAGGCAAGACTGCTGATGCCGAGCGCATGTTTATTCAGGTGATTGGTTTTACTTTTGTCGGTCCTCTTTCACTCATGTCCATTTAGCGTTCAGACTCTTTACCCTCATATATATGTTTGAATATATAAGTTCGTAGGACAGCTCTTTGAGTCGGAGAATTGCAACTAATGTAACTGACGACATTATGTGCAGGCTCGATTTTTGGCTCCACCAGAAGCCAAAGCAGCGGTTGACAAATATTCTGGCCGCCAAGCCATGTCAAGTTGAGCTATGTGACATTAGCAGCTTAAATAGAGGTTGATGTACATTCACGTACATAGCCCACATGTACAGTACACAACCACGGGGACATTGTTGTGAAAATAGTTGAGTCGGCTCCACCCATTCTTTGGAGAGACAACCAGCAGTCACAGAAACGGAGAGAAGTAGGTCCGATCTAGTCGGTGTTTGTGATTTTGGCCAAAGTTTCAGGAAGTAGCAATGTAATATTCATTTAGAAGTTCGTCAGAGTATATTGTATCCAATCGTGAGACTATAGGTATGTGACTCTTGAACGGATTTCCTATTCCATACTCAAGTAGGTCAAAATTCTTTTGGAAGGTTGCCTGACCATTGAGTCCGGCTGCACAATGCGTGAGAAAGACGCAAACTTATGATGGGCTGATGGTAAGGCCGTTAGTTCCGAAGCTCGTTTGTCCGACACAGGAGTCCAGACCAGGTAAAAAGCTTGTAATCAAGACAAATTGAGGTGTATATCAAAGTAGTGTATACAAATGGCAGATTATGGGTATGCTTTCTTGCAAGTAACAGAATATGCTCGCAAATCACCCATTTAGCATAGCTGATCATTTTCAAACTGAGATGGCTTGCCCTCCAATTAGCTTTACTGCTAGTTACTGCCTCAATAGGTTGCGGTTCTTGACGAGTTAGAGAATTCAAACTCGTACCACATCAATGTGCAACTCGCGGAAGCATCAGTTTACATATTGTTTCCAATCTGCCATTATAACTGTCTCACAGCTTCTGGACAACTGATTATAAATCCGACATTTGTGCATTGTGTCGTTGCCCTCGAACTGTTTCCAATTAGACCATCAGGTCTACACTAGAGATGGTAACACAAAATGTATATCCTCTGGTGTAAAAGGCAGCCAAATTAAACACTGCCAACTCAAATGATATTACCAAGCGACCTCTCTGGTCACATATACCATATACACAAAAATCTAAGATATATGGTGTATGTAACTTGTAATATCCTCATATTGCTAGGACTAGTATGCCTCAGTGCTTAGTCATTAGAACTCAACTCTCTCAAATCCACCTATGCTACATTGACCAATGGAACCGGCTGAGAATGTTTCGAGCTCATCAAACTGCCTCCTTAATACTCTCGACAAATGGACCGATGGAATATAGTCTAGTTTAATTCAAACTACCGTGTTGCGATGCAACCACATTTCCGAGAGATGTGTCTTCAAGTAATTCGGTGCTAGGAACGGTGCTGACTTGTGAAGTCAGGTTTCAGGATTTGCCAACATAGTCGACTAACAGTGCATTCCGAAACATCTCACGATCGTTCCACCAGCTTCGTGTCAATCTTGGGCGTTTCTCTATATCCTTAGGTCCTCTGAACCAGTCCTTAACACTTTCTAAAGCTCACACCTCACATATCGCAACCATCCCCGGTTCACTTCTTAGGCTTATCATAAGCAGCAATATTTTGTGGCTCGCATGCAGGTTCCCACAACCTTGTGTACACAACCATTGCGGCCCCAGCACCAACTGTCCCACACAGCTGCCATCTGAGCAACCTGGGTCTGGTCATTCGAGGACCTGATCAGACATTCACACGCATATGTCAAGTTTTATTTGAGAACTCTTTCGTGAGTATTGTGTTGTAACTGAAGTAAAGCAATGTCATCAGTTCTCGTACAGATCAGCTGCAATGGTGCCAAGCATTATACAGGGACACTCAACCTACTACTTCGGTTTGTACTAACCTTTTACGGAACTGGACAATGTCGAAATATAAAGGTCACAAGCGATAGGATTAAGTACGAGGGCAGTACCAAGAAGTTATTTCCTCTGACCAAGAGAGCAGAGAGCTGAATTATGCAGAAAGCGGGGATATAAGCCCATGTGATTAAATCAGATTGGTTATGACCTTGATTGACTATTTACCTAGTCAAGTTCACAAGAAGCTACAATTCAGCTTACTTCAAATCCCATGGCTTTAGAAGAATCAAGGGTAGTCACTCAGCCCCTAAGGACATAAAATTGCGGTGGAAGAAAGTCGCCTAGAAGTGAAACCAAGATTTTGGTGAACGCAATGAAAACGCAATGTGAGCAGAAGAAAGGGGCCAAACCTTTTGTGGACATTTAAACATTGGTACTCGTAAGTGAGAAGAATGACAGAGATACTAACCGTAATACATAACACACAAAGGCCACGAGCAGATGAATCCACCCAAAGACGCCGCAGCAGCAAAAGCCTTCGTGATGCGGGAGCACGGAACAGCGTCTTCCCGCATGATTTCGCCATGTGACTCACCGAGAACCTGTCTCAGGGCCATCTTTTTCCACCAGTAATACTCTGCACATAGCCTCTGCACTCAGCTTCAGTAACCTTCCGACAAGCGCAGCACACCGAAAATCTAACAAATGGACCTGATCACCTGTGCCAAGAATACCGAACTCAATGCGATGAGTCTGCAACTCCGCTTTATAATGTCCGTTTTGTCAATGCCCATTCTTCTGATCCCCGAAAATCTCGAAACGCACTAGACTATTACACTACTTTCGGAAAATTTGCTCTTTCCATTCCCCGCTCCCAATTTGCTCTTTCCATTCCCCGCTCCCAATTTGCTCGTCGAAGATCGACGCTACGAGTTTGCTAAGCCGGCCCTTCCAGCTACGGAACCCAACCCGCCATTTCATTCAATCTCGTTCATTTCTGCATATCTTTCTTCCTCCTCGACATTACCGGATCTTCAAGGCCCGGCGCTTTCGGGCTAGGGTTTAATGCTCACTAGCCGCGGTCAGCTCCCCGGGACCCGTCCGATTGCCCGTCAAATGATGAAAGCACCGGCTGTTAAAGTAGGGGATAATTTCAGGAGTCTTCCGCTCTTTCCAAGGAATATTTCATCCATCACACCGGCTTAATGCCGACCAAAACCCCCCGCCGACCGCCAAAAAGGAGCGTACTTTCGTGAGCAATCCGTTAGGCGCAGAACGAAACGAGGTCATTGTTAGCCACACCTGGCAGTTTCGCGTGCCCTCGTGTGCCCCGACCGATGTTCGAGCATCCTCCGAAATTAGATTCCCTTGCCTGGTACCCGAGTCTGGGAAAGTGCAAGCGCCAGAGTTCACTGGCTGTTAATGCTGAGGCCAATCTCCAGCGAACACTCCGACGACATTGTAACCCTTCCCGGCGGATTTGGAATTCTCCATGGCCGGGGAACTCTCCTCGGTAACCCAACAAATGTACTACTTTCAAAACTCTTCAAAGAGATGAAAGATGCCCGAAATTATGTCATGAGGCATTCCGGTGCTTTCTTTCTTTCACCGAAGACAGTAACAGGTAGGGTATTAGAATATTCCTGATATAACAAAAATTTTCCAAGAATCTCCTGTAAGGCCGGTAATATCTGATGGCGTCATTCTTCAACCAGAGTGGCAAGAAAAGCTCCCCGAGCACTCGCAACCGGGAGCTGGAGTTGCAGAGCGGTGAGTTGATGGGACGAGGATATTGCCGGGCCCACCGGGCGGAAGAGCTGCTGCTCATTCGATGCGGCCAGCATTTCATTTAGGAGCAGCAGCAGCAGCAGAAAGGGAGAGTGATGCAATGCAATCTTCAGCAAGCGGTTGGTGCTGAAGCCACGCAGCGGGCTTTGTGGCCGCTGAGGCTATCGCATCCTGTCGCCAAATTTCTGAGACCTGTAGAGACCCGTTCGTTCTCTCCACCCACATGTGTAGGGGATCTGACTCCCTCCTTTCCTTTCTTTCAGTTGGTGGTGGATAACTCGTCTTACTCTGTGTCTTGGAGTTAACCCCACGTAGTCACATAACCCCCCATCTCTCCGGGGCCACTTCTGACCGCTTCTTCTTCTTGCCCCTGATTTCAGTTCATTCATTATATGCACAATAAGCTCAAGCCAGACGGTGTGAGGCGAGGGTTGAAGCTTCATTGCTCCTAAACTGTTCCAAGATTCCCGATTTCTCTTTCCTCTTCCTCTCTTCTCCCTGAGGATTTGTCATCTTCAGGAAGGTAGGAGAGTTCGACCTGGCGCGTTACCTGTGAATTTGTTTCAGCTGCAATGGCAGCTCTCACTCAGGTTGTCACTTCCAATGTCTGCGGACAGCAATGGGGAAGGGCCGGAGTGGTGAGAACTTCCGGAGCTGCTTCTGAGTGCTCTACTGCCCCCACTTCTGGATGGATGGGAAGGCAGAAGCTCTTTCGCCAGGAGCTGCACGGTGTGAGTGTCAGCAGTCGTAAGATTGCTGTTGTGCAGACAAGCAGAGCTACCACTGGCCCTACTGTTTGTGCTTTGGCTATCGAGGAACTCGAAGAGTCTGCAGGTGATTTTGATTTTCACATATTTCTGCAACCAATCATGCTGAATTGAGTTTCGCAAGTGCGTGCGCGGTCAGTCCATGGAAGTTAGGAATATCTGTGTAGAGCACAGTCAATAAAACTTGTCTACGAATCAACGAGAAAATTTATTTTCACCGGCGGTATATATCATACGGTAAAAATTCCTGTGTATATCTGAGTTTGTATGCTTCTAAATTGCCATGATATTTAAATGTTCAGCTGCTCCCAAGAGAAATCTGAAGGTCAGGAGTGACATCAGAAATATTGCTATCATTGCTCATGTCGACCACGGGAAAACCACTCTGGTGGACTCCATGCTTCGTCAAGCCAAGGTGAGCTTCACGGTCTTTGCCCTTGTTTCTCGCCTATTGTAGTCTCGGTAGCCGGTATATTCTCCCCCCAACTGTTTACTGATTCTGCAGAAATGTTGTTGTCACCTGTTTGCAGGTGTTCAGAGATAACCAGGCAATGCAAGAGAGAATCATGGACTCTAATGATCTTGAGAGGGAGAGAGGAATTACCATTCTCAGCAAGAACACAGCTATCCGTTACAAGGGTACCAAGATCAATATCATCGACACTCCAGGACATTCCGATTTCGGAGGAGAAGTGGAGCGTGTACTGAACATGGTGGACGGCGTTCTTCTCTTGGTATATACTAATCTATCAAGTTTCTGGGGCCTTGCAAGTCAAGAGTCTAGGTTCTGGGCTCCCAGTGAAGGTTTTACACGATTTCTCAAAGATGCAAATCATTTAATCGTATCCTCTTTGGACTCTTCAGGTTGACTCTGTGGAGGGACCTATGCCTCAAACTCGGTTTGTGCTGAAGAAGGCTCTTGCTCTTGGACACACCGTCGTTGTCGTTGTGAACAAGGTCGACAGGCCGAATGCTCGTGTCGACTTCGTTGTGAACACCACTTTTGAATTGTTTGTCGAATTGAATGCTACCGACGAGCAGGTAACATTTCTCCCCTTCCGTTGTCTTGCTATTTCGTTGTCCTTTTTGTTACAGTCTGCTCTGAATCCTGTGTTTCCTTCTCCAATATGCCTTGGCTTGTCGGCTATGTGTTACAGTGCGACTTCCAGGTTGTGTACGCCAGTGGAATTCAGGGCAAGGCTGGACTAGAACCTGAAAATTTGGCAAATGATTTGGAACCGCTTTTTGAAACTGTGATTCGCGTCGTTCCGGAACCTCTTGTTGATGCCGATGGTCCTTTGCAGATGCTGGTGAGTAGCATTGGTATGAAATTTATTCTGTATTTTCGCTCTATCCTCTACTAAGGTAATGATATCAGCGCCTGGATTTTAGAGAGTCCTTACTTAAAGTGTGTTAAGAGATTAGTTTTGAGAAATGACCTTGCGTGATTTTTACGTGTCAAAGGTAACCAACTTGGATTACGACGAACATAAAGGGCGAATTTGTATTGGACGTGTACATGCTGGAACTATGAACAGAGGCCAGGAAGTCAAGGTGAGACTATCCGGAGAGGAGATATTCTAAACCTCAATGCTGTAGGCATCAAGCCAAAATATATTTCTGCACAGAGATTTGAAGATCTGAGATGGTCAATTCACCTCTCTTGCAGGTGTGCACTCCCAATGGAGATTGCCGGATGGCCAAGGTTAGCGAACTTTTCGTGTATGACAATTTCATCCGTGTGCCATCGGAATCAGTCGCCGCCGGTGATATCTGTGCTCTATCCGGACTTGACGATGCCTTAGTAAGTAAACTCTACTTCCGCTTCTGTCTTTGATTCTAAGACCTACTTATACGTTCTTCTTCTGGGTTAAAGTGTGGAGTTTAAGATTAATCTTCGCATTGCATTTTGCATGCGGCAGCTACTCTTAAGGTGATATTCCGTGTCCTGACTCTTGTGTGTTCGTGTTGAGCAGATTGGAGAGACTTTGGCTGATAAGCTTGATGGTATTGCTTTGCCTACGATTAAAGTCGAGGAACCCACCGTGAAGATGTCTTTCTCTGTCAACACTTCCCCTTTCGCCGGGCGAGAGGTAATATGAGTGCTCCTATTCGACCCTGTGTCATTTACCCTCTCCCGTTTCACTTCCTTACTTTTTAGCTTAAAGGATTGAGAATAGCAGGAGCAGTTGTTGACATCTGAGAATTTCTCTCTACAGGGGAAGTACGTTACCAGCAGAAATTTGCGTGATCGTTTGTTCCGCGAGCTTGAAAGAAATTTGGCAATGAAAGTTGAAGATGGTGAGACTGCCGATACGTTCATGGTCAGTGGTAGGGGAACTCTTCATCTCACCATTCTGATCGAGAACATGTGAGTAGTCACCTCCCTTCCGTGACTGTTTTGTTGAAATGTCTCTACAGTCTCAAATCTTCTGCAAATAAATCTCGGATATTCAGAGAAGTGATTTGAAAATGTGTGGTATTGGATGATCCTGTTGCTATGCTCTTACCTTCTAGCGTTTTGGATTTGCAGGCGACGAGAAGGTTATGAGTTCATGATTGGGCCCCCAAAGGTTATCAACCGGGAACTTAACGGGAAGAAACTGGAACCATTTGAGGTAGGAAATATTGGCCACTGCATAAATGTGTTTCTTGTGTACAACGTCAGTGTAAGGTAGTCTATCACTAATTTTTATTTCGTCAATGTAGTGTAATGTAATTAATATTATGCTACTAACAGCAGCTTCAGTAATGTGCAAGCCGCCACTTGCTCCAGGCTTAGCTTGTCGTGATGGTTGGATGTGTCATGCTATACAGGATGCTATGGTCGAAGTTCCTCAGGAATACGTGGGTGCAGTCGTAGACCTTTTGGGCAAGCGACGTGGACAAATGCTCGACATGGCAGGATCTGGGTATGTAGTTGTGTTACTCTCACTTCGACGGCAAAAAATTGCCATGTTTGTTGATTCAGAGATTGACAAGCTGGCTTCTGTCATCTGCAGACTTGAGTCAACCGTGGTCAAGTACAGAATTCCAACAAGAGGTCTTCTTGGTCTACGAAATGCTCTGTTAACTGCGTCACGAGGAACTGCAATTCTGAACACTGAATTCCATGGTTTTGGGGAGTGGGCTGGAGACATCAGCACAAGGGAACAGGGTTCACTGGTATGTTCCTCATCCAGATGCTATGTGCTCTTCGCTCATCGGACCTCTCGCATACAGCTTTCGCTCCCGTTACTCAGAAATCCTAGGTAGTTCACGACCGAATGTTGCTATTTCTTTCAATATCGTGCGCCTATCGTGCGTGTATCAATAAGTTGCGCGAAATTCCAACTGCACAGAGGGATGACCAAGCAGCCTTGCCGTCTTCAGTGGCTTTTTGTATGAGTTTTGTTTCTCTCTTTTTCCGCTGTCAAGTGTACAATTCTCTTGGGTCATAACGTCAGCTACTCACATGCATCTATTTCAGGTGGCATTCGAGACTGGAACAGCGACATCATACGCTCTTTTCAGTTGTCAAGAGCGAGGACAGTTGAACCTGGGCCCAGGAGTTGAAGTTTACAAGGGACAAATCATTGGCGTTCACCAACGTCCAGGCGATTTGGCTTTGAATGCTTGCAAGCGAAAGGCTGCCACTAACGTCCGATCTAACAAGGAAGCTACCGGTAAGTTTGATTTTCGCTGCCGTGGTTGTCTATCTAATGTGTTTCTTGTCTAAGTCTGCAAGTATTTTCTTGTACTCATCTGAGCAATCGCTCGTTTACCTTGCAGTTGTCTTGGCGTCTCCTTTGGACTACAGTCTAGATGATTGTGTTGAGTACATTCAAGAGGATGAGTTGGTAGAGGTAACTCCCTTGAGCGTGCGCATGTGCAAGAACCCCAAGATGCAAAAGAAGAGGTAAATGTACAGTGAAAATCACTGTTGTATTTTTATCACGGCTCCAACAGATGACAAGCTCGATACTTACCCGTAGCTAGCGGGAACTCATCCATACATCGCTAGACATTTTGATACATACGAAAATAGATTCAGTAGACGTAGTCGCAGTTCTTCCAGATGAGATAATTGACCGACTACCAGGTTATATCCAGGAAATGGAGCCTTTGCTGATTATATTCTTTACCAGAATGGCTGGTTCTAAATTATAGTGTAGGTAAATGCCAGATTGTAACTGAAATGGGGTTTAAACACCAATTGTTTGGCTGCTCACAACAGTCTACAGCGAATTGCTGAAGAAATGTGTAAGGAAGCTTTCCAGTGATGTTTCTCTGTTTCCCTGAAACAGAGAATATGTTCCCTCTCCTTCATTCCAAGCAGTGTACATTCTCGCCTGTCAGTTGGCCTTCAAAATGGTCATAGAGGTCAATTGGTTGTGTCCTATGCGGGTGTGATATATGCAGATGATATGTATAGATTCACCTCAAACTTCGATCGCATATCTTTTAACAGTACGTTCCGCAAATAGCCTCTTCAGGCGTTATGGATTGTGAGCAGTCTTTTATCTAGTCTATCTTATATGTGATTTATATATAGAAGCTGAAGAATCTGGCATATACACTCACTCATAATGCTCCCCTTCTTCCTGAAACTTGCAGGATGGTAGATAGAAGGGTTATTTTTGGCTCAGCCGCTATACTCAATGTCAGTGAGAAATGAAAATGAATGTCCGCCCCTTTCCTAGTAAGATTTAACTCGAGAAGATGGATAAAAATGGGTATTCAAGCAGATATATTGTGAAATAGCAAAACAATACGTGAGTAGCAGTCTGTTTCCCATTGACTTGTACGACGCTACTATTTGTTTCGCAAAGAGCATGATTTTCAGATGCACTGATCATAAAACGTAGACAATGTGTTCACGAAGAACCATTTCGTTTCGTCGGAAAACTGAGGCCAAGAAAGAAGGAAATAAAGAGGCATAACCGTTTCACTGCAACTTTCAACTTTTCAGAGCATTCTCGGATTCTAAACTCATCTACATCTACACAAGCTGATCAGGGCGGGCGATCCCACAGCTACGGCCATTCACCAACTTACCATGCTGCATTTACACTATTCTTGATTTCATCCTGCTGCATCTGCTTCACTCTTTCTGTCTTTGCAAAGGTCATCGTAACAGGCGCCTTATCAGGAGTTGGTCTCGGTTAATCCACTTCATGCCATCGCACGGCGCTTGTGAACTTTGAGTACACGGGTTCGGCATACTAGTCAGAGTGACAACACCTACTGGTTGTCGAGATGTCGATGCAGTAGTGAAACGGATGTAAATCTGCAAACCAATTATAAAACATTACAAATACTCAAAGTACTTCCGAGGATTTTCTTTATTACAGATCTAGACATATGAAATGAAAAATGGATTACATGCATGCTAATATGAAAGTTCTAAACTCCTGGAGTTCTAAACTAATGGAACACTTGGTTGTGTTGCCTGGCCTTACCTCTCAAAACTGCGGCTCTCTCTGCTGCTAGCATTTTGATAGGATAGAACTCTTTTCACTAAAAGGTAATACCTACATATAAGCAAGAACTATATACAAGCGTTGGGTGCTCTAATACTAACTAGCATTGCCATTGGATGCTATATGTAAACCCTAATTTCTACAATATAGACCTTACCACTTGAATAGCTCGGATATCTTAGGTGCGGTAGGGCAGATTTCTCATATCGATACTATTGGGGCCTAGCACCATTCTACCTCTTTTGTCTCTCCCTTGTATGGCTTGATGGGGTCTTCCCATCCTCTTGTTCTATGTGGTCATCTTTTCCTCCATTTCCATACAAGCTATACCAACCTTAACTACCACATGTACTATCATTTGAAATGCAATTTCAACACTTTCAATCATTAAAGAAATGGTAATACACCTTTTACACTTATGAAACTTATCTCTTGGTAAAGCTTTTGTAAAAATATTTATAATCTGATTCTTAGTGTTGATGTAGTTGAAATAGATGTACAATTTCTCTTACTTCTCTCACATAAAGATATTAGGTCTGAATGTGCTTGGTTCTCTTGTGGAATTTTGGATTGTACACCAAGTTGGGATAACATTCTGATTGTCACTATATATTGGAGTTGTATCATGTCAAAACTACAACTCCTTGAGTGACCTACAGAGCCGTATTACTTCCTTGGCATTTGAACACGATGCTCTATACTTCACCTCTATGGTAGAAGTGACAATCCATTGCTGTCATTGGCTGCTCCAAGCTAGTGGTCCACCAATTATCATGAAATGAAACTACTATGTGAATTTTCATTGTCTAGTCACCCATAAATTCAGCATCGCATTATCCTACTAGTGTATTAACATCATCTTATCCTCCACTAAATTCTAATCTATAATTTAGAGTATTTCTAAGGTACTTGAAACTTCTCTTCATTGCTTCCCAAAGTTGAGTTGAAGGATTAGAACTAAACTTTGCCCTCGGGTAATCTGTGCCGAGTGTAAGCTACAAGAAGTTGAAGAAGAACTCAACCAAGTGACGTGTCAATTCATCCTCAGAGTCATCCAATTCATCTTCATCTACGGAATCTTCTTTAGAGGAGGAAGGGAAGGAGACGCACGGATAAAAATGAGGCATCCAAAGACCCAAGGTGCAATACAACTTGAGTACACTATGCTAACCATATAAGCAATATCAGGTCGTGTATTTATGACAACCTAGGATCAAAGTACTATTAGCAAAATGATAAGAACAATTTGCTCCCATGAAGATGTGGCTTGGAAATGACTAAATTTGAAGGAAAAGTGTCTCAAAATCATAGTTTGTTTATTGTTACCTATTTATCCTCTTGTGCAAGAACCACTCCAAGGAGAGGGTTGAATCATCCATAAGGATGATGTACAAAAAAGAGAAATTATAATCACTTTCATGAATGCTTTTTTCCTAATTAATCCTGAAGGTGATGGTTCACTTCATGCCGAGTGCCACTTATCTTTATAAAGCCTTTTGAAGGGCACTCCACCCCAAACATTGGTTATATCTCCAATCTCCTATCACTTTGATGACTTTGATGGCTATGTTCTATCCTTCCAAGAAAGGGTAATCTTAGAAAAATTGTGAAATTTACTATCTATTTGGCTTTATATTCAATGGTAATTCCAATGCTCCAATGTGTTGTAGAACACTTTTCTACATTGTTTAATATCTTCAAAACTCTAGAGATAACTTGCATTCAAATGGTGAAAATTCCTTGATAGGTACTCAAGCACACATTCTTACTATAATGTTTCTCACCTCTACTTGACTAAGTATGCAACCAAGAATACAAAGTGTAGGCAATTCAATGCTAAAGGATTGTGGAAGTCCTTGCAATCAATACTTTGATTATGAGGATTGAACAACTTTACAATGGGTCGCAACCCATATATACAATTTCCTACTTCTTGGCAAAGAGATTCAATAACTAAAGGATGTTGGAAATCTTCTAATTACACCTACCTCATTCATCACTAATCCTATCTTATCTTTACATACTAAATTAAGAACTACCCACACATTTGTAGCTGGCTTATTATGGTTCTTTATTGCTTTCTTCTTTAGATCAAATTTGAGTTACACATCAAAAATCTTTGGCTTACAAAATTATCCTACTAAAAGTCTTCTATGCCATAGGTCTTCTTGGCTGAAGGTGGTTCTAGGCCAAAAGAGTTCTATACTTTGCATTTTTTTATTGTTTAGAATTTAGCCAAGTGTTCACTTCATCCTAAAGACTTAGTGGGAAGAATTATCTTTGTCTTTATAGAGTTGATTGATCAATTCTACCTTGCTCTTGTAGTCTTTTAAAGTCACGAGCATGATAGAGGTAGATTCCAAATTTTTGTGTGTCATATGATCCTTCAATTGCTTTACAAGTTGATTAATCCATTCACCAATATAAATCTTAGCAAGTCCAACCAATTGATCTTGTGTTGATTCCATCCACATCTTGGTCTACATTCAATTGCTTCCTCAGTTCTTGCAGCATGTTCAATACTTCTTCCCAAATCACTTCTTGGTCCTTCTTACACTCTTCTTCCTTTACCTTCAACTTCTTAATGAGCTTCTTGATTTGGAAATTCTTTGATTCAAAATTATTTGATTTGATGTTCTTCTTGATGTTGCACATCTGCAACAACATCTGCAACAACCATCACATTCTTTGTTTTCTTGACCTCTCCTTGCAAATCATCAATTTCATCTTCCCAAGCCTTCAATTGCTTGTCAAACTTGTATTGGTGCTTGGCTTCTTCCTAACAAAGTGCCTTCTCTTTGTTATGCCACTTCTTCAACTCTTTGGTATACTTCCTTGCTAGGGCTTCTCCTTCTTCTCTCAATTTGGCCGCCTCTTATGCCAAATCATTGCTATGGTTTCCTTTGCCTACATACTCCATACGGATCTTGGCCACTTTGTCCTATGCCTTTTTCTTCTCTTGATGTACTCCTTGCATAATCTGATGGAGGTACTTGATTGATGTGATGTGATCTATGATCTCTCCATGCAATTGTGACACCTCACCTTTTCACAAAATCCACAATTTCTTCAATTTTTGATTAGTTAGTTATCATGGAAATGTAGTTAGTAGATAGCAAGTTGCCAAGGTTGGAAGAAGGTTTTATACTAATTACCTTGGGCATAGGCCAATATCACACCAAGGAAAAGAAGATGATAAGGAGAAGTGTATCCTCAAGAGGCCATGAAATGTTGAGCAACAAAAGGAGAAAATTTTTAGGACTTTGAAGACAAAGACCTTTGGTCTGGAAGGACCCTTGGCCTAAAGAGACTTGTGGTGTCATTCATATTCAGCCTTGGAAGACCTTTGGTGTTAAATTCAATAAATTCAAATGAATCATGATGACATGAGTGTGGTGTTGTTTAAAGAAGAATTTAGCATTAATAATAGTTTGATGTACCCAAATGCTCACATGTGTGGGTCACTATTGCTTACCCAAGCTTTACCTACTAAAAATTATAATGGTTCAAACAACACAATAAAACTCAGATCAGGCCTTCTCCTTTGACTTTTCCAAAGTAGACAAGTGTGATCCTTAACCAAGTAAGATCTCTCCCCACCTTTGATAAGAAGTTGTGGGACTTAGAATTATAGGAAGAGAGTGCCTTTTGCAAGTAGAAATCTCACCTAGCAATGAGAGGGAAGGTTATGGTTGTAGCTACCCAAGCACCTAAATATCATAGAGTGGTACTTGAAATTGTTCTCATATTGCATAGATTGACCAAATGTGAAATCCATTGTAGAGCAGATTTTCTACCCAAAAAGAAGGTTGAATTCCTACTGTAGAATTGGGAGTTGAGCAATCATGTAATGCTCAAGAAATTTGAGAGAATGGAGATCCAAAAATGGGGAATTTATGGGAAAATCTGTTTGCTTGGATGAAGGAGCATTAGCAAGCAATGTTGGAGCCAAAATATTTACCCCCAAAGGCCATGCCTTTAGACTTGCAATAGACTAGACCGGATGCAAGCATGGAGATGAGGTCCAAGGTGGCCTTCAAGGATGACAATATCAACAATGGTTGGTCGGTACCTGGGTACAAGGATCTTTCCTGAAGAACCCTTTCCAAATCATTAATGAAATTGTGAACAATAGCAAGGTGATGTTCTTTGAGTACTTGTAGTACAAAAGAGTGCTTGTAAGTTGGGCAAAAATTTGGTGGCTTGTGCAAGAACTCAATAGAGAAATGAACAAGGAAGGAGAAGTGACACTTTTATCTCCCTTTGTGGTTCATTTTTACCTTAAGATGGATCTTTTGACTTTAGCATAAAAGGAGAAGTACCCAGACCATTGCTTCCTTGAAAGACACTTTGATAATCCATTAGAGAAGGACAAGATGGAAAGAAAGTATGCATTCATAGATGCTGAATTTTCTTGCACTAGAAAATTCATCCACATAGAAGAAGCCCACAACACCTTGGGCTATGAAAAGAAGAGATAGGAAGAGATAGCAAAGGAAGTCCAAGTAGTTGCAAAGAAGAAAAAGAAGACCACATTGTCTAGGCCAAAGGTGAACGCAAAAAGAAGATGAGGCAAAATTAGGTGATTGAGGATGAAGAAGAAGGCAAGGAGGATAAAGATGATCCTACCCAAGAAGAAGAAAAAGATGAGGACAAAGATGAACCTACCACCCATCAAGAAGAAGAGGACAAAGTTGGACAACAAGAAGTTATTATGCTTATAGCTAGCGAGGAATCCCTTACCATAATACCAATCTCTTCAAAAGGAGACAAGGAATCCCTTACCATAATACCAATCTCTTCAAAAGGAGACAAGGAGTACAAGAAGTTAAGTTTACTCCAGCAAAGGTGCCCAAGAGAGTTTAATAGCAAGAAGTACACCAACAAAGAAAAAGAACAACTTAGAAGCTAGATTTTTGAGGCAAAGGAAATAGAAAGAGCATTTGTTGCAAAATTTGATCCTACCATATTTTTGCCTAAAGGTGAAGCAATTCTTTTGGATGAAGAAGTGCTAGCGGCCAAAGATGTACTACAGGCTAAAGAGTAAAAGGAGGCCAAAGAACAAGAAGAAGAGATAAGACAAAGAGGTGCTTAGGACCAAAAACTCTAAGACTTTGGCTAGATAGAACACCATGAAGACAATCCACTTCATCATTGACATAAGCAAGAACAAAGCGGATTCTTTGAAACCTACTAGGAAGGAGGAAGGAGTAGAGTCAAGCCAAAGAGAACTACCCTTGGTGTAATACCAACAACTAGACATATCATCTAGAGCTGACAATTGGCTTGGCAACTTTTGGAAGGATTTTATGTATGATGTGCTAGGTAGATTAGGTAAAGGTGTCACCAAAAGAGTACTTCTACTAATAGAGCAAGAGCCAAAAATAACTTGAATTTGTAATACCAAAAGTTATATGTATTATCTAGAGGTGGAAATTAGCTTGGTAACATCTAGAAGGATGTTATGTATGATAGGCTAGGTAGACTTGATAAAGGTGTCACCAAAAGTGGACTTCTACGAGTAGAGCAAGAGCCAAAAATAGCCTAGAAACTTGAGCCAATTTTGGAGGCCTAAATGGATGAATTAGGCCTTGAAAATATGCATATTCCCCTCAATGGAGGAAAGGGCAAACTTCCTTCCCTTCCAAGTTTGTCTCATTGAGAGATTTCTAATGGTACCTCACTCACACTATTTGGAGATTCCTACAAAAAGATTCATTAAAGATTCTCTTCAATCAAAGATGGCTTCACCAACCAAATAGGATCAAAATTGACATGTCACCCATGCATACAAACAATCTAAGGACAGAGCTTGATTACATGTCACTAGTCCATGTATCTGATCCAAGGGTGGAGCTTCCCTTGGAGAAGTCCCCTTTGCTATATAATACAATCAAGGTGCTCCTTTGGAGCATCAGAGGTTGAGTGTGAAATTGTGTGTTTATTCTTTTGTGTAGGAATCATGGATCCATAGTTGCAGGAGTTGATGCAAGGAATGTAGGGAATATTGAACAAGTTTTGGGAGATCAAGATGATCATGGAAGTATTGCAAAGTCAAGTACATACCTTCGGGAATGATCAAGCAATGCATAAAGGAGAGTCATCCCAAAACCCAATACCAACGACCAAAGCACATGGAGAGGCACTCATATTGAGGACACCGACCCAGGTCAATAATGAAGCTACATTGTTACTATAGATGAAGAAGACATGCAACATCAAGCTTTACAAGGAACAACATTCTATGGGAGTCATGGAAAATTGGATTTTAAGAATGAATCAGTACTTTTGATTAGTCACAACTAAAATCATTGAATGTTCTATCTGCATCTTTGCATGTGGGTTATCTGCCAATAAAGCCCTGACATGGTACGGTGCTTGGTAATGATCAATGTTGGCAAAAGGAAGGGAGGTCACTTGGATGGCCATGCAAGAAGGGCTGCTGAAGAACTTCCAAATGGTGGATTTGATGCAGATGGCTTGAACTATGAGCCGGCCCATCTCTCACTTAAGATGAACCTCTGATGGCTTTTATGGTAGCACACCATGGACTAAGAAATCAAGGAACCCCAACTCCATCATACTCCTCCAAGGCTAACACTCCAAGACTCAAGACAGTGTTCACTAGAGAACTCAATGAGAGAGAGAGATAGTTGCAAATGAAAGTATGATGAGTACTTCCTCACTCCTTGTTTATATACTTGTGAAATAGTTATGCACCAAAGTTACTAATTACTGGAGTAACTCAAGTTACTAGGCTAAAATTCAAGTAAAGTCAAAAAGTATAAAGGAATATCTATCCACATGGGCATATTTCACTAAGCATATGATCTTATCTTGACCCAACCACTAAGTCAAGGATTCCTTCACATGGGCTATCCTTGCACTATAAAAGAATCCAAAATAAAAAAGGCTTGCGGGCCCAAGAATTCTCAACTCTTTCCTCAAAGCCAAACACCTAGGAATAATACCAAGTCAACACACTAGAATCCAAAATAGTGGTGCTCATCTTTTCCACTTCCTCTAAAGTAAGGTCTCCTCTATCTTAGCTATGACTAACTTTAGCTAATCATGACTAATGTAGAACCATCATTTATCTCTATATAAATAATATCTCTCAAGTCCTTGTAATGCCAAGCTAAATATCACAATACCACACACATGCACAAATGGGTGTTACATTTACTCCCGGACTAAGTTTTCACTTTGTCCTCAAAGTGAAGGTCTCTCTACCTTCTATGATACATCTTCAACTTATCATGGTTAATCCTATCAAAGTTTCTTCCTCCCAATTCCTTGAGATCATAGGTGTAATTGCCCCACACCTTCTCCACTATAAAAGGTCCAAAGTACTTAGGCAAAAACTTCTTTTGCACTCTCTTGAATCAAATAGAATCAAACAACATTACCCAATCACCTTCTTTGAAAGGCTCTACCTTCTTCTTGCCTTGCCTCTTGTCATAGCTCTCTTTTTGTTTCCTTTGGGCTTGCTTCACTTGAACCATAGCAACCACTCTTGTCTCTTCCAATTCCATGAGTTGTTCCTTCCTTGACTTCTTTGCATCACCTCCTTGTGCTTTCTTCAATCTCCTATGAATGATTTGGAAGGTAAGAATATCAAAGTGAATAGGTAGGGTAGACTCAATACCATATACCAATTGAAATGGAGAATATCCGGTGGAAGTCTTCATGGTTGTCCTGTACTCCCACAAAACCGCATGAATCCTCTTGTCCTAATGATGTTTAGCCCCCTCCATTTCTGCATCTTTGGCCAACATCATGCACAAGGTCTGATTGGTTCTCTCTGCCAAGCCATTGGAATTTGGCTTATAAGATGTAGTTACTCTATGTGTGATAGAGAAATGTCGTAGCATGGCTGTAGTGATGCTTCTTGTAAACTCTTCTCTATTAGAAACCAACTCCAAAGGGCATCCAAACCTAGTGATAATGTGTTCATAAAGAAATCTACCAACTTCATCTTCATTCTTGTCCCTCAATGGTCTAGCCTCAACCAACTTGGTAAGGTAATCAATAACTACCACAATGTACCAATTGTTCCTTGGGTTTCTATTGAGAGGACCTTACAAAATCAATTCCCCATTTCTCAAAAGGTCTTAGCAATGGAATTGATCTAAGTGGTAGAGTGGATGTAGACTTTTTAGCAAAAGCTTGATAAACATGACAATTTTTGCAATAATCAAGACAATCCTTGAAAATCCCTCTCCAATGGTAACTTGCATCTAGAATCTTGAAAGCAATCACCTTTCTTGCAAAGTGTCCTCCACATAGTAACCTTCATGAAACTCCTTTATAAGTAGGATAGACTCTTCCTTACCCACTACTCTTCAAAGTAGACCATCTGCTCCTTGGTGAAAAGAATATCCTCCATGATTGTGTAAGGTCTAGATCTTGCTGTAGGGGCCTTCCTCTCCCTAGCATGCATTCCTTCTGGATAGTTATCTCTTGTCACAAAATCCACAATCTCCTTGTACTCCATTGGAACCTCTTGAGTGACTGAGATTGCCATGAGCTCCTCGTCCAAGAAGGAATCATCCATTGGTTCATCTCCATCATGATCATAGGCCCTAGATAACAAATTTGCATTTGCATGTTTCTTCCTTGGTCTATCCTCAATGGTGTAGTCATACTCAGACAAGAGTATCATCCACCTTGCTAGTCTCCCTTCCACATTAGGCTTGTTGAAGATATACTTCAAAGCCTTGTGATTTGTGATAATGGTAGCTTTCTCTCCAATCAAGTAGTGTCTAAACTTCTTGAGACCAAAGATCATTGCCAACCCTTCTCTCTCCATGACAGAGTAGTTCTTCTCTGCTGAAACCATCTGCCTACTAGCAAAAGCTATTAGATGATCATGCCCATCTTGGTCTAATTGACTAAGAGTGCATCCTATAACTACAATAGAAGAATTAGTGTAGAGGATGAAAGGCTTACTCCAATCAGGTTTAGCAAGAATTGGAGCTACAACAAGAGATTGCTTGAGCTCCCCAAAAGCTTTGAGAGCCTTCTTGTCTTCTAAAATCACCATGTAATCTACACACTTCTTCATGTAGATGGTCAATGCATAAAACTTGTTGGAAAATGAGAAGATGAACCTCCTATAGTACCCAACCATCCTCAAGAATTGGCGTAACTTTGTCAAGCTTGAATGGAATGGAAGGTTTGAGATTTTCCTCACCTTCTTAGGATCAACAATTATTCATCCTTGGAGATGATGTGCCCACAAAAGTAGACCTTCTTCACATCAAAAAATGCACTTCTTTGGGTCAAGTGATGCATTTGGATTATCCAAGCATTGCAAGACCTTGATTAGGTGCTCAAAGTGCTCCTCCTTGCTCCCATAGACACAAAAGTCATTAATGAAGTCTCTAACAAATTTCCCAATGAAAGGTTCAAACACCTTGTTCATGAACTGTTGGAATGGGCTGGAGCATTGCAAAGCCCAAAAGGCATGGCCTTGAAAGTGTAAGTTCAAGGTGTGGTGAATATGGTGAGTTGGTGATGCTTTGGTGCAATCTTGATTTGGTTATATCCACTATAACCATCTCCAAAACTATACCTCTCATGACCTGCAACCTCCTCGAAGATCTCATCAATGAATGGTAATGGGTAGTAGTCCTTCTTGGTAACAACATTGAGCTTCTTGTAATCCACACATACTCGAAGCTTGCCATTCTTTTTCTTCACAATGACAATTGGAGACACCGATTCTGAATTCTCCACCTCAAAGATAAATCCAGCTTCCTTGCGGTTTTTAATCTCCTCCTTCACAACCAAAGATATTGGTGGGCTAATGCAACATTGCTTTTGGCGGATTGGTCTTGCATGTGATTCCACCTCTATCTTGTGCTCCTCCAAGGTGACTTCCTTCAAATCTTTGTAAATAAAAGCAAACACATGGATGAACTTGCAGAAAATCTCCTCAAATCTCACCTTCTCCTCCTTGGTAACATTTGGGCCATACTTGAGGGTAGCTAACCTTCTCCCTATCTCCTCAAGTGTCAATGGTGATTTATCTAGGTCCTTCAAAACCTCTAGCTTAGGTGCAAAATCCATAGCACAAAAGAGATACACATATGAATCCAATTCAAATTCATCCTCCTCCGTGGAACTCTCCTCCTCCATGCTTGTGTCCACACTTGAAGCTCCTTCTTTAGAATTTGATTCCCAATAATCAGAAGATGGTGTATTTGAATGTAAAGTGTTGGTGGTGTTAGTCACAAGAATTGTGACTCTCTGGTTTGAGGGTCCAATCAATTGTGCGTGCTGCTCTCAACCATGGCCTCTCAAGAAGTAAGTCATAGCTTGAATCCTTCAAGACTTGGAAAGTCATGAGATTTTGAATTCTTGTAACTTAAACTACCACCTTATCCATCACCCCTACTAGTCAAACTTGTTGTTTGTTTGCCATGCTCACCACAAATGTTAAAGGTCTTGAGGTTATCATACCCAAATTCTTCATCAACCTTTCTGACATGGCATTCACTGCTTATCGTCCATCAACCAATACATCCTTGATGTTGTGACCATTCACTCTCACATCAATCTTGGAGGTATATTCACAAGCCTCCCATGGTGTTGGCTTGGCATCCACTACACCCATTGATACTGGAGCTTTTGCCTTCTTCTTCCTCTTGCTCCTTGTAGAACTCAAACCACCTCTAAGCTCTTTTCTCAAGGTAGGGTTCAAAACAATCAATTAGCCAACTATGATATTAGCCTTGTGGCTACCAACATCCTCCAACACATTGTAGTTCCATTGTTGCTTTGAAATCAAGAAATCTTCCATCCCCAACTTCTTCCTTGGAGTCTTTGTTGTTGATGGTGTTGAGGTGCTAAGTGCTCCTAGTAGACATAGGAGTATCCTTGCTTGGATTAAATCCTTGAGAAGAGTGAACATCCTCTACAAAATGAGCTCTCTTCTTCTCTTGTGCCAAAAGCTCCAAATTAAGACTCTTGGAGTCTTAGCACTCTCCCTTCTCATACTTGCTCTCAACCACATCTATGGATGCTATCCCCTTACCTTTGTTTAGATTAGGAGCCACTTGGATTTCACTACCTCCCTCTTTCCCTCTATTGGCTCCTTTATAACCCCTTCCTCCATGGTAAGTGAAATTTGGGCAATTCTTTTGGATATGGCCTCTTCCTCCACAACCAAAACAATTTCTATCATTGAAATTTTTGGCTGGTTGGTCTCATCTATATGGATAACTTCCATAACTCCTAGGCCCTCTCCTCATATTCTGATCCACCTCTCTCTTCTCTTATAGTTGCACCACATTGATTTTGAGATATGCAAGTTGTTCTATGATGGTTTGAAGTGGATCCTTTGGTGGAGGTGCAAGAATTGGAGCAACTACTACTTGTGGTGCAACTCTTGCCACCAAAGTATTAGAAACTCCACCATACTTGTAACCTTGAGGAGGATGAACAACCTCCTTCACCACCAAATCACTCTCATCACCTTCCAAACTCTCCTCCATACGAATTGTAATCTTGATAGCTTCAACCTTGGAAGAAGGTTTCTCATATCTCAGCTTGCTTCTAATTTGTGGTCTCAACCCTCACACAAAATTATTGGTGAGCATGGCCCCTGTGCCAATCATAGTAGTCTCCACATCATCCCCACCCTTCCTCAACACTATGCAAAATCTAGACTCTAACTTTTCCACTCTTTCCACATAGACTTTCACTTTCTCTCCATCTCCTTGTTTGAGAAAGGTAACCTCACTCATCAATCTCTCATAACTCTCATCTGGGAGAAAGTTCTCAATGAGTGCTTAAGTCAAACTCTCCCAAAACTCTTCTTCCTCATCTCTCCTCTCTCTCTTTTGGTATTCTAACTCATACCATGTAAGTGCTACATCCTCAAAGAAATCTGGTAATAATGAGGCCCACTCATTCTTCCTCCTTTCATTGTTTTCTATGCAAGCTCTCTTGAAGTCTCTCACAAAGGCCTCCACATCTTCTCCATCCTTACCAAAGGAAACTGGAAGTTTCCCCATCTTAACCCCTCACTATCTTTCTTTTCTCTCAATTTTTTTTTCTCTTACTCTATTACTAATAGAGTATATACATGATTAACACCATCTGAGAATAATCCACTCTAGCAAACACAAAAGGTTTAGGTTGCTCCAAGGTTTCTATAGCAACATCAAATCCTAGAGTGCATATTAATCTAATCCTCATGGATAGTTTATCCATAAGTTGAAAGATTATCTCCATCACTAATCTTGAGAACTAGTTGATGAAGGTGGTAGTTTTTCTATAGCTGTACTAAGACTCTCTCCAAGATCCTTCACCAAAGTCTCCAAAATTGCTTTTACTCCACTACACTCACGTCCTTTTGGAAGTCCTTCCACTCCACAAACCTCACACAACTCCTTGGTCTTAGATCTTCTTCCTCCCAATCTTGGTGAAGAAAGTCCAATATGCAAACCCATGTCAAGTAAGCTTCTACTTTCCCTCAATCTCTTGTTCTCAAAGGTCAATGGACATGAAATTGCCTTTTGTCCCTTCTCTCCACATAGAAAGCACTTAGACTCACTCTTTCCTCCAAGATGCGTAGGTTTTTGGATCCTCTAAATACTCTCTTCAAATTCTATTGTAAACTCTCATTTCCTCAAATCCACCCCTACAATCAACTCAAACCCTTTGGGAACCTTGCATAGTCTCAATTTCCACTCTTGATAACTGTCCATGTTCCCAAGATGAATCTAAACATTCAAACATGCTTTTTGTTGCTCTCAAACTCCTCATGCATGAGATCTCAACTCTATAGAATTGACCTTTCCTCACAATTTCACTCAAATCTAACAACTAGTATGTGACAGTGCTCTGAAATTTTGCACACTTGATCACAACTTCAGGGTGTCCCTCTCTGAAAAGTTTCAGATATTCTCATCCAGTCATTTGGCCTAAAAACCTTTCTATTTAGCACACATATTTCAGATTTGGTCTGAAAACCACCCCCTTCTCTTCAAAAACTCATAACCCACTGCTCAAGAATAATCTCTCTCTAATTTTTGTGTCAAAAATTAGGATATAACATACTTAATTTTCTTGGAAATTTTCAAAACAATCCACTAAAAATTGAAGAAACTGCAGACTCTGTACAATTTTCCAGAGAGCATGTAGTTGCGGGATCAGTTTACCCTATCAACTTTCAAAAATTCTAGCCCAAGGTGCATAGTAACTCTCAAAATAGTTTTAAGTGTGCTCAAAATACCATGTGTAGAAATTTCAAGTCCAGATCTTAAACTTGAGATTTTGCCCAAAATCACCTTAATCCCCAAAATCTACAATCCACCTCACACAATCTCTCCAAATCCTCTCATGTGTATAAGATGTACAAAATCACCTCAAAAAAATCATAATGAATTACAGGGTACAAAAATGGATCTTGGTTCTCAAACATAAGTTCAGTCCTCTCTTATCCTAATGTTCTCTCCAAGTGAGCTCTCATAGCCTCCTTTTGCCTAATGTAGAATTGAACGTAGAACATTATCTTGCCTTCTAGAGAGGTCCCGGTAACAAAACCAAAAATGTGAGCCAGCCTGTCTCTCACGCAACATGAACTTTTGATGGCTATTATGGTAACATACCATGGACTAAGAAGGCAAGGAACCCCAACTCCATCATACTCCTCCGAGGCTAACACTCCAAGACTCAAGACATTGCTCACTAGAGAACTCAATGAGAGAGAGATAGTTGCAAATGGAAAGATGATGAGTACCTCCTCACCCCTATACTTGTAAAATAGTTACGTACCAAAGTTACTAATTATCATGGTAACTCAAGTTACTAGACTAAAAGTCAAGTAAAGTCAAAAAGTAGAAAGGAATATCCATTCACATGGGCATATTCCACTAGCATGTGATCTTAACTTGACCCAACCACTAAGTCAAGGATTCCTTTCACATGGGCTATCCTTGGACTATAGAAGAATCCAAAACAAAAAGGCTTGCGAGCCCAAGAATTATCAACTCTTTTCTCAAAGCCAAACACCTAGGAATAATACCAAGTCAACACACTAGAATCCAAAATTGTGGTGCTCATCTTTTCTACTTCCTCTAAAGTAAGGTCCCCTCTATCTTAGCTATGAATAACTTTAGCTAATCATCACTAATATAGAACCATCATTTATCTTTATATAAATAATATCTCTCAAGTACTTGTAATACCAAGCTAAATATCACAATATCACACACATGCACAAATGGGTATTAAAAAAATGATAAGTTGAAAATGTATCATAGAAGGTAGAGAGACCTTCACTTTGAGAACAAAATGAAAGCTTAGTCTGGGGTAAATGTAACAACCATTTAGTCCAAGGATAGCCCGTGTGAAGGAATCCTTGACTTAGTGGTTGGGTCAAGATAAGATCAAATGCTTAGTGGAATATGCCCATGCGGATGGATATTCCTTTGTACTTTTTGACTTTACTTGACTTTTAGCCTAGTAACTTGAGTTACTCCAATAATTAGTAACTTTGGTGTGTAGCTATTTCATAAGTATATAAACAAAGGGTGAGGAAGTACTCATCATACTTTCATTTGCAACTATCTCTCTCTCTCATTGAGTTCTTTAGTGAGCAATGTCTTGAGTCTTGGAGTGTTAGGCTTGGAGGAGTATAATGGAGTTGGGGTTCTTTGCCTTCTTAGTCCATGGTACGCTACCATAATAGCCATCGAAGGTTCATCTTGAGTGAGAGACATGCCGGCACACAATTCCAACCAGCTTAGCTTGCATGCCGAGTAGGTGGCTTCAAGAGGGAAGCTTCTTGAGAAGGTTCTCGGTTAACTTGGCTTGCAGTCCAAGAAAGCTACTCAAGGAAACTTCTTGAGAAGCTTCTCAAGGGCCTTATATGCTCCCTATAAATACAAGAGCCAAAGCTCATGCTAGACATTTGGAGTTTTCCTGCATTCAAGTGTCCCAATATGATCTTCCATTCTCCTATTTTTCTCCTTGGTCTTGGTCTTTTACATTGGTATTAGAGCAGGAATGGGATGGATAGAATTTATGGATCACCAAATCCACTTTCACCAAACCATTGGGATTTTCATGTCCAAGTCATATAATTCATCACTTCAAACTTTGGGCAAGATTTTCTACATATGATCATAATATCTGAGGAACCCTTGGTGCTTGTGATTGTAAATTATGGAGAATGGTGGACATGTTGCTTCTATTTGTTAATAAATTAAATAGATTAGGGGTGGTAGAATAGAGCAGAAACCATAGTGACAATGCACGAGGTGATCATTGCTATGCAACAACAAATCGAGCACCTTACTCAATTTTTGGATGAACAAGATCATCGATGACAAGAGCATGTAGAGAGAGTACCAATTTGAGAAGAAAATTCAACTTGATTATCTAAACCCAAGGTATTGGAAGGCAAGAATCTCTCATGTGTAGTGGAGAATTTTGTGTTTAATTATGAATGTTATTTGAAGCTACCAATCTTCAAGATGAGAAAACATAGATTCTCTTGGCTTCTAGCCAATTGGATGGAGTAACAAAGCTATGGTGACAATTCTGGGTAGAGAGAACTGAATGGAAAATTGTTGTACCAATCTTGACTTAAGTAGAATTCAAGAGTGCAATAATTAGTCAATTCCAAGCTATAAATGCTACAAAAGCTGCACAGGATAGGTTGGTAGAGTTGAAACATATTGGCTCTATAAGAAGTTATATCATGCAATTCAATAACACTATCATGCAAATTCCAAATATATTGGAAGGTGAAACTTTGGATCAATTTATGAGGGGCTTAAAGTCAAGAACCAATTTAGAGGTAACCATGCAAGAGCCATGACACTTGGAAGAAGCCATGCGGTTGGCCAAACATTTTGATTCCTTGGTTGCAACAACTTGGTTTGACCTCGGCCTCCACAACACATAGGTGGAGGAGTCAACACCAATGGAGATTGATGCTATTCAATGGAGACCACTTGGCACTATAGATAGAGAAAAACTACAAAAAAATGGTGGTTTTTTTAATTTTTGCCAATTGGGACATTGCATTGCTGAATGTCCACTCAAGAATAAGTGACCTTGACAAGTCACCCAGATGGAGTTTGTGGAGCAGCATGATCAGGGAAATGAGGAATCCCAATAGGAGATTTTGAGCTGCCTACTAGTAGCTCAATTAGATCCGATAGGATTGAAGGCTTGATCTATGAAAGTTTGCTTCACTTGCAAGGTACCATTTTGGTTGAGTTTGGAAGTTCAAAGAATTGCATGTCTATGCAATTAGCAAAGGAATTGGGTATTCCTATCAAGCCAATAATTGGAAGTAGATTGATGATGGCAAATTGAAGAAAGGGTTTTGCATTCCATACCTTGCATCCTATTACCTTCAAGATTGGGAAGGAGTATGGAGTGTTTGAGGTTTTGTAGTGGCATCTCTACCCTACGATGTCATTCTAGGATTACCTTAGCTTGAAAGTCATAAGGTTCAATTTGATTGGACCTAATAACAAATTCAAGTACAACACCAAGGTAGGAATTTCTGATTAGGTTGTTTGGCATCTTTGAGGTAGACACCTTACGATAGTTAGTCCCAAGATGGGAAGTTTGTAAGGAAAGCAACCATAGAGTAAGCTTTGGAAGAAGAGAAGCCTCAACATGGGAATTTTGTAAAGAAAGTAGCCATAGAGCAAGCTTTGAAGGAAGAGAATTCCCAAGATGGGAAGTTTGTCAAGAAAGCAACCATAGAGCAAGCCTTGAAGGAGGGTAAGTTCCTAGATGGGAATTTTGTTAGTGAAGAAACTATAGAGCAATCTTTGGAGTGTGGATCAAGCCGATTGCACAAGGAGAATCTTAGGAGAGTCAAGACCCTCATCAAGCAATGGTTGACCATATAATTCATGAGTTTGCGGATGTGTATTTGGATGATTTTCCAAAGGGATTGCTCTCTGATCATGGTATGCCCTTCAAGATTGAGTTATTACCAAAGACACTCTAGTGAGTAGACCAATCTATCATCTCTCACCAAAGGAATTGGAGGACTCACAAAAACACTCACAAAGTTGTTAGAAAAGGATTTTGTACAACATAGTACATCTCCTTGGGGAGCACCGTTACTATTCATTCCAAAGAAGGATAGAGGACTTTGTTTTTGTATTAAAATTATGGGCTCAATAAATAGATAGTGAAGAATGCATACACTTTGTCTCAAATTGATGACTTGCTTGATCAATTGAGTGGAGCACGATACTTCTCCAAGTTGGATCTTTGTAATGGCTACTAGCAAATCTCCAATGATAAGGAGGATGTGCAAAAGACTTCCTTTCACACAAGGTATGGAAATTTTGAGTGGAGAGTTTTGGCTTTTGGGCTCACTAATGCTCCAACAATCTTCATGGATTAGATGCATCGGGTGTTGGATAGATTGTTGGATCGGTACATGGTGATGTTCTTGGATGATATCTTAATCTATAGTAAGACAGAGGCAACACATATGAATCATGTGCAAGAAGTCCTAAGACAACTATGATAGTGCAAATTTTACTGCAAGAAGTCAAAGTGTGCCTTTTGGCAGAAGGAAGTTAAGTTCTTGGGTCACAAGATCTCATCGGATGGAAGAGGAAAAAGATGGAAGAGGAAAATATCAAGGCCATCATTGATTGGCCTACTCCAAAGGATGCTACTGAAGTACAAACATTTAATGTATTGGCTAGTTTTTACCCACGGTTCATCCACTACTATGCTCATGTAGCCGCACCATTGACCATTCTCTTGGAGAAGAACTTGAGCTTTCAATGGACCAACAAGCACAAAGAAGCATTCCAAAAGTTGAAACATATGGTGTCTTAAAGACCAATTTACAAGCATATGATTCTCAACTACCATGTGTGGTTGATTTTGATACTTTTAACTTTGCAATTGGAACCATGTTGCAACAAGAATTCACAGGTGGATTACATCTCATTGCCTTTGTGTCTTGCAGACTAAATACAACAGAAAGGAATTACTTTGCTCAAGATTGGGAACAACTAGTGATGGTATATACCACCAAGGTATAGAGGCATTATCTCTTGGAGAAACAAGTGGTCATGCAAATTGATCACAACACCTTGTTGCAAATATTACATTTGGAACACATGAAGAGTCAACATCATCAAAGGGAGTAACAACTACAATTGTTTGATATCAAACTTGAGTATAAACCCAATCGGTTCCATGTCATCCCTGATGCCCTATCACAACAACTTGATTTGAAGTCTCTTCCTCTTATCACGATGGCAATTGCTACAATGTTAGTTGACTCCAAAGTCCAAAACAAGTTTAGGATAACTCTACAACTAGATCCATTCTTTCAGATGGTACAAGGTTATCTTGCAGCATGCGACAAGGAGTACAACTCCTTCTCCTTCAAGGAAAGGCCTTTATTCCATGAAGACCGGATCTATGTTCTAGCCAAATGTGATCTCTGACTTGTGCACCTTCAAGAAGCCCATGATTTACCAATTACTGATCACATGGGTGTAGACAAGATCTTGGGTACCTCCAATGCCAATGGTGGTGGCCCAACATGGCACAAAATGTTTGGGAGTTTGTCCAATCATGCAAGAGCTACCAACTCAACAAGGCCAATAACAAAAAACCGAGTGGACTCCTTAGACCACTCCCCATTCTACTTGTTGGGAAAATGTGAGCTTAGATCTCATTACCTCCTTGCCCAAGACAAAGCAAGGTCACACAAGAATTGTGGTGTTTGTGGATAAGCTAGTAAGCAAATCCATTTTGCACCAACAATTTATAGTGTGGATGCTCCAACCTTAGCTCAGATCTACTTTGACAATATATTCAAACATCATCGGATGCCGTGTGTATTCATTTCTGATCTTGATCCTTGATTCACCGGGAAATTTTGGCAAGCACTCTTCTAGATACTGGCACCCAACTTGCTTTTTCCACTATCTATCATCCTCAAACTGATGGTCAAATTGAATGTGCAAATTGCACCTTGGAGGATATGCTTTGTGCCTTTGTCAACGTTCACCACACAAATTGGGATGAATATCTTGCAACTATGGAGTTTGCATACAATAACTACAAACATACAAGCATTGGATTCTCTCTTTTCTTTCTCAATTTTGGCCAACATCCACTTGTTCCAAAGTCCCTTCTTGCTCTTCCTCCATCTCATGTCTCTCATACTTCAACCTTCTTGACCATCATATCCCAATCCCCCCAACAAGCCAAGTCTCATCTCCTTGTTGCTCAGAATCATCAAAACAATATGCGGATCACCATAGTCGTGATCTCACCTTTCAAGTTGGTGATAAAGTCATGCTCTCCTCTAGTAACCTACCCCTCCCACTTGATACCCAAGTTTGTAAACTCACCCCTAATTGGATAGGACCTTTTGATGTCACCCAAATCATCTCTCTTGTTGCTTATCAACTTGCATTGCCTTGTCATATGTGCATCCACCCTATCTTTCATAGTTTTAAGTTAAAACTCTTTGTTCCTAATCTATCTTCTTTTTCCTCTTGTGTCCAACCTCCTCTTCCTCTCATCTCTATCTATGATCATGAGGAGTACAAAGTTGATTGTATACTTGGACGTTGCCACATCCAACATGGCCGCTAACAACATATAGAGTATAAGGTCCTTTGAAGTTTTCCTACATTCAAGTGTCCTAATGTGATCTTCCATTCTCCTATTTCTCTCCTCAATCTTGGTCTTTTACACACCCTAAGGAGAACAAAGATGGTGCTCCATGAGGAGAAAGGACTTGGATAGAACAAAATTATTGTTACAATTGTGGTTGAGTTGGGCTCTTCACCATCAATTGTTGTACTCATTTTCCTAGAGGCCCTCGGCCTTCATACCCAAGTAATCTTTGAACAACATGGAGAGAAGAATTGAAGAGGAGGATGCATAAATCACCTCAAAAAACAAAGATCACTAGTAATTGTACTTCATGGCCTTATTGGCTCAATGGAGAAGCTGAATAGCAAGAGAAGGAAGAGGACAAGTACGAAGAGATGGAGAAAGACAAGCTCACAATTGATTGTTGTAAATGGAGTCCTAGAAGGAAATCAAATGAGAGTATTGATAGATCCTAGAGCAACAAAGAATTTCTTGCCTTTCTCTATTGCAACAAGGTTGGGGATGGATCTAGAGAAGGATGAGAATGAGGAAGTAGAATTACCTAATGGGCAGATAAAGAGAATTGCGTTGTTACCTAGAAAGGTAACACTCTTTGTAGGAGAGTATCAAGAAGCAATTGAGTGGCAAGTGATAAGCTTAGCTTGTTATGATGCAATCTTAGGTATGCTACGGATGGAACACTACAACCCCACGGTTGATTGGAGGAAGAAAGTAGTGAAGGCTCACCAATGGAAGATCATTGGAGTTACAACAAGAGCATAGAGGCACAAATTACTGCTATATGTCATAAGGACAGTAGCTATTTGTAAGACAACTAGATGTTTCATGGGCGTAATAAGAGAAGTCTAGAGTGCACAACTTAGTGGAAAAGTTCCTAAGAAACTAAGAGATGTGGTCAATGAGTTTCAAGATGTTTTCACAATTGACCTACCCTCAAGATTACCACCAAAAAGGAGAGTTGATTATAAAATCAAGATAATTCCTTGGAAGACACCTCCTTGTAAGGCTCCATATCATTTATCACCTCATGAGTTGGAGGAGTGTAAGGCTCAAATCAAGGATATGCTGCAAAAAGAGTTTATCCAACCCAATGTATCACTATATGGTGCTCTTATCTTGTTTGTGAAGAAAGAGGATGGTATAATGCACATGTACATTGACTATTTGGGCCCTAAATCAACAAACTATGAAGAATACGTACCCCTTACCCTGCATGTATGACCTAATCAACCCAATGGAACAAAACACTTCACCAAACTTGATATGTAGAGCGGTTACAACCAACTCCGGATTGCCAAAGAAGATATCCTCAAAATAACCTTTTGAACAAGGTATGGTCACTTTGAGTACCTTGTGATGTTGTTTGGCCTCACCATGCACCATCCACTTTAATGGGTTTGATGAATGACATATTTCATCCATGCTTGGATAAATCTGTTATTTTTTTCCTTGATGACATCCTTGTCTATAGTAGGACAATCAAGGAACACAAGCAACATCTACAAAAAGTTTTTCAAATTCTATAATAGAATCAATTGTATGCCAAAATTGTGAGTTTGGCAAGTCTGAAGTAGACTACTTGCGGCAGAGAGTAAGTGCAAAAGGTATCCAAGCGCTAACAAGTAAATAAAGGTCATTCAAAAATGGAGTGCTCCAAAAGATCAAACTCAACTCAAGATTTTCTTGGGATTGATGAGGTTTTCTTGGTGATTGGTCAAAGACTTGTCCAAGGTAGCACAACCTCTCACGACACTACTTGGCAAGGGGGAGAAGTGGATGTGGAGAACAACCCAAGAATAGATCTTTTAGGAATTGAAAGATGCATTGCTACCTGCACCAATCTTGAAATGGTATGGCCCAAAAATGTCCAATCAAGTTAGCTATAGATGCATCAAGCGTAGCAATAGGAGTAGTCTAGAACAAGGGTGGCATGACGGATGGCACCAAGTTACATATTTCTCTAGAGAATTATTATTGGCCAAATGCAACTATCACACCATCAAACAAGAAGAGTTGGCCATTATCCTAGCAACCAAGCATTGGAAGCATTGTCTTGGCATGAAGGAATTTGTAGTGGAGATAGACCACAAACCTCTAGTCTACCTTGAGGCACAAAAATATCTGTCTTGTAAACAAATTTGGTGGGCAAAGTGGAGACAAAGGTTCAACATGATGATCACATATGTGGAAGGCAAGAAGCAACTTGCTGATGCGTTCACCCAAATGCCTATGGCAAAAAATTTCTAGTGGTAGAGGTGTTGAAGGAGTCATGCAAGAGCTTGATTAAAAGCTTTATTTTGTTGATAGAGAAGGAAGCTTCAAACATACTCCATCACATCATTGCTCATCTTGGGCTAGTAGTAATGGCATTTGGCTACATCCAAGCTCTTGTCCACTCCAACATGACTTGCAATGGTGAAATCATAACATTCTGCTAGGATGGTGGTTCTTATGTTCGTGACATCCAAGATCCATAACCTACCATCACAAAAAGTGAGTCCTTGGTACTGATGATACCTTTGGATGATCAAGCTTCTACAATCTATGGGTCAATTTTTGTAATAGCAAGCATCTTTGGCCAGAATTCAGGGTTCATCTTGACCCCTTCCTACTCCTACACAATATTGGGAACATGTAAACATGGATCTGGTTTGCAAATTGCCCAAGACCACCTCAGGGTTTGATTCCATATAGTCTTTGTTGACCAACTCAGCAAAATGATTCATGTGCGTCCTACCACCAAGGATGTGACTGCTCCAAAATTAGGTCAGTTATACTTAGATGCAATCTTTTCTCACCATGGCCTATCTTGAATGCTCATCATTGATAAAGGCACTCAATCCACCATTTTGTTTTGAAAAATACTTTTTAGTTTTTTCAAAACCAAATTGGCCATGTCTATGGCCTACTATCCACAAACTGATGGCCAAACAAGGCAAGCTAATTGCACCATTGAGGACATTTTTAGGGGCTTCACCCTAGAAGAGAAAGAAAGGTGAGACAACTTATTGCCATTGGTGGAATTTGTGTACAACAATCCAATGAATGTATCCACACAAGTTACACCATTCTTTCTCATGTATGAGAGCATCCTTTCACACATTTGAGCTTGATGAAGATCTGCTTGGTAGATACCAAGGTGGATGCTATCAACACTTTTGTTTCCAAAATCCAACAAGGAGTGGAGAATGCCAAATACAAGTTGCAAGTCATCCAAAATTGAGAAAAATAGTATGTAGATGCACATTGTAGGCATATAGAGTTCAATGTTTGCAATCAAGTCTAGTTATCAACAACCAACCTCACATTAGTTGGTCCTTGCAAGCTCAGACCTCCCTTTATTGGGCCTTTTCCAATCCTTCATCAAATTAGCACAATGGCCTACCACCTTGTGCTACTGCTACACATGAAGATTTATCCAATATTCCATATTTCTTACTACATAAATATGCATCCCAACCTATAACACCCATTTGTGCATGTGTGTGGTATTATGATATTTAGCTTAGTATTACAAATACTTGAGAGATATTATTTATATAAAGATAAAGGATGGTCTACATTAGTCATGATTAGCTAGTTAGTCATAGCTAAGATAGTGAGGATTTTACTTTAGAGGAAGTGGAAAAGATGAGCACCACCATTTTGGATTCTAGTGTGTTGCCTTAGTATTATTCCTAGGTGTTTGGCTTTGAGGAAAGAGTTGAGAACTCTTGGGCTCGCAAGCCTTTTTGTTTTGGATTTTTCTATAACCCAAGGATAACCCATGTTAGGGAATCCTTGACTTATTGGGTCAAGATAAGATCATATGCTTAATGGAATATGCCCATGTGGATGGATATTCCTTTATACTTTTTGACTTTACTTGACTTTTAGCCTAGTAACTTGAGTTACTCCAATAATTAATAACTTTGGTGCATAACTATTTCACAAGTATATAAAAAAGTGGTGAGGAGGTACTCATGATCCTTGCAAATCCTCATGATTTGCAATTATCTCTCTCTCATTGAATTCTCTAGTGAGCAATGTCTTGAGTCTTGGAGTGTTAGCCTTGGAGGAGTATGATGGAGTTAAGGTTCCTTGCCTTCTTATTTTATGGTGCACTATCATAATAGCCATAAGAGGTTCATCCTGAGTGAAAGACATGCCGGCTCACATTTTTGGTTCCATTTTTGGTTTTGGTTTTTAGTTCCATTTTTGGTTCCATTTTGGATCTTTCTAGAAAGTAAGATAATGTTATGCATACAATTCTATATTAGATAGAAGAGCGCTATGAGAGCTCACTTAGAGAGAACTTAGGGGGAGGAGAGGGCTGAACTTATGTTAGAGAACTTGGACCCATTTGTTTACCTTGTAGTGCATTATGATGTCTTTGAGGTGATTTTGTACACATGAGAGGATTTGGAGAGATTGTGTGAGGTGGATTGGAGATTTTGGGGATTAAGGTGATTTTGGGCAAAATCTCAAGTTTGAGATCTGGACTTGAAATTTCTACTATGTGAATTGGGTTAGAATTTTTGAAAGTTGATAGGGTAAACTGCTCCCGCAACTTCATGCTCTTTGGAAAATTGTATAGAGTGTGCCATTCTTCAATTATCAGTAAATTGTTCTGAAAAATTCTTAGAAAATTAAGTGCATTGTATCCTACCTGTTAACATAAAAATTAGAGAGAGATCATTTTTTTGCAAAGAGTTGTGAGTTTTATAAGGGAAGGGGGTGGTTTTCCCAAATCTGAAATATGTGTGCTGAATAGAAAGGTGTCTAGGCCAAATGACTCAATGAAAAGATCTAAAATTTTGCAAGGAGTGACACCCTAGAGTTGTTGTCAAGTGAAAATTTTTTAGATGACTATGAGATACCAGTTGAGAGATTTGAGTGACATTGTGAGGAAGGGTCAATTATGCAGAGTTGAGATCTCATGCATGAGGAGTTTGAGAGTAACAAAAAGCATGTTTGAGTGTTGAGATTCATTTTGGGAACATGGAGGGTCAAAAAGAGTGGAAATTGAAAGTATGCAAGGGTCCTAAGGGTTTGAGGTGATTTTAGGGGTGGATTTGAGGAAAAGAGAATTTAGAATAGAATTTGAAGGGAGTGTTGAGAGGATCCAAAAACATACAACACTTGGAGGAAAGAGTGAGTCTAAGTGCTTTCTATGTGGAGAGAAAGGACAGAAGGCAAGTTCATATCCATTGACCTTTGAGAACAAGAGATTGAGAGAAAGGAGAAGAATACTTGACTTGGGTTTGCATGTTGTGCACTCTTCACCAAGATTGGGAGGTAGAAGATCTAAGACCAAGGAGTTGTGTGAGGTTTGTGGAGTTGAAAGACATGAGTATAGTGGAGTAAAAGCACTTTTGGAGACTTTGGTGCAGTATTTTGGAGAGAGTCTTAGTACAACAACAAAAATACTACCACCTTCATTAGCTAGTTCTCAAAATTAGTGATGGAGATAATCTTTCAACTTATGGATAAACTATCCATGAGAGTTTGGGAAGGAGGACTTCTTGATATCAAAGCAACAATGGAATTATAATGTCTTGGAGGATGTTGGTAGTCACAAGGCCAACATCACAATGGACCAATTGATTGCTTTGAATCGTACTTTGAGAAAGGAACTTAGAGGTGGTTTAAGTTCTACAAGGAGCAAGAGGAAAAAGTTCCATTATCAATGGGGGTGGTAGATGCCAAGCCAGCACCATGGGAGGCTTATGAATACACTTCCAAGATTGATGTGAGAGTGAATGGTCACAATATCAAGGATGCATTGGTTAATGGAGGATCAGCAATGAATGTCATGTCAAAAAGGTTGATGAAGAAGTTGGGTATGATACCCTCAAGACCTTCAACATTTGTGGTGAGCATGGCAAACAAGCAACAAGTTTGACCAGTAGGGGTGATGGATAAGGTGGTAGTTTCAAATATGGGAGTTCAAAATCTCATGGATTTCTAAGTCTTGAAGGATTCAAGCTATGACTTACTTCTTGGGAGGCCATGGTTGAGAGCAACACACACAACTAATTAATAGCACAAAGGGTCCTTGAGGATTGGACCATCAAACCATAGAGTCATAGTTCCTGTGACTAACACCACCAACACTTCACATTAAAATACACCATCTTTTGAATCAGATTGGGAATCAGATTTTGAAGAAGGAGCTATAGGTGTGGACACAAGCATGGAAGAGGAGACTTCCACGGAGGAGGATGAATCTAAATCTGATTTAAATGTGTATCCCTTGTATGTAGTAGATTTTGCACCTAAGCTAGAGGTTTTGAAGGACCCAAATAAATCACCATTGACACTTGGGGAGATAGAGAGGAGGTTATCTACACTCTCAAGTATGGCCCAAATGTTACCAAGGAGGAGAAGGTGAGATTTGAGGAGATTTTCTGCAAGTTCATCCATGTGTTTGCTTTTAGTTACAAGGATTTGAAGGAAGTCACCTTGGAGGAGCACAAGATAGAGGTGGAGTCACATGCAAGACCAATCTGCCAAAAGCAACATTGCATTCCCACCAATATCTTTGGTTGTGAAGGAGGAGATTGATAAGCTCAAGGAGGCTAGATTTATCTTTGAGGTGGACAATTCAGAATGGGTGTCTCCAATTGTCATTGTGAAGAAAAAGAATGGCAAGCTTCGGGTTTGTGTGGATTACAAGAAGTTCAACATTGTTACTAAGAGGGACTACTACACATTGCCGTTCATTGATGAGATCTTGGAGGAGGTTGCAGGTCATGAGAGGTACAATTTTGGAGATGGTTTATAGTGGATATAACCAAATCAAGATTGCACCAGAGCATTAACAACTCCCCACATTCACCACACCTTCGTGAAGTTACACTTTCAAGGTCATGCCTTTTGGGCTTTGCAATGCTCTTGCCACATTCCAACAATTCATGAACAAGGTATTTGAATCTTTCATTGGGAAGTTTGTTGGAGACTTCATTGATGACTTTTGTGTCTATAGGAGCAAGGAGGAGCACTTTGAGCACCTAATCAAGGTCTTGCAATGCTTGGATGAGGCAAATGCATCACTCAACCCGAAGAAGTGCATTTTTGGATGCGAAGAAGGTCTACTTTTGGGGCACATCGTCTCCAAGGATGGAATAGCAGTTGGTCTTGAGAAGGTGAGGAAAATCTGAGACCTTCTATTCCCATCAAGCTTGACAAAGTTATGCCAATTCTTGGGGATGGTTGGGTACTAAAGGAGGTTCATCTTCTCATTTTCCAACAAGGCTTATGCATTGACCATCTACATGAAGAAGGGTGTAGATTACATGGTGATTTTGGAGGACAAGGAGGCTCTCAAAACTTTTGAGGAGCTCAAGCAATCCCTTGTTGTAGCTCCAATTCTTGCTAAACCTAATTGGAATAAGCCTTTCATCCTCTACACTGATGCTTTTAATGTAACTATAGGATGCAATCTTAGTCAATTAGACCAAGATAAGCATGATCATCTGATAGCTAATGCTAGTAGGTAGATGGTTCAGCAGAAAAGAACTACTCTATCACGGAGAGAGAAGTGTTGATAATGATCTTTGGTCTCAAGAAGTTTAGACACTACTTGATTGGAGAGAAAACCACCATTGTCATAGATCACAAGGCTTTGAGGTACATCTTCAACAATCCTAATATGGAAGGGAGGCTAGCAAGGTGGATGAGACTCTTGTCAGAGTATGACTACACCATTGAGGATAGGTCAGGAAAGAAACATGCAAATGCTGATTTGTTATCTTGGGCCTATGATCATGATGGAGATGGGCTAGTGGATGATTCCTTCTTGGAGGAGGAGCTCATGAAAATCTTGATCACTCAAGAGGTTCCAATGGAGTACAAGGAGATTATGGATTTTTTGACAAGAAGTAACTATCCAGAAAGGATGCATGCTAGGGAGAGGAAGTCCCTTGTAGCAAGATCTAGACCTTACAAAATGGTGGAGGATATTCTTTTTCACCAAGGAGCAGATGGTCTACTTCAAAGAGCAATGGGTAAGGAAGAGTCTATCCTACTCATAAAGGAGTTCCATGAAGGTTTAGTGTGTGGAGGACACTTTGCATGAAAGGTGAATGCTTTCAACATTCTAGATGCAGGTTATTGTTGGAGAGGAATTTCAAGGATTGTCTTAATTATTGCAAAATTTTTCATGTTTGTCAAGCTTTTGCTAGAAAATCTATTTCCACACCACCACTTAGATCAATTCTATTGCTAGGACCTTTTGAGAAGTGGGGAATTGATTTTGTAGGTCCTCTCAATAGAACACCAAGGAACAATTGATACATTATGGTAGTTATTAATTATCTTACCAAGTGGGTTGAGGTTAGATCATTGAGGGACAAGAATGAAGATAAATTTGGCAGATTTCTTTATAAATGCATTATCACTAGGTTTGGATGCCCTTTGGAGTTGGTTTCTGATAAAAACCAACTCCAAAGAGTTTACAAGAAACATCACTACAGCCATGCTATGACATTTCTCTATCACACATAGAGTAACTTGTGGTACCCACATTTTTTGTTTTTCTATGGTTAGTAGTGTTTAAGAGACAAAGTAGGCACGGAAAGTTGAATTGCGGACAAAGAATGGACGGAAGTGACTTCAAAGGAAAGCCAAAGAAGCTGACATCGGATCCGATGATGGAGGTACTCGGAAGAGGAGTATGCGGGAAAAAGTCTGAAGATCACCATCTTTGGGTTGGAAGACGCAGGAAAGACAAAGACCGTTTAACAACCTCTGTACGTGGCAAGAAAGTGCATTTCAAGAAACAGCGGGGACAAAAGAATCATGTCTTGACAGTGACCGGGAGTGCACGCAGAAGAGAGAAATTTGCAGATGAAATTGACTGAAGAATGATTGCAATTCGGGGCAATATAAAATTGCAACTGCGCAAGGGGAAGTTGAATACTCTAGTAAATTTCCAATTCCTTTGAGTAGTCGTCCTACAATAATGCGTGTCCGGAAGCCCATCGAGAGTGATATTTTCCAAAACCCTGAGGGAGTTAGAGTGTCTCGTCCAGGAGAGGGTCTTATTTTCCAACATCGTAGAACAAGAGAACAAATCATGGCAAAGAAGGTGGCCAACGCGCTGGCGGTAAGAGGTTTCACAATTCAAAGGGTAGATGTAGTGGTAAGAATCAAAGTCTTGATTAGACTTTGTATTACCTTTTTAGCATGGAACTGGAATTTCAGTTTCCCGAGAGTGATGACAGAGATCGCTGCCAATAATTGTGAGGAGGGTCCCGAGGTGGAAGGGAATAGAGGCAATCCGGCTCGATGGACTGAGTCGGATTGGAAGTTGGTATTGGGGAGAGAAGCCAAAGAACCAATGGAGATCACCTTCTATCGGAAGTGTGATGCTGCAGGGGAGACGGCGGAAATCCAAAATTTGTTCTTTGCTCCGAGAACCACGAATGGCTACAAGGTGGAGTCTTATCGGGACCCGATCCGAAGAAGTATTGTGGGGGTGATGATGGCCATGTTCAAGCCAGAACAAACTACCTACGTGAACATGCAGTAGGCCGTATTTTTCAATCAGATGTTTGCAGGAGTTCCAGTGAATTGGGCGAAGTGCTTTCATCACCGAATAAGGCAGATGGTGGTGAATTGGAGAACGGGCTCGCCACCGCATTATTTTGCACCGTTCGCAACTCACTTCTACTTTGGGCTGAATTTACTATCTGAAGACAAGCGTCATTGTATGGTGTCTCACATGCATCCCAATTTGAGACGGGAAGTAGACGATGAGGAGCGCCAGTATATGTTGCATCTTCGAGCAAATGACAAATACTTCATGAGGACGGGACAGTGGAAAGTCAAAGACATTACCAGTCCAAAGATGAAGAAGCGCAACAAACCCGAAGAAGCAAGGTCGCCGCTCATGCAAAGGAAGACTCGACGGCTGATGTTGAAGACGGCGAAGATCATAAAAGAGGCATCATCGGGATCGGAGTCTGGAGAAGAGACTGAGTCACAAGAAGAGGACTCGGAAGAAGAGGAGCTCACCTTGAAAATTGAGGAGTCAGGGAGCGAAAGTGATGGAGAGCCAGAGGTCTAGCAATTGGCAGCAGTAAGTGAGGCTTGTCAGACGATGATAGCAAACAAGTCAAGAGCAGAAGAGGAAGCAAAGAATCCCACGGGGCCGAGTTCAAGGGGCCAAGACAAAGAAAGCGCCGACACAATGAAGATACAAAGATTGCGACTTCGGATGAAGGAGCCGATGATAGAAAAGAAGACTCCAGACGAAGAGGGCAATGAAGAGGAAGAGCATTTCAGCGGGATATCCTATCTGACAAAGGTGGTAACACCACTGCTGGAACTGTTGAAGGAGCAAAGAAAAGAAATTCCCCAAGATTGTAGGAAGGGGATGAACGAATTACAGATGGTGAAGTATCTAGTAAGTGAAGTGAAGGAGTTGTAGGAGCAACAAGTCCAAAGAAGCGCGGAAGTGGAAGAACTTCGGAGGGAGGAATGCTTGGTGAAGAAAACGCTGACCCTGCTACAAGGAAGCTGCGCAGAGAAGGAGAAGGAATTGCAAAGGTGAGCTCGAGAATTCAAGGAACAATCAATGTGGCTCAATAAGATGAAGGAAGAAGTGAGCGATGTGCGCATCAAGAATGTTCATTTGAAGGTGATGACCATTGTAATGGAGCAGGAGTTGGATAGTTTGAAGAAGAGCACAGCGGGGAAAGATCAAGCATGGCAGAGGGAGTTAGCAGCCAGGCAAGAGGAAGAAGAACGATTACAAGAGCTAGTTAGAAGTGCTGAGTTACAGAGTACCCAGTATGCAAAGGAGAAGAAGATGCTTGCTGCGGAGTACGAAGACGAGCTGAAGATGTATCGTGAAGAACTGAAGGTAGAGCGCTCTTGAGGATATGAGTCGGAATCAGTAGGGGAAGTTGCAGGAAAGTTAAGAGCCATCTTAAGCACAGAGGCTGAAGGGAGATTGGAGGAAGCTCGCCTACACGAGTTGAAGTTGCTTGTGCAGGAAACTCGGAAGAGAAAAGCTAAAGATGTGGATATGAACACGTTGCTGATTCGGTTGAGAGAGCGTGTAGATCTGAAGATGTTAGAGGTAGAGAATAATATTAGTCTTAGACTAGATTTAGTTAATTCAGAATTAGAGAAGATTCGGAAGAGTGTGACAGTGGATACGAAACCCAATGTTGTAGAAGTAGGAATACAAGTGTCATCGGACTTGAGGATTGACACATTAGAGAAGAGTGGGTCAGGAGATAAGGGTGTAGATGGATTACCCATGAGCTCAATTGTAGATTGTAGTGTAGAAGTAGTAGAATTAGTAAAGGACTTGGCGGAATTCACCATACCCAAAGAAGGAGAAATAGTAGGAAGATCATTGGGTTTGGAAGCCGATGATGAGGTAGACATTGGATCGGGATAAGTATCATTTTTGAGATAGGAAGAGGCAGATACGAAGAGGTAGATTGTCACTTGGGATCACTAGGTAGGAAGAGATGTTAGGAAGCGGTGCCTAGGTAGGCAAGTCTGCCGTTTGCTTCAATATTTAAGGGGAGCATTCGCAGTCTTATGTTATTCAATATGAATATTTCTGAAGATAGATAAAGCAAAGTGATGTTCTCAATGCTCGTCGCTTAAGCTTAATTCCAATTGTCAATTTTGTGTTTGTGTTTGTGAGTGTGTGGAGAATTCCAAAGAGCAAGTCAGTGTATCTGTGGATGTTGGAATCTACAGCCTTGATCTTCATTTTGTGTGTTTGATCCTGAGTGAAGTGCATCGGAGCAATGCCTTGACAGATCTGAGAGGAATTGTAGTGTTGGTAGTATTTTGCATTTGTAAGTGCAGTACAAAGTTGATGTGAAGTAATTTCAATCAAGGAAGTTGTGCCTTCAGTGGAGGGGTGGAACACAATTCTGAGGCAAAATCGGTCTTTGCAGTGAAGTGCCATCTTTGGGAGAATCTGAATCATCATAATCAAGAGTTGTTTGGACAGAATTTGCTATGTTGTGATTATGTGTGTGTATTCATGACAAGTTGTCAAGATTGTGAGCTTGTTACTCTCTTTTGGGTGTAGTTTCTACCTGAGAGATTAAAGAAGCAACCAAGAAGAACTACGATTGTGACTTTTGTCTTCGTATTTGACCAATTCTGACTCGTATCTCTGCGGGAACAAACTTTACTTACCCAATTACCGCAAAAGTGATATTTGCCGGGTTGTCACATAACTACATCCTATAAGCCAAATTCCAATGGCTTGAAAAAGAGAACCAATCAGACCTTGTGCATGATGTTGACCAAAGATGCATAAATGGAGGGGACTAAACATCATTAGGACAAGAGGATTCATGCAGTTTTGTGGGAATATAGGACAACAATGAAGACTTCCACCTGATATTCTCCATTTCAAATGGTATATGGTATTGAGTCTACCCTACCCATTCACTTTGATCTTCCTAACTTCCAAAGCATTCATAAGAGATTGAAGAAAGCATAAGGAGGTGATGCAAAGAAGTCAAGGAAGGATCAACTCATGGAATTAGAAGAGGTAAGAGCAGTTGCTCTGGTTCAAGTGGAGCAAGCCCAAAGGAAACAAAAGGAGAACTATGATAAGAGGCAAGGCAAGAAGGAGGTGTAGCTTTTCAAAGAATGTGATTGGGTAATGTTGTTTGATTCCATTCGATTCAAGAGAGTGCAAATCAAGTTTTGCCTAAGTACTTTGGACCTTTCATAGTGGAGAAGGTGTGGGGCAATTACACCTATGATCTCAAGGTGTTGGGAGGAAGACACTTTGATAGAATTAACCATGATAAGTTGAAGATGTAGCATACAAGGTAGAGAGATATTCACTTTGAGGACAAAGTGAAAACTTAGTCCAGAGGTAAATATAACACCCATTTGTGCATGTGTGTGGTATTATGATATTTAGCTTAGTATTACAAATACTTGAGAGATATTATTTATATAGAGATAAAGGATGGTCTACATTAGTCATGATTAGCTAGTTAGTCATAGCTAAGATAGTGGGGACCTTACTTTAGAGGAAGTGGAAAAGGCGAGCAACACTATTTTGGATTCTAGTGTGTTGACTCAGTATTATTCTTAGGTGTTTGGCTTTGAGGAAAGAGTTGAGAACTCTTGGGCCTGCAAGCCTTTTTGTTTTGGATTCTTCTATAATCCAAGGATAACCCATGTGAAGGAATCCTTGACTTACTGGTTGGGTCACGATAAGATCACATGCTTAGTGGAATATGCTTATGTGAATGAATATTCTTTTATACTTTTTGACTTTACTTGACTTTTAACCTAGTAATTTGAGTTACTCCAGTAATTAGTAACTTTGGTGCATAACTATTTCACAAGTATATAAAAAAGTGGTGAGGAGGTACTCATGATCATTTCATTTGCAATTATCTCTCTCTCATTGAGTTCTCTAGTGAGCAATGTCTTGAGTCTTGGAGTGTTAGCCTTGGAGAAGTATGATTGAGTTGGGGTTCCTTGCCTTCTTAGTCCATGGTGTGCTACCATAATAGCCATCAGAGGTTCATCCTGAGTGAGAGATAGGCTGGCTCACAGATCGTGGTACCTTCCTTCTATATAGGAGATTTGACCTTGTCCTACACTCATTGGTGACACAAAGGAATATCAAGTCAAATGTTTTCTCCAAAAATGCATCCATGGTACTCGTTATCCACATGTAGAATATCTTGTACATTGGAAAGGGTACCTACTATATGAGGCAACATGGGAGCTAGCAGCCAACTTGACCAATGCACCGATGTTAGTGAAATGTTTTGAGCAACAACTTTGCAACAAGAACATTGCGTCTTAAAAGAGAGGAGGTTTGTAATACCAATAGCTAGACATATCATCTAGAATAGAAAATTGGCTTGGTAATTTCTGGAAGGATTTTATGTATGATGTGCTAGGTAGATCAGATAAAGGTATCACCAAAAGAGTACTTCTACTAATAGAGCAAGAGCCAAAAATAGCTTGAATTTGTAATACCAAAAGCTAGATGTATTATCTAGAGATGCAAAATTGGCTTAATAACATCTGGAAGGATGTTATGTATGATTGGCTAGGTAGACCAGATAGAGATGTCACCAAAAGAGGACTTCTACTAATATGGTAGGAGCCAAAAATAGCATGGAAACTTTAGAGCCAATTTTGGAGGCCTAAACGGATGAATTAGGCCTTAAAAATGTGCAAATTCCTCTTCATGGAAGGTAAGATGACCTTCCTTCCCCACCGAGTTTGTCTTATCAAGAGCTTTCCAATGGTACCTCATCCACATGATTTGGAGATTCCTACAGGAAGATTCTCTAAAGATTCCCTCCAATCAAAGATGGTTTGACCAACCAGATAGTGTCATGTCACCCATGCATACAACCAATCTAAGGGTAGAGCTTGCTTACATTTCACAAATCCATGTATCTGATCCAAGGGTGGAGCTTCCCTTGGAGGAGTCCTCTTTGCTATATAATACAATCAAGGTGCTCCTTTGGGGCATTGGAGGTTGAATGTGAAATTGTTTCTTCTTCTATGTTTCTCTTCAAGTCTCCTATCCTCAAAAGATTACTCTTGGTAACTTTAATAGCTCTTTCTAGATTGGTCATCCTCACCATGGGATCAATATTAGAGATGATGGAGAAGATGCTTCAATCCTACCATGAGCTGCATGGAGAAATCATAGATTACTCCACTTTGCTTGGACATATTCACCGCACCATGCAAGGAGCAATGAGAAAAGGCAAAAGTGCATGAGTAAGCAGCCAAGATTTTTGCAAAATATGTAGCCAATGGAATGCATAACAATGATTTGGCATAGGAGGTGGCTTAACTAAGAGAAGAAGGAGAAGCCATGGCAAAGAAATACTCCAAGGAAGCAAAGAAATGGTAAGATGAAGAAAAGGCCCCTTGCCAAAAAGAAGACCACTATTAGAGGCAGTTCATCAAGCAAATGAAGGCTTGGGAGGAGGAGATTAATGCCCTATGGGGAAAGGTTGAGAAGACAAAAGTAGCAATGGTCACCATGGAGGTGCAACATAATTAAGACCAATACATTGCCAAAGTACAGGTCCACAAGCTTGCCATGATATTGAAGGAGAAGGAGAAGGAGATTTCATGGTTATTTGGGAATAAATGCTAGTCAAGCTACAAGAGATCCAAACACAACTAGATGAAGAGAGTGCCAAGATCTTACCAAAGATGGAGATGATGCAAGATCAATTGGTAGGATAGTTGAAGAAGTAGTAGAGACTCATATGCAAAAGTTGGAGGGAGTTGAGATCCAAAGTACATGCATTAAAGGCATAGGTGTACATGGATAAGCACTTCAATAAAAATTTTGACATGCTCTACAAGCACATCAACAAGAAGTTTGAGGAGTCCACAAAGATCCTACTTGAGTTGATTAAGAAATACACTCCAAGGATAAACCTCTTGATCAATGTTTGTAGGCGCAATGTTAGTTCTTTGCTACCAAGTACCAAGACAAACTCCTAGCCAAGGGAAAGTGTAAAAGACTAAGTGTATTATATACCTTTGGCTTGAATTGACCTTGGGCTAAAAAGAGCTTAGGTGAGAAACTTTAGGATAATTTTATAAGCCAAAGATATTCATTATGAAAGATAAATTCAAATTTGAGTAAGAAAAATCAAAGAGCTATTTTGAGTTGGCCATGGATGCATAGGCAATTCTTAAATTAGCATGTAAAGAAAGATAGGATTAGTAAAAAGGATTTGTGATGAGCAATGTAGGTGTAATTAGAAGATTTCTTGCATCCCTTAGTAGCCAAATCTCTTCATCAAGAAATAGGAAATTGTATATCTGGGTTGCAACCCTATGTAAATTTGTTCACTTTTCATAAAAAAAGTATTGGTGCAAGGATCTCCACAATCCTTAGTCTTGATTTTCCACACCTTGCCTCTTTGATTATATGCTTGGTCAAGTAGAGGTAAGGAACACTGGATTAGGATAGATGCTTGAGTACTTGAATAAGGAACTCACATTAATTAGGGCAAGTTATCCTTGACATTTTGAAGAGCATTAGAGCATTGGAAGTACCACTGAATAGGAAGTCAAGTAGATAGTAAATTTCACAATTTTGTAGAATTGTGCCTTGAGAGAAGTGCAATAGGTGAAATCCTCAGAGTGATTGGACCTTTAAGATGAAACCAACCTATGAGGTGGAACCAACCTTTGAGATGAAGTGTCATTTGAGATGGAATTGGCCTTCAATGTAAAGAGGCTCTTCAAGGTGAAGAGGCCCCTTGGGCATGAAGTGATTTGTGAAAACTCAACATGTATCACTTTTGTAGTAATGTGTGAGTAATCATTCATTCCCACATAAAGATACAGGTCAAGAATGTTCAAATACAAAGTAAAGGTAACTTTATAGTTCTCTTTTTAACATCTTTAATCTCTTGGGCAAAAACAACACCCAAAAGAGAGTAAAAAATGCTCATTAGAGGTCTTGCCACAAATAATTGCCACTCAAAATCACAATTCTTTGGTTACATTTCAAATTGGCATCAATTATGATGATTCAATTGATACAAAAATGGCTACTTCACCACAAAGTGACTTTACCTTAGAATAATATTCAACCCCTCATCAAAGGTACAACTTCCTAGTTCAAAGTGACTTTGCATGAGCTTATTGTCTACAAATTCAAATGATAAAAATTGACAATACTATAGTTCTCATAGATCTGTTAGGGATTGCTTTGGATGCACTCCTCTCAAGATCAAACATAAAAAATAGAATGTAGAATCATAAAATCCAACATCTAATGATCTCTCAATTGCAATCTAAATCTCTCCATAAACTTTTAGATAATAGATTTAGCTAATATTTAGAATTAAGCAAAATGATGAGCACTTTATCAACACTTTGCTTTAATCATTCTTTTGCTCATTATTGAAAATAGTGTACTTCAAATGGCTGCTCTAAATAGCCAAACCACTTGGAAGTTACAAAATTGACCTAAACTACTTAATTGTTACAACTATTTTCTATTTTGTTGTAGATACAAAGTGACTCTACTTACAAAGCCACCACTTCAGATCTGTAACCACTACTTTGTTCAAGTAATCAAATTTGCAAAGTATGGTGAAGTAAATCAGTCTACATGCCCTTTAATTCTTCCTTCATGTTCTTGAAAGCCTCCTTTTTCTTTGACAATTCTTCTTTATGGCGCTCCAAATACTTGGTGTGTTGGTCATAACTACCTTGCAGGTCAGTCAGGCATTCTTATCAAACAATAGCATTGATGTAAAGTACCTCAGCTTTGTGATGCCTTTGGGCCAAACATCACCTTCAGCTAAGTCACCTCCACACTCAATGCCCTCACCATCTACAGCTCATTTATCACCTCCAAATGCTCTACCTTCACTTCTTGCATCCATTCTTGTAAATGCACAATAGATGTAATACCAAGAGCTAACCATATGATCTAGATGTGAACTTTGGTTTGGTAGCATCTAGAATGATGTTACACATGATGGTCAAAATAGTTAAGATAAAAATGATGGTCAAAATATTCCAGAAAAAAATATCACCAAAAGAGTACTTCTACTAATAGGGCAAAAACCAAAATAGACTTGAGAACCTTAGAACCAATAGCTAGATATATGATTTAAAGGCGAGAATGGTTTGGTAACATCTAGAAGGATGTTACACTTGATGGACTAAACATATCAGAAAGAGGTATCACCAAAAGGGGACTTCTACTAATAGAGTAGGAACCAAAATATGCCTGAAATATTTGAAGGCAATTTCGAAGGCCTAAACGGATGAATTAGGCCTCAAAAATATGCAAACCCCCCCTCCCAACAGAAGAAAGGCTGGCCTTCTCTCCCCCTGGTTTGTCCTGTCAAGAGTTTTGTAATGGTACCTTACTCATGTGATTCTAAGACTCCTACAGGAAGATTTCCTAAAAGATTTCCTCTGGTCAAAGCTTGTTTGACCAACCAGATAGGACCTAAACCAACATGTCACCCATCCAAGTAAGTAATCCAAGGGTGAAGCTTGCTGACATGTCACCTATTTGTATGCCTAATCCTATGGTGGAGCTTCCTTGGAGTAGATCCTCCTTGCCTATATAATAAAGAGAAGGTGCTCCTTTGGGGCACCAAATGTTGAGTGTATAATCGGTATTTTCTCTCTTCTTATGTCCTTGGAGTATTACAATGGTATCAAAGCAAGTGTCTTAGTCTGAGAGAGTGGATCACCCCTCTTGGAAGAGCACAGATTACTAAAAATGAGTAATTTGAGGTGGAGAACATAGAGTAATTGCTAAACGTAGGATGGATTTTAGAGAGCGGATGGGATGGATGCACCGGGAGGACAATTTCCCGCACCTAGCTTTCCATTCTTGAATCCATTCCACATCAAGGTTATGTATATCTAGCGTAGCAAATGAAGGTATTGCTAGTTTATCACTTTGGTGCAGAATTCATGGACATGGTGATGAACTCACCAAACCCGGTGATTCTACCTGTGGTGATATATAATAGAGAGTGGGATTTGACAATATACATTCTATTATGATGATATGGATGTGAATGTCCCAAATCCTTTCCCTTTCAACATTCAAGTAGAAATCCGTTTTGTAGTGAGACCAAAAGTTATGTTTAGAGATTTTGTGGTTAGGAATTTTGGCGAGGAGTATTCTCACTGAGTGATAGCTTTTGAGGTCCCAATGGTAGTTCCGATAGTTTGTGTGCTTTCCAGAGTGATCATATTGACTCTGTATTGAAGTAGACATTAGCAATTAAGTGTTGCAAGAACCATGGATCCGTAATTGCAAGAGCTGGTGCAAGGAATGCAAGGGATGTTGAATGAATTTTGAGAGATTAAGATGACCATGAAGACATTACAAAGTCAAGTGCAAATCTTCAAGCATGATCAAACCATGCAAGAAGAAGAGCCGTCGCAAAAACCAATACCTGCAATTGAGGTACTTGGAGAGGCACTTTTGCCTACAAACCCTATCAACAATGAATCCACATTGCTACTCCGGATGAAGAAGACCTGCAACATCAAGCCTTACAAGGGGTAACATATGATGGGAGTAGTGGAAAATTGGATCTCAAGAATGAATCGATATTTCTGATTGTTCTCAATAGAGATCACAGAGCATGTTGCAAGTGTGTTTGCATGTGGGTACTTGACCGATAAATCCCTCACATGGTATGATGCTTAGGAACAATCCATGTTGGCAGAGAGAAGGAAGGTCACGTAGACAACAATGCAAGAAGGATTGCTAAAGAATGTCTAATCGATGGATTGTGTGCAGATGGCTCAAACCCGACTATGGGGATTGAGACAAAAGAACAACATACAAGAGTATGTGGAGGCATTTCAGGATCTACAAGTTGCAATAACCGACATGAGTCCAAAAGAGGTTTTTGACAATTTCAAAAAAGGGTTAAAGGAGCGTATTCACCAAGAAGTCATGGTGCAAAATCCTCGCACGGTATTTGAAGCCATTGCTTGTGCGCAAAGAATAGCAAGAGCATTAGGTGGAGGTGAAGGAGTAGTTCTACCTCAACATTATTGGGCAAAAATGCCACACATGGGTGGACCAGTACCGATGGAATTGGGCAACCTTTGATTTCAAGATCGAGGAGCATGACCGCTTCAAGGGAAGCATGGACAGGTAGAAGAACAAAGAGATGGAGTCCCACAAGGAGAAGGAACTCAAGGAGAACAACACCGTTGTTACAATTATGGCCGTATTGGGCACATATCTACCAACTATCGCACTCGTTTCCCTAGAGGCCCTTGACCTTCGTACAGGCGATCTTTGAACAACATGGAGAGGCACATTGAAGAAGAGGAGGTGGAAATCACTTCATAAAACAAAGATTGCCAGTAAATGTACCTTGTGGCCTTACTGGCCAATAAGGAAGCTCAGAAGCAAGGGAAGGAAGAAGACCAATGCGCAAAGATCCTGAAAGGCAACCTCACAATTGATTGTCATGAATGGAGTCCTAGAAGCCAATCAAGTGAGAGTATTAATTGATCTGGGAGCAAACAAAGAGGATTGAGTCATTACCTTGATGGAGTAACACTCTTTGCTCTTTGTAGGAGAATATCATGAAGCAATTGAGTGGCAAGTTACAATTAGCTCGTTATGATGCAATCTCAAGCATACCATGGATGGAGCATTACAACCTTATGGTAGATTGGAGGAAGAAAGTACTGAGAACCCACCAATGGTCAATCATTGGGGTTAAAGAAAAATTGTACAAGTAGGAATTGCCTCTATATGTCATAGGGATAGCAATTGTTTGTAAGACCAATAGATGTTTCATGGGTCTAATAAGAGAAGTCTAGAGTGCACAAATTGATGGACAAATTCTTGAGAAATTGAAGGCTATGGTGGATGAATTTCAAGATGTCTTTCTTGATGATCTACCCTTAGGATTACCACCAAAAGGGAGAGTAGATCATAAAATTCAGACACTCTCGGGGAAGATACCTCCTTGTAAGGCCCCATATTGCCTATCACTTCATGAGTTGGAGGAGTGTAAGACTCAAATTGAGGAGATGCTGCAACAAGGGTTCATCCAACCTGGCGTATCACCATATGGGCCTTCTATCTTGTTTGTGAAGAAGAAGGATAGTACAATGCACATGTGCATTGACTGTCAAGGTCTTAATCAGCAAACAATGAAGAACAAATACCCCTTGCCTTGCATGGATGACCTGTTTGATCAACTCCATGGAGCAAGATACTTTACCAAATTAGACTTGCAGAGTGGTTACAATCAACTCCAAATTGTAGAGGAAGATGTGTACCAAACTACCTCTTGAAGGTAGTTATGGTATGGCCACTTTGAGTATCTTGTGATGCCTTTTGGCCTCACCAATGCACATGCCACTTTCATGAGTCTAATGAATGACATATTTTGTCCATACTTGGATAAGTTTGTTATCTTCTTGGATGATATCTTAGTATATAGTAGCACAATGACGGAACACAAACAACATCTACAAGAGGTCCTCCTGATTCTAAGACAAAATCAATTGTATGCCAAATTCTCAAAGTGCAATGTTGGCAAGTCTGAAGTAGACTACTTGGGGCATAGAGTAAGTGCAGAGGGCATTCACGTATTGATGGATAAAATGGAGGTCATTCAAAAATGGAGTGCCCCAAAAGATCAGACTCAACTCAAGAGCTTCTTGGGGTTGACGGGATTCTATCATAGATTGTCAAGGACTTCTCCAAGGTGGCACAACCTTTAACGGCACTACTTGGCAAGGGGAAGAAGTGGACATGGGGAACCGCACAAGAGTTGGCCTTTCAAGAATTGAAAGCCGCCTTGCTACATGCACCAATCTTGAAGTGGTATGACCCAAAATGTCCAATCAGATTGGCTACAAATGCATCAGGCGTAGCAATAGGAGCAGTCCTACAACAAGAGTGGCATGATGGATGGCATCCAATTGCATAATTCTCTCAAAAGTTGTTACCAATAGAGTGCAACTACCACACCACAGAACGAGAAGAGCTAGCCATTGTTTTGGCAACCAAGCATTGGAAGCACTATCTGGGCAAGAAGGTATTTGTCGTAGAGATAGAACAAAAACCTCTAGTTTACCTTGAGACGTAGCAGGATCTATCTCATTGCTAGATTTGTTGGGTAGAGTGGCGATAATGCTTCAACATGACAATCACCTATGTGGAAGGTAAGAAGCAACTTGCAAATGCATTCACCCGCATGCCAATGGTAACAACTTGGGGGTAGAGGTAAAGATTAATCCTAAATTTTGGCCAAAGATTTTGGTTGCTACAAAAACTGATTCACATGTTGAAGAAGTGCAATCATCCAAAGGCATCACCAACAAGACCTTGGATGCAGTCCAATGCCATTACTATTGGCCCAAGATGAGCAACAACGTGATGGACTACGTGTGTAGATGCCTGCTTTGTCAACAGAACAAAGCTTCTAATCAAGCTCTTGCAGGGCTCCTTCAACCTCTTCCCACTCCTACCCAACATTGGGAGCAAGTGAGTATGGATCTCGTCTGTGAATTACCCAAGACCATCTTAGGGTTTGACTCCATTGTGGTCTTTGTGGACCGCCTCAACAAAATGATTCATGTATGCTCTACCACCAAGGATGTGACCGCTCCACAACTAGCTCAATTATACTTAGATGTATTCTTCTCTCACCATGGCTTGTCATCGATAGAGGCACTCAATTCACCAATTTGTTTTGGCGAACACTCTTTCGCTTCTTCAAAACCAAGTTGGCCATATCCACAACTTACCACCCATAGACAGATAGCCAAATAGAGCATGCTAATCGCACGATTGAAGACATGTTATGCGGCTTCACCTTAGAAGAGCAAGAGAGGTGGGACACACTACTCCCATTGGTGGAATTTGCTTACAACAATTCAGTGAATGCATCCACCCAGGTCACTCCGTTCTTCCTCATGTATGGTAAGCAACCCTTCACACCTTCTAGCTTGATGAAGATCTGTCCAGTGGCTACCAAGGTCAATGCAATCAACACATTTGTTTCTAGAATCCAACAAGGTGTGGAGAGCGCCAAGCACAAATTACGGATTGCACAAAATTGACACAAGTAGTATGTCGATGCACACCAGAGGCACATGGAGTTCAATGTTGGGGATCAAGTATGACTATCAACAACTAACCTCACATTAGTTTGACCTTGTAAGCTCAGACCTCATTTTATTGGGCCTTTCTTGATTCTTCATTGCATTGGCATTGTGGCCTATCATCTTGAGCTACCACCACACATGAAGATCCATCCACTGTTCCATGTTTCCCTAATATGTAGATATGCTCCCCAATCAAGCTAGGGTCATCATTCCACACAAGACATTTGACCTTGTCTGACACTCATTGATGGCACAAAGGAATATGAAGTGGAGCATATTCTCCAAAAATGCATGCGTGGTACTCGCCATCTACAAGTAAACTATCTAGTATAGTGGAAATTTTACCCCCTCTATGAAACAACCTGGGAGTCTGATGCCGATTTGACATATGCACCGGTGTTGGTGCAAGCATTTGAGCAACAATTGCACAACAAGGACGTTGTGTCTTAGAAAGAGAGAGGTCTATAATACCAAGAGCTAGCCATATGATCTAGATATGAAATTTAGTTTGGTAATGTCTAGAATGATGTTATACATGATGGTAAAAATAGATCAGATAAAAGTATCACCAAAAGAGTACTTCTACTAATAGGGCAAAAACCAAAATAGACTTGAGAACCTTAGAACCAATAGGTAGACATATGATTTAAAGGTGAGAATTGGTTTGGTAACATCTAGAAGGATGTTACACATGATGAACTAAACATATCAGAAAGAGGTATCACCAAAAGGGGACTTATATTAATAGAGTAGGAACCAAAATATGCCTGAAATCTTTGAAGGCAATTTTGGAGGCCTAAACGGATGAATTAGGCCTCAAAAATGTGCAGATCCCCCCCCCTCCCCCCCCCCCCAAATAGAAGAAAGGCTGGCCTTCCCTCCTCCTGGTTTGTCCTATCGAGAGCTTTCTAATGGTACCTTACGTGATTCTAAGACTCCTACAGAAAGATTTCCTAAAAGATTTCTCCGGTCAAAGCTTGTTTGACCAACCAGATGGGACCTAAACCAACATGTCACCTATCCAAGTAAGTAATCCAAGGGTGGAGCTTGCTGACATGTCACCTATTTGTGTGCCTAGTCCTATGGTGGAGCTTCCTTGGAGGAGATCCTCCTTGTCTATATAATAAAGAGAAGGTGCTCCTTTGGGGCACCAAATGTTGAGTGTGTAATTGGTGTTTTCTCTCTTCTCTTGTCCTCGGAGTGTTACAATAGAGGACATACACCAATAGAAAAATAATAGTTTATTTCAAATAGTTCACTCCTTGGAACATTTTTCCTTCCAGTACTCCTTCATCTTAAGACATGGATGTCTATACCTTGGCCTAAAGTCAAGATCTCCTCACCTTTACATGAATTCCTTCCAAAATTTCTTCCTCCACGGGTTCACTTGGCTTGACTTGAATTGCCTTGGCAGTGCAGCAAGATCAAATTCCCTATTGGAATACCATCCTTAGCTCTTGCTCCCTCTCCTTTGGAATGTCATATTTTGACAAGTCCATGCACAAAGCATCACTGCCTTCCATGCATTTGATCTCCTTGTCAAATTATTGATTTGGTTTGTCATCTATTGTTTCTCCAATTGTTTGTTGCAGTTTAGGCTTGCCTTTGCCCCCATTGCTTGACTCCCTACTCTTGAGGGTTAGCTCTTCTTTGGACTCCTCTGAGTTGGATTTTGCTTCTTCTACTCTGGTCCTTGAGGACAAGTTGACCATGGCCACTGCTTGGCTTGAGTTCAATCATCTGGCAGTTTTACTTTCAATTGGGAAAACAATATCCTTGGGTCGGATCCTTTCGTTGGCTTTGGTATTGGGACTTATATTGTCTTGTTGTGTCCCATCTTGGCAAATTATTGATCATTCTCCCTCATCTTTGCCATGTATTGTGTCTCTTCTTGATCCATGACTTGTTGTAAGTTCGGTTGGAAGTGTGACACCATACTTTGTCATTCCTCATAGGTGAGCAGATTCAATCCCAAGTAGAAGTGTGCAAAAAAAGGTACAAATCAGTGTGGTGGTGGCATATCTATTTTCCATTGCCCCACCATCTTTTTGGTTCATTAATAAAAGCAGTCTGCCTAGTTCATGCTCACTCTTATGAACATCATATGGAAGAATACTGCCTATTGCTTCATCATGGCCATCACTGCCCCAATGATACTTCACCTCATTGGGTCCACATAAGTGTCCACCTTATACCCATTGTTATTTTGTGGCTCATTAGAGGACACCCTCAACTCATCTATTTCCTCCAAAGGATCACACTTTCTATCAAAGGTGATCCGCATAGGCTCTCTTGCATCATTTCCCAACACCAACTCTAGTCCACTTCAATCTACTAGGTGAGGTTTCCTCTTTTCCTCTTTGCACTTGGACCTTCTTTGTAGTTGATTGCGGCCAAAATTTTGTCATGAATCCAAGAAAACTTATTTCCAATTCCATGGGAAGGAAGTGATCCAAAGTTGGCTTAGAACTTCAAATCAGGCAATCATGTCTACGCTCATAATAGCAAGATTTTTGACTGAGATGGAAAAAACCTAGTGAACTCCCTTGAGTGGCATCCTTACTCTCTCTTCCTCACTTGGCTTCATGCAAAAGACCCCATGAGTTGGCTTGCAAGTTTACTCCAATCCCATGGACTACATGAATTAATAGGGCAAACTTGATTCAACATTGCAAAATTCCCTTTGCCAAGTCTCAATTTTATATTTCTCTCATTCATAGTTATTCTTTAGTTAAACTCATTCAAAAATCATGCCTTATGCATGTTTAATCTTGTCACTTTTGAATATATCCTCACAGAAGGTAACTATTCATGAGAAGTGTACTTTCTAAGTTGGTACGACCTGAGTCAAGCTTGTAGTTGAAGATCCTTGGATTGGGTGTCTTCACCTTGATGCAAAGTATCCACTCTTTGGATCTTCCATTCTTTGAAGTCCAATCCGAGGCTTTTTCTCCTCAAATACAAAGTCAGCTTCCTTGAGTAGGATCACATTTCCTACTTAGGATCCAAATCTGCCAATTTCCTTCATCTAACTTTCTTTTCTACTTCAAAATACACTTCCTATCCTAAATCTGCCAAAAAAATTTTTGGGTACCACCTCAAATGTGAGCATCCCCACAAACATTGGTTGGGTTCTTGCTTCTACTCCGGTGTCTATGGTCTATGTCTAATGATGTACTTGCCAACCATTCACTCTAATGGTGAAAGGGTTTCCTTCCAAATATGCCAATTGAATAAAACTATTCTCAAAAATGTGCATCACTCGGTAGGCCATATCTACCTTAAATGTAACATCCATGGAAAGAATATTTGACAATTGTCATATAATAGTACAAAATTGCCTTCACAAGTAGTGATAAGCCATAACCTCTTATCATGCCTATCCTTCTGTTGGGCTTATATTTCTCATGTAGTTTGCAGTGCATGAGCTTACTTCTCTTCCAGCCAAATCACCTATTGAAACCAAAGATCCTTACTTTCTTCCTCCAACAACCATTCCTCAAACATGACACAATATGATTGTACTTCAATTGGTAATATTGGTAATATTTGATGCAATCCATATGTTAAGAAATACAGAGTCTGCTTAGGGGTGATCTTTCTAGTTGTCCTATATGCCCACAAATCCATATGTAACTTTGTATCCTAATCATAGGTAGAATTGACTACTACTTTATTTAGAATCTTGCAAAGTAACATGTTAGCTTTCTTTGTCAACCCATTTGCTTTTGGGTAGCAGGGAGTTGTCTTATGATGTTTGATTTGAAAATATTTTGTTAAAGCCTCCACAAGTGAGTTCACAAAATGAGTCCCCCGGTTGCTAACTAACTCTAGAGGACACCCATATCTAAAGATGATGTTTTGGAAGAATTATGCTACTATTTTTGCATCATCTTTTTGAGTTGCCTCTGCCTATAGTTACATAATCAATACATACTAAAATGTACCTTTTTTTGGTGAATCGGGTAACATTTTGAATTGGACCCATATAATCAATACCCCATTTCTCAAATGGAGTCTCTAAGGGGTAGTAGTACACAGGGGTTTCTTTGTATGCTGACAAGCATCATAGCTTTTGATGTAAGCTTGTGTATCTTTATACATCATAGACCACCAGTATCCTATGGCAAGGATTTTCTTAACTATTTTTCTCAATGCATAATGACCTTCCAATGGCTCCAATTGCAAGGATTCTATTACTCCATCTACCTCATAGGTTTCCAAGCTCCTACAAAGCATCTCATCTTCACTCATCTTAAACAAATTGTTATGCTTGAGGTGATATAGTTGGATATTTTTGAGTAAGATTGCACTTTGTTCCGGATCTAGTTCCTCAAGACATTGACATGTATGCAAATAATGATATTTTGCTGCATATCTTGTACTTCTTATGGCCATTAAATGATATAGATCTTTAATAAGGAAATGGTCATCTATATCTAGGCCCTATAATTGGTTTTCCAACCTGGATCAAAAGTCTACATTTGCATGCAAAGCTCCCTTCCTCACTTATATTGTATATGTGAATTCTTGTAGTAGTAGATCCAACATGCAATTTGCCTTGACAAGTCAGCTTCATTTACTAAGTATTGTAACACATAGTGATCCACATGGAAAAAAAAACTCATATCTTAACAAGTAGTGTCAAAATTTCTTGTAGGCATACACCATTTTTAGTGCTTCATGTTATGTAGTGGTATAATTTTTCTCTACAATTGACAACTACTTGGTGGCATAATAAATAGGATAATCCTTCTTCTTTCATCCTTTTGGCTAAGCACTACTCCTATTGCCATAGATAAAGTATCCATATATACATGAAATGAGGCATCCTAATTTGGAGCTCTCATGACTAGTACTTCCACTAGTTTCATCTTCAATACCTAGAATGCCTCTTCTTGCTTTAATGTACACAAATAGTCTTTGGATTTCTTAAGTAACTTGGTTAATGGTGTAGCCAAGACTCCATAACTAGCAACAAATGCATATAATATCTGACATGCCCAAGAAAGCTTGTAACTCCCAAATATTTTTGGGATATTCCAAGGCTTTTATAACCTTAACCTTCTTAGTGTCAACTTCTATTCTTCAGCTTGACACCCAATGTCCCAACATGATTCCTTCTGTCATTGTGGGAAAAAAATTTCTGGGTGTAAGGACAAGCCTACAACATAAAACCTATCAAACATTTGGTGGAGGTAATCCAAGTGCACTTCTCTCTGTACAAACACATAGAGGTCAACAATAAAGACTTCCACAAACTTCCAAAAGAAGTCCTTAAAAGTAACATTCCTCCTCTATTGAAACACAGTATAGCATTACACAACGTGATTGTAATCATATGTATCAACAATAAATGTAGTTTTGTCCTTGTCTTGTTCTCAAATGGACACATGGTTATAGTAAAAAAATCCATTGAGAAAACTATAGCAAGGGTGGCATTCTAATTGATCTAAAATTGTATCCATAAAGGAAAGGGATGATAGTACTTCCTCATGACTGCATTAAGCTTACAAAAATCTTGGCACATCCAAATTTTTCCTATCTTCTTCTTCAAAACAATCACAATTGGAGATATCCATTCACTACTTAAGACTAGAAATATAATTCTGGCCCCCAAGTATTTATCAATTTCATCTTTCACAAGGAGTGAGTACTTTGGGTTCAATTGGTAGCACTACTAAATTGGAAGTGCACCTTCTATCAAATCAATCCAATGCTCCCTAAATTTTTTGGGAATTCTAAGCATTTGATCAATTGACCAGGCAAAGACATCATGGTATTCTTTAAATAGTTGAGTATAATCTTTCAATTCCTTGGGGATGATGGTCTTGGATATTCTTAGCACGTTTTTCTCTTCCAAGATCACTTCTTGACAGTCATCAAGATGGATGACTCCTTCTACATGACTGATTTGGCTCAGGCCAAGTCAAATGGAGTTGTAACCCACTTCCTCCAAATCACTACTACCTAAGGACACATCATACATGTTTTCTGCTTTGACATCCACTTTGTAGCATTCCAAATAGTTCACCTTGATTTCTTGGTCCAAATCTTCCAAAGATGAGGAAGATGAATCCTTAGATTGGTCTTCATCTTCATACAATGTAGTTTCCCCAAGGTGGGAAATCTTCATCCAACTGACCATCACCAACTGATGATCCACAAATTGAACATCCTTAAACCTCAACTTTTGTTGATGCCAATCTACCACAACATGTGCACTATACAACCATGATTTGCCAATCAATAAGGGATTACCAATCTTGGTCATTGGCCAAAGTACAATATGGTTTAATCTGAAAGTTACTCCTCTAATGATGGTCACTATATTGGACAACATTCTCAAAGGTCAGCATCTTGACTGAATGGCAAAATTTAGTATCCTTGGTGTAGGTTTGAAGGTATGATATCCCAAACTGTTTGTAGTATCTTTTGTCATTACATTGACACCTAAACCCAAATTAACAGGTAAAGATGTGATTATGCAACCAACAATCTCCATGTCTACCATTGGATCCCAAATCTTCCTATTCAATTTGATAAATGGCGGGTAGATCTTTCTTGATGATCTTACACACTCTCTTAAGAACTAAGCTTAATTGTTTCTTATACAACTTATTATCTTCCCACAATTGCTTGAATGTCATATTTGCTGGAGGGGGTGCTAAATTTTCCACAATATCATATTGGGGTACCCCTCTAGCTTTACCTTCTTCTGCCTCATGGTTAAGTCCCCACCCCGATCTGAGGTAGACTTGGGTCTCTTAAGTATGGTGATTGGAGTGGACTTGTTCTGATCCTAAGTCACTTTGGGTTTACTCAATTTGTCTCAGATGAGATCTTTGACCTTGGCTTGGATGTCAACTTCAAACACCAAAGGGATCTCTTTCTAAACTTCCTTGAAGTTCATGTCATGGCCTCTTTGCACGGCTTTGTTCACATCCTTCTATAGTGCTCTTACTTTAGCCTTGGCCAAGATCTCCTCCTCCTTAGCAAACAGGATGGACTTGGGATGAAACCACTCGCTCTTCCAAGAAGAGGCCAAGGCAATGCTTACCTCCTTGGGATCACATCTCAACTCTCAATATGTCAATATCCAGCTATTCCTCCTTCAAGGCTAGATTCAATTCATTTGGAACTACTTCCTCCAAAGTAATACAATTTACAATGACATCTCTTTTTGCTTGTGGTAGGGGATGTTCTTGTGGTGTCTATACATATCTCAATGAAGGCTTTGGGTTTGGTGGCTGAGGACACTAGCTATCCACATGACCCGAGCCCTTTCAATTCTCACGCAAGAGGGGATATCCAATTTGCTACCAAGGCTTAGGGAAAATGGGTGACCAATGTCCAAGCAACCCTTAATTATAATAGGCCTTGGGTGTGACATTTTGGGGTCAATTTTAGGTCTATATTGTCATTTTTTTGATGGCACATTGCTCATATACTCCCTTGGCCCATAAGGGAGAGCTTGGAATGTTGTGCTAGATTGTGGTTATACCTCTTGTGTTTGGTAGACCACTTCTTTCTCCTGGTATTGATAGTAGTTACGATCTCAAGTTGGAACCCAATTAATTTGTTGTACTAGCTACAAAGGTTTGTTTGTTAGGCATTCAATGTTGGCATGACTAGGCTTCCCACACAAAGTACACCATATGTTTGGTCATGCAAACAAGGGGGGTTTCCTTTTGTTCTTTACCCCAACCATTTGAGTCTTAAAAACCACAAATTCTTTTATAAGTGTCTCTAGTTTATTGGCTATTTTATTAATACATTTGGCTGGATTTTGCAACATCTTAAGTCCCATTCTTTGCTGATTACTCTTCTAGTTATCGTTATCTTTTATTGATGATGAGGAACTTGATTAGATTGATGAGTCATTTAAAGATGGGGAGGTATTGCAAGGTAGTCTTCTTCTCACCTTATGCCCTTTCCTCCTCCTATTCCTTTGGTTACTAGCAAAATGAGAGTGAGCTGCCTCATAGCATGTGACATGTTTAAGTACTTTATCAAGAGGTTACATTTTGCTCTCTTGCAAAGATCCAAATTCCTGGTGTCAAGTCTCCAAGGAACCAGGTGATGAAAGTTTCTGGTGTTAGGCCTTTGAGGAACTAGGAGATAGCCTGGGCATCCAAATAGCCAAATACCCTTGCTTGCTTAGGCTCTCAATTCAATAACATCAAGAACTATTCTGAGTAATTGTGTAACTTCTCATTCTTGCCGCAATCCAAATCATTGAGTGCAGCAAAGACACTTGCATCATAGTCTCCCTCTCAAAACCATTCTAGGAATTTATCCTAAAGTTCCATCTAATTGGTTGGTTTAAACTCATTTTGAGTGATGTGTGTGCCAAATTTGGGCTTTATTTTAGAGCAAGCTTGGAAAAATGTGCAGTCTATCTTGGGAGTCATGTTCCTTGTTAGCAAAGGAAATCCCTTCAAACTCCTCAATAAATTCATTTGGGTCTTCATCTCATTCTATCCCCTTGTGCTTTTGGTAGGCTTGCCTCATAACGGAGTGTGATGACATGGTGGCCAGTTGAAGATAGGTTGTTGAGATATTGGACCTGGTTGGTTTAAGTGACCCTCAAAGGGTCCTATGTTGGACTCAAGCCAAGCTTCCCAAGGTACCAACTACAATGGTGTTATTTTAAAAATACTTCCTCCTCTTCAACCTAAGTTTATTGGAAGGTGCTGTAATATTCCAAGGATAAGAGACCTTAAGAGAAACACAAGAGAAGAAACACAAGCTTCATACTCAATCCACCAATGCACCAAGGGGCACCTTGATTGTATTATATAGCAGAGTGGACTCCCCTAAAGGAAGCTCCACCCTTGGATCAGATACATGGATTGGTGAATGTCAGCAAGTTTGACCCTTAGATTAGTTGCATGCATGTGGTGACATGTTGGTTCTGATCCTATCTGGTAAGTCAAACAATCTTTGACCAAAGAGAATCTTCATGTGAGAATCTCTAAATAGCATGGGTGAGGTACTATTGGAAAGCTTTCTATGAGTCAAACCTGGGGGAGGGAAGGCCAACCTTTCCTTTGTTAGAGTGGATCAACATATTTTTGAGGCCTAATACATTGATTTAGGCCTCTAAAATTGACAAAAGTTTTTAGGCTATTTTGGGCTCCTGTGCTATTAGTAGAAGTTATCTCTTGGTGATACCTCTATCTGATATAATTAGTCCATTATCTATAACATCCTCCCATATGTTACCAATCTAATTTTGACCTCTAGATCATATATCTAGCTATTGGTATTACTTTTTCAAGCTGTTTTTGGCTCATGCTCTATTAGTAAAAGTGTCCTTTCTGTGACACCTCTATCTGATCTACCTAGCCCATCATACCTAACATTCTTCTAGGTGTTACCAAGTCAATTTTCACCTACAAATAATATATCTAGCTATTGGTATTATAGGTGTCATCAAAATTTTCTTCAAGATCCAACCAAACTGATTGGGGAATATTATGTAAAATGTGTTGGCACTCCTCCTCTATCAAGATTTTTGTAGTGTATAGAATTGCTTTATGTGTCACAAATCAATTCTTTCAAGTAATTGGCTCCCTTTTCAGATTTTGGAGAAGTCAGTGTATTATGTCTCAACAAATATGTTTGTCCACTCACATTCTTCTTCCATTTAGGATGAGGTGGTGTAAATAGATCACTCACTTGACTTCTCATTTTTGTTGTTTGAGTTGTCTCATGGCATCTTGTACATCATGAAGAAGTTTTAAGTCCAATGTCTCCTTCTCTAGTTCTTCAATAGAGAGTAGGTTTTGATGATGTTCTTGTTCTTCATGTTGTAGGTTTCATCTATGCCCCATCACTTCTCTTTGCTCTCTTGATGTAGAAATTCATATTTGAGGGACAATTTGCATGAATCTACTTCATATTCTTCCACTCCCAAGGTTTTTATCCTCAGTAAGTTGTCATGTGACAACTTAGCATGTATCACTTTTGCAGTAATGTGTGAGTAATCATTAGTTCTCATAGAGATACAAGTCAGGAATGTTCAAATTCAAAGTGAAAGAAACTTTTTTGTTCTCTTGTTTACATCTTTAATCTCTTGGGCAAAAAAAACACCTAAAAAAGAGTAGGAAACACTCATCATAGGTCTTGCCACAAATAATTGTCACTCAATATCACAACTCTTCAGTTACAATTCCAAATTGGCATCAATTGTGATGATTCATTGATAAAAAGATGGCTACAAAGATGGTTTCTCACTAATCTGTCAAGGTATTGATTTGGATGTGCTCCACTCAAGATTAACATATAGCATGGAATGCAGAATCATAGAATCCAACATCTAATGATTTCAGAATTGCAATCCAAATTTGTCCATACACTCATAGATAAAGACATTCAGTTGATACTTGGAATTAAACAAAATGATGAACACTTTATCAGCACTTAGCTTTAATCCTTCTTCTGCTCATTACTAAATACAGAGTATTTTGAATGGCTGCTCTAGATAGCAAGACCACTTGGAAGTTGAAAAAAATACCTAAACTACTCAATTGTTAGAACTGTTTTCTATTATGTTGTAGATACAAAGAGACTCTACTTACAAAACCACCACTTCAGATCTATAACTGCTACAAACCTAGATTTGATCCAAGTACTACCTTGACGTTGGCTTCTGCACCCAAATCCACTACAAGTGCTTTCTAGGTTCTACATCTATTACTACTGCAGTCACATCATTAGTCTGCATTGCAACTAAAGTCATAAATATTCTAACTATTCCTTCCTTCTCTACTCTAACTATCTTAGATGACCCAAGTAAGTTATCTAAGATTACCTGCACTCCGATCTCACCTAATTTGCACTGGCTTACTATCTTTTTTTTTAGGTGGTAACAAGACTATTTACATTCATTTTAACTAAATCTAGTCTAAGGCAAATGTTGTCTCCTACTTCTATCATTTTCCTATTGTTCAGGTCTACTTCCTTTGCCTTCTTTTGCCTCATCTCCTGCACTAACAACTTCAGTTCATGCAAGTACACATCCTCTAGTTTTGATTTGGCTTGTATATTGAGCATCACCTTAACACGTTAAATAATATTGCTTAGCTGACCTGAACTCTCCTTAATTGAGAGTGACTTGCATTGGGTCACTTCTTTTGACAAGTGCATCCAAAGTTTATGTAGTTCAATGGCATGTTTCTCCTCCATCTTCTTCTTTTCTCCTTTTGTATTGGTGAAGTGTGCACTGTTCTTCTAAGGCTCGGCTGGGTTTCTCTTTCTGCCAATCCTCATCCTATTCTACAATCACATTCTTTAGTTCCGCCATACTTTGTTCCTATAATCAAATTTGCAAAGTATGGTGAAGTAAATCAGTCTCTTTGCCCTCTTATTCTTCCTCCATCTTCTTGAGAGCCTCCTTCTAGTCCAACAGTTCTTTTTTTTGGCACTTGAAACTGTTGCACATCAGGTAAATGTTGGAACTTCTGGATAGCAAAAATCATACCACTGCATTCTAGTTCAGTGGTGGAGTAATTTTCTCTGTGGAATTGAGTTGGTGACTAGCATAGTAGATGCGATGTTCATGTTGTTGGTTTACATATTGGACAAGGACAACACCCATTGCTATGTTGGACATATCAACAAAAACATGAAAGATAATTTCTCAATTTGGGTGTGGCTTGAATACGAGTCATAGCTAGTCTGGTGTTCAAGGTCTCAAAAGCCTCAATACATTGATCTGTGTCCATGAGAAATCCACCATGGTGTGTAGTAGTGCATTTAGCTTAGATGCTATCTTAGCGCACATGTGGACATACCGGTGGTAATATCACATATAGCCTAAGAAGCATCAAAGGTCACGTACTGTCTTATGTATAAGAAATTGCACAAGGGCTTGGGTTCTTTTGGATCGACCATGTTACCATTTTTAGAGACCAAATGGCCTAAGAGAACCGAGAAGAGAGAAGTGACGATGAGATTGAGGCATATGGTGGGATCACCAATGTTCTCTCTTTTATCTTCCATTCATTTGCAAAGAGATATTGGTATTGATACAGCTAGTATTAGAGTTTACCGCCATTTTATCTCTTGTGTTTTATTCTTGTAAGGCTTGATAATATTATTTTATCCTTGTTATCTTTCGGATCGATCTTGAGTTTTATTCTTGTACGGCTTGATGGCGTTATACTATCCTTCTTGTCATCTTCCGCATCGATTTTATCTGACATAAATCTTCAAGAGAAATGGATTCCGGTGATACTTGGGTGGGGACTAATTCTCTCCTACTGACGTCAATTTGCGTTTTGTGTTTGTTTGTGGTTTCTCCATCCGCGGGATATCATCTTCACAACATGCACGCCTTATGTACTGAAATTCTTCTCGGATGATAACGAATCTGCTTACGTTACACCCTTTTAACGTTTCAAACGTGCTACAGATTGATTCGAACTGCAGATGTGTTTCAACCTAGCCTCCAGACTTTGAATGAAGAGCTTCAGCATTTGTTATAGTTGTAAGTCTAAATCTCACTCACCTTAGATTAACGTTTGGATTTCAGTCACCACTCTATGAACATGAATAAAATCTACTAAGCTGATCTGGTTTTATTGATTTCCACTGAACCTCTCTTTCTTTAAATTCACTGTGTACTGGTCAGTTACACAGTGAATAGGGATTATTGGATAAGATTAAAACTAAACCACACTATAATTTCGCCCTGTCTCTCTTCTTCCTTCGCTGGGAATCTATTGGCCACGGTCAAGTTCAAGGGTCATACGTAGCAAAGGGTCCATTACCGTCACTACAGAATTTTGTCTTTGTGTATATACTTTAGGTCCTTGTACGTTACTCGTTTAACTTGCGCCTAATTGAGCCGTCGCTTTTGGAAAATTTAATGTATAGAAAAATCCTTGTTAACTTTATAGACAGAAACCTGCAGGATTTTCTATTCCACTATATGAACTCGGACAACATGATTAACACTATAGTTGTCTGATGCCCGTCACGACGATTCCATCAGCTGAAGAAAGTCTCTGATGTGACAGCTATATATCGTTGACAGTGTTGGAAGCAGCTGTGTGTTACAGAAGTCTGTATCTTAGAATAACTTGATCAAATGCTACAGGTGATCTTGGACAACAGGTTACAGAAATAGAGAGAGAGCACCAGACTTCTGCCTTATTACCACCCGAAAATTCACAAAGAGTGTTACAGCTGGTGGGAACTCGCGCACCCGACGAGTCTAGTCCCCAATTGTTGCTGATTTGCAGCATCATACCACCTATAATAATGGTCGACGTCATGTTGAAGAACACTTTGATGATGGTTCTGATTGTGGGTTGGAGTCTCGCTTTAGAAATTTTGGGGTCCACGGAATTAGCTCAGTTCGAGGTGAGCCACACAATTTGCAGTCCAGGCATTATGTCCTAGCAATACGTACGTAGTGGTCTTCATCGACAAATAAGTGATGTGATCAAGATTTTTCTTTACGAAAGTTTGACTAGGCTTTCAAATTATGGACTCGCCAGTCTAATTTGCATAGTCTGAGAACCTAAGCTTAACTGTTATCCTTCAGCTTTCCAATGGCGACAGTATCACCTGCACGCCAATCCTCGAACAACCTTCTCTTCGTTCACTGCATTGGAGAGATGCCACTTACCAGGTTTGTAACGCGGACTCCAGCTAGTTACTCACCCACCTTATCTGCCGCAGCATCCTCTACTGCGGTGTAACTAGCGCTAGCATGGCTCTCTCAAAACTTTCTTGAGGTTACATCGGGTGCAGCTCGTGACTGACTGTTCGCAACATGTAGTCAGTCTTTCTTTGACTTACAAGTGAGAGAAACATGATTGAAGAGATAATTATCTCTTCAAGCTAAATTCAAGATACGTAGAATGATGATTCGAATGAGGAGCGTGTTTCCGCAATGATCTTATCTACGTAGGTCGTCTAACACTGTGGGTGCGGTTGGTTTGTCGTTAAATTTCTGAATATCAGAATCTCCCTACCACAACACCTAAAACGATTGATGAATCTGGTGCTCACACCGACTCATGCATCAAACATGCCGAGCAAATGTTTGCTTCTGAAGCGAGGAGCTGCCCAGAAGGAACAATTCCGCTTCTGAAAAATCGTAGTGCGGTTTCCAAGAAACTGAGTGCTGGCTCCGATGTCGATGGCGGGAGAGGATTATACAAATCAGCCCACTTTACGGAGAATATTAATGGCACATTTACCACGCAATCTGATCTGCTATCTCAACTTACCCCTTATCAGCATGAGGTTAAAAGTGAACCACTTCCCACATGCACTCTTTGAATTTCTCTTAGTAGCTTTTTTCTACTTTGGAAATCTTCGTCCTTCTCAGGTCGTGCAGTGGGGTGGGTGTCTCAATGAGACACCCACTACAACTCCATAAGACATTCATGAGAGTCGTTAATGTGTACTGATGATTGAATCTCCACTTTGAGATCATGACCATACTTTATACTTCCTCCAGTAAGCCACAGTACATGCCCTTGAGTCCAAGTGGTGGAGCATACTTCAATATATGGCAACCTTATGTAGAAGTCCTCGGCGAGTTCAGTTTGTCCCAATTATGGATTACATCTTCCACAAAACCAGGTGATTTGAATACCATCGAAGTGGGATGGCAGGTATATCAATCTATACAATCATTATCCCAACGTGATTCGTCTGTAAATCTTTGTCGGTTTACTTTTGAAACACAAAGCTTGGTGTGACCTGTGGGAGTTCCACTCCTTCTGGCAGAAACATATTTTGCTTGATGTTAATAGCTCTTTATAAATTCAGATCAGAAGAGCGTTAGTTGCCAGCGTGTGTTCCTAAATTGCAGTTGTTTCAGACGATTACCCTCTTCTGTTATTATAGAAATCTGAACTTCAGTTTCTTTGAGCAAGGATTCGGATTCGCGTGAAGTCACTCTTTCCTGTCACGTGTTAGCGAGAGATAAAGAAGCCTTATTAAACACAGTCAATCTGAGTTTGTCTGAGCTTGGACATACACATCATGATGCAGGTGTATGAGCTAAAATATGGAGATAAGCTTCCCCATCTCTTCGTCTACTGGAGGTAAATTACGCAAACCACTTGATTTTCTGGGAATATTCTTTGAGCTCTATAGAAGGTTAAGCCCCCCATTTGTTTCGTTGTTCATGCACAGAACGTAAAGACTACCTTTGTCACATATCCTATGAAGTTTCACCTAATATATTGCGTCTTTGTTTTCAGAGAGATGCATACAAAACTACAGGTTGTTACAACCTGGAATGCGCAGGTTTCGTCCAAGTCAGCAAGAAGGTACTTGTAGGAGGAGCTATCAAATCTATCTCGAAAAGAGATGGACAGCAATTCGACCTGAGAGTACTTGTGTTCAAGGTAAAATTAAACATATCTGCAGCGTACGGCACCGCCCATTTGCTTATTATTTGTCGGCGTATAGCCATCTGCTTGATCTTTAATTGCAAAAACTTGCTGCCTAGCTCCGAAGGCATAAAGTGCGTTAACGTGTGACTATGCATAAGATGAGCATTTCATTGGCCAATTTCATTTTTAGTAATAAAAATATAACAAAAAATAATAGAAACCCATCTAGCCCGTACAACGCAGGAGTAACATGGGGCTAAGTCCCAAGAATATGGTATCAGAAAGAAATATGTGCTAGTGCACCTAAGATATCTGATACCTAGAATATTTTTGTAGTCCGTTCAGTTTATATCTCAGACTCGCAATTGTTAATGGATACGTGCTGACATTGACATGCACAACCTGCAGGACGTAACTACGGGAAACTGATGGCTGCAGATTGGGAATGAGCGCGTAGGATATTGGCCAAGCAGTTTGTCACATTATTGAAAGACTCAGCGAAGAAAGTCCAGTGGGGAGGAGAAATTGCGAGCAAGAGGAACAAGAAGGTCCATACCAAGTCGAATATGGGAAGTGGTAAGTTTCCGGCGGCAGGATACAGAAGAGCAGCGTATATAAGATTCATGCGGACTGTCGATGTCACGCACACATTAGTGGCTGCATCTCTCGAGAACAAAACATATGTCGATGACAGAAACTGCTACAACGCTTTGGAAATGCAAGACACCGGGAAGGCAGAGTGGGGTACCTCTATGTACTTCGGTGGACCTGGCTACTCTGCCCACTGCAAATCTTATCAGACGGACCATTTCTCAAGTTGATTATGGAGTGGAGAAAGAGCTTTGCCTGAGATTTACAGATTTCAAATAATTAAATTCTCAGTGCATATCTTTTCAACGGTGCCTTACGTCCAAAGTTCGCATTAGGACCAAAACTTCTTTTAAAAAAGAGATTTTCTTCAGTATTTTATAGTTTTGACTTCTATCGTCTTTTGAGTTTGATTGTTGCTTTGACAGCGACAGAACCTGTAACTTTTTGCGCCCAAGGCAGACGCGCTACCAGATTGCGCTACACCTTGGCTCACCAAATAATACTATATTTATGCTCAGGATTTGATTGACCTTGTAAATTCTTTAAACTTGATTTTTTGATTATCTTGGATCGTTATGAAGCCGAATTGGATAAGCTAAACAACTATTAAACTAAATAATATATTTAGTTCATACACAATCAAATTAAGTTCCTTCAACCCGGTAATTTTCTGCCTCTCAATGGAATCACAAATCACCGGATTGATAGCCCCTCTACTTATTTGGTCTGATCTGTCCAAGATTACTCCCGCAATCACTTTAGGTGTTGTTAGGTGTTAGGCAGTTAGGTGTTGTTCGCCTTTGTATAGCACTCTTAGCACATTTAGGTGTTGTTCGCCCCCTATAGCACTCTTAGCACATGTCGATGCCGGCACTCAATTTCTGGAAAACCGCGCTACATTTTTTCAGAAGCGGAAACGTTCCTTATGGGCAGCTCCTTGCTTCAGTAGCAAACATTTGCTCGGCATGTTTGAAATATGAATCGGTGTGAGCCCCGGATCCATAAATGAATGTAGGTGTTGTGATAGAGCAAACATTTGCTCGCATGTTTGAAATATGAATCGGTGTGAGCACTGGATCCATAAATCAATTTAGGTGTTGTGATAGAGAGATTCAGGAATTTCACTACAAACCAACCGCAACCACAGTGTTAGACGACCTATGTAGACAAGATCATTGCAGAAACACGCTTCTCATTCGAATCATCATTTCGCGTATATTGAACTTAGCATTGAAGGGCTAATTATCTCTTCAATCATGTTTCTCTCACTTGTAAGGAAAAGAAAGACTGATTACAAGTTGCGAACAGTCAGTCACGGGCTGTACCCGATGTAATCTCAAGAAAGTTTTGCGAGAGCGACGCTACCACCTATTTACACCGCAGTAAAGGATGCTGCAACAGATAAGGCTGGTGAGTAGGTAGCTGGGGTCCACGTTACAAACCTGGTGAGTGGCATCTCTCCACTGCAGTGAACCAAGAGAAGGTTGTTCGAGAATAGGCGTGCAGGTGATACTGTCGGCATTGGAAAGCTGCGCGATAACAGTCCAGCTTAGGTTCTCAGACTAGGCAGATTAGACTGGTGAATCTATAAAAGCCTAGCCAAATTTTCGTAAAGAGAAATCTTGATCACATCACTTACTTGTCAATACAAATGAGGACCAGAACGCACGTATTGCTAGGACAGAATACTAGACTGCAAATTATGCGGCTTACCTCGAACTGAGCTAATTCCGTGGACCCCAAAATTTCTAAAGCTAGACTCCAACCCACAATCAGAACCATCATCAAAGTGTTCTTCATCATGACATCGATGATTATTATAGGTGGTATTGTGCTAAAAATCAGCAAGAACTCGGGATTAGACACCTCGGGTGCGCAAGTTTCCACCAGCTATAACACTCTTTGTGGATTTTCGGCTGGTAAAAAGCAGAAGTCTAGTGCTCTCTCTTTCTCTCTCTTTTGTAACCTTTTGTCCAAGACAACCTGTAGCATTTGATCAAGTCGTTCTATATCAGGCAATTGCCCAAGTTATTCTAAGATCTAGACTTCTGTATCAGACAGAAGCTTCCTGGATTGTGATTATATATAGCTGTCATATCAGAGACTTTCTTCAGCTGATGGAATCGTCGTGACGGGCATCAGACAAATATAGTGTTAATCATGTTGGCCGAGGTCATGTAGTGGAATATAAAATCCTGCAGGTTTCTGAATATAAAATCGACAAGGATTTTTCTATACATTAAATTTTCCAAAAGCAACGGCTCAATTGGCGCAAGCTGAACGAATAAAACGTTCCAGCACCTAAAGGATATACACAAAGGTCAAATTCAGTAGTGACGGTAGTGGACCCTTTTCTACGTATGACCCTTGACCTTGACCTGTGGCCAACAAATTCCCAGCGAAGAAAGAAGGGAGACAAGGTGAGATTATAATGTTGTTTACTTTTAATCTTATCGAGAAATTCCTATTCACACTGTACTGACTAATCAAAACATATATCCTGTTCAGAGCTTTTTGACAAGTATGAAATCAAGGATCGCTTATAACATATTGATAGCTGTAACAAATGCTGAAGTTCACCAAAGTCTGGAGGCTAAATTGAAACACATCTGCAGTTGGAATCAATCTGTAGTACGCTTTAAAACGTGAAAAGGGTGTACCGTAAGCAGATTCGTTATGATCCGAGAAGAATCTCAGTACATAAGGCGTGCATGTTGCGAAGATGATACCCCGCGGATGCCGAAACCACTAACAAACACAAAACGCAGGTTGAAGTCACTAGGAGCAAATAAGTCCACACCCAATCACACAAAGTAGGTGATCTTCACCGTCTGATTTTTTATTTTTTTAATTTAGGCTGAGAATTAGTTAATCTTTAGTTTAGTGGTTTCTTTACTTTTAGTGCTTTGTTACATTCCTCTAGAAACTCTATTAAATATACTTAGGATAAAGAGAGTGCACCGCCTTAATTAATATCTTGTAAAGCAACACTCTAGGGTTTACTTATGTGTATATAAGAGTGGTTTCTGCTCTTGTTTTATTAAGTTCTCTGACAGAGAATCATTTTAGCACCTTGTACCTTGTTTTAGGTGTATTCTATGATACTTACCATTGTGGTACTTTTCATGTTACTATGTACTATCTTTGAAGGCTGAGAGAGAGAATGAGTTGAGTATTGCTGAGTGCAATCAAGAGTGTCTACATGGGTGAGATTGGGAAAGCTGAGTGTTAGGATGTCTGATACATCAAAAGTCAAAATGATTGAGGATAGACCATCTACTTCAAAGACTAGGAAGAAAAATTCTTATTAAGTTATGGGCCCACAATCACCATTGGGGTTGATAGGAGAACTCAGAGAGCTAAAGAAATTGGGAAACACTATCTACAAAGCCTGAGCTTTGGATGTGAAGTGTATCCTAGACAGTTATGACTGTTTAGACTTGGCATTAGAAACTCATGATATAGATGAGCTTGAGTCTAACAAGGAGGAGAGAATCAAGCACTCTACTACTAGGAGGTTTCTGCTAAGGGCTATGCGAGAGCCAGTCAGAGACCTAGTAAAAACTTATGCTTGGAGTTGGGAGATCTGGCACAAACTCAAGAATTTATTACTTTGTTGAGAGATTGGAAAGTTCCTGTAGGATTTGGGATGGGATGTGGAACACTAAACTAGAAGATGGTGAAGACTTTACTTTGCACTTGTCAAAGTTACAAAATGTCTTCAAGAGTGTCAAGGAGGATGTGTGTCCCCTTACAGAGAAATATGAGATCAACCATCTCTTGAAGACACTCCCTCCAAGCTATTAGCCTATCAAAGTAGCTCTAAAAGTTCTACTTGTTGAAGTTGTCACATGGGATTATGTGATAAACAGATTGTTGGTGTTTAGCAGAGATAGAGAGGACCTAGAGATGAAGTTCAATGATATGGGAGATTTTGCTTTGTTCAGTGCTTCTTCTTGGTCAAGGAGAGTTCCATATAGAAGGGTGAGCAAACCGGAGCGACCCAGAGTGAGTAAATCTAGTAAAGGAGTTAGTAGTGTTCATAACAAGATCTATTATTTCTGTCATGATTCAGGTTATGTTGCACCTATATGTCCCAAGAGAGGAGAAAGGAGAGAATGAGAGCTGAAGAAGGTAGGCAAGGACCTCAACCAGTAAAAGATCAAAAATTTGCAAGTTCACCTTACAACACAGAGGAGTGCAATGAGATAGAAAGTGATGAGGAGGGGTACTCAGCAGAAGAGCTAGATTGTGGAATGTTGGCAGAATTGCAGTTTTCCACAAACAGTTCTGGATGGTTCTTGGATTTTGGAGCCACCTCTCATATCTGTTACCAGAAGGAGCTATTCTCAACTCTTCAACCTCTGAAGATTCCCAAGAGTGTATGTTGTGGACGTGGGATTCTGAATCCAGTGTTAGGAACAGGCAAAGTTCCTATTGCCTTCATGGGAAGATCTAACACAAGTTCTTGTAAGAGCTATTTGGAAGATGTGCTGTATGTTCCAGATTAAACCAAGAACTTGATATAAGTACATTGCCTCATGGAGCATGGAGTGGATGTTATGTTTGAGAGCAACAGAAATCAATGCACTTTGAAGAAAGGAGAGTTGGTCCTTGGGTATGGTACTGCCAAAGGGAAGTTGTTCAAGTTGATGGAAGCTGATTTTTTTTATTCTGCATTGGTAGCAGAAAACAGAAATGATATCCATATGTGCCATTTGAGGTTAGGGCACTTGTCAGTGCAAAACCTATATGCTTTAGGAAAGGTAATGGATGGGTTGAAATTGGATCCCAAAGAAAAACTCAAGTTCTGCATTGGGTGTGCAGAAGGTAAGGCACACAAGGCTCCTATCCCCAAGAAATCTTCATCTAGAGCTTTTGGTCTTCTAGATGTCATGCATTCTGATGTATGGGGATACATGACTGAGAAGTCATTGAGTGGAGCAGCCTACTATATTTCCTTTGTGGATGATTACAATAAAAAGAGCTTTATCTATCTCATGAAAAGCAAGGATGAAGTGCTGCAAAAATTCCAGAATTTTGTAGCCATGGATGAGTTGCAGACTGGGCGGAAAGTCAAGCGATTGAGAACAGATGGAGGCAAAGAGTACAGGAATGAGGAATTCATCTCTTTTCTGTCAGAGAAAGGAATTCTCCTTGACTGTACTGCCAGAGACAGTCCTGCACAGAATGGAGTTGCAGAAAGGTTGAATAGAACATTAGTGGACAAAGCATTGGCAATGCTCCAACATGAAAAACTGGAGCGAAAGTTTTGGGGTGCTGCAATTAGCACTGCAAATTATCTTATAAATATCAGTGGTACCACAACATTGCAAGGAAGAACTCCTGAAGAATGCTAGAGTGGTAAGAAACCTAATCTTTCAGCTTTGAAAGTTTTTGGATGTCTTGCCTAAGTTCATATTCCCAAGGAGCAAAGGACGAAGTTCACAAAGAAGGCTGAGAGAATGCTCTTTGTAGGATATGAAGAGGGACTGAAAGGATATCTTTTGTACAATCCTAAGTCTGGACAGATCATCAAAAGTAGAGATGTACTCTTTGATGAATTGAGGACTTGGAGTGAGAACAGTGATGAGTTGCAGAAGCAAGTTGATCAGTTTGATCAGCCTGATCAACCTATCATCCCAAGCTGCAGAGTCAGTTTTTCAGATCAATCATCAAAAGAGCAATCTTTGCCTGAAGCTGATGGTTCACCAAAGGAGAGTCTGAAAGTGTACCAAAGAAAGCCTATACATACAGTGGTTTTTGATTCTGATATTACAGAAGACAACTCCCAGAAATAGACTGCAAATGCAGAATCTTTGAGTGAGATTCCAAAGATGTCAAGAGATGACATGAAACTTTTGGGGACAGAGCCAAGAAGATCACGAAGAGATAGAAAACCTATTGACAAACTTGGCTTTCTATCAGAAGAGATGTTAGATGAATCTTACATTGTCATGATGATTGTGATCCAGAAACTCTACAAGAAGCTATGCTCAGACCAGATTTGAGTTAGTGGGAGTTTGCTATAGCAGAAGAGAAGAAGTCTCTTCAGAATAATGGTACATGGGTACTAGCTGACTTACCACCAGGTAGGAAAGCAATTGGTTGTAAATGGGTTTTCAGGGTCAAACATGGAGCTTAGAATGAGGTCCTGAAGTACAAGGCAAGACTTGTTGCAAAGGGCTTCAATCAGAAAGCATCAATAGATTATTCAGAAACTTTTGCCCCAGTTGCCAAGTATGGATCTATTTGCATGCTTCTAGCTCTTGCAGCATAGAGAGATTGGGAAATGGAGCAGTTAGATGTGAAAACAGCCTTTCTCAATGGAGATTTGAGAGAGACTATCTGCATGGATGTTCCATATGGATATACTGAAGGCAAAGGAAAATTATGCTTGCTTAAGAAGGCTTTATATGGTCTTAAGCAAGCTCCTAGAGCCTGGTTTGAGAAACTAAACTCATACTTGAGAGAGCAAGATTTCAAACAAGCAGATTCTGACATGAGTGTGTATACTAGAGATGATGTATACATAGCTATATATGTAGATGATCTATTACTGTTGAGGAAGAGTGAATCTATCAAAGGAGTGATAGATTTCTTGTGCTCTGTTTTTGAGCTGACTATCCTTGGTCCTGTAAAACTCGTTTTGGGAATCAAAGTGAGCAAAGACATAGAAGCAGGATGGATCCGGATCAGTCAACCACAGTATATGAGATCCATACTAGCTAAGTATCAGATGACAGAGGCAAATCCTGTCTCTACACCTCTTGATCTTGGGTGGAAGCACAACAGAATCATAGATGGGGAGGTGAATCTTTGTGACAAAGTGTTGTATCAGAGGCTCTTGGTTCTCTAATGTTTATCATGGTTTTTACAAGACCATATATATGCTATGCAATGGGAGCACTAGCTAGATATACTAGCAACCCTACACAAGTACATTGGAAGGGTATAAAGAGAGTATTCAGGTACTTAAAGGGTACTCAAGGTGCATTCTTGGAGTATAAAAAGTGAAGGAATATACTTGCTTCTAAACTTGAAGCATATAAAGATGCTTCAAGTTGGGGAGATGACACAAATAACAGCAGATCATCTAGTGAATATATAATCATGCTTAGTTGTGGAGCAATCAGTTGGCGTAGTAAATAGCAAACATTTGTTGCACTGTCTACTACTGGGGCAGAATTTATGGCTGCCTCAAATGCTACTCAAGAAGTCATCTGGAACAGGTGACTTCTTAAGGAGTTGGGTTTTGAGCAAGAAAGTCCTACTACATTGTATTGTGAAAATACAATACAAGAAGTATAGCACTCAGCAAAAATCCTATACATCACCCAAGGACTAAGCACATTGAGATTAGAAGAAGATTTGTAGAGGAGAAAGAAAAGGAGAATGTTGTGATGTTAGTTTACTGTCCTACACAAGAGATGACAGCATATGTGTTTACAAAAGCACTACCTAAAGATAAACACATAAAAATGTGTAGTAGAAATGGGAATTGTCCTAAACTCTCATTAAGTGGGAGTGTTAGATTTAGTTAATCTCTAGTTTAGTGACTTCTCTACTTTTAGGGTTTTATTACATTCCTTTAGAAACTCTACTAAATATACTTAGGGTAAAGAGGGGGCACCTCCCTAATTAGGGTCCTGCAAAGCAACTAGGGTTTGCTTATGTGTATATAAGAGTGCGGACTCTAAAGTTGTTGTGCAGACTACGGGGGAGTTGCGGGAGAGTGTGGAGACGGGAGAGGAGAAGGAGAGACCGTGAGACAATATCTGTAATTTCTGAGGGCTCTCTAGCATGTAGCATTTGAGTGAATAGTCTATTCTCTTTGTTTTTAAATTTTGGTTCCATTGGCACCTAGATTGACTATGGAGAATGGAGTAGAAAGTTATGAGGATTTTTAGATTTTTTATGGTTTAGAGTGATCATTATCCATTGAGAGTGATGGGTCGGGGATTTTCATTTCCAATCTCTTGGTTTTCATCATTAAGTTCCATGGGAATTTAGTTTGAAAATTTTGGAGATGGAAACTGAAAGCTATGAGAGTTTAGGATTTTAGGGTTTGGAGAGACTGTTTTCTTAAGTGAGTTGGGATGTGAGGGGTTGTGGTTTTGCAGATATGGGGAGATATGGAGAGGAGCAGCATGTGTTACTATCATTATTCTTGTGTTAGCCATGGCTACACCTTCCCATGTGGGGCCCCTAGAGCGGGTCAGGATACACCATGCCCGGTGTGTCACTGACGCTTTATCTCGCAAGGAGTAAAGACCCATGTGGGAAGGATGCATAAGGACTATGATTGGACCACTTGAGATAAGCGACCACATCAACAATAGTGACACTCGAGATTACACACGCTTCTTCTATATCTTCATTGATCATTCCAAGGATACCCATCGAGTCGTGGGAGTGGTTAGCTTCTCAGGTGGGTTTCATTTTGGGGTTATTTGAGACTAGTTTTTCATGTCCATGTCTATTCCATAGGCTACCCCGCACACTCCATGATGAGGCTAGACAGGCTTTTGCCTACCACTACACCGTTTGGCACGTGATCCCTTGGACAAGTTAGCATGGTTCCTATTCCTCTTACTCCCTCGATGGTGTCTTTGTTATGCTAGAGGGGGACGTGCGGGGCATAGAGAGGTGGTTGCTAGATTTCATCAATTCCAAGCGGGGGATTAAGCAGCCCTTTAGGAAGAGTCTTTTAGGGCTACATGATTTAGGAGATAAGCATCGCCACAGGATACCATAGATTCCACTTGATTACGACGATGTAGGACATTGGGTCAGGCGGGAGAGTTTAGTAGAGCAGCACAAGCGCTACACCCTTTGTCTATAGTAAGTCCTACTGATGAGACTATCTCTTCCCTATGCTCACTACATCCTATTGCAGTAGAGGGACTACCACGAGAGGTCTTAGATTATCAACCTGAGCAGCCTTTATGTCTTGATAGGTCGCTATTTGCACAAGCAGTGTGCACTGCTCCTCACCTTTCCTCAAGAGGCTTGTCAAGGATGGTTTATGAGTACCTTAGAGATTGTTGCCAGGCAGATGATCCTTCTAGTGGTTTTACCAAGTTGTTTCAAGTGGCTGCAACAGTAGCGAGAGAAGACATTCCTATGTTTATTAGTCGGGTATTAGGTGCTAGTCGACTTCTCGCGATGGAGAAAGACACGAGAGGCATTAGACCAATTGCTATTGGAGAGATCTTTTTGCATTTGGTCATTCGTACCATTGTCTTTCATCATCGTTCTCACTTTCGACAACACCTTAGTCCACATCAGTTTGGAGTAGCTACACCTGGAGGATGTGAGGTTATATCTCTAGGCATTAGAGCACTCCTAGATATCCATCCGGAATGGGTTGTCCTATATGTGGATGTTGAGAATGCTTTTAATAACGTCTCACGTGCATCTATCTTTAGAGAGCTTAGGGAGGCTGGTGGATCCTTGGCGAGTCTCATTCCTTTTGTGTGGTCTTTTTGTGGCTCTCGGGCTTCCCTTTACTACCAACATGGTGGTTCACAGGAGGGAGTCACCATCTTGGAGTCAGATGTTGGTACACATCAAGGAGATCCTTTAGGGGGGCCCTTATTTACCATGGCTCACTTTAGATCTCTCCTATCTACTACTTTGGCCATGCCAGGTTGTGTATTTCCCTCCTTAGCAGATGATACACACATCATAGGCCCTGTAGATCAGATTAGGCAGACCTTTGACTACTTGACTACCAAACTACATCTAGTAAGCTTGAGAGTCAAGGTGTCAAAGTTTAGGGCATGGTCCCCTTTAGGTATCCCTCCACACCTTGAGCTTCCATAGGGTTGTACCATATCCACATATGGATTTTGTGTTCTTGGAGTGCCAATAGGATCAGAGGATTTTGTCACACGCTTCTTAGATGCTGCTCTTGTAGAGGATGTTCTCCATGTGGATGACCTTCCATTACTAGGAGATCCGCAAGTGGCATTTGGTATACTCTCTTCTAGTATTGCTTGTCAACCATCCTACCTCATCCGTACAGTTCCCCCCTCACCGTCCTTCCTATCACATCTGAGAGCATTTGATAGGAGGATTATGGGAGTCTTTGGTGATATTATTGGACCAAGGACTTTTGAGTGTGTGATAGGGAATTTGGCACATAGACAGACAACTCTACTGATCTCTTGTGGTGGGGTTGGCTTGCTTTCTATGGAGGAGATGGCACCTATAGCATTTTTGGGTAGTTGGGCTCTCTCCACATCCCTACTTTCCTCTCATTTTGTGGTTGTTGATAGGCCGGTTTTGGAGACTTATGTGATAGAGGTGGAGGGAGGATCCTTTTCTCTCCAATTATTATTGCGGCAGACAAGAGATAGTCTATCCCCATGAGCATGAGAGGATTTTCCACCTTTTGCTTCACTATCATCAGATTGGACTAGAGGTTTATAGTCTTCCTTGATGGAGCGACAATGTGAACATATGCTACATTCTCTCTTAGTCAACTCTTCCATTCCTCAGGCTACTAGAGCACGTCTTTGCTCTTGCTCCAGCAAGGGTGCAGGCTCTTGGATCCTAGCTCTATCATGCATTAGGGCTTTCCAACTTGCACCAACTACTTTCTCTACAGCGATGAGGTTTTGCCTAGGTTTGGTCCACCCATCTGCATCTTCATTACTCACTTGTGAGTGTGGTTCTACACTAGATACAATAGCAGTCCACATGACATGGTGTCCTTTTGGAGGACAAAGGATAGCTACCCATGATGCCATTAGAGACATAGTGTTTGCTATGGCACGAGAGAGTGGATACTTGGCTTTGACGGAGCGTTCGTATGCTCTACAGACAACACGTGTAAGGGCAGACTTATACTTGGTCCAAGATGATAAGGTGATAGTAGCGGATGTCGTGTTTACGGACCATATGCGGGATACAATTTTGGAGGGAGTGATTACCCATCCCCTGGATGGGCGGCGAGTGCAGCAGCAGGTTGCAAGGTCTCCAAGTATAGGGGCATGCAGCGAGGTCACCTCTTTGTTCCTCTAGCCTTGGAGTTATATGGAGCGATGGACACGGCATTTGACATATTTGGGAGTGCACGAGAGCTTATCATGTGAGGCGTCAGGGGGTACCACTCTCACTCTCATACTTTGTAGCATATTTTAGACAGCATGTGTCCATTGCTCTACAGAGTGCAATGGCTGGTGCATAGGAGAGCAATCACATTAGGTGATGTTTCTTTGGATGCTCCAGTTGTGTGTAGACCGTACGATTTGCATAGCTCGGATATCTTAGGTGCGGTAGGGCAGATTTCTCATATAGACTCTATTGGTGCTTAGCTCCATGTTACCTTTTTCGTCTCTCCCTTGTACGGCTTGATGGGGTCTTCCCATCCTTTGTTTTTCCTACGCGGTTGCCTTTCCATGTATAAGAGTGGTTTCTGCTCTTGTTTTGTTAAGTTCTCATACAAGGTCATTCACTCCACCTTGTACCTTGTTTTAGGTGTGTTCTATGATGCTTACCACTAGGGTACCTTTCATGTTGCGTGAGTGTTGTTGTGTACCATCTTTGAAGGCTCTGAGAGAGAGTGAGTTGAGTATTGTTGAGTGCAATCAAGAGTGTCTACTCTAGTGAGACTGGGAAATTTGAATGCCAGAATGTCTGATACATCATAAGTCAGAATGATTGATGATAGACCATCTACTTCAAAGACTAGGAAGAAAGGTTCTTATCATAGTAGATGAATAATGTGTCTATGAGGAAATCAGAATGATTTCTTATCATAGTAGCTGAATAATGTGTCTATGAGGATAGACCATGTACTTCAAAGACTAAGGAAGAAAGGTTCTTAGCATAGTAGATGAATTATGTGTCTATGAGGATGTTGGGAGCTAGCCATATGTATATCCAACTTAATGAAGAGTTTTTGTGGCTTTCCGGTGCACACTCGCACTCGTCACTATGATGATAACGTTTAAGCACCCCAGGGTGACGCAGGTCTAGTTCGGATTCAAACTCGCGTGTCATCAAGCGGAAGCTATCAGAGTGAAAGTATCAATTCTCGATCAAAGGGCCTATCGGAAGACCTGGAATCTTGAAGTATTCAGAGTGTAATGTGCCAAGGAGCTTGAGAGTTAGCACGAACACTCAGGTCTTCAAGTTGATATTCCTTCTACAAAATACAAAATACATGAAAATGTAGAATCTGGATCCGAAGTGTAGTAAGGGCTATTCTACATGTGCGTGCACATGACGAGCACACCTTTTCTGGATTCACATTTCAAAGTTCAGAGTTACGTATACATTGAGTCTCATGACGACTGCTTCAGTTTATGCTCTAATGTCAACCCATATTGGCGGAAACTGAATTGTTTTGCTCGAAGGTCTTGTTTACTTTTTGATGTCCATCTTTTATGACTTAATGTCGATCATCTCCGTGTCATCACCAATCTACGCATACTTAAGGAGCCTAAGGACCCTATGAAGTTTCAGGTGTTCGGAAATTGCAGTCGGTGTTCTGTATTCTAGATTTCTAGGCGGTTGGATCTCAGTGCTGATTTGTTGAGCATCTGAGAGTGGGAGTGCTGGAACGGCAAATGGTCGAACGACAGAACACAGAGGAAATATACTGAAACAGTGGTTATGGACTGTGGAATCTTAGATGGAGACGTTTTGGAAGCTTCCCGTTATGCACTGCAATTGGTTTGAGAACTATTATTTCAGTTATCTTTGAATTAAAAAACATGATATTTATAGACAAACATAAATATCATGTCTTTTACTTCAAAGATAATGATTCTCAAACCAATAGCAGTGCAAACGGGGAACTTCAAAAGCGGTTTGTCTCACCACAGGAGTCCCGTAATTAGAGCCTGGAACTCATGGTACATAGATTGTAATTTGAGATTAATTGATGTATTCCTAACTCTCAACGTTGTAGAGTGGGAGCATTCTGTACAGATTTTCACTCAATAATGAATAGGTCTGTTTACTGACTCACTTGGATGCCAACGTTGATGGTTCCTCAGATTCTGTATACTGCTGAGTGCACAAAGATTGGCTTCACATGAACTGGAAAACTTTGACATGCATAGCCTGTGCATCCTATAACTTTCTTGAAGTTCATAATCATTCGTCATTGTATGCACATTTTCGAGGTGGACGTTCTCCGAATCCGAACTGGAGCACCATATCACACCGCTTCCATCTAGGCCAGTATTTTAGATTTGGAGCCACCGCTGCAAGCTTTTCCAATTATGCCGAGGGAATCTGAACAGGTTTCCCACGAAAATTGCGGCAAAGGACTTGAATAGTACATGAATGCCTGTGTTCTAAACTCATTTAACTCTCGGCCATCAAAGTCTTGACCTCAGCTGTTGCTTGTACCTATGTCCATCAACTGGTAGCGCTATTGGCAGGCTTCACCAATAATTCCTTGATTTTATCTGCTTGATGTGCTTCGATACTTTCTCTTGTTTAAAATGGTTATCCATTATTTCTCCACAGCTCCATATAGGCAGATGCTAGAGTAGACGGCCTTCTACACATTGTCGAGCACTTTTGGCAGGAACTGGTTATAGAGTAGAATTATCTATACAGGACAGTAAGGAAGAATTAACGTTCACTTTTGATAACCCCCTGTAACACTATTAACCTTATCGTGAACTTGGATGCTGCATGACCTTTTGCTATAAGGCCGTGCAACTTCCAAGTTCATATGAATCACTAGCAGAACATGCTGAATTATAGGTCTCAAAATTCAGTCACTGCAATATAAGCACCAAAATTTAGTACACATGGCGCAGAGAGTACAGGCAGACCAAATAAAGTGGAATACAAGTGGATCACGCCCGTAAACACTCAATCTGTACTTGCTTGTGTACCAATCGAGTACACAAGCAAAGGTTCTTCATTTCGCATCGATCACTCGTGATGTCACATTGCATGATGACATAACGAGTGATCGATGAATTGAGGATAGCCAGATCCTTGAAAATTATTAAATTATAACAGGAAGTATTCTTGATCGATAACCACAAGTAGCCGCCTTCTAGATGTGACAAGTTTCCCTGACGGTGCACTCATGGAAGTTGCGGAACCCCGACGCAATTAAAAGCATTTTTATTAATAAAAATATGACTGGCAAGGTAGTGATGTGGATCAGCAAATGGACAAAACAACCACTCTATATCGAGCCCGATCATCACTCAGAGCATGTGCGAAATTGTGGACGTCGAAAGCAAAAGTACACTAGTCAGAACTCGACCTTGCCGACTACTTAGAAACTTCGCTTCCTTCGAGTAGGGTCAAATCAGTCCGCCACGCCAATCGCGGTTGAATGAACCAGTTGGATAGAATTGTCAAGATTAATACAAGATGTTAACTGAAGTGTTAGAAAACTAACAATACATAATTATAATTTATTATTATATATGTTTTTAATAAAATAGTATATATTTTTATATATAGTATATTATTATTAAAATTAATTTTTAATAATTTTATATTATAATTTATAAATATTTTACATTTTATAGTTTTAAAGTTAAATTTTTATTGTGAAAAAATGACATTAAATGAAATATTAAAAAATTGATCAAATATATTTTTTATTTTTTATTAAATAAACAATTAAAAACATTAATCTTAATTATTTAATTTAATTTAATTTAATTTTAATATTTAAAATTAATTATTATTTCCATAGTGAAGATAGCTCGAAATGACAAGAAGGAAAGTTAGAAACGCCCCTCAAGCGGGATAAGGTGAAAAGATAATGCGTAAAAGGTACATGAATAATAATGGGTAAAAATGGGGCTAAGCCCGAAGGGGAATTTGTCTTGTCAAACTTTAAATATCATAGTTATTTAATTGTCATGGTAGTGTATTCCATTAGATCATAAAAAGATGTGTATTTTTGTATTTAGAAGATGAGAAAATATAATAAGAATATATTTTTAATATGTAATATATTTTATATTTTATTTATTTAATATAAATTAATACTAATATTTAATAATTAAACTTTTGAATCCAATTTATTATTATATAAAAATCAATAATCAAATATAATATGAAATGATCCATTATTATTTAACTTTTATAAATTTTATTTTTTTTATTTTCTAAAATTTCTAAATTTATTATATCCAAACAAAAATTCAACTTCCAAATGCATTTAGTATAACATTAGTGAGAAGGTGACCGATATAGAACACAAGAAAGATTGAAAGGACCCATCCTGTCTTAAAGGGAGAGACAAAAGAGGTAAAAAGGGGCTAGGCTCCAAAAGTATTGCTATAAGAAATCTGCTCTTACCCCCTTAGATATCTTAGCTATTCAAGTTGTAAAGTTTAAAAACTACTAGAACATTGTAATAAACATCACCTAAAGTGATTGTTATTTTATGGATTGTATCAACTAATGTTCTCTAAAGAACAATGGACACAATGTCTAAAGTATATTACAAAGTATGAGAGTGAAAATGGTACCCCTTGTTTCTAAAATGATAAGCTCTTGTGCACTCCTTGACAAATATGCCAAACATCATGTCCATCGCTCCATTATAACTCCAAGGCTAGAGGAACAAAGAGGTTACCTCGTTGTGCACCACCTTCTTGGAGACCTTGTGTGATGTTGCTCCGCTCGCCGCCCATCTAGGAGTATGAATAATCACTCCCTCCAAAATTGCCTCATGCGTAGTGTCGGTAACCACAACATCAGCCACCTTCACTTGATCATATTAGACCAAGTATAAATTTGCTCGGACACGTGTTGTTCACAAAAAATATGAATGTTCCCTCCAAGCAAGGTATCCATGGTCTCGGGCTATAGCGAACATTATATCCCTAATGGCATCATAGGTTGCTATCCTTTGTCCTCCATAAGGACACCGTGTCATATGGACCACTACTATATCTAGTGTAGAACCACATTCACAAGTGTGTAACAAAGATGCATACAAGTGTACCAAACCTAGACAAAACCTCATTGTTGTAGAGAAAGTGTGTGGTGTGAGTCAGAATACCCTAATGCACGGTCGAGCTTGGATCCAAGAGCATACACCTTTGTCGGAGCAAGAGCGAAGATGTGCTCTAATGGCCCAAGGAATGGACGTATCAACTAAGAGAGAATGTATAGTATATGTTGACACAGTCATTCCATCAAGGAAGATTACAAACCTCAGATCCAATTTGATGGAAGTGAAGCAAAGGATGGAAGATCCTCCCATCTCTTGTTTGTAGCAATAACACCTAGAGAGAAAAAGGATCACTCCTCCATCTTGGTCACATAAATATCAAAAATTGACCTATCAACAACCCAAAAAAACAAGAGGAAAGGAATAGTGTCGAGAGAACAGGACTACCAATTAAGTTATATTAAGTTATACCAAAACTGGTATAACTTAATATGACATGGCTTTCCAAGTGTAACCCAATATTAGAAGTGAAAATATTTTTATTTGATATATTTATATAGATAATAAAATTAAAAAAAATACAATATAATATAAATTTATAAATACCTCTAATTTTATATATTATAATACCTCCAAAATATTATTTAATAAAATAATTATATATTATTTAATAATTAAATGTACATTCATCATGTGATGGATTCTAAAATCGCTAAATTATCCTTTCCTACCCTTAATTACATACTCGATCGAACATGTAATCAGTTTTGCAACTAGCAGCAGGATCCAGCAGGAGGATCATTGATCATTATCAATGATCCTGCTGCTGGAATGGCAGTGCCCCGCTCAGGGCAGTGGTGTATTCCGATCGCAGGCGACAGTCCTGCAAGGGTTGCATGTGAGCTGCTCGAGACGAAGATGTAACCCTTGTTTGAAAAACTAATATCTCAAATTTGGTTTCCATGGGATAATAGAGTCCTACTTTTATTGGACCTATAATAATACCAACATTACTATTCTAAGTTCGGTTAAGGAACGAATAAGTGATTCTAATTAAGTCTATATTGGATAATAAGAAATATTTAGCAAAAGAAAATCTTTAAAAGTCTCAATTGAAATCTTCCTTGTGCAGAATAAATTCAAAATTTATTTATATTTTGTTTCTAGAATAGAATGAAATAGAAAAATATATTATGGACATTAAACTATTTTAAAATAAAATAAAATATGAGACTATCTAAATTAATAGTGAGGAGAGAAACTAATAAAAGGTAATGTACCTACTTTTAATGACCTAAGATGATCCAAAAAGTGCTCCAGATAATTTCATATTCTCATGATATACATATTTGGAGTTAAAAAAGAAGAAAAAAGAAAGTGAGACTGTGTAGAAAACAAGAAGGATGTCTCACTCTTCCAAGAGTGAGACAACAAAGGTAAAATGGGCTAAGCCCCAAGAGTAGATTATGAGAAGTCTGCCCTACTGCACTACTGTCCTATTTGGAATTAAAGGTACCTTTGAATATTAGAATTAGAATTCAATTTACACTAAAAAATGATATAAAATGGTGTGGTTCGTATATGATAAATCTAATCCAGATTCAAAATTCGATATTCAGATTTTAAAGAAGAAAAAACTAAAAGTACACTCAAAAACTAGTACTCATTTAGCACTGTATCTGATCAAACTATCTGCTGTTTTGAGAAGGTTATTTGATCATTTACCAAATTATCAAATTAGTTAAGTCTGACGATTAAATAAACTTCTCAACATAGCAAAAAAAGACTTACCTAAAGAAATATGTCAGAACTTATGTGCTTGTAACTACAAACCATAAGGGGACCTCAAATTATAAATCGCTTGGATAATACTCGATGGTTAGTTGAAGAGTTTTTGAAATGGAAGATCATTCATATTTATGTTCTATGCAGCGACAGCCTTGTAGAGGGACCAAACTTGCATCTTCACAAGGGTCTTTTAACCCACACTAGTCAAGTCAGGCTATAAGATAAAAGATTCCCATAACTGTCTCCCACCCCGGTTCAGTCAGATAGATTATGATCATTTATTCAACTATCGATGCATAGGGAGATTGTTCGAAGTACTTTTAATCCAGAAGAAATGTACACCATGATACAGAGTGAGCTGAACGTAATCTTACAATCTCCGAGTCGTCTTCTCTTGCCCCACTTGCCTGCGTGCCCACTTGCTCTTCGCGATATGCTTTGTCAGAAACATAAGTCTGTGGACGTTGTGGAACTGAGTACAACAGGATGATAAAGTGCAAAAAGAGTGTAGAAACCCGGCAACGAGGGCTATCGCAATCATTATACAAGAGCTTGCTAAGGGTCAACGGGACGCTTTCGGTTCTCAAGGTGCCATGGAGATGTTATCAAGGACCAATCCTGACTCATTCGTTATTGTTGAACTAGATTGATGCTAGTAGTAGGCATTACCAATTTCTTCAGTAGACGCAATCGATTCTCGAGCGCTACATGGAGATGTTATCGAGCACCGATCCTGACTCGTTCGCTATGGTTGACCAGATGGACGCTACTAGTAGGCATACCAGAATGCTTTCAGTAACTCAAACCATAGATGTGAATTGTTCCCGTGAGAGGAAACATCAGCTTGTGGTCTAATCTGTCCTCACATGCTGGGACTGTGCAATCCATAATATTATACTACGATTATGTTGAAGCTCTACGAGACAAGAGGAACTCTAGTTAATGTCTTCTGATCTTTAACGTAAGAAAATCAGAGAATCTCCATTCGATTCAGTGTTCCTGATTGCCAGCATTTCATACTGTGACCCCCGGAATGAGAGGAAGGGACAAATGACTCAAACATCTCTTCCGAAAAGTAAAGTACAAGCTGCGATGAAAATCGGAGTCAAGGACCATTGTTTACGAAGTTTGTTCCAAGCTCACGGTCCAGTTCTCCTCGGGATCTCGACACATATGTACAAGTGAACAGAAATGTTGTTGTCAATCTTCAGGCCGTACTCAGCCAGAATTCCACCACATCATGGGTAGAACTGGTCCGGTATGATTTGCCCCACAATTGAGCCTAATTTTGTTGGATCTTCGAGGACATCATGCGGAGGTGGTATACCAGTTGGAAACCAACGGAAACTGAGAGGAAAGAGTTGAATGGCACCTGAAACGTTGGGCGGGTCGCACCTAGAGAAGTGACCTTTCATCCTTCTATCCTGCTTTCCCATTCTGTCTTTCCGTGCCAGTTCATAGAGGGCAACTTTGGATCTATAATCCAGAGTCCATCCAGCCGATCCAGGAAGCTTGAGAGAGTAGAGCCTCGTGTCCTCGGTGCTGGAGAATGAGGACATTTTCCATCTTGAGGTAGAGACAGTCTAACCTTTCTCGAGTTTCAGGCGGGAGCAAATCACTTTCAAGAGAAGAGAGTGCCAGGAATAGGATTCAGCACCATGTCAGGACAATCAGCGGTTGGAATGGAGGTGCTGAGAAGCCTCGATAAGGCGAGGACCCAAGGGTACCATTTCAAATCGATTATTATTGCAGGAATGGGATTTTTCACAGATGCCTATGATCTTTTCTCGATTTCTACCGTCACCCGATTGCTGGGACGTCTTTACTATTACGACGCCGCTTTGGGCAAACCGGGAACCCTCCCTCCAAAAGTTGCTGCAGCTGTCACAGGAGTAGCTTTCGTTGGAACATTACTCGGTCAGCTTTTCTTTGGATGGGCAGGTGACAAGTTTGGGCGCAAGAAGGTCTATGGTATCACCCTGCTGCTCATGATTATCACCTCCCTCGCTTGTGGCCTTTCCTTAGGCAGCAATGCTACAAGTGTCATGGCCACATTGTGTTTCTTCAGGTTCTGGCTTGGATTCGGCATTGGCGGAGATTATCCTCTCTCGGCCACAATCATGTCTGAATATTCCAACACCAAGACGCGTGGAGCATTTGTGGGTGCGGTGTTCGCTATGCAAGGATTCGGAATCCTCTCGGGTGCAACAGTGGCAATCATTTTGAGTTCCGCCTTTGATGCTGCGTATAAAAGGCCAGCCTTTAACGTCGATCAAATAAGGTCCACTCCGCCTCAAGCTGACTACGTATGGCGTCTGCTTTTCATGTTCGGTGCGCTTCCTGCAGCTGTAACGTACTACTACCGAATCCGCATGCCTGAGACAGCTCGATACACAGCCCTTGTTGAGAAGAACAATGATCAGGCTGCCAGAGACATGGAGAAGGTCCTTCACGTAAAGTTCCAAGGACAACATGATGACTCTGCTGTTGCAATTGACGAACAGAAACACAAAGCCGCCGTGGATCGTGAAGCAGACAAGAAAGTCCAATACGGATTGTTCAGTCACGAGTTCCTCCGACGCCATGGTTACCAGCTGCTCGGAACATCGGTTACTTGGTTTATGCTCGATGTTGCCTTCTACAGCCAGAATTTGTTCCAGAAGGACGTGTTTTCCGCGGTGGGATGGCTTCCGGCTGCGAAAACAATGAGTGCGCTTGAAGAAGTCTTCAAGATTAGCAGAGCTCAAGCCCTGATTGCTCTTGTGTCAACAGTTCCCGGCTACTGGGTTACAGTCGCTCTTATAGACAGAATTGGTCGATGGTGGATTCAGCTGAACGGGTTTTTCATGATGACAGTGTTTATGCTCGTCTTGACTTTAGACTACTACAATTTGAGGGGAGATCCTTGTCCCACAGACTCTTCAAAGTACTGTGGTGGTAACCATTTGGCATTCATCAGCTTATACGCACTCACGTTCTTCTTTGCAAACTTCGGGCCCAATAGCACAACATTCATCGTACCCGCGGAGTTGTTCCCCGCTAGGTTGAGATCAACTTGTCACGGAATTTCTGCTGCAGCAGGAAAAGCTGGCGCTATAGTTGGAGCTTTCGGCTTCCTGTACGCTAGCCAGAACGAGCATGAGGGCAAGCAGGATCACGGCTACCCAACTGGCATCGGGATCAAGAAATCTCTACTGGTTCTAGCAATTTGCAATGGTATCGGCTTTGTATTCACCTTCTTCGTGCCTGAGACCAAAGGAAAATCTTTGGAGGAGCTTTCAGGGGAAGCTGAGGAAGAAGAGAACGCCGGCAAGAAGAACATCAACTTGTAGACATTGCACTGTCCGATGATGAACGGTTACTTAACAACTCGTTGAGTGCTTGAGGAAGGTTTGGAAGGATCATAACCGAATTTGCACGGCAAATTGGAGGAAGTGGCGACGTTCTTAGGGAATCATATCTCGTCGCACATAGACTGCACATAGACTGCACGCCAACACGATGAACCTGCTCTGGCAATAGAAAGGAGACTTCTGGGAACTTGAGTTTCCGCTCTTATAGACCGACCGCGATAAAACGCATTATCTCTATATATGCTTGCATATTTCGGGATGAGTCATATCGATTTGAATATAGACGCGTCGAGTCTCCCGCGAGATGTAGGACTAAGCTAACAAGAACTAAGATTCCTGGCGAGTTTCGAAGCTGTGGTTCTAGAACCCTGAAACTCTGAACTAACTATTGAGTATCTCAACGGGACAAGTAGAAGAGACGAAACAGAATCCCCTGCTGTCCAGCGGGTTCAATGAATTAGATTGGTCGATTTCGCATGTAAATCTACCGCCGGCAAGTGAATGCACTCTACCATGTCGAACACAGTGTACCACATTTTTCTTTGCAAAAAAGACAATTCCGAACTTTTGGACATCTGTTCCAAGAATCTACTGTTGTCAGACTTCTGAACTTCCTCACGTGTTTTCAATCCTCTGCCTCGCGATGTACATGAGATTGGTGTCCACAAATAGCAACTGATTCAAATTGAGTACCAAGCAATGAAGTATCTCGTAAGTGGATTCTTGTGCCTTCAAATCATCATGCATCCAGATCTGTACATTCACGTCATGTCCAGCTCAAATCACTGACATTCGGTGACATGTGATGAAAAGCTGAATGCAAGTAGCACCCTGCGAAGATCCTTTAGAAATAGAAAGAACCCTTAGGCCCATTATAGTCCAGAAGGTAAGACGGGGAGGTAACCCTTCGCCAAACAATGAGAGATATACAAAGGAATTTATCTAGAATGTATAGTAACCCGATATAAGAACTAGGTCAGTTATATGGCTTGTAAATGTCTTTTATATCATTGAGGTATCCAAAAAAAACACCATTGAATGTGATTATTTCGCTATAGATCGTTCGTTACTCGTCTTTGCTCTGTGCAGAGTAATAGGAAAGTGATACTCCTCTATGCAGTATTTGTCGAGTTCTCTTTCAATCATCCATTAGCTTGTTGAATTTGACATCCCGCATCTTAAAGTTATAGGGAAAAGAATAACGGTTAATTTGACATCCATAATCTCAAAGTTAGAGGGAAAAAAGTAAACTTTGTTGCATAGTCCATATCTCCGTATATGGATAATCTTGGTGACTATTAGTCCCCCACCCACCTGAAGTACTTGGTTATTACTGGTCAACTTGTCGCATATTCCAAGATGACAAGTAATCATCCATTTAAAAATTACATCTAAAATGGGATTTATAATCACAACGTATACCAATTTAACCATGTTAAGATATAATCATGAACTTGGTTGGAGAAAAGAAGCAAAACAAAAACAAACCCAAATGTACTCGAGTCAAATGACACTAGAAGAACCAAAGGCCTGAATGTAGAGGTTAAGTGCTGGTTCAGCCAACACGCGTTGAACCGAGTTTGAGCAGTTCAGCCAGCATACTTTTATCGGGATCAACGTAGTTCAACTGGTGGCAAATCCAAAGAGAGAAAATGAACTTGATAGCACAGCACCAATATTCTTTCCTTTTTGCATGCAAAGAATCCCTGGCATGTGACTCGGCACATTGCCAAAGCATATTCTTTTTGTCAATTTGCTAGCAATTACCTTATTAAAATGTCCCAACAAATCACAATTGTCAACAAGTCACCTGCGATACCTACTAAAGTAAAGGCAGAATGTGTGTGAGGAGGAATTGCTCACCAGATTAATTTTTGTGAGCATACATCAGTTGTTCTCGAGCAAGATTCAAGAATGTATCACATGTGGACGAATCTAAGCAGTGGAAAAGATCACTACCAAGCTCAATTCAGAGCCGGATATTGCAAGCAAGACAGCAACAAGTGCGAGCACAATGGAAGAATATGAGACAAAAATAGCAAGCAAATACTGCTAAAGCAAGATGTGAAAGAAGAGCAAAGGAGGCAAACCGCAAATGCTTTTAGAATTGTCTCATGGCCAAGAGGTTATGGACATTGTGGGAGATGATACAAAACCATTCACCAATGATGTTGATTCCAATGCTGACTACCACCGAACTTGAGGGAATGTTTAATGCATCTCAAGATATCAAATTGCCAATGATAACTCCATTTGTGAAGCGGATCAAGAAGGAGCACACTGATTTTGCACACTATTTCCATGAGCAGGAACATGAGAAATTCATGGAAAAGATTCAACTTGAGATGGACCTTCTAAACAAAAGAAGGAAATGGAATCTGCTCTACTTTTGCTTGCAATGAAGAAGCCTTATCTAGAGATTGATTGACTTTATGCTCGTGGATCATCACCCATTCTTCATGTTGCAAATGATTTTACTCTTGTTAACCAATTTAAATGAACACAATTTTTTTTAAATGTTTTCTTATAAGTGTCTCTTGCATTGATCTTCCAATAGAACAATCACGTGATGATGATGCTTGCTCTTGTACATGATTAAAATAGATTTCCATTATGTTCTCCAATTTGCAAGCTATTTCACCTTTAGTTATGAGATAGTTCCATAACACAACACAGGTGATAATTATGTGCATGAAAGTGAATAGTTTCACTTACATATCAGCTTATAAGTAGTGAAACTTTCTTTTCCGGCAACCAAGTGTTTACTCAATAATATTCTTGGTGACCGCTTGCAAATAGTCGTAGTTTTTATTCACTCGCAATCTTTACTTCATATGCGGTATCATCATGTACTTCTTGAGTTTTTAGCCATGTCATCCAATACCCATCCTTTAATATTATCCATTTCAAGCTTTGCACAAAGTGAGCTTTCATTGAAAATGCAAGTGTCGTGACTAGTCTAGCAAGACACAATGCTAAGGAATTTCATTTTGGTGTTGCACATTGCCATCACGGTGATGCATATCTTGTCTTTTTGCCTATCAATGTAGGCTTGAGAAATGGCCTGACAAACTTGGAGATGTCACAATATATGTAACATATCCTAAAACACTCCAAAATAAGGATCTTGTAGACCTTGACCTTGGCTAGCATAGGTATGTCCCTGACATGGCCATCCAAATATCACCATATAAATGGGACCATATCTCTCCAAATCCTATATTCCCAACAAGGAAATGTCTCTTGGTATGGTCTTTTGGTAGCCTCTAACTATTGACATTGATAATAAATCAGATACCGATAGGCCAAGTTTACCACATGATGTAAAGAGACTCATCTAGCATTCCCATCTCTCTCTTCATACTAGCACATTTGGACCCATATACCTGCCTTTAGTACCACAACTAGTCTATTGTTAATCCCACCAAGCAACTCTAACAGATATACTCCCTCTACTAAATCCTTTTAAGCAATGAGTGTGGTATCTAAAGGTGATAGATAATAGACTCTGGAGGCTCATCCTTATATTGGTCTTTTGGTGGTACAAAGGCTCCACTCCAAGCCAGCGACACCAATTGATTTGCATGTTGTTGTTATGCCTCCTTGGACCTCCACAATTAAACATACAAGGTGGATAAAACAATCCCACTTTACTCCAAATCTAAGTGACCTCCTTTGGTATTCGAGTATCCTTTGCATGGACATTCTCCTCCAATAATTCACTAGGCCAAGAAACACAACCATTGAAAGCTGAAATTGATGCCATAGTCCTTGATTATAGTGAGCCAAGACTACCACTACTAAAGTGCATTGGTAGGCAACATACCCATCCCTCACTTGATTGCCAACCAGGCCTATAAGAAGTTGTCTCCTCCCAATAGTCAATATTAAAACCCATGGGGTATAGCATTGCTCTACCAACTAGCACAACATATGACTCAACTATTGTTGTAAGGGCTTTAGCTCTCACCATAGAGCTATCAATTATGTGATCAAGCTGAATGTGGACAATAAGCTCCACATATGTGATATATTATATAAAACCACTCCCTAGAGATGTTTGAATCTAAAATGGGCACCTCTCTATATTGGTCTTTTGTAGCTCAAGATCTATAACTATAGCCTTTTCTAACATAAGGTATTGCACACCAAAGTCTAATAAGAAACTATATGGTGTATAGAACTTCCCTAAATGTCCCATCAAATAGAAAACCTCACTCTAGTTTTCCAATAGGAAAACTCTAAGTGTGAACTAAGCTCACTCAAAGGCAAGTCTAGCTATTAACTCCTCCAACCTAGTTATTAATGCTTGCCATAAACCATTGATGGTTGAATAGATCCCATGCTCCTCAACCAAGTCAACTCAATTATCAACCACCTCTACTCTAGAAGAAATAACCACATCATCTCAACTCTCACAAAGTGTGGTAGCCAACCAAAACACTAGATTTGGGTCATCTCCCAATGCAAACATATCATTGGCTGAGAACAAAGGGAAGTGCATAATCAACCAAGCTGCTCCCAACATCATACTAGACTCAATTTGTATAGTGGCAGGCGGTTGGCTAATATCTAATCCATCATGCACTCCATCAACATTTACCACACCTCCACTAAGATGTTTAGGACAAATTCTAATCAAATGTAGAGATGTAACAAATCTTTGCTCCAATTACTCAAAAGCAAGGAAAGTATTACATCTCTACCAAGTGTGGATCCTCTACCACTACCTCTACCACTTTGTCTTCCATGACTTGGGGTTCCTCTACCACCTACCATAGCAGCACTACTATTTGGTAACTCTGGATGAAGGTCAAAGCATTGGTCATTGGTATGACCAATGCTTTAGCAATGGTCTGTGAGCCGGCCTGTCTCTCACTCAAGATGAACCTTTGATGGCTATTATGGTAGCGCACCATGGACTAAGAAGGCATGGAACCCCAACTCCATCATACTCCTCCAAGGCTAACACTCCAAGACTCAAGACATTGCTCACTAGAGAACTCAATGAGAGAGAGATAGTTGCAAATGAAAGGATGATGAGTACCTCCTCATCCCTTGTTTATATACTTGTTAAATAGTTATGCACCAAAGTTACTAATTACTGGAGTAACTCAAGTTACTAGGCTAAAAGTCAAGTAAAGTCAAAAAGTAGAAAGGAATATCCATTCACATTGGCATATTCCCCTAAGCATGTGGTCTTATCTTGACCCAACCACTAAGTCAAGGATTCCTTCAAATGGGCTATCCTTGGACTAAAGAAGAATCCAAAACAAAAAGGCTTGCGGGCCCAAGAGTTCTCAACTCTTTTCTCAAAGCCAAACACCTAGGAATAATACCAAGTCAACACACTAAAATCCAAAATAGTGGTGCTCATCTTTTCTACTTCTTCTAAGGTAAGGTCCCCTCTATCTTAGCTATGACTAACTTTAGCTAATCATGACTAATGTAGAATCATCCTTTATCTCTATATAAATAATATCTCTCAAGTACTTGTAATACCAAGCTAAATATCACAATACCAAACACATGCATAAATGGGTGTTACATTTACTCTCGGACTAAGTTTTCACTTTGTCCTCAAAGTGAAGGTCTCTCTACCTTCTATGATACATCTTCAACTTATCATGGTTAATCCTATCAAAGTGTCTTCCTCCCAACTCCTTGAGATCATAGGTGTAATTGCCCCACACCTTCTCCACTATGAAAGGTCTAAAGTACTTAGGCAAAAACTTCTTTGCACTCTCTTGAATCAAATTGAACCAAACAACATTACCCAATCACCTTCCTTGAAAGGCTCCACCTTCTTCTTGCCTTGCCTCTTGTCATAGCTCTCCTTTTGTTTCCTTTGGGCTTGGTCGACTTGAACCATAGCAACTGCTCTTGCCTTTTCCAACTCCATAAGTTGTTCCTTCCTTGACTTCTCTACATCACCTCCTTGTGCTTTCTTCAATCTCCTATGAATGCTTTGGAAGGTAGGAAGATCAAATTGAATAGGTAAGGTAGACTCAATACCATATACCAATTGAAATGGAGAATATCCGGTGGAAGTCTTCACGGTTGTCCTATACTACCATAAAACTGCATGAATCCTCTTGTCCCAATGATGTTTAGCCCCCTCCATTTCTGCATCTTTGGCCAACATCATGCACAAGGTCTGATTGGTTCTCTCTACCAAGCCATTGGAATCTGGCTTATAGTATGTACTTACTCTATGTGTGATAGAGAAATGGCGTAGCATGGCTGTAGTAATGCTTCGTGTAAACTCTCCTCCTCTATCAGAAACCAACTCCAAAGGGCATCCAAACCTAGTGATAATGCGTTCATAAAGAAATCTACCCACTTCATCTTCATTCTTGTCCCGCAATGGTCTAGCCTCAACCCACTTGGTAAGGTAATCAGTAACTACCACAATGTACCGATTGTTCCTTGGAGTTCTATTGAGAGGACCTACAAAATCAATTCCACTCTTCTCAAAAGGTCCTAGCAATGGAATTGATCTAAGTGGTGAAGTAGATGTAGACTTTCTAGCAAAATCTTGACAAACATGACAAGTTTTGAAATAATCAAGACAATCCTTGAAAATCCCTCTCTAATGGTAACTTGCATCTAGAATCTTGAAAGCAGTCACCTTTCTTGCAAAGTGTCCTCCACATACTAAACCTTCATGAAACTCCTTTATGAGTAGGATAGACTCTTCCTCACCCACTGCTCTTCGAAGTAGACCATCTGCTCCTTGGTGAAAAAGAATATCTTCCACCATTGTGTAAGGTCTAGATCTTGCTGCAAGGGCCTTCCTCTCCCTAGCATGCATCCCTTCTGGATATTTACCTCTTGTCACAAAATCCACAATCTCCTTGTACTCCATTGGAACCTCTTGAGTGACTAAGATTGTCATGAGCTCCTCATCCGGGAAGGAATCATCCATTGGCTCATCTCCATCATGATCATAGGCTCTAGATAACAAATCAGCATTTGCATGTTTCTTTCCTGGTATATCCTCAATTGTGTAGTCATACTCAGACAAGAGTACCATCCATCTTGCTAGTCTTCTTTCAACATAAGGCTTGTTGAAGATGTACTTCAAAGCCTTGTGATCCGTTATAATGGTGGCTTTCCCTCCAATCAAGTAGTGTCTAAACTTCTTGAGACCAAAGATCACTGCCAACCCTTCTCTCTATATGACAGAGTAGTTCTTCTTTGCTAAAACCACCTGCCTACTAGCATAAGCTATTGGATGATTGTGCCCATCTTGGTCTAATTGACTAAGAATGCATCCTATAGCTACATTAGAATCATCAGTGTAGAGGATGAAAGGCTTACTCCAATTAGGTTCAGCAAAAATTGGAGCTACAACAAGGGATTACTTGAGCTCCTCAAAAGCTTTGAGAGCCTCCTTGTCCTCCAAAATCACCATGTAATCTACACCCTTTGTCATGTAGATGGTCAATGCATAAGCCTTGCTGGAAAATGAGAAGATGAACCTCCTATAGTATCCAACCATCCCCAAGAATTGGCGTAACTTTGGCAAGCTTGAAGGGAATGGAAGGTCTGAGATTTTCCTCACCTTCTTAGGATCAATTGCTATTCCATCCTTGGAGATGATGTGCCACAAAATTAGACCTTCTTCACATCCAAAAATGCACTTCTCTAGGTTGAGTGATGCATTTGCCTCATCCAAGCATTGCAAGACCTTGATTAGGTGCTCAAAGTGCTCCTCCTTGCTCCCATAGACACAAAAGTCATCAATGAAGTCTCTCATAAATTTCCCAATGAAAGGTTCAAATACCTTGTTTATGAACCGTTGGAATGTGGCTAGATCATTGCAAAGCCCAAAAGGCATGACCTTGAAAGCGTAAGTTCCCCAAGGTGTGGTGAATATGGTGAGTTGTTGATGCTCTGGTGCAATCCTGATTTGGTTATATCCACTATAATCATCTCCAAAACTGTACCTCTCATGACTTGCAACCTCCTTCAAGATCTCATCAATGAATGGCAATGGGTAGTAGTTATTCTTGGTAACAGCATTGAGCTTCTTGTAATCCACACATACCCGAAGCTTGCCATTCTTTTTCTTCACAATGACAATTGGAGACACCCATTCTGAATTCTCTACCTCAAAGATAAATCTAGCCTCCTTGAGCTTATCAATCTCCTCTTTCACAACCAAAGATATTGGTGGGCTAATGCGACGTTGTTTTTGGCGGATTGGTCTTGCATGTGACTCCACCTCTATCTTGTGCTCCTCCAAGGTGACTTCCTTCAAATCCTTGTAACTGAAAGCAAAAACATGGATGAACTTGCGGAAAATTTCCTCAAATCTCACCTTCTCCTCCTTGGTAACATTTGGGCCATACTTGAGGGTAGCTAACCTTCTCTCTACCTCCTCAAGTGTCAATGGTGATTTATCTAGGTCCTTCAAAACCTTTGGCTTAGGTGCAAAATCCATAGCACACAAAGGACACACATCTGAATCAAATTCAGATTCATCCTCCTCTGTGGAAGTCTCCTCTTCCACAGAGGCTTATGTCCACACTTGAAGCTCCTTCTTCAGAATCTGATTCCCAATAATCAAAAGATAGTGTATCTGAATGTGAAGTGTTGGTGGTGTTAGTCACAAGAACTATGACTCTATGGTTTGATGGCCCAATCCTCAAGTACCCTTTGTGCCATCAATCAGTTGTACGTGCTACTCTCAACCATGGCCTCCCAAGAAGTAAGTCATAGCTTGAATCCTTCAAGACTTGGAAAGTCATAAGATTTTGAACTCCCATAACTGAAACTACCACTTTATCCATCACCCCTACTGGTTGAACTTGTTTCTTGTTTGCCATGCTCACCACAAATGTTGAAGGTCTTGAGGGTATCATACCCAACTTATTCATCAACCTTTTTGACATGACACTTACTGCTGATCCTCCATCAACCAATGCATCCTTGATGTTGTGACCATTCACTCTCACATCAATCTTGGAGGCATATTCACAAGCCTCCCATGGTGCTTGCTTGGCATCCACCACCCCCATTGATACGAGAGCTTTTGCCTTCTTCTTCCTCTTGCTCCTTGTAGAACTCAAACCACCTCTAAGTTCCTTTCTCAAGGTAGGGTTCAAAGCAATCAATTGGCCCACTGTGATGTTAGTCTTGTGACTACCAACATCCTCCAACACATTGTAGTTCCATTGTTGCTTTGAAATCAAGAAATCTTCCATCCCTAACTTCTTCCTTGGAGTCTTTGTTGTTGATGGTGTTGAGGAACGAGTGCTCCTAGTAGACATAGGAGTATCCTTGCTTGGAGTAAATCCTTGAGAAGAGTGAACATCCTCTACAAAATGAGCTCTCTTCTTCTCTTGTGCCAAAAGCTCCAAATTAACACTCTTGGAGTTTGAGCACTCTCTCTTCTCATACTTGCTCTCCACCACATCTATGGATGTTATCCCCTTACCTTTGTTTGGATTAGGAGCCACTTGGGTTTCACTACCACCCTCTTTCTCTCTATTGGCTCCCTCATAACCCCTTCCTCCATGGTAAGTGGAATTTGGGCAATTCCTTTGGATATGGCCTCTTCCTCCACAACCAAAACAATTTTTATCATTGAAATTGTTGGCTGGTTGACCTCCTCTATATGGATTGTTTCCATAACTCCTAGGCCCTCTCCCTACATTTTGATCCACCTCTCTCTTCTCCCATAGTTGCACCACATTGGTCTTGAGATCCGCAAGTTATTTTGTGATGGTTTGAAGTGGACCTTTGGTGGAGGTGCAAGAACTGGAGCAACTACTACTTGTGGTGCAACCCTTGTCACCAAAGTATCAGAAGTTCCATCATACTTGTAGCCTTGAGGAGGATGCACAACCTCCTTCACCACCAAATCACTCTCATCCCCTTCCAAACTCTCCTCCATACGAATTACAATCTTGATAGCTTCAACCTTGGAAGAAGGTTTCTCATATCTCACCTTGCTTCTAATTTGTGGTCTCAATCCTCCCAAAAAATTCTTGGTGAGCATGGCCCCTATGCCAATCATTTTAGTCTCCACATCATCCACACCCTTCCTCAACACTATGCAAAATCTGGACTCTAACTTTTCCACTTTTTCCACATAGACTCTAACTTTTTCACTCTTTCCACATAGACTCTCATTTTCTCTCCATCTCCTTGCTTGAGAAATGTAACCTCACTCATCAATCTCTCATAACTCTAATCAAGAAGAAAGTTCTCAATGAGTGTTGAAGTCAAAGTCTCCCAAGACTACTCTTCCCCATCTCTCCTCTCTCTCTTTTGGTATTCTGACTCATACTATGTAAGTGATGCATCCTCAAAGAAATCTGGTAATAATGAGGCCCACTCATTCTTCTTCCTCTCATTTTTTCCTATGCAAGCTTTCTTGAAGTCTCTCACAAAGGTCTCCACATCTTCTCCATCTTTGCCAAAGAAAACCAGAAGTTTCCCATCTTAACCCCTCACTATCTTTCTTTTCTCTCAAATTTTTTTTCTCTTTTCTTTTCTCTCACTATATTACTAATAGAGTATATACATGACTAACACCATCTGAAAATAATCCACTCTAGGGAACACAAAAGGTTCAAGTTGCTCCAAGATTTCTATAGCAACATCAAATCCTAGAGTGCATATTAATCTAACTCTCATGGATAGGTTATCCATAAGTTGAAAGATTATCTTCATCACTAATCTTGAGAACTAGCTGATGAAGGTGGTAGTATTTCTGTAGCTGTACTAAGACTCTTTCCAAGATCTTTCACCAAAGTTTCCAAAAGTGCTTTTACTCCACTAGACTCATATCTTTTTGGAAGTCCTTCCACTCCACAAACCGCACACAACTCCTTGGTCTTAGATCTTCTCCCTCCTAATCTTGGTGAAGAAGGTCAAACATGCAAACCCAAGTCAAGTAAACCTTTCCTTTCTCTCAATCTCTTGCTCTCAAAGGTCAATGGACACAAACTTGCCTTATGTCCCTTCTCTCCACATAGAAAGCACCTAGAGTCACTCTTTCCTCCAAGTGGTGTAGGTTTTTTGATCCTCCAACACTCTCTTTAAATTCTATTGTAAAGTTTCTTTCCTCAAATCCACCCCTAAAATCACCTCAAACCACCTCAAACCCTTGGGAAACCTTTCATAATCTCAATTTCCACTCTTGATGACCCTCCATGTTCCCAAGATGAATCTAAACACTCAAATATGCTTTTTGTTGCTCTCAAACTCCTCATGCACGAGATCTCTACTTTGCAGAATTGACCCTTCCTCACAATGTCACTCAAATCTCCCAACCAGTATGTGGCAAACCTTTAAAATTTTTCCCACTTCATCACAACTTCAGGACGTCCCTCCCTGCAAAATTTCAGATCTTTTCATCAAGCCATTTGGCCTAGACACCTTTCTATTCAGCACACATATTTTAGATTTGGTTTGAAAACCACCCCCCTCACTTCAAAAACTCATACCTCCCTGTGCAAGAACTATCTCTCTCTAATTTTTGTGGCAGCAGGTAGGATAAAATGCAGTGAATATTCTTGAAAATTTTCAGAAAAATTCAATGAAAATTGAAGAAATTGCAGACTATGTACAATTTTCCAGAGAGCATGCAGTTGCGTGAGCACTTTACCCTATCAAATTTCAAAATTTCTAGCATAGTGCGCATAGTAGTTCTCACAATAATTTTAATTGTGCTAACTAAAAGATAACCCAAGCTATCATATGTATAAATTTCGAGTTCAGATCTCAAACTTGGGATTTTGCCCAAAATCACCTTAATCTCCAAAATCTGCAATACACCTCACACAATCTCTCCAATTTCTCTCATGTGTACAAGATGTACAAAATCACCTCAAAGAAATCTTAATGAACTACAGGGTATACAAATGTATCTTGGTTCTCTAACATAAGATCAGCCCTCTCCTCTCCTAATGTTCTCTTCAAGTGAGCTCTCATAACCTCCTTCTGCCTAATGTAGAATTGAACGCGGAACATTATCTTACTTTCAAGAGAGGTCTCAACAACGGAACCAAAAATGTGAGCCGGCCTGTCTCTCACTCAAGATTAACCTTTGATGGCTATTATGGTAGCGCACCATGGACTAAGAAGGTAAGGAACCCCAACTCCATCATACTCCTCCAAGGCTAACACTCCAAGACTCAAGACACTGCTCACTAGAGAACTCAATGAGAGAGAGATAGTTGCAAATGAAAGGATGATGAGTACCTCCTCATCCCTTGTTTATATACTTGCTAAATAGTTATGCACCAAAGTTACTAATTACTGGAGTAACTCAAGTTACTAGGCTAAAAGTCAAGTAAAGTCAAAAAGTAGAAAGGAATATCCATTCACATTGGCATATTCCCCTAAGCATGTGGTCTTATCTTGACCCAACCGCTAAGTCAAGGATTCCTTCACATGGGCTATCCTTGGACTAAAGAAGAATCCAAAACAAAAAGGCTTGCGGGCCCAAGAGTTCTCAACTCTTTTCTCAAAGCCAAACACCTAGGAATAATACCAAGTTAACACACTAAAATCCAAAATAGTGATGCTCATCTTTTCTACTTCTTCTAAGGTAAGGTCCCCCTCTATCTTAGCTATGACTAACTTTAGCTAATCATGACTAATGTAGAATCATCCTTTATCTCTATATAAATAATATCTCTCAAGTACTTGTAATACCAAGCTAAATATCACAATACCACATACATGCATAAATGGGTATTACAGTACACAGTGGTGTTCTTGGATGATATCTTAATCTATAGCAAGACAGAGGCAGAACATGTGAATCATGTGCAAAAATTCCTAAGACAACTACAACAATGGAAACTTTACTACGAGAAGTCAAAGTGTGCCTTTTGGCAAAGGAAATTATCTTCTTGGAGCACAAGATCTCATCAAATGGGATCAAGATGGAAGAGGAGAAAATCAAGGGTATTATTGATTGGCCTACTCCAAAGGATGCTATAGAAGTACAAGCATTTAATGGACTAGCCTTTTTTTACTCACGGTTCATCCATTATTATGCTCATGTGGCTACACCATTGACTAACCTCTTGGAGAAGGACTTGAGATCCTAGTGGACCACCAAGCACAAAGAAGTATTCCAAAAGTTGAAATATATGGTGTCTTCAAAGCCCATTCTTCAGCCATATGATCCTCTTTTACCCTGTGTGGTTGATTTTGATGCTTCTAACTTTGCAATTGGAGCCGTGTTGCAATAGTAACTCCTAGATGGACTACATCTCATTGCCTTTGTCTCTCACCGACTCAATATGGCTGAAAGAATCTACTTTGATTGAGATCAAGAACAACATGCAATGGTATATGTCACCAAGGTATGGAGGCATTACCTCTTGGGGAAACAAGTGACCATGCAAACTGATCACAAACCATTGTTGTAGACCTTACACTTGGAACACGTGAAGAGTAGACATCATCAATGGGAGGAACTCCAATTGTTTGACATCAAACTTGAGTACAAACTAGGTCGGTTCCATATCATCCTTGATGCTTTATCATAACGACCTGATTTGAAGTCTCTTCCTCTCATCACAATAGCAATTACAATGGTGCCAATTGACTCCAAGGTCCAAAATGAGTTTCAGTCAGCTCTACAACAAGATCTCTTCTTCCAAATGGTACATGGTTGCCTTACAATATGCAATAAAGAGTACAACACCTTCTCCATCAAGGATTGCCTTCTATTCCATGAGAACCAGATCTATGTTCCGGCCAAAGGTGATCTTTGACTTGTGCGCCTTCAAGAAGCCCATGATTTACCCATAGTTGGTCATATGGGTGTGGACAAGACCTTGGGTACCCTCCAATGCCAATGCTGGTGGCCATGACACGAGATGTTCAAGAATTTTTCTGATCAACGCAACAAGGCCAACAACCAGAAGCCAAATGGACTCTTTCAACCACTTGCCATTCCATCCGCTCGATGGGAGCATGTGAGCCTGGATCTTATCACATCCTTGCCCAAGACAAAGCAAGGGCACACAACAATTGTGGTGTTCATGGATAAGCTTAGTAAGCAAATCCACTTGGCACCAACCTATGATACAGTGGATGCTCCAACCTTAGTGCAAATCTACTTCAACAATGTCTTCAAGCATCATGGGATGCCACATGTACTCACTTCCGACCGCAATCCTTAATTTACCAAGAAGTTTTGGCAAGCACTCTCCCAGATACTTGGCACCAAGCTTCCTTTGTCCACGGCCTATCATCCTCAAACTGATGGACAAACCAAACATGCAAATCGTACATTGAAAGATATGTTGCATGCCTTTGTCATTGTCCGCCATACCAATTGGGATGAATGTCTTGCAATTGCAAAATTTGCCTACAACAATTCCAAATAGGCAAGCACCGGATTTTCTCCTTTCTTTCTCAATTTTGGCCAAGATCTACTTGTTCCAGATTCTCGTCTTGCCTCCCTCCCCTCAATCTTAGGTTCCTCATACTTCAACATTCTTGACCACTATATCCCAATCTCTCTAACAAGCCAAATCTTACCTCCTTGTTGCTCAAAATTATCAAAAACAATATGCGGACTACCATCATCGTGATCTCACCTTTGAAGTCTATGATAAAGTCATGTTATCCTCTAGTTATAATACCAAGGATTAGCCATATGATCTAGATGTGAAATCAGGTTTGGTAACTTCTAGAATGATTTTATACATGATGGTCAAAATAGATCTGATAGAAGTATCATGTTATCATCTAGTTATAATACCAAGGGTTAGCCATATGATCTAGATGTGAAATTCGGTTTGGTAACTTCTAGAATGATGTTATACATGATGGTGAAAATAGATCAAATAGAAGTATCACCAAAAGGGTACTTCTACTAATAGGTCACAAACCAAAATAGACTTGAGAACCTTAGAACCAATAGCTAGACATATGATTTAAAAGTGAGAATTGGTTTGGTAACATCTGGAAGGATGTTACACATGATGGACTAAGCAAATCAGAAAGAGGTATCACCAAAAGGGGACTTCTACTAATAGAGTAGGAACCAAAATATGCCTGAAATCTTTGAAGGCAATTTTGGAGACCTAAACGGATGAATTAGGCCTTGAAAATGTGCAGATTCCCCCCCCCCCCCCCCCCCTCCTTCCCCCCCAACTTTGTCTCGTCAAGAGCTTTCCAACGGTACCTTACTCACGTGATTTTGAGATTCCTATAGGAAGATTCCCTAAAAGATTCTCTCCGATCAAAGCTTGTTTGACCAACCAAATAGGACCTAGACCAGACAGGTCACCCATCCAAGTAAGTAATCCAAGGATGGAGCTTGTTGACATGTCACCTATCTATGTCCCTAATCCTATGGTGGAGCTTCCTTGGAAGAGATTCTCTTTGTCTATATAATAAAGAGAAGGTGCTCCCTTGGGGCATCGAATGTTTGAGTGTGCAATCTGTGTTTTCTCTCTTCTCTTGTCCTTGGAGTATTACACTAGTAACCTCCCTCTCCCCTTGATACCCAAGTTTGTAAACTTGCTCCTAATTGGATAGGACCATTTGATGTCATCCAAATTGTCTCATAGTATATCCTTGTACGGAGTACAAGGTCTTTTGGAAAGGATATCCCCTTCATGATGCCACATGGGAGCCTCTTTCTCACCTCCAAAATGCACAAACAGCCATCCAAGAGTTCAAAGCTTCACTGGTGATGAGGACATCACCAACTAGCGGTGGGATAATATGTAACAACAAAGTTAGTAACAACAAGTTAGTAAGGCTAATGAAGTAGCAAATAAGACAAATTAGCCTAGAATATTCTTGAAGTATCTAGAAAGCTTCTTGGGATGCTTCCCAACTAGCTTAGCTTTCACTTCAAGTATGTAGTTTCTAGAAGGAAGCTTTTAGAGGCTTCCAACTAGCTTAGCTTGCACGCCAAGTAAACGGCTTCTAGAAGGAAGCTTCTTGAGAAGCTTCTTGGTTAACTTGGCTTGCACTCTAAGGAAGTGGTTCAAGGAAGCTTCTTGAGAAGCTTCTTAAGGGCCTTGTATGCTACCTATAAATACCAAAACCAACGCTCATGCTAGGCATTCGGAGTTTTCCCTCATTCTAGCATCCCAATATGAGCTTCCATTCTACTATTTCTCTCCTTGGTCTTGGTCTTTTACAAAGGACCACCACCAAGTGCCAACACCAACTAAACACCACCTACTAATGTAGCTCTAACTACAAAAACTATACTAGGAGAAAGGATGACCTATAACCTACCATCACAGTATGTTCTCTCATGGTCTACAAGTCACCACTTCTTGCCTCATCAGAGACAAATATAGGTAGTTTGACTAGTCACCACTCCAGCCTCACTACCAAGAGCACACTAGAGCACCAATGCTCTAAACTTATGGCACCTCACACAAACATGGTGCACAAATAGGAAATAGAGAATGGAGGAGGTCCAATCACAAGAAGTATAAACAAACCCTCCATCTCAACAATAGTGGATTGACTCTACCACCATTTGGCATTTGACATAATAAAGTGTCTACCTACTTCCTAAGCTACCAATATCACCAAGAATAGGATCAAACTACCTTTCCTAGCTAAAGCTACATGTGTATAGGTATCAATGGAATAGTGACTAACACAATAGTGAAGGTGGAGCGGTTGGCTAGGGCATCAGTCCAGGAACCAAAAATTTGGAATTCAAACCTTATTGCATATAATCTAGAAAGGTAGGCAGATTTTGCCAAACAATGACCAAAATAACTCATCTAAACTAGCTAGCTTCAAGCTAGCAAGCTGGCTTGCTAGCCCTTCTAGGCCTTTGCAGCTTCTCATACCATACACCTCAAAGCTTCTAAACACCAAGATTCAGCCAAATGAGGCCAAATTCTTTGCTAAATCTCCACGTGAGCCAAATTAGAAGGATAGCGATCCCTAATTTAAAAGGATGGGTTCCCAACTCGACCTTCAATTTTGAACTCCATTCTTAAAATTTTGGTCAATATTGTATGTACACATTGCCAAATTTGCATCTTATCACACAAAGCTTATGCACATGATCACTCCAAGAAAATCTAAACCATGATCAAAGTACCAATGATCCATTAAGCTTGAAAATACTACCAACACCCTTAGTTCTTACACCCAATTTCCCCCTAACTCACTTCTCTAATATAATTGGTTCTTTTTCAACTCAAATCACACTCAAATAGATCAATACTTGATCATTCACTCAACACTCTGCCAACAATTGTGCATTGATTATAGTCAAGCCACACCCACTCTAGCTAAGAGGCTCTAAGTGACACTTGCTGGCCTGTATCCACCATAGCCAAGAACTCAAAGACTCAACATCAAAGAAGTGAGCTCTTCAGAGCTACATTTGAAGTTAAATAAAATGCTTTGATTATCCTTTATTGATATAAAAATTTAAATTTTAACATATATTTCTAAAATTAAAAATGATTAATTAAAATTTTATTATTATTTATTATGTAAATTAATAAAATTGAAGTTAAGGTAAGGGTAATAAGGGGATAATGGTTTTTTCAAAGAGTGGATTGAAAGATCCCAAAAAAAATTCAGATATAAATTCCTTCCTTAGATTCAACTAATATTTACAATCTTTTTTGGATATATTGCCATTTTAGTTTTATAATTTCAGTATAACACCTTATTAAGTAAAATTCAATTCTTTAATTTCAAGACAAAAATACCTTTAATTTTTTAATATAATGATAACAGGATATTTTAAGAAATTTAAATAGGATCAATATTAAAAAATAAATTTATATTGTTTTGAATAGCTCTATAATTTATGCATTATACAGAAGAGTCAAATTACCATAGTTGGTTTGTTTAGTTGAATCATAAAAAGGTGAAATATTGTGCTTCATGTGCATGCTTGTATACAAAGGAGGTAAAAATATATTGAGAATATATTGTCAACATGTAATTACCATGATATATATATACATTCCATATATACTGAGATTATACTTTCAAAATATTATTAATTTTTTTATTTTAAATTAATTAATTATATTAATTTAAGTGGATAATTTAATGAATTCATATTTACCAATTTAAGAGAATAATTCTATTTTATCATGGAATAACATACAAATATAAATCTTTAATAGAATAGCAAAACATGCAATGAAATAAAAAAAAATCTCTAACTTTTTAGGAAGTTTTCTATCTATTCTCTATGTAACAATAAGGTGATGTTCAAATACGTCAAAATGTGATAAAGAACTGGTTGGTCCATGATGATACAAGTTGAAGGTGGCTAAAATTGAGATAAAGTGTCACAAAGATGATAGTTTATTATTTTGTATTTAACCTCTTGGACAAAGTCACTCTCAAAAGAAGAAGGTATAGCCATCACCTTTAGTACAATACAAAAAGATAAAATCACCAATAATCATGCTTCTATAGGTTTAATCTGAATGATTCCTAAATGTGATGATTCATTTATAATGAACGTCACTTTGCCTTTGGATTCTTTTGTGAATTCCTTAATGCAACTGATTCTAGATCAATGTCATTGAGTTTGAGTATTTTGTTTGTATTATGAAATTGTAATCCTACAAGATCAACTCGGCCATGAGGTACTACACACTATACATTAGAATGCTCATACAAAGTGGAGATAGGAATTCTGAGGGTCCTATCACCTTGACAACTATGACTATGAACAATGTCCTACCATTCCCAAAAGGTATGATATCATAGGAGTCTAAAATGAACATGTAGCATAATCTTACATGTTAGTGTTACTTTACAATACTCCAAGTGTTTGGTAGCCTATCATTGTATCATTCTTAACCATTGTGGAGCCCTTAGAATTGCATACACTAGTTCCACACAAATGATTCCCCTCACTCAAGTGCTTCTACTCATATATCATGATTCCACACTCCCATTCAATTAAGCATGTAGTCTCCCATACAATGTGCAGACTAATACATATACACCAACTCAAGAGTCTTGATGATATAAACTTCATTCATTGCAAAAAGAAAGGATGAACAAAATTTTTGTGGTGAACATTGGGCCTAAGCTCTTTATACAATTGCTACCTAGCCGCAAAGAAAACCGGTGGCTATAAAGTGTAGGAGATTTGATAATTACATCTAACCTTTATTTATCTTCTCTTAATCTTCTCTTAATATTATCTTAAGCAGGAGTAGTCTACGTGGAATGGCCATCTCAGCCTCTTGTCATTTACCGCTACCTTGTTGGTTAACAAACTAACACAAGACCTTTGTATCATACCCTATCTAACTATGTACAAAGTATATATCAATATGAAGGGTCTTGGTTATGATTACAAAATCTTCCTAACTACATGATGACTCAGAGTCATTCCAAACAAAGTCTTATTACCATCCTTTTCACAAGCAAGTAGTATTTGTGATGAATTACCTTTTCCCTTACATAGTTAGATGAGAAATATGAGTTCCTTCCGGTATCCTACAACTTCTCTTGTAAGTTGTAGGATATGCCTCCTAGAATTTCAAGTTAGTGCGGCTTTGCAACTTCTCCGACAGCACCTTGAGTTGATCATTCATATAGACTTTCCTCTCAAGCGCATCAATTCATGTTTGTCAATCCTTCATCTTAGTATGCTTGGAGTTCTCATTGGAAATGTGTTCCAACTAGTTCAAAAGTTCATTTATTATATGCTCAATCATTGGAAGCAGCATTGTCCATTTGTTCTCTAGATTTGTTTGTTATCTTTGGAGTTTGTATGATAGCTTGTCTCATATTTTCATTTGTTGCTTGTACTCCTTTTCTCTTTGGCATTTGAGGCTTGTGTTGAGGTAGAAGAATAAAAATTGACTAACTTCTTCAAATTCTCATATTTACACCGTTGTTGCCTTTGTGCAAGCATCATCTGGTTCAACTTACAAAACAACAATTTTTCATCTCATGATCATAATTTGCCTTTGTGCTTGTTTCATTGTTAGAGAACCTTGGCATTGATATTGTCAACCTTTGATTTCAGCCATTGTAGAACTATCTCATTTTGCTTTTGTGACAAGAGTTCATCTTTTTGGAATTTCTCCAATATTTTGTCTTTCTCATTTGAAGCATTTACTTCCTCCTCAAACCACTTCTTGACTTTGTTCAATTCATTACAAAAGAGTGCCTTCTCCTTGGCAATCATCTGGGCTAGCTTGTACAAGTGTCATACAACAATTACCAAGTTGGTTATAGCAAGGGTTATAGCAAGTTTCCAATGAAATAGCATAAACTCCTCTTAGGCCTCTATCATTGGCATCACCATGTTGACATTGTATGTCGTCATTAGCCACAAGATGGAGTTTTTTAATATTTTAGACAATGTTGTATGTCCTCTATCATGTTGGTGGTCCTTATTTTTCCTTGTTTTCTGGCCATTGGTATGTAGGCTGGTCCTTAGGATCCTTCTCCATCTCTTCATGGGCTATGGCCATATTTTCAATTGCACTTGCATCTTCTCTCTTGTCCTAATGTCTCCCTTGTGTAGAATCTTCTTCATTTTTTGCACTTTGTCTTTGGTGGGTGGTTGTGGTTGGTGTTCTTGCTTGATAGGATTTTGTTAGGATGAGCCATCCTTGTTTGTTGTTGGTACCTTTGATGAGATTAGCAATATTGAAGGTTTCCTTTGACTGTTTCTTTGATTGGAAGAGAGGAGATTCACCAAAGGTTGTGGTTAGGTTTTTGACAATTTCTGGAAAATAGGGATGTCCTCTTCCTCTTTTTGAAAGATACTTCCATATCTACATCATTTGTTGTTTGGAACAATTGCGCTTTGTCATTTAGATCTCCAATGTTCCCTTCATTGCCCTTCCTCAACAATGAAATACAAGTGAAGGAGTTATCACTATCCAACCTTGCATTATATTCCAAAGCATCCTTTCCACTATCAAATATAGTTTGTGCTATAGAATGGCCTACTTTGTCCACTATATCATTGTTTCCTTTGTGGCACTCTTTTTCTACTCTACTTCCGGTTCCTTTTGACGATACCTCTATGGTTTGGTATCATTTTTCTTCTTTGGGACTTGAACTTTAGATCTTAGACTTTGCACTTCTTACAAATAGTCATTATATTGTATGTTTCTTCAATTTGTATCAACTTCTTCATATTAGCAAACTTCTTGTCTACCTCATGATATTTTCTTATCTATTTTGGAAGGTTTGGGTGCACATTAAAATATGTTAGGTGGTAAATGTTGTTGGGATATTTCTCCTTCTCTTCTTTTGTCAAGAGATTCATTCCTATGTAGAAGTGCAGAATGAAGGGGGCTATGATTGTAGGTATCACTTCTATCATATCTTTCAATAGTTGATAACTCATTCTTTCAATGCCTTGGCCCAACTTACAAGTTATTTTTCATGTATGAGCTAGAAGAAGATTGCTTGATTGAGGTTTACATAGGCCATTTTCTTTGACTTGCATAACTTCATTATTGCTTTGGTGATAAAATGTTGGGTCTGATCCTTGAGATCCTCTATCTTGTATCCATTTTTGACTTCTCACCAGCAAATGAGCCTTCAATTTTGGCTTTCCAACTCTTACTCAGATGACCATGTAGGATACCCATGTACATTTGGCCAAATGTGAAGCAGTCCAGTCTTAGTACTTGTTGCTAGTGGTCTTTTGTCCACAAAATAGAATTTCCTCTCAAGGTTTTGTTGCTCACATGGGTGGTATCCTTGATCTCCTCTATTAGGGATTTTTCTGAAAGACTCCAATCCCACAGCAAGAATTCTAGTGTCCTACTTTGTATGTAATCCAATCTGCAATATAAGCACCACTTGGAAAGTTTTGGAAGTTTGCAAAAAATCTCTTCAAGTCATCTGACCTTGTCCTTCACCTCCACAATACATGTAAGCATCATTGATGCTTTGAATGCTAAAATTTACCATATCCCCAATACACTCTTACACCCAACTCTGCACTTTGTTGACAAAAGTGGATCCTTCAAAGAGCAAGGATGGATGCCAACGCAAGAGAACTTAAAGGAGTTGAAAAGTGAAAAGTGAAAAGTTAAAAGTGACAAGTGACAAGATCTTTCTTGTGAGGTGGAGACACCCTTATAGTTTTGTCATGCCAGTTTGTCCTTTGGCCATTGCGATGGCTGGTGATAGATCAAGGACAACATGTGTATGGGACTTTGACCATGGTCAAGTGCCACACACATGTTGTCCAAAGTAGCATGGTCACAGATCTATTATTTGGTGGCACAATCATGTGGGTTGCATGAATGTCTGCAAAATGGCATTTTGCTACAATTTTCCTACTGGCAGAAGTTTGTAGTGGCGGATGCTCATAGTTCATAACAAAAAAAAATCTTTGTAACAAGAGTAGTTTGTAATGAGAGAACTTTGTAATAAAATGACACTTCCCATCTTTTTATTCTGTACAGATCATTCATATTGTATGCTTTCATATAGGTGGCATTAGTCACGATATGAACTTGTAGCTTTTTTTTTATTACAACAACATGAGGGCTATTTGTCTTTCTTGATCATTTTAATGGGCATGATTGGAAGTTTAGTGTTGTTTACTATATTTTCCTAACATTGTGAAGAGTCAATAGAAGGAATTATCATATTAACATCCAAATTGGTATCCTAGTTATGATTCACTTGTAGTTCTCCTATAAACTAACTAAACAAAAGAAATTTGCTTTATTTAGGTAAATGTAGATCATCATACTCTACTCTCTAATTTTACAATTTCTATTGTAATACCTAATTCTTTTCTCAAAATTACAACATATGTGAGTACAATCTCTACATGTACCTTCTGAAGGTAACTACACTTGAAGTGAATTTTACTTTTACCTTGATATAGGGAAGATATGTTTTTTATTTTTGGGATAATTAAATCTAAATTAATCATAATCATCAATAAATAGATTATAAAGTTGCTAAATGATCTTATCCTCCCATATTAGAAAAGTCAAACTATATATCAAGTTGGTTTTGCGATTAGTGATCATCTTTTCAAAGTCCTTGGATCCTACCTCCAGAATAGTGAGTGCCTCATTAAGGAATGGAGAAGGCTAATAGATGTGATAACAACAAGGATGGGATGCCATACAAGGAAAAGGCATAGGGAGTAACCTCCAATAATGGGGCTATGCCCCAATAGTATTGGTTAGAGAAATCTGAACTACAACACCCAAGATATCTAAGCTATGTAAGTTGTATGGCTTTAAACAATTAGAGCATCCAAAGAAGCATCACCTAGTGTGACGTTCCCCTGTGGATTGCACCAGCCAATGCTATCACTAGAGCAATGTACACACAATGCCTTAAAAATGTTGTAAAACATGAGATTGAGAGTGATACCCATGACTTGTAGAATGATATGCTCTCATGCACTCCTTAACAAATGTGTCAAAGTGTAGCATCCATGGCTTCATATAACTCCAAGGCTACAGGAACAAAGTGCTAATCTTGTTGCATACTTGTATACTTGGCGACTTTGCCTACTACCGCTCCACTTGCAGCCTAGCCAATAGGATGGGTGATCACTCCCTCTGTCACTACATCACATGTAGGGTCCATAACCACAATAGTCGCTATCATCACCTGATCATCTTGGACCATGTACAAGTCTGCTCCGGCTAGTATAGTAAGCATACAAACGCTCCCTCCAAGCAAGGTATCCACTATCTGTTGCTAAAGCAAAGACTATAAGTGTAGTGGTGTATTCCTGTTGCTAGCTACATAGTCCACACCTGAGTTGTATTTGAGGTGCTCAAGTGCAAGATAAAATTCAGATATGAAAGAATATCTCAAATTTGGTTTCCATGCAATAATAGAGTCATACTTTCATTGAAAATATAATACTAAAATTACTATTATAATTTTTGTCTCTGAAAAAAAGAAATGATTCTAATTCATTTTATATTGGATAATAAGAAATATTTAGTAGAAAATATGTCTCAAAAAAAATCTTAATTGAAATCTTCCTAGTGAAGAATGAAGTCAATTTCTTTATGTTTTTGTTTCTAAAATAGAAGTAGAAAATTCATTCTGGACATTTAAGTATTTAAACAAAAATAAAATATAGAGAACTATCTAAATGAACCGAGAAGAGGAAATCTTGTACAAGATAATCAACACTTTATTGACGACCTAAGATGATCCAAGAACTATTTCAAATAAGTTCACATTTTCATGATACAACATCTTTGGAGTTTAAGCTACCATTGAAAATTAGAATTAGATTAGAATTCAACTTATACTAAAATTAATAAAATTATCTCATTGTATATAATAAATTTGATTTAGACACAAAATGAACTAAAAGCACACTCAAAAGCTAGTTCTCATTTAGCACTGCTTGATTAAACTATATGCTACTTTTAGATTTTATTTAATCATCAAAATTGTAAATTTTACCCAGAAAGAGACACTAAGTACGTTAGAACACATCTTGCTTATAACTAAGAAATCAGAAGAGGACCTCAAATTATAAATTGCTTGAATACTACTTGATATGTTAGTTGAAGAGTTTTTGAAATGAAATGAAGACAATTCATAATCTATATTCTGTGCGGCAACAAGCTTGCGTCTCCAAAAAAGTCTTTTGATCCACTAGACCGGCTATACAATAAAAGATTTCCATACTGTCTCCCATCCTGGTTCACTCATATAGATTATGATCATGTATTCCACCATCGATACATAGAAAGATTGTTCCAAGTATTTATGATCTACAAGAAATGTACACCATGAACAAGGTCTTGTAGAATGATTGTGATAGAACTCGTTGCACAATTTGTAAAGTCTTTGTGCACTTTAATACCATGTTGTCCTCCGTCCACAGACTTATATTTCTATATTTTTTTATATTTTTTTTTATTTTTTATATGGAAGGAGCGTTCGTATGCCTTGCAGACGACATGTGTTAGGGCAGACTTATACTTGGTCAGATATGATCAGGTGCAGTAGCGGATATTGTGGTTATGAATCCTACGCAGGATACAGTTTCAGAGGGAGTGATTACTTATCCCCTGGATGGGCGGCGAGTGCAGCAGCAGGTCGCAAGGTCTCCAAGTATAGGGGCATGCAGCGAGGTCATCTCTTTGTTCATCTAGCCTTGGAGTTATATAGAGCGATGGACATGATATTTGTCAGGGAGTGCACGTGAACTTATCATGTTAGGCATTAGAGTGTACCACTCTCACTATCATATTTTGTAATATATTTTAGATAGTGTATGTCCATTGCTCCACATAGTGCATTGGCGGGTGCAATCCATACAAGAGCAATCACATTAGATGATGTTTCTTCGGATGATCCGGATATGTGTAAACTGTACTAACTCTTAGTTGCAATAGGGCAGATTTTTCATATAGACTCTATTGGAGCTTAGCCCCATGAACCTTTTTTCTTTTCTTTTCTCTCCCTTGTACGGCTTGATGGGGTCTTCCCATCCTTCGTTTTCCTACGCGATCGCCTTTTTCCTATTTCAAAGCATATCGCGAAGAGCAAGTGGACAAGAGAGGACGACTCTGAGATTCTGTACGATTACGTTCACCTCACTCTGTATAAGCGTCAACGCGACGCTTACGATTCTCGAGGCGCCATGGAGATGTTATCAAGGACTAATCCTTACCCGCTCGTTTTAGTTGAACTAGATTGAACTAGTTGAATTAGATTGATGCTACTGGTCGGCAATAACAATTTCAGTAGACGCAATCGATTCTCGAGTGCTACATGGAGATGTTATCAAGGACCGATCCTGACTCGTTCGCTGTGGTTGAACAGATGGACGCTACTAATCGGCAATACCAAAATGTTTTCAGTAACTCCAACCATAATTGCTAATTGTTCCAGCGAGAGGAAACATCTGGTCTAATCTGTCCTCACCTGCTGGGACCGTACAATCCATAATATTATACTACGATTATATTGACGTTCTGCTAGAGAAGAGGAACTCTCCTCAACAGTCCTCTTGTTAATGTCTTCTGATCTTTGACGTAAGAAAATCAGAGAATGTCCATTCGATTCAGTGTTCCTGATTTCCATCGTTTCAGACTGTGACTCTCGGTATGAGAGGGAGTGGACAAATGATTCAAATATCTCTTCCGGAAAGTAAAGTTCGTACAATTGCGATGAAAACAGAGTCAACGACCATCTATCTCGAAGTTTGTCCCAAGCTCACAATCCAGGTCTCCTCTGGATCTCGAGAGATATGTAAGCAGTACAAGCCAACATAATTTTGTTGTCAATCTTCAGGCCGTACTCAGCCAGATTCCACCACATGCATGGGTAGAACTGGTCCGGTATGATTTGCACCACAAGTGAGCCACATTCTGTCGGATCTTCGAGAATATACCCAACTCTACTATTCCGATATGCTGATTATGATCGCACTGTTGTAAGAATCTACCGCTTTCTAGTTGGCATCTATGAATTCGCTTCACGCCCTGTGCTTTTCTTTATCTAGTCTATGGTCGCATAGCCCGAAGAGAAAGTGGCCATCACGAATCACGCGGAGGTGGTATACCAGGAGGAAACCCACTGAAGCTGAGAGGAAAGAGTTGAATGGCACCTAAAACGTTGGGCGGGTCGCACCCAGAGAAGTGACCCTTCATCCTTCTGTCGCTGCTTTCCCGTTCTGCCCTTCCCGGGCCAGTTTATAGAGGGCAACTTTGGATCTATAATCCAGAGTTCATCCAGCCCATCCAGGAAGCTTGAGAGAGTAGAGCCTCGTGTCCTCGGTGTTGAAGAATGAGGGCACTTCCCATCTTGAGGTAGAGACAGTCTAACTTTCTCGCGTTTCAGTCTGGAGCAAATCACTTTCACGAGTAGAGAGTGCGAAGAATAGGATTAGGCACCATGTCAGGACAATCAGCGGTTGGGATGGAGGTGCTTAGAAGCCTCGATAAGGCGAGGACCCAAGGGTACCATTTCAAATCGATTATTATTGCAGGAATGGGATTTTTCACAGATGCCTATGATCTTTTCTCGATTTCTACCGTCACCCGATTGCTGGGACGTCTTTACTATTACGACGCCGCTTTGGGCAAACCGGGAACCCTCCCTCCAAAAGTTGCTGCAGCTGTCACAGGAGTAGCTTTCGTTGGAACATTACTCGGTCAGCTTTTCTTTGGATGGGCAGGTGACAAGTTTGGGCGCAAGAAGGTCTATGGTATCACCCTGCTGCTCATGATTATCACCTCCCTCGCTTGTGGCCTTTCCTTAGGCAGCAATGCTACAAGTGTCATGGCCACATTGTGTTTCTTCAGGTTCTGGCTTGGATTCGGCATTGGCGGAGATTATCCTCTCTCGGCCACAATCATGTCTGAATATTCCAACACCAAGACGCGTGGAGCATTTGTGGGTGCGGTGTTCGCTATGCAAGGATTCGGAATCCTCTCGGGTGCAACAGTGGCAATCATTTTGAGTTCCGCCTTTGATGCTGCGTACAAAAGGCCAGCCTTTAACGTCGATCAAATAAGGTCCACTCCGCCTCAAGCTGACTACGTATGGCGTCTGCTTTTCATGTTCGGTGCGCTTCCTGCAGCTGTAACGTACTACTACCGAATCCGCATGCCTGAGACAGCTCGATACACAGCCCTTGTTGAGAAGAACAATGATCAGGCTGCCAGAGACATGGAGAAGGTCCTTCACGTAAAGTTCCAAGGACAACATGATGACTCTGCTGTTGCAATTGACGAACAGAAACACAAAGCCGCCGTGGATCGTGAAGCAGACAAGAAAGTCCAATACGGATTGTTCAGTCACGAGTTCCTCCGACGCCATGGTTACCAGCTGCTCGGAACATCGGTTACTTGGTTTATGCTCGATGTTGCCTTCTACAGCCAGAATTTGTTCCAGAAGGACGTGTTTTCCGCGGTGGGATGGCTTCCGGCTGCGAAAACAATGAGTGCGCTTGAAGAAGTCTTCAAGATTAGCAGAGCTCAAGCCCTGATTGCTCTTGTGTCAACAGTTCCCGGCTACTGGGTTACAGTCGCTCTTATAGACAGAATTGGTCGATGGTGGATTCAGCTGAACGGGTTTTTCATGATGACAGTGTTTATGCTCGTCTTGACTTTAGACTACTACAATTTGAGGGGGGATCCTTGTCCCACAGACTCTTCAAAGTACTGTGGTGGTAACCATTTGGCATTCATCAGCTTATACGCACTCACGTTCTTCTTTGCAAACTTCGGGCCCAATAGCACAACATTCATCGTACCTGCGGAGTTGTTCCCCGCTAGGTTGAGATCAACTTGTCACGGAATCTCTGCTGCAGCAGGAAAAGCTGGTGCTATAGTTGGAGCTTTCGGCTTCCTGTACGCTAGCCAGAACGAGCATGAGGGCAAGCAGGATCACGGCTACCCAACTGGCATCGGGATCAAGAAATCTCTACTGGTTCTTGCAATTTGCAATGCTATCGGCTTTGTATTCACCTTCTTCGTGCCGGAGACCAAAGGAAAATCCTTGGAGGAACTTTCAGGGGAAGCTGAGGAAGAAGAGAACGCCGGCAAGAAGGAGAACATCAACTTGTAGACATTGCAATGCACGATGATGAGCGGTTATTTAACAACTCGTTGAGTGCTTGAGGAAGGTTTGAAGGATCATACCCGAATTTGCACGGCAAATTGGAGGAAGTGGCGACGTTCTTAGGGAATCATATCTCGTCGCACATAGACCGCACGCCAACACGATGAACCTGTTCTGACAGTAGAAAGGAGAATTCTGGGAACTTGAGTTTCGGTCTTATCGATAAAACGCATTTATTTCTATATATGCTTGCCTATTTTGGGATGAGTCATATCGATTTGAATATAGACGCGGGGAGTCTCCCGTGAGATCTAGTAATATGCTAACTAGAACTAAGATTCCTGAGCAGTGGTTCTTGATCCCCGAGATCTAGTACCCTGAAACTCTGAACTAATTATTGTGTATCTCAACAGTGACAAGTAGAAGAGACAAAACAAAATCCCCTGCTTTCTACCGGGTTCGCTGAATCCGATTTGTCGATTTCGCAGGTGAATCTACCGCCGGCAGTGTATGCATTGCCATGTCAAACACAGTGTACCACAGTTTTCGCAAACAAGACAATTTAGAATGTTTGAAACATCTGTTCAAAGAATGTTGAACTTGCGTGTTTTCTGAACTTGCGTGTTTTCAATCCCCTGCCTCGCGATCTACATGAGATTGGTTTTGATGAATAGCAACTTTTATGTCCAGCTCAAAACGTACATTCGGTAAGATGTGATGAAAAGCTTAATGCAAGTAGCACCCTGCGAAGATTCTATAGAAATGGAAAGAACCCGTTAAGCCCCTTATACTCCAGAAGGTAAGACGCGGCTAAATCCCTTCGCAAACAATGAGAGATATGTATAGAAACTTATCTAGGATGTATTGTAACTAGACATAAGAACTAGGTAAGTTATATGGCTTATAAATGTCTTATATATCATTAGAGTATCCAAAAAAGCACCATTGAATGTGGCTATTTCCCTATAAATCGTACTCGTCATCGCTCTATGTAGCTTCATAAGGAATTGATACTCCTCTCGTGTAGTATATGTCGAGTTCTCTTTCAATCATCCATTAGCTTGTAAAATTTGACATCCATAATCGTAAAGTTAGGGAGAAAAATTAAACTTTGATTCCTACTCCATATCTCCTTATATGGATATCTTGGTAACTATTGGTCCCCGACCCACCTTAAGTCCTTGGTTATTACTAGTCAACTTGTCGCATATTCAAGATGACATGTAAGCATCCATTCTACAATTGCATCTAAAGTGTTTTTTTAATCACAACTTAAACCAATTTAACCATGTTCGGAAAAGAAGCAAAACGGAAACCAAACCAAAAATTACTTAAACCCAAATGACACTAGAGCAAACCAAAGTGGACAAACTTGTAAGATAAACAGAAACCAAGACCGGAGGAACGACTATAAAATAATTGTGGAGAGACTACAGTAAAACGTTGAAACATAAAATAACTTAAGAGAGATCCCAAAGTACAAAGATATAAATTCTTTTTTGACATATTTGAATTTGGTTTTCAGTTCAAATGAGATATTAAAATTAAGTATATATATATATATCAGTATATAAAAAAAATCTAAACTGTAAAGTGAATACCTAGAATTTGCAGAAATATCATTATAGTTCTATTCTAGAGTTATAAAAGCACTTGAAAAATTTTACTATGTTTATAGACAAATAAATATCATGATTTAGGACCAAGGTACCAATGATTGGCTTAAATCAAATATGAAATATCTTAAGTGAAGTATACATAATTTACAGCATAGTCAAGCATGAATAGAAAAACACATAATTTTGAAAATTATAAATTTGCATTTAAGTATATAATTTTAAAATTATGACTCAATTGAAAATACAAGATCTATAATAAAATATAAACATATCATACATTTTTTATGATAGGTGTACAATTGAGATTTATCTATTTAAACATAATAAAATATTTGTACAAAAAAAAGTTAGATCTTCATTGCATACAAAATTAAGTAAAAATTATAAAAAAGACTAACTATAATATTGACATCTTAGAATTACACTTTAAATATAATATATATATACTTAAAGAAAGAACAAGCAGAAAATATATTTATATACTTATTATATTTATTTATTTGATGAGGCGAGGTGACTAACTATATTGTGATGGCCAATGTAAACATACTAACAGTAAAAGTGATAAGAACAAGTTGCTCCCTCAAGGATAAGGTTCGGAAGTGGCGAGGATTGAGGAAGAGTGTCATTGCTATGTAGTTCATTTATTATTTACTATTTAACCTCTTGGGTAGTGTTACCCCTATGGTGCACTACAAAATAAGGTAACCAAAAAATCACTTTCACTACAAATCACTTTCAAGGTATTGTTGAAGATGATGGTTCCCTTCACACCAAAGGCTTCTACCCCAAAAGCAATGCTCTTCCTAGAAGGCATGACCCAAAGTAGCCTTGGCATCAATTGAATAACTTGCTTTTGGATTCTATGGTACTTTCAATGTTCTAGACTAAATAAAATACTTCCATACATTACCTTCTTTCTTCATAACCCTAGATCAAACACCCCAAACAAGTCAAAATGTCTCCTTACACTCATGTGCATGCATTCCTACTTCAAGGTTCCTTACCACTACTCAAAAAAATTATTTAATCCATACTTGGTGTGCAAAAAAAAAGCACAAAAGAGTTTGGAGGTACTTTTTCTAATTTCCTTGATTAAAAAGTGAACCTAATTTTCATCATGCTTAAGCCTCAAGAATCTTCCTTGGCTTCACCCTAAAGAGATCTAATGGTTGGAGTCACTCAAAAAGTTTGAGTTTATATCTATAATGTACATTGCTAATCCTAATCGTCTACTTGATCTGATCCTAATGTGGCCTTATCAGGTGCCTCCCACATATAAGAGAAGGTGTCATATCATCTTTATTTTCAACTGATGGATTCTACTTTTCTTCATACTTATGACCCCAAAGGTCTTTGGACCAAACGTTTCCTACCACTACATAGGAATTTCAGCTTGAAAATCTTCCACGCAAAAGGTCCCTATATTTAAAATATTTACCCTTACCCTATCTTTGACTACCTTTGGACATACAATCCAAAGATCTTTGCCTATTCTATCACAAAGAACTACCCTTGTCTTACAAATTTCTAATCAACATTTCTTCCTTGCCCTTGTAATCTACAAAATGGAGAAAGGTGTTTCTTGATTCCATGAACTTCATGTTGGTGTGCTCACTTAGTCGGATTGCCTATCAATCAAGTTGTTTTTTCAGTAGAACTTTGCCTCTAGAATTTGAATCTTCAGCTTCAATTTGTGGAGCTTGATCTTGTGAGACCTAACTTGAATTACCTCCTCTATGAGATGAGGCCCACCAATTGATCACTTGCTTCCTCTAGTTGTTGGTAGATCTTTGCCTTTTCTTCTTCCAAGCTAGTGCAAATTGTCTGCACCTCCACCATCAACTCGTTCATCTGGCTTTGATTGATCTCCTTCTCTTCCTCTTGCTTCTTCAACTCTTCTTGGAAATTCTTGAATTGAAGATATACCTTGCTGTGGTAGTCATTCAATTCTATTTCTATTCTCACCATATTTGCATTAGCTACATCCAATTTGCTTTGGATGTTGGCCACCTTTTCATCTTGAGCTTACAACTACCCTTTGAACTCATGCTACTTTTGGTTCTACTCAATGAAAAGGATGCACACTTCTCCTTATATTCTCTTGATTTCTCTTTTGCTCTTGCTTTGCATAGCTTCAAGTGAGGTGTTTTTCCTCTTCTCCTCAAAGTTCTCTTGCATCAGGTTGTTCACCTTTTGGCCTTCTTCATTGTATTGCTTTTGCACCTTGCCAATGTCTATTGTCACCTTCTCTTTTTTTGCTTTGGCTATGTGGGAAGTGCCTTACAAATATCTTACCAAGGAAGCATAATCAATCACCTCCTTGTATTGCACTTGGTACTTGAGTAAGAGTTGCACTAGCAATGCTATCACCAGCTCTATCAAATGAATGATCTTAGAGGATAGTGGGGTTGTTGAGAGAACTTCCCTTTGGGCAGGTTTTTCTTCCTCAACTTGCTTTATCTCCACCAAAGGTCCTCCTCTTCTTCATCCTCAATATCCATCAATTATTTTCCTTTGGGTGATGGACCTTTGGCCTCATGCACTTATCCTTTGGCCTCTTGTACTTCTTCTTTAAGCATTGGACCTTTGCCTTCAGGTACCTTACTTTTGACCTTGCTTACCTACACTTTGTCCTCATTGTTGGTGAGCTTGATCTAACTTGTAGTTTAGTTGTGGGATAAGGGAATTGCGGGACAGCCCTTATGTGGCTAGCCCAGTCCGAAGAGCTATGGGCATGATTCCCATAGTGCACATATCCGTGTTGTGAGATGGGGTTTACCGTTGGACACTTGATCTAGGAGATGGCTCACAAGTCCATCACCCGTATGAGCCCTTTGACCTCCTTGGTTGTCACTCTTTGTCAAGTAATTCTAGTACTATGGGGGAACTACAGAATATTATAAAGTGGGGCCAAAGGGTATGAGGAATTAGCAAAAGAACCATGTCATACACAATGCATAATCACATCTTGGTATTACTAATCATCCATACATGTATCAAAAAGGCCAAAAGATAAGGTAAGAAGTTTAGGTTTTATATATCTTGATTGTGGGTCTGACACATACAGCATGAGTGTGATCACCTGTCCTATGAGAGACACTCCAATCTTGCTGAAAAACCTCCTACTATCATGGATAGTCCTCCTCTCTACTAGTTAATACTCAGTCTTGCTCTGCTAGACAGCCTATCAATCAACTCATAAATACATCAAACCCAACATAGTGGACTAAGCTCCCTTATATAGGTGGGGTTGAGCCCTAAAAGAAATTTCTACTTCCTCCCCAATACTTATTTTAAGGCAGCTGTCTCCTTCAATTGCCATCTCCCCATATATGCCAAATTGCTCCTAATCCTTGATTCTAATCTAGATTACATTGCCTGAGTGTGTCAATGTGCTGCCTTTGTATTAATTTCCTACCTAACCTTGTCCTAGCATTTTACATGCCAATAGCAATTTTTGCCTGCTCTCTTGTGCATCTTGTAAAGAGGAATCCTACAACCTCTCTTTCTCTTGTAAGAAGAACATCCCGTAGTTGAACCGTCCAATGCTTGTAATGTCTAAAATCCCATTGTGACTCATCCCATAATAAACTGTTGTACTTCAATTCTTGTAGCAGTTCTGTGCCAATAGCCCATATGGTTGTGGTGCACTCATTTCTCAAATGGTTCTTTTATTGATCATATCAAGCGTAAGTGCTAAAAAGAACCATGTAGAATGATAGGATTATTGGGAGAAGTGCCTCAAAAAGAGAGGTACTTGGAGGAGTGACCGTGGCAAGATAGAATGGAAGAAGCACTTGGAGTGATGTAGGATAATCTCAAGTACTTGCAGGCCGGCTTACTTGCAAGATGATTAAATACTTAGAGTGATGTAAGATAATCCCAAGTGCTAAAAAGTAGAAGTAATTGTAAGGTCACATGAGCTCCATGGCCAAGCATTAGGATGGCAAGCAAAGATGTGTCACACAAGAGATGAGAAGTACTTGGAGAGGTGTAGAATGACCCCAAGTGCTTGAGGATGGAGTAGCACTTAGAGTGATGAGGGACCATTTGGAGTGCTTGCAGGAGATGAAGCACTTGGAGTGTTGATAGGTGAGGTGTATAGGCCTGAGTGCCAAGTGCCACCATTGCACTTGGAGGGAAGTGCCACTACAATTTGAATTGGTAGCTAATGGCACTTGCCACAAAGAGCCATTACCTACAAGATAATCATTGGTACTTGGTGGACAAGTGTGGCATGGGAGAAAGTGGTTTGTGAACAGATTTTTTGGCACATGGGAGAGTGACTTTGCCCAAGAGCAACACATAACACCTTTGCCAGCCATAAGACATAATGGTGAGTGCCTATCTATTTGTAACCACCGGAGTGTTGAAGAATAACTAGGATCTGAGCATGTAAATGTGCCTAGCCTATAGTGGCACTTTTTGCAATCCAACTTGTCTTCTTAGCTGATCAAGTAGTGACTTGAAAATTTTGTGAAGTAACAAGTGCTTAGAGTTTTATTTGAGTGTGACCCTTGATGTGATATTAGGTACTTGGTGTGAAAATGGGTACTCAACATAGTACAACATTAGCTTGAAGCATCCTATGTGTACTTGAATCATGGTAGTCATGCTTAGAATGTAAAAGAAGTCTCCTAAGGCTATCCTTAGGTCCCTTGTTGTGAACACATGGGTATGATTTACTATAGGATACATTTTATTAGAAGTAAGCACTTAGGATTCCTACTATGGAATTGAGAGTTATCAGACTTCCACACTATTCATGAAATGAGAGGAAAGAGAGAGAAAACTTCAGGGTAATGCGGGGTGGAACTTGACCTAGAACCATTGGCAAGTGGTACTCAGCCCAAATCCTGGGTGTAGGAGCCATGACAATAGATACCAAATTGGCAAACAAGGAATTGAACCCTAAAGTTAAAAGTCACTTCAATAGTAGGTGTTCCAAGAACAATGGATGGGTGTAGCTAGTTACAAGGACCTTACTAGAAGAGCCATTGTAGAGGAAATTATAGAACTCTTCAAACAGAAAAGAAACTACATATTTAAGCAATGGCTAGGCAATGTTCTTTGATTACATGTATCCAAGAGAGCCTCTAGATTGGGCCAAACTTTTTGATAAGTAGTGCATGCTCTTGCACAAGGATTTGAAAGTCAAAGGAGGAGCTACATATCTTACTCCCTTTGCAATGCATTATTACATGAGGATGAACCTCTTAACCAAAGAAGAGAGGAAGCAATTCCCTACTCACTTTCATATTGCATGTTATTTTGAGGAAAAACTTGAAAGACCTACCCAAATTGCCAATTATCAACTAGTAGATGGCAAGTTTGTAGATATGGGCTAATTTTTGCCTTTATATGAAGAGCTGATCTTACCAAAGGCTCCAAAGAGGAAAGATACAACCCTAAAGAAGAAACCTATTCCTCTAGCTGAGAAGTCAAAGGTGAGTACCCAAACTATCAAAGTGTCCTCCTTGGAAGATGAAGCCAAGGACACTAAAGTTGATGAAGATGAGGAGGAGCAGATTTCCTTCAATCTTAGAGGATTGACCTCTTCTACAAGAGATAATGAAGGAGAAGAGACTTAGGAGGATGCTTAGTTTGCTCTCCAAGTGTAGGGCTAGGACATGGACAAGGGCCCTGCAAATAAAGAAGACACAATTGAAGAAGAAGGGGGGAGTGCTTGAGTAGGCAACTTTGAGCTCCAAAATTCTAGAAGAAGAATTTGTGCAAGATTGTAGAACTAGAAGAAGTTCAAGATTGGGTTGTGTGCTTGAAGGACCAAGAACTTTGACCAAGAGTAGAAGACAGGTCCAATGATCAAATAGAAGAGGAAAGATTGCATCATCAACAATGCCAAAGAAGAGGAGGAAGTTGATATCTTAACTGATCTTCTTGTGGCTACACCAGAATTACATATCAAAGTAAGGAAGGCACCTACAACATCCAAGTCAATGCAAGTGCAAGATGGCACAAACTTCATCATCCACTCAATGGGTCTTGCACTGCACTTGATGGAAGGACTAATGCTCCAATGCCAAGCCAAGTGCCTTGATGTGTTGGACTACACCACATTGATCAAGGCCATGCACAAGTAGTTTTTCACTTGAGAGGCCAAGGAGACTTTGTGAAGGAGGGGGTGACAAAGGCCAAGGAACTATACAAGGTAAAGGTTTTGAAGGTAATTGCCTTCATGCAAGAGAACCAAGAGTAAAGAAGGAGAATTTCCATTGTTGAGAACAAATAAGATCATCAAGCATTAGAGATCAAGGGGTTTGAGGGGAATCGGAAGGCACTCTACCTTGAGTTTGAGCAGTTCAAGAAGGAAGCCAAAGATCAACTTCATAGTACGTATTAGGAATTAGACAACACTTGGATTGCCTTGCAAGAGAAGCATGACTGAGTTGTGACACTAGAATGGTAGATTCAAGAGTACCAAATGGAAGTGGCCATTCAACTAGAAAAAAAAGTAAAGCATGTCAAGAGTCTCCAAGGGCTCAAAGAACAAAAGGCTGAATGGAGCAAGTAGTCCAAACAACAAGGAACACTTGAAGGCACTGCATTGAGTAGAAGAAACCCAAGTCCTATTCATGGAGATGCTAAAAGAAGAGAGAGCAATGCAAGCCTTGAAGACTAAGCGCCATGAATTGAAAATGTAGGTTTAATGCTTGCAAAATCAGGCCTACGAGGAGGAATGTATGAACAACCTATCCCTACACTTGAAGGAGCATTTGGATAAGAAATTTAATGAAGTATGCTAGACCTTCCTATTAGAAATTGCTAGGTATAAAGCCCAAACAGATCAATTAATTTGACACCTAAGAGGTGAATGAAGCACTTCATCTCCCATAGCTCCAACCAAGGTACTCCCCCAAAAGAGAGTCCTTCAATTAGACAAGCACTATTTGGAAAGTATTAGGTACTTAGAGTTGTACAATAGTCAAGCACTCTAAGTACACCAATGATTTTTTCACTTAACATTACATGTATTTTAGAGAGAGTGCACTCAAAGTTGAGAACAAGTGTCCTTGGAATGATGTATTGCACTTGGAGTTGTATACACTTGCAGAAGAAGGCCCTTGAGGTTTTTATAGGTACTCAAGGTTTTGCACTAAAAGTAGATTAAGTGGGGTATGATATCTCACATGACACATGTAGGACCTAACCATCTATAGAATGATTAGAGAGGTAAGAGAGGATTAGGATAATAGAATCAATGATGGACAGTTTGAACTTAGATTTTTTAGGATTCACTTGGGATTCTGATCCCTTTGGCTTGGAGCTAAATTTGTATATAAGATGGAGTGCTGCTAGCACTTGTGTTCATTCACTCATTCTTTTGAAATATGAGCTTTGATTACAAGTAAAGAGTGCTCCCACTTCTTTGAAAGTTTTATGTCTTAAATTTTTTATGCTATTTCAATGTCTAATCTAGAGTAGAGGTAAGGAATTTCACAGTAGGTTTTCAATGCTTAGTGCTAGATAGGTACTTGCACCTAATCAGATGTGCACTGAAAAATCCAAAGGAGTGAACCTGTGTAACGAGTGGATTGGGAAGCTCACCCACTCAAGCAATACCAAGGAATCATAAACTTCATACAAGAAGTAGCAAAAAAGATCAGTCTTGTAAGTTGTACCTATTGGGAAAGGTAGGATACATTTTCAGATACTGCACCTTTGGAGTAGAATGGCACTAAGAGTTGAATGAACCATCACATTCAAGAGCAATCTTGACTAGATTTTAGAGTGAAAGTGATTAGTTTGGTGATTTTCTTTTTGCTGTAGTGTGCCACAAAAGGTGATAATACCCTTTTGTAAGAGTGGTTTCTGCCCAAGAGGTTAAATAGGAGACAATGAACAAACTGAGATTTGGTGATAAGTCCATGTTTCACTTCACTTCCATGCATTTCTGAATAGTAAGCTCATAGGAAAAAACTATTCTTATTGACTATACTAAAAGTACATAAATATTGAGCTATCATAATGGCTATCAATAGCTACTTTGCCTAAACTACACTCATTCTCTTCTTTGGTCAGATGCTGTTCTTTGGCCTTAATTGCTAGTCCCTTTGCTTTACCTACTCCTTTGTCCTTCCCCATCAAAGCCAAAGGTTCTACTTCTCGATCATATGTACCTTTAGTATAAACCTCTTCTTCATGGTGGGGATCTTCTTAGTCATCCCCTCCTTTGACTAATCTCTCCTTCTTTGCAATTTTCTCTTCTCTTGGAAGGGTAAATTGAGCATCTTCAACTTGTTCATTATTTTCTTCCTTCTCCTCTAAAGATGATTTGACCAATGTGAGTGAGTTCTCTATATCTTGCTCCACTTTGCATTAGTATTTTTGGCTTCCTTTTCCAAAGGCCCTCCACTACTTGGGTTCTTATTTTTGTTATTGGCCTTCACCTATGGCCTTGCAAGTACTACTCTCTTTAGTTTCTTATGATAGTCAATGGTGTTCAAGGCCTCTTCTACTTTTACAAAGTTACCCATGCTTGCATATTTGGCATTTGCTAAGGTGTACTTTTGGCAAATCACTTTTGCCTTTAGCTATGATGCAAAATAGCCCTTTGGGTGGAAATGACTAAGAGATTTCTTCCTCTCTTCCTTTTTAAGGAGATTTAATACTATGTTAAATTGTAAAATGAGCAGAGATAGATGTATTACCCCCTATCCTTGTTTATATCTCCATACGTGGTCATGGCTTGCCTACAGAACATGTATGCCTAGTTCATTGGTTGCATATCATACATAAGTGGAAGAAGATCAATTGGCTCTTGTTGAGATAAGTAGTCCTCTTCCACTTTAATAGCTTCATGATGGCTTTGAATATTGACCTCCATGCAATGTAATTGTAATTAGCCATGCTCCATTTGTTGTTAGTCTTTGGCTTCTAAAAGGAAGCCATCAACACTTCTCCAAATTCTTTTCCGAGCGGAGCCATTGGGTCTCTAAGGTTATCACCCTAATGTGGAATTCTCTAGGCCAAGGAAAATGGTCTAATGACCCTTGGTCCAAGCAAATAGGTTCACTCTCAAATTCTCCATTTGCACCGTCAAGTGTGCCGTCAGCGGAACCGTTAGGGTTTCAGACCTAGCTTGAATCCATGTGTATACTTTTGAAGTGCAGCTCCAAAGAGCTCACTTCTCTGATGTTGAGCCTTTGAGTTCTTGGTTATGGTGGATAGAGCCGGCAAGTGTTACCTGGATTCTCTTAGCTACAATGGGTGTGGCTTGATTGTAATCAATACCCAATTGTTGGTAGTTTATAGAGTGACAGATCAAGTACTAATTTGAGTTGAGTGTATTTGAGAGTTGTAAACAATCTGATTATTGTGGCACTTTAGAGTCTATGTATGACTTATATGTGAGTTGTGCTTCTATAGTGTATGATATTGATAGCAATGTATGTTGTGTAGCGGTGTATATATGCACTACAATCACTAGGGAGAACCACATAATCTAGATTTCAAAAAAAGAACAAAAGAGGAAAAGTTTGAAATAATAGAAGCTATAGATTATTATAAACAATAGAAATTTAGAAGCAACACGGAACTTGGAAAATAGACATGATTGCAATTTATAAAGAATTATTTGATTTTAGTAGAAATTTTGAGATTTGCAAAGAAGAACAATGATACTATAGTTTTAAGTGTAAAGAAAGTATATCAAGGTTAATTATGTAAGAAGGAAAAGAAAGAAAATTGGTGGAGTTAAAAGAAAAATAGAAGGCTTAAGGAGCTTTTGCACAATTATTATTATTATTATTATTATTATTATTATTATTATTATTATTATTATTAGTATTATTATTATTATTATTATTATTATTATTATATCAGATTTCGTTTCTGATATCAGTTATTATTTGGCTAATAATTTTTTAAGTTGATATCAGTAAATGAATTATTGATAATATTTATCACTGATCATTTTTATATTAGTTGTATCTGAGCTTATGATAGAACAAGTTATATTGAAATAATGGAAATTAGCAATAAGAGCAATAGTGCTTGCTGTTTTAAAAAAAAATGGGAGGGACTGCAATAAAAAGGAAAAGAAATTTGGATTTGCAACTTAAAGTATACCAAGTTGGATGAAATAAGAGGGTTTTGAAAAATAAGTTCAGGAGAAAGAATAAGATAGATAAGAAAAGACTAATAAATTTGTTGTATTGAGTAAATATTGAAGTATAAAAGTAGGAGGTGAAGTAAATCGAGTGTGAAAGAGAGGTAATAATGAGATTTTTAAGATAAGATAACTAAAGAGAGTAACAAAAAGACTTAGTAAAGATAAAAGAATCTGGGATCTAAACCCAAAAAGTGAAAAATTCAGAATCAAACTTTGGAATGAAACAAAAATAACTCTATAATAAGTAGAGCATACCAATTATCTTCTTGAAAAAAGGTATCAAAAAGAAGCATTTCAAGATTACAAGGGTGATCTTAAACTATAATTTTTAGACTGAAAATTATTTTCTTTATACAAAATATAATTTCAAAATTTTAAATATCATCAACAAACTTGGGATTTAAAGTCCTTATGGAGATCTTTATGTGACACTTAGAGATCATAAATCATCATACATAGTTTGGATTATCTAAATTTGATTTAATCTTTGGTACCTAATCTATATGATTAGAACATAGCTTGTACTTTGGCTCTAAGAGTAGTTATAATAATACCTTGATTTGTCAAAGTGCTTGCTGAAGTCATATTCTCTATTATGTAGGAGTAACAATTTTTTTCAATGTCTCTCAAAGTAGTTATGCTTCTTTCTCATGCCAAATTTTCTTAGAGTCCTTTAGTTGGTTGGCAAACATGTCCAAAATAGACAATGGAGCCCCTTCTAACTAACTTGCTTCCACTTGCAAGTTTTGAAGTTAAATGGCCAATTTTTTCATTGTCACTTTGACACCCTTGAAAGTCACATCCTTTTCTCTTGTATCTTTCATGGTTGGTACTTCTACAATACTTGTATTCTCTTGTGCTCAAACTACATGCTAAGGATGTATTTAAGTTGCCATTGGAATGATCATGTCCTTCAACCTTATTGCAAGATCCCAAATAAATGACCTAAAATGTCCTTAAGCTAGGTGATTCATTCTCACCTAGTCTCTATGACCCAAATTTTTCATCATGGATTGAAGGGGTTCTATACCATGAAAAGCACTTCCCATACTTCCTATTATGTCCACTTGCAAATTCTAGCATCCCTCTTGTTTCAAAATCCTAGTGGTAGAATAAACATTTAAAACTCTTGGGTGTTATGTGGCTATGTGGTGTTGCTATGTGGGGTGTGGTGGAAATGGTGAGTTTGACTCAATATGAAACAAGTGCATCTTGCTGCAAACCTTTTGAGTTTGGAGATTCTACTATTTACTACAACTTTTGATGTTATATCTTATGCCAAGTGAAGTTAAAGAGGCAGGATCTTTTGCTCTTGCTTCTTTTATTGGAGAGGAATTAGTGGCTACTTCCCTACTAGAGTTGACTTTTGTCCAAGACTTTAATCTTGGATAAAAATTCCTAATAAATTTCTTTGTGTTGGGTACCTTGATGCTCTTGGACTTTAGAAACTCCTTTTTCTCCTCCAATAAGAAATCTCCTATAGACTTGTACAAGTATATGTAACTTTAGAGATAACTAAGAAACTTTGTAGGAAGATTTGGGATACCTAACGTCCCTAGTCTTCCCAAACCTTGTGCAAGAAAAGAACTTGGCTAAAAGAAAGATAAGTAGAGTATAATGGCTAAAGAAGGTTTATAGAGCATCCAATAAAGATAGCTCTTCCTTGTAGGACAAATAAAAAAAAATCAAAACCAAGGTCGTTGAGTATTTTTAATAACTCAATGGCCTAAAAATAGTAATTGAAATTTGAAAAGGTTACTCCTAACTTATGTAAATCCTCTTGAATGACACTTTTAGGAGGAAATCCTTTTAGGACCCTTAGGTAAATACCCATCTCTATGGCATCACCATAGAGTGGTGATGCCTATCAAGCTACTCTGCCAAGCCAAGGCGCACAATCCAAGTCAAACAGTTCAAGTCCATATCATGACCTAACACTTGATGCTTGGATGCCTTTGACACTATTGGAACTGCGGTAATACGGGGGCCTGCTCCCTTTCATTGGCATTAGGCTCCACCAACTACTATAATTGTGAGTCACAAACAAGTCCAAGTCCTTCTTCTCAAAAAGCATGGGAGCCTAGGAAACTCATAAGTGTGGGAAAGGCGGATTGGGGTTGTCCAATTAGGTCCACCACGTCATAGGTGACCTATCAGCTACTACCAGCATTTGAGATTGATGCCTAACATCAACGATGCCATCAATAGTAAGGTGGTCTAGTCATTGAATCCAATCATAAGCACATTGTAGAACCTATCTAGGTAAAAGGTTCATCCACCAAAGACAAAGATGATGAGCTCCGTGATCCCACTTTGGCTGCATCCAACAACACGCCAGGTCCCATCCAAGAATGGACCTGATGTGTACTTTCCATCACTCGGGCATGAGAATCACCCATCAAAGGGACATATTCTCCAAAATGTAAGTTAGAGAAATGGATTGATGAACTTATAGATGTCATAGTATCCATAACATCTCCCAAAACACACCAAAATAAGGATCTTGAAGACCTTAACCTTGGCCAACATGTGTACATTCCTAACATGGCCATCTAGAAATCACCAAATGAATGGGACCATGTTCTCTAGATCTTGCATCCCCAACAAGAAAATATATTTGCTAGTAGGGCCTTTTGGTATTGACATTTGACCCCTTGACTATTGACATCGATAAAAACTCAAGACTATTGACTAATAGGCCAAGTATGCCACATGATGTAGAGAGACTTGCCTAGCAATCTCATCTCTCTCCACATATAAGTATCTATACATTTGTATACCCACTTGTAGTACCGCAACTAGTCCAATGCTAATCTCACCAAACAACTCCAATAGATATACTCCCTCCATTAGGTACTACCAAGCAACGAGTGTGGTATCCAAAGGGGTCAAGGTAATTGACTCCGGAGGCTCATCCTCACATTGGTCTCTTGGTGGTACAAAGGCTCCACTCCAAACCTATTGCACCAATTGATCCGCATGTTGTTGCAATGCCTCCTCTAAACTCCACAATGGAACATCCAAGATGGATGGAATGATCCTACTTGTACTCCAAATCTGAGTGATCTCCTTTGGTATTGGAGTATCCTTTGCATGGGGATTCCCCTCCAATAAGTCACTAGGTCAAGTAACAAAACCACTAAAAGTTCAAACTGATATCGCCATGGTCTCGGACTATAGTGAACCAAGACTGCCAGTACTAAAGCATACTAGTAGGCAACATACCCGTCCTTCACTTGATTTCCAACCTGGTCTATAGGAGGTTGTTTCCTCCCAATAGTCAATATTGAAACCCATGGGGTATAACACTACTCCCCCAACTAGCACATCATACGACTCAACTACGGTCGTAATGGATTGAGCTCTCATCATAGAGCTATCAGTTAGATGATTAGGCTAAATTTGGACAAAAGTTCTCTACATGATGTATTGTGTAGAACCACCTCCTAGAGATGTTTGGATCTAAATTGGACACCTCTCCACATTGCTCTTTTGTAACTCTAGACCAACAGCTACAACCTTCTCCAACATAAAGAGCTACACACCAAAGTCTAATAAGACCCTCTATGGTGTATAGACTTTCCTTAAAGCTCCCACCAAACAAAAAATCCCCCTTTGGTTATCCAATATGACAACTCCAAGTGTAAACCATGCTTGCTCAAAGGTCAATCTAATTGGTAACTCCTCCAATCTAGCCATTGTTGCTTGCCATAAACCACTGGTTGTTGAGCAGATCCCATGCTCCTCAACCAAGTTAGCTCTAATATCAACCACCTTTACTCTAGTAGTAGGACTCACATCATCCCTACTCTCACAAAGCATGGCAACCAACCGGAACACTAGGCTAGGTCAACTTCTAATGTGAACATGTCACTGGCTAAGAATAATAGAAAGTGCATAATCAATTGAGTCACCTCCAACGTCAAGCTAGACTCAATCGATGTAGTAGAATATGGCTGACTAGTAGGTGGTCTATTATACACCCACCACCACCTACCACACCTACACAAGGATGTCTAGGAGCTATAGATGTTGAAAGGAGTGCCTCAAAGTCTATAAAAGATTGGGGGAGTTTGACTTATCTACCAACTTCTCCTCTTTGTGGGTCCAACTCCATTGATATTCCTTTAAGCTTTGGAGCACATATTGCACTCCTAGTCACTACAACAAGTGCATCTACTTGTGCTACTCCGCACATGAAGTCCAAGACATCTCTATCACCAGCATATGAGGTGGAAACCTCAACACCCAAATCTAATCTCCTCTGAGCTATGTTCATGCTAGCCAATATTTGCTTCAACTACTCAATCTAAGTAGCCATGGCTGTATCAAAAGTAAGGGCATGTATTACACCTTAAATACCTAGTCCTCCATGACCTAAAGCTCATCTACCACCTGCCATAACAAACCTACCACTCTATAACTCCAAATGTAGGTCAAAGTATTGATCACTAGTGTGACCAAATCTGTGGCAATACTCACATTGTCTCTATGCAGGCCGTGATGCACCAAAGGTATCAGGTCCACTGCCCTAAGTACACTCTCTCTTGTGGTGAGGTCCACCACAAGTCCAACAAGCAACACCACCACTCATTGGCTGCTATTGACCCAAAAATGAAGGTAAGGGTCTAACTATACTAGGCCCCCATTTGCTCCATAGGATCTAGGTTGTCCACCTTGTCCTCGGAAACCAAAATGACGTGGTACACTCTAGAAGAAGTAACAACTATGGATGAGGTCCCCTTACCAAATCCAAATGTCACCACTCTCTCCTCCACCATGTTGAGTTCAATACGCTCAGCCAAACCAAAGACCATTGCCAAAGTAAGCAAAGTAACCTATAATAATGTAACATTACGGACTCTACATTGCAACTCCTTGTCTAATATCCCATACCAAAACTAGACTGCTTATGCCTCAATAACTCCCTGAGTAAAATTGATCAGCCGTCTCATGCAAGTGTATACCTTGCATAGGCTCTTTTCAACCTTTTTGTTGGAACTCCTACAAGCTCCTCAACTTGTTAATCCACACTTCCTAGAGTTCTACCTCAAACACTAGAAGAATTCCACCATGGGATTAAACCTTTGTACTACACCACCTCCTATAGTAGTACCTCCACTTGTAGTAGCACCATCTCCAAGAGATCCACCAATGCTACTAGAGCTAGAACTCATGGGTACAACCAATATACCCCTAGAAACCAAGCCTGAAGTGATGGAGACATAGTTTAGAGACTGATATTATCTCCATAGCTCAATCTCCTCCAAGTGAGCTCTCCTAAACTCATGATAGTCATCCATTGGTAGACCATCCAAGGGTTGAAACAACCCCTTACATGTCATGAAAGGTGTGAACAAAGTTGGGTTCCACATCTACTATAGATCATATCAACTATCAAACTCTTTGATGAAGTTATCAAACTCTTTGATGAAGTCATCCAACTCAATGGTACCCACTGTACCAAAGTAACACTTGGGCATTTGGAGGCCCCATAAACCTTATCCATTTCATACAACAATGGTGCAAACATACCAAGTGCACTCTTAACTGAATCAATTCTTGTGTCAAACTCTGACTTAGAGTCAATCTCCTCACTCATTGGGATTTGAGATACAAGCTAATATAAAGGGCCACTTTGAGTAAACCCATTGTGTACTACAATGCTATCTCCTCTGGAAATTCCAAAGAACTTCATCATGACAAAGTAATCATAGATTGCAAACCGCAATCCTAACCACTACAAGTACTCCACCAAGAATCACAACCAAGTACCAACCCACCAACCAAATGTCACCCACTTATGTAACTCTAACTACAACAACTACACTAAAGGAAAGGGCAACTTGTAATCTACCATCACAACATGCACTCTTATGGTCTACAAGTCATCACTTCTTGCCTCACCGGAGAGAAACATAGGTAGTTTGATTTGTCATCACTCTAGCCTCATTATTGAGAGCACTAGAGCACCAATGCTCTAAAGTCAAGGCACCTCATACAAACATAGTACACAAATAGAAATTAGAGAATGGAGGGGGTCCAATCACAAGAAATCTAAATGAAAACCCTCCATCTCATAAATCAATACCACAATGACTTTGCCACCATTTGGCATTTGAAATAATATAAGTTATCTACTTCCTAAGCTACCAACATCACAAAGAAAGGGATCAAATTGTCGTTTCTAACCAAAGCTACATGTGTATAGATATTAGTGGAACAATCACTATGACAAGTGAGGGTAGACGAGTTTGTTAGAGCACTAGTCTAAGAACTAGAGATCTAAGGTTCAAACCGTGTTGCGCACAATCTAGTAGGGTGGACAGATTTTGCCAAACAATGATCAAAAACTACTCTAAACTAGGTAGCCTCACGCTAACAAGCTTGCTTTCTAGGCCTTCATAGCTCACAACCTTATGCCTCAAAGTCGCAATTCAACCAAATGAGTCATTTCTTCTTGCCACTTCAAATCCTCTCTAAATCTGGCAAACCTCCTCCAAATTTGGTCAAGCTCCTCAAACTCAATCCAAAATTTGACATAAATCTGATGTAAAATTTGACATAAATCCCTAGAGTTGGCTAACCGCCAAATCTTCCACTAAATCTCCACTCGAGCCAAATTGAAAAGATGTGGATCTTCAAATCTTTAACTCGTGAGAATGGGTTCTAATTCCCCCTCCAATTTTGCACTTTGAGCTCAATTTGCACCAAATTGGTCTTGCTAAATGAGACATTTCTTCTTGCCACTTTGAATGCTCTCCAAATCTGGCCAAGCTACTCCAACTCAAGCCAAAATTTGACATAAATCTAAGATAAATCCTTACAGTTGGTTGATCGCCAAATCCTTGGCTAAATCTCCACTTGAGCCAAATTGAAAAGATGTGTATCTACAAATCTCTAATTCGTGTGAATGGTTTTCCACTTCCCCTTCAATTTTGCCTTTCAAGCTCAATTTACACTAAGTTGATCATTCTTTCATCTCTTGAGCTCAAAATGAACACCGTTGCTTGAAATTGACTCTCTTCTCAAGGAAATTTGGCCAGCCCTTCCGTGCAACATTTGCTTCATTGCCAAATTTACATCAATTCAATAAGGCTTATGCGCACAATCACTCTCAAGGAAAATTTGAATCATAATCAAGCTACCAACGATCAACAAGGCTTGGATATACTACCCACACCCTCAATTGTTGCACTCGATTTCCCCTTGACTTCAATTCTTTGTTGTAATCAATTTTTTCCCAACTTGAATTGCACTCAATCAGATCAATACTTGATCTATCACTCAACAATTTGCCAATAATTGAACACTAATTACAGTCAAGCCACACCCACTCTAGCTAAGAGACTCTAAGTAATGCTCGTTGGCCTCTATCCATCATAGCTAGGAATTTGAAGGCTCAACATCAAAGAAGCGAGCTCTTTAGAGCTGCACTTTGTAGGTATACCCTCTAATTTTGACCTAGGAATCTAACCCTAGCGGTCCCGTTGATGGCATATCCAACGGTACAAATGGTGCATGTAACAATGGGCCCCACCATGTAGTCAATACCATGAACATGAAATTTGACCAACAACAAGTACTCCATGAGTAACAACCAAAATACCCCTAACTACCCACACTACTAATCAAATATTTGAGCAATCTAGGTGCGATGATACAAATGGCGTGACATTAGCAATTAGATTTTGAATGTGTAGAGTGGCCCAATGATGGATTTGATTGGTCTTAAGTGCCACAAGTAACAAAAATCAAAATTCCAAGGATATTTGCTTGTCAATTAAGCCCTTTTTTTAATGTGCTTTTGAGTAAGGGTAGAACAAGCCGTCAAGGTTGAGGACTTTGGGATGAAGTAAACTTTTGTGCAAAGTGCACCATCATCTTAAGGTAAGTTTGGTTACAAGTAGGATATATGATCTTTTTGGTTTATTATAGAGCACTTTAATGGGTGCCTTTACCCTTGTATTGAGAGTAGTTCTTACCCAAGAGGTAAAAAAAATAAAAATTTGCACATTGTGTCACTTTCCCTTCACTTCTAGCAAATCTAACCATCTTTATGAGATCAACTTGTTCTTACCGTTTAACTATCAATATGTTGATATTGTGTTGTTACAATGAACCTCACTTAGAGACATGGCTCAAGATACAAAAAGCTCTATGGTGGACCTTGTCGCTCATTGACTACACACTTGGCTCTTGGTTGACTATTCTTTGGGATATGGAACCCATGGTATATTGCCCCTACCATGGACCTATGGTGTCTCCTTGAACCAAATCCCTTATCCTTGTTTAGTATGCCAACGGAACTTCTCCTTTTAGAACTCACTTGATCCTTCTTCCAACCTTGGTAACCAAAGCAAACCATAGTTAGACTCAATAGGTTGGTGCTCTTGATCTTACATCCACAACCTCCACACACTCCCCCTACTCTATGGATTCCCTTGCCAACCCCTTTAGCATACCTAATATCTCTATGGTTAGCATTTGCTAATTTAAGGAACAAATTAGAGGAGCACAAGGACCCATGGAGTAAGGTGAGAACCCAATTGTTTATGGTAGAAGCTTGGTGGTCATTGGTATCATGGAAGGTTGGTGGTCATTGGCATCCCACCATAGCTTTGGACCAAAAACCCCCATTTGGCAAGTTGTGAAACTAATGTGTTTCCAATCCTCAGATTGGGTTTCATAGTGACAATATCTTACAAACTAGATTGTAACCAAACTCACTCCTAATTTGTGATAGTCCTAAATGATGGTCAAAGGGTGAAACAAAGTGGGTGCTCAATGACTCCTCTCACTCAATGAGGTCACCTCCTTCTAACCACACTCCTCTCACTCAAAGATGTCACCTTCTTCACTTGAACACATTCACATTGAAGCACGATCTTTTATATCAATAGTTAGATATATTATCTAAGGATAGAAATTGACTTAATAATATTTTGAGATATATCATATATAATAGTCTAAATAGATCAAATAGATTTATCATCAAAAGAATATTTTCATTAATAGCGTGGAAATTAAAAATATATTAAAACTTAAAAATTAATTTTTGGACATTTAAATTAATAAAATATTATGGAATATAATAAATATTTTTATTTTTGGAATAAATATTTTTATACTTTATTAAAACAATCTAATGATATTTTATCCATGCTATTTGAAATTTTTCAAAAAATGTATTATCACTTTTTTTAATAAATTTATTTAACCAACTAAATAAAACAAAAATTAACATCCTACCCATCCGTCCCCTCAAAGTGTATACTTTGTAACTTCATCTGTCTATGTTCATCGCTCTCCGATGGGAAGGGAGGAACACCATAGCAAAAGAAAACCAAATGTTTGTCCGTATTAAATTATAAAATTTATATTTTATATTTTTTTATTAAAATTTAAACAAAATTCTATATAAATAAATAAAAAATTTCACTGTAGAAAAATATACTCTGATAAGTCCCGTTGATACCGGAAATACACTAGAATTGGAAACAACGAATATGTATGATTGAGAAGCTCCTCACGGAGTTAGAAGTAATTGTTTCGAAGCAGGAGGGATGAACATGAGTGAGGAATACAGAATCCAGAGAGTTATAATTTTACGCTTTTGAAGCTAAAGAATTGAGGCAGCAGAGATCTGCTTTGAGTATTCTCAGCTGAAAGAAGTACGAGATTCCGAGAGAAGGGATCTTGAGAACAATTTGACTCTTGATTGCTGATTGCGATGATGGTAGCTGCTGGCGCAGAACACAATTAGGGTAGACGAAAAGAAGGGAGAGGGAAGAAGAACTTCCAGTTCTGTTTGCATTCTGAGGTGACAACATTGTTGAATTTGTCCACCGCGACCTTGGAATATAAGCAAGGAGGAAATGCGTGCTTGAAATAGGAAGTTCAAATATCAGAGATATATGCAATGAAGCTGAAATAGAAGAAGCAACGAAGGAGGAGGAGCGGAAGCCAAGCTATATATACAACTCTTGGTAGAGCAGTCAGCCACTCCTGTTGTCACAAGAGAGAACAGAAGAACTGAGAGTTCTCTGATGCAAGGCTTTCGGTTTAACACCATTTCTGTCCCCCAATGACGAGATCGTCTCTGCAGGCGTGCAATGTACTTGTTGCCGAAGCTTACGATTTTTTTCTACGCTGATCTTGTTGGAAGAAGAGGCCTGAACTGAAGTAAGATTTTCAGAGGGCTACAGAAGCTGCACCTGCTCATAAGGACACCGATCAGCACTTCCAGTAAGTTTCTTCGCATTTCATATGTAGCCGCGCTGTTCTCCTTGAGTGACATCACCTGAAATTCATGAACAGATGCAAAAAATATACGAGACCATAATAAATTTAGCGGACTTGGTTTTAAATAAAGTGACGATTTGTAGGCCTTCCATCTACCTTCATCACTGTATCTGCTTGTTTTTAAAGAAAGTAGGTAGCGATTTGTAGGCCTTCCATCTACCTTCATCACTGTACCACACAGAGCTCTCCTTTACCCAAAGGAGAGCTCTGTGTGTTGTGTGAAATTAGCCGTCTTTACTCTCGAACAGGTCCCCGAAGCAGCAGTGGTTTCTGAGCTAAAAAGTCCGGCAATTTGTATCATTTCGATTAGTTATGCGGGGCTGGTCCCAAATTCTTTCATTTCTTTCCAGAGTAATCCTTGTACTCCTGATGTCTATTAGGGTTTGGGGTTCAGCATAGATTTTCTCCTCATCTCGGGCTTCCACGCCACCTAAGTAGCTAAAACTTGCGCGAAGGTATCTAGAAGCATCGACTACAGAGGATTCATTGAAGGGGAATAGTCAAACATGCCCTCGATAAGTTCAGATATTACGAACCTATCCCAAAGAATTCAATAATTACAAAAGTAGCCCTGGTACCCGAGCAATGGCGTCTGCACGGAGAGCTGAGTTGAGGGGTTGGGTCGGGGGAAGGCGAGCCTGCCGGGCTTTGGGGTTCCACAGGTGATCCCGACTTGATTCCTTTCCGTGAGCAACCAGGGAGAAACCTGGTCCTTCACACTTGTCTTTTGGGGGTTTTGCTTTCGGGTTTGAGTAGACTCCAGTTCTCCAACGGATATGTTGCAGCTCTAACTGATAGAAATAAATGTGTCGAGCATGGGGCTTTCAACTCTCATGTGGTTGTGAGGGTATCAATTCTCATGTGGTTGTCATCGAAGTGCTTATAATTGCAGTAGATGTCGTGATGCCCGGACTGATGTCTTTGCTTTGCTCATCAGTGGTGTTTGACTCAGTGCTATGGCAGCCCGAGTATGCTTTACTACAGTAAGGGTGAACTCCTAGAGAATGTAGAGGCACATAGAATTTGGTCCTTACCTCAGCGTTCAGTAAAAACAAAGATGTTGTGCACTGCTGCACGTCTGAACAACGATGATAAACTGCAATAATATAGATACTTTTACTAGCGCCTGCCCGTTACTAGGACTACGCAGGTTTATGCGCTAATACGTTTGCAAACTTGCAAGTGAAGTACACTGATATATTTCTTCAGAGCAGATTTCAGCATCTTTGAGTTTCTGATTATCCAGAACCATACGGCTAGTAAGCACAAATCAAACTATACTTCCACGTAGAGACCTTTGTCATACCATTTCAGGAAATTATGAAGGTCAAATTCAACTGAACGTGCATGAACCATCAATAAGTTCTAAATCATTCATGACTTTCTGTACTGAACTGATATGTTCCAGTAAATTGTGTATTCCTCGAACTCTTCGAACCATGTTCACATACACCTTTCTCATCTAAATCCTGGATAGATAGACTATCCTGAGAGAGCCACGATCGCGTGAAAGAGAGCGATTCGGAAGGATAATTCCTATGATTGAGATCATTCTGACTAATGTGATGTGATTTTTGTGCAGGTTTAAAAACTCATTGGAAAGCGCGGACTTGTGAGTGACTCTCCCTGGTTGCTCAGGAGGGAATCAAATCAGGACCACCCTCGTAACACCAAAACTCGGAATGGCCTGCTCTTCCCCAACCTAACCCCACGAACCCACCCTCGCCGGCACCAACATTCGCGAAATACCAGGTACTTTTGTAATTATTGAAGGTAGGTTTGAATATCGGAACTTGTTTGTGGCATTTTTGACAATTCCTCTTCATTTAAACTTGAAGGAAGTATGATTGATTGCTAACGTCCGAATTGATCGTTTCAAGGCAGGCAGATATTCTTAAGAGAAGCAAACCAGGGTAGTTTTTGAGTTCTGTGTTTCCTCATGTTGATGTGGTAGGTGAAGCGTTGCAGTAAGAATTATGACATCTAACATGAGCCTGTTTGGCACAGATTACATAGGAAGATGAGGGAGGACGACGTTCCGGTACGTCACTGGCCGGACGAAGTTCTGCAAATGATTTTCTGTCGTCTTCCGTATCCGGCCTTACTCAAAGTTAAGGGAATCTCGAAAGCTTGGAAGGCAATATTTTCGAATGCATTTCTGCTTGTAACTCCTGCTGGCCACTCGTTCCGATCTGATGTTCTTTCCGTCTCCAGCAGATGGCCAGAGTTTTGTCCGGTTTTTGGCAAAAAAGATGACTTTTGGGGGTTCATGCAGAGCTCCCAAAAATGGCAACATATTGTTACTCACGTTTCTCTCATAGATTTTGACACACAATTCCGCATGTCTTTGTTCTCAGGCCCATATATGTGTTCAGTGGGTTCACGTGATGAACCACATCTCTCTGTAGTAGTTATGAATATTCTTACCGGAAGGCACAAGGTACTACCAGTGATATCTGGAGTTGAGTCGGATCCTCAGTTTAAGTTATTACACTTTCAGGAGCCTGAATTTATTAGATTAGAGTTGCCTATAACAAAGGAGGAGTACCCGCATCCTTATGACTTTGCCTTCGTCGCTGATTCTCATGGATACAGTGTGTATCTGTTATTCGAGTTTGTTTGTTATGGGGAGCAGGGCCAAGACTTACGAGGAACGGTAATGTATCTGTATCGCTCGACCACTGATACATGGGAAAGATTTTGGACAGAGGGGCACAGAGATTCGACTAACAGTATGAACGAAATCTACACTGGGTCAACGGCTTACTTAGAAGGAAATCTCTATTCTATGTGTGTGGAGCCAGTGCATGTGTGGAAATATCAGATTCAAGAGGGTATGTGGATACAGGGACTCCAAAGCAAAGAACTTGTGGAGGGAAAGCTTGCCGCCTGGGGAGTTGTTGCCTGCGGTTCAATGTTAATGGCTGTCACTTTATCGAAAGAAGAAAGGCAGAATCCGGTAGCTTGCGTATTTGAATTGGACAGGGAAACTTTAGAATCTAGACAAGTATCCTCGTCCACTGTCGTAGCCAGGAGAAGACATTACAGGATAGTATCCGATACAGACTTTATATACATCTGTCCTGAATATTTTCGGCGTGATGAGAGACTAGGATATGGAAATTTGATGTCAGTATATAGGGTAATCGATCAAACATGGAGTGAGATTGAGCTACCAGCGGTTCCAAATGATCTTTCGTTCTTGTTTTGCTTTCTTCTACCTGGCGCTTTTCGGCCTGGTTTACGACCTTTCTCTCTGCCATAGGTCCACCGATATGTTCATCCTATGCTCGTGAATTGGGACGCAACACTGGATCGTCGCAGAGGTTGTCCAACAATGGCGCAGGTAATTTTGTTTCGAGGATTCAGGATCACTCAACTGCAGTGTACAGATAGTTGCCCTGTTAGTGTAACTAGATGAATCGCATCAAGAGGACTGGAATCGTCAGTGACAAACAGGGGCAGATTCCAGTAACGAGTAACATCTATAGGTGCTCTATCATCTATATATCAATAGGTGCTCTGTCATGACCTGACAGTGTATGTACAGTTCCTGCTGTATGTACAGTTCGTTGGATGCTCAAGTTGCTGCCACCATCCTGTCTTTCCTCCGAAGAGCCGGCAACATGTAGCAGGAGTTATTGGAACCATATCTTCTCGGGGACTCTGTCAGACATTCAACTGTGCTGATCACGCAGCTTCCCACCGACCTTAGCTGGGGATCCCATCACTCAAAGTGACCTGGACATTTAGATCATGATGTTGCTCGAAATGATAGTGTTGTCGTAAGAGAAGAATGTGGGAAGTGAATGCCTAGCTTCGGCAGATAGTGCATGAACCAGTATAACCAGTATTCGGCAGATACTATCACTGAAATTTACGTTTTCTTTTTGCAAGCCACTTCTTATGTATAGAATTTTCTTCTCTAACGTCATACAATGAACCGTCTCTAGGTTTATGCCATCATCTCGAGTCGAAGTGGGATTAGCTAGATAACATCGCGAAGTAGGCTCGATCCAGCACAAATGTGGTTTTGGAATCCTGCTTATGTGTTGAAGCGCACGTTGTGGTGGAAATCACAGTGAAATTGCTTTGGTTATTCTTCTGAAACCTTCTTAAGGATATCTTCTCGTCCCTTTCAATGAGATCTTACCATATTTTGAATAGAACATGTTTCTGACGGTTTCATTCATTCATTCATTCATAGTGCTTGGTCTTTCATCTGGGGCGTGTAAAATAGAATCATGCTCTCCCAAACCGTAGCTACTTTCGCTAATGTCGGTGAGTGTACATCCCGATATGCTTGTAGTGGTATAGTCCTCATGCTGTGGTTCGGCCACTCAATCATCGGGCCGATGGTGCTCATAGCTCTTGGCAGTACAGAGGATTGACTCACATCTGTTGGACTCAACAAAACGAGAGTGAAGGCGAACCACACAGAACACAAGAAGGATGGGGAAGACCCCATCAAGCCTTACAAGGGAGAGACAAAAGAGGTAGAACGGGGCTAGGCTCCAATAATAAGGATATGAGTCTGGCACTACCGCACCTAAGATATTTGAGTTGTGCAAAACCGGAAAGTCTATCAACTATTGGAGCATTTGAAAAAGCATCACTTAGAGTGATTGTTTTCCTATGGATTGCACCAATCAATGTTCTTGTTGAGTAATGAATACATGTTGTCTAAATTATATTATGAAGTATGAGAGTGATACCCTTGGCATCTAATACGATAAGTTTTCATGCACTCTTTGACAAATGTGTGGAACATCATGTCCATCATTCCATATAAGTCCAAGGTTAGGGAAACAAAGAGATGATCTTATTTCATACCTTTACACTTGGAGACTTTGCTTGTTGTTGCTCCATGCGTCACCCATCTAGAAGGATGAGTAATTATTCCTTCCAAAATTGTATCCCGTATCATGTCTCTAACCACAACATCTGCCACGGTCCCTTGATCATCTTGGACCAAGTATAATTATGCTCTGATATCTATCGTTCATAAATAAAATATAATCGCTCCCTCCAAGTAAGATATTCACTTTCTCATGACATAGCAAACACTATATCCTTGATGACATCATAACATGCTATGCCTACCTAGAGAGATTAGAAATTCAATATATTTGCCAGATTCAAGTCACTACATGCTACAACATACTTCAACCAGAAACAGACTTTACGAGTACCCTAACTTTGGCACTTAGACTTAACTGCACCCCAAGTAGGAAGAAAGACTTGACGTGGATGAACGTGACAGTGACGTATTATAGTTGGCAGTTTGATGGGGACTAACATCACAACTGATTGTCCTAATTGGCAGCAAATGCGGGATCTATGCAAGGCGAGATTGTTTCTTGGGTATATTAGATATTCAGAATTTTCTTGAATTGCAATGATCTATGCGGAGTTTGTTTGGTTATAAAATAAGGGAATGGATATCTCCACACCCATTTATTATATTTTCACACCCCTAGTTGATAATTTTGAGTCTTTGAGCCCAAATAGGAGAGATTTACATTAGGTGACTATTTCACATCCTTCCCAAATTTAGATGTGGATTCCCGTGGTAGCAAATTTAGATATGGATTCTAGTGGAAGTAGGCGTCTAGCTCGAAGTAGGGGTAAGAGCTCAAGTAAGTGATGGAATTCGAAGCTTGAAGGAGTCGCTATGGAGTTTGTTTATTTGGTAAATCACGACTTCCTTCACCCCACGTTGTGCCATTGGTATTATTTGGAATTTCTACGTAACCTGGGCTTGAAGTTATCATCAATTTGTAGATGTTCACAGAGTTTAATTTCTCTTTTATTCATGGTTCACAGGTTGCCCAGGCAGTCCCGATAGAAAGAAGTCAGTAAACTGAAATTTCAGAATTTCAAAACCTGACTTATGAGTTAAATACACATTTACGACAGAGCAAAGGTAACTTCACTGTACACATTCAGAATTTCAAAAACTGAATTTGAGTTGAATACATATTCACGATAGAGCAAAGGTAACTTAAGTGTACACATCATGACTAGTACTTTTGCTGTCAGCGAGCTGACTACACATGGTTATCTAGGTTTTCTCAAGAGTAAAAAATCACCAGAAATTAACACTCTAATCTTGCTGTTTTATAGCTCGATATATTCTCATAATGTTCGCACTTTCCAAAATCAGATATTGCTACTTGACACTCTAATTTTGCTTTTTATTTTACATTCGCTAGGGCATTGCTCTTGATAGGTACATGAGCAGTGACTTCCAATGTCAAACCTAGTTGAGAAGCCATGGCCATTCCTCTTAGCGCTATGATCCCGTAAAGAATAGAGGTGCTTGTGCCCATTCAGATCATGAGATGGTACAACTTGGGCCAAGAATATCGTCCAAACTATCACTACAACATAATTTATGAATACTTCTCATTGATGCTCTTAAGAGTGATCCACCACAAAGGAAGGAAGATAGCAAGCTTGTAAGTATATTCTACATAGAACTGTTAAACTGAATCATTTGACATACTATCTTGAAACAAAAGAACTTATTACTTGGGCTAAGCCTACAATTGTCCATAATAGACTTGGGACTCCCAACAAAAGCCTTTTAGTGAATATGTGGTGCTTCTAAGTAATAGTTTTGTCCAGACTATCACTATAACATAATTTCTGGATATTTCTCATTGACAATCTTAAGAGTAATCCACTACATAGGAAGAAAGCAAGCTTGTAAGTACATTCTATATAAAATGTGATAAATTGAATGATTTGACATGCACATTGCATCCGGAAGCAAAGGGCTAAGCTTGCAATGATCTAAAATGGACTTGGGGCTCTCAACTCCAAATGCCTTTTAGTGAATATGCAGTATTGTTGAGTAGTATTTGTGTCCAAATTATCATTAGAACATAGTTTTTGAATATTTCTCATTGACACTCTTAAGAGTAATCCACTACACATGAAGATAGCAAGCTTGCAAGTACATCCTACATAGTACTATGAAAAATTGAATGATTAGACATGCAGCGTGGGAAGCAAAAGGACATATTACTTGGGCTAAGCTTACAATTATCCAAAATGGACTTGGGACTCCCAACTTCAAATGCCTTTTTAGTGAATATGCAATATTGTTGAGTAATGGTTTTAAAGGTGGCACTATGTAGGAAAAAAAGAGTGTTAGGTTCCTAAAGCTTTGCAAATGAATCATCTTTGCAATTTGATGCAATTGCTCTATCAATGCAATTCATGCAAAGTAAATTACAACATTTAGGTCTTAGACCAAATCTGATGTGCATTTCAAACCAAACTAAGCAAATAAGTAAACATATAGACAATGTCTCAAGCTATAAAGCAATGTCACGCATATATACATTGCTACACAACATACATCGCTATTAACATCATACAATATAGAAGCACAACTCATATAAAAGTCATATATAAATTCTCAAGTACAACAATAATCAATTCACACTCAACTCAAATCAGAAATAAATCTTCAACTCAATGGTCTGCCAACAATGGGGCCTTAATTACACTCAAGCCATAACCACTCTAGCTAAGAGACTTCAAGTGACACTTGTCGGCCTTTGTACACCAAAGAAGTGAGCTCTTTGGAGTTGCACTTTAAAGGTATACCCCTTTGCTTGACTTGGCTCTCCAGATCCAGATCTAATGGCATCATTGATGGTATAAATAGTGCAAGTTACGGTGAGTCCCATGGTGTAATCAGTAGCCCTAACACAAAATCTGGCTGCCATTAAGTAGTCTGTGAGCAACTACTAATATGACTTTGACCGCCAAGACTATCGCTCCAATGTTTGAGCAATTAGCTACAACATTGCAAATGTTTCCCTTTAGATTGACAAACCTTTTTAGGAGGAAATTACTCTAAACTCTGATGAGAATGTTATACATTGTGACATTACCTTAAGTCATTCAACCATGTACAGTTGGCCAATTTCAAGAGCCACAAGAAGCAAAGGTGATATAATCTTATTCAAATTTGCTTTACAATAGATCCACTTGGTCACCCAAAAGGTTTTTACCCTATCTTGATCTGAAGAATATTACAAAATTGCTGGTAAAATTATCCATCTTCTCTTTGACATTTAGAGGTAGTAAATTTAGACACAAGAATCTAAATATGATTCCCAAGTGTCCTATAGAAGAAGTCATTTAGCTCAAAGTAGGTTGGGAGCTCAAGCAAGGGCTGGAGCTTGAAGGAGGTGCTCTACAACTCATTTAGTTTGTAAGTCACAACTTCTTTCTCATGTTTTCTTGGATTTCTACACATGTTTGGTTTGTGTTTTTCATACCCTCATTAACCTGACTTCTTTTCTTGGTTTTCCTTATCTTCTACATATGTTTGGTGGTTTTTGTTCTTACTATCCTTGTTTCCTCATCAACTTGATCTTTATTGCTTGGATGATGATATAGAGCTTGATAAAGAAAGATCTGGAAAACATAACCATTAATATGAATCCTCTCTAGTTACTTCATGAATATACATCAAGTCTTCCATTATAATTTCTCAAGTCTTCAAAATATGATCTTCATATTACACTCCATAACTATTGTCATGTCAGCACCAATTTTATCATTTATACACAATTCTATCCTAACCTCATCTCATACAATTTTTCCTCTGCTAATGAGTTTCAATGCATCCTTAGAAATCTCATTCAAGAAACCAAGGTCTATGCTATGGAGTAGAAATGCTCCCTCCACCAGCAAGCTTCAATTCATCCTTAAAAGTCATCTTTCAAGAAACCAAGGATTGGATCATAGAGCATTGCCATGTCATAACATGAAGCAAGTCAAACAAAAAGGCCATTTACTTCAAATATGATAGTGAAAGTAGTTCCCACAACTAACTTGGCCTGACAGTTGAAACCCCGAAAACAAACAAGTAGCCCATGGCTTATCAAATGCACACTCTAAGTTGTTATTTGTCAAAGGATTGAAGCACACATGCTAAAAATCACTAATCTTCAACACAATCCTTCTGACAACATATCCAACTACTTGTAGCTAGATGTTTTGGTGCAAAAGCTGCCAAAAATGTTAGGATGCTAGTTATGGCTAGGATATATCTCCATCAAATTTTAGTAGCTCTTCAACAAGAGTACACTTCCATTCATGTCACTCCAAGGATATTTATAATAAAAAGGCAAGTATCAGCAGAGAAGCTTTGGGTAGGATGGCATCCATCCCATCCCTTGTCTCTACATTAAGGGATCAAAAGAGTAGAAATTGTCAAACCAGCTTGCCAATGTAGGTAATGTGACCCATATCTTTTTTTCCCATAAAGATTCTTTTACTCTGGCCTGTCAATATGGCCATGTGTTCCTAAATAGATTCAATCTTCCCTATTGAACATTGTTGGAGCATGGCAACAAATGAGACTCTCCTTGTTGGGTGTGCATTCTTGTAGAAGGAAGAGTAGAGCAAGGGAGAGATACCTTAGGGCATTGGGATCTTGTTTGCCTTGGGCAGCCTTTGGTGATAGTGGTGACAAACAAGAAGCTAGGATTGATGGGTGCCTAAAAGATGTGTTCCCACCTACAAACCGTCTCATTTGCTTTTGGCACATTTCAAAGAATGTCTTGTCCACCTATTAAAGTCACTTTGATGACAACAAGGGGTTCAACAAGTTTTTGAGAGGGTGGGACATAAGGGTGATTTCTCCACCAATTGACAAGTTTGCTTATCTTTGATTGTCTCTTCAAAGCCAATTGGAGCACCACCCAAAGATAATGGAATATGTGGAGTAAACATGTGTAATGTTTCAAGGACTGTAACACATATTTGTGCATGTGTGTGGTATTGTGATATTTAGCTTGGTATTACAAGAACTAGAGAGATATTACTTATATAGAGATAAAGGATTGTTCTTCATTAGTCATAATTAGCTAAAGTAAGTCATAGCTAAAATAGTGGGGACCATACTTTAGAGGAAGTGGAAAAGATGAGCATCACTATTTTGGATTCTAGTGTGTTGACTTGGTATTATTCCTAGGTGTTTGGCTTTGAGGAAAGAGTTGAGAAATCTTGGGCCCACAAGCTTTTTTGTTTTGGATTCTTCTATAGTCCAAGGATAGCCCATGTGAAGGAGTTCTTGTCTTAGTGGTTGGATCAAGATAAGATCACATGCTTAGTGGAATATGCCCATGTGGATGGATATTCTTATATACCCTCTGACTTTACTTGACTTTTAGCCTAGCAACTTTAGTTGCTATGGTAAATAGTAACTTTAGTGTGTTATATTTCACAAATTTATAAAAAAGAGGTGAGGAAGTATTTATCATCCTTTCATTTGCAACTATCTCTCTCTCATTGAGTTGTCTAGTGAGCAATGGCTTGAGTCTTGGAGTGTTAGCCTTGGAGGAGTATGATGGAGTTGGGATTCTTTGCCTTCCTAGTCCATGGTGCACTACCATAATAGCCATTAGAGGTTTGTCTTGAGTGAGAGAGAGGCTGCCTCACATTTTTGGTTTTGTTGTCAAGATCTCTTTAAATGGTAAGATAATGTTCTTTGTACAATTCTATATTAGACAGAAGGAGGCTATGAGAGCTCACTTGGAAAAAACATTAGGAGAGAAGAGGGTTGAACAAGTTTTAGAGAACCAAGACTCATTTGTATACCATGTAGTTCATTATGATGTCTTTGAGGTGATTTTGTATATCTTGTACACATGAGAGGATTTGGAGAGATTATGTGAGGTGGATTGCAAATTTTGGGGATTGAGGTGATTTTGTGTAAAATCTCAAGTTTGAGATATAGACTTGAAATTTCTATACATGATAGCTTGGATTATTCTTCAATTAGCACACTTTAAATTATTGTGAGAGCTATTATGCACACTGAGCTAGAATTTTTTTAAGTTGATAGTGTAAACCACTTCCGCAATTGCATGCTCTTTGGAAAATTGTATAGAGTCTGCCATTTCTTAAATTTTCAATGGATTGTTTTGAAAATTTTCAAGAAAATTCAGCGCATTGTATCCTACCTTTGGCACAAAAATTAGAGAGAGATTATTCTTGCACAAAGATTTATGAGGGTTTAAAGTGAAGGAGGGAGGGGTTTCAGACCAAATCTAAAATATGTGTGCTGAATAGAAAGGTGCCTAGGCCAAATGGTTCAATGAAATGATATAAAATTTTGGAGGGAAGGATGCCCTAGAGTTTTGATCAAGTTAAAAAAATTTCAGAGGACTATGAGATACTTGTTGAGAGATTTAAGTGACATTGTGAGGAATGGTCAATTTTGCAAAGTTGAGATCTCATGCATGAAGAGTGTGAGAGCAACAAAAAGTATGTTTGAATGTTTAGACTCACCTTGGAAACATGGAGTGTCACCAAGAGTGAAAATTGAGACTATGCAAGGTTCTCCAAGGGTTTGAGATGATTGTATGGGTGGATTTGAGGAAAATAGAGTTTAGAATAGAATTTGAAGGGAGTGTTGAGAGGATCAAAAACCTACACCACTTGGAGGAAAGAGTGAGCCTAAGTGCTTTTTATGTGGAGAGAAGGGACATAAGGCAAGTTCATGTCCATTGACCTTTGAGAGCAAGAGATTTAGGAAAAGGAGAGGCTTACTTGACTTGGGTTTGCATGTTGGACCTTCTTCACCAAGATTGGGAGGGAGAAGATTTGAGACCATGGAGTTGTGTGAGATTTATGGAGTGGAAGGGCTTCCAAAAGGACATGAGTGTAATGGAGTAAAAGCACTTTTGGAGACTTTGGTGCAGGATCTTGGAGAGAGTCTTAGTTTAGTTACAAAAATACTACTACCTTCATCAGCTAGTTCTTGAAATTTGTGATGGAGATAATCTTTCAACTTATGGATAAACTATCCATGAGGATTCAATTAATATGCACTCTAGGATTTAATGTTGCTATAGAAATCTTGGAGCAACCTAAAACTTTTGTGTTCCCTATGGTGGATTATTCTCAAATCGTGTTAGTCATGTACATACTATATTAGTTATAGAGTGAGAGAAAAGAAAAAAATTGAGAAAAAAAAAGATAGTGCAGTGGTAAGATGAGGAAACTTTCGGTTCTCTTTGGCAAGGATGGAGAAGCTGTGGAGACCTTTGTAAGATATTTCAAGAGAGTTTGCATAGGAAACAATGAGCGGAGGAAGAATGAATGGGCCTCATTATTACCAAATTTCTTTGAGGATGCAATACTTACATGGTATGAGTCAGAATACCAAAAGAAAGAGAGGAGAGATGAACAAGAAGAGTCTTGGGAGAGTTTGACTTTAGCACTCATTGAGAAATTTCTTCTAGATGAGGGTTATGAGAGATTGATGAGTGAGGTTACTTTCCTAAAACAAGGAGATGGAGAGAAAGTGAGAGTTTATGTAGAAAGAGTGGAGAAGTTAGAGTCCAGATTTTGCATGGTGTTGAGGAAGGATGAGGATGATATGGAGACTACTATGATTGGCATAAAGGCCATGCTCACCAAGAATTTTGTGGGAGGGTTGAGTCCACAAATTAGAAGTAAGGTGGGATATGAGAAACCTTCTTCCAAGGTTGAAGCTATCAAGATTGCAATTTGTATGGAGGAGAGTTTGGAAGGAGATGAGAGTGATTTGGTGGTGAAGGAGGTTGTGCATCCTCCTCAAGTATACAAGTATGGTGGAATTTTTGATACTTTGATGGCAAGGGTTGCATCACAAGTAGTAGTTGCTCCAATTCTTGCACCTCCACCAAAACATCTACTTCAAACCATCATAGAACAACTTACAAATCTCAAGATCAATTGGTGCAACTATGGAAGAAGAGAGAGGTGGATCAAAACATAAGGAGAAGGCCTAAGAGTTATGGAAACTATCCATATAAAGGAGGTCAACTAGCCAACTAGCCAACTAGCCAACAATGATAGAAATTTTTTTGGTTATGGAGGAAGAGGCCATATCCAAAGGAATTGCCCAAATTCCACTTACCATGGAGGAAGGAGTTATGAGAGAGCTAATAGAGGGAAAGAAGGAGGTAATGAAACCCAAGTGGCTCTTAATCCTAAACAAATGTAAGGGGATAGCATCTATAAATGTGGTTGAGATCAAGTATGAGAAGGGAGAGTGCTCAAACTCCAAGGGTCTTAATTTGGAGCTTTTGGCACAAGAGAAGAAGAGAACTCGTTTTGCAAAGGATGTGCACTTTTCTCAAGAATTTATTCCTAGCAAGGATACTCTTATATCTATTAGGAGTACTTGCACCTCAACACCATCAAAAACAAAGACTCCAAGAAAGAAGTTGGGGTTCACGGACTTCTTAGTCTCCAAGCAACAATGGAACTATAATGTGTTGGAAGATGTTGGTAATCACACGGTTAACATCATAATAGGCCAATTGATTGCTTTGAACCCTACCTTGAGAAAGGAGCTTAGAGGTGGTTTGATTTCTACAAGGAGCAAGAGGAAAATGAAGGCAAAAGTTCCATTATCAATGGGAGTGGTGGATGCCAAACCAGCACCATGGGAGGCTTGTGAATATGTCTCCAAGATTGATGTGAGAGTAAATGGTCACAACATCAAGGATGCATTGGTTGATAGAGGATCAATAATGAATGTCATGTTAGAAAGGTTGATGAAGAAGTTGTGTATGATACCCTCCATACCTTCAACATTTGTGGTGAGCATGGAAAACAAGTAACAAGTTTGACCAGTAGGGGTGATGGATAAGGTGATAGTTTTAGTTATGGGAGTTCAAAATCTCATGACTTTCCAAGTCTTGAAGGATTCAAGCAATGACTTACTTCTTGGGAGGCCATGGTTGAGAGCAGCATGCACAATTGATCAATGGCACAAAGGGTACTTGAGGATTGGGCCATCAAACCATAGAGTCATAATTCTTGTGACTAACACCACCAATATGTCATTTTCAAATACACCATCTTTTGATTATTGGGAATCAGATTTAGAAGAAGGAGCTTCAGGTGTGGATGTAAGCATGGAGGAAGAGACTTAGATAGAGAAGGATGAATCTGAATCTGAATCTGATTCAGATGTGTATTCTTGTGTGCTATGGATTTTGCACCTAAGCCAAAGGTTTTGAAGGACCCAGATAAATCACCATTGACACTTGAGGAAATAGAGAAGAGGTTATCTACTCTCAAGTATAGTCCAAATGTTACCAAGGAATAGAAGATGAGATTTGAGGAGATTTTATGCAAGTTCATTCATGTATTTGCTTTCAACTACAAGGATCTGAAGGAAGTTACCTTGGAGGAGCACAAGATAGAGGTGGAGTCACATGCAAGACAAGTCTGCCAAAAGCAACGTCGCATTAGCCCCCCAATAGCTTTGGTTGTGAAGGAGGAGATTGACAAGCTCAAGGAGGCTAGATTTATTTTTGAGGTGTAGAATTCAAAATGGGTGTCTCCAATTGTCATTGTGAAGGAAAAGGATAAGAAGCTCAATGTTATTACCAAGAAGGACTACTACCCTATACCATTCATTGATGAGATCTTGGAGGAGGTTGTAGGTCATGAGAGAAACAATTTTGGAGATGGTTCTAGTGGGTATAACCAAATCAAGATTGCACCAAAGCATTAACAACTCACCACATTTACCACACCTTGGAGAACTTATACTTTTGAGGTCATGCCTTTTGGGCTTTGCAATGCTCCAACCACATTCCAACAGTTCATGAACAAGGTGTTTGAACCTTTCCTTGTGCACTTTATGAGAGACTTCATTGATGACTTTTGTGTCTATGGGAGCAAGGAGGAGTACTTTGAGCACCTGATCAAGGTCTTGCAACGCTTGGATGAAGCAAATGCATCACTTAATCCACAGAAGTGCATTTTTAGCTGTGGAGAAGGTCTACTTTTAGGGTACATCATCTCCAAGGATGGAATAGCAATTGACCCTAAGAAGGTGAGGAAAATATCAGACCTTCCATTCCCTTCAAGCTTGACAAAGTTATACCAATTCTTGAGGATGGTTGGGTACTATAAGAGGCTCATCTTCTCATTTTCCAACAAGGCTTATGCATTGACCATCTACATGAAGGAAGATGTAGAATACATGGTGATTTTGGAGGACAAGGAGGCTCTCAAAGCTTTTGAGGAGTTGAAGCAATCCCTTGTTGAAGCTCTAATTCTTGCTAAACTTGATTGGAGTAAACCTTTCATCCTCTACATTGATACTTCCAATGTAGCTATAGGATGCACTCTTAGTCAATTAGACCAAGATGGGCATGATCATCCAATAGCTTATGTTAGTAGGTAAATGGTGTCAGTAGAAAAAAAACTACTCTATCACGGAGAGAGAAGGGTTGGCAGTGATCTTTGGTCTCAAGAAGTTTAGACACTACTTGATTGGAGTGAAAGCCACCATTCTCACGGATCACAAGGCTTTGAAGTACATCTTCAACAAGCCTAATGTGGAAGGGAGGCTAGCAAGGTGGATGATACTCTTGTCTGAGTATGACTACACCATTGAGGATAGGCCAAGAAAAAAAGATGCAAATGTTGATTTGTTATCTAGGGCCTACGATCATGATGGAGATGAGCCAATGGATGATTCCTTCCCGGGTGAGCAGCTCATGACAATCTTAGTCACTCAAGAGGTTCTAATGGAATACAAGGAGATTGTGGACTTTGTTACAAGAGGTAACTATCCAGAAGGGATGCATGCTAGGGAAAAGAAGTCCTTTGCAACAAGATCTAGACCTTACACAATGGTGGAAGATATTCTTGTTCACCAAATAGTAGATGGTCTACTTTGAAGAATAGTGGATAAGGAAGAGTCTATCTTACTCAAATAGAAGTTTCATGAAGGTTTAGTGTGTGGAAGACACTTTGCAAGAAAGGTGACTACTTTCAAAATTCTAAATGCAAGTTACCATTGGAGAGAGATCTGCAAGGATTGTCTTGAGTATTGCAAAACTTGTCATGTTTGTCAAGCTTTTGCTAGAAATTCTACCTCCACTCCACCTCTTAGATCAATTCCATTGCTAGGACCTTTTGAGAAGTGGGGAATTGATTTTGTAGGTCCTCTCAATAGAACCCCAAGGAACAATAGGTACATTGTTGTAGTTATTGATTATCTTAGCAAGTGGGTTGAGGCTAGATCATTGAGGGACAAGAATGAAGATGAAGTTGGGGGATTTCTTTATGAATGCATTATCACTAGGTTTAGATGCCATTTGGAGTTAGTTTCTAATAGAGGAGGAGAGTTTACAAGAAGAATTACTACAGCCATGCTATGATATTTCTCTATCACACATAGAGTAACAACATCTCATAAGCCAAATTCCAATGGTGTGGCAGAGAGAACCAATCAGACCTTGTGCATGATGTTGTCCAAAGATGCAAAAGTAGAAGGTGCTAAACATCATCGAGACAAGAAGATTCATGCAGTTTTGTGAGAGTATAGGACAACCATGAAGACTTCCACTGGATATTTTCCATTTCAATTGGTATATGGTATTGATTCTACCTTACATATTCACTTTGATCTTCCTACCTTCCAAAGTATTCATAGGAGATTGAAAAAAGCACAAGGAGGTGATGTAGAGAAGTCAAGGAAGGATCAACTCATGGAGTTGGAAGAGGCAAGAGCAGTTGCTATGGTTTGAGTGGAGCAAGCTCAAAGGAAACAAAAGGAGAGCTATGACAAGAGGCAAGGCAGTTATGAAGGTGGAAAAATTTTCAAAGAAGGTGATTGGGTAACGTGGTTTGATTCCACTTGATTCAAGAGAGTGCAAAAGAAGTTTTTGCCTAAGTACTTTGGACCTTTCATAGTGCAGAAGGTATAAGGAAATTACAACTATGATCTCAAGGCGTTGGGAGGAAGTAACTTTGATAGGATTAACTATGATAAGTTGAAGATGTATCATAAAAGGTAGAAAGACATTCACTTTAAGGACAAAGTGAAAACTTAGTCTAGGGGTAAATGTAACATCCATTTGTGCATGTGTGTGGTATTTTGATATTTAGTTTGGTATTACAAGTACTTGAGAGATATTATTTATATAAAGATAAAGGATGGTTCTTCATTAGTCATGATTAGGTAAAGTTAGTCATAGCTAAAATAGTGAGGACCTTACTTTACAAGAAGTGGAAAAGATGTGCACCACTATTTTGGATTCTAGTGTGTTGACTTGGTATTATTCCTAGGTGTTTGGCTTTGAGGAAAGAGTTGAGAAGTCTTAGGCCCACAAGCCTTTTTTTTTGGATTCCTCTATAGTCCAAGGATAGCACATGTGAAGGAATCCTTGACTTAGTGGTTGGGTCAAGATAAGATCATATGCTTAGTGGAATATGCCCATGTGGATGGATATTCCTTTATACTTTTTGACTTAATTTGAATGTTAACCTATCAACTTGAGTTACTATGGTAAATCGTAACTTTAGTATGTAATTATTTCACAAGTTTATAAACAAGGGCCAAGGAAGTACTCATCATCCTTTCATTTGCAACTATCTCTCTCTCATTGAGTTGTCTAGTGAGCAATGGCTTGAGTCTTGGAGTGTTAGCCTTGGAGGAGTATGATGGAGTTGGGATTCTTTTCCTTCTTAGTCCATGATGCGCTACCATAATAGCCATTAGAGGTTCATCCTAAGTAAGAGACATGCCGGCTCACCGGACTAGAAAACTCCCAAGAGAAATGCAAGAGAAGAAACACAAAGCTTCAACACTCAATACTCCAATGCCCAAAAGGAGCACCTTGTCTTTATTATATAATAAAGACAATCCTTTTAAAGTAAGCTCATCCTTAGATCAAATATATGGATTGGTGATATGTCAATGAGCTCCATCCTTAGATTAGTTGCATGGATGGGTGACATGTTTGTCCTTGTCTTATTTGGTTGGTCAAACAAGTTTGACTAGAGGGAATCTTCTTGTAAGAAGCTCATAATAGCATGCATGAGGTACCATTGGAAAGCTCTTGATGAGATGAAAGGCAGGAGGGAGGAGGCAAGCCTTTTCACACCAGAGAGGAGAGAATCTTTCTATCTTCAAGGCCTGATTCATTTGTTTAGGCGTCCAAAATTAGCTCTTAAAATTTTTTTAGGGTGTTTTTGGCTCCTATCTTACTAGTAGAAGTACCCTTTTGGTGACACCTCTATCTAATCTACTTAGTACATCATATATAACATCCTTCTAGATGTTACCAAGCCAATTTCCACCTCTAGATAATATATCTATCTAATGGTATTACAAACTCCCCTCTTTTAAGACGCAACATCCTCAAAGTTGCAAAGTTGTTGCTCAAAAGATTGCACTAACACTATTGCATGATCAAGTTCATTTTTGGCTCCCATGTTGCCTCATAAAATGGGTACCCTTTCCAATGTTCAAGATATTCCACACATGGATGGCGAGTACCACGGATGCATTTTAGGAGAATGTGTTTGACTTTGTATTTCTCCATGCCTTCAATGAGTATTGTGCAAGGTCTAACTTTTTGTATGGAAGGAAAGTGAGACAGTCAAGGTGCATATTTGCATAGTAAGGAAACATGGAACATTGGATGGATCTTCATGTGTGATAGTAGCTTGAGGTGATTAGCCTCTATGCCAATTCAACAAAGGATGGGAAAAGGCCTAATAAAATGAGGTCTAAGCTTACAAAGGCCAATGAATGTCAGGTTGGTTGTGGATAACCAAAGTTGACCCCCCCAATGTTGAACTCCATGTGCTTGCAGTGTGGATCTACATATTGTTTTTGTTGATTTTGGGTGATCTACAACCTGTCCTTGGTATTCTCTGCACCCTATTGGATTCTAGAAACAAAAGTGTTGACAACGTCAACCTCAGTAGCCATTGGGGGGATCTTCATCAAGCTTGAAGGTGTGAAAAGATGCTCTTCATACATGAGGAAGAATGATATGACTTGTGTAGATGCATTCATTGAATTGTTGTAAGCAAACTTCACCAATGGAAGTAAGGTGTCCTACCTTTCTTACTCATCTAAGGTGAAGCCTTAGAGCATGTCACAAATAATGCAATTAGCCTACTCTATTTTTCCATCATTTTATGGATGGTATGCCATGAACATGGTCAATTTGGTTTTGAAGATGTCAAAGAGTATTCTCCAAAACAAACTAGTGAATTGAGTGCCTTGATCAATGATGAGCACTTGAGATAGACCATGGTGAGAAAAGACTATAGCTAGTACAATTGAGCTAATTAATGGAGTAATCACGTCCTTGGTCATAGGATACACATGAATCATTTTGTTGAGTTGGTCTACAAAGACTACAATGGAGTCAAACCTTGATGTGATCTTGGGCAATTCACAAACTAAATCTATGCAAACATATTCTTAATGTTGTGTTGGAGTAGGAAGAGGTTGAAGGAGTCCTATAGGAACTTGATTAGAAGCTTTATTTTATTGACAAAATAAGTAGCTTTGAATATAATCTATTGCATCATTGCTCAATTTGGGCAAATAGTAATGGCATCTGACTACATCTAAGGTCTTGTCCACTCCAACATGATATGAAATGGTAGAATCATGAAATTTTGCTAGGATAGTAGTTCTTATTTCTGAGGCACCCAAGATCCATAACTTGCCATCACAAAAGGTGAGTCATTGGGTATTAGTTATGTCTTTGGATGATTGAGCTCTTTTTTAGCAACAAGAATCCTTGGCCAGAATTCTAGATTTATCTTGACCTCTATCACCAAATTGTTTGCCATAGGTATTTAGGTAAATGCATCTACAAGTTGTTTCTTGCTTTCCACATATGTGATCGTCATGTTGAACCATTGTCTCCACTCTACCCACCAAATTTGCTTATGAGTTAGATCTTTCTATGTCTTGAGGTAGACTAGAGGTTTGTGGTTTGTCTCCACTAATAATGTCTTCTTGCCAAGATCATTTTTTCAATGCTTGGTTGCATTGAAAAAATTATCTTGGCAAACTCTTCTCATTTGGTGGTATGATAGTTACACTCTATTGGTAATAGCTTTTGAGAGAAATATGCAACTAGATGCCATCCATCATTTCATTCTTGTTGTAGAACTCCTCTTATTGCTTTGCTTGATGCATCTATAGCCAACTTGATTGAATGTCTTGGGTCATACCATTTCAAGATTGGTGCATGTAGTAATGCATCTTTCAATTCCTAAAAGGCCAATTCTTATGCAGTTCTCCACATCCACTTCTTCACCTTGCCAAGTAGTGTTGTTAGAGATTGTGTGACCTTAGAGAAGTCCTTGAAAAATTGATGATAAAACCCTATCAATTCCAAGAAATTCTTGAGTTGAGTTTGATCTTTTGGAGAACCTCATTTTTGAATGACCTTTATCTTATTTTTTTAACACTTGGATATTTTTGACACTTACTCTATGCCCCAAGTAGTCTACTTCAAACTTGCCAAACTTTCACTTTGAGATTTTGACATACAATTGATTCTATCGCAAAATCTGGAGGACTTCTTGCAGATGTTGCTTGTGCTTTATCATCATCTTACTATAGACTAAGATGTCATCAAGGAACATGATAACAAATTTAGACAAGTATAAATGAGATATATCATTCATCAAACTCATGAAAGTGGCTTGTGTGTTAGTGATGCCAAACAATATCACTAGATACTCAAAGTGACCATACCTTGTTTGAAAGGTAATTTTGTTTACATCTTCTTCCATGATCCTGATTTGGTTATAATTGCTCCACAAATCAAGTTTGATCAAGTTTTTTGACCCATTGAGTTGATCAAATAGGTCATCCATGCAAGGTAATCAATATTTGTTCTTCATTATTTGTTGATTTAGGCCTTGGTAGTCAATGCACATATGCATTGTATTGTCCTTCTTCATAAACAAGATAAGAGCCTCATATGGTGATACGTTAGGTTGGATAAACCTTTTCTATAACATCTCCTCAATTTGAGTCTTACACTCCTCCAACTCATAAGGTGATAGTTAACTCATAAGGTGATAGTTGATATATGGCCTTACAAGGAGTAGAGTTACCTAATGGTCAAACAAAGAGGATTGAATCCTCTTTGTCTGACCATTAGGTAACTCTACGTCTTCATTCTCATCCTTCTCTAGTTCCATCTCCAACCTTCTTGCAACATAGTGAGACAAGAAATTCTCTATCACTCCAAGGTCTATCAATATTCTCACTTGATTGTCTTCTAAAACTCCATTTATGATAATCAATTGTATGTTTAACTTCCTCAAACTTTGTGCACTTGTCCTCTTCTCCCCCTTGCTTTAACTCTTCTGCATGCTCTAGTAAGGCCATAAGGTACATTTACTATGAATCTTTATTTTACTATGTGTTTTTTCTTAATGTGATTTTAGTATCCTCCTCTTTAATTTGTCTTCTGATGTTGTTCAAAAGTTGCATGTATGGAAGCAAGAGCCTCTAGAAAGACAAGCATGACAATTGATGGCTATGTGCTCAACCCAGCCATAATTATGACAAGATCATGGTTTTTCTTGAGCCCTTCTCCTTGTGGGACTTCATTTCTCCTTTCTTTTACTTGTCCTTGTTCTCCTTTGAGCGGTTGTGCTCCTTGTTCTCAAAACCAAATGTTGCCCAAGTCCATTGGAATTAGTCCACCAAAATAAATCAGAGAGTGTTGCATTAGGACTACCCATTCACCTTCTCCAAGAATCCCTATTATTCTTTTGAGCATAGGTAATAGCTTCAAAAATAATGTGATGATTTTATACTATTACCTCTTGGTAAATTTTCTCCTTTAACCCCCATTTGAAATTATCAAGAGCTTTTGTTTGACTCATATTGGTTATCACAACCTATAGATTGAGAAATGTCTCCATGTACACTTGTATGTTTTTCTTTTGCTTCAACCTCCATAGTAAGGTTTAGATCATATGGATGGAATCCACATATTGGAAAGTGTTTAGCAACACTTCTTGCATTGTCATCCAAGTGATCTTTTTTTCTTCTGCAAACAATGATCATTCCCAAACATCATACCATGTGAGGGCTTTATTGGTCAAGTATCCACATGCAAACATACTTATGGAATGATCAATGATCTCAATTGAGTGGACATAATTGAAAGTATTGATTCATTCTTGAAATCTAGTTTTCCATTACTTTCATTGTGCCTTGTAAGCTTGATGTTGCACATCTTCATCATCTTTAATAAAAATGTGACTTCATTGTTGACCGGGGATAGTGTGATCAGCATGTGACTCTCCAAGTACTTTGGCCATTGGTACAAGGTTTTAGGATGGTTCTCCTTCTTGCATTACCTGATCGTTCCTAAAGGTATGTATTTGACTTTGCAATGCCTCCATTGTCATCTTGTTCTCCCTAAACTTGTTCAACATCCCCTACATACCTTGCATCAGATCCTACAATTGTGGCTCCATGATTTGCATCACCGTAAACACTCAATTGCTACTTCTTACTTCAACAAATGGTTAATATGATCACTCAAGAAGGAGCACAGACTATTGAGACTAATATTGGGATCTCAAAGACTATCACTCATTGATAATATTCTTCACCAAAATTTGAGACTATGAAAACCCCACACATCACTTTTGGTCTAACCACATAATGGATTTCTACTTGCATGTTGAAAGGGAGAGGATTTGGTTTATTTAGATCCATCTCCTCATAACAAAATATAGATTGACATATCCCACTCTCTATTTATATCACCATAAATAGAATCATTGGGTTTGGTGAATTCATCACTATATCCATGAACTTTGTTCCAAAATGGTAAACGAGATATACTCTCACTTGCTCATGTTGGATGTACATTATCTTGATGTGGAATGGATTTAAGGATAGAAAGTAAGGTTCAAGAAATTACCCTCCAAGAGCCTCCATCCCATACTCTCTCAAAAACATCCTCAATTTATAGATTGTACTATGTTTTCTCCCCTTAAAATTACCCAATCTCAATTGCTCATGTTTCTCCAAGAGGGGTGATCCACTCTCTTGGATTAAAACACCTACTCTGATACCATTGTAATGTTTCAATGACAAGTGAATCCCCAAGAGAAGCACAAGAAAAGAGACACAAAGTTTCAACACTCAATACTCTAATGCCCCAAAGGAGCACCTTGTCTTTATTATATAGCAAAGAGGATCTCCTCAGAGGAAGCTCCTTCCTTGGATCAGATACATGGATTGGTGACATGTCAACAAGCTCTATCCTTAGATTAGTTTCATGGATGGATGACATGTTAGTCTTTGTCCTATCTGGTTGGTCAAACAAGTTTAATTGGAAAGAATCTTTAGGGAATCATACTATAGGAAACTCAAAATAGCATGAATGAGATATCTTTGGAAATTTTTCAATGAGACAAACAAGAAGATAAGGCAATACCTTTTCTTTTGGAGAGATAAAGTACTTTAGTTTTTTAGGTCTATTTCATCCATTTAAGCCTCCAAAATTGACTTTGAATTTTTAGGGTGTTTTTGACTCCTACCCTATTAGTGGAAGTACTTTTTTGGTAACACCTTTATCTAATCTACTTAGTCCATCATATATGACATCCTTTCAAATTTTACCAAGCCAATTTTCACCTCAAGATAATATGTCTAGCTAATGGTATTACAACATGGCTACCATTGAAAGAACTCCTTGCCTATGCATGGACAAACCAGGTCCTCCATCTCGGATCCAATTCCACATCTAGAGTGGAAGGTGCTCATGCATTGCTCAAGAAGTTTCTACATGTCTTGACCGATTATTTGTGCAAGGTAGTCAAATATATTCAAAAAGTAGTTCAACATCAAAAGCCATGTTGCAGGCATCATTCTCATTGAAGCGGTTCCACATATCTCATTCTCTTAGAATCCATTTTCTGGAAAATGTGATTGGACAAGTCTCAAGATTTTCTTTGAGAAAGGTAAAGTGCAGTAGATATGCTTGATTGTCCAACATATTATACATGTGTATCATATATCTTTTGTTATTTCATCCTTGTGATTGTTCTTGGGTCTCATAGCTAGGCAATGGTAAGTTAGAGAGTGGAAATGCATAAAATCATTCCAACTCATATTAAACCTTGTATAAAAATAGGACAAAGATCTTTTCTCTTGCTCTTTGTCTAATACAATGCAATAGATTACAATATGGATTTATTGCACAATGTGTAGATCTTGGAACAATACAACATAGCCAGTGACTTTATGACTAGAGGTAGAAAATATATGAAGGCATGTTGTACTACAATGGGACTACCATGCAACCATATCATTGAGGCCAAACTCAAATCTGGTCAAAGCTTTCATTGGTTGATGTGCATCCACAATGGCTCCTAAAGCTACCATCCCACCCTACACTTCCAATAGCCAAGGTGAATTTATTTCATGCCATCCAACTCAAGTATGAGAGACTTTCACAATATAAATAGGCAGTATTTGAGACTTGATTTATGGGACCTTCTTTGGAAGAAGCTACCTAATGTCAAGAATCCAATGGCTGTGGTTACAAAAGGCTGTCTTTTGGGATCTCTTGGATGTCCCAAGTCTTCTACAACAAGAGATAAGTCCTCCTATGAACTCCTAGAGCCTCCTACTAAATGGAAAGGTATGGCCTTTGCTACATGGCATTTGGATGTGTAAAGAGAAAGAACCCAAAAGTTGCCATTGCCAAAAGGTGAGGTGTTGCATCTAGTCCATTAGCTTGTTGAGTGAAATCCCGGATAGATGTTAAGAGAGATGAATTGTGGTTTTTGAGCAATGGCTTTGGCCCTCACAAATAATGAAGATGGATGGCCTTAGATTTGGTGATGGATGGAAGGTATACTCCAACATGTCCAACATTTCCAATCCTTGTTTGGACCAAGCGGGTTGGGAGTGTATCTATAAACCATAGGTTGCCTTTCTCACATCAAAAGGTCACGTAATGTTTTGAGGATAGGTGAATCCCCAAGAGAAACACAAGGCTTCATCCCTCAATACTGTGATGCGCCAAAGGAGCATCATGCCTTTATTATATAATAAAGAGGATCCACTCAATTGGAGCTCCATCCTTGGTTCAAATACATGGATTAATAATATATCAATGAGCTCTAATTTTAGATTGGTTGTATGGATTGGTGACGTGTTGATTCTTGTCCTATTTGGTTAGTCAAACAAATTTGACCAAAAGGAATCTTTGAGGAATCTTCCTATAGGAAGCTCAAAATAGCATGGGTAAGGTATAGTTGGAAAGCCTTTGACAAGACAAAAGAGGAAAGAAGGCAACATCTTTTCTTTTGGAGAGCGGAAATCATTTATATTTTGAGGCCTAATTTATCAGCTTAGGCTTCTAAACCTAGCTCTAAAGTTATTTGGCTCTAGAAAATTATTTTTAGTGTTACGTGTACTAAGATATAAGGGAGCTCACACCACTTAGTAGAGGTTCATCCTTCTTATGCTGTAGCCACTATTCATTGTGAATCCTTGTAGTCCAAGAGTGAGAGACTATTTTGTTCTTCAAAAGAAACCCTGCTGATTGAGTTAATAAGTCTATCAAGGAACTTGTGTAATAGTTGGTTCCATGGGCTGAAGCTAATACCAAACATGGTTGTAAGAGTGCTTGATGTGACTTATTACTAATAGAACTAAGCAACAAATATTAGAAAGAAAACCCATTCAATCTACTGTGATGTTTGAGTGTTGAGTCTCATTTCCCATTCATGAATGTGCATTATGTACAGTGATGCTCCTTATTGTGCTTGTTGCATTCTTGTTTAGATCATAGAGTGCTCACAATATTTCCCATAGCACCTCATTACTTAACCAAAGGGTGACAACTGAGGAAGTCAAAGGACTCATAGGGGGACAGACCTATGAGTCGATTCTTGGGTTAAGTGTCCAAGGATAAACCCTATCCCGTATTCAAGATAGGATCACTACAAGATCTCTGCCCATAAACCATTAGGGGAACTTTTCCCGCAGATTGCTATGGGGTCTTTTGCCCATAGATGGTTTAGGGAACTTTGGCCCACAATGCATGATGGGATTGTCCCATAGCATCTTGTCTTGTAGTGTCTCATATCCTGAACTATGAGATTGGACTAACCAACTGACAATGAATCTAATAGTCCTAAGGGAAAGTAGTTCCAAGCAACTTGCTTTTTGCATCTAGTAGATGGCTCAAGTACTATTGCATTTTTGGCAAAAATGGTGAATATGGGCCTATAATCAAAGGTTGCAAAAATGGCAAAAGATTTTGATCCATCCTTCTTATTGTTATCAAAAGGGTTCCACAATATGTTTCTCCATAATCTCAATTTCATTCATGTGTTTAGTTCTTATGTGGGAGACACATTTTTATGCTTTACAAGTATTCCTAGAAGTTTTTATGGAACATCTTTTACATTGAGGGCTAAAACAAGATTCTTGTTGATATATATCAAGCATTGCTTCTTGCAATTCTATTTAATACTACTTCCTACAAATACTCAATGAAATGGACTGAGAATGGCTTTATTATATCTGATTTTGATCCCATTCCATACACCACCAACAAATTAACTTAGCTTTCATTTGATTGGTATTTTGAACTGAATTTAATCAATTAACTCAACTCTAGTCCAACTATCTGTTCTAATCTCATGATGGAGCACTAGATCAAAAATCCACTCCTCTCATTGCCAACTAGAAGGAATTCCAACTAGTGTCAAAACCAAAAAGGCAACCACATAGAACACAAGAAGGATAGGAAGACCTCATCAAGCCATACAAGAGAGAGACAAACGAGGTAGAATGGGGCTGAGCATGATATAATAAATCTTCCTTACCACACCTAAGATATCCAAACTATGCAAATCATAAGGTCTACAAAGTATTGAATCATCCAAGGAAGCATCACCTAGAGTGATTGCTCTCCTATAGATTGCACTAGCCAATACTCTATGTAGAGAAATGGACACATGTTGTCTAAAGTGTGCTACAAAGTATGAGAGTGAGAGTGGTACCCCCTGGCATTTAATATGATAAGCTTTCATGCACTTCTTGACAAATTTCAAATGTCATGTCACTCATTCCATATAATTCCAAGGCTAGAGGAACAAAGAGGTGAGCTTGTTGCATACCCCTATACTTAGAGATCTTGTGGTTGCTGCTCTGCTCGCTACCCATCCAAGAGGGTGAGTAATCACTCCCTCCAAAACTGCACCAAGCATAAGGTCTATAACCACAATATCCGCCAATATCACCTGATCATCTTGGATCAAGTATAAGTCTAATCTAACATGTATCGTCTATAAAGAATATGAACACTCCTTCCAAGTAGACATAGGTTTGGTCCACCCGTCTGCATCTTTGTGGATCTCCTAGTAGAGGAAGATCATCCACATAGAGAATATATTCTATAAGGGCAACGTCTAAGAAGCATGTGACAAAATCCTCAGATCCTACTAGCACTCCAAGAATATGTCCATATATAGATGCGACACACCTCTGTAGAAGCTCAAGGTGGGGAGATATACCTGAAGGGGAACATGCTCTACACTTTGACACCTTGATTCTCAAGCTTATGAGGTGTAGCTTGGTAATCAAGTGATCAAAGGCCTACCTAATTTGATCTACAAGGCCACAATGCGTGTATCATTTGCTAAGGAGAGAAATACACAACATGGCATGGCCAAACTAGTAGATAAGATAGCTCTAAAGTGAGCCATGGGAAACAAAGGTCACTCTAAAGGATCTCCCTATTGTATATTGACAACTAACTCCAAGATAGGGACTCCTTCTTATGACCACCCATGCTGGTAGTAAAAAGAAGCAAGAGAGCCATAGAACAAGCACACAAAGGGAATGAGACTTGCGTCCCTAAGCTCTTTAAAGATGGATGCCCAAGAGATGCTATTAAAAGAGTTCTCAGCATCCACTAGCAGGACAACCCACTCCACATGGATATTAGGAGTGGCTTGATGCCTAAGGAAATAACCTCGTGACTTCTAGATGTAGCTACTCTAAATTGATGTAGACTGAGGTGCTCTTGGAAGTGAGATTGATGTTTAAGGACAATGGTGTAGCTAACCAAGCATAAAAAGATCTCTCCAATAGCAATCAGTCTAATGCTCCTTCATGCCCTTCTCCATCATGAGACGTCAACTAGCCCCTAACACCCAACTAACTAAAATAGGAATATCTTCCCTTGCTATTGTTACAACCACTTGAAACAACTTGATAAATCCACTAGAAGGATCATCTACCTAAAAGCAATCTCTAAGATGATCATATACCATCCTTGACAAGCCTTTTAAGGAGAGGCAAGGAGCAATGCACAATCCTTGTGCAAGAAAAACCTATCAAGACATAAAAGCTGCTCAGGTTGATTATCTAAGACCTCTAATTGTACTCCTTCTCCTGCCATTGGATGTAGTGAGCATAGGGAATAGTCTCATCAATGGGACTAGCCATAGACAAAGGGTGTAACGCTCATCTTGCTTTACTAAACTCTATTGCTTGACCCAATGTCTTACACCATTGTAATCAAGTGGACTCTATGATATCATGTGCCAAAATCTATCTCCTAAAATGTGCAGCCCTAATTGACTCGTCTTGTAAGGCAGCCCAATCCCTTGCTCAGAATCAAAAAAATCTGGCAACCACCTCTTTAAGCCTCGCACATCCCCCTCCAGCATAACGATGGCACCATCGAGGTAGTAAGAGGAATAAGAACCATGCTAACTTGTCTAAGGGATCACATGCCAAACAATCAAGTGGTAGGCAAAAAGCTCGTTTAGCCTCATCATGGAGTGTATGGGATACCCAATGAAATAGACGTGTACATGGAAAACTAGTCTCAAATAACCCCAAGATAGGACTTGCTTGAGATGCTAACCACTCCTATGACTTGATTGGTATCCTTGGAACAGTCAATAAAGGGATAGAGAAAACGTGTGTAATCTCCAGTGTCACCATTGTTGATATGGTAGTTTGCTTCACATGAGCATCCCAAGTGATCCAATCATAATCCTTGTGCATCCTTCTCATAATCCTTGTGCATCCTTCTCACATGGGTCTTTACCCCTTGGGAGGTAAAGTGTACGTGAAACACACAAGGCATGGTTTATCTCGAGCCACCCTCGGCGGCTCACAAGAATAATGACCGTAACACAAGATGCTCATCCTTATGATTTCTCTATACTTGCAAAACCATAACCCCTCACATCCCAATGTCACATAAGTAAATATAATCTTTCCAAACCCTAAAAACCATAAACTCTCATGACTTTCAATTTCCATCTCATAAATTTTTAGACTAAATTCCCATGGAATAAATAAGCATAAATACCAAGACATTAGAAATAAAAAATTTGGCACATCACTCTCAATGTGAAATAATCACTCTAAACCATCCAACTCTCAATGTTAAATAATCAATCTAAACCATCTAAAAGTACTCATAACTTTCTACTCAATTTTTACACAATTTTCAATCTAGATACCAATAGAACCAAAATTAAAATAAAAAGAAATTGACTATTCACGCTTATGATATGAGATGTATTCACATGAGCGCTCTAAAACTCTAGAATATCCTCCCATTTGTTGATTCTCTCTCCCTCCCATTCCCTCTCCTCTCCTCTCCTTTCGTTCCCTCCACCGTAGGAGTACAGTTTCAAGACAGAACAAAGCGGCCATACGGAATCCTGAAGTGCTATCGAGTGCTTCCAAAAAGTTCCAAAAACTACTGTCAAAAGGGAAATTGTCCTTTTGACCCACGCTGCTGGGCAACATGAATAAGATTCTTCATCAAATTCTCGTTCATGAAATACTCGTCACTGGCCTCGTCAGCCACAGTTCCCATATTTGCTCGTGACCGGCCCGTCACTCACCGTTCCTATTTTGACGCCAAAGTATTTCTAGAATTTGGCGTTTTCCAAATTTGGGACGGATCTGGGCATTAGGAAAAAAGTTGTGGATTTGAACTGTCTGATCATTTAGAACTCTCCCGTCCTGCGAGAGACTCGGGATTATTAGGAGGGGATGTGGAGATATCGGTTCCCTAAAATAAAATCCAGCTTTCGAGCACTCTTACTGCCAGCAGGGATTGACTAATTGACTAATTTCATGTCAAACTTTGGGGTTACTGTTAAAGTCTTTCTGCCAACTAACTTTGTCTGCCGTCAAGTCCAAGTGCCAAAGTCAACTGAACCATAATGATGCTATCAAGTCCCTGCAATCCTTACAGACGCAAAAACTGAGGAAAGGAATCTCGTCTTTACTCCAGGTCCACAGCCTGTCACTCCGAAGAATCGACGGTCAGAAGTTGTTGATCTGATTCATATTCGGTCAGGGGATTTATACTGTATACGAGTGTTGACCCGTAGTAAAGAAAAACATTCTACGCGTATAAATAGGACTGTTATAAATCTGTGCAGCGTTATTGTCCTCTCTTTTGCGATATATGATGTCGATAGATTCTCACTTCTACATAACTCTGCATTCATTTGAATAACAGCATATCTGTGTATCGAGCAAAGCATTTCTAAGCACTTTTATAATGTGGCTGTTGTTCAATCTGAGTAAAGTTATTATCTTCTCTTTTGCGATATTTGTTGTCTAAGATTTTCATTCTAAATAACTCTGCACAAATTTGAATAGCAGCCATATTTACAGTTAGGGGTGCTTTCCTTTACAACTGGGCCGATACTCACATACGATACAAGTCCACTGAACGAAATGAAGACAGTCAAGCGAAATGTACTTTAAAGCACATTTTTCTGTGCTCAGTTACAGGAGTACAGTTCCCAAAGTATTGTTTATGATATAACTTTGGAATGGATGAGAGGAAACTCCATAATCTGGTGTTATCACGGAATGACATATATCGGTCACTGCTTTCCCGTTTGTATGCCGATATGAAATTCAAGGTGAAACTGATACTATACTATACTATGAGGACCCCAATCCCGATGTACATACAGTATTGAGCTATCAAATAAAATACGGCCACAATAAGTTAATGAACTATGATCTTAAATATGCTGAGTTTTACTTCATATTGAATTTGTTATTATATCATGTGTTTTAGAAGCCCCTCTCGTCGTTTATTTCAGGAATTTATACAACATCGTATATGTCCTGAAGTGATATCCTACAATATACGAATCTATTATACTTTAGTTCTTTTATTTTAGGGGTTGTCAAATCGGCTTGTCATCTCTGTTAAAATAATCCATTTCCGTACCCCCTACTCACGCCATTGGTTGTCAACGAGCAAACCAATCCTCACGAGCGTTAATTACTGGACCACGTCATCAGAATTTATTGGGTGTCGTTTTAAGAAAGGAGAGCGTCGATTTAACCTTTTTATTTAAGTTAATTTATTTTATTCTAAGTGCGTATCCAGTAGTAGATACGGTCTTTGCACTAAAATCTTGGAAAAGACACATAGCGCTCGTCGTGATGGATGAATAAGTAGTAGCAGATGCATTGAATCAAGGAAACCAGAATCGGACAGACTCCTCACAGTGTATCCGTCTGCACATCGATTGCGAGGTTTACAGAGGACGACGAGAGAGAGCGATCTGTTCATGGGCCTGGGATTAGTAGGAAGTGGAGGCGAGTGTAAGGACTTGTCAGCTGGATTTTGGCATTCGGAGAAACGCAGAAGTGTGACGAAGTGAGGTTGAGGTCGAGGTTTAAGAGAGCTTGTTGAGTTCCGGTTGTGAGACTATGGAGGATTCAGCAACAGGTAACTTGGTATTTCAACACGACGGCCTTTCTGTACTGATATACATAGTTTAGAGATACAGTTGCTGGAAGAGCTTATTCTACCGTCTGTTGCTCCGAATGTAAAAAGCTGTCCTACTGTCGGTCCGTCTGAGCACTAGTTTGTTTGATGTGCCAATTTTTAAAATTTGGATGAGGGATTTTATTTTTTTAAATGTCGAAGGTGGCTTGCAGATTTACCGTTAACGTACACCGCCTCTCATCCAGCACATAAGTGGAAGGCGTGAACATGTCGTTAGGGTATGTGAAGGAGGCGTAACAGTGCATATAGATGAAATTGGATAACAGATCACTATTAAGATTGAGTCGTATAGTTTATTTCTCTGCAGCAGCTGGAGCGTTGGCTTTGCAAGGTTTTATTTCGTTGATCTATACTTCAGTTTACTCATCTGAGTATGAGACTACGAGCTGGGAGATGTTGTCGCATTCGAGCAAAAGCTAGTAGATTCAGTTTGTGTGTTCATTCCTATCAAGTCTCTTGCTAAAGCTTAAGCACTTGATTAAAGATTTGCACCTCTCTTTAATCACATCTATTTCGAGGGAATGCTATGTCACTTTCAAAATAGATCCGTACAATCAGATTTTGGGAACTGACGCGTACTTCCATGTAGAATTGTGTAAGGCGGTTTCAGCAGAAGAGCTAAAAGTAGACATAACACTGCCAAGTTCGCAGTCGTCAATGAGAGCTCAGCTGGTCACAGATGTAGAGCAGATATAGGGCAACCACAATGATTTGATATATAATAACAGCTTCCTTTTCTGAAACAGAAAACGGATTGATGGAGCACAAAGAGAAAGATTTTCGCAATTTGCCGGAGCATCTGTTGCAGATGATTTTTTGCCGGATCCCTTTTCCGTCCTTGCTGAAAGTACAAGCACTCTCCAAAACATGGAAGGGAAGATTCCTGGATGCATTGCAGCCTTCTAGTCCTGGCGGGAAGTCCTTTCAATCTGATGTGCTTTCTGTGTCCCATAGATGGCCAAGGTACTGTCCTGTTTTCGCCAATAATCGAGGATTTTTGGCTTGTAACCGGAGCTCCCGTAAGTGGCAGAAAATCTTAGTGCACCCCTTCCCTTTTCCCAAAACCTTATTTCGCTTCTCTGTAATCTCAGGACCATACATGTGTTTAGTCGGCCAAATCTACGATGAGATGAACCTTGCAGTTTTCGTTGTCAACATCCTCACTGGAGCCTACAAGAAATTGCCCATACTTCCAGTGGCAGACGGAGACCCTCAATTTAAGTCACACTCTTTCAAAGAACCATTTCATCTAGGAATAGATTTCCCTGTGAACGGATTAGAAGAGCAGCCATATCCCTATGACATCGTCTTCTCTTCCGACCAAAAAGGATACAAGGTGTACTTGCTGTTTGAATTTATCTGTACAGGAGAACAGGGGGAAGACTTGCGTGGAATGTTGACCTATGTTTATAACTCGATTTCGGGAACATGGGAAAGACTCTGGACCAGGGCCCATAGGAGATCTCTGAAGAGTACCAATATGTGCACAGGTTCAAGTGCAATTTTAGATGCAAGCCTGTATTGTATGTGCCTGGATCCTGCACACGTTTGGAAATACCCGGTTGATGTACGTGATGGACTGTGGACAAACTTTGTGCAAAGTGAAGAACTTGGAGTTGGTAAGCTTTCTGTATGGGGTGTAGTTGCGTGCGGTAGCCTGATCATGGTGGCCACTCTTCCAAAGATGGAGAGTAATCAACGTGCTATAGCTCGAATCCATCAACTGGATAAGGAAACTTTGTTGTGTAAAGAAGTAGCGTCGATTACAGTTCCATCTACTCGTAGATATTTGAGGATTATTGCTGATTCCGATAATATCTACTTTTGCCCTGCGTATGCAATCTCTCGGGAACACTGCGTTTCCCTAAACGAGTATTCGATGCTGGTCTATAGCATCACTGACAAAAAGTGGAGCGAGCTCCTTCTCCCAGAAATTTCGACTAATCCTTTAGACAATTATTTCCTCGTGCCCAGTGTATTTGAACCCGGTTTACAGCCTTTCTCCTTGGGCTAAGGAATATGAAGCATATGACATTATTGTTGATAAGAAACCGTCATGACATCAGTTACCCGTCCTGTGGTGTTTGTCCTTTAAATTTGGGGGAGTCAGGACAAAGCGACTTTTTGTAAGCCCATCTCCATGTGCGTTATTGTCATGATTCCTTGTACCATGTAACGAAGTTGTATGGAAGTAATTGAAATTTCAATGTGATGTCAGAAGGAACTGATTTATCTGATCTGAACTCAAATGTGGCATACTTTAGATTTTCATACATACTTTGTAGCATACTTCAGATCGAGTGTGTCCATTATTCCACAGAGAGCATTGGCCGGTGTAACCCACAGGAGAGCAATCGCTCTCGATGATACTTCTTCAGGTGCTCCAGTACTTTGTGGACCTTATGATTTGCTTAGCTTGGATATCTTAGGTGCGGTAGGGCACATCTTTCATATCGATACTGTTGGGCCTAGCCCCATTCTACCTTGTTTGTCTCTCCCTTGAATGGCTTGATAAGGTCTTCCCATCCTTCATGTGTTCCATGTGGTCACCTTTTTACTCAAATGTAATGAGTATCAATCCAATATAACCCCTTCAATGCAAATATGATGTGAGATGAGTCCTACGTTGCTTAAATAAATTTGAAAAACATGGCATTGTATGAATAGAGTTACGTTCAAAGTTTTGGTCCATATTATTTCATCTTGTCGTCACCGAGGAAATGCCAGAAAACTCTGATGGATTCTTCATGGTCATGGGAGGTACAGCCTTCTACTGATAAAGGTAAGCTATATGGATGTTTTCTTAGAGCAAAATCTTTCATTTTAGATTTAGGAACTAAATCTACGGCATAATCCCGAGATACTAATCACGGTACAAAAGTTCCTAGAGAGGAAACAGGTAAAGATTATGTGTACTACACAAACTGGAAATGGTGTATCCTAGGTACAGAGATCGAGAGTGTATTGTCGAGAAGTAGAAATAAACTGAGAATACAGACGATTTGAATATTTGGCGCTATTTGACGTCCTAACGAGGTTAGTTTATGCAGCTTCACGATTGCTCGTAGTATTAATGAGGACAAGAGGACGTTTGGCTAGAACCATTCATACAGAATGGAAGACTGTATTGGGTCTATTTGTCAAGATGATGGTGAATAGAAACATGAGCAGAATCAATGTTGATACACGGAGCAATCCTGAAACGGGTAGCCAACACTGGGAGCGAACACCGGGCCAACATTGGAAACGAGTTCATGGTTTGAAGTCACACAGCATAAGATCAATCTTCTTGCTCTTGATTTCAGAGCCGTGGATTGCCCAGCAGGTTTCGTTGCGAGTGTTAGTACGTTAAACTCGTTTCACTTATCTTGTCAACTGTGCTCAAGTTTTGCTTATGAAGCCTCACTTGACTTTGTGTTTGACACCTGACTTTATGTACAGCAACAGCATGAGATTGAATTTCAGTCGTTGTAGGTAGAAATGGTGGCCTTCTTCTTTTGATCCCGCTGTACAGTCCGCATCAGTCACGTACATAACACACCTGGGGTATAGTATCACATATAAATGTGTAAGATTCTGGAGAAGATCGAACTAACAATCATGTTGCAATACCGAGTTTCCAAAGAAGATCTGTGGCAGTCAAACCTTAGATTATATTATACACGAATCTACAGTGTCATGAACAGTCTTGTAACTGGAGAATCTTTTCTGCCTGACTGTTTGTGACCTGTCTCGTACAAGTTTTGGAACTGTGACTGAATTACAACAGGTAAGAATGTAACAGTTTGCTGACCATGAAATTCTGTGTTAGAATTAGCCTCTCATAAGAGACTCTCTCTGTAGGGCGCGGGAGCGAGGTCATCAACGTCCCAAGTGCATATCAAAGAATGGTACACAGAGCTAGTTCAGCTTTGTGTACAATTCGTTAGTAACCTTTTGGAAGGCCAACCAGTTGATCAGTGCTTCCAGGCACTGAGACCGACGACCTTTCGATGTAGGTTGTGTGGGCAGTTTGGGGTCGTAACCCTCTCTAGGATAGACGACTTTTGGCAATTTGTCCTTCACGACAGGCCACGAATTCCTTCCTGGCAAGGAGCCTTTTAGACCTTTCCCGGTTTGCTCCGGAGAGAATCTTAGGCACTTTAGGTTATCACCACCTTTTTGATTGTCAACCTTGCACCGATGGCCGAGACGTGTTGGGCACCACTGAAAAAGCGAAGATGTATCAATCAGGGCAAACTGTGGGACCAAGAGAAATATTCTAATCATTCCAGGACATCGGAAGCGGAATTCGACTGGTAGTCCAAGGCAGGCTCTATTGCAGAAGGATTTGAGTTAAAGGAAGTGGAAGATGTCGAGGAGCAATCGAGCAAGGAGATGCGGAATGGAAGAATGTGTCGCTCATGGCCAAGGGAATTCTAGCAATTGAAGAGTAGGATGCGTTTAGGGGTCTGTCGGTCCTAGAAGGAGAGGATGCTGAGATCAGCTAAACTGGACTCCGGATGGCCGTTGAAATGGCACTGTTCTCCCGAATTCGATAGCTCTCATGATTGTGTGGAATTTGGTTGCCTCCTTGTTGTTTCGATGCCACCTAAATGCTTCAAAATCTCGCTCCGTTTCGCTATTGATTGCATCCAGTAGTCAAGCAACTGAACGATCATAGGTCGAGATTGCAGCATCTGCAGGACTCCAGCAATTAAAAACCTGAAGAACTGCGAATACAAATCAGCACAATACACGATTCCACCGGGAAGAAAAGCCAAACCAGCAAAGCATACTTGATACTTTCCGGGGGAGAGCACCAGCAGAATATTCAAATCAATTATGAAGCTCACAAGGGTGAAGCGCAGTCAACCTGTCTGATGAGAAGGAGCGAGGCTAATTCTTAGAGACAAGGACAGCACAGCGGACCAGAAGTAAGTTGGAATTTGAAGTGAATTGCACAGCCGTCTCTTTCCAGAACCATGACGTATTTGTGTCGATCTCAGCTTTTTGTGGTGCGTAACTGGAAACTAGAATGCATGCAGTACCTTTTAATTCGCTCTCGGTTCAATTGAGTACGAGGGAATCTTCTTCTAGCTTGAAAGTAGGAAAACGATCACGATATATTAACTCCCGTTCATATCTGTGTGTCATTCTGTGAATCATAATACTACCGCGCATTGGATAAGATTAGGTTACTAGGGTTCATGCAATTATTGAGCTTCGAAGTCAAATTATACAAAAAAAAATTGATACGGAATTTCTGATAGCATGTCAAAAAATACATCAGCTGCTTAGCACAATTGTTTTTACTGTTTAAGAGGATCAGAGTTTTTAGAGCTGCAAAGAATTGCTGATCAATTGTAATAGTCATCATGGAAACACTATGTTTCCATGATGCTATCCTATCAAGAGCTATAAATTTCTTCATCGGGTTTTATTTTCCTTCAAACAGCTACTAATCAGTTCAGGAAGCTCATGTAGATGAAAAATTTATCTCTTATCTGGATAGAAAGTACATGAGAACTGCAGTTATCCCAGAATCTTTCATTCGAGAGATAGGATAGTAGAATTCATTTTCTCTAACACCATCCTTCACTTCACTGAATACAGGACACGGGAAGATGGAGGAAAAAGTGGCAGATACTCGGGACTGGCCAGAACATTTGTTGCAAATGATTTTCTGTCGCATTCCTTTCCCCTATCTGCTCAAAGTACAAGGAATTTCAAAAACTTGGAAGGCAAGATTTTTGGATGCACGGCAGTCTGGTAGTCCTGAGGGCAAGTCGTTCCAGGCTGACGTGCTTTCTGCATCTAGTAGATGGCCGAAGTATTGTCCCGTTTTCGGCAAAAATGGTGAATTCTGGGCCTACAATCAAAGGTCCCACAAATGGCAGAAGATTCTGATCTGTCCCTCTTTTCGTTATCCAAAGGGTTTCACTATCCGTTTTTCCATACTCTCAGGTCCATTCATGTGTTTAGTTGGGCAATTTTATGACGAATTGAACCTTGCAGTATTTGTTGTGAATATGCTTTCTGGTAACCACAAAAGATTGCCAATCCTGACAGTGGCAGACACTGACACCCAGTTCAAGTTACTCTCTTTCAAGCAACCATACTACATGGGAATAGATTTTCCTCTGACAGGGATACAAGAGCAGTCATATCCCTATGACATAGTGTTCAGGACTGAGTATGATGGATACAAAGTATATCTGCTGTTTGGATTCATCTGTAGTGGAGGCCGGGGGCAAGACTTGCGCGGAATATTGAGCTACGTCTATGATTCGAGATTGGGAAGCTGGGAAAGACTTTGGACTGGGGGTCATAGACGATTATTGGGGGCTACAAACATGAACACAGGTTCGAGCGCTTACTTAAATGGGAATCTGTACTGTATGTGCCTTGATCCAGCTCACGTTTGGAAGTACTGCGTCGATGGCCATGATGGTTTGTGGACAGCATTCATTCAAAGTGAAGAACTCCGAGTTGGAAAGCTTTCTGCTTGGGGTGTTGTCGCATGTGGTGATAAGATCATGGTTGCCACTCTGCCAAAGATGGAGAGCAATCAACTCGCAGTAGCTCGAATCTATCAGTTGGATGCAGAAACTTTGGAGTACAGAGAAGTAGCTTCAATTGCAGTCCCATCTACTCGCATGTATTTAAGGATTATATCTGATGCTGAGTTCATCTACTTTTGCCCTGCATATGCACTTGCCAGTGAGCGCAATATATCCTTTAGCGAGTATTCGATGTTGGTCTATAGCGTGAGAGATAAAAATTGGAGCGATCTACTTCTACCAGAGGTATCGACGTGCCCTTCGGATAACAACTTTCTGGTTCCCGGTGTGTTTGAACCTGGACTGCTACCTTTCGCCTTGGCTTAGATCCTCTGAAGATTGAAACAATGGAATGTGGTCGAGAAGGCTACTGGTGTCACTGGCAATGGGTAGGAACTGTCAACATGTAGATAACATAAGGAGAGCTGGAAATGTAAATATAAGTTGCATTGTAATGGAAATAATTCGCGACTGTCACGGTCACAACATGTGTCGCCAGTATTCCGCTCCGGATTCTGTATGCTTCGACCACCATGTCTTTCAGGAGCAACAGAAATTGTGACCAGTAGCCACAAGTTGGCCATCGTCCTCTATCATGAGGTCCCCGTTTAGCTCAGTCACATTCAGCTCAGCGTCGGTGTATCGTTGTCTAAGTTTTTAGTTTCTTCTTATCGGTGAACTTTCGTCCTATTACTGGTATGTGCTTGTAGTAATGACAAGTTTTACTAACCGTGAATCATTGCACACGCAGTAGACATAATTTATACATAATCTATCCATCTGTGTCATTCTCTTGTAGAAACCCTCGAAACTTCTGTCGGTACCAAGAACATACATCGGAATTCAACAAAAATTGAGATATTTCTCTCATGACTCACTTTAAAGACTTCAGAAGACGTTGGTGAAGCCTATCCATCTATAAGCTATAGGCTGCGTTTCATGAAAAGAGTTGTGCTTTTCATGTAGAGAGGAGGGGAGGAGTCAACTCAGGAGGAAAATCCTATAGTTTACATCCCTCGATCACAATAGCGTGGCAATGACTACTGCAGATAGTCTATTCATCTTCTTTATCGACCACCTACATTGTGACACAGATAGTCGCTAGCCTTCAACAGGCTTGCCGATCCCACACGGAGTCGGATGTTTCAAGATCTTTTCGTTCACTAAGTCTAACAGGCATTTCCCAGGAAACTGGACCGCCTGATCTTTAGGCGGAGGCTTAGTAGCTATGTTGGCTAGTTCACATATTGCACAACTGATCTGGCATAACCGTTGACTCCCAGAATGCCTCGTTGTTCCAAACTCATCAATTTCACCAAGATATCATCCAACAGCGTGCAACACAACACTAAGGGATAGACGTTCACTTGTATCATTTCATTGGTTGTAATCCGAGAGAACACCAGCAGAGTAAACCAACTTCCTCTGAACTAGATACTTGTAGTTCACGTGCACGGGATCGGCCTTGTTTGTTGTAACTCGAGAGAGAAACCCAGCAAAGTTTGACAACGGCTTGCTCGCAGAGCTAAGTTTAGCTCTGCCTGTGAACTATGCAGAGTACTGCAGTTGTAATTCATTTCACTGATACATGTAGACTATTTACAGTAGAGGAAAGGAAAACGCGACCGCGTGTGGGCACAAGAGGGATGGGAAGACCCCATCAAGCCCAACATGGAAAAGACAAGAAGGTAAAATGGGGTTGAGCCCCAATAGTATTTACAGTAGTGCAGTTGTAGTTCACGCACGAGTGTCTACTGTACATCTGGAACACTCGCAGTCCTCAATGAGAATCGTCGTGAGACTTCACTGCCTAAGGATTTTCTTCGTGCGCCGGTGATTTCTCTTCTTTGAATCTATCCGGCACGGAAGTTCTCAATATACTTACATTGCCCTCCGTACCTTTAAGCACCGGTCATAAAACGGTTATTACCTGTTACTGAAACTCGCGCTGGCTCAATCTTTCCGGTCCACTGGGTGATGCCTGTTCCAGTAAAATTCTTCAAAACCTTTTTTGTATATTTATATGAGCTATTTTATATTCTTGATAGAGGAAAATTCTAATTACAAGTGATTGAAAATAGTTTAAAACGTGTTTAAAACTATAAAACTTCTTAGCAGCAATTCAATGTATCTGGAAATTAACGTATCACTCAGTTCAAAATTACTTCAACTTCTTTGTAGATTCTAGTCCGATATCCTTGTGTTTGAATATGCGTATATCTTTTTAGTTGTTTAATTTCAACATATAACTTACAATTTCCTTAGGCATGAATGCGTAGATTTATAAATTTGTATAATAAATTATAAGAAGTCAGAGATTATAAATAATATTGCATCCGAATATTCTTAAAGAATGGCAAACTGAAACCATGGTTTTAAGATTTCTAGGATCTTTTTTATTTCATCTAGATAGGTCCCGACGGCCTTTGACTGCAATTGACAAATAGGTGTGTCACAAAATTTTCGAGATTTTCGAAACGGGTTCCCAATATCCCACCTCGTTGCACTTTCTTCATGCGATTTCGCTCGACCACGGACGTTTCATGGCCGTTCTACGGTAAAGCGCATGGAACCCGGCCCCAAAGAGATCCACAGAATAGCTTCGCAAACTGCAAAAATTCTATGCCACATGAACGGATTTGAGCAGGAACAGCACACTCTTGCACAAAGATGCTCTAAAGAGATCCACCGGAATTGCTTCGCAAACTTGCAAAAGTTCTAGGCCACACGAATGGCTTTGAGCACGAACAGGACACCCTTGAACAAAGATGCTCCTGAAATATACAGTCCACTAGACTCCAATGAACAATATGAGAACTAAGAAGTCGCTGACATGCTCACGAGTTAACTACCTCTATAAATCATGTACATTAGATCCGCTGTAGATCTAATCCTCTGTTACCAACTCTGTAGTCGATACTTTACATATCATCTTAAGTTCCCAGATCTAGCGTCAGCAGATCCACACTAACGAGTGGTTGATTTGCTCACAAGTTAACTACCTCAAGAGACAAATAAGATGAGATCTGTTGTAAATCTATTTGTCTGTTATTCGCCTTCTCAGTACATACATTGCATATCATATGGAGTTGCTAAATCTAGCGTCAGCGTATTCACATTAAATATAACGTCCCAATCAAGATGTTGAAGGCTCTTTCCTTCTTCGAAGACCATCAGAAGTTTCCGATACTGCGGGAGCGCTGGATCGTGCGTTGGAGAGTAGCTCCTCAGTTGGTGCTTGACCGGTTAGCCCGTGTACGTTCACCTCTGCTACTACTCCTGAAGCTCCCGTCTCCAGGGTTGCCTGGATAAGTATTCTCGAATTACAAGACGTGACCAGGTATTTGAGCAATGGGACCAGGAGCAGTTCGAAGAACGGAGGATCCAGAACCCACTTAGTAGGGAACCGAGAAGGTGCATATGAAATGCAAGCATGGACCTATGCAATTGAATTCAAATTACTCTAAGCAAGGAAATGCATAACGAAAGATAAGCGAAAGAGATAGAAAGCAGGATAGGAAACTTGTATATTTGCAGCACCTGCAGTGAACTATATACATCATGTAAGAGAAAAAGATAACCTTTTGGAACAGCAATAGAGGAAGCATCTGAAATGGAAAGCAGAGGAGAATCATTGAGCGAGTAGGGAAAACACAGCTTTAGTGGAGGATGGGAGGGGTGGCGCGAAGAGGAGTGGATGGTATCTTGGCTATGTTGACCAAGTATTGGATTTATAAAGGTAAACAAAACTTGGACGCTAGAATTTGCGGACAGTCTAGCGAGGCTATCAAGATGAGATTGTGCCGGTACCTGATTGGGTTGAGATAGTTTATGTTTGGTAGCGAGAAAGCAGGTAGTCGTGTAGAAGAGGGCAACAAAGAGAACAAGCGGAATGAACTTAGGGTCTTCTTTAAAATCTTGCAACAAGAAGAAGAAACCCTTGCCCTTCTCAAGAATTTTCTGCTTCTTGTCCGACACAAAGTCATGAGTCTTTACTGCAAAAGGTATACTCTCCTCCGGAACGAGCTCGGGCGCTTTTCCCCTCTGAATAATGGAACTTTCATCAGATACAGGCAAAGACATCATCATCAGACATCATCAGATCATGACAAAGACGTACATGTGTAAGCGAAGGAAATACGCTCATCTGGAACCAGCTCTAATCAAGATAATTGTCCATCAGATACAGATAGCTATCAACAAATATGCACAAGTATGAGTAGAGGAGCATAAATTAAAGCTTACAAAGCTTGGTAGTTCTTCAGTGTCACCCGCGTGGACCATATTCGATATCCAAGTTATTATCTGCAGGCATGACTTTTAGTGGATAGTAAGCCATAAACATCCTGGACGAAGACTGACTTAATAGTGAAAGATTATAAACACTGATGAGGGTTTTATATCAAATCAGGTGAAAGTGGGCAAAAAAGCAACCTCCTCAACTTCCGATGATCCAGAATACTTTGTCACCAGCTGTCGGGCATACTTCCTTTCCTCTTCAGCCTGTCTCTCCCAGGTCGTCTGAGGCAGCCATCCCTCTTTTGGGAGGTCAGCTTCTTGTTCTTTGTTTACTTCTCTAAGATACCGAATCAGAAATATTTTCGGACTGTCTTCTACCTCGTACGTTTTTGGCCCGCAAGCTTCAAACATATCATCAGAATTCAGGTAGAAGTAACAGACGTCCTGCATTTCAGACAAATTTGGAAGCAATTGCTTAGTGGGACTATTCGAACTGGATTAGGCGAACAAAGAGCGAGTTCTTCTCAGATTTAAAGATTCTGGGGATTAAATGTGAACACAACTTGGATAATTTGTTTTCTATTTTGGAGCAGTTCACACGCATTAATTTGTACAATCTCATCTTAGTCCGACAGAGTTATCCCATCAAGCTCCTCTGCCTTGTTCCTGATGGTTTTCTATTTGGTAAAGCCAAATGTTTACTAATTATGACTACCCACTTTTTGGAGTTCACCATCAAGCCATGCCAAGCGAAGACGGTTCCCCCGGAAAGCGTCCACTGCAGTGGAAAGTGCAAGATCCTTAGCTCCAGTATTCGTCATCTGATCTTGGACACCTCTGAGCACCTGCGCACAATCAAAGTCGACAGAGTTCACAAAGAGTAGCACGATCACTTAGAAAGCTTCTTATCCGCTCATAAATCACTCGTAAAACAATAGTTAGAGCTATTTATGTAAAGCGGTTATTTTAAGACCCTGCAAACCCATCTTGTTAAAAGGACCTGTAACTGGTGGAGGACAACTGCCTACATAGGAAACAAGGTAAAATTCTTACTCCCCGCATTTGATTAAGTGCGAACCCTGGCTTGCCAGCAACGACGACGCAGTACCAGATTTTGGTTTCATTCCCCGCCAGTGAGTAGCTTGACGCATCACAACCCAAGTTTGCAGCTGTAATGCTCCTCAATTGTGGAAGCTCTGCACAAATTTCAGCAATGTCTCAATTACAAAGGGCAACCGATGTTGAGGATCTTCTACCGGATTCACGTTGGGCTTCGAAAGCAATCAACGTCAAGTCAGCAGAATCTTAAATGATTTGAAAGACAGCTGCCTAAATGAGCTTTCTTGATCAACCTTTGAAAAGCATAGGGGAAGTTGGCATTAGAAGTGGGGGTTATGGTTCTTTCTACTTGGAGTCTGTAAAGCATCCCTGGGGTAAGTAAGGCCCAAACGCATGTCTTTGTCTTCAGCTTTCTATCCTTCCTCCACAACTTACCATGCGCCTTGTACATCTCCATTAGATCGAGAAATGTTAAAGCATTGAGTTTGCCTACACAGAGTTGCAAGACAATTGTGGAATCAGTTTTTGGTCACTCAAAGTAAGTTATAGATTTCAGCTTCTAAGCAACTGCACTGAATTGAACGGTCTTATTGTCAGGAAGAACAGTTAGCGGTAAATTAGTGTGCGTATGTACCAGAGGCTGGAGACCTGATTATATAAGTGTATCTAGCAACATATGCTGGCCAAGCACCTCAGCGGTACTGCACTAGGTGCATAAGAAACTGCAAATTCTAGTCATAACGTGAATAAAACACGTTTGATCCCCAGCAGCAGGACAGTAGAAACATATTGTCTGACCAACCGGGGATATCCCTCTTCTTTACTGCTGCGTTGCTCTACAGTAAAAGGCGATCGACTACCATGATGAATGACAGGTTTGAGTCCTGGATCTCTTGAAAAGACAAGAGCCGGTGCCGTCTCCACCCCAACCCTGCAGAATACCATAGATTCTCAGAAAACGACGATGGCTGATAACCTCGTTATCATGGAGTGTGTAAGGTGTAATCAAAAATCTCTGCAGCGGCTTCAGGTATTGATGAATGACCGATGCATCATGATCCTGCAGGGTCAATCCTTGGCTCAAAGGGGAAACTTCAGGTAAGCCTCGAGTGTTAAGTCGCTTGACAGTCATGTGTCAGCGGACTATACAAATTCACTTAGTATCAAAAAAGCGGCTCATATTCACGCGAAAGGACAATTCCGAGAGCTCGCAGGAGTCTACACCTCCTTCCGTTCTGTAAGCAGCAGCATGATTTCCTAAATATGACTTACTTAGTTTCCCAAAAGGTGGCCTCACTTTCTCGCCAAAGAACCATCGCGAATACTGCGTACTCCCAGTAATCTTTAGCTGCTTTTCTGAGGTAAGCAGCAGCACGCTCTCCTGAATATGAAAACACGATCACTTTCACCTGATTCATGATACAACATGTATCAATATCACCTTCTCATCACCTGCCTCTTTATCCCTATGTACTCGGAACTTACAATTACACAAGGAACACTTCCGAGTGGTTTTCTTACAGGAACGAAAGCCGCACATGAACGACTAACCTTGTGGGGTCCAGGTTTCTGGATTATGTCAGCCATCTGAAATATCACGGCCGTTAGGCACAGTATTAGTTCGCAAGATTCAGGCAGCTGCCAGAACAAAACCTAATTTGTAATTTTCTTTTCTTGAATTAGAGGTATGTCACGTCGGTTCAACATATAACCCAAACACTAACAACAAAACCAACAAGAGGAAAATGTTACGGCTCTTCCAGACAGCGGCAATCTGTATCGACTATGAAAGATTCAGAAAAGTCAAGCATGTCACAGAATATGCCAGCAAAATCATATGATGGTCCACATTCTCATGCATGAAAGTGTAAAGATCTTTTGTAGACATGTGATGTCATGATGTAAACTAAGTTCCTCACAAACTTTCAGCTTTTGGTTCTGCTGCAAAATGGAGGAAATCACCAATGTCGGGGCGCTGTAGTACAAGATTCGTGGAAGTTTTAAAAGCTGAGTGGCAACCCAGTCTGTAATTGCGTCGGCTGTCTTCTCTCCGTAGTATCTGGAGTAAATAAAATCAGCTGAGCGTTACTTTCGAGGTCAACGTGAGGATCTTGCATGAGTCAAGTTCAAAATGACGACGAAAACAGAGACAGTTCTTCTTCATTCAATGAATGACGACCAAGATCCACGCAGGTAAAGGAACGATGAGGCCAAGTTTAAGTTTTCTTTCATGAGACTTGGGCTGACTCTATCTGTCCTAGTCCGAAGGACGTTGTTGATGCCTTCAGAAAAAGGAGAGTTATACCTGGTGATGCACCCCAACTTCTGACAAGACGGTAATACAGCAATCATTGCAGGAAGACCTGCAACTTAAAAAATTATAGGTGAGATGCAGGAATTATAATCTGCAGTTGTATATGTAGATTTGTTTTAATAATCAGGCTAACCCCATAACACTGTGAAGGAAGATTTGTTCAGTTTGTACCATTTCGGAAAAAGGGGTATCCGTTGAGCCAATTTCTTTCGGCAAGAATCAACGCCAAGGATAGCTCGCCAAGCTCTAGTCTCCCAACCTTTACCACACCCTCCAGTAGTTCCCCTGTTTCGGCAAACGACTTGACTAGTTCATTGCACAGGCGGTGCTTCATCATGAAAGTATAATGCTTGGGCATGTTTTAGCTTTCCATCGGAATTCTGCGAACCAAGTGACAACTTCGAATGGAGGACAAAAATTAATATGTCCAATGAAAGAAAATCTCACCAGTTTTCACCCAAGCACGAGAGAATCTGTGAGAGTCTGGGTTGACGTCGGAGTAGATCTGCGGTTCACAGGCCAGATTAATGCTCGCCTACAAGTTGGTTCTCACCAAAAGCAGCGAAGACGTAAAGAGTGTGTCTCTCCCTCTCTCTCTGAGACAACTGGAAGTCTGGGAACTACAGCTTAGAATTCTCGTGCAGTGCCATGAACCACCCGATATAATAGCAACCATTTGTCAAATACTGCCAGTGTTATCCTTTCACTCTTGTTCTTCATGGGAGGATATGTTAAAACGGTGGGATGGGAAACACTACTCTAGAAATACAGTCAACTTTTGTACCAAAGTAGCAGTCATGAGTCTTACTTGTATCAACCACGGATCTGAGCTCTGCATGACAAGCTCGCCGAAGTTTGCAAATGTTATGATTTCTGCAGTTGATTCGAGCTTGTCTCCTACCCCACACCATGAGCATTTGCTTTTCAATAGTTAATGGTGAAGCCAAGATTTACAGTAGATTACGATAGCAAAGAGATGGGAAAGAGACATTTGGTTTGTGCTAGCTCAGGTCGTCATCTTGTCAAACAGTATAACTAGATCATGTTGTCAGATGTACTCAACTCAGGCTCCATTATCGAACTCGGATTGTTGAAGCTCATTACCTTGAATTTTGGGCTCCCATAGTGGAAAATGGAGGTCAGTCAACAGAGCCTCTCCTTCAAATTGCTTCCTGGCTTGTAGAAGTTCTTCCTGCATCGTAGAAGGTTTATGCTTTTACTCACACTGGCTAGCAAAGGGTAAAGGTTTTACGGTAGTATATCACGCTTCGGAGGTTGCTTTTGAAATACCTCCAGATCATCGATATTAAAATAATCGTAATCTCTGCGTGTCAGATCATTTGAAAGTAGTTGATACGCGTGTTCGATCTGTAATGTAACATTTTACAATCATTAGTCATTATGTATCAAAACCTCCAACTCGAATCATCTCAAAGTCTTGACATAGTGCATCAAATACCGGTGCAGATCTACCAGATAGGAAATTTGATAAGGTTCACTAGTTCTGTACCGAAAAGAAACAGAAAACTTTCAAATAGACAGTAATTAACTAGGTCACACCTCGATGATCTGCTTGATTTCACTAGGCTTGTAGTCTTTATTTGTATCCCTGCAATAATTCACTCTATGAAAGTCAGAAACAAGAACCATGGAGATATTGATCTTGGGAAGAGAAACTTGAACACCTTCGAGACATGAAACAGTTAAAAAGAACATCGCCGTCCAAGAAATGGAACTTCCCAACAGACTCTTTATCACTCTTAACAGCAGGAATAACTCGAGAAAGAGAGAGAAAGTCAAGAGAGTATCGGAACTAAGTCAAAGATATCTCTTGAGAGTCACTGTCGTCAAAGACCCTACTGCCAGCACTGCTTGTAAATGTCACCTGGACGGGATGGACAGAAAGCATTAAGAAATTTCGCTTCATGTACTGACCAAATTGAAGAATGTTCGTTATAGGCTGCAAGAATATCGTCTTTTGTTGCATTCATCTGCAGCCCAAGCTCTGGGGAGTAAAGGCCACATTATCAGGTACACAAGATTCCGCGGACCATAGTCAAGGTGCAAATTATAAGAATAAGCACTAATAATCGAAAACTGCTCTAAAACTAGCTGTACTGAAGCTGGAAATGATTTATTACCTGATATTTATATGAAACAAAAGACAAAATGCAGACATGCTAGACCTAACTAGAACGTAACTACAACTTCTCGTTGAACAAGATTTATTTTGATTTCCCTATTTTCCATAATAAAAAATTTATCAACATCTATAAAGCAGGAGAATAATGCAGACTTCATATTAGATGAACTCTCACGTAAAATGTATTTCGATCAGATAATAGTCGGAGGTCTCAAGCAGTCCTTCTGCTTAACGGGATAACCGTTATCCTAGTCCTGCTATTCGTTTCGTTTCAATACATCACACTAAATTTGAGCTTAAAGGGATTTCTATTATTGTTGACCTATTGCTTGTTCACAATTCTGGTTTGATGAGTACCGAACGTCGATACATTCTTCTTCGGGAGGTGTAAGATGTTAGAAAAATGTCAGAAGCTCGAACACGATCTTTAGATGTCTCTACTACATTTCTGCGTAGCAACTAGTTCACAGAGAATAAGTCTTCATCTACCTTATGTTCTGTCCTGTTTTTCCTAAATATCTATCGTAGAAATAGCATGTCGAATTCAAATTCGTTTTCTTTTACAAACTTTCAGTAAAATTCTGTTTGAAAACACATCACTGATGCACTCACAGTGCATTCATGGCTGGGTAGGGGACCAGTGCCCCTAAGTTTCTGTCCTATCTCTATAGCAGGACTACCGGAGCATGGCATATGACATTCTGAAAGCAAGTGTCATTTAATTATGATGCCTAGTTCAACACTAGAATCGAGCTCCATCAAGTGCAACCATAAGGTGAAATCACACAAAGTGCACGGTATTCGGCACAATCATGTGGTACGTGACAATGAACATGCGTTGCGTTTAATTTCGACCTCCATAAACTTAACTAGCTACGGAATTTGACGACACGAAACTCCGGAGAGAAATTAAACTGAAAGAACAACGCTGCTCAATTCCACTTACAGAGGTCAACTCGGCGCGACAAATGGGGAAAAGAAGCGAGCAAGAAACTCACTATCATAAGGAGATGCATTTACGCAGGCACTCAGGCCCGCCACCAGCAGAATAGTCGTCCACATCACGCAATCGTCCATGCTGCCCATCGACCCGTTATTCCAAACGACTTTTACCCAATTCGTGCTCGCTTGAGCTGATTCACAGAGACTTCATGACTGCGAATAGCCCTGCATCCGGAATTTCAGAACCATATGAAGCTCCGCTCTCAAACTCAACAAGCGAACAATCAGAAGATTCCAAGTCAACATGACCAGCCGGCCCGAACGAAACACGACAAAAAGTACGATTCCGCAACCGATCAATATAGCACTCCTTCACGATTCACATGTTGAAGGAATCTGCGTCCGCTGGGGTTTCGAACTACAAACAACGCGGTACCGTAAAATCGAAGATTCTTCTGAGGTCGACCGCAAGATATTGGCAGATTCCATTCCCTTCCACTGTCAGTCGCAACCGGAAAGTCGCAATTGCGTGTAAACTCTGTGTTTTTAACGGATCCGGCAACGTTGCCCATGTTAACTACAGTAGGGTAGATTCAGCAATGTGCAGCAACCGTAATTTCTATTGTAGCACTGATGTTAATTGTCTGTGGTTTGTAGGAATTGATAATAAAATAAAATTAGTTACATATCAATTTCGAATGTCAACTTTTCGTTTGCTCATAATCTAGTAGAAAATTTAATTAAATGATTATCGTAACCCATTCCCACCCGAATTGTTTGTATCAAAAGATGAGAGTGCGCACCATATGAGGGTAAATTTTGCTAAGCAAATATGAAAGAAGTAAATTGATTTAATACTTACTAGTAGATAGATATTTGAAAGATTTTAGGAATATCAATCAGAACACCGTGTCAAAGTATTGAAATGTGGCTTCTCTAGATTCTAGATAATGTTACTTAGTTAAGTTAAGATTGCACACTTGCAGAGTGACTCTAAGTAGTAAATCAAGTGGTGATCTATCTTCACCTAATCAGCGGTGTCCTGATTGAAATTTTAAGCTCACCTATGATGACTTGTTGATCCTGGTTGTTAAACTATATTCTTCATTTTGGAATGATGGAGAAGCGGTACCACTGACCTAAGCTTGCGGAAGATCTAAGTTAATGATTGTCAGATGTTTTGTGCAGTTCATGGCAGGTATGTTTTTTTCTTTGGAATGGAATCATATCCAGATGTAACCTGGATGTTTTTTAAGTCCTTTTTTTTCCAGCTAAAAAACTACTCTTCAATTTTGGCTGTCCATGTTAAAAAAAAATTTTAAGTACTTCGTTTATATTAGTCTTATCGGTCATACATCAAACGATGGCATAGTTGGCTACCGACATCAAAATACGTAACGGAATCTAGTATTGAAAGCAAATTAACGATCCAATAATATTTAATATAGCTAGAGTTTAAATTGTATAATATTTCATTCGGTTGCTAATGAGGGAAATATCTATGATCAGAAGTGGATTATAATCTCTCCAAGCACTTTAGAAATATTGCTTCCATATCAAGATTATTCTTACTGAGATTTTGATGGTTTGTAAAATACATTAGAGATAATAAGAGGAGTGGAATTTTATTCTATGAATTGTTTGGAAATAGAAATTATGTTGGAATAATTCTTTTTCATTTTAGTATTGAGATCATAGTAGCAAACCTTATAAGCTTATGAACAGGAAAAATTCCCAAAGTACTCTTCCACATGGTAGCAAACATCATAAGTTTATGAACAGGCAAAATTCTTGGAGTACTATTTCACTTCCAGTTATTGGGCAGGTGCTATAAAATGAAACTGTTTTACAAGTTAGTTATGTATCTGGGAAAAAACAAGGAATTCTTAGTTGCTCTAAAAAAATATTTTCTGTTTTATTGGCGTTTATTCATGAGTATTAAGCAAATACTACAGCAAAAAATATTGATTAGTAAATTTCCATGAATTTATTAACATAAGTAGATTATCATCAAAGATATTGGAGCACATGAAACATTATAGAACGTTAAAAATTACTATTTCAAAAAATTAAAAGCACAAAAAATGTTGCAAATCTTGTTAAGTTTTATAGTCTTCATACTTCAAAGATGAATTATCAAATATTAATCTTTATATGGCTTGAATATTTTAATTTTAAACTAAAATGGACTTGTCAACTAAAACATACATTTTGTACTAATAAGATTATATCACAAAATCAACTTGTTAGCTTATAGTAGGTCTTAGACTAACACTTAATTATTTGGATGAATTTCTATTATTTTAGGTAATTTTTCCAAAAATTATTGAAAAAATTCAAAACATATATTTCTAATGGTTGCAATCAGAAGGAGTCAAATATCAACGTTCATCAATTTTTGGCAAGTTGAACAAAGATAAAAATATAACAAAGAACAAATGCTATACATGGAACCTAAAATGTATTACGGGAGCAGACTTTATAAACAGTAAAAAACAAAAGGAAATATTGCAAGCATATATTTTGGTTAGAGTTTCCTAAGTTCACTTCCATTTAGGGACAAAAAGAGTTCAAGAAATCTGGATTATTGACAATATCCTTAGTACCTACTGAGAAATATCTCGTTGAAAGCAGTTAAAGTATCAATCTAGAAGCTAATAAATGACAATAACAAGATATAACAAATGTTTTGTTAAAGCTTCCTTACTTAACCCTAGTTAGAAAAAGAAGAGTTCAAAAAATTGCAAATGATTGATAAGATCTTCAATAAAATAAACAATAACCACAAGAGATTAATTTAAAGATCAAAATAAAAGCTGCAATGTACGTTAATTTCCTAAATTTGATGATCGAGTAAAGTAGTGATATCAACTTGAATATTTTACCAAAATTAAAAGTAAATTTTAACAGAGTATAAGTATATATAAACTTATTACAAGTATATGATGATTTCATTAATATATTAAACGGCAAACAAGACTTCGACCTAGTCCGACACTTACCGTTAGCTTTAGATTTTACATTTTGTATGAATCCCAACGCCATGACCAAAAATATCGGCAATGGGAGACCTGGATCAAAACAGAAGATATCCTTTCTATCTTCTTGATCTTTATTTAACGCTAACTAATAAGTTAATTAGCAATAATTCTAGCCTCTAGCCTTGGAGTTATATGGAGCTATGGACACAATGTTTGACACATTTGTTAGGGAGTGCGCAAGAGCTTATCATGTTAGGCGCTAGGGGTACAACTCTCCCTCTCATACTTTGTAACATATTATAGACGTGTGTCCATTGCTCTACAGAGTGCAATGGCTGGTGCAACCATAGGAAAACAATCACATTAGGTGATGTTTCTTTGGATGCTCCAGTTGTGTGTAGACCGTACGACTTGCATAGCTTGGATATCTTAGGTGCGGTAGTGCAGATTTTTCATATAGACTCTATTTGGGCTATGCCCCATTTTACCTTTATTGTCTCTCCTTTGTACGGCTTGATAGGGTCTTTTTATCCTTCATTTTTTCTATGCGATCGCATTCTTTTAAAAAAAATTAGCAATAGTTATTTTTCTTCTCTCTTTTCTGAATCATTTGTGGGAGTGTTTGTTGGATCTGGTGGAAATTTCTCAGTAAGTCTCTCTTGTTCTTTGTTGCCAAAATTGATTCTCCGAGAAATGAAAATGCAGAAATTATAATGTACTAACTAATGAATTAAATACCAATAATTATTTGTCTTCTATATTTTCTTTATCATTTGGGGAGTGCTTTTTGGATCCAGTGGAAATTTCTCCATAAGTTTCTCTTGCTCTTTGTTGCCCATATTGATCCTTTGACAAATGAAAATGCAGAAATCATAATGTACAACAAATGCAAAAAAAGTTGAGATAATATAATCAAACATTCAATTTTAATTCAAAAAAATATGTTTATGTTCCCAAGATAGATATTTTAAATACTTGAGAGATATTAATAAGAATAATCTTACTATAATCAAATTCATTTACAATTCATTTACAACCAAGGAGAAATATCAAAAATACCCATGACAAACAACAAATTACAAATCTATTCTAACAATTTTTGTAATTACAAATTTAGCTCGAGGTTTCTTAACTTGGTCTGGAATTTGCTTTGGAATACTAGGTTGGGAGATTGTAAACCATGCCCGTTTTTCTTTGTCCTTGATTGCTCTACTATAGTAAGTACTTGTTTGTATGTAAAGCTAGACAATAGTTCTTGATGGAGTGACTTCTTGAGCTAAGTCGTACCTCACTCCCATTTTTGTTTGGGGCTGCACCTTGAGGTATCATTGCCTATGGACAGAGATGAGGAAAATTTGTGGAAAGTAGCAAAGTGCACAATTTTGTAAATGCAAAGAATTAGAGGTTAACAACAAATTATTCACAAAGAAGTAGGAATAAGGTTTTCCAGTTTTTGCAGGTTCAGTGATGAATTGAGAAGAAATTGGAATTGTATTCTTGCTTTTGGAAGCACTCGTGAAGTCTAAGCAATCATGTTTGAAGAACATGAGGAATGGCACATTTGGAAGGAGAAGAAAAAGCGCATGCTCATCCCAAGCAATATGAGTATAGAGCAAATTCTTTGCTCATCCTCATGATTGATTCAAGGCCCATGTATACTCATGAACCAACTCGAGAACCTAAGAGTCTATGAAAAAATTAGATCCCAAGTAGTTTGGAGATTGTGTCTGCCTCAAAGAAGTCATAGTCACAAACTATCCCTCAAGAAGAAGAAGTAATCTATATATTAAATATTTCACCAGTTTGTCCAACCTTTTCTTATTGGTCTAGACCAAAACATTGAGCCTTGCAGCAATATGTTCTTCTTGCTATCTTTGGAAGTTGAATCCATGTTGGTATGTAGAGAAAAGTTTAGATAGTTAAAACATACTACAAATTGCAAATTTTCCCCAATTAAGGTTTCCTGATTTAGAAATTCCTTTCCAAGTTTTACAAATATAAATATACCCTTTGCTTTTGCTTTGGCTCCTATGATGGATTGTAATAACTCCAATTTTATTAGAGCCAATCACAAGAACTCTTTTGAGAGAGTTAATCACCTACCACTAACCATGGAGAAACTAACTCATTTGATTATATGACTTAGCTTATAATGCATTAGAAAAATAATAAAGAAGACAATTACATCACAATTATGGACTTCACATTGAGCAAGAAAACAGGTCATCAGTACTTTTGATGGTGGTGTTGTGGTAGACAAAGCCATCCCACAAAAGCTAAAGCAAAGAGAAGGGTCTTGCAAAGTCTAAACCCTCGAAACAATCAAAAGAGTGGTTGTAGGCAAAGGTGTCATTGGAAAGTGTTATCCCAAAGCAACATGAAGATAGTTGCATGTATTTTAGAGCTCAAATTTGAGAAAAGATGGTAAACTAAGTAGATTATGAGCCAAAGATGAGAAGATTGAGTCAAGTGAAAATGATGATTCAAGTTCTCAAGTAAATAATGCAAGAAATATTTAAAAATTGGCATTATTTTATTATCATGGGTAAAAGATCAAAATTCATAGATAAATTAGATCGCACTAAAAGACTTCTTGTGACAAGCTCACAACTTGAGACATATTAAGTGTTGGAGTTAAATGATTCATTTTCAAGGTGCAACCATCTTCATGTTTTGCTCCACAAAAACACAAGGGAGTGCAAAAACTCACTCAACACTAGACCCCACATTACTTTCTTTTGATTCTCTTAGCTATCTTGTCTACCTCTCAAGCATATGATCTTGTTTGTTGCAAGTTTACAAGCATACTATGTCCAATGTTTCTTCCCCAAGGGCATGGAACTCATTCAATGTTGTTTTGACAAGTAATATGACCTCTACTTTCCCAAGTGCCTAAGTTTCAAGCATATATTCCACATGATAGTTCTTAATGGCTTAAGTACAAAACAAACCTTCATGTCAAAAAGATCAATCTCTTGATAATTTGAGTCCAATAGTCTATGTGTGCTACTTGATAAATTGACATACAATGAAAGTAACTGAATGAAGAGGTCTGATAAAGAAGGAAAATTGACAACTTGTGAACTAGCTTTAATCACCAGCCAAACTAGAATATATCTGATTATAAGGTTATTGGACTACCCAAAAAATCATTGAAGTTTCAATTGGCATAATAAGACAATAGAGAAGCAATCAATAAAACAAAATACCTATACCAAGTAACTAAGTATAGTGCTATTGCTTTATAAACTGCCAAGATCCAAATGCATCCTTACTTAAAATAGAGTTGAGAGAAGAGACATTGAATATGTCAACCAAAGTGTTCCTAAACTCTAAAAATCCATGATGTACAAGTACAATCTTATAAGTGCTTTAGAGAGGTTCTTTATAAGTGGTATGATAAGGACCAAGGCCATGGCATCTTTTGCAATCCACTTGTCTAATCTCACCACCTTCTTCTATGTAATGAATGTGGTTTGTCTTGGACCATCTAGTGGGATGATTAGTCTTTGGAGGAAGGCAATTTTTTTTAGGATTCTTTATGTTCTTTGTGTTATGTAAGATGTTGAGGGCAACATCTTTTGATCTACTTTGGTGAGGGATTGGATGGATAACTTCCTTGTATGTATTGCAATATGACTTTTTTGTGAAGCACTTGTTTGCAACAAAACAATACATTTTGTGGTGTAAATAAAATAATAGTAGAAGTATGGGCACATGCAATACCAAAATAATGTCAAGATTGGCAAGTATAGGTCTAGGTTCAAGATTGACAACCTCACTTTTAGAATTTGATATGCATTCAAACTTAACAATACTTGCTTGGATGACTTGGTACCTTCATATGTGATGGATTGCAATGAGAACATATTCTTTGCCTGAAGTGATGAGATAGGATTGGCATGGCTTTGGTACCTTGCTCCATAAACCAACCCATTAGCTTTTGACATATGAGCTTAACTATTTTGATTATGGTGAGTTCATGAGCATCTAAAATCCATAAGTTTAGTGCCTCTACAATCCTTGACATTAACCAAATAAGGAGCTTCTAAAGAATGGTAACCAAATAGGAAGCTTCCAAAGAATACAATTGCATAATATTCTAACTTTGTTTCACAAATCCATTTGATGGCTTCAAGGAAATCTTATCAATCTTTTAAAGTTCTTCAGCAAACATAATAGGTGTCTGAGCACAAAATGTAAATAGAGTGTTAGAATTTGTTATCAAAATAAAGACCTACAACTTCATAGAGAGACAAGAAAGGCAAGGAAAGTTCTTCTGATGAGTTATATAAAAGATCAATTTAAACATGAAAAATGAATTCTAAAAAGTAAAGTTAGGCTTAATTGTGCATAAGCACACTTCCAAAGAAGTGAGACAAGTTCTGGTATTTTGAAGGCACGACAAAATTGTTCACTAAGATAGTGCATGAAAAAGCCATGGAATTGGTGTCCAAAATTTGCTTCCATTGCCTAAATCAATCCCTTTGGTGATCTGATAAGAATATGATTTCTAGAAGGCATGCTCCATCTATTAATAATCTTGTAAAGCTTTGCAATAGATTCCTAAGAAACAAATCCCAATGTGTCATTTTCAACATCAAGAACAACAAATGCTATGGGGAAAAGTTGCCCTTTTGCATCAAGACTAGTGGTACAAAGCAATATCCCAAGGTATATTCTCTTTATGTGGGTTCAATCAATGCCTAAGAGTAGCCGAAAACCAATAAAAAAATCTTAAGATTGATGCAAAATATGCAAAGAAAATCAATGGAAATAGTTAATGCTATGGTCTCTACCAATACAATATTACATGTAAAAGACCAAGAGAGAAATAAGAGAATGGAAGATCCAAGTGAAAGATCACATTGGGACTCCCAAATGAGGGAAACTTTGAATGTCTAGCTTGAGCTTGGCTCAAGTATCTATAAGTAACTTGGATACAAGGCTCTTAAGGAAGATTCCTTCTTAGAGCCACTTTACTTGAGGTGCAAGCTAAGCTAGTCATCAGCTTGGTATGCAGTTACTCTACCCTTGGAAAGTTCTAGAAGCCTCTCACCAAGAAGCTTTTGGGTGCTTCTAGAATATTCTATCCACAAGCTTCTTTGATACTTCTAGTACATTCTTAGGCTAGTTCTATTTATTTTGGCTATATTTAGCTTAGCCTACTAACTCATTAGCTTCTACTAACTTGCCTTCTAACTCCATATTATTACATATTCCTCGACTGCTAGTGGTGATGTCCTTGTTGCCAAGGAATCCTCAAACTCTTGTAGGGCTATTGGTTCAATTTAGAGTTGAGAAAGAGGCTCCTATATGGCATGAGTACAAAGTCCTTTCCAAAGGACTTTGTACTTAGTGTGTCATTGGCAACCATGGTGGATGGTGCAACATGCAAGTATAAAATCACCTCCATACTCCTCATGATCATTGACACGGATTAGAGGGAGGGAGTGTAGGATGTGAGTGGAAAAGGAAGCTTGATTAGAAAAAAGGTTTGAGTTTTGAGACATAGAAGACATGATGGATCCACAGTTGAAAATAGGGAGAGCAAGTTGGTAGGCAATGGGAGAAATGATCTGAGTAATCTCAAATAGACCTACCCAATTAGGAGCAAGTTTATGGACTTGGGTATCAAGTGGGAGAAGAAGGTTACTAGAAGAAAGCATGACCTTATCACCTAGTTGAAAGGTGAGATTGTGATCATGTTTATTAGCATATTGCTTTTCCAATTTTGGGCACCGAGAAGATGACTTGACTTGGCTTGGTGTAGGGATTTAGATAATATAGACAAGAAGGTGGAAATACATGGGACCTGAGATTTCTGAGGAGCAAGAATGGAATCTAGAACAAGTGGATCTTGCTCATAATTAAGGAAGAAGTGAGAAAAGCCAATACTTGCCGACTTGGAATTATTTGTAGGCAAACTCAACAGCTATGAGACAAGTATCCCAATCAATGTGGTGAATATTGACAAAGGCACGTAGCATGTCTTCCAAAGTTCAATTTTCTTATTTTTTTTGCCCACAAGTTTGAGGATGATAAGTTGTAAACAATGCAAGCTTGGTACCAAGGAGTTAAAAAAATGCTGCCAAAATTTACCAATAAAGTGAGGACCTTCATCAAAGATGATGACACTTGGCATCCCATGGTGCTTGAAGACAAAATCAAAGTAGATTAAGGTCAATGTTGAAGCATCAATTATATCCATAGTAGGTACCAAAAGAATTTTTTTAGCAACAAACACTATGATTGTTGTATGGCCCTAGTTTGTCTTTGGCAAAGATGTGATGAGGTCTAAGCTACATGTTCCCAACAGATAAATGAAATTGGTAGTGGTTGAAGGAGTACACTTGGCTTTTGATTACTAGCCTTGTTGCATTGGCCGTTCTCATAAGATTAGACACCCTCTTGAACCTCTTGCACCATGTTGGGCCACCACTATTGGCATTGTAGGGTACCCAAGGTCTTGTCCACACCCATGTGACTAGTGATTGGAAAGTCATGGGCTCCTTGAAGGTGTACAAGTCATAGATCACCGTTGGTTGGAACATAGATCCGGTTCCAAGAAAATAGAAGGCCTTCCTTGAAGGAGAAATGTTGTATTCCTTGTCATGTATTGCAAAATGACCTTGTACTACCTAAAATAAGGGGTCTTGCTTGAAAGAAATTTTGAAATCAATTTGGGGTTTTAAATCAATTGATATTGTCAAAATTGTAGTTGTGATGAGAGATTCAAGAAGAGTCTTCAAATCAAGTCATTGTGATTGGGCATCAAGGATGACTTATGATGATAACATGAAACCTCTCAAGTTCTATGTACTCAAGTTTGATGTCAAACAACTATAGTTGTTTCTCCCATTGATGATGTTGATTCTTTATGTGATCCAAATGTAATATCTACAACAAAGATTTGTGATCAATTTGCATGATCACTTGTTTCCCCAAGAGATAATGCTTGCATGCCTTGGTGGTATATACAATTGCTAGTTGTTCTCAATCACAAGTAAAATAATTCCTTTTTGTGATGTTTAATCAATGAGACACAAAGACAATGGGATGTAACCCATCTAGAAATTCTTGTTGTAACACAACTCCCATAGCAAAGTAGAAGCATCAAAATCAACCACACAAGGTATTTGAGGATCATATAGTTGAAGGATGGCACATGAAGACATAATATACTTTAGGACTTACATATATAAGGACTTACACATCCTCCCTATCGATGCAAATCTACCAATAGCCGCTTTGAAGATCCAACTTTGAGAAACATTGTGCTACACTCAATTGATCCAACAAGTCATTAATTTGAGGTTAGGCATATGTATCTTCACAATTTGTTTATTAAGGCCACGATAGTCAATATAGAATCAAAGTCTTCCATCCTTCTTTAGTACAAAGAGTAATAGTGCTCCCTAAGGAGATATACTTTGTTGTATAAAATCTTTCTCCAACAACTAGATCAGTTTTTTTAAAACCCTAAACCCTAAACTCTTTTGGTGAGAGCTTATACATTGATCTACTCATAAGAATACTATTTGGCAATATCTTGAATCTTGAAGTGCATACCTCGATCAAAGGGTAACCTCTTTGGATAAATCATCCAAAAACACATATGTAAAATATTGAACTATTTAATCAACCATTACTTGATGAGGCTTTTGGCTTTCATCAGTTTCTCCTTGCATAATTTTCTTGATTCACATTGCAAAAAACAAGAATATCTTCTTCCAAAGCTTACTCTATAGTTGCTATACTTACAAAATTCCCATCTTAGGATCTAATATTTTTAGTTATCTCACTCAAAGATGCTAGACAATATTATTGATAATTCTTGTTTTGGTGTTGTAGTTGAAATTTTCATTAGGTCCAATCAAGTCAAACATTATAATATTCAAGCCAAGGCTGTCCTAGATTGACATCATAATGTATAGGCTAGTACAAACTTTATACACTTTGAATATTACTTCCCAATCTTGAATATAGTAGGATGTGAGGTCTAGAATATAGAACCCTTTCTACCATCTACCATCATCAATCTACTTCCAAGACTAGCTTGATAGGAATACATAATTCATTTGCTAATCATATGGACATGAAATCCTCTAAACCCTCAGAATCAACAAAAATATTACAACCATGATAAGACATCATATCTTGCAAGTGAATCAAACTTGCATAGGTCGAGCTTTCAATCCCATTAGAACTGATCAAGTTCTCAATATATGGCTTGATATCTCCTAATATGACTCTTTGTTTCCTTGATCGTTGCATTCCATGAACTCCATTTGGTTAATTTGTCATGGTCATCCATTCTTGAGTGAACCTTCAACAATGCAATGTCCAATTTGGCAATAAAAATAGCAACCACAATTTTGTCACAATCTTTCTTTGTCTATAGTGCTAAGTGGTCTCATTGGACAACATCAATCTCCATTGGTATTGGATTCTCCATCTATGTGTGGTGTGTTGGTAGATTCTATGAAGGTCTAGGTCAAGACCAAGTTGTGGCAACAAAGGAATCATTACACTGAGCCAACTACATGGCTTCTTCCAATTTTTTAAGTTCCTACATTATCACTTCCAATTTGTTGTGTGACTTCAAGCCCCTCACAAATTGATCTAGAGCTTCACCTTCTAATATCTCTTGTAATAATATGGAGTTTAGCAACAAATTTAGTAGAGCTAACAAAGTAGCAAATAAGACAAATTAGCCTAGAATATTCCAAAAGTATCTAAGAAGCTTCTTGGGGAGCTTCTTGGCTAGCTTAGCTTGCATCCCAAGTAAGTGGCTTCTAGAAGGAAGCTTTAGAAGCTTCCAACTAGCTTAGCTTGCACGCCAAGTAAACAACTTCTAGAAGGAAGCTTCTTGAGAAGTTTCCCAATTAACTTGGCTTGCACTCCAAGAAAGCGGCTCAAGGAAGCTTCTTGAGAAGCTTCTCAAGGGCCTTGTGTGCTCCCTATAAATACAAGAGCCAAAGCTTGTGCTAGACATTTGGAGTTTTCCCTCATTCAAGTGTCCCAATGTGAGCTTCCATTCTCCTATTTCTCTCCTTGGTCTTGGACTTTTATATCTCTAGAATTTTCATTATGGTGTTTTGGAGTTGAGTGATGTAGTTCCTCACAAAACCAATTTGCTTCAATTCTGCCAATCTATCTCATGTGGCTCATGCAATATTTACCATTTGGGATCTCCCAATTATGCTCTCTTGAATTCTTCTCATGTTGAGATTGGAGCAACAATGCAATTGAGCTTGCTCCACTTGGAATCACACTATAATTTTGCCATCCCATCTACTTGGCTTGAAGCCAAGAGAATCTACCATCATTTATCTTGAAGACTTGTGGCTTCAAAATAACATTTGCAATCAAACATAAAAGTTTCCACTCTAGGGGATTCTTACCTTCAAATACCTTTGGCCTTGGAAATTAGATCTGCTATTCTCCTTCTCAAAATGCGACTCTTTCTACATCCTCTTGACGTTTATGATCTCTTTCTTCCAACAATTGAGTAAGGTGCTCAATTTGTTGTTAATTTTGGGCATCACCACCATGTCTCCTACTCTATCAAACAATATACATGCAATTATCCAAGTTAACACACAAATGCAACATGGCCATTGCTCCTCATAAGTTACAAACGGAAGTATCAATGGTTCATTGAAGAAGGTGATTATGTTCAAAAAATTTGCCCAAAGCATGAAATGATACTTTGGTAGCATATAGATACAAAAATTCCAATGGTTTGAAGGAAGTGGAATTTGGTGGTCCGTAGATTCTATCTATCCCATTCTTGCTTTAATACCAATGTTAAAGACCAAGGAGAGAACTACAAAAATAAGAGATTGGAGTGAAAGATCACATTGGGACTCTTAATTAAGGGAAAGTCCAAATGCCTAGCTTGAACTTGGCTCAAGTATTTATAGGTAACTTGGGTACAAGGCTCCTGAGGAACTTCCAAGGAAGGTTCCTTATAGAAGCCACCTTACTTGGATTGCAAGCTAAGCTAGCCATTTACTTGGCATACAAGCTAAGCTAGTTGTTAGCTTGGCATGCAAGTTACTCTACCCTTGGAAAGTCCCTAAAAGTTCCTCACCAAGAAGTTTCTTGGGTAATTCTAGAATATTTTGCCCACAACTTCCTTGATGGTTCTAGTACATTCTGAGGCTCATTCTACTTACTTTTATGATATTTAGCTTAGCCTACTAACTCATTAGCTTCTACTAACTTGTTTGCTAACTCCATATTATTACACTACCAAGGTTTACTTGTAATAGTTGGGTAAAATATTGAGGTAGATAGGCATATCCTCCCTCATGAGAACCATAGATCTTAGCATGAGCCACCTCCTTCCCATGCCAAATAAGCTGATATGACACAACAACATTATGTTCACATTGGATGTCACATTTCATTTCCTTTGGCTTGTAGCTTAGTGTGTCGTAAGGCTTATGGAATTATTTTTTCTATAACCCAATATGCACTAGCTTGGTGATTTCTACCTCCACATGTATGAATATCTTGGATATTTTTAATAATGAATGTTGTTGAGTTGTGCACAACTAAAGCGTAAAGTTTTTAGTTGCAAGCATAAGAAGTATAATGTAATATACAGCAAGTTTTCTTATACTTGATAAGCTATACAAAAACAAAACATATATGAGCATGTATTCAAGAGCATTTTGAATGAACTACACACACCTAAACCCAAAAAAATTAAATTGTATATAGTTAACATCTACACAAATATACCTTTAGCTCAAAATGCACATTGATTGCAATACTCTATGTTGTTGCTTTTAGATCCCTTGCACCATCATATCTTGTATCCTGCTCCAAAATTATCTATGCTTGATTGGCAGAATTGCATGTTGTGGAGTTGCAAGAACAAAAAGTAATGATCACAACTCTATTTAACATCCACAATAATGATATTTAAATACCACTGAAGTCTAAGTGCTAAACAAAGGTAGAATCCAACACAAATAAGAATTCCAAGTTTAGACTTAGACCCTCATGTTTGAGATTATTGACAACGAAGTAATAAGAAATAAACACTTCAAGAACTAAGATCATTGACTAAGAAATACTTGTAATATTCAAAAAGCGCTTCATCAATTAAAAGTAACTTCTAGCTTTAGCAAATTTCTTTGATCTACCTTATCTTGATCATAATTCTACTCTTTTTGCTATGATAATAGGGAAAACCAACAAAGGTTCACCAAAAGATTGATTTTCTAATCAAGCATTAAGCTAAAGACTCCCTTAATCATCAAAGAAAAGATTAGCTAAGGTATAGAGACACAAATTGATGCACAAATTCATGATGTTGTACCAAATCTTGCTTGAGATTACCTTGAGCAAAAACAATCCTTTGACACAAACTAAAAAAGCTAAAAATCTTCAAACACAATTGGTCATGGTGATATAGAACTAAGGAATTAATGGCAGGCAACATGGCTACTATAATTGAATTCAATGGAATGCAAGGTAAAGTACCTTTCAAGAATATAGTGAATTAGTAGAGAAATTTGGCAATTCACATAGTTGGAAGAATTGGCAATTCCATCAGCCAATTGGAAGAAATTGGAACAAATTCTAATATGCCCTAGGAAAGATAATATGTATCAAAACAATTTTCAATCCCTTTGTTGATTCCCATATGAAGTAGCACATGTACTTGCAAAAATGAAGGACAAAAACTCAAATTTTTATTCAAAGTTGTAAATGCATATGTCAAAGTAAGTTGATTCTTGATGAGATGGATCAAGAGAGTTCCCTACAAACATGCATCTCAAAAATATTAAACAAGAGCCAATTTCCCATTCTGCCCTAGATGCAACTCCATCTAAAGGTAATGCATCCATCTCGGTACCAATGCAAGATTACATTTGAGTCAATTTCCATCATTCAAAGCCATCCTTCTAGTTTGAGCTACAATCAAAGATAAAATAGAATATGATGGAATCTCAATGAACTTACCTTAACACCATTTGAAGGCATAATTCTCAAACCCACAACACTTGTTGGTTCATTCGCTAATATATGTCAAGAGATTGGATTCAATGAACAAAAGTTAGTCCCGCAAAACTAAATCAACAACAACAGCTGCTGTCTCTCAAATCCATCAATATTATAGGTACTATAAGCTTGACACACCATTTATTAACCCCTCTTCCACAAATGGACGTGGGCAATTGGCCACATTGTGTAGACAAGAAAATGAGGTGGATCACAAAGACATCAGATCTGTCAACTAATCAAGCATTTTACCACCTCCAACCCTTACTGCTCAAACTAAGGCATTCACTCCACTCGCTTGAGAAGTCACTCCACCATGGAACCATCATCTAGCTTTGCATACAAACAAGTCCTTAGTATAGTAGAAGAATCGTAGGCAAACAAACACGCCCATTTATAGTCTCTTGACCAAGCATTTCAAAGCAAATTCCAGACCAGCATTAAGGTTTGGGAAAACACAAAACTAAATTATAATTACTAAAAATTTTGGGGTAGATTTCTAATTTCATTGTTTGTTAGGAATAGTTTTGATATTTCCCCAATAATCAAATCTAGAAAAGTCCCTCATCAAGATGAATAAAGTCGGACAAACACAACTGTGTGTGAAAGAAAGAAGGATGGGATGAACCCCATCAAGCCGGACAAGGACAAGGAAAAGATAAGGGGATAAAATGGGGCAGACTCAAATAACTAAATGAAGTAATAAATGAAATAAGAATATCTAATTGTGAGACACTTCTTGGACATCCACCTAAATTTATTTTCACCCACAATTGCTGTAATAAATGACTGCCAACAATTTCAGAAACTGGAAATACAATAGCCAAGGTTATTAAATCCACATTACGGTATCTTATGAATGAAAGGGATCCTACAGCAATATCGTAAAGGAATCCCACAAAAACCCCGTGATAAAACGAAGATGCACCTTCGGAACTTTATTCACCTGTATATATGATAGAATGTCTGGTTTTAGAACACTATTTGATTTAGAGAACGATAAACTGACATGCAGTATTGTGTCCACCCAATGTACTCATTCTCCAGGTTGAGAATTTTTCATCAGGGATAGAAGTCTTCTTATTGGAAACGAAGAGAACATCAAAGTGCCAACAAGCAAGGTTTCTTAATTAAGTTTGCACAATTGCATTCCCAACACCTCTCGTTCAAGTTCAAGATGACAAAGAAACTGTATTTTTTTCTTCTTCTTTTCTTCGTAGTGTTTAAATTTTCGTAAATTATAGTGTTTCGTAAATTATAGTGTCAAGTTGAGTTGAGAGAGAAAAAGAATTTCCTTTGATCAAATAATATTTGAATGTAGAAATACTCCAAATGAATATACAGAGAATCAGATTTGATAAAAATATTTGACAATTATTCATTGTAATTTTCTTTTATAAAACTTGATATTATTTAGAATACATTATTAGTTAAATTATTGATGTTCTTAAAGGATTTATTTGTCATTTCTTTATGTCTTGACCAAAACTTACTGATTAATATAGTGTTACTACCCAATACAAACAAATCATGATAAATATAAGAATACAAGAGTGATGATTCTTCACTAAAAAATAATAATATTATATTATTTAAAATATCTTATATCTAGAAATAAATATTTTATTTTTATTTTTATCATGATATGTCAACAATTCTAAAAAATACATTTATATTTATATTTTTTTATAATTATCTTGTGCATATCATTTTCAAGTTATCTATAATAGGATATAAGTATATTTTGATCATTCAAAGTAGGCTTTAGTCCTTTATCAATTAAGGGATTTACAATTAAAATTTTTCTAATGGCATGCTTGTAAAGGCAATATGAAAGTAGGATATTGAGGTTTCAGGAGAAACAAGAGAAAATTTAGTTTATTGGTTGAATACATGTATATAAACTTCTTGAGAAGTTCTTCTTTTACGTTCTCATGCTAAATCACTAATTTACATCTGTAGATGATTTATATGTGAATAACTGGAGTATCATTTTAATGAATATTAATATATTTTAGCTCTAATATTATCAAATATTGTAATAGTAGATACTAATGATACCTCCAAGTTTGCAAAGGTATAGTTTGTAATTCATTTGTGATAAGACAAGGAATTGTATGGAAATAAAAACAAGTTTTGAAATTTTTTTGTCTGATAAAAATTATGCTTTTTGAGGAATACACTATTTAAGATGCTTTCCTCAATTTGGGTCTTCCAAATGAAAATGTATAAATGTAGTTCTATTTGAATGGTCACTCAAATTTTTGAAAATTAAATTAAATTTTCAAAATAAATTGAATTTAGCTGGAAATATGATTCAAAAATATAAATTAAAATATGACACTAATTTTCATACTATAGAATTTAATTCCCATTATGGACTTCAAAGAATGGAAATGAAGGATTTAATTGAGTATTTCACTCTAATATATAGATGAAATTTCAATATTCATTATTTAAAGAATAATACTATTTATAATATTCAGAAGATATTTTTACCAAGGATCATTTCTTTTCTGAATATTCTAGTGAAAATCATAATGTTTACCTACAAGGACGCCATACATGCATCCATAAGGAAGAGAAGTGTCAGATGAATTTTAATGTATGCAAATTATATGATTCATCTGACATAGAAAGTGCTGGAAAAGAAGTCCTTAGAGATTCAGTCTACAGTTAATCCTAAATAAAAGGTCGATTATGACTGAGTCAAAATCTGCAAAGTTCAACGACTGTTACAGAGTCGAGATAATTTCTCGGATGGTCAACACTCATAATTCACTATTAAAATCATTCTGTCATACAAAATAATACTACAGTACTCTATCATTAAGTGGGCTGATAACAATCAATATACCTAATGTGTACATTTTTGCCCAAGTAAGTACACTTTCAAAGTCGTGCTGAGAATGTTTCAGTCAGCACCCATCAGGTATATTGTAGCACAGTACACAGGAATATAGAGTAGGAACATACTAAATCAAAAAAGATAGAGTAGGGAATCTTGGAGTTTTGGCAGTTCATCTTGCTGTGGTATGTAATCCTTACTGACAAAAGACATGCACTAATTCGAGAGCCATTCCGCATCACTCAAAGTTGTCAATGCTATTGTTTACTGTGCCCACTGAACCCAATCTGGATCCATTGAAGAGCTCGAAGTCTGCAAAACATGCCACACGACGAAAGTATCCCCAGATCGCTTTGATCATGCCTTATCCATCACATCAATTTGGTAGTTAATGAGAGAAGTCTGAGTGCTGAGGTCAAACATTCAGTCTTATCATTCCAGATGGGGATCAGGATTTTCGCGTTCCAACTGCATGTACATAGTATGTACAACTTAAAAGCCATATTCTGGACAGTTTGTACACTGCGCACGTAATCGTTCAGTTAATTGGACATATCTACTACTGTAATCAGTTCCTTTTAATGCCAGTAATGCGCCAACAATGTGCTCGTGATGAAAGGCTACTAAAAGCAGTCCCTTAGCTGATCTTCTACTTGGTGGCCGTGGTCATTTGAGTAAACAGTGCACTTCTCATCACTATTTCACCAATGCTAGTGGGCCTATACTATCGTCAAATGTACTTATGCTCATTATGAACTATATTAGATTCTAACTGAACGTTGATGTGCGGAAAAAAGTTGCCTTGAATATGAGCAAATGACGAGTGTAATCGAGCAGTTGAGCAGGAGCGCAATTTATTGCCAATTTATCGCTGGTTCTTAATTTAGCTCTCTTCTTGTAGAATTTCAAAGATACCCCATTGCTCAGGTTGGTTTTTCCAGCGTTTAAATCCAAAATAAGTACATAGATACCTTCCGTGCTTTACCCGAGATGAAGAGACCAAGCATGGGTCTGTACTCTAGACATGGAGCATCACCTGGTGAAAGTCGGTCTCAAAATGAATCTATTGTAGAAAAAGGCGACCGCGTAGGAAAAATGAAGGATGGGAAGACCCCATCAAGCCGTACAAGGGAGAGACAAAAAAAGGTAACATGGGGCTAAACCCCATTGTACAGGATATAGATAGAAAGCTGCTGTAACGTTTAACGGGGATGCTTTTCAGAGAGATGGGAATGTTTATAGATGTAAGCGATTTCCTGTGGTAACCTAGCGTGTGTATGCAAGTCAAATGTATATAAATACGCAAAGGTTATGTTCGATACACTCATTTCCGGTTATCTGCAGTTGATGGGTTTTCACATCCTTCGTGTTATTCTACGCAGTTCCATCTATCTGTAGTAGATCTTGTTAGGCAACATGAAATGTCATAAAGTTGTCTTAAATATAAATAGTGCAGATAGAGGTGATAGAGAGAGACGGGAAACCTGTTTCAGTTTGATGCCTGTCGTAGTATCAGGCTTCAGTGTGCCTAAGTTTCTTATGATTCGAGCACGAACTAATGAGGGTAAGTTTTGTCAGTTCATAGATATCATCTGGTAGAACATGAGTTTTGCCGGCACAGATAGAGCGTGACTTCTGTAGCTCCTCGAGAAACTGATGTCTTGACAGAGCATCCCAGTATCCATCACAGAGCATCTCAGTATTCATCTCAGTATTCATCGTTTCATGGTATACCAGGATACCTTTGGGTCTTCCATTTGAGTATAGAATAGCGAGTAGTTGCATTATATGTACGTGGTATATCGTTCTAGAAGGTCCCAGAATTCTGTCACCTACTGTACACTCTACACCTCGACAATAACTTGTTCTTTCAGCTACTAAATTGGTGCTTGAGTACCAAACACTAACCTGCAGTACAGGCTGCATAAGAATCCAGAACTGATCCATCTTTGCCTCCCCAAAGGCAAAATATTTCTAGACCATCTCACCGTCAGTGACTAGGTAAGATCAAAGCCTCCTTTAGGAAGCAGTCTGTACCTGACAATCTAAAGCGGGAAGAGATCCATGTGCGCACTGAATTGTTCATTAATTTTGGTCTCGGTACTTCGCAAGAGCAGATCAGATGTGCCCGATCAGGGAGTCCTGTTCAGGTTATTAGAAACACCAAAGTAGATCAAGTACAGTGCAGTACTGGTCTGTAATCATTTGATCTACAAACACAATGTTAGTCTAGATGTTTGATTGTTGGGGACGACGGTTTGTTTGCAAAGCTGTTCTATATCACAGCATGCAAGTGTTATCCAGGTCTTGGAATTTGGATAAAAGATAAGGGAAAAGGGATATGCTCATTAACATCAAGTCTTGTACACTGTAACGTTCATTGCAGAGTGAAGCGGACTTCCTTATGCGTGCAGAGTGATCAGGTAGGATCTTTGGACTCGGATGCAAGGAAGGGTTTCACCTGCTTTTAATCTTGACATTTGATGGTTCTTTAGCCATTTGGATGAAAGACGTGTTGAGTTCTCCATTAGTTCACCATCATAAGGACTCTTCATAGCTGCTGTGGGTGTCACCGAATTAATTCCTGAGAAATTATGACCAACTATTTACGTCGATCAAGTTACTGTCACTCTGATCAACTTGTCATACTTTATGTTCCAAAAATCGCAAGTTTGCTGCCACTTGAAGAGGTGGCACGCACTCAGAGTGATGCATGATAGAGTTTAGTGTGATTCACCTACTAGCTTACAACATTCACCCACATGATAGAGTTCTGTGTGATTCACCTACTAGCTTACAGCATTCGAGGATAAAATCAGTCCGAAATCTTACAACTTGATTTTGTCATTTTCACGTTGTGCCTACGGTTTATAATCATTTCAGAGTCTGGACAGTAGGTGCTTGAACTGCTCCAAACGGTTTATCCAAGCTATGAACACCTATGTAACACTAGTGTACCTCTTGAGAAGGTACAGTAGTACGCAGGGAGCGGTCTTCCTCTAGTCCACCGGTGTCAAAATAGACTTCAAGTTGCATGTTCTTCCTTTTTACTGCTCAATGATTTGTACCCAATTGTATACGTTACGTGTATGCCCTTCATAGTTTTGAATTTGAGCGTAGTCTGCTACCGGTACTTACAGTAGCTATACATTTCCGTTGACTGGAACAAAGCTACATCCGACTCGACCCCAGAGCAGTATGATCTCGCAAATATGATATAAAATTCTCGTGGGAGAATATTTTCAAGGTGTCTTGAGTAGTTTAGGGCTAACCAGGTGCTATTTCAAAATTTCTCATATCGATACTATAGTGCTAGGCTCATTTTACCTCCTTTTGTCTCTCTTTGTACGGCTTGATGGGGTCTTCCTATTCATGTGGTCGCCCTTCTCTTTCTCTTCAAGATACATCGGAAACAACCTCGAATACGGTAGCCTTTTAGCTTCACATCTTTGCAGGAGCTCTCAGACATATGACCACCGAAAAGTCTATGGATCGTGACTCTTCTTTGCCAACCATAGTTCACTGGAATGAAACCTTACTGAAGCTTACCGTACATCCATTCGTAGAAGACAATGTCATCATTAGGGAATATAAATACTCAGAACATAAAATGGCAAAATAGAAAGTTTTTGCCGATTTTAGAAGACAAAAACCGAGTTTAAATCATTGGTATGCGATTTCTGCAACCAAATTTTGCAATACTGAATTGGACAGTTTGCATACAGAAGGTAATTTTAATAGTTTTGCATATATAATGTAAAATTGGAGCAATTTTACAAACAGACTAGGGCATATCACCATTTAAACGGGATAGTAATATTATATGACTATCCGGTAAAAACTCAAAATATTTATTCACGCGCAGGTGAATGAATGTTAAATCCATGTAATTGTGAATTATCACTGAAAAGCGGAATTTCGCATTTGTTGCGCAATATGTTAGTAAATTACAAAAAAACCGGGTTCTGCTACAGAATGCGGAATTCCGAGGGTTTGTATGCGCTAGTCATCATCTCGATCTATTTGAGGAAGAGTATTCTAGATCTTGACAAGATTACGGTACCACATACTATAATTTCAAGACTAGAGTGCATTGACTTAAACGGGACTCTATGTAGTACACTTATCTAAGAGGGAGATTAAACGAGTGGTTTTGGGAGTCCTACAAAAGATCAAGTAACTCTTTTTTTATAGTAATGAGGAGGTGAGTCTATATCTCTAGGCATTAGTGCATTCTTAGATATCCATACGGAATGGCTCGTCCTATAGGTGAATGTTGATAAAACTTTTAATATTGTCTCACAGGTATCTATCTTTAGAAAGTTTAGGGAGACCAGTGTATCCTTGGCAAATCTCATTCCTTTTGTATTATCTTTTTATTGCTCTTTTGCTTCCTTTTACTACTAGCATGGTGGTTTACAAGAGTGAGTCATCATCTTGGAATCAACTGTTGGTACGCATCAGGGAGATCTTTTGGGGGGACCTTTATTTGCCATGGTTCACTTTAGAGCTCTCTTATCTACTACTTTTGCCATGCCAGGTTATGTATTTCACTCCTTGGCAGATGATACACACATCGTGGGCCCCGTAGATCATATTAGGCAGGCCATGACTACTTGACTACCGAGCTACATCTAGTAGGCTTGAGAGTCAAGGTGTCAAAGTATAGGGCATGGTGCCCTTAGGTATCCCTCCCCACCTTGAGCTTCCAGAGGGGTGTATCACATCCACATATGGACTACGTGTTCTTGGAGTGCCAATAGGATCGGAGGATTTTGTCACGCGCTTCTTAGACATTGCCCTTGCAGAGTATGTTCTCCATGTAGATGACCTTCCATTACTAGGAGATCTGCATGTGGCATTTGGTATACTCTCCTCTAATATTGCTCGTCAACCATCCTACCTCATCTGTATAGTTCCTCCCTCACCGTCCTTCTTATCATGTCTAAGAGCATTTGATAAGAGGATTATGGGAGTCTTTGGTGATATTATTGGACCAGGGACATTTGAGTGTATGATAGGGAATTTGGCACGTAAACAGACGGCTTTGCCGATCTCATGTGGAGGGGTTGGCTTGCTATCTATGGAGGAGACGACACTTATAGAGTTTTTGGGTAGTTGGGTTTTCTCAACACCTCTACTTTCCTCTTGTTTTGTGGTTATTGATAGGCCAATTTTGGAGACTTATGTGACAAAGGTGGAGGGAGGATCCTTTTCTCTCCAAATGTTATTACAGCATACGAGAGATAGTTTATCCCCACGGGCACGAGAGGATTTTCCACCTTTTGCTTCACTATCATCAGATTGGAGTAGATGTTTACAGTCTTCCTTGATGGAGCGATAGTGTGAGCATACACTACATTCTCTCTTAATCGACTCGTCCATTCCTCAGGCTACTAAAGCACATCTTTGCTCTTGTTCCGGCAAGGGTGCAAGCTCTTGGATCCTAGCTCGATCGTGCATTAGTGCATTCCTACTCGCACCAACTACTTTCTCTACAATGATGAGGTTTTGCCCAGGTTTGGCCCACCCATCTGCATCTTCATTACTCACTTGTGAGTGTGGTTCTACACTACACAGCAGCGGTCCACATGACACTATGTCATTTTGGAGGACAGAGGATAGCTACCCATGATGCTATTAGGGACATAGTGTTAGCTATGGCACGAGAGAGTGGATACTTGGCTTGGAGGGGGCGATCGTATGCTTTGTAGACGACATGTGTAAGGGCAGACGTATACCTGGCCCAAATGATCAAGTGACAATAGCGGATATCATTGGTTATAGACTCTATGCGGGATACAGTTTTGGAGAGAGTGATTACCCATCCCCTTGGATGGGCGGCGAGTGCATGAACATGTCGTAAGGTCTCCAAGTATAGGGGCATGCAGCGAGGTCACCTCTTTGTTCCTCTAGCCTCGGAGTTATATGGAGGGATGGACACATTTGTCAAGGAGTGTGTGAAAGCTTATCATGTTAGGCGCTAGAGTGTACCACACTCACTCTCATACTTTGCAGCATATTTGAGACAATGTGTGTCCATTGCTCTACAAAGGGTAATGGGTGGTGCAATCCATACGAGAACAATCACATTAGGTGATGTTTTTTTGGATGTTCCCTTTGTGTGTAGATTGTAGGATTTGCACAGCTCGGATATCTTAGGTGTGATGGGGCAGATTTCTCATATAGACTCTATCGTGGCTTAGCTCCATTTTACCCGTTTTGTCTCTCCCTTGCATGATGGGGTCTTCCCATCCTTAGTCTTCTCTACGCGGTCGTCCTCTTCTGTCTTTTTTATAGTAAATGAAACACAAATTTATGGTGGGTGCAGTTTGGAGTGAGAAAAGCCTGAAGTTTTACAGGACTCGGACCACAGGTCGCAAGAAAATCCTACGAGACAAAAAAAAGGTGACCCGTTTTAGTGTACGGCAAATGGAAGTTTACAGACATATCAATAAATATTAATCAGGGTACTGAATGAAAGCTTGGCAAATTATTATTCTTCCACGCTTCAAACAAACGATTGTTTCCACTAATTTAACCCATGAATTGTTACAATGTCCACCTGACGTTTGAATTGATACGATCTCCTGAAATTGTAACCCGGATACCATGAAACTGAAAAGAAATGTATAGACTGTTCATTTTTGTGAAGCCTGTTTTTTACAGTACCTCGACCTAAAGTTTACAGGCAGTGAGCCGCATACTATGAGAAAACCATCAATTCTACATTTCAATCCCCCCACTACGCCGAGAAGACCTCGACAATTAGCGAATGGATGCTGCAGCTTTCGCTTTTATTCTCTCCTCCGCGTAGCTCGGTAGTTTCTTGGTTTCAGCTAGTTCTCTTTCTCCCGTGTTTCCTCCGAGTCTTAGGGATTTTTCTCAGACTTAAGCTTGTGGCCTTCTCGGAATTCTATCCATTTACCAAATCTTGTTTTCACGATTAACCTCGAGTATGGCGGTTTGAAATCGTCAGAATTACCTACCGCGAAATCATTCTGGAAGTAGGTAATTACTAGTAACTAACTACTCCCATATATAAGAACACTTCCTATTGAGTACCAGTTTTGGATATATGTAAGGCATCAAGAAGAAATGATGTACTTTAACAATCCATCTCTTGCACTATCATTTATTTAGATTAATGCTTTATCCTCAGTTGAAACAGTACACTCATCTCTTGAAGTTATTCTCTCCTTATCCAGTTTGGGAGATTATTTGATTTTTTGGGGAGTTTCCTATTTATGAGCTAAACATTACATCATTTTTTTTAGTTTTTTAATTAGAAATGATTCCACAAAGAAGGTATTTCTTTCCTCTTCAAAATCTATTTTATAAACTCTATCAACCAATTGGTCTAATTCTTTCGTACCTTTGAGGACGGGAAACAATAACTTGCATATTACTTGAAACTATTTGATGAAATTATTGATTTATTTAGTCGTATACCTACCTCGAGTTTTCTTTCTTAATGAATATACTTTCTCCAATCCAAAACTAATCCGGATTTATAATCGAATATAACGTACCTATTGACATTTCGAAATTTGAAATCTAGCCTACACAAACAGTGCCGTAGAAGTAGGGTTAGAATGCGATTTGAAGACCTTAGTCTAAATATTAAGCCTAAATTGCATTCATAGATTTATGTCCAAAATTCATACCCAATGGTGGACTAAAAATTTGAATCTGAAGTTTAGGTCAAATTATAGAAACTATATAGCGATTTTACTAGATAGTTTGAAATATTTCTAATGCAAAATTCATCTAATGGACTGGTGATTTAATTGGAACTAATAAAAAATTTATCATCTTCATTAATTAAAAAACATCAAAAATGCTCATATACCTGCATTCAATTATTTGTGCATTCTACTAGAAATATAACATTAAAAAATGTCTCTATTTCTTTTTTGAAATTTTTTTTGAGAATTTGATGATCCACTTGAATCTTGATTTTGTGTTCTTTTGGTAAAGATCTGCATAATGAATATATATTGTATTTTAAAATACTTTTAAGATTATAAACACTAGCACTTTTGTCCATCCAACTGCTATTCACATCGTTGAAGATGTGGATTTGATGAATGGTAAGTTTCAAAAGCATATGAAATCATAACCCGTTTTGATGATTTATTAATGGTACATACATAAGCTTAAAGGATAAATCAACCTTCCATATCAATATGTATTCCATACCCAAATTTATCAAAGCTAAGTCCATAATATAATATTAATATTGTGCATAATCAAATTCATTAAACTATTGATATTGTAATCTTTATTTGCAAGCTGCATGTTCATTTACTAATAAAAGATGCACCTTATAAGCGTTTAGCTTACTTGTTTATGATACTAAGCCTTCATATTGTTTTTTTATGTCATATTCTATTGTCCCATTAACCTCTTCTTTCGATTGTATTTAATTCTTTAACAATGCTGGCTCTTTATCCCAGTGCCTTACCCTAATAGTTTCAAAATTTATAGTTTGTAAATCATCCTTTCCCCTTGTGTTATATATATATTTCCATTAAAAGATCACAGTATTATCCTCTTCATTCACTATTGTTTTCTAAGCTCTTCCAAAAGTGCGGATTACAACATTCATAAAAGCAGAAATTTTGCTGATTTGAGATGATTGAAAAGTGGAGTCTAAAAGTGGATAACTTTTATATTTAAATTACAGAAAATCATGATTAAACTGAATAATCATGTATTCTTGAATGGTTTCTACCAGCAATTGATTGGTACTCTCAACAACAAGATTTTGCATGCCAGAAAAGGCTTGTTTGACATCTACACTAACAAGAGGAACATGAGCCCACAAGGAAGTACGGAGTTCCTTGTTGACCTGATCCACAAACCATTTGTAGTCAGGGTTCTTGTTGAGAATATCCTCAAGTCGTTGAAGATGAATTTCAGTCAAGCTTAAATTTACCTTGTTGATCAAAGAGATTTTCTCTCTCACTATCACTCTTTGTTTCTCAAGTTGGATGATGACCATCGGTAGCAACTCAAATTTCTGGATTGATTGTAGCTTCTCATTGAAAGGTTGATTCATGATGAGTCGATGAACATGAACTATGCCACTAGATTTATTAGGGAATTGGAAGATGAAATCCTTCAACTTGATAGAATCCATATTTTGATATACAGCAATAGCATTGGTCCATGCTCTCCAATTGGTAATGACGAGCCGAGCGGGATGGCTGCATTTTACAATGTCCTTAAATTGGTCTCGCCAATAAGATGACTTGGAAAAGATTTTTTTCCATTGATCCAATGAATTAATTGACAAGAGACATTCTGAATCATATCATTTCACAAACATTGTGCATTGCATGAGCTAAGTAGGTCATATGATGCATCATTGGGAATGAAGTTTTCTTGAGGTCCTCTCTTGCTTTCTTCATGTATGATGCACTATTTGAGGCAAGGACTACTAATTTAAAATACTTGTCTTTGGCTTGACCACCAAAGAGCTCATGGATAATGTCTTGGACGAGTTGGATAATCATGATAGAATCACATCTAGAATTTACAAAAATTATAGACAAAATGAGAGACTTCTGATATACCTCTATGAGAGGAAAGACAAGTGTGGCTACAACTTTATTGTTGAAGAAATCACGGCCTTGTTGATGATAATTCCTATTTTCTTTGTCCCAATGATTGTCATGGTGTGTTCCCTAACGGCCAAGTAGATGGGAGTTAACATATTTGTAAGAGTTGGTCCTAGACACAACCTATTTCTTGGTCCAATGTTCCATGAACTCCTTAAACCTTGAATCCCTAAGGATCTCAAGTGATATGTTGAGTCGGATCATATTGGTGATTTTTCTTCCCACATGTAGGTGGAGGTCGAGATCTGTTTCCAAATGCAGATTCATATTTTTGAGACCATGTTTTATTGCTGCCTCACCCTTGGAAACTGGTTGTGTAAACTTTGGACACATTAAATCCTCTCTTGCAATGAAAAAGTTTTTGAATTTAAAATTTTTTGATTTCTACTTGACGAGGAGACTCTGAAGCAATGATTTGCATTTGGGAAATTTTGGCATTTGTTCGGTTAAACTGCTAAGATAAGTATGTACAAGAAATTCGGGAAACGCGAGAGACTACAAATGGCCTTTTTGATGATGGCCTTAGATTGGGTGGATTTATTGACTTGGGAAACTCAGGAAACTAAGATGGTCTCTACAACGATGTCCCCATGGCTTGAAAACTGGATGGCCTGCTCAACTACTATCTCAATAACAAAGCAAAATCTGTCATCTAATGCTACAAGGTCTCGTTACAAAGAAAAATCTGTCATCTGATGTTACAAGGGCCATTTAGGGAAAGAAAATCTGTTCTAATGGAAAAATCTGTTCTTCGGCGTTACAAAGTCAGGACCAATTAAACAATATCAATAGAACCTAAGAGCTAACTGTTTGCAGGTAACGTTCATATGACTTTTTTTATGATTGCCTTAAACTGGGTTGCCTTTCATACGACAGTCTTGTTCAAAGAGAAAAAATCTGTCATCTGATATTAGAAGGTCTTGTTAGAGAAAGACCAATTGAACGGCCCCAATGAAAGCTCCTTAACAAACCTTTGCAGATTATACGCCATTTGGAAGATTCCGCTCCCGTGCCTGTCACTCAAACTATTCCTATTTTAAATAGGAATAGTTTTAAATCAAACATCCTCTAACAGGTGCAGGACTTCGCGCCCATGCTTGTCACTCACAATATTCCCTATTTCGAGCTACAAAATATTCTTTGAATAAACCCTTTGCAGAAAGTGTTAATCTGACTTCACTGAATGAAATGACTTGAATAACTAAAACTGAATCTGCATTTTTTCCTTTAAACTCGATTAGAATGAATTTAGGGTTTTAGTGCGAGCTCATATCGAATATGAGGTCTCTCACACACATATATATATATATAAAAGGGATTTTACAGCTTCAATGCGGGAAAAATTAGAAGATTATCTAAAAGTAGAAATCCTAAGCGGATAGCAGAATTCCGCACTTTGGAAGACCTTACTGATTATGGTTTACAATAGCTATCTCGAAGAACAAAGTGTAACGATGGTGAATTTCAGTGCCAAGGGAGCTTTACCCTAAACTCATGTGCAGCTCATGAGACACTCTCACGGGTCCTGTTAAGTCTTTCTATCAACTTAGCGTCCCGAAAAGTAGAAGTGCCAAAGTTGGGTACTGTTAAGTTTATCTTTATGAATATAGCACCAAAATAACTCGGGTCTTTTGTGACACGGTTCAATCAGAGCAGAAATTTGGCAGTCAGCTTGGAATCCTTAAATTTGTTCCTTTCACGCTTAGCAAATAAAAGTGCAAGTTCACTATGCTTTATGAGTTCACAAAGTGAGACCTTTAATATTTTAGGTGAGGTTGCTTCGGATGCTCCAATTGTGTGTAGACCGGATGACTTGCATAGTTTTGATATCTTAGGTGCAGTAGGTAACATTGGGGCTTAGCCCCATGGTACCTAGGGGATAAGCCCCAATTTGTCTCTCCCTTGTACGGCGGCTTTGATGGGGTCTTCCCATCCTTCGTTTTTCCTCCGCATTCGCCTTTTTCCTCGATATTTTAGAGACAGAATTAGTTTTGACACCAGGCAAATCTGACGGTATTTGTGCTGGATATCGACTATTCTGACAGATTTTTCCAGCTTCCCGGTCCCAATCCATCTTACGTTCTGCAGGAAGCGACAAAGCTCCGTCTACAGTTACCGGTGTGTGAGAACTGGCTGGAGAGCTTAACTCGGCAACTCTTGAGTCTCTCGTCGTTACCGGAGGGGTTGTCTTGCAACAGCCGCCGCCCATTAACGTTGAGGCAGCATCCTTTGCACAGTGTGGGTTTGAAGGTCGAATTTAGGTACTATACTCATATATGTGAAAGGCGACCGCGTAAAATAACAAGAAGACCCCATCCAGCACGTACGAGGATAAAACACAAGAGGTTAAATGGGGCTAAGCCTCAATAGTATCGTATGAATTGTTCATAGTTTTCTAGTCCAATTGGGGATACATGTTCAAAAATGTTGGTTGGATTGATGACTCTAATATTTTGTAGTGGTATTTACGTATCATCACCAGCATTAACGTCCCAATCCCATTCGCAATTGTTGCGAGAATCTCTGAGAAGCACAATGTACACTGTAGCGGCAATCTATTCAAGTTTTTGAGCAGGGAATTGTCTACGATAGCCTCAAATTATACGCATTGCTTTAAAGTGAATACCATACCTACTGACAGTGAAATTATAGATTCACTCACTATTACTTTGTCGCTGAGTTACTCATTATTAAAGTTGTGGAACATGTGAATCATAACCGGAACCGGAGATGACAAACGCCGGTGTCCTTGCATAAGAACGACCCACGAAAACTGAACGAGATTTATTCGCGTGCTTGAATGCGAAGTAATGTCAATCATGAGTTCTTCTTCACGCATCTTGATCACCTTCTAGTATGCACTAAAATGCAGATAGCTATTGCACATACTATGCATTTTCAGCCTTTGAGATTGTCGAGCTTAGTTTACAAGAACAGGCAATTGTACCCTTTTACCAGAAGAAAGAGAGGCGTAGTTCAAGCCACGTAAGCTTCTCAAGCGATTAAATCATGATGACATAAATCCGTTCTCATGATCTGGTCATTCTTGCCATAAAGGTTTAGTTTTCAGTTTGTAGCAATAATCGTCACTCGTCGAGATATGACTTGGGAACTAAGACAATGCCATCAGACTCTTCACTGACTCGTAATGTTAGTTTAAGTTGTACGCTATGTGCTTAAATTATGCGATTTCATCAAAGATCGGCACCAGTCCCAGACTAATGGCATACAACATCTCATTTAGTCAGCAAAAAACTAACTTTTTCATAACGTTACACGTATCTTAGCCTCTGCCGCTACAATTTGACCTGATTTGCTACAGGAATCCCGTGGTAATTTGTTCTGAAGATGGAGTGTTTTGGTTGGCATGTGACATCAAACAGTGCATGAATAAGATGGAGGTTTCAGCCCAAGTTGGCTACAATTGATCTCGAGGATTCTAAGTGCTGGAAAATGATCTAGTTGCAAAACGAGGATCACATTTCTTCTCCTCGCCGTATCTTGTTATCAGTAAATTTGTGAATAGTTTAGAACTCGAGGATGTAAGAAAGAAGCGAAGTGGAGAAGTGTCAGGCAGAGAGAAGATCTCAACACTGCCAAACATGGAGACGTTTTAGCTTCCAACACAAATTATCAACCATCCTTGCAACCAACATGATTAGTGCAGTTTCCTTATGATACGCCATGGATACTGGAAAGGCCAGATCTTCAACTCCTCGTTGATAGCTCATGACTCCAAGCTATGTCCAGTAGCTTTGGGGTCATGAGATTGAACGATGTATAGATTTTGTTTGGCTACATTCTGCACTGTGAGGAAGCGCAAAGGAGCTTTCTAAAAGTGTCCGACATCAAATGATTGGCTGTAGCAGTGCTTTTTGGAACTAGGAAATTGTAATTGGGACAAAGGATATCGAGAATCCATTTCGAAGCACCTGCACACATTTGCGAATGTTCATCCCCCTCTTAAATAGGAAAAGACACTCCTTTTGTTCATACTCTCCACAGAGTTTCTTGACCACGTAGATCTGCATCCTCGAAGTTTTTACCGAGAAAAGGGCATGTCTGAATGATTGGGCCCCAGTAGTTATTTCTCAAGGTGAGCAAGCATTTGGCTGGAGACTTATCTATCTATATTTGTTACGGCTACTGGACGCCGGGGATAAGCATGCTCGCACTTTGATCCGCTGAACCATAGGATTCTATCGATTCTTTCCCTCCAGAATAGAGCAATGGATCTCCGTTCATGGTAGAATAGCTCTTGGAGAGGTTTGCTCGCGTTTCGCCAAGGAGCCAAGTGCGATACAAACTCAAGTTCACCGCAGGTGATCTCAGCCCATCTGCGATGAACAACAATCTCTCTGCGTCTTAATCTCAATGCGAGTTGACGTCGGCATGAAACAATTTAAAGGTCCGCAGAAGACAAAATCCAACTCTTCTTTTTTCTCTTTATCAGGAAATAAGATCTGAACAGCTACACATAATGTTCATGTTCGCGGAGCAGCCCATGTAATATCTGGCCCCCCTAAACGGCGTTCCTGAGGCATCAAGTCAAGAAATCCGCTATGAAGCGGGCCCCGGATGATATCCGAGTTGATCCACCGCTATCCTCACAGAAATATAGTTATTGAAGAGTCCCTCTTTTGCTTGCATCAAGTCATCTCTTCTATGCTTATGCTGCAGCCCTTTCTATGTCCACAAATTGTCTTCTAGTTTGCGACCAATGACTTGACCCGTAGACACAAGCATGACACCCCATTCACCACACAAGCATTTTCTCGTCTCGTCTAGTCTATGCTTCCCGCGAACTAAAGGAGCTGATTATCTGAAAAGGCGGGAACTTTGACCATGATATTATTTTGCTTGTCATCACCTTGAGGTACAAAGACCCCAACGCTGACGCTAAAAGCTGGCGCGTAACGACCTGAAGGTGATCATCTGAAAATCCGTTACCAGCTGTGGTCATGAATTACCCATGTCAAAGTCATCGTCACCTCATACAATTTGATGCTCGTCTCTCCACCCCACACCCCCACCCCACCCCCCTCCCAACCCTCAGCGAACTTCAAAAGCAGTTCTTCCTTCGATGTTTTTTTACCTACTGCAAAGCCAGTTCGCAAATTTGTTCTCACGAGCTTGGACAAAGATCCAGTTTCTAGACAGATAGATCCATTTGGATCTAGCGTTGTGTCTAAATAGTTCGACCCAGAAGTGAGAAAATAACGTACAAGCAAAAGGCAACTTTTAACTAACGTTACGTTATCTAATCTCATTAACTGCAAAGTCTAAAAAGATTCCTCGAGTATTTCTACGTTGAAGTCAAGAGATACAAGACTGGTGTGACAACGTGATGGTTCTTTGTACTCCCCACTTCATCTCATCAACGGAGCGGCATCACTCGCTATTCTGCACCTCGCTCAATTTTTAGTTTCGCCAAGCGCTTGTCTCGTGTTGACAACAACACTGCGTCTCCGTCAAAGGGAACTTGAAGAGTTTGATCTTTTTGGGTTTGATTACTTGAAGAGTATCGCAGGTAGGGTGTCAACCTCGGCAAAGACCCGTCCACGAATCAGGACATCGGGGAGGCAGAAGTTCCGAAGAAACCGATCCCTAGGAAACGATGAATACGGTGATGCTATAGCCTCTGTCCCAGTTCACAGCAAGGCTCATTATGATTGCATTCGATCACATCGGCCAAATCATTAAGCAAGGTGGAAGAAGCCGTTATCTTGACCTTGTTTGATCCGTGCTAGTTGCAGTTGACTATTGCAAGAAACGGGACTCCGCCAATTCCGCTAAATGTGGAGCTAAAGAACTGGCTGCGGACAGATAGAGACAACTGAATCACAGAAGTATTAGGCAAAGGAAGGTCCGGCCAATATGATGTATTCTTATTAGTCCAATTACTTTTGTAAGCCAAGGTGTAATTAGATTTGGTTATCTCAATCAACGTTTCCGTAAGTTTAGTGACCGTTCTTTGCCGTGGTCGAAACTTGTTTAGGGCTGGGCAATGTGAAGTTACTAGTAAAGAGGACCTTTAAGATACTGTGAGGTGACCGTCAGATGACAAAAGCGGGGGAATCATTAACAAAAGAATTAGCGGATATAATCGTAGTTACCTTAATCTTTGACAAAATAAGGTCCGTTAAAAGTACCTGACGAGTACAGATCGCCCATACGGGCAGATGCCTGTGGACTGTGGTATACCGGACGGTCAGCCGGTTGAAATATGTAGCAGCTCTAAGTAGCAGCAACGGAGATGCAACCAATAATTGACGCGTGTAACCAACTTCGTTGGCGATGCGAGGGAGGACTTTGAACTCTTGGACTAGATGGGGAGCAGAACTGAGTGACTGAACAAAACGAGAAGAAGAAGTGGTGGAGTAGCAGAGGGAGGTGAGAGTAGAGAGGACAGAGAACGTTATAGAAGGACATGGTGCTGAGGTTGCGCAGCACAACTGCCATGTTGAAGATATTCTTGGGGAAATAGTGGAAGGGGGAGGTCAAGGACTTGGGTGAATGAGAGAGAGAGAAGAGGCGAGTAAGAGTCGCATGTTGGGGAAGTAGCGCATTGCTTTCATGAAGGGATTGAGTTGAGTTGAGTTGTTGATAATTGCTGAAAGAAAGGTGCAAGCGTCGTGCGGGGGAGCTGCGAGCATTGCGGATTGCTGATATCGTAGTTGATGATTGAGATCTTCCTAAGAATATTGCAACAGGAGTGGGCGAGCGTGTTTGTTGTGAGTGTGAAAAGGCAGCACTTTAGTGCCGGAGAAAGGAAGACTTGTGCCTGAGCTTCTGTGTCAAATCGGCCTGATATATGGGGAAAGCAATTGTGAGGATGTGATCTCGCGTTGACTACACAGCTCACTCTCGTGCTCCTCCCGGTGATACCGTGGAGGATTCATTTGATAGTAGTTCTTTCGATCTAGCATCTTCTTAGTCCGGGTTGCGCAGAAGCCATTACTGAATTGTGTTTAGCACAAGAAAAAGGCAGAAGAGCAAGGGATCTATTGGTCGCGCACTTCTGCGTATCATTGGTTTACCAGTTTTCGTTCCACATTTACATTCTAAGGGGCATCAATAGAGCGCTGCAGGGATAGTGACACAGCGTTGAGCATTGAGCCAACTGATGTGGAAAAGGCGCAAGTTCACTCACTCGGGAGGAACTGAAAACAAAACTATGTTGTTCAGCCCACTCGACCAACACCACTGTGACACCTATTTCCAGGAAGACTGCTCGATATATTCAAATTTTGCCAACATGCCTGAGAGAAGGCACGGGAGGAAAGGAAGATTGGGAACTCGGCTCATGCGATGCCGCCTTGTTTTGCCTCGAGTACGAATTCGAATGATCTCACCAGTCCGTCTATTCGACAAGATGCGTGATTCTTACATGCGTCTGGTTCTTTCTCACAAGAAGCCAGACCCTGCGGCTGTCACTCCACTGTATCAGTACCAAGGCGTTCCTTACTCCTCCGATGCCATTGCAGAGTGTATTGAATTCATCAAGAAGAGTGCTGCCTCGGACACACGACTTTTATGAGCTCTGCGGTTTCTCATTGCGAAGCGCCTTCGTCCTTGAGAGTTATACTTACCGTCGAGCGCAGCATTCACCCCTGAACGCAGCATAAGCTGACGATCGTCAGCTACACCAGGTTTATCGATATCACTCTGCTGCTGCAAGTGCCTGGTCAATTTCGTTCTACAGACTGCAATCCTTCTTCCTCAGCAGAATGCTAGTACGGACGCGGGCCCGCGTCACACATCAGATGACCAAGATTGGTCCCAGAAAGCGCTTTGATTGTGTAGAGGAGCTGCTCCCTCGTCTTTGGAATCATCAGGTGGGAGGGAGAGGAACTCGAGCAGTAACATGTCAGCCTGCCTTCGAGGTTAAACCTTTTCGTTCTGGAAAGATATCTTCCTTCCACCAGCTAGGTTTACTCTGCGCGAACTGTTGTTTTCACAACTCTCGCGGATGTCATTGCCTCAGCGGAGGCTTGTAATTTAGTTAGAGTCGGATATATCCTTTAAGCCTGCAGGAGGCTCTCATGCACCCGCTGCAAAAAGACCTGTATATTTTATCTGAAATTTAACATCACCCGGTGATTCTTACAATTCATGTGTTTCGTTCTGTAGTTGGACTAGGGAGGATAGAATCCGTGATCAGACTTTCTGTTTCCAAGTGCATTGGGCAAGTAAGCAAACAAGAATGGCTCAGTGCCACCTTTTCCATTTCAGGGAACTGCTGTTGATAGTATACCATAATTTAATTAATTGGAGTGGAATTCCCTCCGATGCCTTAGCATGCCAGATATGGTTTGTGGAATGATTTCTCTCTTTGCCAGCGTCCACTTAATGTATCTCTCCCCGGTCCGGTTCCTCGCACTGTACTTGAATTGCGTCTGAATTGGATCTGCAGTATTGCTTTTTAAACTGGGAGAAGTTGCAGTGTACTACTACTAAACGTCCGGAGGCCTTTCTTAAGCCGTCCGGAGTGAAGAACCATCCCTATCAGTGGCCAACTACAGTACTGAGGCCCCTTCGCAGGACTCAGTTTACCCAAATGAAAGTTTGCCAGTTGCGAGTTTCTACGTCTTGAGTGCTGAGCAGGGAATAGTCTTCGGAAAAGAGGAGGAAACAGTGAGATTAATCCTACAGTTGAAACTGTAATCTCAGCGAGAAAGGCGTGACCGCATTTGACAGGAGCTGCACCTGTCTACGAGCATACCATAGCCACTGTTCTAAAAGTGCTACTCCGCTAAAACAGTACTGTTGCCAATGTCAGTCAGATGGACTGCAATCGATTCGAATCATGCATAGAATAAATCATCTGCGTTGCTCACTCAGAGCGGACAATACCAGTATCATCTGGGGCATAATGATACTTTGTCTCATCTGCTGCCTGGAAATGGATGCTCTCCTTCTCATTGTGACAAGTCTCCAATCTGTATCAGACAGGCAACTGTAGAAAACCCTGGATATTTTGATCTGTTTGGATTGCTGAAGACAAGACCAGCAGAAGAAGATTTACGTGTAGTCCCTCTTTTGAGAAAGATTAACCACGAGCAGTCCTCTCCCATAGTTGAGGCGATACTCCATCGACTTGTCCCAAGTTGTCGTCTTCCCTGGGCAGGAAGACGGCCAAAGGGTATGTAATGAAATCGGGGTATTCAGGCAATCACGCTGCGTATGGTAGGTACATGTCCCACTATCAGGAACTTCTGCCGCAGCGCCTTCGGCTTCGACGAGTACGAGAGTGTAGCTGCACTTTCTGCATTTCCACAACGCCTTTCTCACCAGGTAAGACTCGTGTGGTTTTGTAACCCGAGGTAGACTAACCGGCACCAATGGTTCGAAGGCCAGCTGGGGTGGCCCATGTCGAGCAGTCAGATGCAGAGGTGTAGACAGGTCCACCACACCATGTACTTTACTGTATACGTCACGTGCCATTTCAAGACATTCATAACACCGTATTCCCCCCACCTCTGGCTATTTACATTCTCCATTGGGGTTCCCGGTCTAATGGGGAATCCATTGGATAGTGTAAACAGATAATGGAAAAAGACTTTGAATGATTTAAAAAATTGCGGTATTAATCAGATAAAAATGAAAAATACGAATTCAGTAAGATTTCATAAAAATATCTTTTCACAGTTCAAAAATAATTTACATAAAGGTCGTAAAATACTTTACGACCTTTATTTTTACTGCAAAATTTCATAACAAAATTACGCAATAGATGAACTGTAACCTCCTATTGCCATCTTGATCCATATGTAAACACATGTACGGGAAATTAATTCCATACATTCAGTTCATGTAAGCACACGTTAAGATTCAAAATTTTCATTCAATTAGCTTTCATCTTCTTCTTTTTTTACTTTCTTATTAGTTCATCGTAATTCATTTCATATTCTTCATTGCACACGCAAAACCTTCTCATCACTTCAAGTCAAAGTATCAACATCATAGCACGTATCCTTAGGTCCACCAAGATGCGTTTCTCGTGCTACTTGTAGTGTGAAAGTAAATGCATATACAGACCTTTGCTGAAGTTCACCTGTATGGGGCGATGACTTGAAGAATCCGAACACTCCTAAAGGTCGCTGAAACCATCGCCCGCTAGATAAGTGTGCCTGGTCCTCTCGTGAGTGCTCTTCCAACAGCGCACAAGAATCAATTATCTCAAATGATAGAACGTAGATAATGTATAATCCAACATGATAGCAGTTGGGACAACTGCCAGAGAGGAAAAGGTACATCTACTACAGTAGGGTTCGTGTAACTGTCTTATATTGATTAGAGAATGAAGATCAAAACATCAAGAATTATAGGAAGACTCAGAGTCATCATGCCGAACAAGGATACAACCTAAGAGATAAAATAAACCTTCCCATCCTTCATTTTTCCTGCGCGGTCGCATTTTTCCAGAGATAAAATAACAAGGCTAAGATTAGCTGAAAATTTTATCTTATCACACTTAAAAAAGTTGGGCGTATATATGTATATATGGTCTATATGTCACCAGAGTGTCTAAAGAAACATTAATTTTTGTAATTGCTCTCTAATGAATGGTATCAAGTGGGTCATACCATACTAAAGTACAAAACAAACCAAATTAGAAAAAAGATAATGATTCTCCGGCTAAAATACAAAATCAAAACCATACAAAATCTAAGTACACTAATATCTTGCTACAAAATAACATTAATTCAAATACCTTTGGAAATAATCACAACAAGAATTATATATTTACTTATGAATATATATATATATATATATATATATTATTTTGAATATTTATATCACATTTTATATATATATATATATATATATATATATATAAACATCCGAATGACTGGTTTAAATCCCGATCCTCAACCATTCAATCGGATGGAGAATGTAGATGTTGTCTTATATCTGGCACGTGACTTGTACACTCTGCGTCCAAGTTGGAAGAATTCCGAAGGCACAACATCGTTCTGTCGTTATAGTGAAGCCGCCAATTACGGTCTCGCTAGTCACATGCTCCTATTTGGAAACCATACACGACGTCGCAGATTCCTCAGAAAAGGAGTCGGGATATCTTCGGACGTCCATCCGCGGCGACGCACGGTTGCAGCCACGACATTCCCCGATCGGAGAATCATGCGGAGGACTGTCGTTAAAAGATGGGCTTTATATGATGCCGATTTCAGACATCCAGTTCCCCGGGCAGATCCATAGGCTACGAGGAAGGGACCTTTTCAGGAAATCTTGGCAAGAACATTTCCTAAATTTAATATACAATTATGAATCCAGCTTGTCGTGATGGGAGTCAAATTCACTGAGAACAATCGTGCTTGTCCAATTTCTCCATTTCACAGTCGCTTATGCGAACCTCGTGTGAATCAGTGGTCTTCACGAAGTTCTTCAACTGCCTGGCGACCTTGCTGAACCGTACATGTGTGAGCGTACGTACTGGTGGTTATCTGTCTTTTTTTTTTGGGGAATCACTGCCGAGAGGAGTGCGTGCAAAGCAAGACCTTCGGCTTGCTCTATAAACGGGACCACCAACGGCGTTTATCATCCAAGACCCGAATGGATCCATTGCGATATGCCGTGTTTGAACAGCGAGGAAGAGAAATGTGTGTTTCATTGATTCTCTGCTAAACACTCATCGCTGCAGCATTGGCTTCGTGCGACTTTCTCCAACAGTCAAATCGTGGAAACTCTTCCGGGTCTCTAAATTGACTTCATTTCCCTTGTCAATAATAGCATGGGGTACGAAAACTTAAAGTGGTGAGAAAGCTATATTCTCGAGATCTGGTTTAGCTACAGTTGCCTTTGAATTTGTCTATTTATGAAAGATATCTGCAAACCTTTGACTGCAGCTGTCGTGAAAACGGTGTCAGTAATTAGCCGTAATTGAAATCTACTTCTGGAATCTGGAATCTGGAAGACTACGAATTTCATCGCCAAAGGCCTACCCTCTTACCTCCGCAACCCCATGTCTCATGGTTACTTCCGACGTCTCTCTCCTGATACGATGGCGATATATCTGGATTTACCATACGGTCTGGGTCGAGTTTGATAATTAAGAGAAGGCAGACCTTGAAAAGGAATGGAGTACACTCGAATTTCTATTTGACTATTGAACGAAAACCTGCTTGCACCTGTAACAACGGACATGGACGAGTTGCGCTAGAGTCGTGAAACGAGAATCACCTGTTTGCTTGGTGGTTGGTTTACTCCTTGAGTAGATTCAACCCCATACTCCCCAGCACCACATGCCATGAGGCTTTGAGCTGTATTCCATACACTCATTAAAGAGAGCATACGACACATCACTAAGAAACCAAACAAAATCAAGCAAGGACTTAAGAGACAAATGGCAAAAGTATCTCAAGTACCAAAGAGATAGTGTTAGGTCGGAATGACTCATACGCTCATATGCTACGTTCAATCTTCAACATATGACAACCATGGTTAACGTTGGGTGCAGCTGAGGAGGCAAACTCAGCTCTTTATCTCCCTCTTTGTGGTACACGACGCATTCCATCACGTGCAGCGCCAGTGATGGGGTCGCCAAAGGTATTGGATTGCTTCCGCTTCCTCTTTCCCAACTTGTAAAAAACTTGTTACCTTTTTTGTCTCTCCCTTGTACGGCTTAATGGGGTCTTCCAATCTTTCATTTTTCCTACGCGGTCGCTTTCACTTGTAAAAAACTATTCAGAACATTACAGAGATAGAGATCCCTGACATTTACTGAAGATTACTGACATTACACTATCCGTAGGGTAAAAATCACTCACAATATCCATGTAGGTCGTGTCACCTGCCTGCAGAGTTGCAAACCTCTACAGCTCCGATTGTAGTCGCCTTCAGACCCTCCACTTACTTCTCATCATTGTATGTCGTTGTAATGATCAGCTAGCGCTATGTATTTCGGACGATCAGTACTGCCTTGTCTGGCTTTCAGTGTCCCAATTGCTTTTTTCCTGCGGTAAAGAGTCCGCTTGAATCTTTGTCTCACTAAACATACTCCGATATGCTTGAGTAAGGCGAAGATTTATTTCTACTGGAAAGTCCATGCCACCGTTTGTGGAAGTTACTCAGACTTCAGCAATGATGTTCTGGCACGAACCATCAAAAGCCTTTCAATGTTACAACATCGTCTCTCAACGCCCTCATCGGAAAAAGCGCCTCGCGGGTGTAATCATCTCTATCACTTCCTATCATCCTATTCCGGACCAGATCAAGCATGTTGCATATAAATGGGCAGATTATTTCCGTGTACACAAACTTACTCTCTCCTCATCGTGAAGCGAGTCCCAAGTCAAAATGGCATGAACTTTACCTGGTTGTCACATAGCGTCACGCTTCCCGTTCATAAACTTTCACATTCCTGTGACATTTATTTTAAGATATTCGTTCGATGAGGTACTACTGTGCAGAGTATGGAAGTGGATATGTGTTTGATTGTCAGGATTAGGCTCGGATAGATGCAGGTTGCTCCAATAGATCCCTACCCTGTATTTGGTAGGTGGCTTCCATCACAGAATCCAATCTTCGTACTCTCGTGTAAGAGCATTGAAGTATCTAAAAGAGCACAAATGACTCTGTGTTTCTAACTCAAGTATGACTTTCGGTATCCGCAACTACTATATCAGGAACGAGAATACCCACTAGAGTTCCCATCCTTCATTTGTTCTACGTGGTTGCCTCTTTCTCCCACCCACTAGAGTTATTATTTGTACCACTGAAAGGATTTCAGCGTTGTTTCATCTCTTGGTGAAGCCGAACTCTTGAACCAACCCTACAAATTAAAATACGCGTTAAGCCGCCGAGTGACGAGGATGCTGGTACTTCGTGATCAATCCCTCTTACGCTTGGCGATGTCGGGACCACGTCTACAAGATCTTTCAGCCATATCATATACATCAGAGCACTAATATGTAGTGATGATTAAGAACTTCATTTCACCTATCTCCATGATATAGTCACTTTTGTTCAATAAACACGGATGTTCCGCCTGGGTGATGCATTGTCATCGCAGGTGCTGGCCCTGAGAGGAAATCTTGCCTGATAAGTTCCAACAAGGATGATTGCGAAATCTTTTACCCAGTGCGGGCATAAAATCTTTTGTATATAATAAAGAAAACGTTAGTCGATAATTTCAACATACTTCAATACAGCTTACAATGAAATATACTTAACAACGATCGACATGTTCCTGTTTTGGAGGAAACCAGCTAATGGAAATATTGTTCCTCAAAGCGTGATTCTAGCGTTTTGGTAGTGCTCAAAACATATCGGCTCCAACAGAAATGCAAGACTTGTGTGATGGATGGTTATTCCCAGATCATGACCGACATTGCAATGGTCATAACTATGGTAGTCTTCATAGTATCTTCAAATTATTTAGCAGGTGCAGTATATTTATTACCTAAAGCTGGGGCAGATATGATACATAGAGGATAAAAGAAACTGAAATGACTCAGCAATTACCATAGTTGGGACCACTTTTAGAATCTTTCAGTGACTCATAAACCAGCAGAGGCAAAAGGTTCTTTAGTTTGTAAAACTTTCCAAGTCGAGGTTCCATGTTCTGAAACAAAGAAGTACTGGTAATTCAGGTACAGTAGTGGTCGGTTATTAGTATGAACTTCAGCCCAGAGCAAATGAACTGTCACTTGTGAATGAATGTAATGAAACCGTTACATGTCATCTCTTGCGTAGCATACAATCGTTGACAAGGTACATGGCCATGTGTTAGTCGCGTTTCAAGATGCAAAGGCTCGTGAGAAGCAGCACTTGGAAAATTGTACATTGAAGCTCTTTGTGCTAAGCCTATAAAAGTAATTTAATAATCGTTGTAATTATCGGTCGAATGCTGATTTCGTGTTCCGGTAAACACTTTACATTTATTTGCCACTCTCGGCAATATCGAGAAGCGCAGTAACAAAATGGCGTTGCATGTAAGGGCATAAGCTCCGGAGTCGAGTAAGTGATCAATGGCAACTTAAAAGGTCAGTGACAACTGGAATGTGTTTCTTGTCATTTTAGGGCTCCTTACTGTTAAATCATCTTTCCACAATACACCGGGTAGAGGTCTCTGTATTCTGGCATCCTGGCACAGAAAATATATCCATTCTTGACGAATCTTTTAGGTGTATATTTAGGAGCACCTTGGGATTTGTCGATTACATAAACAGTTATGTAACCTTGAGTTGTGAGAGCCAAACAACAGAACGACATGGCAATAGCGAGGCAAAGGCACTTTAAGGCAAATACTAGTCAGATTTGCACCAGAAAGTTTCTTTCTTGGTGTCCAAAACCTTCCATTCATCTGCATCCTCTTACAGTCTTGAGCTTTGAAATATGGGGTGTTCTTGTCTGTGTCTGTTATGGTGCATTGGCAACAGCTGTTCTGCTTCTTTGTTCCCTGCAGCTTTATAAGACATGGTTGTTGGTCCACAAGTTCTATCTTGAATTCACGTTCCATGGAATCGATTTTGAGTGGCCCAAGTTCGCAAAAACAAAACCTTTCACTATCTCTCCAGTTTGCCTTTGAGTTATAGGACGCGTTTGTTTAGTCTTCTAAACCGAAATACTCTGAAAGCAGTGAAGAAGATCCTCAATAATATCGGAAAACTGATCTTTTTTGACCCGATGAAAATGAACTTCAATGAGGGAGAGGGACAGCATGTTGGCAGAAGAACAAGCAAGAATCGTGTGCCACTTAGTTGATAGACAACTAACGTTTACTGAATTTCAGTTCGATTCTGATCCCAATAGCGGTATGAAGGTTTTATCTATTATGTGTGAAACTGAAGTGATGGCATTTTCTTGATACCAGTCTAACTTTTGCAAGCACCCTTTACATATATACCATTGCTCTTATTATAAACCGCTTGTGAGAACAAATCATAGAGAAGAGAAAGTATATCAATTCAGAACCGGAGAAGAGACAAAGAAGCAGCTCCAGTTGGCCTCTACACTGCCAAAGAAGGAAGAGAGCAGGACCTTAGCTTTTACAATAGTACTCGACCAGGATGCCCTGGGTGAATCGAGTACGTGTCCTACCGTAAGACAAGAATTATCCCCCTATCAATTCCGCTGCAAGTCAATTCTAGATTCACCATCTCTCAGTGAAGAGCAGAAGTATGTCGGGTTACAAGGGAGTTCTCGTAGATTGCCGTCCTGTGACGTACGAGAAAGGGGCCAATAAGATCTAGAAAGGTTTCCAGCTCTTATTACATTGGTTGTCGAAGACAATGAACAGTGAAGTATAACTGTTTTCCGATAGATTCTGATAGATTGTCTCGAAGAACTACTCTCTTCGTAGCTTTTAGCCATACCCTTGTCACATGAAAGTGGTCGACTTTCATGTGATGACCTCCCTTTTGGATTTTGAGAGCCTTTGTTGGCTGGTGTTCTGTTGTCTTCGTTCGTCTGCATCGTTGGCGATGCAGCTGTTCAAGTAGGTGTATAGCCTTGTAGATGATCGAATAAACTCTTCATCACAATTTGAGGAGATCGAGGAAGAATGTCATTACAGTAGGAGCTTGCGTGTGGAATACAACTATTTCGAGATATTTTATGCTCACCTTTCTGCCACCCCTCCTTGTCCTCCGGTACCAACATTCTTTCTCGCCTGAAGATATGGATCGCAGTGGTAGAATCCGGTTCTAATTCTCTCCTTGTGTCCTTAATACAAAGATAAGCGAGCGATTCACTCCTCTCGTGGAAATCTTTCTCAAAGGTAAATGAATCATACTTCAAACACATAGCGACTGTACCTTACTTTTCGAACCTTCTTCCCGGGCATCGATGTTAAAAGTGCTTCCTGGGATTGTGACTTTATTCCTATATCTGCAGTTTCTAGAATCACTGCCTAATTTAAAGAATGAACTCATTGTTATCTTCCCAACGAAGACATAACTCGGTTTTAGTTCGACGGTTACTTCCAGCATTAGATTCTTCTAATTATGTAAGTAACTCCGTTTTCTCTCTTCTACAGAACTTGGCCCATCTAAAACCTCAAGTCCTCGAAAATACCTTCTCGAATGATGTTCGATTTATGTGGACAATGTGTAAATTTTCTTGTCATTTGTAGCTAACAGCTTTAAATTCATTTTCAACACGATGGCGCGAATGCATGGTAGTAGTAGTATTAACCCCTACTTATTCTGATCCCGCCTTGGATTATGAGAAGAGTACACACCTTCAAGAATAACGTATGAAGGAATCAGCACCATTTTAAGACGACAGGTAGAAGAATGGTAAATATTTTAGTCCATTGCTCTCTAATTAAACTTCGCATTAATAAAATTTAAATGAAACTAACTTAAATTGGATTATATGTAGCGCGTATTAGCCGCAAAGATCTAAGCACACAAATAAAAAGAGATGAAATCTGACATCTATATGTCGAGCTAAATGTCAACAACAAAAGGAACAATAAGACAAGAGTAAATGTAGACACTTTTTCTTTTGTATAATTTCGCTTAAAATACTATTGGCACCAAAATCAAGAGTGGTTTTATGGGTGATCTTGAATATTATCAAAAGGTGGTAATCCTAACCAATCGCCAAGATACTTTGCCACCATCGAGTCAGACGAACAATCTTTTATTGGGATGAGACCTTCTATCTACCCGACAGACCCCCATTGAACTTCTAGTGTTCTCTTTTCTTGCAATTGCCTTTCAACCACGTTTTTATCTCCAGAGTCTATCGTTTGATGTGAACTCCACTTGAAAACTGTGCAAATATGTATTGTATAGTCATTGCACTAAATTACAGGTACACAGCATGCAGACCATTTGTGTAACTCTTTCTCGAATAAAGTAATCACACAAGAAAAATTTCACCCAAAAATTGACTATCTAGGGGTTCTTTTCCTTTTATATTTGTCAACCTTCATACTGGAGAGAGAGACAATTGGTTAAGTTTTTCCTACAACATATGACTTCTGATCAATATAATCTTAAGCGCCACAAAGTCTTTTGAGGCGTTCTGCAAAGGGAGGACTGACTATTGTCCATCCGGTGGGACCTATAATCTGTAGGCTGCTTACATTTTAAATTTCATAAAATAAACACCGACCAGGATATGGATTCGCTAACCTGCTACAGCAGAATGATTGCTTTAAATTGGATTAGATTAGGTTAGATTCTAATCTAATCCAATGCATGTCTTCTGATCCAAACTGAATAACCATTACTTTCCATGGTTTCAAGTTTTAAACCAAACGTGACACTTATTTCTGTCGCGTTTCGCTATGCAAAATTAAAAAAACTATGGGGTACCTTGAAACTCACAAGTATAGACTAGATCATACAATTTAAGACCATAAGAGTTGATATATATACAACTTACTTTGATCAAAGGTACGCAAAATATAATACCTTGTTAATCGTAAACTGAGATAGGGCACAACAACCGTGGTCTTCGACATCTGGAAATATCGGTGGGGCCTATAAATCTCTAACCAGTACATTCAAAAACGAGGGAACTGCGTTGTGGTTAATAAACCTCATGGTACGATGCACGGTATACGTAGTGAAATCGTACATGCATTTTACCATACAGTGTCAACCAAGTCATGACTGTACAGTACTGTAGCGGTTACCTCAATCTATTATATTAACGAAAGATGGGGCCTGCGGAAAGCCCGAGTTATAGAACGGACATATGCAACGTATCTACTGATTTTACCGAATTCAGTAAATTATAGATTAACATGGACCAACATATTAATAGTGTAGAGACTCAAATATGAATTGATTCCATCCTTGATAAATTCATGGCATGGACATCCAACGAGTGTAAGGAGTTAACAGCCCATATAAGAAGCTAAGTGCAAAACGATGTCTATAAACATAGAACACAAACATTGTTTAGACTCGATGTAATTTCCAATAATTCTTCACTAGTTAACATAACTCCTCCCGTAGCCGAAGTCATACTCGTACATGTGTATATTTACCGGCGAACAAGTAGAAGTAGTGCAAAGTGTACCTGGAACTGGAGAATGTGAAATAAGGTTGTGGGGAGACAGTTTGTAACCTCTATGCTGTACTTGTAAGGGTACAGTAGTACTTGCCCCGGAGAGAGAGCGAGAGAGTACGGTGTATTCCGTATAGTTGGAAGGCTTCCATACCAAGAACAGATAAACGTGAACACCGAGCAATGCGCTGTAAACGGTCCGTTCCAATCGCCTGACGGAGCATTTACGCCGTCGTGTATACCGTGTTACCTTATTTACAATACAGTCGCGAAGAACATGTAGACGACTGAGATTACTGCAGTGAGATATTCTTAACGCGGTTTGGCGTTATGTAGATGAGGAAAAATTCTGAATGACATTGTATACGCACGATCAAAGTATCCGCAAATGGTTAAAATAAGGTTTCTGTGCCTTTTTGGGAGATAAAAAAATATCAAATATCTTTGGAGTGTCACGATCACGAGTTTTAAGTTCTTTTTGACAAAACACAGATGAAAGTCGCTTGTGAGAACCACAAGATGAATATAGCACCGACATTGTTAGATTTTTCTCTCTTAGAAGGTTCATTATCATAGCATGCAGTGGTAAAAGTAGTAGTTCATTTCATCTCTCTAAGTGCAAGGAGTGATCGAAATGGTGGTTCATCTCTAAGGGAAATATATGAAGTTGAAGAAACCAAGCAAAGAAATGAAAGATGCAATGAGATACCCAGTTTTACAGCTTCATATCCTGATGAGATATGACCCAAATCTATAAGAAAGTATCGGATGTAACGGTTGATGTAAATAAAGAAGTGAAGCAAAATACTTAAAGATGACGAACAAAATGTGAACAACTCTACTTGTCTTACTATGAAGATCAATTTAAACGTGAACCATGAGATTGCGTACCACTTCATCCATCTCATTATCCATAGCTATAGCTATGTCATACATTACAAGTGTATGTCCACATAAACTTTAAGTGTTAAGTTACTTGGATAAGTGTGCAATGGAAGGCAGATCCTAGTTGAATTTCGAAGGTACAATAGAATACATAATCATCTCTATTTGAAGTACGATGAGTTAGAAATATCTCTATATCCAGGAACAATTGAACGTGTAAATTTTTGTGTTAGATATATCTGTCTCTCTCTCCGGGGGACCGGTCTGGACACACCCCCTTTCATATATTCTTCTATGGATAGTTGCATAAAATGTTACGTAGTGTATAACAAGGTGATTTACAAAATGAACATGTTGAGGTACTAATTCCATTTTTGTAGGTAGTCAAGTTTCTATTTTGATTTTTTTTCTCAAAAATTTTCAAATTTTAGTTTACTATCTTGTTCATTACTAGAGCTGGTGATCTTTACCGAAACCTACTGTATTAACCTATAGATTATAAGCTAAAAACGCTCACTAATTTATGAAGGGGGTGTTTTCCGACCGGGTCCTATTTTATATACGTTTTTAGCACAATCAACGTCTACAATATTAACTTGGATTTAAAGGTCAAATTAAAGAAAGGCTAACAAATACTCTTGATTATGTTCAAAAATGCTAATTCATAGTTGGTAGAAACATAGAATGCATATTTTCATTTCCTTTCTTGATGGTCTATTCTTTAGTCATTAGTGACAAACTTCCTTTGGTAAAGTGCATTCTAGATGGTAAAGTTTGTCATTTTAGATATCTCTTATTCTAATGTACTCAGTCAGAAACTGAGTGCTTCACTATCTTGCTCCACATTTCTGCATGTTTAATCTTTTGTCTTTCGTTAAAATTGATCTTATTTATCGTTACAGAAATTACTTGACTCCTTCAAATGCCTCATGTTTCATATCATATACCTATTCCTTAATTATCTCTTCATCAAAATAATTTACAAGATTCACCCATCTTGCAATAGTCGATAAATCTAAAGTGAATCCTATGTTTAGGTACTATATTTTTCCGGCTTCTTAACGACGCCACTTCGCAACTAGATGTAGAGAACGTTGAGATTGTCGTTTATTTCTTAATGTTATTATTTTAACAGAACAACAGGATTCAAAGTGACGTGCTTCTTGTAATTCATTTTGGATCAGCGATTTAGTGCGGATGACGGGGATGGCATTGTTTAATATGTAAAATAATCAAACATTGGGGGGGGGGGGGGGGGGGGGGTTAATATCTTCTAAATACAGAGCAGCAACCACTTAAGGACTCATATGCAGTCCAAGAAATTGCATATTGCATAAAAGAGGTTGAAGATTATATGTGTGGATAGAGATAAGTCCTATATACAATCAGAGCTCAATCGACAATAATTGCAATTGTGATAATTCTGTAGATTGCATGTAGAACATGAACAAATTTATCCACTCTCAAATTAGAAGTCAACGACTTAAAGTGCATATGATTGCAGTCTTTTATGATTTCTATAGGTTTACATCATTATTTCTTATATAGGTCTTGGTCCATAAAGGGTTTTCTTTGTCTCGATATTGAGGCAAAGTTCACAAACAGACTAACAGATATGATTACTCACAAGTTTCAAGTATAATGCTTTAGTAGTATTATGCCCTTTGCTTTCCATTGACCAGTACCCCAAAGAGGATCCATTATAATATCCAAAATATATCTGGAAGGCTCTTGTTACTACTAATGAGCGAAAATAAACATTCTCAGGTTTTTTTTAGGCATTAAAAGCTCTTATAACCTTTACACCAGGGTCCCCACTTTCAATATTTTAGCATATATTTTAGGCTAAGTGCGACTGTCGATATTTCATAGTGTATGTTATCTGTAGATGATCGAAAGAGCTATCTTTTTCTTTTGATTCTACAACGAGCAAGAAATGTTCATACTTCATACATGTATAACAATTTCAACTTGTATGTTACATCCTCAATTGAATTCTAGTGAATCGTTGGTTAGTTTCATAAAACGTTTAACGAGTTCCTAAAACCGTTGAATTCGTAATAATTCATTTTAGTTAGGTTAGTAAAAAAATTAATTGCTATAGATATGAGAGTTTGCCCATCAATACGAGCTCATCTTACTAAGAATATAAGGTAAACGTGTGAGAACCATAGATTCTAGCGCTTCAATGTTTTATTCAGTCTAAATCTCAAATGTGGTGTTCTTTTCATCTACAAACAAAGGCCTTTCACTCATTATCTGTTCTCTGTATGTCAGACATTTGATGTGTAAATTTTATCCGTTTTTTGTCTCCTTCATCTACCATGAAATTCTAATTCTTATGCTATAATATAAACATTTCCAATACAAGTGTATCTTATTCGACCTACCATCTAAATTTGCATAATGACCATTAGTACTTAGGCTTACATAAGTTGATTTTGAATCATCAACGAAACTTCCTACAAAGACGTAATTATCAGATTTTCAATTCATAATTTACTTACTCTAATATTTTAATATTTAATATTTAAATTAATTTTTCTTTAATTATATATATACATTATATTTAAGTATCTACAATGTATCAACAATAAATGAATATTTTCTTCTTCTTGTTTTTGTAGTTATCTTTCGTTTGTCTTACATACATTATATGCAGGTTCCTGGTATCGTTCTCCGATTAGTGAAACTGTGCATCGTAATATGATAGAAAATGTATACATCTTCCGTCATTTCCACACACAAGATCACACCAATTTTATAAGTTCTTCCTAATTAGCTTCTACTCCTGAAAGGGCTAATTAAACAGAGATTTATTGGTCTTTACTTACTTTGCCCCTTATCTCAAGTCATAGGTCTCATCATATAGATAGAATTGAACCACATTGATATTTCAGTGACCATACCTGATAGGATTTTCAAATTAAGATATTCTTAACGACTGGTTTATACGGATGAAGTCATCACTCTTAGGAGAATTTCCTACGATTCATTATTTTTAGCTGAAAAATCGTCAATTTAAGTTACGATTATATGTCATGAATAAGGTATATAAATCTTGGATAAAAACTTCTATATACAACTTCCACAAAGGATGTACGTTCACTATTACCAGAATCATATTTATATCTTTTGAGTACGTTGTCGAGATACTAAACTGTCTTCTTTCTACTTAAACATGTATGAACCGGACAGTAAGTAAAAAATTCCCAAGGGAAACGAAGAAATTACAAGCTATAAGACAACAAATATTGATTTGACTACAATCCAACACGCTACTTTATCGATATGCTTTAAAATGGAACCCTCAAAAGGAAATCACTTTCGATGAGATATTTAAGGTATTCTATGAGGTGTACCTACAAGTAAAGAAACGAATTCAGAAGCACATTGTTTGGACAAGGACTGGTCGTGGCGTGCTGCTTCCTACACGATACTTCACGTAAAATCCTTTCAAGAAACCTCGAGAGGACTTGTCTGCCAGGAGAAAGGTAGAGTACGCACAGTTCACCATAAATTGTTGACATTGTGTTCTATGAATCACGCCTTGTAAATGCTAAAAGTACACAAGAGTACGTGGCGCGTAGTTGCGGTAGTACTCTGCTGCAATGCTTCATACAGTAAGGCCTTTGCATTGTCCTTCGAGAGTACAACAATGTACCGGATGATCAGCATGTTGAGCATATGGATTGACGGACGACGACTTTTTTGAACCTTCAAAAAAGTCAGGTGTGGCCTTTCTGTTTCTGATGCAGCAGCACAGTACAGCATGAAAGAGAGAAGACAAAATGATGTAGTGTAGAGAGTAGTAACGCTTCGGAGAAGCTCGGCAGATGGTGTGATTAGTGCCGGCGCATCTTTGTAATCCGGTATGCCGGGAGCTTGTGTCAGGATGAAACAGGTGATCACAGTACTTTGACAGTTCCCGAAAAGAGAGAAAGATTCTCGAAAATTCGGTCTCTAGTAAAATCTGAACGAAAGAGGCAACCGCGTAGGAGAAACGAAGGATGCGAAGACTCCATCAAGCCTCACAAGGGAAGAGAGAAAAAAGTAACATGGGGCTAAGCCCCAATAGAGTCTATATGATAAATCTGCCTTATCGCACCTAAGATATCCGAATTATGTAAATCGTACCGTATACAAGAGCAGCCGCAGAAACATTGCCTAGTGTGATTGTTCTTCTATGGATTGCATCCGGCACTGCCTTATGTAGAACAATGGACACACACTATCTAAAATATACTACAAAGTATTAAAGTGAGAGTGGTATCCCTTGACGCCTAACATGATAAGCTCTCGTACACTCACTGACTAATGTGTCAAATGCCGTGTCCATCGCTCCATATAATTCCAAGGCTAGAGGAACAAAGAGATGACCTCGCTGCATGCCCCTATACTTGGAGACCTTAAGACCTGTTGCTGCACTTGCCGCCCATCGAGGGGGATGGGTAATCACTCCCTCCGAAACTGTATCCCGTGTAGGGTCACTAGTAAAATCTGGGCAATGCAATGTTGGGAATTGGGCAGAAAATGTCACAGAGTCTGAAGGTTTCACGTATGCTCTTGTGGATTTAGGGTCATTACCATATATTCTGGACAGTCTGGTAGTTGCTGCTCTACTCTGGAGCAAAGAGTCCACTTGCAGGTACGGGGTGTTCCGGTTTCTCATTTCTCATTTCATTGTGTGCCTTTTACCACACAAAAGTCGAAGTTGAAAACATTAGATAATACAGACCATGGAGCTAGGAATAATTGAAGGAAAATCTCGAAAGCTTCACCACTGCATTATTTGCTTTGCTTTGTCCTGGCCTCAACGTGAAGAAGGAGTTCATAGATCTGAATCGCATCCCGACTGCTCTTGTTACATGCTCTGATTTTTAACTGAGTTAAATATCACTACGACTGAAAATATCAGACTTGGGATAGCTGGTTACCCATGCCATGCATGTATTAATGCCTGGACTACTTCAAAATGTTGGAGAGCGTGAAAAGCGAGTTCGTTAGGTGACATTATTAAGGTTGTCCACTAGTACTGGCTAAACTCATCTCAGTTTAATCATTAATAATTCAACATATCCAGATCCATCCTTTACCTATGGCCACTCTATTGCATCCTCGCCTCCAGACCTCATCTTCCCGTGTGTAGTACAGATAATGCTTAATTCGCCAAAGAGCCCATCTGTTCTGAGTAAGAGATCCTAAAGTTTCAGGGGAAAACTCCTAACGGATTCCAAACTAAGTCTGCCCCTCCTTCAAATCTTCCTATGCTTCCTTCAAATCCTACACCCTCGAATTGCGGTCGAGGATGTGGGACTCGGACTTACGGCTACTTTGAGCTGCAGTTAAAACTGTCCGAAGGGGAGATGGACGGAGGCAGCTCAATCCACGAAAACGGTACACATCTGTTTCTTCAATCGACGGTCATCACGAGCGCATCATTGTGTCCTGTGGCCTGTTAAACCGCTCGGGGCCCTCCGGCCGCGGGCTCGCCGGCGCAGAGACCTGTCTGAGCGAGACCAGTCGCCGGAGGATCACATTTCCTCTGTATGCGATCCCACGCGACCGAGACATGAACGGCAACCCGGTCGCTGGAGCATATTGTATCATGCGAAATCTCTATCAGCTCAGTGTCCCTGCCACAGATCGACACGCAGGAAAGGGACGCCAGGTCTTGGAGGCGGTGACTGAGCTCACGACTATGACTGGAGATGAGTGATGCAGTCCCGGAGGCCCGCGGGTTCCCTCAGGCTGCTACCACGTCATGTATTCTACATGACATTCGCTGGCGCCTGGATTGAATTTCAAATTTGCCCGCGCCTCAGATCCTGAAGTGTATGCTTCGTGTTTGATATGTGAAGTGCCATGACAGAGAAGAGTAGATACTGTACTCCAGTTGCTGTGCTGCGCTGCGCTGCATTTACAGCTGCTCCGGTCGTCAGAACAGTGTTCTCGTTCTTCATGCAGGGATACAAGCGTACAGCAGTATATAGTCATCTAAGAAGTGGTTCGAATACTGGTTTCGCGATTTTGAATGCGTTTGTTTATTCGTGTTTGGTAACACGCAGTTGCCACTTCGATCCTGCGACAACTTTTTGTCAGAACCGTAACAGGCCATGTTTTACCTTAGGGATTAGGGAATGTTCAAGGCGGATATCTACGCTAGATTAACTTTGCTAGAGGGGAGGTCTCGCAGGTCTCGCATGCTATTTCCTTAGTTGACATCTCGTACTTTCATTTTATGGCGGACTCGAAGACGAAGGGTGTGGTGGCCATGCAACCACTTCCTCAGGAATTGAGGGACTTAGACACGTTGTTAAACCATGTGGAAAATGCAAGTGATTCTCCACTTGACATAAGCCTTCAACAACTATGCAGTTTTCTTCAGAAAGTTAGTCCACTCTCATTGGACTTCATCTATCATAGCTTATTTTAGCTACAAGCTACAGTCTTGGATATCATTTCAGTTGAATTCTCCTGCATGAATGCTGATATTTAGCAGATACTACTTGGTTACACTCATATACTTGGATTGAGGCTGCATATTTAATTACCAAATAGTATCAGGTTCGTATGCTCATGTTTCTTATGGCACCACGCAGCGTAAGATAGTGTAATTATCTCTCCTTTACTCTCGGTGGAACGAGGTGAGAAATTTATCTGATTTCAACCGCCTGCAATATGTTGCAGTTACCTTAACAAATAACCTATCTTTCCCCTGTTCTCACACAATTCACTCACATGAGTATCGACTCCAGCTCTTGGTCCGTCTTTGACTTGTCTGATGGATGTATGTACTCATGTTTGATACTACAGAGTGAATCGGCGCAGGAGATCAACTACGAATTGATGACGAGAGCATTCAAGTATTTGCAGACTTGCTCACTGTCATCAACATTAGAAAAACTTCTTGAGATTGGGATCGTCCAGATCCTTGCAAGAACTTATGACAATCTCATTCATAGGGATTACAGCAGACGCGAAGTTCTGTCATCCATCCTCGAATTGTTGTACCTTGTCGAGGATTTGAGTGAATCTGCCGAAGGTTGCTAGTGCTTTCTTCCCTAAAACTTCATCGTGGAAGAACTAAAACTTGCTGATATTTCATGGTGTAAAGAGTTCAACAATGTTGCCCGAGATAAGCAATCCTTATCAGATTTTCAGACGCCGTTTCTCTTTCAACTTCCTTCATTGATCGTTGAACTGGATTCTGTACTTCAATTCTTGTTACTCTAGTTCGAACCGTCCTTCACAACCTTGACTTCACACGGCCACTAGTACAGATGGAGGGAAGTACCCAAGAAGTGCAGAACAGTGTACGATGCCCCGTATACCGCACTACTGTAGGGTACATGAGTTTTATCCGATAACGATGAGTCCCCGATGACGGAACCTAGAGTAACTTGATCAGTTGCAAATATTGCAGGGAAGGCGCAGTGCGGAAAATGCTTCGTATATCGTATTTTGGCGCTAGCAACCACCAAAGTTCTGTCTGTGAATTTGCATCGTGCAGCTGTGGAAACTCTTTGTGCTCTCATTACTAGGTCACCAGCCAACCAGCAGAGAGTGCTCGACAACATAGCATCCTGGTTGGAATTCTTATCCCACCCCTAAGCAAACCAACGTGGAAGTATACTTGTTTACGCCTTTTCTGCTTAAAGATGTGTAGTATGCTGAAGACAATCCAAACACACCTACTATTCTATGGATTCTTGTCTCTATTTTAAATCAGCTGTTGAAGACAAACTGCACCATTATGAATAACATATTTCATTGCAGTCAAAAGATGTTCCGGCAATGTCTTCCAAGTTGTGGAGATTTCTTACTGCAGGCGAGTATTACAGAAGTCCTGTATCGACTGTCGAAACAAGGACCTCAACTACTTGATTTCATATCGGAGAAATCTGTACGGGCGGCTATGCGTTCCCTCTTACAACGCCAAAAGCCAGACCTATTGGCGGAAATTAAAGCCATTGTCATTCTGCTAAATAACTCTTTGGGGCCCAAGAGAAGGTAAATGGTTTCTTATGGTTCAGTACTGGAAACAACTTAGAGAACGAATTTTAAACGACGGGCAATCAGGAAATTAATGTACAATATTAAAACGCTGTTTCCTTCTTTTTGACTCGTGGAAGAAAACTCTTTACAGCGTGTACTCCTTCCTCGCAAGTGAAATTACCTTAAACGCGAAAAGCGTAACTTCTTCTGAAGATAAATGGATCAACTTCGGCAAAGGTCACTTCAGCCTCTACCACTCGGAATCTTTGAATCCAGTAAGGTCCATTTCTTCTCACACAATGCTCATGCATACGCAGCGTGCTAATGCTCAATGCAGGACTCTTAACAAAGATTTACGTCGAGCACGATGCATTTCTCAGCTGCTAACGTCTGTTTTGTGGTTATAACAGGGGTCTAACCTTGACGGACCTACTATTTTGGACGTGCAGTACGAAGATATTCTCGACTTTAGGAGTAAGAGTTAGTTTAGACGTTCGCCCATAAATATTTTCTTTTCACAACATGCTCTTTACAAGTTACCTCATTCTTTTAGAATGAATAAATGTATCAAAGATAAGGTGAGCCCTGATAACTATTCTGGTGAATTGTTTGCAGTAAGTTCGTGTAATATCTTCGAAATGCTTATCCAGGATAATACAACCGCCTTCTCTCTACAGGTATGCTGCAGAATAAGTACCAGCTACTTTCGGTCAGAATATCGTGAAACCTTTTCCGTTGTGAATACTCCTTGCCAAGTTTCTTATTTCTGCTCTGTTGCTCTGTTTCCATCTTTACGAAGTCCTCAAATGTGAACCCTAAGCATCCCATAAAAGCACGAATACAAATTGCTATGGCTCCACCAGGTCAGTTCCTTCTATTTCCAGATTGATTTTGAATAGACATTTTGCAATGACAGCTCAATCTTGATATTCGTGCGTTGGTAGATATGATGTGATAGGTATTTTACTACAGCGATTGTAATCCTCTTTTTTGACTAATGTTTCGCAATATGTGGTTTACTTTAGATATTTCCGTACTCAAGGAACATATTTTGCCCAAATTAAGGACAAGAAGCACGCAACCCAAGCAAGTAATAGCCATCATCTTTTCCATACTACTTATTAAAGAAGTTACAAATGATTTCCATTTAGCTTCATTATCTTCTTATGACGTTAAGTTGGCAATTGCCGAATTTGACCTTTGTTTGAGTGGGTCATTTAGCATCCTAGGGACGATAATTATGTTGAGTAATGTCTTCTCTCGCCGAATTTGCAGGAACTGATGCAGGATTCAAGTGTTGTTGGTTATTTTCGCAAGTCATCCATGGGAATTTTGGTGCCACTGCCGAGGGGACGCAAGTCCGCTCTCCAACTGATAAATGCAGCAAGGACGTGCAGTCCGTCTCCTAATGTCACACTTTTACAGGAGAAAAGTAAGATGCCGAACATGAACTCACATGTTGCCGATGGGACAAGAAATCCAGAAAAGGATCTGTCATCAAAACCAGCCAATTGCCGTGGAACAACAACGGCGAACTTCAGTGAGGAGCCAATAATAGTGAAAGCTACTCCACAGCAAAATCTACTTGGACAGGAACAGATGCAAAAGCACGATGAAATACAAAATCGTTCCAACGCCTGTGGGAGTAAACCTGAGGACCGAAAGATGACTTCAGAAAAAAGTACGAAGACTCCTTGTCAAGCACCAAAGGCTCTTGGGCCAGTATCACGGATCTTCAAGCGTCTAAATGGGATTGTTAGCTCACAACAACGAAGAAATCCTGCAGCTGACCTCACTGATGTAGATAACAACCAGTCCTCTGTGCAGGGATGTATCAATCACTTGGATGCAACAGTTCAGAGGATCACGAGGGACTCAAATGTGAAACCTATTGTCGAGGAACCTGATCCTCTTGTTGGGAGGAACCATAGAACAGACTCGCAGGAGAGTCCAAGTCCCTTTAATATTGTGACGGGGCCTCGATTGGGGGGATTTGAGCATAAACCGGAGATCCGACCTCCTGGTAGTGAGTGTCATACCGATGGAGACATAAGTCGCCAGCTAGTTGGTGCAGTCATTGGCCTAGATATGTCTCCCAAGTCCAAAGTCTCGAAAATCCCCTCACACGAGGTAAGGCGAGAAGGTGAAGATCACCTGATGGGCAATCAGTCCGCACCTTCGAGTCTTAAAGGTGGGAGTCTTCGGTTTAAAGAGGGACTTGGAGTCGAAGCAGTCAAGCAAACCACTGAAAAGTTGGATTGGAAGGCCGTAGACACGATTAGACATGACACGCTGGGAAGTCCTCCTTCAGGGAGGATAGTTCCAAAACCAACAACACAGAAGTCTGGTCCAGTTAAAACAAATAAACTTATTGCTCCGAGGAAATGCAAGACGGTTGATCCAGCCTACGAAGATTCAAAGTCCAGATCAGATTCTGAGGAACTCTCTCCTGATGACAGTGAAGAAGAAGAGTGGGTACCAGGTAAACTTTATACCGCAGCCCCAGATTCAATCAAAGCCGACTCGGATAACGAGGATCGACGGCCAGGAGCTGAAAAAACCATCCGTCAGCGAAAGGGAAGACAAGGACCCTGTAGCAATGCAGGGAAGACAAGAAAGACGCCAGCTCGAGTTCAGAGGGCGAAGTCGGCTACCAAATTCAAGGCACGAACAGAAAGAGCACCTAAAGAAAATTCTGCTGTTCCGAAGAAAACCGCGCAGAAAGATGTGTATTCTTTCGCTTCCGAGGATGATGAACGAAAACTTGGGAAAACCGATATTGCTTCAACGCTTAAAAGAAAACTAGTGGACAAGAATGACGGCAGAAAGCGCAAAGTTACGACGCCATCCGTTACACCAATTCACGTTTGCAGAGGAAGAGGGCGTCCGAGAAAAAATCCTCAAATACTACAAGACATTACCAATGTACAATCTCCTACATCGGAAAGGCCAACTCCAAAAGGCTTAAGATTCCCTCGACTTGTATCCTCTGGAGAGACTTTCTATTACAGTGCAGGCATGGGGGAAGCAGATCCAGATCTTGAATTCTCGTTTGGCCATTGAGTTGTTAGCTTTTTGCAATTCGGTTTCTAAGAAGGCTGTTGTTATTAACTTCATGTGCATGACCCGCCATTCTCTTTAATATCAAGGTCAGAGTAATCAGAAAGAAATTCAGAAGGATGAGCTCGAGCAAGAACAGGAAGCTACCGAGGACTCCGTGCTGGCCACGAAGCGTCGGTCTACTCGTCAACAAGCAAACAAACCATCGGACACAGGTGAGTTCAGAAATACTTTCCATGTTATTTTTCAGGCGTTTAAGATCATGTATGCCCTTAAACAAGGTAATAGAGAATCAAGATCCAGTTATGGCTCGGGTTAACTCGTAACCGATATTCTGCAGATATTCGGGACAAACGCTCAAGAATAGAGCGTTGGAAATCTTCTACACTCACTAAACTCAAAATACCCAACAACATAAGCGATGGGGAACTGAGTGGTGAATCACCTGTCATTTCGCCTGCAGAAATAAGCCCCACAGCTGGTAGGCATAAATTTACATCCATAAAAGACTTGCAGTAGCATGTTCTTCTGGAGCTTCAGAGTTTGGTATTGTTGGGGAAGCAGTTGATTATACAGGGAGACCAGATGAGAATTAGATTTTGAACTAATTACAAAGTTGTACTACATGCACAGAAAGAGACGTGCCGGATTCTCCATCAGCCGCCACCGACGACAAGTATGACTCAAACTGATACTCACTAGTTTGCTTCATACGGAAAATGTCGTTCTCCCACCAGTGCTGGTTTTCCTTCTATCCCGCTAACGTAAGAGCTGTCACATAAGAAGCTCCAATTATTTTGCGATCATACCTCAAGGTGCTGAATCCTATTTCGCAGGAGCCTTCACTTGATTACCACCTTGCTGAGGAATTTCAAGGACAAAATTCAAACGGAGAAGAAGCGGAAGTTGGAAAACATTGTAACCCACACATCACAGCTTATCCAGCTCGACGTTGAATCAACCCAAAGCCGAATTCAAAGTGATGTGTAAGTGAACCTCGACAAAATAAATCTGAACAGTCATGTAGGCGATATCTTCTCGACTGACCCAGCTAACGCTTCTCCTTAATAAGTACTGATTCTGAATAATTCTCTAATTCTACCTCGTATCTGCTATCTACCAGCGCTGATTTTGTGCAACTCAGCAAAGAGAAATACGGGAAACTACACCACAAGCTGGAAGGTACCTTCAGTTTCAAGACTCTGGATTTCCTACTCAATCCATCCTACTCAATAATCACAGAGTAGATTACGACGATAATCACTGACAATTTACACATTGAATTGCGGTAGGGATCCTTTTACATTGCCAAGACATTATTAAGCGGCATGCAGTCTTCAAGAGAGTGCCACCAGGTTGTGCCAAGATTATGATATAAATCTCATTCTTGGCATATCAAGTCTATGTCCTAGACACTCATATGACGCAGTGTCCCGTTTCCTCAGGACAGTGCAAAAAAATGCGACTCACATATGAGCAGTTCAAGAAGGATTTTGCTGAGCATATCCAGCAGTACGAAAATATAGTTTCTGAAATTGATGAGACTGACCTGGAGCTCATCGATATTGCAAGGCAGAAAGGTAGATCTGATTACGGCTTCGCAAATAGAAGTCCATTGTATCATTATCTTATCTTTAAAACCAGATTATATCAGTGTGGTCCCGTGGTTTTGACCCCATATTTTTCTTCATTACCAGGTCAAGGACACAAGGAGCTCTTCAGCCAGTTGCAAGACTCGTCGACGCGTTATCTTGCGGAGGCAGAGCAGAATATCTTTTCTGTTACAAAGGTCATTCTAAATGCTTTGTTTCAGAGTTCTTTTTGTAGTCAGTGACGGACGTCTTCAAAAGTTTCTATACTCACTGTCCGGCAATATTTGAATGCTAGTTTGATAAATCATATTGGTTGTACTCATGCAGGCGTCCAGATCTATGTACGGCCTGAAAACTGCTCTGAAAGGAATTGTCCATCTGGAGTGCTGAGAAACGTCTTGCAACCCGAAAAGACTTACTTGCGTAGCTGGTACATAAGATATCATTTGTTTTCGCTCCTACTGAGCATGATACATGTAGAGTGCCAGGATGTGTACCACAATTCTGAGGTATTGCAAGTTTGAAACACCTTCAAAGCGGCTTTTGAGTTACGCACAGGTCGGCTTGTTACTGTTGAAAAGATTTGCTGGAAGGAGAAGATCAATCCTTCTAAGGATCAGCTGCGTGACTCTTAGAACAAGTATACCTGAACGAACTGCTTTCTACGGTGATCTCTTTTAGCTCGTGCAGAAACTTTACTTTCATAGTAGGTTCGGTTTGAAAGGATAGTAGATGATGGCCCAAAAAGGGTAACAAGTAACTGATCTTCTTCTTTTAAGAGGTGTTCGGCCCCCAATGCTATTTGTGAATATGTACTAAATAAAATGCGTCTCGTCTCTCATTCCAACAACCCCTGTAAGTCCAGAAAGACGAAATTTCATACATATCAATCAAAGAAGCAACGGAAGAGAGCAATGTACTTGCCGAGGAAAATAGCTGTCCTCCAAGAACTTGTATTGGGTGCCCTTGAAACGTAATTCGGACGCTATTGAAGAAAGGAACATAGTATACAAATGTAGGCCCGACTGTGAAAAGTAAGCTCACCCTATCGTGGGAACGTAGTGGCACTTCAAGATATATCAAGATAATTTGGGCCATTAAACTGTACAGACAGAAGACCATCTAATATGCTGCCTCGAGCTGAAGTATGAGACTACCGGAATCCAGATCGATTCCTGCCATATGGAGGCGGTGGAGGATAATAAGTAGTGCCACGGTCGGAAGCTATTTGAATTCTATCATCGTCGAAGACGTTCAGACCGGGTGCAAGTAGGCGTGTATAACGGTCGAAGTACAAGAGTTGTTTCAGAAGAAGCCCAAATTCCCGTGGAAATCGCAACCCATAGCTTTCACTCACCCGAATCTATACAACACGAAAAATCGTTGTGAGGTTTGACTTTTCACAAAACAAGTTCTAACCATCGCCTTGACCTGCTCTTTCAAAATCTATCAAAGAATAGATACTGGCAGGGTCCTTGCTTAGCATCTGTGATCAACTTATACATGGCAGTTAGAAACCTTACCACTTCCAAAAGCAGGGCGTTCACTTGTTGTTCATCAACAGCCAAAGAAGCAGCCACTGTTGTTGCTCCACCTGGAGCCCCCGCTGCAGTGATGAGGACATCCGAGTCCAGATCCTGCAAACACAAACCAGACAAGATTTGGTTTCAATCACTGCTGTAGACATGCTCATAGAACCACGTCGTTCTTCTTCGGGGTACAGAATGTTAAGCACAAGCTTCTTTTATGTGCAGACATTGGTAGAAATATTTACCCCAACAGCGACAAAAATTTTCTCAAGATCCTTTGCAAAGCTATCTATGTCTAATTTTTCAGCCGTCGCCCCCATTGTGACTAGCGCCTTGGCCATAGCGGAATACTGATTGCTGCCTACTGACATCAGAAACGTCTCCATTGCCACCCAGGTTGCAGGGGAGATTCGGCCTACAATACCTGCACAACACGGACCAGACATGGAAAATCAGGTCAGCAGAGTCTTCGCGATAGATCACAGGTGGAGGAAAACTTCGCTTTGCAAATCTGCTGATGCAAGATAGGACTCACCGAAGTCGATAAATCCAATACGACCATCCTTAAGCACCAGCAAGTTTCCTGCATGAACGTCTGCGTGGAAGGTTTCACAGGCAATTAAGCTGCCAAACCTGCAAGCAAAGAATCTCGGTCAGATAAGAATTCCAAACTTCGATGAAACAAGTTGTGGTAAGATATGTTATAGGAGAAAGACGTAATTCGCTAGAGCGAAGAAAATGCACACTTACCAAACGTTGAGTGCATTGATTAATGTGGCCTCTGGATTGGGTACGATGGATCGTATGGACTCTAAGTCCGTTAAGGGGGCTCCAAAGAAACGCTCCATGGTCAACACCCTACGAGAGCTGCAGTGGCGATACACGTAGGGGGCGGTGGCGATACGAGTTGAGCCAGTTGCTTCTAAGTAGTTTCTAAACGCCTCGATATTCATAGCCTCCTTGGTGAAATCCACTTCGTCCAGCATTGATGCTCTGATGTCACCAACTATACCCACCTGCGCACACAGCCAAACAAACATCTCCGTTGGTCAAATCTTCATTGAAGGAAATGATCAGGATGGGAAGACAATAACATGGTAGAGCAAGCTATCTCCACGCCATGACTCTTTAGTTGGCTGAGGAATTGGCAGCCTGTTGCCAAGTAAGAATCACGGAAAGGGTATCAGTTCAAATGAGGGAGTAGTATTACTAATCAGAAAGGAGGTCCCCTAAGGTCAAAAAGGAACTCCATGAGAAATTATTCCGACTGCACTAAAAAGTACACATTACATTGAAAGAGACTGTACTTCAGGAACCAACCCATGACGTCTTCCATATGGGATCCAAACTACCTCAATTGAAGCCTTCGTGAAGGCACAGACAAAACAAATCAATTGATGGTGTGAAACCTACCAAGGAGGTCCGGCTAAGTTGTGGATTCAGAAACTCTAGCACTTTTGCAGTGATGTAGATGAAGTTGAGATCTACTGTAAGTGTATCCTCCACACCTGGCTTCAGAACTTTTATGACTACATCTTTCTGACTTTCCTTCAACCTTGCCGCATGAACCTGCATGCATTCAGACAAGTGAGCGTCCTTAAATACGTGAAAGCAATAACGATGTCGAACAACTGCGTAAGATATTGCAGGGCTTAAGTTCCTGCATTGGACGCAAGACAATACGATGGTCACATATGACACACCTGTGCAATCGAAGCTGATGCAAGAGGTTCTGGATTGATGTATTCGTATACATCTTCCAATGGTCGGCCAAGATCTTGACGGATGATTGCCTGGATTTGGTTGAAAGGAATTGGTGGAGTTTTGTCGAGGCAACTCTGAAATTCCTTAACGTACTCGGCGGGAAACAAGGTCGGTGCTGATGCTATAAACTGCAAGCGCATCGGAACTTATTAGCTCCATGACTTAGAGATATAACGTTCTACTGCTCAGAGCAAGCAAGTATATGGAAATCAGTGACCGCTTTAGCACCCCACAGATAACAAACCGAACTCCCAATTCGAAATTGGGAATGGTCTCACCTGACCGAGCTTGATGTACGTTGCACCAAGCTTCTCGAAAAGTTTTCTCAGTTGTCTCGGACCAGGCGGGTCTACTGCGAAAGGGGATCTTCCACTAACAGCTATTTGTGCACCCTGCGGCAGACAATGACGTATAAGAGTCTACGGTAAGCCATGTATGCACTTTGTTCGCAGTCCGCAAAACTCAGGCTGTGAATTATGAGGTGTCCCTGAGAACACATTGGCCTACTTGATAAACCTCGATTACTCAATCCGAAAACCCTCTATTCGATCTCAAACAGAAGTTCGATAAATGTAGCCTTGAACTGAGACTGCTAGAACAAGTGGCTCAGTCTCCTGAAATGACGTACTTGTGTTTGCTGTAGAAGCCATTCAGCACCAACAGTGGCCACTGCCTCAATGCCTTGGGCGAGTCGAATGGCACCTCTAGGTCCTGTGTTGGCTGCGGTTTTAGCCACCTCAACTAGCAGCTCGTTGAGCTTCCCGAGTCTTTCAGCTGCAGGACAATCGATGCTATTGAGACAGAGAACTTGAAAAGCTGCACAGTCCTATCTTCACTCTAAGACCGAGCAGGAACATATCGAACTCGGCATTTTTTAGTTACAAATTAATGACGTACTTTGATCGGCAGCTTGGCGGCCTGAGGTATTAGATGTGGTCGAAACTGCTCGAACAGCTAACAATGAACCCTTTTGACCTTTTTCTCGTACTGGGTGGCCATAACAAACTCTGTTGGAACTGCTCGCCCATCCGGCTCCATTTATCCAACTTGAACCCAATTCCTCCTGCCCATCATGACAAAGGTCCAAATTCAGATTGTTACAAACAGCCAATTCCTGAAAAGTTTCATGCCTGTAGTTTGGGCTGTTTCCAATATTTCATCCCGAATTTTCTTATATCTTGACTCTCTTTCCTCGTTCGGTATACCACATTTCAACATAATTCAATCGCCATCCCTGACTGCTTGCACACCACTCGCGCTAAATTACTAAACAATTGTCCAACACAGTGTCTGAGCTTAATCCTTCACAATGGAGCGCAATATACACTAGCTGCTAACACTTCTGATTCATCTCCCTACCTCACAGTGAATTTATAGTTAAATTCGAATCCCCAGAATTGGACTGTCTTCGTTCAATAACATAAGAGAAGCTCAAGACCAAAAACCCCCTATTACAACCGTCCACTGCGCAGGGCAGACCAAATTTTCTGATGAAGTCGAAAATTTATACCGGTGTCCGAGAGACAATGCGAGAGGTGACAGTGGTTGAACACGCCGAAGTCATGATTGCCATGTTTGTGTTCCCCTCTCTCTCTTTCCTCGCCAAAATTCTTTTGAAAATTACGGATGAACCCTCTCTTCACTGACAGGGTCTCAGGGGCTTAACGACGAACACCAGAATCAGTGGAGTATCAATTCCTCTCTCCTCCTGACTCCTCAGCCAAACTCTCTCCGGAACCCCCCAACGCAATTCGACCAATGAAATCCGAGCGTTCCTCGTGTACAAAAAGGCAGTCACTCTCGGAGTAGAAAGTCACGAAGCCTGCGCTGCACTCCACGCTCCCGACCTCTCTGACGCTCCAATTGCGCCACGCTTCCCAGGAAATCAAAAGATCCTGTCTCGCAGCATCAGCAGCGTTGTTTCGGGTTTTGTCTTCGTGTGAGAGCAGCCCATCTTTTCTGCTTCGACTGTTCTGGATAGTTATCTGTGTTTGTTGCTTGGATAGATTTCTATTCCAAATCAACTCGAGCACCATCAATCGATCATCGCCCACGAATCTTATGAGAAATTCCATGCCTCTGAAACACTGCTGCCGGCTCGCCTTTTCCCAGTCTGTACTACGGGACAAACTAAGAGTTTTGTTCACTGATGACCCTAGTTTGCGGCCACAGTACAGTATACAAACTAACGGGCGATAACCGGTTTCGTTGCTTAACGAGACCGTTTATTTGCGGTCAATGAACCGAAACGGGTAACAAAAGCCAAGAAGACTTTGTCGAATGTAAACCGGTTCGCGCACAACAAAATTGGAAAATCAGACCCAGCCGGTATTTTCACCGGCTCGGCCGGTTCGAGCCTGGCTCTTACTGTGGCAACGAAGGTCATAACATAGCACGCCGGTTCCTGCCGTGCGGCTGCCTTTCTACGGCTATAACCATCGTCTTACCCTCTGACCAACGAGTTCGAACCACTGTAGCTGGTTCAATACGCGCTCAAGGAAAGTGGTTTCCAAGAAAAAAGATTGAAACTAACCATTGTTGTTATTCGTTTCATGGGCTGGACTACAACACATGAATTGCGATATTTTCACCCTATCACATAAGATCAACACTGAGATAGAGTGCATCTCCTCTTTTGACGCGCACCCCCAAGTACTTCTGGACTAAAATAAAACCAGCAAGCCACGGCAACGTGCAGGATGTATGAACAACCCCACCATAGCTACGGTCAAACCAAAAGTAACACTACAATATTCATCGAATTGCAATCTAGAACGATGTGAAGATTATTCTTCACATGCCTTTACTCCTTAGCACATCGTACTTGCTGCTCGTGGGCTCCACTGTAGGAAGCCACGACTTTGTTCTCTCGAATACAGCTACATGTACTTAGACGCTAATCAGATCTATGTTTAGACATCACTATTAGCTCAAACAAGTGTTTTGGAATGAAGTGGAGGAGATGAGGCCACCCGACCTCTACACCTCTTTGCTTTCTCGAGCACACTACGCTCGGTCCCAACTCCCGGTGCTGATTTGCGGAATCTTAAGTTGGTTTATCGACGTCATTAACGCAGTCTTAGGGTCGTGTCAAGTGATGGGAGGAGCTCGGAATTGTTTCTGCTAGTTTCACTGTTTCGAGCATCGATGTGGATGGATTTTATACTTAAGACTTCAGAGTGAGTTGGCTTTCTGAATGGCTAACCTGAAATGGTTAGTCGTTGCTGTGTTCATTCGAATAGTGCTAATGAAGAGATTTGGTTGTAATGTCATCGAATTCTTTGATACCATTCTCCGAATATCATGATCTACTTGTACATGCAATTTTTACCTACGCGACAGCAACCATAACCCAAATTGGTTACCTTAAGTCCACTATTAGCATAATCGAGTACATGATGTCATGTACTGTACTAGTTAGTTTCTAGCCTCGTGATGTTGTTGTTGGTGTGTTTTGTCTTCGGAGAGTTTTTTATGATGGTTTAGTCAAAGGTTATTTGTTCTTTGATTTTATTCACCGATCAGAAAGGCATTTGGATCGATGAAATCTAATGAGCTCATGATGCACTACTACAAGAAAACCCAACGGAACCGAATCACCCTACATATACGAAAACTATCATAGTCGACCATTACATGTAGGAAAGACCTATAGCAAGACGCACAACGCTTCCATGTATGAGCTCCAAGACAATGTTCACTAGATAAACCTATGAATGCATCTTAATTTGTTCCTCACAAACGGTTCAAGAAACTGCCACTTTTCTCAGTCCTCATACTCCTAAATGACTTCCAGATAAGAATCGGTGCCTTAGAAACTAGTGAAATCGGGGTCATTAGTTAGATGCGCTCGTGTTCTACAGTCCCGTTGACGTCTACGAAGTGCATGAAGTACGAGAGCTACTTGTGTATGCACTTGTATTCAGAGATAGTGCAACACGCTTCTGTTAGGCTATACTGATCGCCTTATCATTTGAATACTTCCAGCTCCAGAGGTGAAGGAGACAATGTTGATCTAATCGAAATGATGCAGGCCATTGCATTCTGGTGCTTCGTATTCGTTAAAGACACTTTCAACATACTTGGCGTTAGAAAATAGAGGTGTGCGACAATGGAAAGATCTATCGAAGTGCATCAGGATCAGGGATTACAACGTGAAGGTGAGGACACAGCGAATGACAACCAAAGGATCCATTGCGGGTGTTTCACATTCTGTCCAGAAATGTTTGATTTAACAACTGAGAGCAATTCAACAACACCGCTAGAACAACTGTAGAGTATTACATGCTGGCGATTAGGATTCAATAGAAAAGAGAATGACGGCCTCTACCGAGATGCAGCCTATCGTTCCCCACATGTATGTACGAAATGCCGGGAAAGAGAGCAAATTGACAACAGTTTATTTTATCTCTCAACGTCCTCACCCATGTCACTCGGGGACATAAATTGCAGCCTGGTGCTGTTTGTTGACTGGAACCCACTCTTGTGTGGTGGAAGGCAGACCAACTTACACTGTTGTCATTGCAGGCTAGAATGTCTAAGGAAGAATGCTCAAATTGCTCCAAACTTGAGTATTCTTATATCATATCTTGCCGTCGCCTTGGCCCAGTCCTCCAACTGAAGTGCGGTTTCGATAGATGTCGTTGCTGTGGCAGTGTACGTAAAAGTCATTTGTTAAGACCACAGCTTTTACGAGCGAGGAATTTTCTGAGGTTTAGTGTATTTCAGGTCACTGCGGCCATCGACACAAGAGCATGAGAAGGCATCTGTGTGCTGTATTTCTTGACCACATGTTTACTTCACAACAAGGATAACGCTCTGTCCTACTGTTGCACCCGACAAGTTTTGGTACTTGATGTTTTCTCACTCTCTGAGGTTCGCGGATTTGTAGATAATGTTCTCAAATTCGCATTTCGACGGCTAAAGTAGATCAACGGGCCCAACTACTTTCACTGCACTGCCTTTACTACACTGCTGCCCACGTTAACTTTTCTCCGATTCTACATCTGCCCGTTTCAATTCCAGCCCGCTTTGTTTAAAAACCGACATGTAATATTTGCACTACTCGACGATCGAAATTATTCCAGACAATGTGTAACAGCGTCCAGATCGATTTCCAATACACACAGGACACCACATGAGGCCGTAGGAGCAGTGCCAAGATAAAATCACCTCTCGATTGATGCCTCGAGGCGACCCCTAAACCTTAAACAGACCCTGGACTCTTTCCTAAGTTGCGAGCAGCGCTCCACGGGTCATTCCTGGCCCGTGCTGTGCTAACAAGCATGATTGCAACGAACAGAACCGGCTCGGCACTTGCTATTTCGCCTTCTACTTGATTTCGTCTTCTTGATCTTCGCTCTATGCTTCCAAAGATAATAGTTCAGCCGTCCGAAGGTTCAATGCTTACCGACATTCATGTACTTCCCACTTGTACAGGAACAAGAATCTTACTGTACGTTAGCATTTCGATGTTTTGGAAGCGGCCAATAATAAGTAGACTTCACTCGTGACAATTTCCCCTTACAAAGAGTAGGATCCGAGTGATGACTAACCATACGATGAACAGCTCGTACCAATCAGGACTACACAGGCGAAATTATAATCATAAGAGTCGTTTGCAACGTTACGGTAACATCCGAGAACAAGTCCAGGAACCTATATTGTCAACGGTGTTTAAGAATGAGAGCAGATCTCCTTCCTAGCACGGAGATTGTCAATGGTAAGTGCGTTGCAAATGCATCGCGACAGTAGACTTGCCTAGATTGTTCCACAGTTAGGCAAGTCCACTCTTGCAAAGCGTTTGGGACGACTTATGAGATTCTCCACCAGCGTCATCTCAAGGGCTCCTTTTCAATAGGAAGAATAATGCGGCTTCACAGGTGATGCTCGCCATCCATGGCTCCCGATCCAGCCAAAAGAACAATACGGAATACTTTCCACAAAGTCATATCATGCACAATAGTTGCATTCAGCAGTGTTGCAAATAGGAGCGTCTCAACTGCATACCTACAGTAGATTTGCCAAGAATCCGAAGAGACTTGGCAAATCCACTCTAGCCAAGCGCTTGGGACTACTCATGCGCATCTTCTCCAGTTGCCACTCCAAGTTTCGCATCAAGGGAAGGTGACCCAAGACTCAGTGATAATTCAAAGCCGAAATGAATGGCTTGAGTATCCTAACCGTGGGTACGTGTGAAGAAACTTCTTTCAAGCAGGCTTCACGCATAACCGCGTCTAGATGAGGTCCGCAGTTGCGTCGCAAGTGCATTTGTAGAGGTGAATTGCCTAATTGTGAAAATCTATTCTGGCCGGACATCCACACCGACTAGCAGACTTCTTCTCCCGGCTTCCCTCGACTTCACCGCTCCCACAAATGAGGGTCCTTTCAAACAATGACACATCAGCGTTGAGGTGAATAACTGCGGCATTCCAACCATTGGTACCCTGAGAACTTGAATCAAAAGAGCCCAGATCCACTCCATGACAACGTCGGACACTTTCCGCAGTTGCAATGGTATGCGTGTCGTAATTGCATCGCTAGAGTTGACTTGCCTAAGTATATCCAATACTAGGCAAATCTACTCTAGCCAGGCAATTGCGTCGACTCATAGACTTGACTTCGATCATCGCCTCGATACCTACTCTTCGACGAAGGCGGACCCGATTTGACGGAGGCAGTTCAACGTTGTGATTCTTGAAATATTCTCACCTTCGGTTCCGACGGCATGCGCGTCGCGAAGAATATCGCTACAGTTGACTTGCCCAATACATCAGGAAGTAGGTAAGTCTACTCCAGCCAGGCACTTACGGTAGGAAGTATGCAAGTCTACTCCAGAAAGACCTTTAGGACTAAGCTTCTTCCCCGGGCTCGCCTCGACGTCTTCAACGGAGACGAATCCAATTCCACTAGTAGTATTCCGACAACAGAACAAAGTGGCCGCAGTGTCCTAACCATCTCAACAGGATCTTCCTTCCAAGTGATAAGATCGACTTCGCATTCAGATTGACGATTCTCAACAACTGCGACGCGAGTGCGCCTCCCAAATGCATCGCCAGAGTGGCCTGCCTAAATAGCTTCCAAACTAGGCACATCTTCTCTAAAACCTTCGGGACAACACAGCGACAGACTCAGAACTCGAAGTAACATTTGAACTTTGACATGAATCGTGACATCCTACAAAGAGACCCAATAAAGCAGGTACCGTCGAAGAGGATCTAATCTAACGTGTAACCCTCTAGTAATCTTGATGGTGAATGCGTAGCAAATGCGTCACTACAGTAAATTTGCCTGGTTACTTCAACAACAAGGCAAATCCACTTTCGCGAGGCATAGGAGACGACCCATGAGCTATCCACGTTTACCGCACCGACATCTCCAAACTAGTACTAAACTGAATCCCATTTCAGCGTGGTACGTAAACGTCATCATGCGCAGATGGCGTACTCAAGAAATCGGGAACCAACCAGAACATGTCCACTCCTGTAGGATCCATACGAGATTCATAAAACAAGCCAGGATTTCAACAGTCGACATGGTAAGCTCGTCGTGAATGCATCGCCACAGTCGACTTGTCCGGCGATCTTGAAGACTGGGCAAGTCTACTCCAGCAAAGCGAGGCAAGGCTCAAACACAAGACATGTTCTCTAAAAGTTGCTTCATATATCAACACTCTAACAGGGCGCAACGGGCACAGCAGATTTGACAAATACTACTACAAGGAGCACATGCAATCGAAACTGCGCTTGGGAGTCGGGTGGATTACAAAACGCGGAAATCCACTGTGCAGGTGCCCCAACACACGGGATTACCTCGACCAAGTCCAGAGTCCCTGAGGAAGTCTCCACCGAAACTCTGGACATGTGAACGATGACGGATCTACAGATGTCGTAGCGCTTTAGGGAGAGCTAGATCTCGACATCTCCCCACCCTCGCACTTCGGGCGTGCACGTCTTACAACGAGCCGGCTCCGATCGAGAACGGCTTGCCCTAAGTTGCTTGGTTGAGACTACTTGGCTCTCTGAGGGATCGAGATTGCATATAAGCTCTCATCGGGTTCAGAATGACGACAACGTCAGATTCGTTAGTGCAAAACCAACCTTAATTATTGAGTTGTGTATGTAAACTACGACTACTTATTGAAGTAATTTTTGGGTTAAGTAACCTAATTCTTCCCTCCACCTCATCGTGACGAGGGAAAAGAAAAAGTATATGGGAGTTGGTTGGAAAATATAAACATCTCAGCGAGAATCATATGTGAACCAGACTTTTCGTGGAGTACACCAAAAACTGACAGACAAAGTGGTCAACAAGTTTTCCTCGAAGCAACGCATTGTCTATCAGTGCGCATAAAGATGGCCAAGCAAATTATAATAAAATTACCAGCGAATCCAAATGGAGTATATCAAGGTATTGGTCTAATTGAGTCAATTCAACTGGCAAGCAAAAGTTTCCCATAAGACCCGCTGAATATACCCAGATTCACTTCAATATTATGTCCACTATATAACCCAGTTAAAGAATGCTTCTTAGAAATTAAACTGCACTCAAAAGTCTGACAGACAGAAGTCGTCAACGAGTTTTCTTGGAAGTAACGTGTAGTCTATGAACAAGCAAATTATAATGAAATTACCAACAAATCCAAATGAAATTTATCCACCTATTGTTCTAATTGGGTCAATTTAACTAGCGAGCAAAATATTCACATAAAAGAACCAGCTGAATATAAGCACACCCACTTCAATAATATATTCCCTACATAACCTAATTAAAAAATATTCCTTAGAATTCTTCTAAATTATTCCCATGAGTCTGTTGTTGTTGACACTAGTGTGAATTATTTCCGTTAGTCCGTTTTGTTAACACTAGTGATGCTTTGTCGGACGTTCCATTAATTAGTTCGTAGACCTTAATCCGAATATCTAATGGTAGAAAGCGACCACGTAGAACACATGAAGGAGGGGAAGACGCCCGTCGAGCCGCACAAGAGACAGACAAATTCGAATATCTTAGGTGCAATGGAGTAAATGTCGCATCTCGACACTATTGGACTCTAGCTCCATTTTATCTCGTTGTGTCTCTCCCTTGTACAGTTTGATGGGATCTTCGCATCCTTCGTGTTTGTTACGCGGTCGCCTTTCTCCGTTTTGTTAACGCTACTCCTGTACTATTCCCAGTTAACCGTTAAACGCATATCGGGTGGTAAATTAACCAAAAACTCTTAACATTCCACAAAACTGTATTAGCTCAAGGGAGCCGGTAACCTCACCGCAAGGTTTCGGTAAATTCACCGCCCCCGTCGGTCATAGGCCAAAGATCACAATTACAACTGTTCCTGCGTTGTCAGCATGAGCAACGTCGAACCGTCGGTTGCGCTTCCTCACTTGCAAGGAACCACCATCCCGTTTAGTTCTCGATAAAGTTAGGGGGTCGGGAGGAGGTCCTAATCCAAGGGAACGGTCAAATTGCTTGCATTCCGGGTATTGGGTATTAAACCTTAGCGAGTTAAAATGATCCTTGGTCTATGACCTGTTGGGTGCGGTGAGTTTACCGAAGCCTGCAGTGAGGTTATCGGCTCCCAATTCAAAATCGTTGTAGATAAGGATAAATAAGGATTAAGCTAAGGGAGCCAATAACTTTCACCGTAGATTATTGCTAAAATTACCGCACCCAACAAGTCTTATACGCCAAGGATCATCTTAACTCGTAAAGGCTTAACTAATACCCAAAACGCGAGCGACCTGACCGTTCCCTTGGATCAGGATCTCTTCCCGATCCCCTAACTCTGTCGTAAACTATGAGGGATGGGATGGTGGTGCCTTGCAAGTGCGGAAGTGCAATTGATGTTGCTCATGCTGTCAAACGCAAGAAGAGTTGTAGTTGTGATCTTTGGCTCTGGTGGGGTGTGATGAATTTACTTAAATCCGGCGGTGAGGTTATTGCCTCCCTATTGAATTTCTTTATTTTTATTCAAGGCTAGTAACGGAACGAACTATACATGGGGGAATTACATAGTTAATTCTAGAATTCACCGTATATTTCGATGAATTATGTTAACGGACAAACTATTAAATTATATCACTTAATTACTTATTCAACATGAAACTACATAGTTAATAACATGATTGTAGAATTCCTTGTATATTTCGATGAATTCTGTAATTAACAAATTATTAAACTGTATTACTTAATTATTTATATACTATTAATACACATGTACTACTACTGCAATTAACCTCTTATGGACTCAGATAACAATGCGGTCAGCATAAGTAGTGGAGAACCTTCCGGGTAATCAACTTTTTAAACTGCTTATTGTTGATAGCTAGTAGCTTATTACATCCCCCTCACTAAACTTTCACTTATTAAGGTCCAACTACAGAGAAAAAAAATTGTGTAGAGCATATAAAATTAACCCGTTCTATGTTGGGCTTATTTTTTCATTTTTCATATTTTAACCAATTAAACTACAATTTTGAAGAGAATTTTCCAATAAGCGGATTATAATGGTTAATTAAACACAAAAATATTCATTAGGTAAGACTATTTCTAAAATTTATTCAAGATATTTTATATCAATGATCAATTCACTAGTAATAAACATGATAATTTAAAAAAAGACAAAAAGGCATTCTTTGTTATTATAGTTTGATTTGAATTTGATCTTTATTCTCAAGGTTGCTTATGTATACTTTATTGTATTCATATTTCTTTTATTTCAAGGCAAATTCTAGTGTGTACTTTGTTTTCAAGGTTATTTCATTCTATCAAATTTGAATTTGAATTTGCTTTTAGCCCTTGTTCTTAAGCCTCTTTCTCTTATTCTCTTGCTCCTTCTCTTACTTAATTTGAATAAAAATACTTTAGATTTGGCAATTGTTCTTGCAAAGAACTTTTCTAAAGGGTGAGGAACTGAATTAGTAAATTAGTATTTAAGAGAAGGAAAAAACTTCGAGAACAAAACCTAAATTCAAATTACACTAAAAATAAATTGAATAGGTAACTCTACTAATCTATACTATAACACATTTATTTTGACTCAATGTTGGCCAATGGAAACAATAGGTCATTCCTTCAAGAATATGAGTAGAAAATAACCAGGAGTGAAAGGAAATGTCATTCAGTTGTGTCATTATTTCCTATCTAACCTCTTGTGCAGGAAGTACTCCCATACAAGGGTAGCATCACCCTTGTAGTGTACTACCCATTACAAAAAAGAAAAAACTAAACATCACATTCACTACAAGTAGGTTCCAATTTATTCTTAAAGGTGATGGCTTACTTCACTCTAAAGACTTTGATTCCAAAGATGTGTAATACACTTCTCTAAATGCAACAGCTCAGGAGGTATCTTTGCATTGGCCAAATACATTTCCTTTCAATTTTGTGGTACTTCCAGTTCCCCAATTCAAGTTTGACTCCTCAATGCATCATGTTGCTACTTTGAATCTCTCAAAAATCATACAATCTAATCAATGGGCTGGCATGTCTCTCATTCAAGATGAACCTTTGATAGCTTTTAAGGTAGTGCACCATGGACTAAGAAGGCAACAAACCCAAACTCTATCACACTCTTCCAAGGCTAAAACTCCAAGGCTCAAGTCATTACTCACTAGAGAAATCAATGAAAAGAAGATAATTACAAATGAAGGATGATAATTACTTCCTCATCTCAAGTTTATATACTTATATGGAATAGTTACACACCAAAATTACTAATATAGGGTAACTCAAGTTATTATGCAAAAAGTCATATAAACTATAAATCTAAAGAAATAACCAAACACATTGCAATAATCCCATGAGCATGTGGTCTTATATTGACCCAACGTCTAAGTCAAGTATTCCTTCACATGTGCTAACCTTGGACTATAGAAAATTGAATCAAAAAGGGTTATGGGTCCAAGACTTTTCAACTCTTTCCTTGCAGACAAACCCCTAGGAATAATACACTAAAATCTGAAACAATGGTGCTCACTCTTTCACTTTCCTCTAAAATAGAGTCACCTCTATCTAGGCTATGATTAACTCTAGATAATCATGACTATTATGGAAGCTTGGCTAAACTCCATATAAATAATATCTTCAAGTACTTACAATACCAAACTAAATATCCCAATAAATCATACATGCACAAATAGGTGATACAAATCAAGTATTATATTCCCTCCCATACTTTAGCACTTGTGATCCAACTTCAAAATTCGGCACTACTCTCAATACATGCAATACCAATACTCCAAAAGAAAGAAATACAATTTGCAATGAACTCAAAGTCCTTTTACTAAACTTTGGATAACATAAGAAATAAACCCAAGTGGCTTTGGGCCATAGACTTAAATACATTTTTTCTTCGACTTAAAGAGATCTAGAGACAAATTGGATTATCTAGAAATGTTCTATCACTTCCTACATCAATCACTTAAGATTCCACTCTTATCGTATCCTAATCACATGTAAGTTAATTAAGCACTTTGCATATGTCCCAAAAGGTGTCAGGTCTTCCACAAAGATATTTTGAACTTCTTACTTTGGACTTACAACTCCAAATTTCTATACAATTATAAAGCTCTATACGACTTTGAAGGCTTTCTTCCTAAAGTATTTATAACTACAAACGTCTTCAGATAAATTCTTACTCCAAATTTCATTAATTATCCAATAAATTAGACTAGAAAGCACACAAAATATAACTACAACAAATTTCCTCTAATGACTTGTCTTTGGCTAAAGGTCCTATTGTGAAAATTTACCTTTACCTTAAATTCCTAAATAAAAGGTCAGTCTGCTCCCTCTATCTGGCTATCTCTAGCAGGTAAGTAGCACAAGTCTTTATGAACTTCCTATCTTAATGCTCTTTAAGCCAAAAAACTAATTGGTACATCTTCTCTTCTTTGTATGTCACTCCCTCTCATTTTTGGACCTACAACTTGAGCTTATGGATCTTTGCCTTTGTTGCTCTTAGTTGCACTTCTTCCTCTAGCATACTTACAAAGTGATTCTTAGATTCTTGCAAATGTTGAATAACCTTTTGCTTCTCCTCCTCCAAGTGTTAAGTCTTGGTCTTCATTTCCTCTTGCATTTCCTCCAACATTTTGACTTGGTTAGACCTGTGACAACCTAATGTAGACATACTTATAGTAATTAGTAAGAATAGGTCATTCTCACAAGGATACTAGTTGGAAATGACTAAGAATGAAGTAAACACCACAATGTTGCAAAACCACAATTTATTATTATTATTTTGTATTTAACCTCTTGGGCAAGAACCACTCCTTGAAGAGTGTGGAATCACCAATTATGGTGCACTATGGCAAACACAAATAAAAGGAATCACTTTCATTCTAAGTTCTAATTGAGATTTCTCTTGAAGGGGATGGATTGGTTCATTTTGAGTACCACTCCATTCCAAAGCTGACATCATTGCAAGTGCATTTTACCTATCTATAAATCACAACTTGTAAGACTCACCTCATGTTGGCTAAATGTCTAAGGTTTTTGATTTTATGGTATTGCTCATGCGGTGAGCTTATCAATCCACTTCTTTCACAAGTTCACTCCTTTGGATCCTTCAGTGCATATCCTAATCAATGGCAAGTACGTACTTGATACTGAGCATTTGGGACCTTATTGAAAAATTTCCTCACCTTGACTCTTGCTTAGATACACTGACAACATAAAATGGAGGACATAGAACTTGCAAAGAATTCAGAGTAGTCTTCAATTATAATCCAATTATGGAAAAATGAACATAAGTGCCTTTGGTCCTTAGCCTTAAGTAATACTTTTGGCTTTGAACCAAAGGAATAAGGAGCCCAAGTGGATCTCCTAAAAATCTTAATCTGTATTTTACATCACTCACTTAATATCCTAATCCTATCTTTATCCTAATCATCTATAGGTTGATTAGGCACCTAATATATGTCAAACAAGGTGTCATATGATCTTCCTCCCTAATCTAATTTTATCTTGTAACATTTGGATATGTGACTTCAAAATCTTGTACAACCAATGGCACTCCTCAAGAAGTATACATACAGTTCCAAGTATTTACTTTATACAACTCCAAGTAACAACCAATTTACAACTCCAAGTAATAACTAAATTTGGCAGAGTGCCAATGTCCACAAAGGGCTTCCTTTAGGAGGGGTGCCTTTTGCCTAGATTTTTGGTGATGCTATGTTATGTTTGCCTCTCAAGTACCTAATTGATTGATATGTCTGGGCTTAATACCTAGCTATTTCTCAAAGGTAAGTCTGGTAGGTCTTTGTGAACTTCTTGTCAGTATGTTCTCTTAACTTCAAGGACAATAATTTCTTTCTTCTTCACAGATTTGATTCTACAACCTCTCTACTTTGAACTTTAGCTTGTGATGCTTTGGTTGTAGTGCTCAAAGTTGTACACTTGCTTTCATCTTTTCCACAAAGAAGTCCTACACCTCCTCCAACTTATGACTTACCAAGAGGCAATCTCTTTCCATCTCTTTTGTTTGAGTTTCCCACTCTACTTTCTATTTCTTCTACAAGCGGGTACTCTTTGCTTGCTTGCTCCTTTTCTCTTATAATTCCTTTGTCAAGAGATCCACTTGCAATGCCACCTCTTGACAATATTCCTACATTTGTAGTTCCAAGGTGATAAATCAATCATGACCTTCCTTCAACTCACTCCAAGTGCTCTCCAACTCTTGGCACTTGCCACAAAATCAGTCCTTGGCATCCTTCTTGTGTTGGTCAAACTCAAATTAGAGTGCATTCTAGTCACTTCACAATTTTTGGTTCTCAATAGCTTGGTGATCATGTTCATTCTTTGTGGTGGTATTGCTCTTCATTTGTCACTACTCTTCAACTCTTGATTTGTTTTTTCAGCAAGGCACTTACCTTGGTAGCCTCTTCCTTACACAAGTCTATGACCATTATTGCTTCCTCCTTGACTAGGTCTTCTTTGGCCTTTCGAGTGTAGATTTGTTTGTGCATGTTTTGGCTAAGTGTGTTGTAATCCACAATGTTAGGGCATTTGGCTTGGTACTAGGGCAGTGGCACCTCCATCAACTATAGTGCCACTCCTATGGAGTACATGAAAAATTTTGCTCCTACTTGCATTGGCATTTTCATTGACAAGGTGAACTCTACTTGGAGTTTTGTCTTCTCTCATGATAAGGGATCTGGTACATCAAAATCAATGTTGACATACTCTTCATTAGCATGATGTGTGATTTGGTCATCTTTGGGCTATAGGAATTTGGTGTCATCTTGAACTTCGAGCTAAATTTTTTTGGACATTCAAACACTTGGCTTGATCTTGACATTCTTCTACATTCACTTCTTCTTCAATGGGACTCAAGTGTGTCTATTTGAGCACTGCAACTCCTTTCATCACATCTTCTTCTTCAACATTGCACTCTTCCATTTCTTGGTTGTGCAAGTTTGGGACCAATTGGACATCCTCCCAAGTGTCTTCTTCTTCCTTGGCTGATGTTGAAGATAATACGTGTAGTGTAAAGTATACTTGTTCTTCCTCCTCATCCTCATCATTTTCTATATCCTCAACTTCTCCTTCTAAAGAAGATACCTCCACTACTTGAGTGTTGGCTCTTGGCTTCTTGGCCAAGGAAGGTTGCTTATTTGGGGTAATATTCTTCCTCTTTACAGCCAATTCTTCATCAATAGGTATGAATAAGCCTGTTCTTGTAAATTCCACATCCACCACTTTGTACTTGGTGATCAATGTTGGTCCTTGAGGTTGGGCATCAAAATAACCAACAAGACAAAAATGGGTAGGAAACTTCTTCCTTTCCTCTCTAAATATGAGGTTGGTTTCCATGTAATAATGAAAAGCAAAGGGAGCAAGGTAGATAGCACCTTGCACTTCTCAAAGTCTTGATGTAAGATCTTGGCTTGTGATCAAATATTTATGCCCAATCTACAAGTTTTCCCAAGTACGTGTAATAAAAAAATATGGCCTGGCCATTGGTCAAGTAAGTGGTATCTTTAGGTTTGAAGAGTTTCATAACCATCTCCATTATGGCTCTTTGTGTAAGGTCTTTATAATTGGCTATCTTCCACCCATTTTTTTCTTCTATTTATGGCTGGTTTATTATAGAGATGCGGGACTTAATTAGTGATGCAATCTGGAGTAAATTCTAACCATCCATATTAAGCCAAATGGAAACAAGAGAGGGATTGTAATTAAAAACCTTGTGTTAAGTCTAGTTGAAAATCATCTTGCATCCTTAGTCAAATTTGAAAAAGTTGTCTCGTCCTTCTTGTGCTTGCATCTCATCATGCATGTAAAAGACCAAAACCAAGGAGAGAAATAGGAGAATGGAAGCTCACATTGGGACACTTGAATGAGGGAAAACTCCGAATGCCTAGCATGAGCTTCGGCCTTGGTATTTATAGGTAGCATACAAGACCCTTGAAGCTTCTCAAGAAGTTTCCTTGAGCCGCTTTCTTGGAGTGCAAGCCAAGTTAACTAAGAAGCTTCTCAAGAAGCTTCCTTCTAGAAGCCGCCTACTTGGCGTGCAAGCTAAGCTAGTTAGAAGCTTCTAGAAGCTTCCTTCTAGAAGCTACCTGCTTAGGGCGCAAGTTAACTAGTTGGGAAGCTTCCTAAGAAGCTTCTTAGATGCTTCTAGAATATTCTAGGCTATTTTGTCTTATTCTCTACTTTGTAAGCCCGACTAACTTCGTCACTAAACTCCATATTGTTACATATTCCCCCGCCGCTAGTTGGTGACGTCCTCGTCGCCAGTGAAGCTTCGAATTCCTTGATGGCCATCTGTGCATTCTGGAGGTGAGAAAGAGGTTCCCATGTAGCATCATGAAGGGGATACCCTTTCCAAAGGACCTTGTACTCCGTATGTTGGTGACGGCCTCGTTGAATATGGCGACGCGCAAGGATACGATCAACTTCGTACTCCTCATGATCATTGATAGGGACAGGAAGAGGGGGAGGTTGGACTCGAGAGGAAAAGGAAGAAGGGTTAGGGACAAAGGGTTTGAACTTGGAAATATGAAAGACAAGATGGATACGCATGTGTCAAGGTAAGGCAAGACGATAAGCAACAGGAGAGATAATGTGGGTGATATCAAAGGGTCCTATCCAATTAGGAGCAAGTTTACGAACTTGGGAGGTTACTAGAGGATAGCATGACTTTATCACCAACTTCAAAGGTGAGATCACGACGATGATGGTTTGCATATTGTTTTTGGCGATTCTGAGCAACAAGGAGGTGAGATTTGGCTTGTTGGAGAGATTGGGATATAGTGATCAAGAATGTAGAAGTATGAGGAACCTGAGAGGGAGGGGGAGCAAGAAGGGAATCTGGAACAAGCGGATCTTGGCCAAAATTGAGAAAGAAGGGAGAAAATCCAATGCTTGCCTGTTTGGAATTGTTGTAGGCAAATTCTGCAGCTGCAAGACATTCATCCCAGTTGGTATGGTGGACATTGACAAAGGCCCGCAACATATCCTCCAATGTACGATTGGCGCGTTCAGTTTGTCCATCAGTTTGAGGATGATAGGCTGTGGACAAAGCAAGCTTGGTGCCGAGTATCTGGAAGAGTGCTTGCCAAAACTTCCCGGTAAATCAAGGATCATGGTCGGAGATGAGTACACGTGGCATCCCATGATGCTTGAAGACATTGTCGAAGTAGATTTGCACTAAGGTTGGAGCATCCACGGTATCACAGGTTGGTGCCAAGTGGATTTGCTTACTAAGCTTATCCACAAACACCACAATTGCGGTGTGTCCTTGTTTTGTCTTTGGCAAGGATGTGATGAGATCCAAGCTCACATGCTCCCAACGAGCGGATGGAATGGCGAGTGGTTGAAGGAGTCCACTCGGCTTCTGGTTGCTGGCCTTGTTCCGTTGGCAACTCTCACATGATCGGACAAAGTCTCGAACATCTCGTGTCATGTTGGGCCACCACCATTGGCGTTGGAGGGTGCCCAAGGTCTTGTCCACTCCCATGTGACCAGCTATTGGTAAATCATGGGCTTCTTGAAGGCGCACAAGTCGAAGATCACCTTTGGTTGGAACATAGATCTGGTCTACATGGAATAAAAGGCCTTCCTTGAAGGAGAAGGTGTTGTACTCCTTGTCGCGTGCTGTTAGACGACCGTGTACCATTTGGAAGAAGGGATCTTGCTGTAGGGCTAACCGAAACTCGTTATGAATCTTGTGATCAATTGACACCGTCGTAATTGCTGCCGCGATGAGAGGAAGAGACTTCAAATCAGGTCGTCGTGATAGAGCATCAGGGATGACATGGAACCGACCTGGTTTGTACTCAAGTTTGATGTCGAACAATTGGAGTTGCTCTTCCCATCGATGATGTTGACTCTTCATGTGCTCTAGGTGTAAGGTCTGCAACAATGGCTTGTGATCAGTTCGCATGATCACTTGTTTCCCCAAGAGATAATGCCTCCATACCTTGGTGGCATATACCATTGCAAGTTGTTCCCGATCTCGAGCGGAGTAATTTCTTTCAGCTGTATTTAGTCGGCGAGACACAAAGGCAATAGGATGTAGTCCATCTGGAAATTCTTGTTGCAACACAGCTCCAATTGCAAAGTTAGAAGCATCAAAATCAACCACACAAGGTAGTTGAGGATCATATGGTTGAAGAATGGGTCTTGAAGACACCATATGCTTTAACTTCTGGAATGCTTCTTCATGCTTGGTGGTCCATTGGAAGCTCGAGTTCTTTCCCAAGAGGTCAGTCAATGGTGCAGCCACGTGAGCATAATAGTGGATGAACCGTCGGTAAAAACTGGCCAATCCGTTGAATGCTCGTACTTGGGTAGCATCCTTTGGGGTAGGCCAATCAGTAATGGCCTTGATCTTCTCTTCTTCCATCTTGATCCCCTCTGATGAGATCTTATGACCCAAGAAGGTAACCTCCTTTTGCCAAAAAGCACACTTTGACTTCTTGCAATAAAATTTCCACTGTCGTAGTCGTCTTAGGACTTCTCGCACATGATTCATGTGTTCTGCCTCTGTCCTACTATAGATTAAGATATCATCTAAGAACACTACCACAGACTGATCCAATAGCCCCTCCAACACCCGATGCATCTGATCCATGAAGACTGCTGGAGCATTAGTGAGTCCGAAAGGTAGAACTCTCCACTCAAAATGTCCATACCTTGTACGAAAGGCAGTCTTTTTCACGTCCTCTCCTTCAATAGGAATTTGCCAATAGCCGCTACGAAGATCTAGCTTGGAAAAGTATTGTGCTCCACTTAATTGATCAAGCAAGTCATCGATCCGAGGCAAGGGATATGCATTCTTCACGGTTTGCTTATAGAGCCCACGGTAATCAATACAAAAACGAAGTCCTCCATCCTTCTTTGGAACAAATAGTACCGGTGCTCCCCAAGAAGAGGTACTATGTCATATGAAATCCTTCTCCAATAACTCTGTAAGTGTTGTTCGCAACTCCTCCAACTCCTTTGGTGAGAGCCGATAGATTGGTCTACTCACTGGAGAACTCCCTGGCAATAACTCGATCTTGAAGGGCATACCTCGATCAGAGGGTAATCCCTTTGGCAGATCATCCGAAAACACATCTGCAAACTCTTGAACTATCCGATCAACCGTCGCTTGATGCGGCACTTGGCCCTCCTCAGATTGTTCTTGTGCAATCGGCTTGATCCACACTGCGAATACAGACTTATCTTCCTCCAAAGCTTGCTCTATGGCTACTTCATTAACAAACTTCCCTTCTAGGGACTCATCTCTCTTCCGAGCTTGCTCCATGGTTGCCTTCCTGGCAAACTTCCCATCTTGGGACTCATCTCCTTTCTAGATTCGCTCTATGGCTACCTTCTCGACAAACTTCCCATCTTGGGACTGACTATTCTTAGGTGTCTTACTCAGAGGTGCCAGACAACCTAATCGGAAATTCCTATCTTGGTGTTGTACTTGAATTTGGTGTCGGGTCCAATCAATTGAACCTTATGACATTCAAGCCAAGGTAGACCCAGAATGATATCATAGTGTAGAGGTGCCACTACAAACCTCATACACTCCAAATACTCCTTCCCAATCTTGAAGGTAACAGGATGCAAGGTGCGGAATGCAGAACCCTTTCTACCATCCGCCATCATCAAACTACTTCCAATCACTGGCTTGATAGGAATACCCAATTCCTTTGCTACTTGCATAGACATGCAATTCTCTGAACTTCCAAAATCAACCAAAATTCTACAACCCCGATTAGATATCATACCTTGCAAGTGAAGCAAACTTGCATAGGTCGAGCCTTCAATCCCATTGGAACTAATCAAGCTCCTACTAGGCGGCTCGAAATCTCCTACTGGGATTCCTCATTTCCCTGATCATTCCGCTCCACAACCTCCACTTGGGCAACTTGTTGAGGTCGTCCATTCTTGAGTGGACATTTAGCAATGCGATGCCCCAATTGGCGACAATAAAAACAACCTCCATTTTGTCGTAATCTTTCTTTATCTGCTGTGCCAAGTGGTCTTCGTTGGATAGCATCAATCTCCATTGGTACCGGTTCTTCCACTCGTGGTACTGGTGGGTTTTGTGTAGGTCGAGGTCAAGACCAAGTTGTCGTAATTAAGGAATCAAAACGCTCAGCCAATTGCATGGCTTGTTCTACATTCTGTGGCTCTCGCATGGTCACCTCCAATCAAGTTCGTGACTTCAATCCTCGCACAAATCGATCCAGAACTTCACCTTCTTGGATATCTAGAATTTGCATGATGATATTCTGAAATTGTGTGATGTAGCTTCTCATTGAGCCAATCTGCCTCAACTCCGCCAATTTATCTCGTGCAGCTTGGGTGGCATTTATAGTCTGAAATCGACCAAGTATTGCATCTTTGAATTCTGCCCATGTAAAAATTGGTGTAACAATTTGTCGTTCAGCTCTTTCTACTCGGAATCGCCACCAAAGTTTTGCCACTCTATCCAATTGGCTAGAAGCCAAGAGAATTTGTTTCCGCTCGTCTTGAAGATTGGTGGCTTCAAAGTAACGTTCACAGTCAAACACAAAATTCTCCACTGTGCTTGGAAGATTCTTGCCTTCAAACACCTTGGGTTTTGGAAATCGAATGCGATCTTCTCCATCTCGAACTGGCGCTCTGTCTATCTGTTCTTGTCGTTGCTGGTCTAGTTCATCCAACAATCGAGTAAGATGCTCGATTTGTTGTTGCATTGCAAGGATAACATCCGGTATTGCCGCCATCGCTACTACTCTATTCCACTACCTGCAATTTATCTAGTTGATTAACACGTAGATACAACACGTCCACCGTTCTCCATAAGTTACAACTGGAAGTATCAAGGGTTCCTCTAACACGGTGATCATATGTAGAAAATCCTGCCCAAAGCGTGAGGTGATGAATTGTGTGAAACGATGCTTTGGTAATATTTGGACATGAAAGTCCCAATGGTTTGGCGGAAGTGGATTTGGTGGTCCATAAATTCCATCCATCCCATTCCTGCTCTGATACCAATGTAAAAGACCAAAACCGAGGAGAGAAATAAGAGAATGGAAGCTCACATTGGGACACTTGAATGAGTGAAAACTCCAAATGCCTAGCATGAGCTTCGGCCTTGGTATTTATAGGTAGCATACAAGACCCTTGAAGCTTCTCAAGAAGTTTACTTGAGCCGCTTTCTTGGAGTGCAAGCCAAGTTAACTAGGAAGCTTCTCAAGAAGCTTCCTTCTAGAAGCCGCCTACTTGGCGTGCAAGCTAAGCTAGTTAGAAGCTTCTAGAAGCTTCCTTCTAGAAGCTACCTGCTTAGGGCGCAAGTTAACTAGTTGGGAAGCTTCCTAAGAAGCTTCTTAGATGCTTCTAGAATATTCTAGGCTATTTTGTCTTATTCTCTACTTTGTAAGCCCGACTAACTTCGTCACTAAACTCCATATTGTTACAATGCACATTAGGCAAGTTGGAAGGGTTTGACATGTAAGGCAAGTTGGAATGGTTCAAAATGTCACCTAGTGAGTTGGAATAGTTTTTTAATCTTTGAAGGTGTTAGAATTAGTGAGTAAACATGTTGCCTATTGCACAACAATCCCAACACAAGATAGTAATAGAGGTTGCAAGGGCAAATTGAAATCAAAATCTGGATTTGATTCTTACACCTTGGAAATATGGATGAACTCCTATTCCTTGTCCTCCTCTATTCTGCCATCTAAATTTTCTCCCCTCTTTCATCTACCCATTCAATTTCAAGAATTACTTGAGAAGATGATTGCATCTATCCCACTTCCCTGTTTGAATGCAACAAGCAAAGGCTTAAATGGTGTTTTTGTTCAAGCAAATAGCAAAGGTGGGTTGGGGTTACATTCCATGCACCAATTAGTAGCTAAAAAAAACAAGAAAGAGCAAAGATGACCAATTTAGGATGGCTTATCACCACTACTCGCAAATACTCAAATATTTGGAAGATCTGAAGCACTTTAGTCAGATCTAGAGTTTAATTAGATCTATGGATCTAATTAAACTCTAGTCAATAAAGGCACCACATTTAATGACATGACCACTAACTTGGTTTGGCATGAGAGAGGATTTCCACCCCCTATGAATGGTGATAAACTTTTCAAAAAATGGGCATGATACTTGAAATCATACAAAGATACTCAAGAATGGAAAAACAATTACACATAGAAGGTCTCACCATTAAACACTTGAAACAAGGATGGAGAAAAATTAAGGATAAACTCAATCATCTTTATCCATTTTTTGAAAGAATGGATTTAATGTTGGGAGTAGAGCCAATATATCTCCCCCTACATTGGTTAGTATTGGTGGTATTGAGGAGGAAGTTGAGTTCATGGATGGAACATGCCTTGTTGTTACACCACAAGATGTTGACAACAAAATGGGAGAAAATCCTCTTGAAGAGTGAATTCCAATTAGCATCATGAGCACCCAAGGGCCCTTGGATGATTCTATAAATTGCATGTGTACATTTGGAAATTGTGAATGTGGGTCATTGGGAGTTTTGGACAAGGGAGTTGTAGACAAGGATGATAGTCCATGTTTGACAAGAGAAAAAGCCAAGCAACACTCCCGCACTCCATGAGCAGAAGAGATCACTCAAGAGAAAATGGAGCACAAAGAGTGATAAGAGTAGAGGAGAATCAAAGAGCAATAGTAAAAGAAGATCAAAGAGAAGGGGAGAATCAAGAGTTTCATAGTGAAGAGAAAACTAGAGATGCATCCAAGGAGAAAGAAGAGCAGAAGAATGTTGAAGAAACATCTAACAAGAAGGAAATCAACTCTCAAAAGAGAAAAATGAACTCAAAGCTCCCAAGATGGCCCCCACCCTTACACATGCTCTAGCTTCACTTTTCCCAGAGCTAGCATCTCATAGCAGATTGAGAAATGAATTAGTAGAATCTATGGAGAGATGTAAAATAGCATAAATTGAAGTGGTAGATCTAAAGAAACACAAGAGAGAAGTAGAGTTCAAGAAGATCTTAAAGGTGGAGAAAAAAAGGTCCAAAGCAAGAAATTATCAATGAAGAAGAGTGAGGCCAAATCAAAATGGTTCCATGCCATGACACTTGAACTAGCTCTTGTAGGAAAATCTCTATAGGAGATTAAATGTATTATTACCATGTTATCCAATATAGATTCAAACAACTATGGTGGCTCTAGTAACAATTATAGTGTGGATGCCAAGTTCCATTTACCTAATTATACTCCCAATTTAGCTCCTTATGCTAGTTGGAAGAAGAGTGAAGAATACTCAAGAGTTGGAAGTATAGTTAAGAGCCCTAGTATGCTCACCTTGTGCTTGTTGGAAGGAGAGTGAGGAATAGGCACAAGTTTGAAAGTTCAATAAAGAGCTCTAGTATGCTTGGGGATCTTCCAATGTAAACTTATGTTATATATAAAGTTTACTAATTTGTGTTGTGTATTCAAGATATCCCATGTATATTCCTTGGTAATGATTATGTCCATGTGAATCATTGGGTAGTTATTTTGCTGCAAAATTCACCCATTTGTACATGCATAACATATCTGATTATGATATGAGAATTGTAGAATATGAGAACTGCAAAATTCACCCATGCAAAACATATTTGATTTCTGAAGCAACCTTCTTGTGCCAATTTAAGCTATAAAAGTACAAACTACCAACTATTGAAGGCACCCTTGTCTAACACTCACGTTCAACAATTTTTAAATCTTGTCATTTAATACACAAAGCACCAATTTGTGTTTGTGCTACTTAAGTAAAACCAACGCATTTCTTTTTGTGCCACTAACCTAAAACTTGGTTTGTATGGATGTACATGCAAACCACACACAAGTTTAGGTTGATCACATTCCACCCATTTATGTGTGAAGATGCTATAAACTCTCCATCTTAGTGTTGATTAGAAGAATATAAAGCATAGGAGATTGATCTACACATTTCTTAACCAACAATGTCCATCAAAACCCAATGGTTAAAAAATCAATATTGCAAGTTTGAAAGAGAGATATACAAACAAGAAAATTATATACAATACACAAAAAAAGGAAGGCAAAAAGTGTGGACAATATAAAAAATCACTAAATGCTAGGCCTAAGGTCTATTGTGCATATCTTTCCATGGCATTGTGTAATCACCAATATAAGGTAGGTCTAATTAAAAAAAGAACTAGAGCACCACATCTATCTCCTCTCCCAAGCATGCATTGGATGCTCACTAAATGCTTCTCCTAAAAGCTCATAAGAGTAAGAACTATAATTCCTCAATCTATTATTGGTCCATTGCTCCTCTAAGAACCTAATGGCTAGAGCCATGGAAGCCTTAATGAGGTGTATGAAGTGCTAAGGGTATCCCTCAACAAAAATTGTGGAAGATGTATAGCTCCATGAAGATTTTTCTTGCAATAACAAAGAGCCACAAATAATATATCTCTGATAGATAAATGTAATGAGGTAAAAGTACTATATGGTCTAACCATAAAACCTCTAAACTCATCAATATCAATTTTTCTAAGCAAATCATGCCATCAGATGTGAACTGGTGTGAACTCCTACCAATAGGTGACCAAGCTCCCACATAGAATGCAATAGGATCTCCACACCCCACTTTGGACCACTGGTCCATATGATCATCTCAAACTGTGTGATACAATATTCCATAACTCTCTAATGTCGGGCTGTAGAATATACTATGAAGTACTACTCATGGTAAAATAGTATTATCTCCTCCTCATTTTTTCATAACATCACTCCAAGAAATAAGGTCTATTAAGATCTCTCACAATTGCTATACAACTCAAATCTAACATTAGAGTCTTCATCCTCAAATCAATATGGAAAATGATAAAAGGAATGAATGATCTAGATAAACTCATTTGCTCTCTCAAACAAGTGAGTCTTTATACCTCATCATTCAAAGGTGCTTTTTCCCCCTAAAGCCATAAGCACTTGCGGTAAGTACCTTGAAAACTCAAAGGAGTGCAATATCATCCCCAGTGGAAGGTCTCCAAGATACAATATCCTCTCTTAAATGCAAATAAGGCTCCTCTCTTGGGCCACCTGCAAGAGTCAACCAAGTTTGATTGGATCAAGTGGCTTGCAAAGACAATGCACTTCCATCCGATGTAGGAGTGGTCTCTCTAGCATGATGCACTCCAGATGAAGAACCTAAAATTTGTGGTGGTGGTGGTGTTGTAGTAGAGGTTCTACTAACCGCTAGCCAGTAGTACTCTCCACAATATGTAGATGCATATTTTGCTTTGCTGTTCTACTCTCTCTCAAACAAAAGGTGCTCCTTCCTCTATGCAAGTATACTCTCATGCTTAGCTAGCCTACTCTCCCTCTCACTCAAAAGGTGCTCCTCTAGCCCAATATGCTCCTCTCTCTTTCTTAGTCTCTTCTCATGAGAAGCCAATCCACTCTCATCCATAATGCATATGTGCTCCTCTCTAGGGATATTGAAAAGTGATGACAAAGGGGGTGGCTCAACTCTCACTCTTTATGGACTATATGGATGATCATCAAACACATGGGTACTAGCTTTTGGTACATCAACACTTTGAGATGCATATGGAGGATCATGAGAAGTGTGATCATGAAGGTGCTCATAGGAATTGGGTCTTCTAACATCATAAGGGTGACATGTACATAATTTTTCAAACCCTTTCAATCCAACAAACAAACCCATGTATTACTAATCCATGATAATCCATTAAGTGTTATCCACAAGTTTCCACTTATAACAATCAAAACACTGTACATAAAAATCAGAAATATACAAATATGTGCATAGGGCTAGCTAACCCATGCTCAAAAGATGCACTCAAATAATACAAAACTCTCACTCACCTAGTTGCTTATTTGGTGAAATCTCTCCTTCCTCTGCCCACTTGTAAATATATACCTCCTCCTTTGCACCTCCAATGCTATATACAATCTCATCCTCACCAAGAAATCTACTCTCCATGAACAAATGTGTGAGAACTTATCCCACATGAGTCACACAAAAGTGTCTACCATATGGGTACCCTTGCTACCTCAGGACTACAACAACCTCCACCTCAATATCCAACAACATAAGCTTGGCCCAAGCATAGTCCATTAGAGTAGATTGTTCTTTCTTACTCTTCGTAATGAGAATGATGTTCCATGCACAACCTTAGGACACTGTGTTGGAGTAAGCTTTGAACACACAAGAGCTTAATGAAGGATATGTACATTGCTTACCTAAATATCTCCTAGCTATCCTATCTCTCACAAGAAACCAATCATCCACCATGCTCTATAAAATTGTCTTCCTCCTCTTTGTAGTACCCATTGACAAACAAAATGCATGGTGAATCATAATTATGGTGAGAACAAAATCTCTCCTTCAAACTATCCTCCTATGAGTGTCTCTCCCATTGTGCACAAACTCTATGCAATGTTACCTACAAACATATCAACACACAAATATGTCAATATTTGCCATCTCCATATTGCAAATTCCAAATTCCATGTACTAATTTGATGTCAAAACCTAAATTCCATTCCTGGGTTGTGCAAAACTTCACTACAATCATGAAAAAAGAGCATGGAAATTGTGCAAATCTAAACATGATGGCCATGTTTAGGTTTTCTTGTTGCATGGCTTGTGTGCTTGATACTCAAGTTCATAATTTGCAATTTCACTCAAATTTAGGATTTGGCATTTAGAATTGGGCAATCAAATTTAGAGAAATTTTATTATCACTTACTTGCAATTTTTAATACTAAATGCAACTGTTATTTTCAATCCAAGGGTATCTAAATCAATTTCTAGAATGGCCTCCGTTGCTTCTTGGATTTGACCTTCATCCAACCAACACCGCTTCACATATGGCATGTAATCAAAAATTATATGGAACCTGATCAGCCATGGTCTTTTGGACATCTCTTCCATATGTTCCATTTCAATTTCTCTCTTGAACTCCTCAATTGCCATCTCACTTCACCTCTGCAAAATGCTCTTAGTCTCTCTTCTTGATTCCTTCACCTCATCTTCTTTCCTTGAAATGCTTGCTCCTTTTCCGATTCCCTCATCCATCCTTTCTCCTCTCTATGCAAACCTCTCTCTCTTATGCAAAATGCTCATGGTTTGCAAACACAAATTAATGGCTTTGGCTCTCTACAAATAGCTTTTTGTCCTCCTTTGTTCCTCTCTTTGCTAAATGTCCTCTCTTCCCTTCCTCTCTTTGAACAATGTACTTCCTTTGTGTTTCCCTCTTCTAGTTTCCCTCAATTTCAAATTTGTACTCCTTGTTTCTCTCTCCCCAATTTCTATCAATTTGAAATTTGTACTCTCTTTGTCCTCTTTGAAAAATTACCTTCATCTTTCCCTCTTCCCTATTTCTCTTGAATTTATCTTCCCTCTCAACTATTCTATGCAATCTACATCTCTCAAATACCTCAAGCTCTCTCCCAAATTTCCTGAAACTCTCTAGATTTTGGCCCGTACTCTTCATCTCCTCCTTAGTTCTCCCCCACTTTTCTTCCTCTTTTCCATCAATGTACATTAGCTTCTCTTATCTTCATGACCTTTCAACCACAATTGACATTGAAATTATATTTTTTTTCTCCATCTAATCATTTGGACATTTCCTAAAATCCCCTTAAGTATATATTTTTCCCATCCAACCATTAAAATATTTCATAAACTCCCTATACTCTAGACATCATACGTTCCTAAATTACTCACCCATTGCGCTAGAGTTCATGTATTCTTGACTTACCTTCTTATTTCCTCACTAGTTGCTTCTACCAAAATACTCACCTTGTGCATTCCATGCCACCTATGCATATGCCCATGCATCCATTGCAACCACATTAGGTTTACCATGCCAATGTAACAAAGCCAAGTGTATACACAATTTAACCAAGCCCAAGTGTAATATTATTCATTCCAAGTACATCAAACATACTCAAAGTACATCAAGTAGTGTTTGTTGAATTATAACATACTCAAATTAAATCAAATAGAGTTGGTTGAACCATAACATACTCAAAGTACATCAAATAGAGTTGGTTGAATCATAACATACTCAAAAGTCCATCAAAGGTATCAATGATATTACATTGATTAGGAGGTCATAAAATATTACATTGTTTGGGACTGCAAATAGGCCAAAAAATTTTGCATTACATAATTTCTTGTTTCTTCTCTCTTCTCTCAATGATACTTTGAGGCTACTTGGTCCACACTTTGCTCTTCATTTTTTATATCTAAATCTGAATCTGAATCATCAAAGTTTTCCTCTACCCTATTATCTGCCCGGTTACTCAAAAATTTACAAAGAATAACACACATTATCATCTACCTTAATAGATCCTCATTTCTTGGGATCATTTAGTTAGACTCTTATTTCCTTTGAGAAAATGCCTTCTAGCTTTTAGAATTCCAATACAATGCTACTCTAGCATGGGCCAAAGACGTTAAAATTAGCTTTGTTGGGTGTTCAGGCTTGTTTGAAGGAAGGAACTAAATGTCTCAAGGGAATGTAACCTAAATCCCCTAATAGAAATTGATGGTTCTCAAACAAGGTACACTTGCCTCTTGTATTAAAATTTGTCCATGAATGTGATTCTTTTATACATGCCATGTCATGTTAAGATCACAACATTCCTACGTTGACAATTCACACAATTAAAAGTTGGATCAATACTTGTTTGCACCCTACAATAACAAATATTACCACTCCACACATCAACTAATAGTAATTCTTATCCCCAACAAAATGAGTAACCTATCTCTTGTCGTTGCATAAGACTTGACCATTAATAGAATAAAGTCCCTTTTGACAAAAATATATCTCCATGTCCGCTTTGGATCATTGTGACAATCTGAATAAAGTGCCAACCCACTAAACCCATAAAAATAACATCTATTCTTGACCTCACCCTAGATCTGGCCATTTTACCTCCTTGCCCAAGATAGAAATAATTGCAATCATTACTTGTTTTATAAACACATTGGTAAAACCTACACTAATCCCTCATAGGTTTAAACCTCTTGCCACACTTGCCCCGTTGCCATGATGACCAAACTTGTCAACAGCAAGGGCAACCTCCATCCACATGGAAGTTTGGTTCTAGAGGTATTTCTAAATACTCCACAATGTTTTACAACATTTACTAAAGCTTGTAATGATAATAAATCCATTCTAGTAAGCTGTCTAAATGCTCAAGCATCCAATCCACAAAAAGATTTCAATACAAACCCATTGCTCTTGCTCTGAGTACATTGTACTCTATCTTGGAGATAATGGGATTCTAATGCATAATTCAACCTTCTCTTGAGTACCCTAATAGAATTCTATTCATCATTTGAGCTCCATTCATTCCATTCAAGCAACTCCTTGAGATTCTCACTCTCCATTTCAGTCCTCAAAATCAATTGGATTGATGTTCCAATTTTATGCAGAAGAACAATGCAAGCGCTTGTGCAAGGCATCCCGTTGGCTTAGATCCAACTATAATGTTGTGATGATAAATCCAACTATAACCCAATTTGATGATAGAAAAGTAGGGTATTGAGTGAATTGTAGTGTATTGTGAGAAGGAGCAAAGAGCAAGGGGAGCTCCATTTAGATGGTAGAAATTGCTCTCATACGGTGTGGGTTATCAAGAGGAGGAGCAAAGAGCAAGGTGAGCTAAGTTTAGACAGTAGAAATTGCACTCATAGGGTGTGGGTTATCAAGAGGAGGAGCAAAGAGCAAGTGGAGCTTAGAAGTGAATGATAGGAAGGGAACATGGGGAGGTGCATACAATGAGAGCAAGTGTGAGCAAGTATGGTAGTGGTGTTTGCCTTGTTAGATTAAAAATGAGATCATGCAAATACAAGCTTGTAATTAGCTTTAGCTTTAGCTTTAGCTTAATGAATGTCATTAGGGAGAACTAAAATTCAAAATCAAGCGAGATTAATATTTACGGATATGCTTGAAACGAGCTATCCTATATAACTCTACTGGTCAAGATTTCAAATCCCCATATAACTTTTACAACCATTGCTATTACCTCTCGGCACAACTTTTTGATTCCTGGTTTTACTATCCATAAAAGTTATACAGGTTATCCATAACAACCTTTATAGTATCTTACTGATCCATAAAAGTTATCCAGGTTACCCATAACAACCTTTATAGAATCTTTCTGATATTGGAGAAAGTTAAATTTGAAAACGCTATATTTGAAACCCCCTATAATGTGTTGGGGTCCTCTAAATTTACGAAGTGAACATAATGTGACAAGTAATACTTTACGGTACTTAATCCTTTCAACATCTTTTCAACCAATTATTCTGTCTCTAATTGTCAAGGAATTATGTAGTTAATAACATTACTTATTCTCTTGTAATTTCTTATGAAAGTTCAGTAACCGATTCTTATAATCCTGTGCACTTCCATTTGATCTCAATGAGATACCGTTCCTTAATAACTTCACTTTTGTAACATCCCCCTGAAATATGTAATCAAAACCCCATTTCTCGAGGATTTATGCAAACTATAATAGCAGGAGAAGAAATGTACCACGAGTTGCCAAGATGTGTTCAAAGGACCACATGTTCAAAGGACCCACCCTAAACCCCACCCTAAACCACCGGGGCCCGTAATTTCACACGAATGCTTACTGTGCAGAGTCCCGGGTCCTGCCACTTGCCCTATAATACGACATTATTCAGGGTTCAATATCTGAACTAATCTGCAGTTTCGTGGTGAACAGTTTTCCAGTGCATCTCATAACAACATCCAAGTGCATTGAGCGTGTCCGTAGCTTTAGAATTTGCATTGTCAATGCAACACTAGTTTAAGTTAGGAACACATTCCAGACTGAATGTCGTTGTGTGATTCATCCGACTTCGTGACTCATCCGACTTCGTGACTCATCAAATATGCAACCCAGTACAAGGTGGAAAACTCGGACTGCACTAAGCAAGTCTCTGGACGCAAGTTGCCACCGATGATCCAAACGAAGATGACCCCTTTTCGTGCTAGATGGCCAAGCTTTGACCATATGGCACGAAGGGGATGGTCAAGCTTGACACGTCCCACCAGAAAACGAGGCCCACCAGGCGGGTGACTTCCTACAGATCAGAGCCAGGGCAGGAGGTACTCAAAACAGCAAATCCAGATTCGGACACCGGAAGACAATAAGTTGGGATTCAAAAGTAGAAAACTCTCTGAACATATCGTAGCAAACTGCGTGGTGATCGATGTTAGAAGAAATTTGAATTTCCTACCTGCATTATGAAGAACCTTCTCATCGTACTGGCTCTCCTGTCTACTTTGACGTTAGGATGTTTCACGGATCATGTGCAGGTATTGCCATCACTGAAAATTTACACACGTCGTTGATTTTGTTGAGTCTGAACTCGAATTGGAAATTGCGTGGTGGTTGAAATTAAATAGCAAGTTCCTTCTGCAGAGAAAATTGCGCGTGCTGTGAATCGTAAGCAGGAGCGCTGGTGTAGCTCCTCCAAGTCAACCTGAAATGAAATTGAATTTGTACTGTCGCGTGTCCCGACTTTCTACGATGGGTGATACCGCGAGTTGAGCCGTTTGGATAAGTTTGGATAGTTTGGAGGACCTGCGGTGTGCAATTGTGAACGTACTTGAGCACCCATGTTGTACAGTTGGCTTGAGCTTTATTTGATAAATTTTCTCGTCGCGCACAGTGTCGAGATATCGAGTTGTACACCGATGATGGGGTCATTCCAGCTTCAGGGAATAATATCAAACAATCGCCTTATATATACCCACAGGTAGAGCAACTTCTTTGGGTCCTTCAGCTTCTGTGCTGTGGTTCATGACAGCTTTGTGATACTGTAAGTTCTTCTGTGATTTCTTTTGATTATTGTGAAATTCCTCAGTAAAATACTAACCAGGGCTTCTGGAAACGGTGTCAATTGGGCAATAAGATTCTTGAACCCATTCGCGAAGGTGGCAATGACGTATTGCTTGTCTTCATGTCTGGAGCATTAATTCTTGGGAAAAGATACGTTTCACTTTGTGAGACGATCCAGACGACTTCAGACTTGAGGCTTTGGATTGCAATATTTGAGAAGCTCGAAAATGCAACGATTCCTGCGCTCGAGTCGTCCTTGGATGATATACTTATCAAAGTGGAAAAGCTCGGATTTCGTTCAAAGGACAGTACACTGTTCATAGGTGGTCACAGGTATTTAGCCCACCCTGTTGTTCGGGAAACGTTGCATAGAAAATCTTCCGCCAGCCAGCCTTCAAAGTCTGCTTCATGGAACCTTCCTATCAAAACACATACCACATTGTTTTCTGGTACTCCTCACCGTTCTGCAAATTTCAAAAAATAAAGTATGGACTCATGCACAAGTGCTCCTGCATTGTCAAAATTCTGCCGAAATTCCGCTTTGTTTTAAACTTTGTAGTTTTTGTTGTGCAGTTTTGGAGCTCTTTTGGGCTGGGAGATTGCACGCAAGCGCGCACATGCCTTCATTCAAATAGGAATGTGCTTTTGCGGAACAATTGCAACTGACTTGGTTGAGCACCCTCAGCCTGTACTCTCTGTTGCGGGAGATCGTGATGGGCTGACTACCTATCAAGCATACGCTTCAGATACCTTGAAGATAGCAAAGGTCGAAAGCGAACTGACGAAACTTAACACCTACTTTGTGAAGCCTGTAGTGATTGTCCCTGGGATGAATCATGCACAGTGCTATGATGGCGCAGAACAATTTCAGGACATGAAGGCAGAAATCGGTTTGGAGCAGGCTCACAGGGAGATCGCCAACGTCACAGCCGCGTTTCTAAGTTTGAGCTTGAAATTCGAAATCTTATCCATGAATGTGAAGCGTGTGAATTATGGGGAGATTTTACGGGCTGCGGTGGATAGAAATCGGGAGAGGCATCTCACGTTTGCCAAAGCACTTGAAAATCAACACCTTGGTGCAGACCAGCTGCAGGTTCACCTTGCAGGCAGCGGTTTATTGGCTGTTGACAAAGTGAAGGTGATTCAACACGAGTTTGTTGACAATTTCAACTTTTCCAAGCCCTACAGTTCACTTGATCGCCTTATCATTCAGATTTACATGCATGGAGTAGACAGTAAAAAAGTTCTCAAAAACATGTGGGTGAAATTTAGAAGCCGAGAAGGTCTGTTAGAGGAATTTTGCAGAGAGAGGCCTGATGATTGTGATGTTATCCGTGGAGACAGTCACATTGCCACCGCAAAAGAGTTCAACGAGCAAGCCTTTAGTAAAGCTCTCAGTACAGTCACTGAAGAAGCGAGAAACAAATACTTCCGACATGGCAGGCAGCTCCGGTTCCTGGATGACCTTCAGCTGGAGAACAAGAGCAGTTGGGATTCCAGCGATCTCTCTATTTTGCCTGTCAACGACAACTCAGACTTGTCGGAAGTTCAGTCTCCTGTTTTTAAGTCGTCCAGGAGTGGTGGTATGCATTTCATGAAGTTATTGACTGTAGGCAGGGCTATGGGTTGGATCTACCAAGATAGCTTTGAACACTATACAAAATAGGTTCTTACGGAAGGTAAAATGCATCAACCAGTTTTCCAGGAGAGTTCAAGTTGGACCCCTTAAGCTCGTAGTTATCTGTTCCGTTTCTTCATGATCAACTGAATACATTTCTGGGCCTTTGTTGTTCTTCTATTGATATTCACATTATCTGCTGACGTAATAAAAATTTATCAATTTATATCCTGAACAAACTTATCTATTTCTATCTAATGTTTATCATAAATCCTGTCCAACTCTTCTTGATTTCTATACATTATTGAGATAATATGTCAAACTTCACTGACCTTTTATGATTCTCTAACTCCTTGATCTTACCAGACCTATTTCATCCTATCTTTGCTACTCTATTGCTAGTTCATGATTATCCTCGTCCAAGGTTTTTCTCTTGATAATATAGTGTAATATTTAAACTCCTCATGACTTGCTCTTGTCTTGCGTCAGAATGGGAAGATCATCTCGAGCAGTTTTGAGCATCTTTGCTCTTAGTCTTAGTTTTTGTCTTCTTCTTCCATCCCTTTTTCTAAAGGAATCTTTCTTCAATCTTGTTCACTCTAGTGCATATTTGTTCTACTCTGGTTAAGTATGATATCCTCTTTAGTTCATTATCTTTATATCTATGGTACATTGTGACAAATTTTCTTCCTTCAGTTAGGTCAGTATATAGAATAAAGAACACCTTTGGTTTTAAAATTTCCTGTATAATGCTGAATTGATACTCAAAAGCTCAGGGAAACTAATTATTAGATATTTTCAAATTTTCAAGTTCAAACAATACTATTTATATATGAGATTTATTTTTTCATATAAAACACATTGCAATCCAGGTCTTCAAAAAATAGCCTCCACATCAAGTTTTTTAGCAATCATTACAGAAATTCACAATGGAGATTTCTTCACTTCACATGACAAAAAAACATTCACTCCTTCCAATGACCAAAAACATTCTCTATTCAAACATTAAAAATATATTCAAACATCCTACGAGAGTGAAATTTCAAAAATGTTTATCGTAATATATTTTACCATAAAGCATGTTGACTTCTTTTCATTAACATCTCTCGTACCACTATGATGTACCGATAAGATTCTCTCTGACTAGAATAGATAAGATTCTTTCTCCTCGTTCTTTTGTATGATTAGGTCATTGCACTTGTTCTTATAATTATCTAAAATATAATCTATACTTCAATTGGATATATATTTCAAACATATATGACTGATATATTTAATGTATTTCTATATATATGATTAGTACATTGCAAATATTTCTATACTTAATATCCCAAAAAATTGAGGCCTTTTTACACGATTCTTACACTTGGTGGAAAAACTTGTCATATATATGTACTTAATCAATAGCAAAAGAAGCATTTTTCTTTGATGAAGACAATCTGTATCTTGATTATACTTTCAAGTAGAAAATAAAATGTTCTAGTATAAAACCATTAAAAAAATATTAATTCTTGTTCATAAATATTAACTATTAGAAACTAGAATCTAGAAAAAAAATCTAGGATTTAATATTCAAGTTTTGAATCAAGTTCTTCAACTCCTATTCATATTTTATTTTATTTTAATATATTAAATTTTAATAAAATAAACTTATGTATTTTGAGATCTTAAGAAAAATAGAAATAACACTTGTAATTAGTATGTTTCTCAACCTAGTTGCAAATTTTTGTATGTTATTGATTGAATTGATCCATAATAAAAGAAGTGAAATGATACCTAATAAAGATAAATATATCCACGCATATTTACAACCAATATTGAAAATATAATACTCAATAAGCATCCAATCTTAGAGAAAATATGTTAAAAAATCATTTTTTCAATAAAAATTTGTGAAATACTAATTTACTAACACTAACTGGTAATGCTACCAATTTTCCATTGGTATTATTATGAACAATAAGTAAGTTACCAAATTGAGGAAAACCTATAAAATGCCACCAAAAACTGGATTTGTGAATAAATGTACAAACTTATGAAGGCTAAACATAAGTCTAAGTAGATCAAATAGTTTTATAATGATTGCTTTAGTAAACTAGACTTGTATTCAAGAGAACAAGTAGGGAGAATGAAAGAACTGATATTATAATGAATTGAACTTTAAATGCAAGAGATGGCACAAAGAACTATTATTCCAACTTCATGTTAAATAAAAGCTTAGTTCTTAGTAAGACTTAAATGTTAACTTCCTAGCCAAGTTACTCAATCCCTAATAAATACTTTACCTCCAAAGAAGATTCTTTGATACTTAATTAGCCTTCTCAATCCCAATGAATATTTCTATGTCCTTTTAAACATTCATTTATGAAACTTCATATGAATTTCTTAAAGTATCCTTTGAATTTTCTCAATAATTTATATACCAACTTTTATTGAACTATTATGGAAAAATTCTCTAATATTACACATTTTATTCTTTGACCCAAGGGAGTAGTTATTGTTTTCTTTGGATTCAAATGCTTGCATGGTAGTAATATGAAAATGATAAAGGTGTTAACATGTAACATTGTGATGTGTAACTCATAAATACTCCATGTATTTATGATGTCTACAGTAAATTCTAAGATTTTTGTGGTTTTGATAAATTTCATACTTCTCATGATTCTCAATGGTGATTTGAATTGAAGGAAGTTAAACTTGGTTAAGTGAAGAATATGGGTCAAAAATAAAATGTTTCATTTCAAAACGTGAAACATACTATGAAAAGAAAAGATGATGGAGAAGATCAAATTGATAAGCAATAAGAAAGATAACTTTGAAGATAGAGAAGTGACCAATCTAATCATGAGTGAATTTGCAAATTTGAGTATCAAGGGATAAGTGAAGAATATTACAACTAAAGAGCATAAATTTATTGCAAATATATAAAAGAAAGATCATAACAAGACAAATAAAAATATTGATTTTTAATATTTATGGATAGTAAGTAGATAAACTCTGATTTCTAATAAGAGAGAAGAAAAGGCGGACAAGAAGATGGAAAGTGAACAACTATTATGAACAAAGGCCTTTGCTATAATCAACCAAGAAAGGAGAGAGTCTAGATCTCTCCTGCTTTGGGTTCCTGTAAACAAAATCTACAGTAGAGGAGAGTATATCTAATTATTGTAGTACACATTCACTAATAAAAAAATCTGAAGTTTGTCTTCTAGGGAGCATTTTATATGTCTAATTTGATCTTGTATTTAAGCATGGAACACATAATATACGACAAATTTGGTACCTAGAATCTTGAACTATACTTTCCAAAACTTGCTTATGATGTATAAATTGTAATCTAATATGAGTCTCTTTGGAAAACATTTAATGTCAAAGTAGATTAAGGTGTACCTATTATGTAAATTATAAGTAGATTTTTTGACTCAATTTATCAAAAGCACAATAGTTACATTGTAACTACATTAGAATAATTTATTTTTAAGTGTTAAATGAGTGATGCAATGAAATTTAAGCTCTTATACTCTTTTAAGTGAGGTAAGGATTAGGAACGGTTGAGAAGACAAAAGGTTTTAGATTCAAAGCCTTATTCCTTTGCTAAATTTCACATAAATACACAAATGCATAAAAATCTTGAACCATATTTGGCCAGCAAAAAAGAGTGTTGAAGAAGATGAGTAATCTTATATCCTCTAAGATTACTTTAGATAGTGAGATCATGTACTTCTTGCAATTGAGCCTAATAAAGAGTAATATTACATGGAATACATACACAATTATCATGTTTGTTTAGTAAGTTATTGACATGAAGATGCATGCATTATGGAATACCCAAGGTTACTCTAACTCTAGCTAGAACATAAGAGTTCCCACCCAATCACTCTTCTCCTAATGCTTATATACATAAATCATCAAGCCATTTATAGACTTGGTCCTTTGAGGCCACTTTGATTTCTTACTTTGTGCATTTTGCCAATTGGGCCAAACATAAAAATATTTAACAATGTTATATAACAAAATTGTTTGATTGAAAATGAAGAATCTATACAATTGTTAATCATGTAATACCATTAGCTAGAAAAATGGTCTTGATGTGGAAATTGGCTTGTTAAAATCTCTAGGGATAAAATATATGATGGTCTAAGTAGATTAGATAGAGGTGTCACCAAAAGACTGCTTTGACTAATAAGGCAGAGATAAAAAAACACCCTAAAAACTTAAGAGCCAATTTTGGAGGTCTGAACGGATGAATTAGGCCTCAAAAAATTACATAGGCTTTCCTTCTACAAAAACGGGGTTGCCTTCTCCCCCCTCCCCCCTTGTTTGTCTCATCAAGTCTTTCCAATGGTAGCTCTTCCATGATATTCTTACTTTCTTATAGGAAGATTCTCCAAGGATTTTCTTTGGTCAAACTTGGTTGACCAATCAAATAGAACAAGGATCAACATATCACCAATCCATGCAACTAATCTAAGGATGGAGCTTGTTGAAATGTCATTGATCTATGTATTTTATCCAAAGGTATAGCTCCATTTGAGTGGACCTTCTTTGCTATATGATAAAGACAATGTGGTCCTTTGGGACATCATAGTATTGAAAATAAAACCTTATATTTTTCTTGTATTTCTTCTCTTGTGGTTCTCTTGGGGTTTCTTCTGTCCTTGGAACATTACAATGGTATCATAGTAAGTGTTTTAATCCAAGTGAGTGGATCACTTTTCTTGGAGGAATATGGGCTTCTAAGATTGAGTAATTTTGAGGGGGGAAAACTAATGCAATCAATAGATCATGATGTTTTAGAGAGAGGATGGGTTGGATGCTCATGGAGGAAAATTTCTTGCACTTTATTTTCCATTCTTGAATCCATTTCATATCAAGATTATATATATCCAACATGAGCAAGTTAAAATATATCTCATTTACCATTTTGGAGCGAGGTTCATGGACATAATAACAAATTTGCAAAACTTTATGATTCTAATTGGTGATATACAATAAAGAGTGAGATTTGGACAATGCAATGGATCTGAATATACCAACTCTCTCCCTTTCAAAACTCAAGTAGAAATGTAGTTTAAGCCTAAAGTGATGTTTAGGAATTTTGTTGTCCATGATTTTGGTGAGTAATATTATCAACAAGTGATAGCCTTTGAGGTCCCAATGGTAGTCCCAATCATCCATCCCTTTTCTTGATTGATCATATTAACCTTCTATTGAAGTAGGAATATTGATTGAACATTTACCATTTGTACAAATCATAAAGCAATAGTTGACAAGATCTTATGCAAAGAATATAGGGGATGTTAAACAAGTTTTGGTAGATCAAGATGACAATAGAGACATTACAAAATCAAGTACATACCTTCAGGAATGATAATGTAATTCAAGAAGGAGAATTATCCCAAAACCTAGTAACAATGGCCAAAGTACTTGGAGAGTCACTCATGTTGATGACACCAACCCCAATCAACAATGTAGTCACATTATTACTATAGATAAAGAAGGCATGAAACATTGAGCCTTACAAGGGAGAATGTTCCATGGGAATAGTGGAAAATTGAATCTTAAGAATGAATTGATACTTTTGATTATTCACAATTGAGATCATAGATCATTCCAATAGTGTGTTTGCATGTGGGTACTTAATAGAGAGAGTAGATGGGCAGATTGAGGATTTGAGAGAAGGATTTATGGTACATCAATGTGATTGATTGAGAGAAGGTAAGGAAGAAGGTTTAGAGAAATAGATTTAGACATGAGTTTCAAGATTGACAAGAAGTGAGGATAAAGTTTTAAGACCAATCAAGAGTGACAATGTTGATAGTGTACTTCATACAACTATGTAAAGAATTGCACCTTGTAAAATTTAAGTAAATATTTTGAGTTCAATGAATTTCTTGAACTATGGGTATTTTGGTGCATTTATCTCATTGTGTTTGGAATAAGTGAAGGTTTTGAGGATCCATTGGATTGAATTAGCAATTATCAATAAAGCACTTACATGGTATGATAGTTGGGAATGATCAATGTTGGTATAAAGAAGAGAGATCATTTGGATGGTGATGCAAGAAGAGATGTTGAAGAATTTTTAATTCATAGATTCCAATAAGATGGTTTGAACTTGACTATGGGGCTTGAAGCATAAGAACAACATACAAGAATCCATGGAGATACAAGGATCCATGTGATAACAACATACAAGGATCCATGTGATAACCTATATGGGCCCAACAAAAGCTCTTGACAATTTCAAATGGGGGTTAAAAGAGTGAATTCACCAAGAGATAATGGTACAAAATCCTCACACCATTTTTGAAGCCATTGCATGTGCTCAAAGAATAATAAGAGTGCTTAGAGGAGGTGAAGGGGTAGTCCCAAAAAAACACTATTGGGTTGAAACAATGCATTTTGGTGGACTAATACTTGTAGAGTGCAACATTTGTTTCTAAGACCAAGGAGTAGGATTGCTCTATAGACAATGATAGGTCAAAAAAAGGAGAGATAGAGTCCCACGAGGAAAAGGGGCTCAAGTAAAACAATGATGTTGTTACAATTACAGCCAACTTGGACACATAGCCATCAATTGTTGTGCCCGCTTTCCTACAGAGGCCCTCAGCTTGCATACATGCAACCTTTGAACAACTTGGAGAGATGAATCAAAAAGGAGAATGTTGAAATTACATTGGAAAATGAAGATCACCAGTAAATGTACCTTGCAACCTTATTGGCTCAATGGATATAATACCAATAGCAAGACATATTATCTCAAGGTGGAAATAGGCTTGGTAATATTTGGAAGGATGTAGATATGATGCCAAAGTAGATTAGATACTCTTTTTGTGTCACCAAAAGAGTACTTCTACTAAAAAATTAGGAGCTTCAAACACCCTAAAAACTTCAAAGCCAATTTGGAGACCTAAATGGATGAATAAGGTCTAAAAATTGAAAAAAAATTCCCCTTTTGAGAGAGAAAAGTATACATTCTCTCCTCCATTGTTCATCTCATTAAGAAATTTCTAATGGTACCTCACTCATGCAATTCTATGATTCTTATAGGAAGATTCTATAAAGATTCCCTCTAGTCAAAGTTTCTTGACCAACCATATAGGATAAGGACCAACATTTCACCCATCCATGTAACTAATCTAAGGTTAGAGCTTGCTGACATGTCCCTAATCCATGTATCTAATCCAAGGATGGAGCTTTCTTTGAGGTGATACTCTTTGCTATTTGATAAAGACATGATGCTCCTTTGGAGCATCAAAGTATTGAGTGTTGAAGCTTGTGTTTTCTTTCTTGTATTTCTCTTGGGGCTTTGTTCTCCTAGCCCTAAAACATTATTATGAAGACAAGTAAAAGCAGGGGAGGAAGAGGATAAGTTCACAAAAAGTGAGGAAGTCAAACACACAATTGATTGTTGTAAATAGATTCATAGAAAGCAATCAGATGAGAATATTGATAGACCTTGGAGCAACAAAAAATTTTTTTATCTTGCTCTATTGCAATAAAGTTGAGGATGGAATTAGAGAAGGATGAGAAGGATGAAAATGAAGAAGTAGAGTTACCTATTGGTCAAAAAGGATTGAGATGTTATTTAGAAAGGTAACACTCTCTATATGAGAGTATCAAGAAGAAATTGAATGGTGGATGATATAGTTAGCTTGTTATGAGGTGATCTTAGGTATAACATGAATGGAGCATTACAACCCCATGGTAGATTAGAGAAAGAAGATAGTGATAAGTAGCTTATAGAAGATAATTGGAAATATAGAAAGATTGCAAAATGAAGAATTTGCACCCTATATCATGTGGACAACAACTATCAATAAGACAAATGGATATTTCATGGGTCTAATAATAGAATTCTAGAGTGCACAAGTCAATAGAAAAATCGTTAAGAATTTAAACTATGTAGTCAATGTGTTTCAAGATATCTTTCTCTTGATGATTTACACTTGAGATTATCTCCAAAAAGGAGAGTAGATCATAAAATCAAGATACCTCTTGGAACATCTCCTTGTAAGGCCCTATATTGATTATCATCTCATGCATTGGAGGAGTACAAGGCTCAAATCAAGGATATGCTATAAAATGGGTTTATCCAACCCAACATATCACCGTATGTGGAAAAGATCCAAGATCAAGGAGAGAAATAAGAGAATGGAAGATCACATTGGGACACTTGAATGAGTGAAAGTTTGAATGCCTAGCATGAGTTTCAACTTTGGTATTTAAAGAAAGGATACAAAGGCTCTTGAGAAGCTTCTCAAGAAGCTTCCTTGAGCCACTTTCTTGGAGTGCAAGCCAAGTTAACCGAGAAGCTTCTCAAGAAGCTTCTTTTTAGAAGCCGCCTACTTGGTGTGCAAGCTAAGCTATTTCAAAGTTTCTAGAAGCTACCTACTTAGGGTACAAGTTCAGCTAGCCTAGAAGCTTCCCAAGAAGCTTCTCCTAGAAGTTGCCACTTGGCATGCATGTTATCCAATACTTAGGAGGTACCAAGTAGCTTCCTAGATACTTTTAGAATATTCTAGGCTAATTTGGCTCATTTGCTACTTGGTTAACCTTGACTAAATTTGTAGCTAAACTCCATATTGTTATAGTATGGGGCTCTTGTCTTGTTTGTGAAAAAGAAGGATGGTGCAATGCAAATGTGCATTGACTACCGAGGCATAAATCAACAAATGGTGAAGAAAAAATACCCATTACCTTGCGTAGATGACCTATTTGATCAACTCAATGAGGCACAAAAGTTCACCAAACTTGACTTGCAAAGAGGTTATAACCAAATTAGGATTGTAAAGGAAGATGTACACAAAACTTCCTTTCAAACAAGTTATCGTTACTTTGATGATTACTAGTGATGCCTTTTGGTCTCACCAACATACTAACCACTTTCATGAGTTTAATGAATGACATATTTTGTCTACAATTGGATAAGTCTGCTAAGTCATGTTTCTTGATGATATCTTAGTCTACATTAGGACAATGAAGAAGCACAAGCAATATTTGTAAAAAGTCATCCGGATTTTGCAACAAAACTAGTTGTATGCCAAAGTCTCAAAAGTGTGAGTTTGAAAAATCTGAAATAGATTAGTTGGAGCAAAGAGTAAGTGCAGAAGGTATCCAAGTTTTAGTAGATAAAATAGATGTCATTAAAAAATGGGATGCTCCAAAAGATAAGACTCAACTCAAGAGCTTCTTGGGATTGATTGGGTCTACTTGTCAAGGACTTATGCAAGGTCACACAACCCCTAACAGAACTACTTGGCAAGGGAAATAAGTGTTTATGAGAATCCATACACAAATTGGCCTTTCAAGAATTGAATGATGCATTACTACATACACCAATCTTGAAAGGATATGACCCAACATGTACAATCAAACTAGCTATAAATTGTAATACAAGCAACTGGACATATTATTTAGAGGTGAAAATTGGCTTGGGAACATCTAGAAGGATGTTTTGTACAATGAGATAGGTATATCAGACAAAGGTGTCACCAAAAGAGTAATTTTTTAATAGGGTAGAAGCCAAAAATAGTTTGAAAACTGTAGAGCCAATTTTGGAGGCCTAAACGGATGAATTAGGCCTTGAAAATAAAAATATTCCCCCTCTCTCAAGGAGATAAGGCTTTCCTTTTTTCCCTTGTGATTTGTCTCATTGAGAGCTTTCCAATGGTACCTCACTCACACAATTCTGAGCTCCTTACATGAAGATTCCCTAAAGATTCCATTTGACCGACTAGATAACACAAGGAATGACATGTCACCCATCCAAACAACTAATCCAAGGATGGAGCTCACTGAAAGGTCACCAATCCATGTATCTGGTCCAAGGGTGGAGCTTCCTTTGAGCTGATCTTCTTTGCTATACAATAAAGAGAAGGTGCTCCTTTGGGGCATCAAAGGATTGAGTGTAAAACTGTGTTTTCTCTCTTGGAGAGTCCTCTTGTCCTTGGATTATTACATAGATGCATTAGTTGTTGCATTAGGAGCAATTCTACAACAAGAATAGAGTGACAAATGGCATCCAATTGCATATTACTCTCAAAATTTGTTATTGGCAAGGCATAATTCTCACACCACCAAACAAGAAGAGTTGGCTATTGTCCTTGCGACCAAGCATTGGAAGCACTATCTTGGCAAGACGGCATTTATAGTGGAGACAACCCACAAATCACTAGGTTACCTTGAGACACAAAAAGATTTGTCCTATCAAAAAATTCATTGGGCAAAGTATAAACAATGATTCAACATGACAATCACATATGTGGAAGGCAAGAAGCAACTTGCCAATGCATTCACCCAAATGTGTTCGATGAAAAATCTGGTTACATAGGTCATATGAACCTAGATTTTTGGCCAAGGATTCTTATTGTTATGAAGATTGACACACAAATGTAGGAGCACAATCATCCAAAGTGTAATCAATACCCAAAGACTCATCTTTTATGATGGTAAGTTATGGATCTCAGATGCTCCAAACTTAAGATCTACCATCCTTGCAAAATGCCATGATTCTACCATTGCATGTCCCGTTAGAGTGGATAATACCTTAGATGCAATCAAACACCATCACTATTTTCACAAGATGAGCAACAATATGAGCGAGTATATTCAAAGTTGCCTACTCTATCAACAAAATAAAACCTCTAATTATGCTTATGTAGGACTCCTTCAACTCCTCCTTACTTGTACACAATGTTGGGAGCAAGTTAGCATGGATCTAGTTTGTGAAATGCCCAAGATCACTTCAGGTTTTGATATCATTGTAGTTTTTGTATATAGACTCAATAAAATGATTCATGTGTATCTTATGACCAAGGAAGTGATTTCTCCACAATTAGCTCTATTGTACTTAGTTGCAATCTTTTCTCACCATGGTTTATCTTGAATGCTCATCATCTATTAATGCACCCAATTCACTATTTTGTTTTGGAGAACACTCTTTGGCATCTTCAAAACTAGACTTGTCATGTCCATGATACACCTCCTCAAATCAATGGATAAATAGAGCAGTCTAATCATGACATGCTCTATGGCTTTACCTTAGAAGAGCAAAAAAGGTGAGACACCTTACTTCCATTGGTAGAATTTGTTGTAATCTTCCAAGATTAGGAGACCTTAAGAGAAGCACCAAAGAAGAAACACACAATTTCACACTCAACCTCCGATGCCCCAAAGAAGCACCTTGACTATATTCTAGCGAAGAAGACTTTCCCAAAGGAAGGTCCATCCTTGGATCAGATACATGGAGTCATGATATGTCAGCAATCTCTACCCTTAGATTAGTTGTATGCATGAGTGACATGTTGATTCTTATCCTATTTGGTTGGTCAAACTCTCTTTAACCATAAGGAATCTTCATGTAGGAATCTTTGAATCATGTGGGTGAGGTACCATAAGAAAGCTCTTGATGAGATAAATCTAAAAGGAGGAAATGCTAGCCTTTTTTCCATTGGAGTGGAAGTTTGCACATTTTTAGGCCATTTTCATCCATTTAGGCCTCCAAAATTGGCTCTAAAGTTTCTAGGCTACTTTTAAGTCTTGCACTATTAGTAAAAGTACTCTTTTGGTAACACCTCTATCTAATCTACCAAACCCATCATATATAACATCCTTTTAGATATTCTTGATCCAATTTTCACCTTTGGATGATATGTCTAGCTTTTGGTATTACAAATTCATACTATTTTTGGCTCATACACTATTAATAGAAGTATTTTTTTGGTGACACCTCTATCTGATCTACCTAGCCTATCATACATAACATCCTTCAAGATGTTACCATGCTAATTTTCATCTCTAGCTATTGGTATTACATTATCTACAACAATTTAGTGAATACGCCTACATTGGTCCCACTATTCTTCTCATGTATGGAGGATAGCATTTCACATCTTTGAGCTTAGTAAAGAATTTTCCAATGGCTACAAAAGTTGACATTGTCAACACTTGTGTTTCTAGAATCCAAGAAGGTGTGGAGAACACCAAGCATAGGTTGCAGATAGTCCAAAATTGATAAAAACAATATGCAGATGCACATCACAAGCATATGGAGTTCAACAATGTGGATCAATGTGGTTGTCCACAACCAACCTCATTTTAGTTGGCCCTTGTAAGATCAAACCTCATTTTATTAGTCCTTTTTCCATCATCCATCAACTTGGCACACTAGCCTATTGCCTTGGGCTACCACCACACATAAAGGTTCATCTCATGTTTCTTTTTCCTTGCTATCCATATATGCACCCTAACTGCTCCACTTTTTTCCCATACAAGAAGCTCAACCTTGTCCAACACTCATGGATGGCATGGAAAAATATGAAGTCCAATCATTCTCCAAAAATACATCCATGATACTCACCATCTGTGTGTGGAATATCTTGTACATTAGAAAGGGTAACCATTGTATGAGGTGCTATGGGAGCCCATAGTTAACTTGACCAATGCACCGGTGTTAGTGAAATCTTTAGAGCAACAATTTTTCAACCAAGATGTTGTGTTTTATAAGGAAGAATTTTGTAATACCATTAGCTAGAAAAATTATAATGAGATAGAAATTGGCTTGGTAATATAACTAAGGATGTTATATATGATGGTCTTAGTAGATTAGATAGAGGTATCACCAAAAGTACTTCCACTACTGAGTAAACACCTAAAACACCCTCAACAAATAAATGAGGTCTCAAAAGGGGAGAACTCAATCCCTCTTAGAAGGGTTTGGTTTCTCCCCATCACCCCTCCCTTGCCCCTTTTTTTGCCTTATCAAGAGCTTTCCAATGATACTTCACCCATATTGTTTTGAGCTTCCTATAAGAAGGTTCCACAAAGATCCACTTTGGTCAAACTTGTTTGACCAACCAAATAGGACAAAGATAGACATTTTGCTAATCCATGTAGTTAATCTAAAGGTGGAGCTTGTTGACATATCACCAATCCATGTATTTGATCCAATTGTGTAGCTTCCTTTGAGTGGATCTTTTTGCTTATAATAAAGACCAAGTGGTTATTTTGTGTATCATAGTATTGAGGAATGAAACCTTGTGTTTCTCTTGTGGTTCTTTTGGTGTTTCTCTTGTCTTCTAAACATTACAAATCATAATGCAAGTTGAAGCAAGTTCAAAGATGGAATCTCATTGTAATTTTTGCTACTACTTGACTTGTTTTTATTTCTCTAGTATACTCATACTCATGTTGGAAAAAATTGAAAATGCCAAAGTTACTTTATATTTTGCCTATCAAGAAATGAAATTTAGAATAACATGGAATTTTGCAAGTCATGATTCTAAATTTATGTCATACCTTTGGAGTTGCTTCTTTCATCCAAGATTTTTGCTCGTCAATTGTTTTAGGTGAATCAGTTATAACAATGGCTTTTGTGGCTTGCCAAACAAATAATAACACTAAAATTTGGTAATATATATTATAAATCACATACACCACAAATGGTTTTTCACAATTGCAGGAAAAGTTTGTTTTTGTCAAATTTTATCCATCTTGAGGCAAAGGAAAGTTAGTTTAAACCACATGAAAAATGCTTAATATAGTGATACTCTAAGCTAGAAGTATATCAATTGACTACACAAGGTTACTTGGGATTATATGGTTATAACAATGGAGAAAAAGTCCTTAAGTTGTATGAAAGTAACCTTCTCCTTATATCTTGATTAGAATGTGGTATTCTTGTATATGGATTTATGAATGACACCATGATATATGCATAATACGATATGAACTATGAAGTAGAGCTTACTAATCTGTGTGATGTTACAATGTCTAATCAATCCATGATAACCTTGATATTTTCTTCCTCTATCTTTATTCTTTTACCTTAAACCTTAGACCTAAGAAAATAAGCTCCTCTTTTTAGAAATAGCATTTTGATTTTTCATGAAACGTTTTCACTAATAAAATTATTATATCAATTCATCAATATGCATATAATGCTCATTTTCTCACTGGCTATCAATAAAAATTATCATTAAGAAATAGCACAATACATTTATTAAAAAATAAATCAAAAACTTTATGCATATTTGATCAATAATAATGATAATAGCAAGGTGTTTGTAAGACCAAAAAGAAGGATTTTCCATTCAAATTTTATATACTTTGTGCAAAAACCTATCATGACATGTCTCATGAATATTTGCAATACATACTACAAACATCCAATATGGTGAATAATAATAGTTCCAATTAATTAATTTAACAAATAAAAAATTTGAATCAAACGATTGTAATATTCCATGGATAAAAGAACCCCCAAGAGAGATACATGAGAAGAAATACAAAGCTTCATACTTAATACTCTAATGCACCAAAGGAGCATCTTGTCTTTATTATGTATTAAAGAGAATTCACTCAAAGGAAACTCCACTCTTGGATCAGATATATGGATTTGTGACATGTCAGCAAGCTCCATCCTTAGATTAATTGCATGGATGGATGATATATCAGTTCTTGTCTAGTTTAGTTGGTCAAACAAGTTTGACCAAAGAAAATTTCTAAAGAATTTTCTTGTAGGAAGCTCAAAATTACATGGGTGAGGTACCATTGGTAAGCTCTTGAAAAGATAGATAGATGGGGGAGAAAGTAAGATTTTTCTCCCAAGGAAGACGGGAATCTTCTAATTTTCAAGGCCTACTTTCTTTGTTTAGGCTTTCAAAATTGGCTCTAAAGTTTTCATGGTGTTTTCAACTCTTGCCCTATTAGTAGAAGTAATCTTTTGGTGAAACCCCTATTTGATCTCCTTAGTCTATCATATATGACATCATTCTAGATGTTGTAAAGCCAAATTTCACCTTTAGGTAGTCTGCCTAGCAAATGGTATTACAAACCTCTCTCCTTTTAAGACACATCATCCTTGTTGCAAAGCTATTGCTCAAAAGGTTACACTAACACCAATGCATGGATCAAGTTGCCCATTGGCTCCTTTGTTGCCTGATGCATTGAGTACCCTTTCCAATGCATGGGTCAAGTTGCCCATTGGCTCCTATGTTGCTTGATGCATTGAGTACCCTTTCCAATGCATAAGATATTCCACATGCGGATTACAAGTACCATGGACGCATTTCTAAAGAATACGTTTAACTTCATATTCCTTTGTGCCATCAATGAGTGTTGGACAAGGTCAAATTTATTATATGGAAGGGAAATGTGGCAATCAGGGTGGATATTTGCATAGTAAGGAAATGTGGAACACTAGATGGATCTTGATGAATGGCGGTAGCTCAAGGAGATAAGCCATTATGCTAATTTGCTAAAGGATGGAGAAGGCCTAATAATGCAAGGTCTAAGCTTATAAGGGCCAACTAACACGAGGTTGGTCTTGGACAACCCAACTTGATCCCCAACATTGAACTCCATGTTTGCCAATGATGTGTATTTGCATATTATTTTTGTTGATTTTGGGTGATCTGAAACTTGTGCTTGGAATTCTCCACATCTTGTTGGATTCCAGAACAAAAATGTTGACAATGTCAACCTTGATAGCCATTAAATAGATCTCATCAAGCTCAAAGGTGTGAAAGGATACTATCCATACATGAGAACGAATGGTGTGACCTATGTGAATGCATTTATTAAATTGTTGTAGGCAATTCCACCAATGGAAGTATGGTGTATTACCTCTCTTGCTTATCTAAGGTGAAGTGCCGGAGCATGTCATCAATAGTGTTATTAGCCTGATCTATTTGTCCATCAGTTTGTGGATGATAAGCTAATTTCATTTCAAAGATGCCAAAGAGTGTTTGCCAAAACAAACTAGTGAATTGAGTGCCTTTATCGATGATAAGCACTCAAGACATGCCATGGTGAGAAAATTCTACATCTAAGTACAATTGAGCTAATTATGGAGCAGTCACATCCTTGGTAGTAGGATGCAAATACATCATTTTTCTTAGTCGGTCAACAAAGACTATAATAGAGTCTAACCCTAAGGTGGTCTTGGGTAATTCACAAACCAGATCCATGCTTACCTATTCTCAATGTTGTGTAAGAGTAGGGAGGAGTGCAAGAGCTTGATTAAAAGCTTTATTTGGTTGATAAAGTAGGTAGCTTTGAATGTATTCCATCACATCATTGTTCATCTTGGACCAATACTAATGGTATTTGACTGCATCTAAGGTCTTGTTCACTCCAATGTGACTTGCAATGGTGAAATCATGACATTTTGCTAAGATGGTGGTTCTTATATCTATGGTATCTGAGATCCATAATTTTTCATCACAAAAGGTGAGTCCTTGGGTATTAGTGACTCCTTTAGATAAACAAGCTCCTACAATCTATAGGTTAGTTTTTGTAACAACAAGAATCTTTGGCCAAAATTTTGGTCTACCACTAGATTTTTTATCATAAGCATTTGGGAGAATGCATATGCAAGTTGCTTCTTGCCTTCCACTTATGTGATTATCATGTTGAACCATTTTCTCCACTCTGCCCATTGAATTGTTGATGAGATAGATCTTTTTGTGTCAAGGTAGACTAAAGGTTTGTGGTGTGCCTCCACTACAAATGCTTTCTTGCCAAGAAAGTGCTTCCAATGCTTGGTTGTAAGGACAATGGCCAACTCTTCTCATTCAATAATGTGATAGTTGCATTCACCATTAATAGCTTTTGAGAGAAATATGCAACTACATGCCATCCATCATACCACTCTTTTTATAGGATTGCTCCAATTGCTACACTTGATGCATTTATAACCAACTTGATTGGACATTTTGGGTCATACCATTTCAAGATTAGTGCATGTAGTAATATGTCTTTCAATTCTTGAAAAGCCAATTCTTGTGCATTTTTGCACAACCATTTCTACCCCTTGCCAAATAGTGCTATGTAAGATTATGCAAGCTTGGAGAAGTCCTTGAAAAATCTATGATAAAACCTTGTCAATCCCAAGAAACTCTTGAGATCAGTCGGATCTTCTAGAGCACACCATTTCTAAATGACTTCTATTTTATTTATTAATACTTAGATACTTTTTGCGCTTACTTTATGCCCCAAGTAGTCTACATCAGACTTGCCAAACTTATTTGGCATACAACTTATTTTTTCACAAAATCTGAAGGACTTCTCATAGATGTTGCCTATGCTTTGTCATTATCTTATTATAAACTAAGATGTAAAATAGAAAAATGAAAAAAAAAATTATTCAAGTATGGATGAAATATGTTATTCATCAAACTCATGAAAATGGTTGGTATGTTGGTGAGGCCAAAGTGCACACTACTCAAAGTGACCATACCTTGTTTGAAAGGCTGTTTTGTGTACGTCTTCCTTTACAATCCTAATTTGATTATAACCACTCCACAAATCAAGTTTGGTGAAGTGTTTTGCCCCATTGAGTTGATCAAACAGGTAATCCATGTGGGGTAAGAGATATTTTTTCTTTACTATTTGCTGATTTAGGCCTTTGTAGTCAATGCACATGCGCTTGTATTGTCTTTCTTTTTCATAACAAGACAAGAGCACCATATAGTAAGACATTGGGTTGATAAATCCTTTCTATAGCATATCCTTGACTTGAGCCTTACAAACCTCCAACTCATGGGGTGATAGTCAATATGGGGCCTTACAAGGAATTGTCTTCTTAGGAATTATCTTGATTTTATGATCTACTTTCCTTTTTGGTGGTAATCCTAAGGGTAGGTCATCCGGGAAGACATCTTGAAACTCATTGACCAAATCTTTAAATTTCTCAAGAATTTTTCCATCAATTTGTGCAATTTGGACTTCTCTTATTAGGCACATGAAACATCTATCTTATAGATAATTGTTATCCTTATAACATAGAGAGGCAATTCTTGTGTGTGTGATCTTTCTATAACCCCAATGATATTCTGTTGGCAAGTTCTCACTACTTTCTTTCTCAAATCTACCATGGAGTTGTAATGCTCTTTCCATAGCATGCTCTTTGAGCTAAATACATTACTTGCCACTCAATCACTTCTTGATACTCTCTTATAAAGAGTGCTACCTTTCTAAGTAATGACTCAATCTTCTTTGTTTGAACATAAGGTAACCCTAATTCTTCATCCATCTCTAGATTCATCCCCAACCTTATTGCAATAGAGTAAGGAATTCTCTATTGCTCAAGGTATATCAATAATCTCACCCAATTGCCTTCTAAGACTCCATTTGCAACAATCAAGCAAGATTTTGTCTTCCTCAACCTTTGTGCACTCATCTTTTTCTTTCCTCAACTTTTTCTCTTCTCTATTGAGCCAATAAGGAAGTGAGATATAGTTACTTATGATCTTTGTTTTGCTATATGATTTCCGCATCCTCTTCTTCAATTTGTCTCTTTATGTTGTTCAAAGATTGCTTATATAGAGGCCCTTGGTCTCTTTATAGAAAAGACAAAGATGAACATGACAATTGATGGCTATATGACCAACTTTGCCACAATTGTAGCAATGATATTGTTTTTTTTGAGTCCCTTCTTCTCGTGGGACTCCATCTCTTCTTTCTTTGATCCATTTTTGTATTGGAACAATCATGCTCCTTGGTCCTAGAACCAAATGTTGCCCAATTCTATAGGAACTAGTCTACCAAAATGTGGTGTTTCAGCCCAATAATGTTGGGTCAAGAATACTTCTTCACCTCCTCCAAGTTTCCTTGCTATTCTTTGAGCATAGGCAATGGCTTCAAAAATAGTGCAAGGATTTTGTATCATTACTTCTTGGCAAATTAACTCTTTTAACCTTTGTTTGAAATTGTCCAAAGCTTTTGATGGACTCATATTGGTTATTGCAACCTGCAGATTGAGAAAGGCCTCCACGTACTTTTGCATGCTATTCTTTTGCTTCAACTCTCATAGTTAGGTTTAGGCCATCCGCACAAAATCCATGGATTGAAAATTCTTTAGTATCCTTTCTTGCATTTCCATCCAAGTGACCTATCGTCCTTCTATCAACATGGTTTATTCCCAAGCCTTGTACCATGTGAGGGCTTTATTGGTCAAGTACCTACATGCAAACACGCTTGCGGAATGATTGGTGATCTCAATTGTGAATAATCAAAAGAACAAGTTCATTCTTGAAATTCAATTTTCCACTATTCCCATGGATCATTGTCCCTTGTAAGGCTTGATGTTACATGTCTTCTTCATCCATAATAATAATGTGACTTCATTGGTTTTCGGTGTCATTGGTATGAGTGACTCTTTAGGTACTTTGGCCATTGATATTGGGTTTTGGAATGGTTCTCTTTCTTGCATTGCTTGATCATTCTTGAAGGTACATACTTGACTTTGAAATACCTCTATGGTCATCTTGATCTCACTAAACTTGTTTAACATCCCTTGTTCACTAAACTTGTTTAACATTCCTCACATTAGATCTTGCAACTAAAGATCCATGATTCTTACACATGGTAAATGCTCAATCATTACTTCCTACTTTAATAAAGAGTTAATACAATCACTTGAGAGTGAACTTAGACTACTGGGACTACCATTGTGACTTCAAAGACTATCAATCATTGATAATATTCCTTATCAAAATCACGGACTACAAAATCTCTAAATAACACTTTTGGTCTAACCACATAATGGATTTCTACTTGAGGGTTGAAAAGGAGAGGATTGGGTCCGGTCCATTATATCATAAAAAAATGTAGATTACCAAATTCTACTCTTTATCATACATCACCATAGGTAGAATCACTGAGTGGGGTGAATTCATCACTATATCCATGAACTCTATTTTGAAATAGTAAACAACATATACTCTCACTTGCTCGTGCTATATGTTCATAATTTTGATATGGAGCAAAAAATGAGATATAAGAAATTGTTCTCCAAGAGTCTCCATCCTATTCTTTTTCTAAAACATTCCTAATCTACTGATTGCACTATGGTTTCTCTCCTCAAAATTACTCAATCTCAATAGCCCATGTTCCTCCAAGCGGGATGATCCACTCTCTTAGATTAAAATCCAAGCTCTAATACCATTGGTAATATTCCAAGGATAGGAGAACCCTCAAGAGAAGAAACACAAAGCTTCACACTCAATACTCTGATGCCCCAAAGGAGCACCTTGTCTTTATTATCTAACAAAGAGGATTCTTTCAAAGGAAACTACACCCTTGGATCAAATACATAGATTGGTGACAAATCAGTAAGCTCCATCCTTAGATTAGTTGCATGAATGGGTGACATGCAGTTCTTGTTCTATTTGGTTGGTCAAACAAGTTTGACCAGATAGAATCTTTAGAGGATCTGCTTATAGGAAGCTCAAAATTGCATAGGTAAGGTATTGTTAGACGAGACAAACAATTGGAGGAGAAGGCAAGTCTATTCTCTTGCAATAGGGAAATATAAGCATTTTTTAGACCTCATTTCTTTGTTTAGGCCTCTGAAATTGGCTTTGAAGTTTTCATTATGTTTTTGACTCTTATCTTATTACTGAAAATACTGTTTTGGTGACACTTCTATATGATCTACATAGTAAATTATATATAACATCTTTCTAGATATTACCAAGCAAAATTTCACCCCTAGATAGTATGTCGAGCTAATAGTACTATAAGGATAAGCATTCTCATCATTTGTTTATTCAATCCATGATAACCAATGAAAAAATTAAAACCCCCATCTTTCTTTAAAATAAACAACACATTTCTTCCCAAATATGATGTAATACCAATAGTTAGACATACTAGCTAGAGGTGAAAAGTGGCTTGGTAATATATGGAGGGATGTTAAGTATGATAGGTTAGGTAGATCAGATAAAGGTGTCACCAAAAGAATATTTCTACTAATAGAGAAGGAAACTAAAATAGCTTGAATTTGTAATACCAAAAGCTAGACATATCATCCACAGGTGAAAATTGGCTTAGTTACATCTGGAAGGATGTTATACCTGATAGGCTATGCAGATTAGATAGAAGTGTCACCAAAAGAGGACTTTTAATAGTAGGGCAAAATTAAAAATAACTTGGAAACTTCCGAGGTAATTTTGGAAGCCTAAATAGATGAATTAGACCTCAAAAATGTGAAAAAATCATACCTCCAATAAAGCAAAGGCTGGCCTTCCATCCCCTAGGTTTGTTTCATTGAGAGCTTTCCAACGGTACCTCAACCACACGATTTGGAGATCCCTACATGAAGATTCCCTACAGATTCCCTCTAGTCAAAGAGAGTCTAACCAGCCAGATAGGACCAAAACCCATGCACATGTCACCCATGCATACAACTAATCTAAAGGTAGAGATTATTGACTTATCACCAATCCATGTATCTGATCCAAGGGTGTAGCTTCCTTTGTGGAAGTCCACTTTGTTGTATAATATAGTCAAGGTGCTCCTTTGGGAGCATCGAAGGTTGAGTGTAAAATTATGTGTTTCTTCTTTGTGTTTCTCATATCTTTGGAAGATTACATACGATCTATCATAATATTACATAGAATCCTTCTCCATTAGTGTCATCAAAGTTTTTCAAAGTTATTTTAATTCCTTCAAAAAAGATAAATCTATCGACCAGTGTATTGTGAAGGAAAACAAATCTATACTAAATGACGTTCTTGGCTTAGAAAGTAAAACCTTAGGTAAGTCATCCAAAAACATATTTTTAAACTTTGTAGAATCTTTTCTACCACCTTAGAAGTTGATGCTTTCATCTTCTAATTATATTTTGAAACAAAACTGTAAAATATATATCTCTTCTCTCATAGCTTGTTCAATGACAACTATAAAGTAAATAATTTTCTATATATTTTCATTAATTATTATGATGAATAATTTCTCTATCAAGTAAATCAACATCTCATTACTTCTTTCTACATTAGGTTTTATAAAAAACAAAAAAAACCAATATCTCATTGAGTGCAAGAGTTTGCATGTATGCATGAGTTTACTATCTATAATCATTGGAATTTGTCAACTTGCTCTATTAAATTTACCACAAAAACATTCAAGCTAAGGTAATGCTAAGAAGACATCAAATTGTATATGTCCATAAATTCATAATATAACTATGAATATATTTTACTCCTTACACTTTTATCCAATCTTGAACCTATCAATAGTCCAATTTTTTTTGTCTATATTATTATCATGAAACTCTTCCTTCACAATACAATAAAATTTTTAATCTCTTGTACACAATCTATTGATATAAAATTCCGTAAACTACCATAATCCACCTAAATGAATTAAAATTCTAATATGAAATAAAAATAAATATATTGAGCTATAGGATCAATAAAATCTTAATGTCTCTACAAAATAGATTTGTGATGTAATTCAAAAAAATAAACACAATCCACCAAAAGAAGCATTTAGGATTTAAAGATAAAATAAAAGCATATATGTTGAGTTCTAAAATAAGCCATGGTGTCCCAATAAGCTTATTTATATTGATTTTATTGGTCATTCATCTTTAGGGATCAAGTAACTCTTCTATATATTAAAATTAAAGTATATTTTCTCGCAATTTTAGAGAACCTATGATACAATATCTAGATTATCAATAATAAGAACATTTTCTACACTCACATATGATTCCATCCTAGAATATAAGTATACTTTACCCAAAGAATTTACATTGTAATGCATAAATAGTCTTTGTTAATTTTAGCTTGCATTTATAACCAAACTTAGACTTTATAAGCTATTATAATAAGGAACATAGTCTTCATGATTTAAAGATCATGTGGCTAATATTTTCTTGCTGTATCTTATTTATTTTATTTAGCTTATTTTCTAAGATAATTGTTCATTTGGTAATATTTAAATATGATTAATTTTTTAAATTTATATAAATAATATTAAATTTACTTTAAATCTAAAATCTCCCCTTTCTGAAAATAACAATCCTCAAAAATTCGAATACATGCGTCTCTATGATCCTTTATAACCTCTCAAGTCACCCTCCTAATCGTCAATCACTTCTATCAGATCGACCGGTCTCACAGGTCAAAATGAAGACAGAACAGTACTGTAACCCGGTTCCTTCGTGGTTGCCCTTGGTAGGTCCCTGCCGAAGCCGGATGTGGTTGAGGCTACGGTCGGGAAGGTGATGTAGAGTGATGTGAATCTCAGCTCTCCTCTCGCTGCAGATGTTGGCTTTGTTGTTGCTGCAGAAACTTTGGTCTGTTGCGAGCGCGAGAAATACTGCAACCCGAACGCCACAGAGGAAGTTTGAACTTGTAGTTCCACAATCATGCCTGCTGATATCGAGGACGATCTGCTGAAGGAGAAGAATCCCCCTCCTCTAGACGAGGATGATATCGCTCTACTCAAGACTTACGTAAGTGTGTACGACCTTATTTAGTTCTCAATAATGCACTTGTTTGTGGAATCTTATCTGGAATTTTGCTGCGTGTTTGTGCTGCTGCAACTGTGGATCGCTCTGTTGTCTGGTTATATGGGGATGAGGTTTCTGGAGTTATTTGGACAGCGATCGGCGACCCTAATTTAAGGGAGTTTTTGATTACGAGCAGGGATTGGGACCATATGCCGCCCCAATCAAGAAGGCGGAGAAGGATATCAAGGACATGGCGAAGAAAGTGAACGACCTGTGTGGTACGGTTTCGCAACCGAATATTGTTTTGTGGTTTGGTGTAAATTCAATCTTTCTTTCTCGATATGTATTCAAGGTCTTGCCATTTTCTGTCACTGAAACTGCCTACTACGGCTGACCTAAACCGATCTATTCTTGTAGTTCCACTCGAATTTAGGGTGAGAGTCAAAATTGAAACTTTTCTGAATAACTCAAATTGGGAAGTGATCGGAAGTTTATTGTCGACATTCTGGAGAACTCTTGTTCACATATTCTAATCTCGGTGCTGGAATGACAGGCATTAAAGAGTCAGACACTGGACTGGCCGCGCCTAGTCAGTGGGACCTCGTTTCCGACAAGCAAATGATGCAGGAAGAACAACCCTTGCAGGTAATTCGCCTCTTTTCCCGCTGTTTGCAGCGATGATGTGCCTTCTTTCTACAATGTTATCTTTGTATCTCATTTTCTCCAGTTCACGTGGCGTCCATTCGAAGGATTCGTGTCTTAATATGGACTCGTAATTCGTCATGGGGAGTAACCCTAAATACGTTTTAGTAGCAGGGTCATGTTTCAGCATTCTGGTGACTGAAGAATGATGAAGTCATGAAACACCGGTGTTAATGTCCTTGTGAACATGAACCCTTTCTGGTGAGGGACTGGTGTTTGTTCGATTACAGTGCGACGGAGTACTTTTTGTTCTAGAAAATAATCTGCGACAGTAAGCAGTAGATATGATACAGCTCCGATTCTGTACCTTTCAATCTTCAACCATTGTTATCATCGACCCTGAATACTAGCTATGCGTCGTTGTTTCAGGTGGCTAGGTGTACGAAGATCATAAACCCAGGTGCAGACGATTCGAAATATGTTATCAACGTAAAGCAGATTGCTAAGGTGAGCTGAAACATGACGCGATTAGATTCAATGTTCTTGTTCTGTCTACAAGCTGATATTACAGTTATTACAGTCTGCAAGAACGATCCGAATTTGGTCAATTTGTAAGGATCTAGAGCTGCTACAAGTATGATAAATTCGAGCTACGCTGACTGGGAAGGTTGATTTGTTTCCAGTTTGTGGTTGGCCTTGGCGAGAAAGTGTCCCCAACAGATATTGAGGAGGGTATGAGAGTCGGGTAAGTTTACCAGCCATGTTCCCACGTCATAGAGCTCTTTATGAGGGCTTGGGATATTGTCTTTTGGATCTCGCATGTGCTGAAATTATAGTCTGGGGAAAGTTTGTGATGTGCTTGTGAGGTTCAGAGCATTCTTATCTCTTGGGTAGCACGGATATTAATACGAAGAGGGTCATGGCGAATTGACCCAAGGAATCCCGCGACATTTATCTACGGTTCTGACAGAAGATGAGTTCTAGACACGAGCATGGCAGTTGAGTGGACATATGTGAAACCTCGCTTGTAGTGTTGGATAGACTGATTCTGACATAAATAGTATGTACGGTCTAGTCCCTGTCCTCGCCTGTAAGGGAAGTGCGCTCCCACCAAGGTTTGTGTACAGTATTACAAAATGGGCACCTTTTTGACCATGTTCATATCATTAAGTTGGATGAACGTGTGGGGCTTTGAAGGATGTCTAACTGTATCAGCAACTATGTGCAGGGTGGACAGGAACAAATATCAGATACAAATTCCTTTGCCACCAAAGATTGACCCGAGTGTTACCATGATGACTGTCGAGGAGAAGCCAGATGTCACATACAACGACATCGGAGGTTGCAAGGAACAAATTGAGAAAATGCGTGAGGTAGGCAATCCTGGCAACTAGAGGTTACCCTGTGTTAGTGTAAGATGCACACACACACACACATATCAAAGGATTCTGTCTTATGTGTGGCCTATGTTCGTAATCTTGGCTACTATCACAGACTGGAATGGATTCACAATGCGATGGGCTTGTCGTAGTCTTCATAACCACTATTTTGTCCAAATACATAGGTGTATCCATCTCTCTGTTTTATCTCCACACACTGATTCATTTGTCTGATGGGAACAGGTCGTAGAGCTACCTATGTTGCATCCAGAGAAGTTCGTCAAGCTTGGTATTGACCCCCCAAAGGGAGTGCTGTGCTACGGTCCCCCTGGTACTGGTAAGACCCTTCTGGCACGAGCAGTTGCCAACCGGACGGATGCCTGCTTCATCAGGGTCATTGGAAGTGAACTTGTGCAGAAATATGTCGGGGAGGGTGCTCGGATGGTCCGTGAACTGTTCCAGGTAGGGTTGACCTCTTCATACGTTGGATCTACTACTTTACACCTCGTGAAGTCTGGTCCAGTCTCAAGTGGATATTGAACCGCGTTCTAACTAGCGGATTCCATATTCATACGGGATTTTCCATATTCAATACACGGGATTTGTGTATGGTTAGAGCATGCAGTTTAAATATTGTAAAATGGACACTCTAGTTAGCATGCTGCTGTTAGGATCTTATTTGAACATGTTGCTGAATGCTCATTATTTGTGTGGATCAGATGGCCCGATCAAAGAAGGCATGTATTGTCTTCTTCGATGAGGTAGATGCGATCGGAGGAGCTCGATTTGACGATGGGTTGGGTGGGGACAATGAGGTGCAACGAACTATGCTTGAGATAGTGAATCAACTAGATGGTTTTGATGCCCGTGGAAATATCAAAGTGCTGATGGCAACCAACAGGTAACGTATGGCAACTCCAAAATCAGATCCTTGGTTTGAAGTAGAAAGCCACCGCCAATACAAGCCACAAATGGGCTCGTTGCACAAATGAGTTTTGTTTATATTTCGTTTTATTATGCGTGACAGATTTTTGTCTTGGTTCTCTGAGATATTTTTCGCGGAACTCACAGTTGAGGTGGTATGCAGACCTGATACCCTGGATCCTGCACTCTTGCGTCCTGGACGTCTGGATAGAAAGGTTGAATTTGGTCTCCCAGACTTGGAAAGTAGGACGCAAATTTTCAAGATTCATACCAGAACAATGAATTGCGAGAGGGAGATACGGTTTGAACTTTTGGCTCGACTTTGCCCGAACTCCACAGGTCCTTGCTTATTCCGCCTCTTCCAGCATCGAGTTCCTAGTCTTATGAGTGGACGTTGTCCACCGGCTGCTTTATTTTATGTGTGCAAGACGTGGGGGCATGTTCAGTCATGGGATAGAAAACATATTTCTTGGACACCGGTCTATGAGTCTTGGATAGCGCCTGTGGGTCCAATGACAGTCGACCATATGGGATTATTGTTAGCGAGCGTATCATAAGTCTTGTATAAAGCAACTCCTCTCGTTCAGTAGCAATTGAGGATACGGAAAATGATCGTCAGTTTGGGCGGACTATGATACTACTAGACTTTTTGACGTGTTTATTGTCCGTTTCTCTTCTCTATTATAAGCTTGACAACTTCTTCTGCTACTAAAGATCAACAACAGGCTATTTGTGAGATCGTTCTAGATTTTCGAATCTTTCCGACGTATGCAGCTGTACTTCTACTTTGGGCCTCCTTTTGTTCCTTTATATCTAAGAATCTTGCTGGTCTGTTAGAGTGTTTTAGGTAATCTGGGAAGTTTGCGATTGCATCATCACTTATGGGCTTAGTAGTCTGATTTTAGAGATTGAGGATATCAATCTCCGCTCGAATCTGACAATTTTGCTATTTTGCAGGTGCTGATATCAGGAGTGTCTGCACAGAAGCCGGCATGTATGCCATTCGAGCAAGGAGGAAAACCGTTACCGAGAAGGATTTTCTAGAGGCTGTAAACAAAGTTATTAAGGGGTATCAGAAGTTCAGTGCTACTCCGAAGTACATGGTCTACAACTAGGTCAATATTAGTCCCTCACGGTGGACCTCTAACGAATGGCTTCTCGATATCCTTGCAATAAGAAACTCTCGATTTTTGTACATTACGGGTTCGTTTCTGTGGGGCAGTCTGTGGTGCAAAATTTTCGTACAAGTGTCTGCACTGATCTCCGTTGGATTCCAAATTATGGCTCCACAAGGCTTTTGGGGAATTCAGAGGCACTGTTTATAGAATCATTGGGCCTGTCTAGTAGAATGGAGGTTTGTGACAAAATGCGTAGTATTCCGGATGTTTTTCTTGTCAACATCTTCAGACCTTTTACTCCTTCGTGATTTGTCTGATTCACTATCTCTGTACAGCGTGTTCTTACGCTAGGGCCAGCAACACATAGGGATGAACCATTCGCTGTCGCTTTACCATTCTAGACAGATTCGAGAAGATATGGACTCAGGCAGTGACAATTGTACAAGTGGTCAGAGCTTCTAACTGCCGGCTGAACAGTACCTCAACTCTCTGTCTTGACGTATCTTCTCAAAGGCGACGGGTGGTCACTATTTCGCCATTCGCTGTGGACGACAACTAGGAATGTAGTTATAACATGTTATCCATCGGTCGGTCGGAATGCACCACGAAAATCTCACCTCGTGATAGAAGACCTGTAACATCTGATCCTAATTTTTAAGAAGCCCAAAGGTCACCTTTACTACCTAAGAGGCCCATAGGTAGTAAAGGTGCATTGAGGGGAAAGTTTCTGTACAAGAACGGATGTTTGGAATCAGGCTTATCTACAAGTTTCGTGATTGTGCAAAACAATCACGAAACTTGTTTACTTTACTCGTGCTAAAACCACGCGGTACAAGGTCTTGGTTCTGACAAGTCAGTGTACGAGTTGAATTGTAACGAGATATACGGGCGGGAATTTTACAATGGGCAAGGTATTGCAGATAAGGGCAACGCAGACTTCAAAATAGTCTGGGCGATAAGCATTTGGGAAACGGACTTAAAGAGAAATCAAGATCGAGGGTAGTCCACATTGAGTGAAATCGAGTGCGGTTGCGATGGGAATCAATACCGATGGTAGAGTAAATTGAGTCAAATTGAGAGTGGGGCAAGGGGAAATCGTGATTGATATAGTAAATTGAGTCACACAAGGGGGAATCCCCGTGATCGATGACTGTAGTTGAGAGTGTTTGTGAAGGGGAATCGAGATCGAAGTTAGTCTAGATTGAGTGAAGTCGAGGTCCACTTTGAAGAGGACATTAATGATAGTCTACATTGAGTGAAAAAGAAATTGAGAGTGGATGTAAAGGGCATCGAGACCGAAGTTAGTCTAGATTGAGTGAAATCGAGGCCCACTTTGAATAGAAAATTAATGCAAATTGGATAGAAAATAAAAGAGACACCCGGTGTACGCCAAGGTCAAGCAAGTTATGGGATGAGATGGATAGTGAAGGTCAAGTAGTGAAGTGGTATTAAAGAAAAAGGTGAACACATAGAACACAAGAAGGATATAGAGAAACCATAAAGCAAACGAGGGAGAGACAAAAGAGGTAGAATGGTGCTAGGCCCCAATAGTATTGATATGAGTAATCTGCCCCACCGCACCTAAGATATCTGAACTATGCAAATCGTAAGGTCTACAAACTACCGAAGCATCCAAAGAAGTATCACCTAGAGTGATTGTTCTCGTATGGATTGCACTAGCCAATGCTCTCTACGGAGCAATGGACACATATTGTTTAATATATGCTACAAAGTATGAGAGTGAGAGTCGTACCCCTAGCGTCTAATATAATAAGCTCTCGTGCACTCCCTGACAAAGGTGTCGAATGCCATGTACATCACTCCATATAACTCCAAGGGTAGAGGAACAAAGAGGTGACCTCGTTACATTCCCATATACTTGGAGACCTTGTGTGCTGTAGCTCTGCTTGCTACCTATCCAAGAGGATGATTAATCACTCCCTCCAAATCACGCATAGGGTCTGTAACCACAACATCCGCCATTGTCACTTGATCTCTCGGACCAAGTATAAGTCTACTTTGACACATGAAGTCTGCAAAGAATATGAACGCTCCCTCCAAAGCAAGGTATCCACTCTTGTGTGCCATAACAAACACTATATCTTTGATGGCATCTTGGGTCAATATCTTTTGTCTTCCATAAGGACATTGTGTCATACGGACCACTCTTGCATCTAGTGTAGAACCACACTCACAAGTGAGTAACTAAGATGCAAACGGGTGTACCAAACCTAGGCAGAATCTCATCGTTGTGGTTGGTGGTTGGTGCGAGTCAAAATGCCCTAATGCACGAGCGAGTTAGGATCCAAGAGCTTGCATCCTTGCTGGAGCAGGAGCAAAGACGTGCTCTAGTGGCCCGAGGAATGGACCAATCAACTAAGAGAGAATGTAGCATATGTTAGACACTGTCGCTCCATGAAGGAAGATTACAAACCTTTGGTCCAATCTGGCGGTAGTGAAGCAAAGGATGGAAGGTACTCCCGTGCGCATGGACATAGACCATCTCTCGTTTGCTGCAGTAACACCTAAAGAGAAAAGGATCCCTCCTCCACCTCGGTCATATAAGTCTCCAAAACTAGCCTATCAACAACCACACAATGGGAGGAAAGTAAGGGTGTCAAGAGAGCACAATCACCCAAAAAATGCTATAGGTGTCATTCCTCAATAGATAATAAACCTACCCTTTTGCACGAGATAGGTAGAGATGTATGTCTATATGCCAAATCCCCCATCACACACTCAAAAGTCCATGTTCTGATGATATCACCAAAGACTCACATAATCCTCCTATCAAAAGCTATCAAATGTGATAGGAAAGTCAAGGAAGGAAAAGCCATGTGGAAAAGGTAAGTTGGTTGATGGGCAATACTAGAAGAGAGAATACCAAATGCCACCTTTAGATCTCCTAGTAGAGTAAGGTTATACACATGGAGAATTATTAAAGGGGACAGTTGAATCTAGATGGAGTATAATTAAGGTCCACTTTGTAAAGAACATTGAAACAAATCGTGTAGAGAAATAGGATAAGCATCCAGGTTGATAATATAATAGACTCAAGCAGTTGGAGGTCAAGTAGGAAAGTGGTTGCAAAGGGGAATCGAAGTCCAGTTTATCTATGTTGAATGTAATCAATGCTCCCTTGGAGAGAAAATGAGACAAATCAAGTGTAGATTAAGTTGAGTGGATGGTTCATTATCTAGCAGTGGAGATTGTCGTGTTTATCAACTTGTGTTGAAAATTCTTGTGCCCATTCAGATTGTAGGGACTATTATGACCGGTGACTATAGACTAAATTAAGCGGAGTATAGTTATAGCATGCGTTGTTGCAAACTCTTATGTTTGTTTGGTTATGTTCATTTGATTGGGATCATTTTGTTCGTTGGTTGCGACCATATTCCTCACGTTATTCAAGTTCACTACAGATCTACTTGATCAATATACCATTTAAAGAGTTGAAGAGAGCATATCGGTCATGGAGAATTTTGTTCTTATTTCTAGTTAGAAAAGTACTTCCATCTAAGTCATACTTAAACGTGTTATCATAGTCGATTTACTTTCATTACCGCTATCTGTGGCATCCAATCAGACGTTTCGTCACATAGTCAACTTCCAAGCATCGGTTCAATCTTTATGTTCTCGATATATAAATTTTGAATTTTCATTAAAGGGTTACCATTAGGAATTAGGAGTAATTATTTACTCTCAATCTGTTTAATCGTCTTTCGGCTTAAGTTTTCTTCTTGGTTAACTTTTATGAAAGGCATGCGCAGTAGATTAACCATAAGGGAGAAAACAACAAAATTTATTTATCAGGACTTATATATTCACATTATGATTAGCTAAAGCACATGCTATTGATACCATATATATGATAGCTTCTTTGAACTTTTTGCTCTTTCTTGGATAAGATTTTATTCACAAGACCTGGAGTAATATCTACACATTGCACTATCCACCAAATTAGACTACTAAAACTTTAAGATATGAAGAAAGTCTAGCATTAACCACAACCATAAGAATGTATATTTTAGTCAAACTAAAGACCTGTATTTTGGTTTGGAGGAAGATGGAAGATGTAAAAAAGGATTAAGAAAATAATTAATTTTTTTCAAGACCTCTAATATTCAAACTCAACATATGATTTCCTTAGCTACCTTTGATGATGATAAGCAATGTCAAAGTCAGTTTTTTTCTAAATGTTGTATATATGAAGTGGTATTATTATAAAAATGAATCATCACCCTTATAACATTATACATCACTTGCACAACTCAAATTTTTTAGTTAGAGTCAACTTTATGTAAATGAAACAAGAAGAGAACTACTTTTTAAGGGTTGATACATGGGAATAAACCTAGCTTTATAATGGTGGATCATGGTTATCAATAATAAAAGCATATGTATGATTATAACAACTATTAGATGAGTCAAGATGAAGACCAACCATCAAGACATTTTTTTAGAAGAATAAATATAATCTTAAAACAATTAATACCCAATCCCATATCAGTAAGTTTAGAATGTATCAGAAATCAAATCAATGTACTTACGCAAGCCCTTACTAACTATAGAATGATTAATCCTAGCATGAGAGTGTAGAATGTATACTTAAGCTCTACCATTAAGGTAAAGTAACTAAAATTAACCCTTCATTCCTCCTTGGAGTGACAAAAATGTATCTTTAAAAGAGTTGCTAAACCTACATTCTAAAAATTGCATGCAATTGAGTGTATCCTAACCATATAGGGCAAAATGGTAGCTTTGATGAATGGCCTCAAGGATAGTGTGTAAACTCTCCATATCGATAAATTTACGTCCTAACATATGAACACAAGGAAATCAAAACTTTTATAACTATGGCTGATAAAGGACAGGCAAAATGAACTCTAGATACATAAAAGATGTACACTTAGACCTTCAAGTCAATAAGAATAAGCTCTCAACCATAGTAAATTGTATGATTTATTCCATTTAAAATAAGAATAATTCTTATTCATAAATATATTTAATAACAATGTTGAAGCAAAATTTTCATAATTTAGACTATGAAAGGATCCAATTCCAAATACATAATTTTAATCCTAAATGCACAACCCATCAAATGTTGCAACTTAAAATTCATGGCGAAGTGTAAGTGTATGTGATTCATACCCTAAGGACTTGAGAATACAAAGTGCAAGAAGAACCTCCAATGACACATCAAACTGATCACCTTCTTCACGTTGCAAAACTTCAAGTGAATTACCCTCCTCTGCAACTACATCTTGCTCGTTCTTTATCCCAACTTCATTTCAATAATTTAAAACAAAAATGGTGGAATCCTTACATGAATTGCTATTTTTTCTTCCTGAAATGTTATCGTATATATTCTATAATCGCCATTTGGTCTAAACCCTACTCTGGAATCACATCCACCTCATCCTAACTTCATTTTCAACTCAGGTGCCATTTGGTCTATACGAATTTTAGCAATTTAAAATAAAAATGGTGGAGTAGTTACGTGACTTGCTATGGGTTCTTCTTGGGATATTTGGATATAATCTATATCGAATGCATTTTCCCAAGCAAAGTAAAATTCAAAAGACTTTCTCTCTATGTTAGAAGGACCAAAGTGCTTACTCTGGTTGAAAGAACGTATGAAAAAAATATCTCTTCAATCAACAAAGAAATTGTCTTGGACTATTTTATTTATTTCTGAACCATGCCATCACAACTCCCGAGAATTAATGGCTCAAATTGTGAATCTCCATATACTAAATCTTTCGGAAAGTATAGTATACTCGGATGTTGGTGTATGAAAAGTTAAGCCTTTCTGCATATTTTTTGGATTTGAACCGGGACTTATCCCGTTTAGATAGATGCTAAACTGTGGGATATCCCATCACTAACCACAGTGTGGTGGTTTAAGGACAAGAACAACCAATATAAAGTGAGAGTTTCAAGTAGGTGTTTTGAAATATTAAAAAGACTAACGGAGGACAAGCCAAGTAATGTACCATGAAGGAAAAAGAAAAGAAATAAAAGGCAATAAAAGTTCAACAGGGAGTAAAAAGTACTAGGCCAAAAAGAAAAGGCTCAAATCCCATGTATATCTATAACCCCATAGTAAAACAAAGGGGGAAAAGACCAAATAACCTAATTGTGTGATATAAGTTCTTCAATGGTATATTGGTAGATGGAAAGGGAGGATGAACCTTAAATGTGACATGCGTATTGAAACGTTCGTTTTTGAAATTCAATTAAAAATAGAACATTTTAAAAAGTTTTAAAATGGGTTCTAAAGTAGATCATGTTAAAAGAACGTCGTGTTTAATGGAAGTAGTAAATTTCTATGCACCAGAACTGTCAATTGCGGTTTATCCAGAGAGTAGTTGATCATGTATATCAGTTGACGGACCCTCGGAGTCTTTGAAGTCGGCCTCTTCGAGCACAACCAAAATCTTCCCTTTCTTACGCTCCTTAGTCCACATGATGAATTCCAATACAGCTGATCTTCCACAAGAAGTTCCAATACAGATGAGTGACAACGACATGCCACAATAGAGTTGACCACACACAGATAACAATGAGATGTGTTTTGCATAACACTTGTAAAATTTTTGGGTAAAAAAACTGTATTAAAAACGTTTTAAAACGTTCGCTTTGGTGCAGATTAAAAAGAACGTTCCCATAGACACGATGGGACCTGCTCTTGTCGTTGCCCTTGTACGAAGACTCGTGCTTGAGGGTGAATGAGATTCTTGGCTATGGTAATCCTCTTTTGCAAAAAAACTTTATGTTGTTTATCAAAGAAAACCGTCAAATTGGTGATAAAAGTTATCCAAAAATCTCTACCACCAAAGGCATGGAGATATCAAGGAATAATAGTGGTACATAACGGTACTATGATGAATTGTGTTGCTCTTACCTGAATGTTTGCTCGTGCCAATAACCAATAACTCTAGTAACTAACTAGTGAAAGGTTCACTAACCACTGCATCAAAAAGAGTGCGTTATCCATCCATATATAAAATGTCACTACAGCGGTTCTCAGACATCAGAAAAATGTCACACACCAGAAAACCATGGTATAAACAAATCCAACCACCACTCAACTAAGTAAATGAGGTACACCGTAAAACTTTGTCTGGCACTCCCGGCACTTTACTCATCTTGTACTCATCTGCAAGCGGACTTTTGAAAAGACAATCAACTGAATATGTACTTTTTAAATTGTCCATGTCTATTTCTAACTAACCCGGCGAGCAGCTCGTGAGTACCTCGTAGTGTGGGCCTTTATGTTTCTACCCTATGGCTCTGTTTCTTCTTTACCTTCACATGTTAATCTACCTTTGCAACTTAATTTCCCTCCAACATCTTCGATTCCAATCCAATCCATTGCATGCCTTCCAAAACAGATAGATCGGTCGTACATGGTCGTGGACGGTTATAAAGCTCATTTCAGTGTGTGCAGAACATAGTTACTGTAGTCTCAGATTTCAGAATCTCAGAACGCCTTACCTATGGTGGTGTGTATTGAGTCCATCTCATTACCTGGATCTAAATAGAAGGGGGTCGACACCTTAATCCTCAACAGTACCTTCGCTTACCAGTATTAATAATGAACGATATTATGAAAAGTACAGTAGTCTTGAGTGTGTTTGTGTTAATCAGCTTAGACCCTCCTGAATCCTGTTAACGGTGTGCCCCAGGAAAAGTGTAAAGACATTGTGGTTTTACACTAAGTTCCTTTGAATTGTTACTGTGTAGGATTGGGCTGCAGTCGAAAAAAGTGCAGTGGCTCTACAAATTGTCGGCTCATTAAGCCCCACTGATTGATCCTCCTTATTACCCTGCGCGCGTCGCTTTCACTGACGTTGAGGTCAATCATGTGTCCTGTACAGTAGTCACAAGAAGTGTCCCATCCTGTAACACGTTCCCTGTATAACCAGTACTTGTGCAGTTATCTCAGCCGAGCACAATTCAAAGCAGGACTCGTGACTTTTACAGCACGGCTCGTGAAGCGCAGTACCGAAATTAAGAGGGAAAGCCAAACGGGCAGTTGTTGAATGTTAAGAAGTCCACATATCGGGAGAGAAAGGCAACCGCGTAGAAAACACGAAGGATGAGAAGGACCCCATCAAACCGTACAAAGAAGAGACAAAAGAGGTAAAATGCGGCTGAGCCCCATGAGTCCACATATCCGGAAAGCCACTTCCATCACGACTGTAATCTTCTGTGGGAGGGAAGATTCCAGATCACCCACGCACCAAGCGAATAAACGCGAATGTATCGATCTTGCAGATCTGAACACTTGCACAGCCAAATTCGCGAGAGCTTTGCTTGATTGGCTCCCAAAGACTGCCTTCGTTAGGGCCAAGCTCTTCGGACTTGCCCAACAAGTCTCTTCTTACAGATTTCGTGTGTGAAGTGTTCGTACTAAAACGTAAACCGCGTGATAAAAGAGCCATTAACGTACTATGTCATTCCATCGCGAAACTAAGTTGGTGCCAGCCACGCTGCGCGGTGTGCTACACACTTAGTGGGCAAATGCGAACTGGACTATTATAAATTTTGCAGAAGAGTACTTTGTAAGGCCAAGGAGATCTGACGCTTCCTTCTCAAGCACCGTTCTTGCAGAATTGAAACTAGGTGTCTTAAAAAATCCACCTCCTTGGCAGACATCAATATCAGCACCTCAAATTTATAGAAGATATCGCTGTTCTTCGTCGTCGCCAGTGCGCTGTGTTTGCACAATTCTGTATACCATTCATTCGATAGTCGACAAATCAACCCGTCCTCCACTCCACTCCTGCACCTCTGTATGTGAAACTTCGAGTATGGAAAACGGATCGATGTATTGTTCTCTACGAGATTGCATAGTAATTCTATTCTAATTCTAATTCCAACATCATCCAAGGTTGCATAGTCAAAAGTTTGAGACGAGGAAGAAAAGCGAAAAGAATTTGAGCAAGCAAGAAATAGAACAGTAACAAATGGATGTTTTGGTTGACAATGAATGTTTTGAATGTTTGAGAATCTCGGCAAACTTTCAATTTTGAATTATGATATTTTAAACTGAATACGAAGGATGCCATACCTTCTAAAAGTTCAAATCCATTCTCCAAAGATGCGAAGCAAAGTGGGTGGTCTCACGACTACAATATCTGGTCAACTATATCTGAGTTTGGTCAAATTGATGTTGGCAAGACATATTGGGTATAATATTGTCCATGAGAGGACCACTCATGGGTTGATTAAGGATTAACCTTTAGCCCCGAACAAGGTATTTTTGATTCGCCAATGAATGAACACAAGGATGAAAGAAAGAGCATCAGTTCAAGACCAAAAATAATTTCAACTCAATCATTTCAAGACTAGAATCTATGAAGATCAACTTTGATAGTGAAGTTTAAGCATTGCTGTTATTATCTCATTACTTGACAACTGAAGACCAATAGACACAATAGTGAGTAGTTCTCCAAGATCAAGTGCTCTCAAGTTTGAGAGTATACAAGATTGATTCTCATTGAAGACATTTGTAGACAAAATTCTTCAGAATTGCCAAGTGTTGTGCTACTTGTTGAAAGTAGATGCAAAAGACTGTAGCGAGCTCTGAGTCAAAGGAATCATAGATCAAAGTCAAGAAAGAGAACTAGGTCAATAGGCCATAAGGAAGTACACACAAAAATTGCGTGCTGGGATTACAACAAGCCTGGTCACTTTAGGAATCAATGTAAAAGTCCAAAGAAGGAGGAGCACTAAGTGAACATAGCAATAGAACAAGATGATGCACTTGTTTGCTATGTGGAGTATCTCATAGAATCTTGGGTGGTAGATTCTAGTGCATCATTTCTTTCTACTCCATGTAAAGAGTTGATGCACAACTTTGTTGCAAGAAACCTTGGAAAGAATTACTGCTGACGATAAAATCCTATTTATCAAAGGAAAAGGCAATGTGAACGTGAAGACCTCTCAAAGATCAATATGGACATTGACAGATGTCAAATATGTCCATGGACTGAAGAGGAATTTTATTTCCATAGGTCAGTTGGATGAGGAAGGATACCAAACATCCTTTGAAAGTGAGCAATGGAAGGTCACTCACGGAAACCTAATTTTGGCACAATGAGAGAAGGTTGAAACCCTATATGTTTCGAGAAACTCTGACCATGTGATGAAAGTTGCAAATGAAATTTCCTTTGATCTTATGGCACCAAAGACTTGGGTCACATGTGAGAAAGGTATGAAGGAGTTACTTACCGATGGGAGGATCCGGGAGCTGAAGATTGTTCAACTTTGCTTTTATGAAGCAAAAGAAAAAGAGAGTTACTTTCATGAAGGCCACAAGAGTACAAAGAGTGAGAAAGCAAGGGTTGATACATACTGAAAATGTATGGTCCAACTATAGTTGAGGCTCTTGGAGGATCTTACTACTATTTCATCTTCACAGATGATGCTACCAAGAAGATATGGGTTTATTTTCTGAAAAATAAATCAGATGTGATCAACATTTTCAACCAATGGAAATCTAAGGTTGAAAAAGAAATTGGTTTGAAGATCAAGTACTTGAAACTAGATAATGATGAGAGTATAATAGCAATGATTTTAGAGAGTATTGTGCATAGAATAAGATCAACATGATTAAAATTGGTCTTGAGACACCACAAAAAATTGATGTGGCCGAATGCTTGAATAGAAATCTCAATGAGAGAGACGAATGCATGAGACTACGAGTAGGATTGCCAAAGATCTTTTGGGTAGATGTTGTTAGTAGAGCAATATACCTCATAAATTGAGGACACTTACTTCTCTTGGGATTCAAGATCCTTAAGGAGGAGTGATCAAGAAAGAAAGAGAATCTCTTGCTCTTGAGAACCTTTGGTTGTGTCTCATATGCAAGGATTCAATTTAGTGGTAGGGCAAGCTTGCTTCCAAATCAAAAAATTGTTTCTTCATCAGATATGGAGTAGATGATATGGGTAATTTTCTTTGGGATGAAGATAATAAGAATGTGCTAAGAAGTAGAGATGTCATTTTCCATGAGAATGTTATGTAAAAAGATAAGCTTGGATCATGTTCTAAGGTTATAGAAGAACAAGTAGAACATCAATTAGAAGTAGTGTTAGAAGACATCTTTAAGAATGATGTTGTAGGAGATAGGAGTTTGGTAGAACCAAAGAGGTCATACCAAATCCATTCATGCATACAATTGATTTGAGGAGATCTATTAGATTGCAAGAACCCATAAAGAGGCATTTTCCGTCCACGTATTTTGTAACCCTAAAAGAAAATGGTGAACCTAAGTGGTACTTAGAGGCAATGCAAAAGGAGTACTCTTTGCAATGGGAGCTTGCAATGAAGGAAGAGATGTCATCTCTAGAAAAGAATGGGACTTGGTCATTGACCAAGTTGCCAAAGAGACAGCATGCATTGCAAAAAAAATAGGTGTACAAAATCAAAGAAGAACATGAAGAAAGCCAGCAGGACATGGCCAGACCAAAGGTAGCAAAGGGCGTTCAAAAGACCAAAGGTATAGAGAATAATGAGAATTTCTCTCCCATAGTTAAGATGACTACCATCAGATTGGTCTTAGGTCTTGTGACTATAGAGAATTTGCATCTAGAGCAACTAGATGTAAAAGAAACAAAGACTTTGAGGAGGATGTCTATATGGCACAATCTCATGGATTTCAACTAAAAAACAATGGAGAATTGGTGAAGACTCAAGATTCAAAATTCAAGATGAAGAAGAAGTCTATATGGTTTGAAAGAGGCTCCTTGATGATTGTACTTGAAGTTTTATGGCTTTATGGACAAAAATGGTTACACGAGATGTAAAATATACCATTGTTACTACATTAAGTCATTTGTTGATTCATACATCATCTTGTTGCTTTATATTGATGATATGTTGGTTGTTGGATCCAACATGAGGGAAATCAACAAGCTAAAGTGCTAATTGTATGATGTATTTGAAATGAAAGATCTAGGTACTTCACAATAGATACTTGGAATGAAAATTAAAAGAGACAAATTTGCAAGTACTTTGAGGCTATCTCAAGAGAAGTACATCAAGAAACTGATAGAGAGATTTGGTCTTCAATGCTAAAATTGGAACCACTATCTTGGTAAGTCACTTCAAACTCTCCAACGAGCAATCACCAAGAATTGATGTAAATAGAAATTACATGAGTAGAGTATCCTATGACTTAGCAGTTGGCAATTTGTTATGTTATGCACTAGGCTAAAAGTTATTCATAGTGGGAGTTGTAAGTAGATTCATGTCAAATGCAAGAAGAGAGCATTGGGAAGTAGTGAAATGGTTATTACACTACTTGAAAGGTACCTTTGATAGGGCATTTTGTTCAAGCAAAAAAATGCTATTGTAGAGGGCTTTGCTGATGTAGATTTGGGAGGAGACTTGGACATCAAAAGAATAGTACAAGGTATGTGTTGACCTTAAGAGGTACTACAAGTAGTTAGATGTCTCATTTTCAAGAAGAGTGTTGCTCTTTCTACCACAAAAGTTGAGTACATGGCCAACTCAATGGTCAAAAAGAGGATGATCTAGTTGAAAAACTATATGGTAGAACCAAGGAAGAAACAAGAAGAAAATATACCATAGTGATAGCCAGAATGCTATCAGTATTGCAAAGATTTTTTGTTTCATGTCAGGACAAAGCATATCCAATTGAGATATCATGTTATTCGTGAATTGACAAATGGAGGAGTATTGACTTTGGTAAAAATCGCGGGAGTAACCAATCTCTCAAATATATTTATCAAGGTAGAGACAACTTAGTAGTTCAAGCAATTCATAGTTGCAGTTGGAATCCAAAGTTAATTGATTATCTTGTACATTTAGAATGGTACTTAATGTTAGACTCCAAGTGCGAGATTGTTAGGTGTGGAGTCTAATTAATATCATGATTACTTTATAGGGCAAATATTCTATAAGATGTAGAAGAGTCAATATGGGACAGATCTTCTACATGAACATTAAAGAGTCAGTACGGGTAAATCTTCTATGAGAATGTACAAGTGTACATATGGGAAAAATCTTCAAATCACAATATTCTATTTATCAGAGTGAATAAAAAGACAGTTCCTATTGGGGCCTATATCTTCCTAAATATAGATGAAATGAGTAGTGCATTATCTTGTTGGAAGTGCCTTCCCAAGGGGCCTCCATAAACACCAAGATCATGGAAAGTAGAGCTCTAAAAAACAAAGTTAAGCTCATCTAAAATTCAAGACAAATGTGCCTTAGAGAAGGTGCAGAATTCCTTTACATGAGCTACGAGTAGATGTAATACCAAGAGCTAGCCATATGATCTAGATGTGAAATTTGGTTTGGTAACATCTGGAATGATGTTATACACGATGATCAAAATAGATCAGATAAAAGTTTCACCAAAAGAGTACTTCTACTAATAGGACAGAAATTGAAATAGACTTGAAAACTTTAGAACCAATAGCTAGACATATGATTTAAAGGTGAGAATTGGTTTGGTAACATCTAGAAGGATATTACACATGATGGACTAAACAGATCAGAAAGAGGTATCACCAAAAGGGGACTTCTACTAATAGAGTAGTAACCAAAATATGCTTGAAATCTTTGAAGGCATTTTGGAGGCCTAAATGGATGAATCAAGCTTCAAAAATGTAAGGTCCCCCCCCCCAACTAAAGAAAGTCTGGCCTTCCCTCCCCTTAGTGGTTTCGTCAAGAGCTTTCCAACGGTACCTCACCCACGTGATTTTGAGATTCCTACAAGAAGATTCCCTAAAAGATTCCCTCTGGTCAAAGCTTGTTTGACCAACCAGATAGGACTAGGACCGACATGTCACCCATCCAAGTAAGTAATCCAAGGGTTGAGCTTGCTGACATGTCACCTATCTGGTGTACCTAATCCTATGGTGGAGCTTCATTGGAGGAGATCCTCTTTGTCTATATAATAAAGAGAAGCTGCTCCTTTGGGGCATCAGATGATTGAGTGAGAAATCTATGTTTTCTCTCTTCTCTTGTCCTTGAAGTATTATAGTAGGTTGGGAGAGCTGCGGGCATGACCCCAGGACTTGCGGACACAAGTCCTGCAAGTATGGCTCTGGGACCTATGGGCATGGGGCTAAGGGAAAGCTACTCGCATAGCTCCCCCACTTGTGGAACTGAGCGAGATGACGCGTATCAACTTTTTCTACACAATCTAGGGATTAGATACTGAATCAATTTGCACCACACATCTCCAGAACTAAATAAGGGTTTCCATATGCAAGAGTTTAAATATGTGTAGAGTTGTTTGTCAAGATAGACTTCCAATAGTTTTTATTTTACTATTCTTGATTGATAGTTCAAGAGTAAACTAAAAATATTATGCAGTTGTAACATAGACAAACATTGGCCAAACCAAAAGAAATTGGGTGTAATTTCTATGCATGTTTTTCTTGTCCAGATTGATGATTTTTGCTCTTTCTCATGGCCAAATTCAAATTCATGTTGCTCTCCAAAGTTCTAGTTGCAATTTTTTTCCCAATAGAAATTTTCATTTAAGGTCTCAAATTTGTATTTGCAAATTTTCTCCCAATAGAATTTTTCAATGAAGGTCTCATAGGAAGGTAACTTCCTATGCAAACTAAGACACCAATTAAACATAGTAAGGTATGATTCCTCCACTATTATGATAACTAAAGAATTTCTCTAGAAATAGATGTACTATAATTAATATAATTTATTATATTTCAAATTTCAAATTTTAATTATATCAAACTACTAAAAAGAAGAATAAAATAGACCATTGCTAAGTAGAGATATCCAGCATCACATTACCTTACAAAATACATGCTTGCATAGGCGTATGTCTTTGCATTCTAACCAATTTATGTCGGAGATTAGTATAAATTGCTTATTTACTTGAAAATGTTGGTGGAAAACAATATATGATAGAAATATTAAAACTCCATCTTTGATTTGCTGCTTTACTGCTACAAGTACTATATATATATATATATATATATATATATATATATATATATATATATATATATATATATATATATAGAGGAAACCTCGAAACCCATTATAAAACATTTGCCCTGGATCTACTATCCTGGTAAGTTCATGTGAGGCGAAAAATATTAATACATGAGAATAATATAGAAGATAAAATATAGCGATAGTCTAAGCGCATAATATTCTCAAATATGCATTTTGATGCATATTTGGATAGAGAGTTATGAACTTGATTATTTCGCCTATCTCCGAGGTTTAGCTTAGTTGATGGCGTGGATGGAACACGCGAATTGAAGCTATTACTCCAATAAAGGTATATAAGTTTTGAGACTCTTTATATCTTTGGTTGGAACTCAACATCATTTCAGTTTGGTAAGGGCGAGATCTAGCAAATTAATATGTGTTAGTATAAGTATTCAGACTTGATTAGCTTATACCTTCACGATTGTTATGTGTCTCTGCTCCTTCTATACCCTGTATAAGACTTCAACACGTGGCGTGGTGTGCGACAGGTGGCGGTTAATCACTTGGAGGTTGTGCGTTTGTGTCTGTCATCTACTTCGCCCACACCCAAAAGCTGGTGCTGGCGCGGTTGGCTACCTGACCTTGTATACGTGTACTGCTGACTCAGCCCTAGTACACCAGCCGCTTGTCCAATAAAGCAAGTAAGATCTTAGCACAGTTAGATTGTCTCGTGACTAGATTCAGTACTAGTTACTCTTACTGACGCGGTTACTCTACCATCACTGACCAGTCGAGTGACATGTTTCAAAAGGATCATATGACACTCCAATGCGCTTGGTGCTTGTCTCTAACTAATGGATGTTGCCGTCCCGCGTGTCGAATTCAGGTGGATGTTATGTTCCGAGAGATATACCTCTTACTGACCTGATCAGCTTTACTTATCCGGAATCTTCACTCCCTTGGCCGAGCAAATTTTTGGGTAGAGGGAGTCATATCATAATGGTTTCTCTTCTATATATTCAGTCGAGCAATTTACCTTCTCAGCAGGTACAAAACGTCCTCATTCCGGTATAAAGTGCCACTTAAATCAGAAAATCCCGAGGAATGAATGCTTTTCAAGTAGAATATTCTCTAAGCTATTTATGATGAAATTGAATATGTATGTAAAACTCGGAATGGACCAGTAAATTGAAACCAAAAAATAGAACATATAGAAACATAATTAAGTTCCAACTAATATTTTTAGAATCAAGGATACTCTGAGTGAAAATGAGGAAGTATGAATTTAAAGGTTTCAAAACCGGAATGGACCAGTAACCTTGACCTTTTGCCACCAGTGGTTGACGCTACATTGTATGATTTGATTGATGTGATCTCGGAGATTTCATTTGGATCATATCTTGGACTATGGTTACATCCTAGGAGAAGTTGGAGCGTTTTGAGTGGAGAGTTCATTGGTCTTTTAGTGTTTCAAGAGGTTTATAAAATGTACTCCTAGATTGGCGCATTGATGGAAACAGCTACTGTCTCGGTTGACTGATTAGAACAAGTATAGCTATATTTCAATCATTTTACACACATTAAGTTACCTAAAGGTATCGTTACTACCTCTGTCCCTTATTGAGTCGGTTTCTAATCATGAAATCGGCATATTTTCTTCAATGGTAACATATTTCACATAATTGTAACTAGTAGATTTGTAACGCAGCATGCTATAGTAGGTAAAAGAGCACGTCTGAAATGACAATGCTCATTCAATTGCAGTAAAGGGCATGTAGACGATTCAGTTTGATAGAGAATTGGAGGATAGACCAATTACGTTTTCACCTTGAAGATGAGGACTGGGGACTGAGTCTCGCCTGCATAACTCGTGTGGTTGGTCTACATGTCGAGGAATGTTTCTCTCGTGGGTCATGGTCATGAGATGCACCACTTAGTAACAAGGAAGACCTGGAGGCATGCGTCTGAATTCCAGTCACATTATAGAGATCGGAGTCACTCTTAGTAAAAGACGATAGAAACAGTCCGAGACTATACAAGGTCAACATTCATATGCAAGAATGTGTGACAAAGAGCCGGGTTGCAGGGAATACAAAAGCCGTTCATGTTCCATGAAAGATCCCTGAGAAGACTACCCTTCTATTCAATTGTGGTGCTGAAATTGTTCTGAATTCCATTCTTCTCTCACGGAAGTCTCGTGGCCTTTGGGGCCGTCTGGTCTTCTAGGCGTAAGGGAATGAAAGAACTTATGTCTGGCTGTTTCAAGAAACAAAATCGTTATTAGTTCCGCAATCTGGTACTCAGTTCAATTCCTTCTACCTGTCCGGTAGCACGGATCGCGGTCGATATAGCCTCCATGGAACTGGGCTCAAAGAGACTGCTCTTCGTGGGTCAAGATCGAGAGAACTTCGAGTGGGAAAATAAATTTAGAAGCCGGGTCCTCACGGATCTGCAGGACTTGTTCTTCAAACCCCGAATCTGCACCCGCAGTAAGTTTCTCTAGTAGTCCACATTTAGTATAAGCAAGAATCACGCGTATACAACATCTTGAGTTTCCCAAGTACTGTATGATGGGATGTTTTAATAACTAGCTCGTATGCCCGGGGTTGATAATTCCAAACCCTTTCTCTTTTGGTTTACTTTGCAATTGACTGGCCCATCTTGCCACTTGGTGTCCCGTAACTTCTGTATCCGAACAGATTATGGAGTTCAAAACTGAACGATGACTTTCCAAAGGCGTAGTGTCGTGAGGTTCGTTTTATCTCATGGTCACAATCCACTCAAAATGGTCCTACAAAGCTCTCATATGGGTCGTCATATAATATAGTCACAAAGTAATCTCGATTCAACCAATATCTACTAGTGCTCTAATGCATTGTTTGTCTTCTTATGACGTTTTCCAAACCACATTCGAAAGTGTGACTCCTTCAGAGTATTTGCAGTTATTCTGCAAATACTTTGCCTCTTTTGCTAAAGTTATGTTGAAACTGAACAACAGAATCGTAGTGCCTTTTCAACTCTTCAAAAGAGCTTGTATGAAAAACAAATGGGTCACGTCGGGCCCGAGCTCGTTGCAGGTATAAATGTGTCCCACAGAAGGCCATATGCACCTGCACTGCTGCTTACCTGGAAACTAACAAACAGTGAAAGACTCATAGCATTGTAATAGTGGATTTCAATTTGATTTATGACGGATTATAGACTAGTCAACTCCGTAAGAAATTTCATGGGTACCTGTAAATGATGAGAGACAAGTAATTCAGAAAACTTGTATATCGTTTATGGGTACCTCTATGAATGTTGAATTCCAACAAATTACTAACAAATTATTAACATCTAATATTATTCGAGTGATACCCCATATGTTTATCTGAAGCAGCTCTGGAAATCACCTACTGTATGTAACTCGTTTTTAGTCACCTCCGGAATTACCGACACAATTTTTTGAATTCTGATGGATACCCACAAAACTAAAACTGAAAACATCTAATCTAACTTTCAAGGGAAGATGGAGACAACTTTATGTAGGGTAAAATCGACTTAAAAGAAATCGACTTGAGATCATATTCCGCAAAATAAAAACATAATAACAATCCTGGGCTTATCGTACATATGGGGGATGGAACCTGCAGTCAATCCGTAGTCCACCCAAAAGAAGATTTAGATTTGTGTAGCGGTCGGTGTTGACAAAATATCTGGTAAGTAGAATTTGAAGTAACTATTCATGATGAAATACCCATGCGTATTACCTCGTGTGCTTAGACTTCTGAGGGGCACAAGAGGAGAGTTAGTCAATGTTCTGGACACGAGGATTCGCAGCCTAAAGCTACTGTAATCCCATGGCTACAAGTTGCAAGATGCAGTTTGAAGGAGCCTATGTGCATAATCTTGTCTATCATGTAGCAAATTACTTCATCCAAGTTACCGGCTTTGAGATGAGATTTCCTCAAAACATTGGAGTAAACAGGAAAGCGTTGTCTCAACACGAACTGCAAAATGGGATTCGTTTCTGGGAAGTAGGATTACGACGGGACATGAGACTGATCGGATAAGACATTCTACAAAGGAATTTCTTATCTACTAAAGTTCAATTCGAAGGCAATATTCTCCAAACGCGTTATTTATGCTGCACTAAATGCAGACATGCTCAGAACAGCTACAAGTCAATACCATGGGGGTGAGTATTCACATCTACCACATTTTGTGACTAATCTGCAAGGCATTTTGTGACTAATCTCTATTTCAATTTACGCTGCATCCCTCTAGCAGGGTCAAAACACGAACAGTGGTATCCGACTGTATCGGGGGGAGGGGGGGTCATGTTTTGACGTTGAGGAGCAGAGTGAAATCCTTTGCTTGAACATACCCCATTACAAACTTTCTCACTTCAATGAAACTTGGTTTGTAATCTATGTCCAAAAGATCCGGAGGATCTAAGGTTCAGATTGATATAGGGTTTCAAGTATAGAAGTTGGGGCAACGGCTTTTGTTTGAGCTATGTCGTTCCAGAGCCTCCTCTTGATTCAATTTTGTCTTTTCTCACTTTGGAGGAGTTCTCCACTACACTCCTACGTTTGTCTTTTCCATTAGGCCTTGCTTTTGAGACTGGTGTGATTGTGGTTCCGGTATGACATTTAGAGTATACATTTATTATAGTGTGTTTTAGAAAAAGAGCACATCTGATTTCGTGATACCATTCAAAATACAGTGGCTCACCTCCTCCCATGTATACGGTCCTAGGTACAAATTGAGAAATGATTAGATTTACTATGACCACGCAGGTGAAAGCAAATATCATTCATAGACGATCAGTATACTTTGTATGATGTAGTGGCTGTGACCTCTACAAGCAGAGAATTTAACCCGAGTGTGACCATCGCAGTGTCAATGGTTGCAACGGGAGACCATTGCAGTTCAAGGAAAGGAGAATCATTAGGCACCACGACTTGCCTCCGGTAGAGTTATTCCCTTGGTGGTGGAGATTTTGAACACTTTCTTCATCATTTTGACGGATTGCTTAGGGCAACAACATGAAGTTACTCACGGAAGAGAGGGGTTATGACTGTCTCCCAAGCCATGTTAACCTCTTGTTTTCTACAAAGAGTCTCAATCACACTACAATAGGGGGTTTCAAAAATAGATTTAATGGATGTGTAAGGGATTCTTAACAAACTTCCTAATAATTTTTAGTGAACTCTGTAGCGAGACGAGATTGTAATAACTGAACGCTCTGTAAATTCAGTTATGGAATATTTTATCCAAGTTGCATTCATTTAATAAAATAAAGCCTTATGTTATGGATGTTTAAGAATGTCGTAACTAAATAAATGATTTTCAGACAAAGTGAAGTGTTTTCTCTAGAGGGTTGCCACGGGGTTAGATGAGTCAAATATGATTTATGATTTTATTTCAAGATCCAATATGCATCTCCTCAATAATTCAAAATTCTAAACTCAAATTCACTACCCTCCCGAGCAAATGTGCGAGTTGTCAGGCAACTAATGGCAGTTTTGTAATTTTGCATTGGTGTGGGAAATGATAAGTGCCGCCATGCGGCAACCAAGAAATTGATTAGGGGTCGAGGAATTTTATGCCAAGAGTGCAACACTATTTTTGCAATGGGAGATCGAGTACCTTGTTTTAGTGCAAGAGTCTCACTTTTTGATGCTGATTCAGGACCTATAGAGTCATTTTTGGATTCGCAACCTCAACCACTAGGGAAATTTGGAGACCTATTGAGGATTGCTTCTTCCATGTCGGGCAAAACAAAGGAGGATGAATGATTTGCATGGCAACGCACCATTATAGCCAAATATTGGATTATTTGGAGGACCCCGATCATTTTTCACAGATTCATGGGGGAATTGCAAAAAGCCCATTCATAAATTGACCGCATTTAGTTTGATGGCAACCTTTTTGATTAAAGAGGGACAATGATTTCCTACTTCTATGATAAGTGACAGGCTTTACAAGAAATGGTTTTGATACATGAAACAATACAAAGAATTTTGGGAGCTTCAGAACAATTCTACTAGAGAAGGTCTCACGGAGAAGGAATATGGCAAAGGGTGGAGAACTATAGAAGATAATTGAACGGAATATGCACACATTTTGCAAGAATAGAAGACATATTTGGGACTAGAGCAAACATAAGTCTACCTACAATTGTAAGTTTAGGAGATTTTAATCCTAATTCAAGCTAGATTTGTGAGGCTGGCGAGGAGGAGGTCCATGAAGGTGCACAAGAGTGCTTGCAATTCCCATCTCCTCCAAAGGTGGTGCTCCTTGACTCGGGCCCCCAATTGGTTACAAACACCTAAGGAGTGGAAAGTATACTGTGTGGCATGGACAATGGAATCCTATCATCCAAGGATAAGTCTCCATTTGTTCCATTGATCAAGGACTTGCCTTTCATTACACTGCCGCCTTTAACTTCTACAAGGGATGGATCCGAGTGTGCCTTCATCGACCAAGAAGTGGAACATGACCTAAAGAGGAAGAAAGGTGGAATATCAAAAAGTAAGGTACCCAGGTTGTCACCTAGTATGTCATTGTCTCATGATTTAGCAAAAATTACCATGTTGAAGGCAGATATATAGAATCCAAGGAGAGGTTACGACTAGCTGAACTACAAGACACCAACATGAGGAAAAGAGAGAAAACAATGATGAGAATGGAAGCAGAGTGTGTTAGATTAGAGACAAAGAGGATGAAAATTGAAATTGAGAAAAAATTAAGCGCAGATACAAGGAAAGCTAGGGAAGATAAACACAAATTTAAGGAGAAGAGTTTGGAATCAAAGCGCACTCATGAAATCAAAATGAGTCTCATACAGGCAAGGAAAACTGCCAAGGAAATAAGTAACTATTTCAAAGTGCTCACTCAGGTTCAACTTCCATCATACTCTGCTGATAGTGATAGCAAATAGTATACCAACATGTAACCTTTATTATGATTATAATAAAGATAAGTTATGGAAACTTGATAAATGCTGCTTGTATCTTCCAGATGCCGCTCATTACTGCTCAGTGCCGCTCCTTACCACTCAATTCCTCCCATGTTTTTTCTTTGCCGCACCTATTTGGCCCAAGATGCCACAAGTTGCCACTTAGTGCTGCCCATAAACTCTTTTTTCTGCCACCGCTAGTCGCTGCTCAATGCCGCACTTAGTTGAATTAAAGCCATCTAGCACTCATCGGCGCTCCTTGATGCTTGAAAGTGCTCTTGGGTGCTTGTAAATGGTGGTAGGTGCTTGTGGGTGCTTGCATGTGCTCTTAAATGGTGGAAGGCAATTGTAGGCACTTTTTTTGGTGGCGCTCATCATGGCTCGTTGGTGCTCATCGATGCACGTCAACGCTCATTGGTGCTAAGTGATGCACGTAACGGGTTAAGTGTGGTGACTTGTGATGTGGGTGGTGCACATAGGTGCCAGGTGATGTCCCATTTGATGTACAAGGCACAATTGAATATATAGCACATGAAAATATGAGAGTTAGATAAAAATATGAGAGTTTAACAAGTGTAAAATGTATACATGGGGATAAAAAGACAAATGATGTATATAAATGAGGAGCCAATAAAACCAAAACCTATAACTATGGTAGAGGAGGAGGTGAAGAAGAAGAAGGAGATGCACCATGGTGTCTAAGTGCTACTATTGCATCCTCAAGTCCTACAACAATATACATGATGTTGAATCCTAAATGGACTCAATGACCACCATAGTGGCCACTCGCTCTCATCCAAGTCTTGGTGCCTGATATTACTAGCAAGAAGAGAATATGGGTCACTACTATAAGAAGTAAGTCTACCTGATGTCCACTCCTCTTTTGCCTAACTAATAGCAGGCCTATTGTCATAGACAAATCTGTCCAAAGCACTCATCAAAGGGTCAAATGACCAAGTGTATGATGCTCTCTATACCCTATAAGGATAGAAGTGGGTAGGTGGATAACACCAAGTGGATAGTTCCTATAATAAGAGAGTGCATAACTATCTATGATGAAAAGATCACGAAGAGGTAAACCTAATGAAGTAAGATGCTCATATGATCTAACACTAAGTCCTCTGAACTCAGAATCCTGTTGGATATCTATAGAACACAAAAAAGCCATGAGGCAAGATTCAATGTGAACTCCCTCCGGAAATTTGGACCACTGCCATATGCTCCATAGCAAGCACTCCACTCCATCTTGAGTAAGATCTATCCACAAGATAACCTCAAAGCATAGCAAATAGAACTGGATGAAATGACTAACACCAGGACAGGCTACCCACTCTATAGGCCCGGATTGTGTGTGAGTGCACCAACCATGCCTAGTTGTCTTGCTCTCTCATGCATAGAAACCGATAGCACCACAAATCCATAATGATGCCAAACAAGTAACATCCACAATAATAATCTTCTTTCGTAGGAAGCTTGGGAAGAGGATACATGGAATATACTCTCATGATAGATGACTCCTCTCTCTAAACTCAAAGTGAGTGCCTTGAGTCTCCACAATATGAGGTAACACATGGGTGGCATCAGTCTGGGTCTGCATCTCATGACAAGTATGGGCCTGGCAAGCAATAGTCCGTAGTCTCGGTCCAAGATAAGCCACACAAGCCCTCGTTTGAGCTAGACTACTCTCACTCTCCTCTACCTGAACATGTACACTCTTGCACTTCTCTATAGCATATGCTAACTCACGTGCCTTATTCTATAATTGGACCCTATAACCCTCTGCCGTGGCAACGGCACCTAGTATGTCCAAGTCCAAGTCAGCTAATCTTTGCTCTCTCTCCATCTTAGAAGTAAGCAAGGTCAGATTCCTCTCCTCCTTTGCAGCAAGTAAATCCTTTTGCTCACAAAGGAGTCTCTCTCACTCTAGCACTGGTCTCTCTCTCTCCTCTATACTTTCCAATCTACTCTTGCTCTCAAGCACTAATCTCTCTCTCTCCTCTACACTCTCCAATCTACTCTCATGCTCAAGGATATTTCTCTCTCTACACTCAATCACTTGAACATAATCATCTAAAATAAGAGTGATGTCAACAGAACAAGAAGGAGGTGAAGGTACTCTTAAATGCATGGGGTCACCAACCTCCTCCACGTACATAGAAAGTGATGAAGGGGAAAAAGAAGGAAAAAGGAGCTATATCAACAAAGGATAAGGGTTGTGTCTCAACACGAATCTGTTGAACAACTTTTCACAAGTGGTGCATGTAGTTATCCATCAAGTACAAATTCATATTAGAATTTCAAAAATACACAAGTTCACAAGTTCATTAATTCAAGCTTCTTAAATGATATCATTTATTAAATTCGATAATGGTATATATAAAAGAACTTTGTATGTTTTCCAACATACAAATAAATAAATAAATAAATATATATATATATATATATGACAAAAATCAAACCTAATAAATCACTCACCATCCTCATCCTCTCCCTCATCCTCCCTATCATCATTTGTCTCATCCTCATCCGAGCTATTTGCATCATCATGCTCTCCCTCATGTATAATCTCCTCCTCTCCATCTCTTAGGCACATCACGTCCTCCTCTAGAATGAACCTCTCTCCACAAAGAGATGAGTGAGTATCTGCCCAAGGAAGGTGTCTGCCCAAGGACTCCTCAATTGGCTTTGCAAACTCCCTACCTCTGCAATGATACCTCTAAATGCTAACTCTCCCCAATCATAATCTTGCACACCAAATCTCCTCAACTTGGTCTTAATGTTGAGTACCAAATGCCCATGCAAAATCTTGGGCCTAATAGTGGGTGCAACAAGTGCATCCATCAACTAGAAGAAAGCTCTAAACGCAGGATACACACATTGCCTTGCAAGATATCTTTTTGCAACCCTATCCCTTTGTGGAAACCAGTCTGAAATAGTTGTGTAAGGAACTATCCTCCATCTTGGTATTCTCCTCCTTGGCATGGCAAGTGCATCTCTAACTATATATGCGGTCTATGAAACTGCCTCCCTCTTACCAAACATGTGCAAGAGACCTTGTCCCACAAACTCACAAACTCTTACATAGAAGGACCTGCAAAACCCACCAAGAAAATCAGCTTAAACCTCAATCATAAGGACTCAAGACAATAGGTTCCACTTGTAGCCGCCCCCGGATAGGAAGAAAACAACAAGTGGCAAACAAGCTTGTCGCCGCCATTAGGTGCCACTCGGGGATGCCTGAAGGTGCGCATGGACAGTTGCACCTCGTGGGGCACCAGGGGACACCACATGTTGATGCTCGATGATGCTACCAAAGGCACAGCTATGCTGGAAGCCTCTACGGGATAGTGCATTTTGGGACAGGGCCGGGAGGCGTTGACAATTTGGAGGGCTAACATTTTAAATCACAATCCTAAGGTGCAGGAACATTTGAAAGTAGAGGGAACTGAAGAGAAAACAGTTAAAGAAATTTTGGATATTACCTCTGGACGTGGGTAGTGAAGTCCAAGTGTAATTTTGAGGCCAATTACATCTAGATTGACCCTCCCAAATTCTAGAGACCGCAATTTGAATCTAATGTTTGTCTAGCCAGCACCACTTGATGAAATTTGTTGGGTGTTGAATGGTTTGAAAAGCTATGAGCCAATCTCCTTTCTGAGTATTTCTCATGTCGGGCTGTCAACTATCTTTTCATATCCCCAGATTTCTGCCATGGTTCAAATTTAGTATGCTCTTCTTCTTTGTCTCTCTTCTCTATTTCTCAAATGCTCTCCTGCTCTTTCTCTCAAATCTTGAATGCTCTCCTTCAATTCAAATTCCGAATTTTGCTCTTCTTCTCAAAGTCTAACTCTCTCAGACCCCATAGCAATTTTGCCTCCTTCACTAGCCAGTTTGCCTCCTTTGAGTTTTCCTCCTTCAAACACCCCATGTAGCAAAATGACTCCTTCAAACACCCCACACCCACACACTTGCAAAATGACTCCGTTATACCCACCTGCATGGTGAAATGACTTGAAATGACTTCTGTTCAAATCTAGAAAGAGGAAGGTTTATATAGACCCACGCTGGAAAGAAAGTTTGAATATCCAAACATCCAAAATGTGCACATTTAGTGTAAAAATCAATATTCAAGAGGAAAGAACTCAAATCCTGAGCGGCAACATATGGCACTCCATGTTGCCAACCGCACACCCAAGCATTAGATAAATCATGCATCACCTACCAGCGCCAGTTGGTGCCAACGTGTGCAATAATTTTTTTAAGTAGGAGGGCAGTCCCCAGCATCCTCCAGCGTCTACAAGCGCCATCATGTGGTCCCATTAGGCACCACACGGTGCTGCCAGGCGCAAGCAACTTTTTGGCAAGTTGAAGGGCAGCCCTTGCATGTATGAGCGCCATCGCATGACATCTACAAGTGTCATCAAGCCACTTAAACTTTTTTCCAAGGACATATGTCTAGCAACTTTGAAGTGTAAACTTGCCCAACAGCACACCGTGTAAGTGTAAGCTCAGGCCCTAAAAATGTACAGATTAAGCTCCCAAGAATTCTTTTTACATCCCACAAATTCTTATTCCAATATTACATAAAGATACATTCATGTCTAAGTTAGAGACTCAAGGTCTAAGTGACCAAAATATGAGATATGAGATGAAGAATTTAAAAATAAATAATTTATTATATGGAAACCCATTCAATCGAGTATATTATCATCATGATAATCAAGGTAATGTTGCATCACCCTTGATCTACTTCTTCTCTACCAAGTTCTATACCTTGAAAAGATAGCTTTGAATCTATTTGAGTTATCTCTATAAATCCGCCATTGTCATTTGACCAGAGGTCAGACCTATTGATTAAAAACATATGTAAAATAATACACACTAACACACACTTTAACAAATAATCATTTCTACTATTGTCTTTGAGGTGCACTCTTAGCTCACAAAGAAATTGCAATCTAGGTCTCAATACTCCTATACAATGCTCATTTATCACTTTTGCCTTTGCCAAATATTTATTAAATCTTGCTTGTCCTCCGATCAGGCTTGCTTGAAAGCATGGACTAGGTGATGCATGGGTACATAACCCAAATCACCTAAAAGGTACTCCTTTGCCTCAAAAGTATGACAACTTCCTCTTTGGTGCAAATCATTCCATAGTGAGGATTTTTTCAAACAAGTCATGTCATGACATGACCGTGGCATTCTTGCAAATAAAAAAAAATCAAATTATAATTTTAGTAAACCATACAAAGAGGATCACCAATGCATTGAAAAAATACCTAACAAACCAACACATAATATAAAACCTCCCTCCAAAAAATGCATAATTCTCCTTTTATCATCACAAATCACTTGGCCGTTTATAGATATGAACCCTTGCAACTGAAATATATTTCCCCATCCATTTTTGGTCAAGCTGCAAGAGGAACAAATGTTCCATCTACCAAACCAACACAATCAGGAAACCTTTCTATGAAAAAACAATGGATATCCTCCTCCTCTACTCGAGCTCAGACCAAGCAACTTGACTCCTCATCACATCTTATATGGCTATCATAACTCTATTAGTAAAAATTTTTGTTGAACGAGCACTAATGCCCCAAATATTTAAACCCATGCAACACAAGCTCCATTGCAATGATGCCCAAATCTATCCAAGGCTAGGGCAGCTTGGATCCACATTGGTGTTTGCTCTCTTTGGCAGCTTTTCTCAAAAATTGTGCGAGTCTTTATCAAATCCACTAATGTTGAAAAAAAAATGACATCCATTCGAGTAAGCTGGCGAGAGGCCTTACCATTGAGATTTCTAAAATACTCCATTATAAACTCTCTACTACAAGGAAAAGTAACACTGGTTTCCAAGTATCGATGAGTATGTGCATACTCCCATCCACTAATGAAAAATTATAGCATATCTTAATATCCTCCTAATTCTTAGTCTTCATCTTCATCTTCTAATCCTTGTAGCAATATCTCCAAATCTAACCGAATCATCCATTGAATACATTTTCTAATATTTCTAGTTAGTTCTAAACAAGTGCTCCCTCTTGGCATGACTTGAGTTGACTTTTAATCACCACATATAACTCCTTATTGGCAAAGTGCATCTCTATTCTTTGTACATAGAACAAAAAAAAATCTCATAAATTTTGACAAAGTTGCATCTCTATTCTCTGTGCACAAAACAAAAAAAAATCTCATAAATTTTATTCCGTAACAAGAAAACAAGTTATGAATTTCATTTCATCACTCAAGGGGGAACAAGTGCATACATTTCATAGTTGTACCAAGAGACAACAATCATAAATTAAACTTTTTTAAAATAATGAAATCAAGGATTTTGGAGAGTAACCCTTCAAACAAAATCAATCCTCCTTGTAACTTTCCCACAACCCACACTCAAATCTTCCCACTCCAAACAAATTCACTTCCCTTTCCAACTCTGGCTATGGGTCTCTCAAATCTTCTTCCAAATCTGTCAACTTTTGATTACCATGGGTGTTCTAGAACATCATGGATACTCCCTCTGCTGGCCGCCACTTTCACTCTAACACTAAATGACATACTTTATTAACCCTAATACGTAATCAATGCACTACAAAGTGATAACGGAAAGTTCCTTATCCCTTATTTTCTACTAACCACCTCATATGGAGTGTGCTAATAATAAGGAATTTGGCCCGAACTCCGTAGCAAGACCCTTTCTACCTCCCGTTCACACCCCATACTGATTTAGTCAACGCTCTGTAACTAACTATGTGAAAAGTTATGAAACTTCGTATAACTATTTCTGAAACCCCCTAATGCTCTCAAATATGAGGTTTTCATAGATGGGCAATAGCAATAAAAGTATCCATCATGTCTAAAGCTCTTCCCCTCACCATACCATTAGAATACCAATATTACAGATTATAACAATAATTTTCTAGTTGCTTTTTTGCGGGTTGTTTTGTGACCTCTCGCTTAGGTCTTGGGTGGGGTTAGAGGTCTAGGTTTTGGTTCGGTTGGTGTCTTTTGGATCTCATTTGGCACCGTGCACAATTGCCCTTTTGCACTTCTTTTTTCTTTCCGTCGGGTATATATTTTAGTGTGTTGTGACTGTAGAGTGCAATGTGCAAACCTGTCGCCCTAACATATATATTGATTGACTTGGACTGGCGTGAACCGACAAGCTTGCCATGACTAGAAGATGGCTCTAGGTCTCATGTGTAATTAGTACAATCTCCAATTCCTTCTCTGAATGAACTTTTGAGGAAGTAAGCATACGACTACTCTCTGAGGGCGTGGTAAATTGGCTTGAATAACGCTAATCAAGTCTTCTGATAGCCAACTGATCATCAAAGAACTCGTAGAGCGTAAAGAGTCGAAACACTGAGGAGGGTGGAAAGCAAACAGCCACCAATTCTCAAATCTACAGTAGGGACTGGGAAGGACTATCGAAAGTAGGAAAAGTTCTGTGCTGATCTCGGGACCTGTGCGGGTTTGTGAGTCTAGTTTCTGTTCTTTCCAGTAGATATGGTTTCACCCACAAAAGCATGTTCACTGTTCACCAATGAGTTTCAATGCAAGGATGAAAGATCAACATGCCAAAATTACAATCATGTTTCGCATAAGTCCAAGTTCTTCCGTAGGGTTCGCATTTTAGAACGTCAAGATCAGCTTTCTCTCACTCCAACAACAGATTAGTTTTATCCATTGAACCTTTTCTGATGCAGCTTTTGCGTATTTTCAATTCTTTCCTGATCCTTGAGGTTTTGTGTTCGTTTGTCCCGGTTTGGAATACGTAGTAGACGCGTTTGAAGTGTGCACGGTGTAACTTTGTTCAGTTTTGGATATGAAATGTTGTCATTGGACCCTTATAGTGTAGTTGGATCCTTACGGTGTAGGTGGCACTTGAGGCCATAAAGCTTAGTGATGTTCATTGGGCGTTGATGTCGACATAAAGTTTGACAATCGACATTTATAATATACAAGTCAGATGCCAAAACTGGCACAGAGTGAGGTACCAAATGGTGTCATGTAAGATCAGATGGCATTCGGAATCGCAAGTCGAGCGTCTCAAGCGCTGTGGGTGTCGATAAATAGTTCATTATCCATGTAGACGTTCTACCCATGTTCAAGTATCTATAAAATCGTTTGAGAGGTATTCCAAGCATATTTATCATTTCAAAATTTAAAAAGCGGATACACTTCAAAAATAGTAGAGCAAGGGACAATACCTTGAATAAAACTGTTTGTCTTTTGTCTTTGGTTTTTATTCTCAGTAATTGGCTGTTTTGTCCAGAAACGCAGAGTATAGTGGCCAGCAAAAATCCAAATAACGACTGGTTTGAGAAACGTGCGAAGTATCCGGTTGAGAATGCCGCGATTAAAGTCGAAGATAAAGTAAGCCAAGCGGAGGAGTGATTTTCATTCCCACAAGAAAAACTAGAAAAGAAAGGGTTCCAGAGGCTTCTACCATATCTTTCAACGACTCGAAACAAAGGTGGAAGTTGACACAGTCTTGCAATGCCAAAGTCATTAGGTACACATCACAAACATCTAAGAAGGAGGTTGGAGTATTATTACCCGTCGCCATCAAGTTTTCTTTCTCATCTCTCATCTTTTAATAGACAACAAATGATGGGAAATCTGCCATGTACTGCGAATACTCTCAAATAGTGTTGGCCTAGTGCATTTAGTTTGATAGATATGTTCGATTATGCAAAGACAACTGCAAGGATACTGTCGCATGTATATAATTGACAAAGTAAATCCTACAAGTGGGTGGCGAAATTAATCAAGCTTTGCTTTCTCCTTAAGCAAGATTTGAAATTCCCAATGAGTTCACTGAAGCAAAAGGGAGTCCCACGCTGCATTTCATCATATCACTGGAGGCACTGATACCACATCAGTAAAGGTGGGGGCCCCATGGTATTAGGAGTGAACAATATACGAATTAGTTCTACAATATTTTGAGGCCCAGAATAAATTCTATATTTGTAACTTTTACACACTGTGGACCATATCATCACGACGATATATCTTGTCGCATTATCTTTATATTGCTATTTCAAGAAAGAAACCGTCCGACAATATTGACTGCTATAATATGAAATGCACAGTGGGACGTGATATTTCCTAAGAGCAGACTGCAGTACTGTTACTTCAGCTATTGGAACTGATTGGTCGCCCCTTGGCCCCATCTTTTTCATACAATACCTCCTCAGAGGGAACCAAAAATGTATGGGTATAGGGATGGATAAATAATTCGATGGTTGCTACACTCTGCAGCTCATTCAGGCCCCTCTTTCCCTGGCCAGGTCTTATGCTCCTTGAGATGTGGGTCCTTGGATGTGACTGGGTCCTTTAGGCGGCAGCTATTTTGTCTTGCAATCCAACTTAGTACGTAGAGTGAATTGGTGACTGAGTAGTCATCTGCTTGACTTTACAGTAGAGGTGGAGCTGCTGCGGTAGCTTCCGATCCTTTCCAACCAGGTTTCCTCTTTGTAGTCTCTTCGACATTCCTAACTATACCGTGGGGTTCACTGTTACCCCGGTTGCCTTCATCTGACGGATGGCGAAGCTCGGGGAGATCTCTTGGGTAAACATGGAATCCCCGGGGGCTTTACTGGGGTTTTGCCAGCAAACCTCGGGGATTGTTCTCCATTATCGAGAATCTTACTGCATGCTTACTCACCTGTTTCATTCCCGACGAAGTTCGGTACACCCCGGTCAGTCTCGCAACGAATCACCGGCCGGTACTTTTGAGTTCCGGAGGCTCCTCCGGCGTGATTTTCTTTTCTTCTGCAACAGGTAATGTCACCTTCTTTCTAGAGTGGAGTGAGCCCAATATTTATGCTGCACAGTACAGTAGTTGAGTCAACCCATCTGTAGGCCCTTTCTTGCTGAAATTTTACAACAGTGTGACACTACCTTTTTGCTACTTTATTATGCGAGGCTCATTTGTAGCTTACGTCTCTCTTACCGAGTTGCTTTTCTCACCAACCCCCATTTTCGACCAGCTTCATTGCAAAGTAAATTTAGTAGCACCCTCACGGATGAGAAGGACTTTGTTAACCAGAGGAGTTATCTAAAAGCCTCGTATTCAAGCACATGCAAGTTTCGGTCGTAAATTAATGGGTTCTTTACTAGACTTACAACAGAGTCAGGTAAGTTCGTGTATCCTCTCACTTTTGCTTTGCTTTGTGGATCACACTCACACAGCCTCGTCGACTATTCCTACTGTTATGATGATATAGAGAAGGAGGGAAGACGAAGGAAGACGAAGGAAGACAAATCGAAATTGTAAGTGTATCTCTCTCGAGGCAATAGTAGTACTGGAGGAAGAGAAAATCGCCAGAGGGTGTAAATGACCTCATCTTGACAAATTCCTCTAACTAAAATATAGAAAGATGTGGGTATGACCATTTCTTGACGAATCTAATTCCCCACAGTGTTTGTCTTCTTTTGCAAAACGTCGAGCTGAAGTCTGACTTATCCATGGTTCATCGTTGTGGATCCCATCTGTTACTTCGGACCCTACAGAAGTACATTTGGGGGCTTCAATTGGGCCATTACGGAAATGCGTGGCGAATCCGTGAAACGATCCCCGGTCCCGTAAAGTGTTACGGGGTGTCTTGAAGGTTTATCCGCAAATATCCATCCGGAACTAGTCCACTTCCGTAAACTACGGAAGTGGTTTTACGGCTGCATCAGGGGTTTTCAGTTTAAGTGTATATGAGGTTTTGTAAAGACTTGTAAAACTTTCTATTGATGTAAAACGTTTTTATAAAGCTTGTAAGCTTAAAGCATTTTATGGATAATTTGGGATCGACCACTTAAGAATGCAGTGGGGGGAGAGAAGGGAGGGAGAGATGTGAGAGGAAAAATATATAGTTTCTGAGCGCTCACTAGCATATAGCACTTGAGTGAATAATCTATTCTGTTCATTTTTCCAATTTTGGTTCCCTGGGTACTTAGATTGAAGACTATGCAGAATTGAGTAGAAAATCATGGGGAGTGATCATTATACATTGATAGTGATGGGTAAAAAATAATCTCTTGGTTTTCATGATTAAGTTCCATTAGAATTTAATTAAAAAATTTTGGAGGTTGAAATTGAAAGTTATGCAAATTTATAATGTTATATTAATTAATTAATTTATAATATTATTATAATTATATTTTCTTATGTAAGTTGGGATGTGATGTGTTGTGGTTTTGCAGGTATGGGGAGATATGGAGAGGAGTATCATGTGTTACTACCATTATTCTTATGCTAGCCATGGCTACACCTCTCCATGTGGTGCCGTCTAGAGCGACTCGAGATACACCATGCTTGGTGTATCATCAACATTTTGCCTTGCAAGGGGTAAAGACCCATGTGGGAAGGATACATAAGGACTATGATTGGACCATTTGGGATGCACATGTGAGGCAAGTATTCATATCAACAATAGTGAGACTTGAGATTACACACACTTCTTCTATCCCTTTGTTGACCGTTCGAGGGATACTGATCGAGTCGTGAGAGTGGTTAGCTTCTCAAGCAAGTTGCATTTTGTATTTGAGACTAGTTTTTCATGTACACGTCTATTCCATAGGCTACCCCGCACACTCCATGATGAGGCTAGATAGGCTTTTTGCATACCACTTGATTGTTTGGCGCGTGATCCCTTGGACAAGCTAACATGGTTCCTATTCCTCTTACTCCTTTGATGGTGTCTTTGTTATGCTAAAGGGGGATATGTGGGGCATAGAGAGGTTGCTACTAGAATTTTTTGATTCTAAGCGAGGGATTGTGTGGCCCTTTAGGAGGAGTCTATTAGGGCTCCACATTTTAGGAGATATTTTTTGCCACAAGATATCACAAAGTCCACTCAATTACAACAATGTAGGACATTGGGTCAAGCGGGAGCAATAGAGTAGCACGAGTGCTACACCCTTTGTTTATGGCTGGTCCTACTGATGAGACTATCTCTTCCCTATGCTCACTACATCTTATGGTAGCAGAGGGACTATCACTAGAGGTCTTAGATTATCAGCATGAGCAACCTTTATGTATTGATATGTCACTTTTTGCACAAGCATTGTGCACTACCCCTTGCCTTTCCTCAAGGAGCTTATCAAAGATGGTATGTGAGCACCTTAGAGATTGCTTTTAGGCAAATGATCTTTCTAGTGGTTTTACCGAGTTGTTTCTGGTGGTTGTAGTAGTAGCCAGAGGAGACATTCATATGTCTATTAGTTGAATGTTAGGTGCTAGTCAACTTCTCGTGACACAAGGTGCATTAGACCCATTGCTAGTGGAGAGATCTTTTTGCATTTGGTCAGTCATACTATTGTTCTTCAATATCATTCTCAATTTTGACAACACCTCAATCCACATCAGTTTGGAGTAGCTACACTTGGAGGATGTGAGGCTATATCTCTAGGCATTAGGGCACTCCTAGATATCCATCCAGAGTGAATTGTCCTACAAGTGGATGTTGAGAACACTTTTATTAGTATCTTATGGGCATCCACCTTCAGAGGGCTTACGGAGGATGGTGGATTCTTAGTGAGTCTTATTCCTTTTGTGCGGTTTTTTTATGACTCTCTTGCTTCCCTTTATTACCAACATGATTTTTCACAGGAAGGAATCATCGTCTGGAGTTAGCTATTGGTACACGTCAAGGAAATTATTATTTGCCATGGCCCACTTTAGAGCTCTCCTATCTACTATTGTGGCCATGCCAAGTTGTGTATTTTCCTCCTTGGCAGATGATACATACATTGTTGGTCTTGTAGATCAGATTAGAAAGGCCTTTGACCACTTGACTATCAAGCTATATTTAGTAGGATTGAGAGTCAAGGTGTCAAAGTGTTGAGCATGATCCCTTTTAGGTCTCCCTCCCCACCTTGAGCTTCTAGAAAGGTGTATCACATCTACATATGGACTATGTGTTCTTGGAGTGCAAGTCGGATCCAAGGATTTTAACACACGCTTCTTAGACGTGACTCTTGCAAAGGATGTTCTCCATGTGGATGACCTTCCATTACTAGGAGATCCGTAGGTGGCATTTGTTATACTCTCTTATAGTATTTCTTGTTGACCGACTTATCTCATTCGTACAATTCCCCCTCTCCTTGTCCTTCCTATCACGTATGAGAGCCTTTGATAGGAAGATTATGGGAGTCTTTGGTGATATTATTGGACTAGAGACATTTGAGTGTGATAGGGGATTTAACACATAGACAAATGGCTCTGCCAATCTTGTGTGGAGAGGTTGGCTTGCTATCTATGGAGGAGATGGTACTTATAGCATTTTTGGGTAGTTGAGCTCTCTTGGCACCACTATTTTCCTCTCATTTTGTGGTTGTTGATAGGCCGATTTTGGAGACTTATGTGATAGAGATGGAAGAAGGATCCTTTTCTCTCCAAATACTATTGCGGCAAACAAGAGATAGTCTATCCCCACGGACATGCAAGGACTTTCCATCTTTTGCTTCACTATTGTCAGATTGGACTAGAGGTTTACAATCTTCCTTGATGGAGCAATAATATGAGCATATGTTACATTCTCTCTTAGTTGACTCATCCATTCCTCAGGCTACCAAAGCACATCTTTGCTCTTGCTCCAGCAAGGGTATAGGCTCTTGGATCCTAGCTTGACCGTGCATTAGGGTATTTTGACTTGCACTAGCTACTTTCTCTACAATGATGAAGTTTTGCCTAGGTTTGGTCCACCCATCTACATCTTCATTACTCACTTGTGAGTGTGGTTCTACACTAGATGCAACAACGGTCCATATGACATGGTGTCCTTTTGCATGATAGAGGATAACTACCCATGATGCTATTAGGAGCATAATGTTTGCTATGGCACGAGAGAGTGGATACTTGGCTTGAAGGTTCATATGCTTTGCAAATGACATGTAGCAAGGCAGACTTGTACTTGGTTAGAGATGATCAGGTGATAGTAGCGGATGTTGTGATTACGGATCCTACGCGGGATACAATTTTGGAGGGAGTGATTACCCATCTCCCTAGATGGGCGGCAATTGTAGCAGTAGGTTGCAAGGTCTCTAAGTATAGGGGCATATTGTGAGGTCACCTCTTTGTTCCTCTAGCCTTGGAGTTATATGGAGCAATGGATATGACATTAGACACATTTGTTAAGGAGTTCACGAGAGCTTATCATGTTAGGCGCCAAGGGGTACCACTCTCACTCTCATACTTTGTGGCATATTTTAGACAACGTGCATCCATTGCTTTACAAAGGGTAATGGCTGGCGCAATCTATAGGAGAGCAATCACACTAGGTGATGTTTCTTTAGATGCTCCACTTGTTTCTAGACCATACGACTTGCATAGCTTGGATATTTCAGGTGCAGTAGTGCAGAGAAAACTCTATTAGGGCTTAGCCCCTTTTTACCTTTTTTGTCTGTCCCTTGTACGGCTTGATAGGTTTTCCCATTTTTTTTGTTTTCTACAGTCTCCCTTTCTCCGATCTAAAAGCTTTTGATTATGAAAGGGCTACGAGTAGAGTATCTTGTGGCCATAATATAATTTCAGGTCATACCGTGTAAATATTCTTGACCAAAAATATTTTATGGGTGATGGGGTGTTACGGATACCTCTAATCAGAATTTGGATTGAACCTGCATAGTAATCTTGTCACCACGCCACCACTCATTGAGAAGAGGGAAAATTTTCAAAAACTAAAACATCGCATGATTTTTCATTGCCTTAGTCTTTCCTGTTCACGCGGCTCATTAGGGGGTTTCAGTTTTCAGAAAGTAGATTTTTCATGGGTAGAGAGCATGGAGTACTCATAAATCTGTGTACGGGTAGAGGAAAAAGGCTTTATGGGTAGAGGGGTTTAGTTTTACGATTCCGATGATGAGATGAATCTCAGGGTTTACTTGCCATTTAGTTATACATATAATGCCACATGGACACATGAAAGTAAGTCAAAGAAGTATAGAGTTTTTGAAATATTCTCTCTTTGCTCGAGAGAAGGTGATGACAAAACTGTTGAAGGGATGAAGACATAAACGTTCCAACTTGGTATTCGTGGCCACTTTTAAATTTCAAATCCTTCCATGAACATTTAAGATTTAAAGATAGCTGTTGAAGGGAGAAAGATAAAAATGTTCGGGCATATGAGGCACTTCAAAATTTCAAATAGCTAGAGGAGTATTTTAGGTTTAAGATATCTGTAGAACCCTATTACCCGTAAATATTTGAGGTTATGTTTTTCATGACCGGTAAACTATTTCTGATTACAACTATTTTATCCATAATTTATTTTAAAATTTAAAAAATAATGTTTGTAAATTTTTATGAATACCCATAAAAACAAGAATTCCTAAATCTGAATTCCTAAAATTTACTATGTTATAAAATTCATAAAATTGATATTTAATTTAATTTTATATATCCAGAAATGGTCGCTAATAAACAAAAAGACAATAAAACTGAAACTCTATATAGTAATGCGCTACCCTCAACCATACATTCACTTTCAAACCCACATAAGTTTTATGGGTACCCATAAAATTTTTTGGATCTAGAGGTTCTACCCGTTAAACTCGTACACATCCTGAAACTGAACCCCCCTTATTGTGTGTTAATCATTGAAGAGAAATTTTGCTATCTGGCACAATTTGGCACGATAATAAGAGAGGTTGTTAAGTGCTACGAGAAATATTGCGATACGTAACTGTTTTGGTCCTCAAGTAATAAAATGACGCTTTCCCGCACACCGGTTACGTGACTCTGTTTCAGCCACATAGGGTTCTCCAATGCGTTTATGTGAACGTCAATATGAGTGGAAAGGCGGATACTATACGGGGCTTAGCCCCATTTTACCCACTGTGTCTTTTCCTTCTATTGACACTGTCGCCTCCTTCTCTAGTGGAAGCGTTACAACACGATGCGCCAATATCTGTGTGAAAATCCATTAACAATTCGATGTTCAAAGTTTTGGTCGTAAATTGTTTACAGATAGTTAGTTTTTGTAGCGGATCGTCGATAGATAGATCCCTCATGGTTGCTGGTTGCTGCACGACTGAAACAAGATCATCTAACCAATTTGTGTGGAAAATGATCATCATTTTACTACTCGAGAGCCAAAACAGAGGACGACCACATGTGATAACATGAAGGAGAGGAAGACCCCATCAAGCTGTACAAGGGAAAAGACGTACGGTCGTCGAGAGCTAAAACAGGTTCATATTGCATAATTTTTCGAATACTAATGTCGATCTCCAAAAGAATTTTACTTATCGTCTGGACGGTCTCACTCAAATTTAGCGCGTGTAGTCTCCACGTGTTGTCTATGGATTGTCGCCTAAAGTCTTACGGAATGATTTTCACTTCCATAGCAACTCGTGAAAGATGTAGGTTAAACCCCCTATCGTGACCCTGAAGTTAACAGCATAGGCTCGAAGTTAACCGCATGACGCATCCATGTTTTATCTGGAGCAATTTCACAATACGAACTTGTTTCGGGTGGTATTTCACTATACGATTTTGTTTACTTATATGTCACTGCCTGTGAGAATCTGCTCGCAGAGAGCCACTCGTGAAATTCCTCGTGTAAAGATCTTCTCTACAGTTAAAGTGGTGCACCAGTCTCATTTTGATAAATTCTTTTTTTAGTTGCAAACCTATGCGCTACCCGCTTTGAAATTAGCTACATTGACACAAACAGAGACTCTGAAGAACCTGGTTGCAAGTTTTATCTAAGTAAACAAGAAGTTGGAGACAAGAGGAGACACATTCAGCTTGCAAAAGAACCCATGATTCGAGTATGTGAAATTGATCAATAGGAAAAACTGAAGTTTAGTTCTAGTTTTTGTTCAGGGTTTAGTTGAGGTTTTAGTTCATGAATCACTATTGTGATTAATTAATTATGTTTGTTGGAAAAGCTCTGTTTGTGTGAGAGCGATCCAAAACCTTGGAGCTGGAGATGAGCTGACTATCTCATACATTTCATGTTCTGCTCCTGATCGCCGCAGCTGCATAAAATTGTGGAAGTGTGATCGATGTCAGCAGGATCTAGTTCTTGAGCAACCTGAATATGTCAAAATGGGACCGGCGCCGAGATCTCTACTGAGAGCAATTTCACAAGCGACTCTCATTTCACAGTGACTTTTGCAGGTAGATGTTTTTGAAACAAGGTCATATAATGAAATATCTATAAATGGAAATACCACCCGAAACAAGATCATATTGTGAAATTTCTCTTTATCCTATTGCATCTCCAGTTGCTCCTCAAAGTATGCGTATGAAGTAAACGTTGGCTTGACTTGGAGGGTGGGCATACTACTACGTAGCACGATGGTTGTCAACCGGGTTGTCATCTTCAACCTCACTCCATGCACTGGATATTCCACTGGATATTGGGCACAGCCCCAACTGTATTGTTGACTCATATACCAAGAGGGAGTTCGTTGCCGAAAAGGTATTCGCTGCAAGTACTTTATGTTGGCCCAGCTGAGGACATCTTGTTCCTATAACCGCCGGACGTCTCTACCGTAGTTGAGAGAAGTGGTCGACGAATGGTGCGCGTGGAGAAAGTAGAAAGAAGACGAAGTCTGGCACTTGGCGTGGACGAGAGAACTCTTCCAAGGCGAGGGTGGGGGAACTCCAGCAGAGTTCGGAGCCTTACGGCACGTTTTGTCGATCGCCGGCGTCTACCAAATTTTTCGTCGGAAGCGAATCAGGTGATTATGCCACCATATACCCGAATATAGCGGGTAGTTCTCCAAAACTGCTTTCGAAGTCCAGCAGTATCCGGCGGATCCCATGTTCGCACGGAAATGAAGGTGGTTCCGTAGAAAGTCTCCACGAAAACTCCTGGGGAGGTTTCATGCATCGAGGTCAACACGATAGTTGTTACCAGACAACATGGTTTGGAAGGCTAAACTGAATATTTGAGTGGGATGTAATCCACTGCTCTTGGCAGGTCTAATGGTTGAGAGAGAGAGAGAGAGAGAAGAGGAGGGGGGGAGTACGATAGGCAAGTTCTGCAGAGTGGGGGAACTTTGACAAATCGGATCTGGTCTAAGAGGCCACTTGATGAAAGTTGATGAAGATATGTTGGGAAATATATCATATAATATATGGGTTAACTGAAAGAATGTAGGATATAGGAAGTAGCAAAGCTAATAAAAGGAAGTGGCCCATTTTGCATGCTTTGTAACTGTCTAGGTACAGTATGGGCCAAGCTAGAAACAGCGGATTTGAAATGTTTATGTAAGATTGACATCAGTGAAGAAAGTCTAAGCACTTATATTAGAGAACATCTAGGAAGATTTGTTACGGAGTATGCGACTAAGGGTAGGATATTTAGGTGTGAGAATTTGCTCTCTTTTAAAGAAAATACAACCTTGCATTTGAATAAATTAACTTAAATTAACACAATGCATCTAGACGATAAACAAGACTATAGGTAATATATCTCTAAATCAATAGCTTGCGGATGAGTAAGGTCAGTCTTGATGTTAGGTGAGACGGGAAGAGTGAAAGTTTTGTTGCAAGGTCACAATCGGGAAGATGGGCGTGAGATCGTGGAGGTTGATTGTTTATTGAAACAAGTATATTGAGAAAACATATTCATATGTTGTGTCACCTCCGGGGTCACATTTCCTTTCACGCTCCCCAATGACTGAGGATCGACCTCTATGCCTCTAACGGGAGTGGCGGAAGCAAATGCAGCTTATGCAGGGAGATGGTCTTTTGCTGATCATGTGTGATTTCTTCTCACAAGTTGATCTGGATGCATTGCGTCATGTGTTTTGCAAATGAGAAAAATGCCTATCTTCTCGTGGAAGTTTTGGAACTAAAGCTGCAAGACATAATCGGCCAGACTGATCCACTAAAAGACCAAATTCAGTTGGTTTCTTTTCGGGTCACTATTTCGGGAGTACTTTTTAGATAACTAAGTTCCACGGGAGGTCCATGGAACTTACCGCGACCTGTAAAAGCTCACGTTTTCAATTTCCCGTCACATTACAGGAGGTTACGGGAGTTCATCCGCGTAAGATAAATGGATTCTCTTCGCACATCCCGCAACATTTGAAGATATCACTCGTAAATTCCCGGAAAACAAATACGGGGAGCTGAAAGCCAAGCTTGAAACACCCTATTAGGGGGTTTTGAAATAGAGGAAAATAATAAATTTTACAATATTTTAGTGAATTTATACGACTGGTACACCAATTACTAGAAGAAATGAAATAGCAATTAGCGCAAACACAGCCAATTGGAAAGCTATGGCCATGGTTTTTATTCTCCAAGTTTTCAAATTTACAAATGAATAAAAAAAACTTTACTAAATAAATTTTCATGAATAAATTCATATAAATTTCTATTCATTTTTAAAGATTAATTTTTATTTATAAATAGTTTATTATATAATAATTTAATAATATTAAATCAAATAGATGATATGGACTGACAAATTAGACTACCAATATATTTTAATACTTGCAAAATTTTATTTAAAAATCAATGCCAACGAACACCACTAAGCGCTTTCCTCATTGAAATGAAAAGCCATGCATCCTCAGGTATTTTCTTGCACCTTTCCACACTTTCTTGACGATTTGCTTGGATTCATTCTCGAATCATTTAAATAAAATTTAAAATAAATAAATAAGTTAAAATTACTTAACATTTTATGTTTGGATTCCTTTTAGAATTATTTAAATAAAATTTAAAATAAATAAATAAAATTAATTAATACTTTTTGCTTGGATTCCTTTCTGAATCATTTAAATAAAATTTAAAATAAATATTAAATTTAAACTACTTACAAAAGTTATTGTATAAACTTTTATTTTTATCTCTATTAAATTTTTTTTTTTTTTTTTTTTATTAAAAATAAAACATTTGAACATATATAAAAAATTTACCAACAGCCCTGTATAAACTATTCGTATATTTAAAAAATAAAATAAAATTTTAAGAACTTTGGTAAAGTTATTTTTGAAACCCCTTTTGTGAACTTGGAAGGATGGGAATTCAACTGTTAGACAGCATGGTTTCACCCAACTAGAGTGCGTTGAGTTTCAGCGGAAGGAGCGCTTGTCATGCGAGGCCGCTGGGTTCTTCGCGAAAATAGACTTATGTACGTCTACGTTGGCCGCAGAAAGGTCAGGATATGTAAGGTTGAAGTTACCGTGATCATAAGGTGCTCCCTGTGGATGCTCACTTCAGTGATTGCAGTTTTCCGCTTTGACGTAGAACGAAGACACATGTTTCCATGAACGATAGACATAACATTCGATACATTTGTTAAAGAGTGTGCAAAAGTTTATCGCATTAGATGCCAGGAGTATTATTTTCCTTTTCATAATTTGTAATATATCCTAAAATCCAATCCTTCATTTTTTTTACGCGATCGCCTTTATTCATCTTTAGATAACATCGTCTATTTCTTTATAGAGACATGGGCGGATACAATCCTTACAACAATAAGCATCCTAGGTGATATTTCTTTGGATACTTTAATATTATAAATTTTACTACTTGCATAACTAGGATATCTTAGGGGTGTGTCTGGATACTCTAGTATTATAAATCTTACTACTTGCATACCTCATAACTCGGATATCTGAAGGGTGGTCTGGTAGATTTCTCACATAGATACTAATGGGACCTAACCCCATTCTACCTCTTTTGTCTCCCTTTGTAAAGCATGATGGGTTCTTCGTATCCTTCTTGTGTTCTATGTGGTGACCTTTTCGCGTTTCCATGAGGTATCTGATGGTAAAGTGCTCGTATATATATGTCCTCGCGGTGTAGGTTACCGTTCGACATGATGGGTAAGAACTGTACTTGTTCACGCTTATAAGAACCGTGGTACCTAAACGCCGGTTAGTCCAGCAAAACTTGACGTGAACATTCCCCCATTAGTTTCAAATTACTTTAATTCTCTTGCTATCGAAACGTTGGGGAAGTAGATTGTGGGCGGGACCAGTAACTCCCGTTCAAGGACCCAAGTAATGTGGCACCGACGGTAGTAACCACTCCGACGGGACGCGGAAGTAAAGACCGAACTGTGGGCCTTGTCTCATCCAGAGCTGGTAAGAAAACCTTGAACTCCGTTCCTTTTGTCCGCCTCCCCTTGACGTAGTTGACCGCCGTACGTGGTAACGGCCCCCCGAGGCCCGGCCCGCTGCGTACAGTCCAGTCCTCGAAGCTGATGAGAGAGCAATTGTGCAGCTTGATCTCAGCTCTTGTTAGCTTTATTAGCGCGCGAGCTAGTCTAGGTGCTATGGCGCCGCCCTCTTCGTGAGAGAGAGCAAGGGAAGAGAGACGAGAGGACGAAAGAAAGCGAGAGATAGAGAAAGCGATTGCCTGCCCCACTCCTTCTTCAGTCCTGTCTCCGAAGAACCACTGTCTGTCACGCGTTGGCCCTCCACTGTGATCTGAAGAAGGTGTGCAGAGAGATCCCTATTGATCGCTCTCTGTGCTCTGATGATGCATTGATACATCTTGAGGAGAGAGTGTTGTTATTCCTACTACTACCTTGGCGATCTCTGAAGCTTGTGTTGAGTGGGGGATTATCGACGACTCGTCTGACGACTGGGTTGGCTTGATGCGGGGTTTTGTATAGGAGGCTGATCAGCATCGGGTGATTGAATACGGAGTGGTGTTGTGTGCATTGAAGGGGAAAGTTAATTACTCAGGTTGATGGTAGTTTCGCAGAATGTCGTAGGTCGAGAGGCGTTCGGGTGTCGGATGAAGTTGTGGATATCGGCTTTGAATGAAGATTGAAGTGGGAAACGTGCATAAGTGTTTTGGATGGGGTAATTGAATGAGGAAAAGGCGCTTCGCGACTTTGCCAGGAGATGTTAGGGGTTGTCCATAGAATGGGGAAGAGGGAGGATACATCGGTTGTTGGATGATCCCAAGTGCACTTGAGAGTCATGTAGCGGATGATTTTGGCGTTGAATTATGGTTTCAGTGATATCGGATTGTAGAGCAAACTGAAGGTGCGAGGATCAAGTGGCGTTTAGGCCCCGAGGAGTAGACATTTAGGGTTCTTGCGCGAAGAATGATCTTGAGAAAGGCGGGAAGGTTTTCACGGGCTGATTGAACGATCTATAGACGGGTTTTGGAAATTTAGTGTAGGGAGATGAATTATCTTGATCGTATCTGCTACAGACAGTCAGCGAATTCCCCCCCTACAGTTCTCCTATTTTAGCAATCCAGCTTACCATGCTTTCTGGCATCAATTTCCGTTGAGGTGCGGCACTTTAAACGGATAGGGGTAAAAGCATGAAAACGCAAACTGCGGATGATCTTGGGAATTCGAGAGCTGGAGAGGAGACTATCGATGCGCTAAAAGATCCACGGGATAATAAAGTGATCACGCCCATGAGGTACGGAAGCTCAGCGGATTGGTCTTTTTATCTTTTGTATTGATCAACCATGTGCGAACGCGAGAGATTAGTCTAGGAGCCTACCAGTCGAGAGTAGATACCTTCGTCGTAATCAGGAGCTGGTCTCTGAAATTTTTGCCACCGAGCAACTTTTAACAGATCGGCGGTTTGACTCCAAATAAAGATCTGTCAGTCCATTACTGCCATGACACGTGAGATACAAGATCCAGGCTAAAGAGCTCTCGCGTGGCCGCCGCAGCAGGTTTACTGAAGGCGAATTTGCAGAGACCGATCGAGTTGCGAAGTCTCTTACGGGGGCCTACTTGATCTCATTATGGTGACGTCTGACCTGAGATTTGTGAGCTATTTCTCTGTGCGTGTCCCATTGGCTTTGCACCTGGTCAATGGATAACAAGAGGTCGCACGGTTCATCACAACAACTGCGTCCTGGGTATCCCTCGATCAGACACTTCCACCCCATCCATTGCATGTTAGAGCCCTGTCTTGTGAGCGTAGCGAGTGGGAAACTCAAGGTTTATGGCAGCTCTTGAGGTTAACTTCAGAAGTTATGCACGGAGGAACTACCGGGTATGGTAGTTAGGAGGGTATCTATCATGTGGAAGGCAAGGCCAAGTCTTTGTAGTTAGGGAAAGGCTGATGGCTGATGGACGCATCGAACAGCTTAAATGACCTAGTGGAGCGGATTCGCTCATGGATTCCACGCAGAGTTGAAGCCCCGGCTTCAACGATGTCCAGGGATTTTTGGATGCCTGACCGCAGCTGCCGTTTATGCTATGAGTGTGAGTCTCAGTTCACTATTTTCAATCGTCGTCATCACTGCCGCCTCTGCGGACGTGTATTTTGTGGAAAGTGCTCTTTCAACACCCTTCCTGCCTCAGTAGATGGGCTACAAGGTGTCCAATCCGAGGAAGGAGAACGTGTGCGTGTTTGTAACTACTGTTACAAAAATCGAGAACAAGCTAGTATCCCAAATGGGTCGACTCCCACACTGACTCCATCATCATCAGGGCGGAGTTTGGCTAGTAGTGCTATTGGAGCAGGTGATCCAGTTGTTCCAACATTTGCACCCGAGGAAATCGTTTCTGGTGGATCCGGTAACCGACGAGTTTTTCCGGATGCAGCACAGGACGCATCTCCAGAAAGGAAGCAAAAGATGAAAACTTTTCAGGGTGGTCCGAGAGTTCATGACAATATCTCACCTAGGGCAAGGGATCAGCCTTCAAGCCCTTACGCTCTTGGAAGCAACAGGTCAGTGACATCTGATCAATTTTTATCCACTTTCTGTTAAACTGTTCTGGTTACTCTGGAGGTATCTGGTTCTTTCGGTGCCATGATTCCATGTCCTTCTGGCTCAAAGGAAGATCAGAGAGCTGATTATGTCCTTTGAGTGAGCTGTGCCACTGTGTGCACAGTACGTTTCTGGTAATATAGGGCTCGGACTGGGATTGATCTTAGCATGTCAGGAAGCGTCGAGATGGGGCTCCGAGAGGGCACTTTCGTACCTCTAGTCGCCAGTGGCATCTCCCGTGCCATGTTTCAATAGAAATTTTTTGTAAACCATATTTTACTCAAGCTGTAGAGCTAAAATTTCAGATCTTGAACTGTAGTTGTTGCCCTCTATACCCTGCTTTGAGCAGGGTAGTTTGGTCTTCAACATGTAACTCCTCTCATTCGACTGATGGTGAACTATCTAGCGGGAAATTCGGATATTGAGCTCCTGCGTTGGAATTGCTGTCCTGTCCAAACAAACAATATGTTGCTAAGAAACCTCTAGCTGTCCAAGCATGGTATGTGTCACGGATGGAGTAAGAGCTTAAATTAGTACGGAGTCTCGACTCACCACTTGCCGTAATTACTTTTCATTTAGATATGATCATCTGAACAGGGACTAACCGGCATCATTTATGGATCTCATGTCCGTCTCTCACTACCCCACTAGCAAGATTATCGCATATCAGCTTCTTGCCTTTCTTCCTTGGAGAGGTTTGAAGTGTAACGATTAATGCCAGAAGATATCTTCGGAGCTTGTTCTAAGGAAGTTGGTCTAACCGGAAGGAAATGGACATTTTCAGCTCTATAGAGGCTTCTCTACAAACTAATCCAGTAGTTGCTGTTAAGGACACGTCTGTTGGCTTTTTTTGTTTCCTTTTGCGGAAGGCACATTTACGCATGAGGCTGTCAATAACCGTTTTTACTCTGAATCTGGTTGCCCCTGCATTAGGTTGGTGGGATCCTCACATGTGTATTCGGCTATTTTTCTTCTCTCAGGAGCGATGATGAGTATGACAAGGAGCCTGATGAGGGCGAACAGAGCTCTTACCGTTCGAATGATCAGGAAGAAGACAGTGAATCATTTCGCGGAATGGCTGATCAAGATATCAAAGATAAGGAGAGGAAGTCTCCATCCAGTAATTATAGCTCCCAGAGCTCGATGGGGCACCGCAGTACAGTGTCCGATGATGGAGTTGAAGGACTTAGCAGAACGCAAAGCTACGTGGATTCCAAGAGTACAATCGGTTATGAAGAGAGTGTTTATGGTTACGACGAAAGAAACTATATGGGGAGTTTCATTTCAGAGACAGTCAAATCTTCTGAGGCTCCTGTAGATTATGAGAAAGTATTGGCGGCCTGGGAGCCTCCACCATCAGCAAATCAAGGTTTTGATATGTACGGCGATGGCGAAGAGGAAGATCTTGCTACGGAAATGGCTGATGATGAGGAGGACGATGAATGGGCGAAGTCTCCAGGCAGTGCAAGCATCGTGGATTTCCGCAGGGAGAAGACTTCAGCTTCCGATGAGCATAGAAGAGCTATGAGAGCACAAGTGGATGGCCATTTTAGGAGCCTTGTTGCTCAACTTCTATACGCCGAGAAGATTGATATTGGGGAGTCAGGAAATCCAGATAGCTGGTTGGAGGTAGTGAGTTCACTCTCTTGGCAGGCTGCATGCTACGTAAAGCCGGAAAGAGAAAAAGGCGGTAACATGGATCCTGGAAGTTATGTGAAGGTCAAGTGCATTGCATCTGGAAAGCCAAGTGACAGGTACTTTGTGAACTTATCAAATAACGGGAGGCCCCCAGTTGTGCAGAATTTGGATTCAGTTTTAAGGTTTAATTTTTGTTACAAGTGTCCTGGGTCCTTTAGGGTACATATCATCTATCATTCTCTGTTTGTTGTAGCATTGTTAAGCTGAACTAAGATAATATCTTACAGCGGTCAGGTGAACTGTTCTGGTTAGGAGGTTAACGGAGCAAGGAAAAAATATGCTTACCGGGCTTTCTTTCTTGGCATCGTTCTGTGCATATTGGCTATGTCGTGGAGGACCTCGCTTACACGCATGCTCGCTTGTATGTGCCATTGTGGGTTCGTAGTGCCATTGTGAAGGGGGTTGTATGTCGAAAAAATGTGGCTCACAAGCGGATGACGTCACGGTATAAAAATCCAAGAGTGCTCCTTTTAGGTGGCGCTCTGGAGTATCAGCGTGTTTCGAATCAGCTTTCTTCACTTGATACCCTCCTTCAGCAGGTGAGATTTATTACCACCAGTAGAAGTCTCCTTGTCTCGTTCATACGTTTAACGGGATTCCCTTTGGGTACGTTTCATGAAGTAAGGAACTCTTCTTGCTTCGAGAGCGGAGGTCATTGTATCTGGCATTACACGTCGCAAATGTGAGCCGATCGAAGTTTTTGCATGAACTTATTCACTTCCTTTCTTTCTGTTCATTGACAAAGATTTTCTTTTAACCTCTCTCTGATGTTTGAGAGGTTTTCCAACTACTAACACTGACAAATCCATACTTGAGCGATTGTTCAACATTCATTGCTCAATATCTCATGTCAAGTCAATACACGTGTATATAGCACAAATATACTCCTAGATTGGAGTGATTGCCGGATTGCAGACAGGACCTAATTGCAACCGGAAATTTATGTGGCGAGTGAACTACAGCTCAAGGCTTTGAGTTTCGCTCATCTTATTTCTCTTGATCTGTGCTTTACGTCTCGGCGGCTTCAATGTATGATAAACTTACGTTGTCCTTATATGTGGTCTTACACGCCCTACATAGACTTGAGCCACACCTAACAGTGAAAAACTACGTCAGTGACTTCTGATTCGTGTGCATTTGGTTAGAATTTGATCTTCTTCTGCAGCTTTTATGTACGTCTCACCTATGATTTGTTTGTACAGGAGAAAGACCATTTAAGCATGACAGTAGCAAGGATTGAGGCTCACCATCCTAATGTGCTCCTAGTCGAGAAAACTGTATCACGATATGCCCAAGACAATCTACTGAACAAAGAAATCACTCTTGTTCTTAACATGAAAAAGAGTGTTATGGACCGCATTGCTAAATGCATGGGGACACAGGTTGCTGCATCTCCTGATAATCTTGTCAAGTGTAAGCTAGGCTTATGTGAACTCTTTCACGTCGAGAAGTACACCGAAGAGCTTGGGAGTGCTGGGCAGCAAGGCAAGAACAACACAAAGTTTCTAATGTTCTTCGAGGGCTGTCTCAGACCGCAGGGGTGTACAGTAAGTTCGATCTTTTTTCACTGCGAAAGTACTTGCGTTTTACATTTACTAAATGGCTCATCACTATTTGACCGTTAGTTTTAGCAAACGGGACAAAAGTATCTGTGACCGTCAAGAATGGTCTCCATGTACTGAGTCTTGAGCCTTTGCCAGGAGAACGTGCGATTCGTCACTGAATAGCACGCAGTGCTTGCAGAGATGTCTTTCGGTGCATGCTTCCCAATACTGAGGCAATATTGAGGTTGACTTGTCACTTTCCTCCTGGCGCAGATTCTTCTTAGAGGGGCGAATGGGGACGAGCTAAAGAAGGTGAAGCACGTCATGAATCTCACGATCTTTGCAGCTTATCACTTGGCATTGGAAACGTCCTTTCTAGCTGACGAGGGTGCAACCGTTCTCGAGCTCCCATCAAGATCTCCAGTTACTGTTCCACGTCCAATTAGGCCTCACCCACCACCTCAACCTCTACTCACGTTAGACCCATCACCTCAAGGTCTGCGAACTCATCTAGTTTATAGAAGAGACGGTCAGACCATGAGTCTAGAATCTATGGCCCTTCCAGCTTCACCTCTTCCTATAAGAACCAGTAGTGCGCAAGGTAGTTACACCAACGGTGTTTCAATCACACCTACATCATCTTCATGTGTTTCGTCAGCTGCCAATTCGCCTGGAACGAGTCCCGCCCAAACCACATTTGGATTTCAATCAAATTCAAGAGGTGGAATTTTTCCAGGGACGTTTCAAAATATCGTTAATGGTGGATACCCGGGTGGAGGACAATCTTGTCAGATATCTGGCGTGTCTGCGTCCTTGAGTAGGGCCCCTTCAGGTGTTATGACAAATGGTAGTTTAGGGTACGAGTTGAAATCTTCCGAGGGCAATGCTGCCAGTGGCGTACCCGGCTCTTCAGATTCAGAAGCCGCTGTGATATCGGCATCAGAAAAGATGGTGGCAAGGGTTGGTGAGAGTGATGGCCACACTTATCAGGGTCCGTTTGAGCAGATGTCTGAGGAGTATGGCAGACATTTACGTCTTGACCTTGAGGATAGTTTGCAGTCCGAGATGCAAGGCAGTAATGAAGATCTTCCTTCCTCAGAGCAGCAGATTAAGTCAATTCTGGTCCAATGGTCCAATAGATGTCTGAAGAAGCGGATTGTCTGCAAACCACCGCGTTTTCTTCGCGTTTACTTTTATGGACATAACGACAGACCTCTAGGAGAATTTCTCCGCGATCAACTATTTGAAACGGTGAGTTCACTCCCTTACTTGACCGCGTGACCCGGAATTTCGCAGGGGAAATACTCTGTTTGTCAGCTAAAGTTTTTATTATGGCTACATATGGCAACAAGCTTAATGTGAAAGATGATGTGTCGCGTTTTGCAGAGCGAGAGATGTGACGTTTGTGACGAGCTTCCAAATTCCCACGTCTTATGCTTCACTCACCGTCAGGGAAGTTTGACGATATCTGTTAAGAATTTGCTCGACCCGAATGGGGACGGTCCGGCTGCAGAGAAAGATGGGAATTCGGTTGGGGAGAAAGATGGTAATTCTGGGCCTGTAGATAGAGATGGAAGACCTGTGTCTGGAGATAAAGATTGGAAGTTTGGAGAGGGAGAGCCAAGAAAGAATATATTGCCTGGAGAGAAGGATGGTAAAGTATGGATGTGGCATCGTTGCCTGAAGTGTCCTCCCGTCAGTGGGATTCCACCAGCAACTCCAAGAGTAGTGATGTCTGAGGCCGCTTGGAGTCTTTCATTCGGCAAATTCTTGGAGCTTAGCTTTTCGAGTCATGAAGCTGCTAGCCGTGTGGCTGCTTGTGGACATTCTCTCCATAGACATTTCCTTCGCTTTTACGGGTATGCGTTCGTTTGTTGTTTGAAAGGTGAAGTCCATAAGATTGTTTCGTGATTAAGCTTTATGGAAGTCGTGTTCCGCCCAACTTGATATCATGCTCAAAGTTTGTTGTAAATTTGGTTTGAATGTTTTATTGAAGGCTTTTCCTCTTACGTCTCGTGTCTTTAGGTTCTAGGTGACTGGTCAGCAGTCCTCAACAAGTTCAGGGATTCTGGCCACACTTTCTTCTTGCTGGTCTTAGCGGTTCGCATAGGATAAGATTTGTCGCATTGCAGGTTAATCAATGACATTTATGGTTGAATGTCTATGTAGGTTTGGGAGTATGGTGGCTTGTTTCCGGTACTCAGAAATTAAGCTCAAGTCTGTCTATCTTCCACCACTTAAACTGGAGTTTAATGGGCCAGAACAAGAGGAGTGGCTCATGAAGGAAGTGACGGAGGTATGGGGACTTCTTTTTCTTGAGCGTTGTGCAGATTGAATTAGACAAACGAAGATGAAGCAAATTAGATGAATCAATTAGACAAACGAAGATGAATCTCCCTTTGTTTCAACGAAAGGGATCTGAACTAGATAGATATGCCAAGTACGGCGCTTGTAATAATTTCCTTCGGTTACAGCCTTTCAGACCAATCTTGTGGCCATTTGTTTTCGCTTTTTAGATATTAATTACATTTACTGGAGTAGAAAAGCATTTAAAGCAGATTGGACGATTTAAATTAAGCGGTATTATCTTCATACAGGTCACTGGCAGGGCAGACGAATTGTACTATGAGGTACTGAATAAGCTGCAGGAAGCTGGGCAGAAGGTTGCAAGTTCAAGTTCAAATAGCTCGCATGAATCCAGGCGACAGCTTACAAGCTTGACTGAAATGGCGCATAAGGAGAGGGCAGAGATAAAGGTAAACCAAGCTAGCCAATTTCCTAATGCCTCGTGTCCTCGAGTTTTTATTTGTATATTTTGAGCTAAAAAGGTCAAGTTCACATACGACTACAAGATATCACAGATCCTGTAGAAGTTTGTCCTTAAATGTCCAACCCATTGAGACACAAGTGTAGGTTTTGACACTGTTGATATATTCATGGGGCCGAGTTTAGAGATACAAAGTCAGTTGAGAGTTGAAATGAAACAAGGTCATAATCTTGTAAGATAAGTCTGTCTGCTATAGTACAACACTGACCTGATGCAGTGTTGGAATGCTGAAATGAGGGCAATGCAGCACACACGATTTACTTCATTGAAATATTAGGAAATACGAGGCCCTCGTCTTTCTTACTGAATTGGTTTCAACTCTTCTATTCTGATGCCAGGATCTACTGGAAAGGGCATACCCTGCAAGCCGTCGTCCGGGTCAACCTATTGCAGATATACTGGAACTCAACGCATTGAGGCGACGCCTTTTAGAAAGTGCAATGGCATGGTCCAAGCGCTTCTATACCTTCCAGCATCTAGGTCCGGTGTCTTCGATGTCCAGGAAGGCACGAAATACTGGGTCTGTTGACGACGCAGGTTTGGCTCTTGAAAGCGTGAACTACAAGGTAGCTGACAGTCAAGAATCTGAAAGGGATGCATCTCTCAGTGAGCGTTCCTCAAGTGTCCCAACAAAACCAAGCGATGTAGACTCTAGCGCGAGATTGACCTCTGACCCATCTGAGCAAACTTACTCAGAGGAGAGTTTTAAGGAATATGATTCAATCAAAAAGTCGCACAACACATCTGGGGACCCCAACAATGGGGATGATTATCTCAAGCGTGAGGAGGTAGCTGATGCTAATGGGTTGGACTTCAGGTTAGTTGAGCCGGGTATCACACAGAAGGTGTCTACCCCTCGCCACGACCTGGTGTCCCAAGATTCGACAGTTGTTTTGGACGATAGTTGTTTTGGACGTGTCGACCCCACTCTACGACCCGGTGTCCCAACATTCCGTACTATGGCAGCTCTTGAAGACAGTATTTCCGCTACTGACAGTGGCCTAACTAGTGTTGGGAAGGAAGTCGAGTCTTCTCCTACGACTGTGTCGTCAACTGCTGTTCCAGAAGCAGATCTCAGTGGGCGGAGGGCGCTGTCAGAAGGAAGCTTTCCGATTCTTGCTGATCTCTCAGGTGACTTCCCTTGGACCGGGGATGCTGTTACTGCGGAGGGACAATCAGTGTCGGATCAGTCTAGAGATAAACTTGATGGTGCTGAGCAGGAGGAGGAAGCTGTACGTGCAGAGGAGCCGCTGAAAGAAACTCGTAGCATGCCCGTCGATGCCGTACAATGTGGAGCACAGGAACCAGTTTCTGCAACGACTGATAAATCTGCAGCTGTTGATACACAAACAAGCGTACCCACATCCCCAGTTAAGGCCGTCCAGAAATCAGAGGAATCGGATGAGGTAGTGGGAACACCGTTCAACCAAATCAACAAGAGTTACAGTCGTACTTCTTCAAATATTTCTACCGCATCTGATGCCTCACGGTGGACCTCCCTTGGGCCATTAGGCATATCTGGTCAGCAAGAAGGGGATCCTCGATTACTTCCTCGAGTTTTACTTACGCCGGGCCATGATGGTGTTGTCGTCGCGGTATATGATGATGAGGCAACGAGTTTGATTGCCTATGCTATATCCACGGAAGAGCATTATACCCATGTAACTGACACACCTGTGGAGAGGGAAAAGGGTAAGGAAAAAGAAGGGAAGGACTTCTTAGAACGTCAAGGATCAGAACAAATTTTTCATCCGCTCCAGGTATATGGTGGTGGCGGCGACATGGATCCTTTGTCCAAAGCAGGTGGGAGCTATCCTGACCAAGCCAGCACCAAACTAGAGGCCGAAATCGAGAATCCATTAACATCTGCAAAAGCTTCACAAATGTCCAAGAAAACAATCAGTTTTGGGGATGATTCGCCATTGGCAAAAGTGAAGTTCTCGGTAGTCTGCTATTTCGCAAAGCAGTTCGATGCCTTGAGGAAGAAATGCTGCCAAGGTAACACGGAGTACATACGGTCGCTCAGCCGATGTAAGAAGTGGGGGGCTCAAGGAGGGAAAAGTAATGTCTTCTTTGCGAAGACAGCAGATGATCGGTTTGTAGTGAAGCAAGTAACACGGACAGAGCTGAACTCCTTTCTCGACTTTGCTCCATCTTACTTCAAGTATCTATCCGGAGCTCTTACCACAGGAAGTACCACGTGCCTCGCCAAGATTCTCGGTGTTTATGAGGTCTGTCTTTCAGTTTCTGCTTCGATGCTTTATCGTAATTCTCGACTAGAAAAGTCTGAGATGTAGTTAAAGTCGCTCCCGACGCTTTTCCCATTGCTTTTATTTCTGATGAACCAGGGATGAGTTTTCCTTCCTTTGATGTCCGTTAGCAGTCGATTGAAAATGTTGTTTGTTGCAGGTGAAAGTGGTCAAGGGCAGCAAGGAGACGAAGATGGACGTGATTGTCATGGAGAACCTTCTATTTGGGAGGAAAATCTCGAAACTCTATGACCTCAAAGGCTCTAAGCGCTCGAGATACAACACCGATAAAAGTGGCACGAATCGAGTCTTACTGGACTCGAATCTTTTGGAAGATTTGCCTACTTCACCTATTTTCATCGGATCCAAAGCAAAGAGGATACTGGAACGTGCTGTTTGGAACGACACTAATTTCCTTTCGGTCAGTCCATTTTTGCGCCACACACTTGTTGCTCACTTTGTACATTGTCTCTTAGGATAAGTGTAAAAGGTCCTTATGAGAAGTGGAAAAGCTATGAATTCTATTTACTTCTCGAACGTTTTGCGTATCACGTCCAAATGTGTAACTTGCTTGTAAGCTATAATTGAATGTCAGAAAATGGAGTCCGGAGGGCCTAGTTTACTAACTGACTACTAAATCATTCCTTGCTGTGCGTTGGGTTGAAGCAGCTGATGTTTGTAATGGATTACTCATTATTGGTTGGAGTGGATGAAGAACGGAAAGAGTTGGTGGTTGGCATAATCGATTTTATGAGGCAGTACACTTGGGACAAGCATCTGGAGACCTGGGTAAAAGCCTCAGGTATCCTTGGAGGTCCCAAAGATGCACCACCGACCGTGATATCTCCAACGCAATACAAGAAGCGCTTCCGAAAGGCCATGAACACGTACTTTTTGTTGGTTCCTGAGCACTGGAGTCCAGCTCAATCCATCATGCTTCCTGTTGGTGACATCGAGGAAAGAAGCTGTATCAACATGGGCAGGGATGACGAACTGGAGGATGATACTACTACTCCGAGGACATAGCAACTGGATTGAAGGTTTCCAAAATGTATATTGAAATTTTGCGGAGGCGAATGTTGTGGGCACCGCGCCTGGCACTCAGTCAGTTCACCAAATTCATGGAAGAGATGCAAGGCGAAAAACAGATCGACGTCATCTCTCCGGGCATTCCCCCTCATATTCTGATGTAGAACTTAGCAGGCTTCTGGTAGCCACAAGTGGCTGGCTCCCCAATTTATTTAAATATTGTGGATAAATTGTGTATTGTGTTGATAGTTAACATTCTTACTTCTTACAAGTACATCAGGAGAGTGATACTTAACTCCTGCTTAAAACCATTACGGGCTAAGTAGATCTTCATGTCTTGAGTGGTTGGCATGCTTGTACTGCTCACTTTGACCCTCTTGGTGAATGTGGATTGTTACGTGATAAAATTTTGGAGAAAATACTTTGCAGAACGGTAGCCTGTTGACTTGGTTTCATTTTATGAAGTTCCCGTCTGACTCCACAAAAGCGCAGCTAAAGTACTACCGGCTGTAGTCTCATACCTGCAGTGTGCATCCATGTCAAAGATTACGAGCACACTTTTAAGGCGTTAGCAGACGTTGCTCCAGAAATGCGTTATGTACAAGAGACCGTTACGTCATTCGCTGCGTAGAGGTAGGTCATATTTGGAAGTGCAAGATAAACTGATTGATATTACAAGTGAATTTCTCAGCCTTGAAAGGTTTTTCGCCTTCATTTGTGAAGCCGCCGGTGGAGAGGAGTTATCTAGGAGCGATGTAGTGAGCTACTTGGGTCTCTCCTCCCACTTGAAACTGGAGTATGTAAAAATATGGTCCCTCATTTGTATATGACGCTTCTTTGCGCAACTAATGCCGATGATTACCCACACCGACTGTACAGGGAGCTTCTTGTTTCTTGCCTGTGTATAGTCTGCCTATTGTGTACACAATACTGGAGCTTTCTTTGGGCTTTATCAGTGCGATTCCCTTCTGTTCTCTTCTTTTCATTTAACTAACGTTAATTATTTTTTTTTTCTTCCATATCGGTCTGAATGTTCAGCTTCCCTTTTGCTGTTCAGAAAGAGCTGGAGATGCGAAGCCGAGCCGAGCCACTTACTGGGCCGAAACATGACTAAAGTGCAGTACCTAATGACTAGCTCTGTCCAAGTGTACAACGAACAGTGGTTTCAATTGCAGAAAGTTGTGTTGTATTCTGAAAGAATCTAGGAGATGGCTGGTTCATTCTTCTTGACCTCCGTACTTATGAGAACGGGAATGGGTTGAAACCAAATCCTTGCCTGACATAGACAACGCGAGGTGGGAGTTTCCAGACGGGGAAGTTCTTGGAGCAGGTAAGATCAATTACCCAACCCAACGAAGACGTGGTTTTCTTCCTTGGTTCCACGAATATGTTTTTGTGTCCAGGCCTAAAGAGTTATCTGAGGAGACATACACGTGGTGGAGTAGTAGCTAAAGAGAGAGGTAATTGGTGTGGGAAGACAGATGGTGGATTGTGATTTGTGATATACTATTGGAGATGTACGAATAGTAAGCTGTTAAGTTGGTATTGGGCAGAGTTTGGAAAAGAATAGACCCAGTTGTCGGAGAGAAGAATGCCTCGCTCATGTCTACTGGAAATGTGAATAAGTATGAACCCATTCTACGTTTGATTTAGTCAACATCTTTGAAGGAATCGATCTCGCAGAAACATATGCTTGCCGATGAAAGAAGAGAATGTAACCAAGATTTGTCAGCGTGTGAGCACCACTTTGAATTCGTTGACACCTTAGCAATTTCTTGAACCTAGAGCTATTAGAAGTTGAGTACAGTGTAGTGGACCCGTTCAGCTGCTTATATGCTGTCAAGATTTTGCATATGTCGACGGTCCGTTGTTTTGATCTTGAATCCTCTCGGGGGTTTAGCACGGTGATCTGTAGTAGTTCATAAGCAGTTCATACGTGAACTGTAGTGGCTCTTTTGAGCGTACCTACTACACGATTTTGTTCTCTTTGAATTTCATTGTTCTCACTGCCATCGAGCATGAGGGATCCAAAGTTGGATGAGCTTAAGGTAAACACTGTATGGTGTTTAATCTTTGCATAGATTTTAGGTCAGACCAGTTTTCTTTTTGTGATGGTCAATTGTTAGAGGACAGTCGATTGCTGCTTTGGATAAGCACTACCTTAGTTGCCTCCCCATCACTCTAGAGACCTTAGATAACTGACTCTTGAGATGATGTACTAGCAGTGGTCGCTCTGACGTTACGTCTTGGTCTTCTCCTAAGTTCTGGGCGTTTATGACGAGGGCAACGAAGTATCATGCTGTTGAGCTTCAAAAGTTGTCTGCTCACCACCGCAGCAGAGATGAAGAGCAAGCTATCAGTCACGACGGACGGATTACAATTGGTGGCTGACTCGTCTTGTATTTTCAGGTCTCCCATCATATGCACGGTTGCCGATCCCTATCTGCAGAAGAGCACTTGATTTATGGTCTATTTCACCTGGACATACCAGTTTGTGCTTTTGGGCTTCACTCAAGCAAACTGCGGCCAACCAGTCAACGGCAATTGGGTTGTGCGAGGACGTTATCGAAGCTTAAGTTAGCATGTTCTTCTCTAAGCGTTTACTAAAGTTCAGGTTGCGGCGCACCTCTTGCTAGTCCCTGCACTCAAGAGTGTTCACAAGAAGCAAAAGCTCACCATGGCAGAGCGATCTATGATGATTTGTTCATGAGCGTTAACGATCTGTGAATTGATCGGTCTGTTCATTTAATCTATTTTCTTGAAGATGCGTGTCGTTACGTGTCGTTGTTCTAAACTTCTTGATGGTCCCAATTTCTTTATCAAGCTTAAAGGCCGTGCGTCAGATGATTATGTACTCCACGTATGTTTGCACATGCATGGACATATGGACTTGTGTTACGCAGATTTGTATGGGTATATTTTGTCATCCATAGGTATTGGCCAGATCATAGAGCCAGGTCTGGCTGTTGTGGTAATTCTTACTTGCTCACCCAATCGGGATGAATGTCAATCATCCCAAGCATGTCATTCCTCGCCTTCCTCATACCCGGTTATTACCCCTCCTTCAAAAGAGTGTATCTCATGCCTACCTTTCCTACCCTTCCACGTGTGACAATTAGAAGTTCCCATTCGACCAAACTTTGTCCACAATTATCCATGCATTTGGTTTTGGACGAACATCGGTGATCTATCACGTTAATTTGCTGAGATATTTGGCATAGGAATTCATCTTTCACTTCGGCTATGTTTATGAGACCGGCTGTGCCCGTGCGACAGTTTGGAGTGCTTTGCCCAGGCCATGTATTGGCTTGTCTGAGATTTTTGGTCCTACAAATTCGTCACGATCAAACTTGGTGATTGTGCATGTCAATTTAACTGTTACACGATTCGAACACTACTGCATTCTTGACACGGTTCTTGACGCATTTTAAGATGCTTTCGCATTCTCGAATAAGAAGAAATATTTCCACTAAATGAAAGTGCGATATGCTGGTAACCAAGCCTGCTTGGGGAAATGCAAACATTTGAGAGGAAAGTTGTATCTTTCTCTGTCTAGCTTTCTTAGTAAGCATCCAAAAGCAGTGTCACGCCAAGTAGACCCACCTGACGGGTGAAAGATTTCACCGTCAGGTGGGTCTACTTGGTGAAAAATTTCACGAGTTGATTAACCCCCAAATTAGATGGAATCATCGTCTGATTTATCATACGACACTCCACGACATTCTCTTGGTTTTTTGACCAATACCACTCCCATTGGAGTCGTGTTTGTGAAAGGTGTTTTCAACATTGAAGTGCGCGAAGTGAATCTCCAAGTCTGACGATGCCAAAACGAGTACCCCAGAATCTCTAAACCTTGTTGGACGAGACCGTACCCATCAGCAGAGCTAAAGGGAATGTGACGATGCGAATTTGCTCCGCTGGACCCCAAGCACTTGAAAACTTCCTCTGTACTTCCTCGGCAAGCAGGTCCACACCCTGATTCAAAGCCGTCTGTGTTGCAGAACAAGATCTCCAGAACAAGAAATATTCATCCAAATTCCACTCCGTGGTCATTGTCATCAAATGTGGCCCCACCCCGAGCGCATTGGCTGGTTCGAATGGGAACGGCACTTCGCGGTAGCTCGCGTCTACCATCTCTCGTGCCACATCCCAATACGGTGCTGAAAAATCGTAGAGCTCATCTGTCAGCTTGTCAATTTCTGAATTCAATCGAGGCAATTTGTAGCACCATGCAGCCAGAAGTCCTCCGGGTTTGCGAAGCACGTGCTTAACTACACGGTAGAAGTTGTCGAGGTCGAACCAGTGCATGGCTTGGGCGACTGTGACCAGATCCACCGACCCCTCGGGCCCGACGATGCGCTCCAGCTCCTCTAACTCGGGCGTGGCGGACATTTTTCTGTACGTGACATTCGGGTGTTTCATCACGTGAGATAATTGCCCGTCGCTTATGTCTGTGGCGATTATGGACTTGTAATATTTTGCTAACACCGTTGCTGCCTGCCCGTTCCCCGTCGCGCAGTCCCATACGCGCTCATGTTGGTGAGTGGCCGAAGCTATCAGTTCAACTAACGACAAGGGAGGTGTGGGTCTGATTTTGGAATAAGTGGCCGCCTGCTTGACGAACAACTCGATCCGAGCCATCGCCCGCACCAGTTCGACTTCGCTTAGTACGCGACGCGCTTCCTAAATCTTCAACCAGCACCTCAGCAATTCCTGAAAGTAACCACGTCAGTTCTCGACAGTCATTCGTCCTCTCCAGCCGCCTTTGGTATCCGTCGAACACACACCCCAGTATGAAGCAAGCCCAACCGCAATTATTCACACCAGCCAATTCAGCGCAAATAAAACAGCATGTCGAACCACAATAGTCACAAATTCGTCACTGATTGGACGCCACCACCGCTCTCCTATCAGCTCCAAATTGCCACCGATTCGCTACTATTGTGTGCAATTGCAGAACACGCAGCAACACTCCGACGACCTGTTGCCACCTCAAGAGATCAATTGTTCGCAGTTGACAGTGCCGAATTCCTTCACTTATAGTAACTCCATTCCGGGAGAAGTGCTGTTACAGCAGTAGCCTTTGACAGGATGGATGCGTGAGGTGCAAGAAATGTTCAATTCACACCCACAAGGTTCCTCGCTCGTGATCTGTAATTTGTACGACGGTGTGGATTCAGATTCAAAACGATGGGAGTAGTCAGCGACATGGTTGGATGGGTCAAAATAGACTTTTTTGTGTTCATGAATCGATTTACAAAATATAAATTAAAATAAAGTTATATTTAAGTAATTTTTATTATATTTCGAATCAATGAATACCGAAATATGAATGATTTAAAATTTATATTATAAAGAATTAAAAATATAATATAAATTAAAAAATAATTTATATAATTTAATTTTATTTTAATTTATTATCGAAGTTAAATAAAATCTATAATTAAATTTTTTATCATTATTTGATATAATGATTTATTTTAGTATAATCAATTTAATATTTAAAATATATTATTATTTTAAATTAATTTTATTAAAAACATACAAAAATATTAAAATAAAATCATATATTTTTTTATCTATTATTAATAAATAATTTTATAATATAAAAAATATTTTTTAATAAGATTTTGATCGAAAGATGATTTTAATGCAATGTTGTTTATACATTTTTGGTTATCACGACTATCGAACGCCCGTGGATTTAGTGACGAGATGTCTACCATGACCATTCTTAAGAAATGGTATCCTTGAGGATCCTTGCTTGTGTAAGTTTGGAAAGTCAGTGAATTTTCATGGGGATTACTAAGTTACTTAAGTTGGAGTGTTAACTAAGTTCTTGAAGGATATATCAACAAGCAAAATGAACAGAATTTTATATATTATCACATGACGAGATTAAAAATTGAAAGCATATAAAATTCTGGTGGAATATGGAGCCAGTTACCTGTAGTAATTAAACTTAGTCCCTAAAAGCACACTAAGCAATAATTATTATGTTTATGTTTCTCCTCGAAAGTTAACTAAGTTGGTTGAAGAGTTATTTCAAAGCTCTTTCTATGCTCCTAAAAGTGCAGTCAAAGTACCATGGAAAAATTTAGTTAAGTTCTTGGTATTTCTTCCTAGCAAAAATTAAGAGCTTCTTAATTTCTTAATAATTCATTACCTAATTACAAGAAAGAATTGCAGTTGAACACTTTGCTTTGTAAAGCTTAGCAAAAAAGAAATTAAATTAATTTCAAATGTTTAATTCCTTGATGCTTAAGCTTCATGAACCATAATGTGATTAGTATTAATTAACCTCCTGAATTTATATAGAAAATGATACAAATTTGCATAGATTGAAGGGAACTTTTAACTCTAAAACAATACAATACTTAACTCTAGTATGATAAAATGACAATAAATATAAATGATTCAATTCAAGAATTCAAGTTTGGTGATACAACTGATATTGAGATTGTTAAGAGAAGATATTTCCTAATGGAGAATATTTATAAGGATATATTTGTTACCATAGTCTCTAGAAATTATAACATAGAACAAAGATATATGGAGCAACGGATAACTTTCTTTTGTGTTCTTGTAAGTACCTATTTGTTCAAGAGATGAGAAAAAGGTTGTACTATGTCTACAAGCATCTTAACTAGAGTCATATATATGTCTTTTGTGTATAGATTGATCACTTCAAAACACCTAATTCTGTTTATTTTAACCCTCAACAAACATTTACTAGTGATTTAACTAAACTTAGTTATAGATTGCTAATTTTAGTGATAACTAAGATGGAGGTATCTTTAACTTAAAGTTTAGTTAAACTAGAATAAGGCAAATAAGCCAAATAAGCCAAATACTAGTAAAGTCAATAAGAACAGGTCGCTCCTTTGAGATTACAAGTAAAAGATGACTAGAAATGAAAGGAAGTATCACTATGTCATGGTTCATTTATCATTTCCTATTTAACTTCTTTGGCATGAACTACTTCTACAAGAAGGTAGTGTCACTATAGAAAAGAGAAAATTAACAATTACTTTCACCACAATTAGATTCCAAATTACTACTTAAGGTGTTGACTCACTTCCTACTTAAGGTTCTTTTGCTCCAAAGACTTTGACTCCAAAGGTATGTGCTACTCTTCCCCAAAGGCATGATCCTAAAGGTGTTTTCAGGTTGGCCAAATGCACTTTTTTCTTGATTTCATGGGACTCTTAATGCTCCAAATTAGACATGATTCCTCAATACATCGGTTTGTTGCTTCAAATCCCTCCAAATCTCACTTTTTGATCAAGCAAAAATGTCTCTCTCAACACACTTACACTTGTGATATTTTTTGAAATTCCTCACCATTACTCAACACAAGCAATCACCCACATCCAAAACAAAAGAATTATAGTTTGCAAAGAACTCAAAGTCCTTTTTATTGGAATTTTGTTGTACATTAAAGGGAATGGGTAAAGCAAACTTTGTCTTGCATATATCCACATTACTCAAAATATACCATTCTCAACATTATACAATATAGAAGCACAACTCATATAGAAGACAAAAGAAAACTCCAAAGACCTATAATAATTAGTTGATCACCCATTCAACTTGGATCTGAAACTCAACACTCCACACAATATATTGCCAACAATGTGCTTTGATTATATTTTAAAGCCACACCCAGTCTAGCTAAGAGACTCCAAGTGATGCTCGTTGGCCTTTGTCAACCATAACCAAGAGCTTGAAGGCTCAAAATCAAAGAAATGAGCTCTCTAGAGCTCCATTTCGAAGGTATACCCTTCAAGAGCGGCCAAGAATCTAGTCCTAACTATGCGTATGATCACCCAATGGATGGTACAAATAGTGTAACTAAAAAGAGCTCTAATGGTGTAATAAGTAACCCTAACAAAAAATTGTTGATATTATCTAAAGCTTGTAGCAACTTAGTTAGTGACTTAGTTCTCATTGTATAGTTGTATCATTGTATAGTTATATTAGGGTTTAGAGGAGTACACTCTCTCTATTCATTCTTGCTATCCTTCCTTGTGCACCCTTCCTCTCTCATGGTCCATTATGAAATGGTCCAATCCTTGTGTTCTTTGACATGATATCAAAGTTGGTGAGAGGTTGAGTAAGGCAACCAAAGGAAGATAAGTGAGGGTAATTGAAGACTTTAAGGATTTTTTTGATGCAATCAAAGTCACTAATTATACTATTTTGACCTAGTATTTCAATTTTAGAGATCAAGATCATAGTTTTTGCTCAAAATTGATGCACCAACATCATAAATCTATCTTGTTCAAAATCATCAAAATTGGTAGACACTTAATTCTAGTGACTTTTGGAAGTCATTTTGTCATTTTGAGCACCTTCTTGGGACTTCTACAATCAATTTGGAGTGCCAAACTACATTTCTTTTCACAAAAATAGTCACTTTTGGTATCACCAAATGCAAGCCTTTGAACCAAAGGCACAAAAGAAACCACAAACATTCTTTTTATCATGATAGAAATTTCAAAGTCAATTGGAATTGTCGTGCATTTTTTTGCCACAATATTAGGCAAGGTCAATTTCAAGAAGTAGTGTTTTTTGGACTCTATAGGTCATGATATGTGTTTCACATTGATATATGAATTACATGTTTAGTTTGTATTGTCAACTTACACAATTTATGATGTATTTCTTGATTTCTTGATTTTTCTTGATCTTGATTTCTTGTTCTTGCATGTACAAGTGCAAGCATTTTATGATTGTAGCAATGATAGAATCTGTGGGTCTGATCACTAGAGAGAAGGTAGACAAGCTATTTGGACCATATAGAATTTTTTATACAAATGTTCCTTTGGGGTCAGGGGTTGTGGAGTCTTATGAGAGAGGAGGAGACAAACCAATTGTGACTATTAGTGATGGAACATCAAAAGTAATGCATGCAATGTGGGCACATAGATTGTATCAAGCACTCCATTACATTGTATTGTGTGTTTTATCATTGATGATAGGTCCTATTCAGGACCTCACATCTCTTGAGATGGCTTGGAATGCTTTGGAAAATGATTTTTAGTCCAAAATAGAGGTTAGAAAATTACAATTGCTACAACAATTCAATACTAAGAAAAACTTGATGTGAACAATTGTGTTCACCACATGAAGAGCCTTGTGGATCAACTTGCCTTTGTGAAGGTGATAATTGATCTGATTGTGCTAATTGGAGGTACATCATAGGGTCTAACACCAAACTACAACAATTTGTGACATCAATTTCTACCCAAAAGCCGCTTCCTAAGTGGGATAAGTTGGTTGCAAAACTACTTGGTGAGGACGTGCAATTGCTGTAGAGTGCTAGCTCTTCCTCATCCATTGTCCCAAACGGCTTGTATTTTGCAAGCATCGGAGGATTTTTAGGTAGGGGTTGAGGCAAGAGTGCTACAAGAGGTGGTGTTTGCAATGTTGACAATTGAGTTAGTAGTGGACATGTGTTTGATTACTGACCAAAAACACAATGACATGCACACATTACACAAAAGTACGTGGTTCACCTCTATGTGAGGCTATGTCTACAAGAATGCTTTAGGAAATCTTTACTTACCCCAAGCTCACTGCCATATATGTCATTCAAGTCTAGAGCTCTCACACTCTCTCAGTTCACTCTAACCATAAACCTGCAAGGATCAATCTTGTTATTAGTGTACTCCTAAGGCAAAAGGGTAAATGTTAACAAATTCCCCCTTGGCTCTTGTCTTGGAATTAGTAACCTTGCTAAACAGTTTATCACTCAGTGGGAAGTTCTAAACAGATAACCAATCGCTAGACCCCTCCTTTCAACTAGGATAAACTATAACTTATAAATGTAGCCCATATGGGGATAAAGTAACTAAAACAACCAAGGTCACCTCCAATGCTAAGTCACCTTATTCATGCTCCACTTCCACAAACTATAGGGTAGCACAATGGCTAAAGAAACTTTCTAAAGGTATGACTTTGGTAAAGGCATCAGCCGGGTTGAATTTACCACCAATCTTGACTAGCTCAAATTTTTTCTCTAACACAGCTTGCCTAAGAAAGTAGTACCTAATATTTATGTGCTTAATACTACTATCCATGACCTGATTTTCAGCTAGGTGTAAAGCACTTTAACTGTCATAATGAAGCATTACATTACAATGCAATGGCCCTATCTTAGCAACAAGTCTATCCAACCAAATCACCTCCTTTTCTTCTTTTGCTGTTGCCACATACTCTATTTCTGTAGTAGATTGTGCAACATACTTTTGCAAGGTAGATCTCCAACTAATGCATCTGCAGCCAAGTGTGAGTACATACTCCATTGTTGACCTTCGCTTGTTTAGATCTTGTCCATAGTCAACATCTACATAGCCATCCAGTGATGATGGTATTCATTGATCTTCTTTCAAATAAGAGCCCATAGTCTAATGCACCTCTCAAATACCTAAGAATCTACTTTACTGCTTCCCAATATGTCCTTCCTAGATCTGATATATACCTGCACACGTACCTATTGCTAGGGCAAGACCCAGTCTAGTGCAAGTAATCAAGTACATGAGACTCCCAATAGCCTTCTCATAAGGAATGTTAGCCATCAAACCCTTCTCCATGGCATTTGTAGGACAACATGCCATTGAAAGCTTGAAATGAGGAGCTAGAGGAGTACTTATTGGTTTACAATTCTCCATGTTGAACCTAGTAAGTACCTTCCTTGTATACTTATTCTACGTCAACCACAATTGACTAGTGCCAACATTCCTCTTGATCTTGATGCCTAATATCCTTGTGGCCAACCCTAGATCCTTCATCTTGAACTCCAAACTCAAGAGCGCCTTGAGCTTGTTCACCTCAAATCTATCCTTGGCAGTTATCAATATGTAATCCACATACAATACAAGAATAATAAAACCAAAGGTCTTATGACTTTGGTGTTGCGGGGATTGTAAGCTCTCAAGAATGCATCGAGCACCTGACTGCTTACGCTTAGGCTGAACTGGTTTCTGCCTTTGATCCTTTCCTGTCTATGTTTCCCTATCACACCCTTTTGAGACTTCTTTGGATTTCTGCCAAACCCCTTTAAGATTTCACTGTCTTGGCCAAACCTTTCTTTGATGCTTCACTATTCTAAAGAGAACTTTTCACAGTTCTGTCTTCCCCTGTCTTGTAAACACCCCTAAACCTCTTGATACTTCACTTCTTGCCAGACCTTCAATCCTACCAGAAATTCCTTTGAGAATTCTCTATGTCTGCCAAGACTCTCTCCTCACAATATTTCTCATTGTTCCCACCTTTCAATCCTATTGGTGTGTGGAAGGTACTGTTCTCTAAGATGAAATTGCTGATTGCACTTCTTGGGCTTGAGCAACTATCATCTAAACTTGGTGACCGTAGTAGCCATCATCAGCAATGAGCAAAATGTGACCTTTCCCAAAGATCAAGATGCCTGTACCAGCAACTTGAATTGTAAACACATCATTGTCAATAGTTTCCGGCCTTTAGGTGCTAATCATAAGTGCCACGCTTTGGATAATGCAAGCTGCCCATGTTTGGATCCTAAATAAGTCCTATCAAAGCCAATGTTTGATGATGGACCTTTTGCTTGGGAGGAGAATAATATGAATCTTGTGCAGACTTTAAACCAAATTTGTCCTAGAATCTCATAAAAGATGAGAGGCTCTACTATTGAGATGATCACTTTCGTAGTGTTTAACATGAGCTCTAATGCCACCAGAAAACTGAACTGAACTCTATTGCATATAAGATACCACAATGCCTATATTTGCAAAACAAGTCCACCTTGTCCTTCTCAATGTTCCAACTCCGCTATAGAATAGTAGGAGCAAGAAGTTAGCCAAGATTATAACTTTGATCCTAAGCAGACAATATGATTGGATAATCAACATGAATTCATCCCAATCGTCCATAAATCTTCATGATGGATTTCATAGCTCACTTTTTGAATATTATCCAACATGTATCTCCAAAATATGATAAGAACACTCGGCAACTAGAAAACATACACAAAAACTTCCAGTCCATGAAATCTTAAGTCTGCAACGTAAGGACAATGGCCAATGCCTACTGCAGCTGCATACGTGCAACTTCAAACCCCCAGGTGTTCTCTCTGATTAATCTCCAACTGTGAGAATAGAAACAACTTTCAATCTTCAAATGCGCATACTCTCTTGACTATCTCCTCACTATTTGGGTGTTGCCCTTCCAAGGCTTCATCTCGTTCTCACTCACTCTTGGACTGGAAAGAGTCTGCTCATGGTTAATAATGCCGATGTGTGATAAGTCCAGCAAGCTCTATCTATTGGGTACAAACCCCCTTTGATTGATATTTTCTTGTCACTCAAAAACCCTCCTTCAATAGCTGTCACTCCTAAGACCTCTAATTTTTCCCCTTTGATATTTGCCACTCCAGTTCTTCTCAAAATCCTCTTTGATCCTTGTCTATTATTCAAACATCCTTCTCAATCCTCTGCCCTTCCAACTCAAACTCTCTCCTTGACATCTTCCTATCCTTCCATCTTTCAGAATTCTCCGTCCAGACTTCCCCTTTGGGAGTATAGCTTTCTCACATTTTGGAAAAGTTGACAAGCATTTGACTTCACCCTTCTTACATTATCATCAAAGAAAGGAATAAGATGCTCTACCAATGCAGACTACTGGACCAAGTCCGCTACCTTCAACTTTGGAAATCCTCTTTGAAATTTATCTGGAGGGCTGCCAACTTGACCACCTGTCCAGAATCTCTGCCTTTTTGATCCTTTGCTCTTGTTTTTCTCAGTTCCTCCTTTGAGACCTGACTATCCTAGAAAACCCTAAAATTTTCCGATACTTCTCTCCTTCTATCTTTGTCACTCAAAAATCCCTTTCCAATTCTTCTCCTCTTTACCCTTTTGATCCTTCACTATTCTTGCCCAAACCCTTTTGTTACTCCTTTGTCACTGAATTTCCTTTTGATCCCTTTCTCTTTCTATCCAAACCAATCTCTTTTGATCCTTCACTCTTCTTGTCTCTCCTCTTCAATTATTCACTATCTTTCTGTCCCAAAATTTCAATTATTCACTATACCTTGCTCTTTCTTGTCCCTTCTCTTTGATCTTTCACACTCTATCTTCTTGTCTCTTCTTGTTCTCGATTTTTAATCTCTCTCTCATTTTTTCTGGTCCTTTCGATACTTCACCAAATCCTCTTCTTTGATACTTTGTCCTTCCTGCCACTCTCCTGCACAGGCCTAGATTCTTCCTTTGATTCTTCTCTTACTCTCTTTGGTCACAACAAAGCCCTTCCTTAGAAATTCTGATCTTCCAACCTTCCTGCTAAGTCCAGACTTTCCCTTCGAACGTTCCTTTGTGTAGACTACCCTTCTTTGATGCTTCTTCTCTCTCTATGTCCTTCAGTCTGGACAGCCCTTATTCCATTCTAAATTCTCCTCTTTTGTCAACCAGCCCCTTCTCTTTGAAATTGCATTCTCTCTCTCCTATCACCGTCCTCCAGAGCTCACTATCCTCCAAAAAACCTCATCTTTCTTGATCTCTCTTCTCCTCTGTCCCGTGCAAAAATACTGTCCTTTCAAACCTCCTTCCTTCTTGTCCTTTTCCTATCATTGGTTCTCCAGCTCATGCACACCTTCCCTTTGTCCTTTTCAGACTTTTCCTTGAAGACCCCAAACTTCTCATGTTTAGCCTTCAGCTCATGTAACACATAAACTCTTGAGTTTTTGAACATCCCAAAGAACTCCTAGGCTTATGTCACATAAGAGAAACATTTGAGCTTGTGTACCATAGGAGAAACACCTTGAGCTTATGTAACACTCAAAACTCTCCCGAGCTTATGTAACACAAGAGAAAATCCTTGAGCTTACAAGAACACAAAACACCATAATAGAAAACCCCTGAGTTCATTGTAACATGAAGAAAGAAAGAAGAAGACTCACACCAACTGGCACGTGTGGATTATTTTCTCTATGACACCGGTTTCATGTACACACAAGGATCAAATAAACTCCTATTGAAACCCTATGCGTGCATAAACTCATCAAACCTCTTGTTCCATTGATGAGGTGCTTGCTTCAATCCATACAAGGACTTCAACAATTTGCACAGCTTGTCCTCTTGGCCTTTCTTCATAGAACCTATGGGTTGTCTCATGAAGATCCTCTCATCCAAGATGCCATAAAGAAACATTGCGACAACGTCCACCTGATCTAAGGTAAGACCAGATAATGCAACAAGCATACACAATAGTTGTACTGTAGAATAATTTGCAACAAGAGAAAGACCTCATTGTAGTTTACCTTCTTCTCTTGAGTGAACTCCTTGGCTACCAACATAGCCTTGTAGATCTTAGATCCCCCCTTAAGACCCTCCTTCAACTTGTAAATCCACTTGCAATCTATCACTTGTTGATCCTTAGGTAACCTAACTAGCTCCCAAGTCTTCTTGTCCTTCAAGGATCCCATCTCCCTCTCCATAAAACCAACATACTCATCCTTCTCACTAGAAGAACATGTCTCCTTGTAGGATGAGGGTTCACCTTCTTCCAAGACCAAAGCATGAGCATCATCTCCAAAAGTCAAGTCATCATCCAACAACTTAGTTGAATCAGTCCACATACCATATCTATTTGGAGCTTGACTAGCACATCTTGATGACCTCCTTGATGAACTCTTTGCTTGATCTCCATGTGTAGGTCCAATGTGAGGCTGACCTAGCATATTTTGTTGCTCACCTGCAACTACTTGCTCCATTTGTTATTGCTCCTCAAGAACTTGCTCCACTATAGGGGCACCTCCTTCTTCCTCATCACTTAAGTGATAAATCTCCACCTCACCTAGATCCAAGGTAGGAGACTTACCTTTGTAAGTGTAGGGAGCCTGAGCATTTTCCCCCTCCTTAAATCATGCGGATTCTTTAAAGGATACATCCCTATTGACAACAACCTTACATGCTATTGGATCCCATAGCATATAAGCCTTCACTCCACTTTCATAGCCAAGAAAAACACATTTCTTTGACTTAACATCCAACTTGGACCTATTCTCCTTAGGTATGAGTGAATATGAATCACAACCAAAGTTAGGTAACTTCAATCTACCATAATCAGCTGGTTGCTGATGCCTCAATTCATATGACATCTTGAAGTTGATTGCACTGGATGGAGAAATATTTACCACATATGCTGCTATGTTGACAACTTCTGCCCAAAAATCATGTGGCAACTTTGATTTGCTCAACATACTCCATGTATGCTCTAACAATGTCCGATTGAGCTGCTCAGCAACACCATTTTGCTGCAGAGTGTAAATGATGGTAAGGTGGTGAATTATCCCCTATTCTTGTAGTATGCCTCAAACTCTCCAAAGATATACTCCCTGCCATTGTTTGATCTCAGATACCTTGCTTTCTTCACAAGCTGAGTCTCAGCTTGGGTCTTCCAATTCTTGAAAGTGGCAAAGACATCACTTGTGGTGCATGAAATAAATCCACACAAACCTCAAGTAATCATCAATAAATGTCCCATAGTAAAATTTTCTAGAGTGTCAGGGTGTAGGAGATGGTCCCCACACATCACTATGTACATACTTAAGTAGATCCTTGGAACTATGGATCCCCCTCCCAAAAACAAATTGGTTTTGTTTCAAAAGATGCAATGCTCACAAAAATCCAACTTTACATTCTTCAAGCTAGATAGCAAGTCATTCTTTCTCAAGACAACCAAACCCTTCTCACTCAAATGACCTAGCTATGAATACCACATAGCCATCATCTCATCTTGAGACCTAGTTAAATTGGCTTCTCTATATATTGTTGTGCACTCCAATGCAAACAGATTCTTCCAAAAGTTACCTTGCAAGATAACCTTACCACCAAAAGTGACTTGAAGTACCACATCACCAACACTCCATTGATGACTTTTGGCATGAAATACCCCAAAGGAAATCATGTTCTTCTTCATGTTAGGTATGATACCAAACATCATTCAACTTACGCACAACTCTATCAAACATTTGACTCCTTATAGATCCATTACCCTCAATCCAACAAGGTTGATCATTCCTCATTAAAATTTAACCATTTGATGCTGTAAGTGAATGGAAGAACTCCTTGATATAGAAAATATGGTATGAGCAAACATAATCTAGAATCCACTCATCATTCCTACTAGGAGATGAGGCACAAAGCGCATACCCATAGTGTCACAAATCATATTGATCATCCAATAGACCAATATCCTCATCAACATAAACTATGTTTGCTGAAGAGCCTTCATCTACCTTTCCTTTGATCTTAATTTTCCACTCCTTTTTCACATGGCCTACTTTGCCACATCCCCAACTAGTCACTTGTTTCCTTTCCTTGGACTTGCTTCTAGACTTAGACCTAGACTTGGACCTCAACATGCTTTTCCCCTTATCACCATCATTAGTCCCCCACTAAGGTCTCCTACATTGGACAACCAAAGCATTGCCAGAGTAGAAGATGAGACTGAGGTTGCAATGAGTTTCTATTGCAAATCACCCATAAGTAGAGCTGTTGTCACTTCTTCAAAGATAATGACCCGAGTGTTACCATGATGACTGTCGAGGAGAAGCCAGATGTCACATACAACGACATCGGAGGTTGCAAGGAACAAATTGAGAAAATGCGTGAGGTAGGCAATCCTGGCAACTAGAGGTTACCCTGTGTTAGTGTAAGATGCACACACACACACACACACATATCAAAGGATTCTGTCTTATGTGTGGCCTATGTTCGTAATCTTGGCTACTATCACAGACTGGAATGGATTCACAATGCGATGGGCTTGTCGTAGTCTTCATAACCACTATTTGGTCCAAATACATAGGTGTATCCATCTCTCTGTTTTATCTCCACACACTGATTCATTTGTCTGATGGGAACAGGTCGTAGAGCTACCTATGTTGCATCCAGAGAAGTTCGTCAAGCTTGGTATTGACCCCCCAAAGGGAGTGCTGTGCTACGGTCCCCCTGGTACTGGTAAGACCCTTCTGGCACGAGCAGTTGCCAACCGGACGGATGCCTGCTTCATCAGGGTCATTGGAAGTGAACTTGTGCAGAAATATGTCGGGGAGGGTGCTCGGATGGTCCGTGAACTGTTCCAGGTAGGGTTGACCTCTTCATACGTTGGATCTACTACTTTACACCTCGTGAAGTCTGGTCCAGTCTCAAGTGGATATTGAACCGCGTTCTAACTAGCGGATTCCATATTCATACGGGATTTTCCATATTCAATACACGGGATTTGTGTATGGTTAGAGCATGCAGTTTAAATATTGTAAAATGGACACTCTAGTTAGCATGCTGCTGTTAGGATCTTATTTGAACATGTTGCTGAATGCTCATTATTTGTGTGGATCAGATGGCCCGATCAAAGAAGGCATGTATTGTCTTCTTCGATGAGGTAGATGCGATCGGAGGAGCTCGATTTGACGATGGGTTGGGTGGGGACAATGAGGTGCAACGAACTATGCTTGAGATAGTGAATCAACTAGATGGTTTTGATGCCCGTGGAAATATCAAAGTGCTGATGGCAACCAACAGGTAACGTATGGCAACTCCAAAATCAGATCCTTGGTTTGAAGTAGAAAGCCACCGCCAATACAAGCCACAAATGGGCTCGTTGCACAAATGAGTTTTGTTTACATTTCGTTTTATTATGCGTGACAGATTTTTGTCTTGGTTCTCTGAGATATTTTTCGCGGAACTCACAGTTGAGGTGGTATGCAGACCTGATACCCTGGATCCTGCACTCTTGCGTCCTGGGCGTCTGGATAGAAAGGTTGAATTTGGTCTCCCAGACTTGGAAAGTAGGACGCAAATTTTCAAGATTCATACCAGAACAATGAATTGCGAGAGGGAGATACGGTTTGAACTTTTGGCTCGACTTTGCCCGAACTCCACAGGTCCTTGCTTATTCCGCCTCTTCCAGCATCGAGTTCCTAGTCTTATGAGTGGACGTTGTCCACCGGCTGCTTTATTTTATGTGTGCAAGACGTGGGGGCATGTTCAGTCATGGGATAGAAACAGTACTGAACAGTACCTCAACTCTCTGTCTTGACGTATCTTCTCAAAGGCGACGGGTGGTCACTATTTCGCCATTCGCTGTGGACGACAACTAGGAATGTAGTTATAACATGTTATCCATCGGTCGGTCGGAATGCACCACGAAAATCTCACCTCGTGATAGAAGACCTGTAACATCTGATCCTAATTTTTAAGAAGCCCAAAGGTCACCTTTACTACCTAAGAGGCCCATAGGTAGTAAAGGTGCATTGAGGGGAAAGTTTCTGTACAAGAACGGATGTTTGGAATCAGGCTTATCTACAAGTTTCGTGATTGTGCAAAACAATCACGAAACTTGTTTACTTTACTCGTGCTAAAACCACGCGGTACAAGGTCTTGGTTCTGACAAGTCAGTGTACGAGTTGAATTGTAACGAGATATACGGGCGGGAATTTTACAATGGGCAAGGTATTGCAGATTAGGGCAACGCAGACTTCAAAATAGTCTGGGCGATAAGCATTTGGAAAACGGATTTAAAGAGAAATCAAGAACGAGGGTAGTCCACATTGAGTGAAATCGAGTGCGGTTGCGATGGGAATCAATACCGATGGTAGAGTAAATTGAGTCAAATTGAGAGTGGGGCAAGGGGAAATCGTGATTGATATAGTAAATTGAGTCATACAAGGGGGAATCCCCGTGATCGATGACTGTAGTTGAGAGTGTTTGTGAAGGGGAATCGAGATCGAAGTTAGTCTAGATTGAGTGAAATCGAGGTCCGCTTTGAAGAGGACATTAATGATAGTCTACATTGAGTGAAAAAGAAATTGAGAGTGGATGTAAAGGGCATCGAGACCGAAGTTAGTCTAGATTGAGTGAAATCGAGGCCCACTTTGAATAGAAAATTAATGCAAATTGGATAGAAAATAAAAGAGACACCCCGGTGTACGCCAAGGTCAAGCAAGTTATGGGATGAGATGGATAGTGAAGGTCAAGTAGTGAAGTGGTATTAAAGAAAAAGGTGAACACATAGAACACAAGAAGGATATAGAGAAACCATAAAGCAAACGAGGGAGAGACAAAAGAGGTAGAATGGTGCTAGGCCCCAATAGTATTGATATGAGTAATCTGCCCCACCGCACCTAAGATATCTGAACTATGCAAATCGTAAGGTCTACAAACTACCGAAGCATCCAAAGAAGTATCACCTAGAGTGATTGTTCTCGTATGGATTGCACTAGCCAATGCTCTCTACGGAGCAATGGACACATATTGTTTAATATATGCTACAAAGTATGAGAGTGAGAGTCGTACCCCTAGCGTCTAATATAATAAGCTCTCGTGCACTCCCTGACAAAGGTGTCGAATGCCATGTACATCACTCCATATAACTCCAAGGGTAGAGGAACAAAGAGGTGACCTCGTTACATTCCCATATACTTGGAGACCTTGTGTGCTGTAGATCTGCTTGCTACCTATCCAAGAGGATGATTAATCACTCCCTCCAAATCACGCATAGGGTCTGTAACCACAACATCCGCCATTGTCACTTGATCTCTCGGACCAAGTATAAGTCTACTTTGACACATGAAGTCTGCAAAGAATATGAACGCTCCCTCCAAAGCAAGGTATCCACTCTTGTGTGCCATAACAAACGCTATATCTTTGATGGCATCTTGGGTCAATATCTTTTGTCTTCCATAAGGACATTGTGTCATACGGACCACTCTTGCATCTAGTGTAGAACCACACTCACAAGTGAGTAACTAAGATGCAAACGGGTGTACCAAACCTAGGCAGAATCTCATCGTTGTGGTTGGTGGTTGGTGCGAGTCAAAATGCCCTAATGCACGAGCGAGTTAGGATCCAAGAGCTTGCATCCTTGCTGGAGCAGGAGCAAAGACGTGCTCTAGTGGCCCGAGGAATGGACCAATCAACTAAGAGAGAATGTAGCATATGTTAGACACTGTCGCTCCATGAAGGAAGATTACAAACCTTTGGTCCAATCTGGCGGTAGTGAAGCAAAGGATGGAAGGTACTCCCGTGCGCATGGACATAGACCATCTCTCGTTTGCTGCAGTAACACCTAAAGAGAAAAGGATCCCTCCTCCACCTCGGTCATATAAGTCTCCAAAACTAGTGGTTGCAAAGGGGAATCGAAGTCCAGTTTATCTATGTTGAATGTAATCAATGCTCCCTTGGAGAGAAAATGAGACAAATCAAGTGTAGATTAAGTTGAGTGGATGGTTCATTATCTAGCAGTGGAGATTGTCGTGTTTATCAACTTGTGTTGAAGATTCTTGTGCCCATTCAGATTGTAGGGACTATTATGACCGGTGACTATAGACTAAATTAAGCGGAGTATAGTTATAGCATGCGTTGTTGCAAACTCTTATGTTTGTTTGGTTATGTTCATTTGATTGTGATCATTTTGTTCGTTGGTTGCGACCATATTCCTCACGTTATTCAAGTTCACTACAGATCTACTTGATCAATATACCATTTAAAGAGTTGAAGAGAGCATATCGGTCATGGAGAATTTTGTTCTTATTTCTAGTTAGAAAAGTACTTCCATCTAAGTCATACTTAAACGTGTTATCATAGTCGATTTACTTTCATTACCGCTATCTGTGGCATCCAATCAGACGTTTAGTCACATAGTCAACTTCCAAGCATCGGTTCAATCTTTATGTTCTCGATATATAAATTTTGAATTTTCATTAAAGGGTTACCATTAGGAATTAGGAGTAATTATTTACTCTCAATCTGTTTAATCGTCTTTCGGCTTAAGTTTTCTTCTTGGTTAACTTTTATGAAAGGCATGCGCAGTAGATTAACCATAAGGGAGAAAACAACAAAATTTATTTATCAGGACTTATATATTCACATTATGATTAGCTAAAGCACATGCTATTGATACCATATATATGATAGCTTCTTTGAACTTTTTGCTCTTTCTTGGATAAGATTTTATTCACAAGACCTGGAGTAATATCTACACATTGCACTATCCACCAAATTAGACTACTAAAACTTTAAGATATGTCTAGCATTAACCACAACCATAAGAATGCTCTTGTCGTTGCCCTTGTACGAAGACTCGTGCTTGAGGGTGAATGAGATTCTTGGCTATGGTAATCCTCTTTTGCAAAAAAACTTTATGTTGTTTATCAAAGAAAACCGTCAAATTGGTGATAAAAGTTATCCAAAAATCTCTACCACCAAAGGCATGGAGATATCAAGGAATAATAGTGGTACATAACGGTACTATGATGAATTGTGTTGCTCTTACCTGAATGTTTGCTCGTGCCAATAACCAATAACTCTAGTAACTAACTAGTGAAAGGTTCACTAACCACTGCATCAAAAAGAGTGCGTTATCCATCCATATATAAAATGTCACTACAGCGGTTCTCAGACATCAGAAAAATGTCACACACCAGAAAACCATGGTATAAACAAATCCAACCACCACTCAACTAAGTAAATGAGGTACACCGTAAAACTTTGTCTGGCACTCCCGGCACTTTACTCATCTTGTACTCATCTGCAAGCGGACTTTTGAAAAGACAATCAACTGAATATGTACTTTTTAAATTGTCCATGTCTATTTCTAACTAACCCGGCGAGCAGCTCGTGAGTACCTCGTAGTGTGGGCCTTTATGTTTCTACCCTATGGCTCTGTTTCTTCTTTACCTTCACATGTTAATCTACCTTTGCAACTTAATTTCCCTCCAACATCTTCGATTCCAATCCAATCCATTGCATGCCTTCCAAAACAGATAGATCGGTCGTACATGGTCGTGGACGGTTATAAAGCTCATTTCAGTGTGTGCAGAACATAGTTACTGTAGTCTCAGATTTCAGAATCTCAGAACGCCTTACCTATGGTGGTGTGTATTGAGTCCATCTCATTACCTGGATCTAAATAGAAGGGGGTCGACACCTTAATCCTCAACAGTACCTTCGCTTACCAGTATTAATAATGAACGATATTATGAAAAGTACAGTAGTCTTGAGTGTGTTTGTGTTAATCAGCTTAGACCCTCCTGAATCCTGTTAACGGTGTGCCCCAGGAAAAGTGTAAAGACATTGTGGTTTTACACTAAGTTCCTTTGAATTGTTACTGTGTAGGATTGGGCTGCAGTCGAAAAAAGTGCAGTGGCTCTACAAATTGTCGGCTCATTAAGCCCCACTGATTGATCCTCCTTATTACCCTGCGCGCGTCGCTTTCACTGACGTTGAGGTCAATCATGTGTCCTGTACATTAGTCACAAGAAGTGTCCCATCCTGTAACACGTTCCCTGTATAACCAGTACTTGTGCAGTTATCTCAGCCGAGCACAATTCAAAGCAGGACTCGTGACTTTTACAGCACGGCTCGTGAAGCGCAGTACCGAAATTAAGAGGGAAAGCCAAACGGGCAGTTGTTGAATGTTAAGAAGTCCACATATCGGGAGAGAAAGGCAACCGCGTAGAAAACACGAAGGATGAGAAGGACCCCATCAAACCGTACAAAGAAGAGACAAAAGAGGTAAAATGCGGCTGAGCCCCATGAGTCCACATATCCGGAAAGCCACTTCCATCACGACTGTAATCTTCTGTGGGAGGGAAGATTCCAGATCACCCACGCACCAAGCGAATAAACGCGAATGTATCGATCTTGCAGATCTGAACACTTGCACAGCCAAATTCGCGAGAGCTTTGCTTGATTGGCTCCCAAAGACTGCCTTCGTTAGGGCCAAGCTCTTCGGACTTGCCCAACAAGTCTCTTCTTACAGATTTCGTGTGTGAAGTGTTCGTACTAAAACGTAAACCGCGTGATAAAAGAGCCATTAACGTACTATGTCATTCCATCGCGAAACTAAGTTGGTGCCAGCCACGCTGCGCGGTGTGCTACACACTTAGTGGGCAAATGCGAACTGGACAATTATAAATTTTGCAGAAGAGTACTTTGTAAGGCCAAGGAGATCTGACGCTTCCTTCTCAAGCACCGTTCTTGCAGAATTGAAACTAGGTGTCTTCAAAAATCCACCTCCTTGGCAGACATCAATATCAGCACCTCAAATTTATAGAAGATATCGCTGTTCTTCGTCGTCGCCAGTGCGCTGTGTTTGCACAATTCTGTATACCATTCATTCGATAGTCGACAAATCAACCCGTCCTCCACTCCACTCCTGCACCTCTGTATGTGAAACTTCGAGTATGGAAAACGGATCGATGTATTGTTCTCTACGAGATTGCATAGTAATTCTATTCTAATTCTAATTCCAACATCATCCAAGGTTGCATAGTCAAAAGTTTGAGACGAGGAAGAAAAGCGAAAAGAATTTGAGCAAGCAAGAAATAGAACAGTAACAAATGGATGTTTTGGTTGACAATGAATGTTTTGAATGTTTGAGAATCTCGGCAAACTTTCAATTTTGAATTATGATATTTTAAACTGAAGACGAAGGATGCCATACCTTCTAAAAGTTCAAATCCATTCTCCAAAGATGCGAAGCAAAGTGGGTGGTCTCACGACTACAATATCTGGTCAACTATATCTGAGTTTGGTCAAATTGATGTTGGCAAGACATATTGGGTATAATATTGTCCATGAGAGGACCACTCATGGGTTGATTAAGGATTAACCTTTAGCCCCGAACAAGGTATTTTTGATTCGCCAATGAATGAACACAAGGATGAAAGAAAGAGCATCAGTTCAAGACCAAAAATAATTTCAACTCAATCATTTCAAGACTAGAATCTATGAAGATCAACTTTGATAGTGAAGTTTAAGCATTGCTGTTATTATCTCATTACTTGACAACTGAAGACCAATAGTCACAATAGTGAGTAGTTCTCCAAGATCAAGTGCTCTCAAGTTTGAGAGTATACAAGATTGATTCTCATTGAAGACATTTGTAGACAAAATTCTTCAGAATTGCCAAGTGTTGTGCTACTTGTTGAAAGTAGATGCAAAAGACTGTAGCGAGCTCTGAGTCAAAGGAATCGTAGATCAAAGTCAAGAAAGAGAACTAGGTCAATAGGCCATAAGGAAGTACACACAAAAATTGCGTGCTGGGATTACAACAAGCCTGGTCACTTTAGGAATCAATGTAAAAGTCCAAAGAAGGAGGAGCACTAAGTGAACATAGCAATAGAACAAGATGATGCACTTGTTTGCTATGTGGAGTATCTCATAGAATCTTGGGTGGTAGATTCTAGTGCATCATTTCTTTCTACTCCATGTAAAGAGTTGATGCACAACTTTGTTGCAAGAAACCTTGGAAAGAATTACTGCTGACGATAAAATCCTATTTATCAAAGGAAAAGGCAATGTGAACGTGAAGACCTCTCAAAGATCAATATGGACATTGACAGATGTCAAATATGTCCATGGACTGAAGAGGAATTTTATTTCCATAGGTCAGTTGGATGAGGAAGGATACCAAACATCCTTTGAAAGTGAGCAATGGAAGGTCACTCACGGAAACCTAATTTTGGCACAATGAGAGAAGGTTGAAACCCTATATGTTTCGAGAAACTCTGACCATGTGATGAAAGTTGCAAATGAAATTTCCTTTGATCTTATGGCACCAAAGACTTGGGTCACATGTGAGAAAGGTATGAAGGAGTTACTTACCGATGGGAGGATCCGGGAGCTGAAGATTGTTCAACTTTGCTTTTATGAAGCAAAAGAAAAAGAGAGTTACTTTCATGAAGGCCACAAGAGTACAAAGAGTGAGAAAGCAAGGGTTGATACATACTGAAAATGTATGGTCCAACTATAGTTGAGGCTCTTGGAGGATCTTACTACTATTTCATCTTCACAGATGATGCTACCAAGAAGATATGGGTTTATTTTCTGAAAAATAAATCAGATGTGATCAACATTTTCAACCAATGGAAATCTAAGGTTGAAAAAGAAATTGGTTTGAAGATCAAGTACTTGAAACTAGATAATGATGAGAGTATAATAGCAATGATTTTAGAGAGTATTGTGCATAGAATAAGATCAACATGATTAAAATTGGTCTTGAGACACCACAAAAAATTGATGTGGCCGAATGCTTGAATAGAAATCTCAATGAGAGAGACGAATGCATGAGACTACGAGTAGGGTTGCCAAAGATCTTTTGGGTAGATGTTGTTAGTAGAGCAATATACCTCATAAATTGAGGACACTTACTTCTCTTGGGATTCAAGATCCTTAAGGAGGAGTGATCAAGAAAGAAAGAGAATCTCTTGCTCTTGAGAACCTTTGGTTGTGTCTCATATGCAAGGATTCAATTTAGTGGTAGGGCAAGCTTGCTTCCAAATCAAAAAATTGTTTCTTCATCAGATATGGAGTAGATGATATGGGTAATTTTCTTTGGGATGAAGATAATAAGAATGTGCTAAGAAGTAGAGATGTCATTTTCCATGAGAATGTTATGTAAAAAGATAAGCTTGGATCATGTTCTAAGGTTATAGAAGAACAAGTAGAACATCAATTAGAAGTAGTGTTGGAAGACATCTTTAAGAATGATGTTGTAGGAGATAGGAGTTTGGTAGAACCAAAGAGGTCATACCAAATCCATTCATGCATACAATTGATTTGAGGAGATCTATTAGATTGCAAGAACCCATAAAGAGGCATTTTCCGTCCACGTATTTTGTAACCCTAAAAGAAAATGGTGAACCTAAGTGGTACTTAGAGGCAATGCAAAAGGAGTACTCTTTGCAATGGGAGCTTGCAATGAAGGAAGAGATGTCATCTCTAGAAAAGAATGGGACTTGGTCATTGACCAAGTTGCCAAAGAGACAGCATGCATTGCAAAAAAAATAGGTGTACAAAATCAAAGAAGAACATGAAGAAAGCCAGCAGGACATGGCCAGACCAAAGGTAGCAAAGGGCGTTCAAAAGACCAAAGGTATAGAGAATAATGAGAATTTCTCTCCCATAGTTAAGATGACTACCATCAGATTGGTCTTAGGTCTTGTGACTATAGAGAATTTGCATCTAGAGCAACTAGATGTAAAAGAAACAAAGACTTTGAGGAGGATGTCTATATGGCACAATCTCATGGATTTCAACTAAAAAACAATGGAGAATTGGTGAAGACTCAAGATTCAAAATTCAAGATGAAGAAGAAGTCTATATGGTTTGAAAGAGGCTCCTTGATGATTGTACTTGAAGTTTTATGGCTTTATGGACAAAAATGGTTACACGAGATGTAAAATATACCATTGTTACTACATTAAGTCATTTGTTGATTCATACATCATCTTGTTGCTTTATATTGATGATATGTTGGTTTTTGGATCCAACATGAGGGAAATCAACAAGCTAAAGTGCTAATTGTATGATGTATTTGAAATGAAAGATCTAGGTACTTCACAATAGATACTTGGAATGAAAATTAAAAGAGACAAATTTGCAAGTACTTTGAGGCTATCTCAAGAGAAGTACATCAAGAAACTGATAGAGAGATTTGGTCTTCAATGCTAAAATTGGAACCACTATCTTGGTAAGTCACTTCAAACTCTCCAACGAGCAATCACCAAGAATTGATGTAAATAGAAATTACATGAGTAGAGTATCCTATGACTTAGCAGTTGGCAATTTGTTATGTTATGCACTAGGCCAAAAGTTATTCATAGTGGGAGTTGTAAGTAGATTCATGTCAAATGCAAGAAGAGAGCATTGGGAAGTAGTGAAATGGTTATTACACTACTTGAAAGGTACCTTTGATAGGGCATTTTGTTCAAGCAAAAAAATGCTATTGTAGAGGGCTTTGCTGATGTAGATTTGGGAGGAGACTTGGACATCAAAAGAATAGTACAAGGTATGTGTTTACCTTAAGAGGTACTACAAGTAGTTAGATGTATCATTTTCAAGAAGAGTGTTGCTCTTTCTACCACAAAAGTTGAGTACATGGCCAACTCAATGGTCAAAAAGAGGATGATCTAGTTGAAAAACTATATGGTAGAACCAAGGAAGAAACAAGAAGAAAATATACCATAGAGATAGCCAGAATGCTATCAGTATTGCAAAGATTTTTTGTTTCATGTCAGGACAAAGCATATCCAATTGAGATATCATGTTATTCGTGAATTGACAAATGGAGGAGTATTGACTTTGGTAAAAATCGCGGGAGTAACCAATCTCTCAAATATATTTATCAAGGTAGAGACAACTTAGTAGTTCAAGCAATTCATAGTTGCAGTTGGAATCCAAAGTTAATTGATTATCTTGTACATTTAGAATGGTACTTAATGTTAGACTCCAAGTGCGAGATTGTTAGGTGTGGAGTCTAATTAATATCATGATTACTTTATAGGGCAAATATTCTATAAGATGTAGAAGAGTCAATATGGGACAGATCTTCTACATGAACATTAAAGAGTCAGTACGGGTAAATCTTCTATGAGAATGTACAAGTGTACATATGGGAAAAATCTTCAAATCACAATATTCTATTTATCAGAGTGAATAAAAAGACAGTTCCTATTGGGGCCTATATCTTCCTAAATATAGATGAAATGAGTAGTGCATTATCTTGTTGGAAGTGCCTTCCCAAGGGGCCTCCATAAACACCAAGATCATGGAAAGTAGAGCTCTAAAAAACAAAGTTAAGCTCATCTAAAATTCAAGACAAATGTGCCTTAGAGAAGGTGCAGAATTCCTTTACATGAGCTACGAGTAGGTGTAATACCAAGAGCTAGCCATATGATCTAGATGTGAAATTTGGTTTGGTAACATCTGGAATGATGTTATACACGATGATCAAAATAGATCAGATAAAAGTTTCACCAAAAGAGTACTTCTACTAATAGGACAGAAATTGAAATAGACTTGAAAACTTTAGAACCAATAGCTAGACATATGATTTAAAGGTGAGAATTGGTTTGGTAACATCTAGAAGGATATTACACATGATGGACTAAACAGATCAGAAAGAGGTATCACCAAAAGGGGACTTCTACTAATAGAGTAGTAACCAAAATATGCTTGAAATCTTTGAAGGCATTTTGGAGGCCTAAATGGATGAATCAAGCTTCAAAAATGTAAAGTCCCCCCCCCCCCAACTAAAGAAAGTCTGGCCTTCCCTCCCCTTAGTGGTTTCGTCAAGAGCTTTCCAACGGTACCTCACCCACGTGATTTTGAGATTCCTACAAGAAGATTCCCTAAAAGATTCCCTCTGGTCAAAGCTTGTTTGACCAACCAGATAGGACTAGGACCGACATGTCACCCATCCAAGTAAGTAATCCAAGGGTTGAGCTTGCTGACATGTCACCTATCTGGTGTACCTAATCCTATGGTGGAGCTTCATTGGAGGAGATCCTCTTTGTCTATATAATAAAGAGAAGCTGCTCCTTTGGGGCATCAGATGATTGAGTGAGAAATCTATGTTTTCTCTCTTCTCTTGTCCTTGAAGTATTATAGTAGGTTGGGAGAGCTGCGGGCATGACCCCAGGACTTGCGGACACAAGTCCTGCAAGTATGGCTCTGGGACCTATGGGCATGGGGCTAAGGGAAAGCTACTCGCATAGCTCCCCCACTTGTGGAACTGAGCGAGATGACGCGTATCAACTTGTTCTACACAATCTAGGGATTAGATACTGAATCAATTTGCACCACACATCTCCAGAACTAAATAAGGGTTTCCATATGCAAGAGTTTAAATATGTGTAGAGTTGTTTGTCAAGATAGACTTCCAATAGTTTTTATTTTACTATTCTTGATTGATAGTTCAAGAGTAAACTAAAAATATTATGCAGTTGTAACATAGACAAACATTGGCCAAACCAAAAGAAATTGGGTGTAATTTCTATGCATGTTTTTCTTGTCCAGATTGATGATTTTTGCTCTTTCTCATGGCCAAATTCAAATTCATGTTGCTCTCCAAAGTTCTAGTTGCAATTTTTTTCCCAATAGAAATTTTCATTTAAGGTCTCAAATTTGTATTTGCAAATTTTCTCCCAATAGAATTTTCCAATGAAGGTCTCATAGGAAGGTAACTTCCTATGCAAACTAAGACACCAATTAAACATAGTAAGGTATGATTCCTCCACTATTATGATAACTAAAGAATTTCTCTAGAAATAGATGTACTATAATTAATATAATTTATTATATTTCAAATTTCAAATTTTAATTATATCAAACTACTAAAAAGAAGAATAAAATAGACCATTGCTAAGTAGAGATATCCAGCATCACATTACCTTACAAAATACATGCTTGCATAGGCGTATGTCTTTGCATTCTAACCAATTTATGTCGGAGATTAGTATAAATTGCTTATTTACTTGAAAATGTTGGTGGAAAACAATATATGATAGAAATATTAAAACTCCATCTTTGATTTGCTGCTTTACTGCTACAAGTATTATATATATATATATATATATATATATATATATATAGAGGAAACCTCGAAACCCATTATAAAACATTTGCCCTGGATCTACTATCCTGGTAAGTTCATGTGAGGCGAAAAATATTAATACATGAGAATAATATAGAAGATAAAATATAGCGATAGTTTAAGCGCATAATATTCTCAAATATGCATTTTGATGCATATTTGGATAGAGAGTTATGAACTTGATTATTTCGCCTATCTCCGAGGTTTAGCTTAGTTGATGGCGTGGATGGAACACGCGAATTGAAGCTATTACTCCAATAAAGGTATATAAGTTTTGAGACTCTTTATATCTTTGGTTGGAACTCAACATCATTTCAGTTTGGTAAGGGCGAGATCTAGCAAATTAATATGTGTTAGTATAAGTATTCAGACTTGATTAGCTTATACCTTCACGATTGTTATGTGTCTCTGCTCCTTCTATACCCTGTATAAGACTTCAACACGTGGCGTGGTGTGCGACAGGTGGCGGTTAATCACTTGGAGGTTGTGCGTTTGTGTCTGTCATCTACTTCGCCCACACCCAAAAGCTGGTGCTGGCGCGGTTGGCTACCTGACCTTGTATACGTGTACTGCTGACTCAGCCCTAGTACACCAGCCGCTTGTCCAATAAAGCAAGTAAGATCTTAGCACAGTTAGATTGTCTCGTGACTAGATTCAGTACTAGTTACTCTTACTGACGCGGTTACTCTACCATCACTGACCAGTCGAGTGACATGTTTCAAAAGGATCATATGACACTCCAATGCGCTTGGTGCTTGTCTCTAACTAATGGATGTTGCCGTCCCGCGTGTCGAATTCAGGTGGATGTTATGTTCCGAGAGATATACCTCTTACTGACCTGATCAGCTTTACTTATCCGGAATCTTCACTCCCTTGGCCGAGCAAATTTTTGGGTAGAGGGAGTCATATCATAATGGTTTCTCTTCTATATATTCAGTCGAGCAATTTACCTTCTCAGCAGGTACAAAACGTCCTCATTCCGGTATAAAGTGCCACTTAAATCAGAAAATCCCGAGGAATGAATGCTTTTCAAGTAGAATATTCTCTAAGCTATTTATGATGAAATTGAATATGTATGTAAAACTCGGAATGGACCAGTAAATTGAAACCAAAAAATAGAACATATAGAAACATAATTAAGTTCCAACTAATATTTTTAGAATCAAGGATACTCTGAGTGAAAATGAGGAAGTATGAATTTAAAGGTTTCAAAACCGGAATGGACCAGTAACCTTGACCTTTTGCCACCAGTGGTTGACGCTACATTGTATGATTTGATTGATGTGATCTCGGAGATTTCATTTGGATCATATCTTGGACTATGGTTACATCCTAGGAGAAGTTGGAGCGTTTTGAGTGGAGAGTTCATTGGTCTTTTAGTGTTTCAAGAGGTTTATAAAATGTACTCCTAGATTGGCGCATTGATGGAAACAGCTACTGTCTCGGTTGACTGATTAGAACAAGTATAGCTATATTTCAATCATTTTACACACATTAAGTTACCTAAAGGTATCGTTACTACCTCTGTCCCTTATTGAGTCGGTTTCTAATCATGAAATCGGCATATTTTCTTCAATGGTAACATATTTCACATAATTGTAACTAGTAGATTTGTAACGCAGCATGCTATAGTAGGTAAAAGAGCACGTCTGAAATGACAATGCTCATTCAATTGCAGTAAAGGGCATGTAGACGATTCAGTTTGATAGAGAATTGGAGGATAGACCAATTACGTTTTCACCTTGAAGATGAGGACTGGGGACTGAGTCTCGCCTGCATAACTCGTGTGGTTGGTCTACATGTCGAGGAATGTTTCTCTCGTGGGTCATGGTCATGAGATGCACCACTTAGTAACAAGGAAGACCTGGAGGCATGCGTCTGAATTCCAGTCACATTATAGAGATCGGAGTCACTCTTAGTAAAAGACGATAGAAACACTCCGAGACTATACAAGGTCAACATTCATATGCAAGAATGTGTGACAAAGAGCCGGGTTGCAGGGAATACAAAAGCCGTTCATGTTCCATGAAAGATCCCTGAGAAGACTACCCTTCTATTCAATTGTGGTGCTGAAATTGTTCTGAATTCCATTCTTCTCTCACGGAAGTCTCGTGGCCTTTGGGGCCGTCTGGTCTTCTAGGCGTAAGGGAATGAAAGAACTTATGTCTGGCTGTTTCAAGAAACAAAATCGTTATTAGTTCCGCAATCTGGTACTCAGTTCAATTCCTTCTACCTGTCCGGTAGCACGGATCGCGGTCGATATAGCCTCCATGGAACTGGGCTCAAAGAGACTGCTCTTCGTGGGTCAAGATCGAGAGAACTTCGAGTGGGAAAATAAATTTAGAAGCCGGGTCCTCACGGATCTGCAGGACTTGTTCTTCAAACCCCGAATCTGCACCCGCAGTAAGTTTCTCTAGTAGTCCACATTTAGTATAAGCAAGAATCACGCGTATACAACATCTTGAGTTTCCCAAGTACTGTATGATGGGATGTTTTAATAACTAGCTCGTATGCCCGGGGTTGATAATTCCAAACCCTTTCTCTTTTGGTTTACTTTGCAATTGACTGGCCCATCTTGCCACTTGGTGTCCCGTAACTTCTGTATCCGAACAGATTATGGAGTTCAAAACTGAACGATGACTTTCCAAAGGCGTAGTGTCGTGAGGTTCGTTTTATCTCATGGTCACAATCCACTCAAAATGGTCCTACAAAGCTCTCATATGGGTCGTCATATAATATAGTCACAAAGTAATCTCGATTCAACCAATATCTACTAGTGCTCTAATGCATTGTTTGTCTTCTTATGACGTTTTCCAAACCACATTCGAAAGTGTGACTCCTTCAGAGTATTTGCAGTTATTCTGCAAATACTTTGCCTCTTTTGCTAAAGTTATGTTGAAACTGAACAACAGAATCGTAGTGCCTTTTCAACTCTTCAAAAGAGCTTGTATGAAAAACAAATGGGTCACGTCGGGCCCGAGCTCGTTGCAGGTATAAATGTGTCCCACAGAAGGCCATATGCACCTGCACTGCTGCTTACCTGGAAACTAACAAACAGTGAAAGACTCATAGCATTGTAATAGTGGATTTCAATTTGATTTATGACGGATTATAGACTAGTCAACTCCGTAAGAAATTTCATGGGTACCTGTAAATGATGAGAGACAAGTAATTCAGAAAACTTGTATATCGTTTATGGGTACCTCTATGAATGTTGAATTCCAACAAATTACTAACAAATTATTAACATCTAATATTATTCGAGTGATACCCCATATGTTTATCTGAAGCAGCTCTGGAAATCACCTACTGTATGTAACTCGTTTTTAGTCACCTCCGGAATTACCGACACAATTTTTTGAATTCTGATGGATACCCACAAAACTAAAACTGAAAACATCTAATCTAACTTTCAAGGGAAGATGGAGACAACTTTATGTAGGGTAAAATCGACTTAAAAGAAATCGACTTGAGATCATATTCCGCAAAATAAAAACATAATAACAATCCTGGGCTTATCGTACATATGGGGGATGGAACCTGCAGTCAATCCGTAGTCCACCCAAAAGAAGATTTAGATTTGTGTAGCGGTCGGTGTTGACAAAATATCTGGTAAGTAGAATTTGAAGTAACTATTCATGATGAAATACCCATGCGTATTACCTCGTGTGCTTAGACTTCTGAGGGGCACAAGAGGAGAGTTAGTCAATGTTCTGGACACGAGGATTCGCAGCCTAAAGCTACTGTAATCCCATGGCTACAAGTTGCAAGATGCAGTTTGAAGGAGCCTATGTGCATAATCTTGTCTATCATGTAGCAAATTACTTCATCCAAGTTACCGGCTTTGAGATGAGATTTCCTCAAAACATTGGAGTAAACAGGAAAGCGTTGTCTCAACACGAACTGCAAAATGGGATTCGTTTCTGGGAAGTAGGATTACGACGGGACATGAGATTGATCGGATAAGACATTCTAGAAAGGAATTTCTTATCTACTAAACTTCAATTCGAAGGCAATATTCTCCAAACGCGTTATTTATGCTGCACTAAATGCAGACATGCTCAGAACAGCTACAAGTCAATACCATGGGGGTGAGTATTCACATCTACCACATTTTGTGACTAATCTGCAAGGCATTTTGTGACTAATCTCTATTTCAATTTACGCTGCATCCCTCTAGCAGGGTCAAAACACGAACAGTGGTATCCGACTGTATCGGGGGGAGGGGGGGTCATGTTTTGACGTTGAGGAGCAGAGTGAAATCCTTTGCTTGAACATACCCCATTACAAACTTTCTCACTTCAATGAAACTTGGTTTGTAATCTATGTCCAAAAGATCCGGAGGATCTAAGGTTCAGATTGATATAGGGTTTCAAGTATAGAAGTTGGGGCAACGGATTTTGTTTGAGCTATGTCGTTCCAGAGCCTCCTCTTGATTCAATTTTGTCTTTTCTCACTTTGGAGGAGTTCTCCACTACACTCCTACGTTTATGTCTTTTCCATTAGGCCTTGCTTTCGAGACTGGTGTGATTGTGGTTCCGGTATGACATTTAGAGTATACATTTATTATAGTGTGTTTTAGAAAAAGAGCACATCTGATTTCGTGATACCATTCAAAATACAGTGGCTCACCTCCTCCCATGTATACGGTCCTAGGTACAAATTGAGAAATGATTAGATTTACTATGACCACGCAGGTGAAAGCAAATATCATTCATAGACGATCAGTATACTTTGTACGATGTAGTGGCTGTGAACCTCTACAAGCAGAGATATTAACCCGAGTGTGACCATCGCAGTGTCAATGGTTGCAACGGGAGACCATTGCAGTTCAAGGAGAGGAGAATCATTAGGCACCACGACTTGCCTCCGGTAGAGTTATTCCCTTGGTGGTGGAGATTTTGAACACTTTCTTCATCATTTTGACGGATTGCTTAGGGCAACAACATGAAGTTACTCACGGAAGAGAGGGGTTATGACTGTCTCCCAAGCCATGTTAACCTCTTGTTTTCTACAAAGAGTCTCAATCACACTACAATAGGGGTTTCAAAAATAGATTTAATGGATGTGTAAGGGATTCTTAACAAACTTCCTAATAATTTTTAGTGAACTCTGTAGCGAAACGAGATTGTAATAACTGAACGCTCTGTAAATTCAGTTATGGAATATTTTATCCAAGTTGCATTCATTTAATAAAATAAAGCCTTATGTTATGGATGTTTAAGAATGTCGTAACTAAATAAATGATTTTCAGACAAAGTGAAGTGTTTTCTCTAGAGGGTTGCCACGGGGTTAGATGAGTCAAATATGATTTATGATTTTATTTCAAGATCCAATATGCATCTCCTCAATAATTCAAAATTCTAAACTCAAATTCACTACCCTCCCGAGCAAATGTGCGAGTTGTCGGGCAACTAATGGCAGTTTTGTAATTTTGCATTGGTGTGGGAAATGATAAGTGCCGCCATGCGGCAACCAAGAAATTGATTAGGGGTCGAGGAATTTTATGCCAAGAGTGCAACACGATTTTTGCAATGGGAGATCGAGTACCTTGTTTTAGTGCAAGAGTCTCACTTTTTGATGCTGATTCAGGACCTATAGAGTCATTTTTGGATTCGCAACCTCAACCACTAGGGAAATTTGGAGACCTATTGAGGATTGCTTCTTCCATGTCGGGCAAAACAAAGGAGGATGAATGATTTGCATGGCAACGCACCATTATAGCCAAATATTGGATTATTTGGAGGACCCCGATCATTTTTCACAGATTCATGGGGGAATTGCAAAAAGCCCATTCATAAATTGACCGCATTTAGTTTGATGGCAACCTTTTTGATTAAAGAGGGACAAAGATTTCATACTTCTATGATAAGTGACAGGCTTTACAAGAAATGGTTTTGATACATGAAACAATACAAAGAATTTTGGGAGCTTCAGAACAATTCTACTAGAGAAGGTCTCACGGAGAAGGAATATGGCAAAGGGTGGAGAACTATAGAAGATAATTGAATGGAATATGCACACATTTTGCAAGAATAGAAGACATATTTGGGACTAGAGCAAACATAAGTCCACCTACAATTGTAAGTTTAGGAGATTTTAATCATAATTCAAGCTAGATTTGTGAGGCTGGCGAGGAGGAGGTCCATGAAGGTGCACAAGAGTGCTTGCAATTCCCATCTCCTCCAAAGGTGGTGCTCCTTGACTCGGGCCCCCAATTGGTTACAAACACCTAAGGAGTGGAAAGTATACTGTGTGGCATGGACAATGGAATCCTATCATCCAAGGATAAGTCTCCATTTGTTCCATTGATCAAGGACTTGCCTTTCATTACACCGCCGCCTTTAACTTCTACAAGGGATGGATCCGAGTGTGCCTTCATCGACCAAGAAGTGGAACATGACCTAAAGAGGAAGAAAGGTGGAATATCAAAAAGTAAGGTACCCAGGTTGTCACCTAGTATGTCATTGTCTCATGATTTAGCAAAAATTACCATGTTGAAGGCAGATATATAGAATCCAAGGAGAGGTTACGACTAGCTGAACTACAAGACACCAACATGAGGAAAAGAGAGAAAACAATGATGAGAATGGAAGCAGAGTGTGTTAGATTAGAGACAAAGAGGATGAAAATTGAAATTGAGAAAAAATTAAGCGCAGATACAAGGAAAGCTAGGGAAGATAAACACAAATTTAAGGAGAAGAGTTTGGAATCAAAGCGCACTCATGAAATCAAAATGAGTCTCATACAGGCAGGGAAAACTGCCAAGGAAATAAGTAACTATTTCAAAGTGCTCACTCAGGTTCAACTTCCATCATACTCTGCTGATAGTGATAGCAAATAGTATACCAACATGTAACTTTTATTATGATTATAATAAAGATAAGTTATGGAAACTTGATAAATGCTGCTTGTATCTTCCAGATGCCGCTCATTACTGCTCAGTGCCGCTCCTTACCACTCAATTCCTCCCATGTTTTTTCTTTGCCGCACCTATTTGGCCCAAGATGCCACAAGTTGCCACTTAGTGCTGCCCATAAACTCTTTTTTCTGCCACCGCTAGTCGCTGCTCAATGCCGCACTTAGTTGAATTAAAGCCATCTAGCACTCATCGGCGCTCCTTGATGCTTGAAAGTGCTCTTGGGTGCTTGTAAATGGTGGTAGGTGCTTGTGGGTGCTTGCATGTGCTCTTAAATGGTGGAAGGCAATTGTAGGCACTTTTTTTGGTGGCGCTCATCATGGCTCGTTGGTGCTCATCGATGCACGTCAACGCTCATTGGTGCTAAGTGATGCACGTAACGGGTTAAGTGTGGTGACTTGTGATGTGGGTGGTGCACATAGGTGCCAGGTGATGTCCCATTTGATGTACAAGGCACAATTGAATATATAGCACATGAAAATATGAGAGTTAGATAAAAATATGAGAGTTTAACAAGTGTAAAATGTATACATGGGGATAAAAAGACAAATGATGTATATAAATGAGGAGCCAATAAAACCAAAACCTATAACTATGGTAGAGGAGGAGGTGAAGAAGAAGAAGGAGATGCACCATGGTGTCTAAGTGCTACTATTGCATCCTCAAGTCCTACAACAATATACATGATGTTGAATCCTAAATGGACTCAATGACCACCATAGTGGCCACTCGCTCTCATCCAAGTCTTGGTGCCTGATATTACTAGCAAGAAGAGAATATGGGTCACTACTATAAGAACTAAGTCTACCTGATGTCCACTCCTCTTTTGCCTAACTAATAGCAGGCCTATTGTCATAGACAAATCTGTCCAAAGCACTCATCAAAGGGTCAAATGACCAAGTGTATGATGCTCTCTATACCCTATAAGGATGGAAGTGGGTAGGTGGATAACACCAAGTGGATAGTTCCTATAATAAGAGAGTGCATAACTATCTATGATGAAAAGATCACGAAGAGGTAAACCTAATGAAGTAAGATGCTCATATGATCTAACACTAAGTCCTCTGAACTCAGAATCCTGTTGGATATCTATAGAACACAAAAAAGCCATGAGGCAAGATTCAATGTGAACTCCCTCCGGAAATTTGGACCACTGCCATATGCTCCATAGCAAGCACTCCACTCCATCTTGAGTAAGATCTATCCACAAGATAACCTCAAAGCATAGCAAATAGAACTGGATGAAATGACTAACACCAGGACAGGCTACCCACTCTATAGGCCCGGATTGTGTGTGAGTGCACCAACCATGCCTAGTTGTCTTGCTCTCTCATGCATAGAAACCGATAGCACCACAAATCCATAATGATGCCAAACAAGTAACATCCACAATAATAATCTTCTTTAGTAGGAAGCTTGGGAAGAGGATACATGGAATATACTCTCATGATAGATGACTCCTTTCTCTAAACTCAAAGTGAGTGCCTTGAGTCTCCACAATATGAGGTAACACCTGGGTGGCATCAGTCTGGGTCTGCATCTCATGACAAGTATGGGCCTGGCAAGCAATAGTCCGTAGTCTCGGTCCAAGATAAGCCACACAAGCCCTCGTTTGAGCTAGACTACTCTCACTCTCCTCTACCTGAACATGTACACTCTTGCACTTCTCTATAGCATATGCTAACTCACGTGCCTTATTCTATAATTGGACCCTATAACCCTCTGCCATGGCAACGGCACCTAGTATGTCCTGTGAGCCGGCCTGTCTCTCACTCAAGATGAACCTCTGATGGCTATTATGGTAGCGCACCATGGACTAAGAAGGCAAGGAACCCCAACTCCATCATACTCCTCCAAGGCTAACACTCCAAGACTCAAGACATTGCTCACTAGAGAACTCAATGAGAGAGAGATAGTTGCAAATGAAAGGATGATGAGTACCTCCTCACTCCTTGTTTATATACTTGTGAAATAGTTACGTACCAAAGTTACTAATTACCGTAGTAACTCAAGTTACTAGACTAAAAGTCAAGTAAAGTCAAAAAGTAGAAAGGAATATCCATTCACATGGGCATATTCCCCTTATCTTGACCCAACCACTAAAGCAAGGATTCCTTCACATGGGCTATCCTTAGACTAAAGAAGAATCCAAAACAAAAAGGCTTGCGGGCCCAAGAGTTCTCAACTCTTTCCCCAAAGCCAAACACCTAGGAATAATACCAAGTCAACACACTAAAATCCAAAATAGTGGTGCTCATCTTTTCTACTTCCTCTAAAGTAAGGTCCCATCTATCTTAGCTATGACTAACTTTAGCTAACCATGACTAATATAGAACCATCCTTTATCTCTATATAAATAATATCTCTTAAGTACTTGTAGTACCAAGCTAAATATCACAATACCACACACATGCACAAATGGGTGTTACATTTACCCCCGGACTAAGTTTTCACTTTGTCCTCAAAGTGAAGGTCTCTCTACCTTCTATGGTACATCTTCAACTTATCATGGTTAATCCTATCAAAGTGTCTTCCTCCCAACTCCTTGAGATCATAGGTGTAATTGCCCCACACCTTCTCTACTATGAAAGGTCCAAAGTACTTAGGCAAAAACTTCTTTTGCACTCTCTTGAATCGAATGGAATCAAACAACATTACCCAATCACCTTCTTTGAAAGGCTCCACCTTCTTCTTGCCTTGCCTCTTGTCATAGCTCTCCTTTTGTTTCCTTTGGGCTTGCTCCACTCGAACCATAGCAACTGCTCTTGCCTCTTCCAACTCCATGAGTTGATCCTTCCTTGACTTCCCTGCATCACTTCCTTGTGCTTTCTTCAATCTCCTATGAATGCTTTGGAAGGTAGGAAGATCAAAGTGAATAGGTAAGGTAGACTCAATACCATACACCAATTGGAATGGAGAATATCCAGTGGAAGTCTTCATGGTTGTCCTATACTCCCACAAAACTGCATGAATCCTCTTGTCCCAATGATGTTTAGCCCCCTCCATTTCTGCATCTTTGGCCAACATCATGCACAAGGTCTGATTGGTTCTCTCTGCCAAGCCATTGGAATTTGGCTTATAGGATGTAGTTACTCTATGTGTGATAGAGAAATGTCGTAGCATGGCTGTAGTAATGCTTCCTGTAAACTCTCCTCCTCTATCAAAAACCAACTCCAAAGGGCATCCAAACCTAGTGATAATGCGTTCATAAAGAAATCTACCCACTTCATCTTCATTCTTGTCCCTCAATGGTCTAGCCTCAACCCACTTGGTAAGGTAATCAGTAACTACCACAATGTACCGATTATTCCTTGGGGTTCTATTGAGAGGTCCTACAAAATCAATTCCCCACTTCTCAAAAGGTCCTAGCAATGGAATTGATCTAAGTGGTGGAGTGGATGTAGACTTTCTAGCAAAAGCTTGACAAACATGACAAGTTTTGCAATAATCAAGACAATCCTTGAAAATCCCTCTCCAATGGTAACCTGCATCTAGAATCTTGAAAGCAGTCACCTTTCCTGCAAAGTGTCCTCCACATACTAAACCTTCATGAAACTCCTTTATGAGTAGGATAGACTCTTCCTTACCCACTGCTCTTCGAAGTAGACCATCTGCTCCTTGGTGAAAAAGAATATCCTCCACCATTGTGTAAGGTCTAGATCTTGCTGCAAGGGCCTTCCTCTCCCTAGCATGCATCCCTTCTGGATAGTTACCTCTTGTCACAAAATCCACAATCTCCTTGTACTCCATTGGAATCTCTTGAGTGACTGAGATTGTCATGAGCTCCTCATCCGGGAAGGAATCATCTACTGGCTCATCTCCATCATGATCATAGGCTCTAGATAACAAATCAGCATTTGCATGTTTCTTTCCTGGCCTATCCTCAATTGTGTAGTCATACTCAGACAAGAGTATCATCCACCTTGCTAGTCTCCCTTCAACATTAGGCTTGTTGAAGATGTACTTCAAAGCCTTGTGATCCGTGACAATTGTGGCTTTCCCTCCAATCAAGTAGTGTCTAAACTTCTTGAGACCAAAGATCACTGCCAACCCTTCTCTCTCTGTGACAGAGTAGTTCTTCTCTGCTGAAACCATCTGCCTACTAGCATAAGCTATTGGATGATCATGCCCATCTTGGTCTAATTGACTAAGAGTGCATCCTATAGCTACATTAGAAGCATCAGTGTAGAGGATGAAAGGCTTACTCCAATCAGGTTTAGCAAGAATTGGAGCTACAACAAGGGATTGCTTGAGCTCCTCAAAAGCTTTGAGAGCCTCCTTGTCTTCCAAAATCACCATGTAATCTACACCCTTCTTCATGTAGATGGTCAATGCATAAGCCTTGTTGGAAAATGAGAAGATGAACCTCCTATAGTACCCAACCATTCCCAAGAATTGGCGTAACTTTGTCAAGCTTGAAGGGAATGGAAGGTCTGAGATTTTCCTCACCTTCTCAGGATCAACTGCTATTCCATCCTTGGAGATGATGTGCCCCAAAAGTAGACCTTCTTCACATCCAAAAATGCACTTCTCTGGGTTGAGTGATGCATTTGCCTCATCCAAGCGTTGCAAGACTTTGATTAGGTGCTCAAAGTGCTCCTCCTTGCTCCCATAGACACAAAAGTCATCAATGAAATCTCTCACAAATTTCCCAATGAAAGGTTCAAATACCTTGTTCATGAACCGTTGGAATGTGGCTGGAGCATTGCAAAGCCCAAAAGGCATGACCTTGAAAGCGTAAGTTCCCCAAGGTGTGGTGAATGTGGTGAGTTGTTGATGCTCTGGTGCAATCTTTATTTGGTTATATCCACTATAACCATCTCCAAAACTGTACCTCTCATGACCTGCAACCTCCTCCAAGATCTCATCAATGAATGGCAATGGGTAGTAGTCCTTCTTGGTAACAGCATTAAGCTTCTTGTAATCCACACATACCCGAAGCTTGCCATTCTTTTTCTTCACAATGACAATTGGAGACACCCATTCTGAATTCTCCACCTCAAAGATAAATCCAGCCTCCTTGAGCTTATCAATCTCCTCCTTCACAACCAAAGATATTGGTGGGCTAATGCGACGTTGCTTTTGGCGGATTGGTCTTGCATGTGACTCCACCTCTATCTTGTGCTCCTCCAAGGTGACTTCCTTCAAATCCTTGTAACTAAAAGCAAACACATGGATGAACTTGCGGAAAATCTCCTCAAATCTCACCTTCTCCTCCTTGGTAACATTTGGGCCATACTTGAGGGTAGATAACCTTCTCTCTACCTCCTCAAGTGTCAATGGTGATTTATTTGGGTCCTTCAAAACCTCTGGCTTAGGTGCAAAATCCATAGCACACAAGGGATACACATCTGAATCAGATTCAGATTCATCCTCCTCCGTGGAAGTCTCCTCTTCCATGCTTGTGTCCACACCTGAAGCTCCTTCTTCAGAATCTGATTCCCAATAATTAGAAGATGGGGTATCTGAATGTGAAGTGTTGGTGGTGTTAGTCACAGGAACAGTGACTCTATGGTTTGATGGCCCAATCCTCAAGTACCCTTTGTGCCATCGATCAGTTGTGCGTGCTGCTCTCAACCATGGCCTCCCAAGAAGTAAGTCATAGCTTGAATCCTTCAAGACTTGGAAAGTCATGAGATTTTGAACTCCCATAACTGAAACTACCACCTTATCCATCACCCCTACTGGTCGAACTTGTTGCTTGTTTGCCATGCTCACCACAAATGTTGAAGGTCTTGAGGGTATCATACCCAACTTCTTCATCAACCTTTCTGACATGGCATTCACTGCTGATCCTCCATCAACCAATGCATCCTTGATGTTGTGACCATTCACTCTCACATCAATCTTGGAGGCATATTCACAAGCCTCCCATGGTGCTGGCTTGGCATCCACCACCCCCATTGATACTGGAACTTTTGCCTTCTTCTTCTTTTTGCTCCTTGTAGAACTCAAACCACCTCTAAGCTCCTTTCTCAAGGTAGGGTTCAAAGCAATTAATTGGCCCACTGTGATGTTAGCCTTGTGACTACCAACATCCTCCAACACATTGTAGTTCCATTGTTGCTTTGAGATCAAGAAGTCCTCCATCCCCAACTTCTTCCTTGGAGTCTTTGTTGTTGATGGTGTTGAGGTGCGAGTGCTCCTAGTAGACATAGGAGTATCCTTGCTTGAAGTAAATCCTTGAGAAGAGTGAACATCCTCTGCAAAACGAGCTCTCTTCTTCTCTTGTGCCAAAAGCTCCAAATTAAGACCCTTGGAGTTTGAGCACTCTCCCTTCTCATACTTGCTCTCAACCACATCTATGGATGCTATCCCCTTACCTTTGTTGGGATTAGGAGCCACTTGGGTTTCACTACCTCCCTCTTTCCCTCTATTGGCTCCCTCATAACCCCTTCCTCCATGGTAAGTGGAATTTGGGTAATTCCTTTGGATATGGCCTCTTCCTCCACAACCAAAACAATTTCTATCATTGAAATTGTTGGCTGGTTGGCCTCCTCTATATGGATAGTTTCCATAACTCCTAGGTCCTCTCCCTACATTCTGATCCACCTCTCTCTTCTCCCATAGTTGCACCACATTGATCTTGAGATCCGCAAGTTGTTCTGTGATGGTTTGGAGTGGATCTTTTGGTGGAGGTGCAAGAATTGGAGCAACTACTACTTGTGGTGCAACCCTTGTCACCAAAGTATCAGAAGTTCCACCATACTTGTAGCCTTGAGGAGGATGCACAACCTCCTTCACCACCAAATCACTCTCATCCCCTTCCAAACTCTCCTCCATACAAATTGCGATCTTGATAGCTTCAACCTTGGAAGAAGGTTTCTCATATCTCACCTTGCTTCTAATTTGTGGTCTCAATCCTCCCACAAAATTCTTGGTGAGCATGGCCCCTATGCCAATCATTGTAGTCTCCACATCATCCCCACCCTTCCTCAACACTATGCGAAATCTGGACTCCAACTTTTCCACTCTTTCCACATAGACCCTCACTTTCTCTCCATCTCCTTGCTTGAGAAATGTAACCTCACTCATCAATCTCTCATAACTCTCATCAGGAAGAAAGTTCTCAATGAGTGCTGAAGTCAAAGTCTCCCAAGACTCCTCTTCCCCCTCTCTCCTCTCTCTCTTTTGGTATTCTGACTCATACCATGTAAGTGCTGCATCCTCAAAGAAATCTGGTAATAATGAGGCCCACTCATTCTTCCTCCTCTCATTGTTTCCTATGCAAGCTCTCTTGAAGTCTCTCACAAAGGCCTCCACATCTTCTCCATCCTTGCCAAAGAAAACCGGAAGTTTCCCCATCTTAACCCCTCACTATCTTTCTTTTCTCTTAATTTTTTTTGTTTCTCTTTTCTTTTCTCTCACTCTATTACTAATAGAGTATATACATGACTAACACCATCTGAGAATAATCCACTCTAGGGAACACAAAAGGTTCAGGTTGCTCCAAGATTTCTATAGCAACATCAAATCCTAGAGTGCATATTAATCTAACTCTCATGGATAGTTTATCCATAAGTTGAAAGATTATCTCCATCACTAATCTTGAGAACTAGCTGATGAAGGTGGTAGTATTTCTGTAGCTGTACTAAGACTCTCTCCAAGATCCTTCACCAAAGTTTCCAAAAGTGCTTTTACTCCACTACACTCATGTCCTTTTGGAAGTCCTTCAACTCCACAAACCTCACACAACTCCTTGGTCTTAGATCTTCTCCCTCCCAATCTTGGTGAAGAAGGTCCAACATGCAAACCCAAGTCAAGTAAGCCTCTCCTTTCCCTCAATCTCTTGCTCTCAAAGGTTAATGGACATGAACTTGCCTTATGTCCCTTCTCTCCACATAGAAAGCACTTAGACTCACTCTTTCCTCCAAGTGGTGTAGGTTTTTGGATCCTCTCAACACTCTCTTCAAATTCTATTGTAAACTCTCTTTTCCTCAAATCCACCCCTACAATCACCTCAAACCCTTTGGGAACCTTGCATAATCTCAATTTCCACTCTTGATGACCCTCCATGTTCCCAAAGATGAATCTAAACACTCAAACATGCTTTTTGTTGATCTCAAACTTCTCATGCATGAGATCTCCACTCTGCAGAATTGACCCTTCCTCACAATGTCACTCAAATCTCCCAACGAATATGTCACAGTCCTCTGAAATTTTCCACACTTGATCACAACTCTAGGGCGTCCCTCCCTGCATAATTTTAGATCTTTTCATCGAGCCATTTGGCCTAGACACCTTTCTATTCAGCACCTATATTTCAGATTTGGTCTGAAAACCACCCCCCTCACTTCAAAAACCCATAACGCACTGCGCAAAAATGATCTCTCTCTAATTTTTGAGGCACCAGGTAGGATACAATGCACTGAATTTTCTTGGAAATTTTCAGGACAATTCACTAAAAGTTGAAGAAATGGCAGACTCTGTACAATTTTCCAGAGAGCATGCAGTTGCGGGAGCACTTTACCCTATCAACTTTCAAAACTTCTAGCCCAGTGCGCATAGAAGCTCTCTCAATAATTTCAAGTGTGCTAACTGAAAGATAACCCAAGCTATCATGTGTAGAAATCTCAAGTCCAGATCTCAAACTTGAGATTTTGCCCAAAATCACCTTAATCCCCAAAATCTGCAATCCACCTCACACAATCTCTCCAATTCCTCTCATGTGTACAAGATGTACAAAATCACCTCAAAGACATCATAATGAACTACAGGGTATACAAATGGATCTTGGTTCTCTAACATAAGTTCAGCCCTCTCCTCTCCTAATGTTCTCTCCAAGTGAGCTCTCATAGCCTCCTTCTGCCTAATGTAGAATTGGACGCGGAACATTATCTTGCCTTCTAGAGAGGTCCCGGCAACGGAACCAAAAAATGTGAGCCGGCCTGTCTCTCACTCAGGATGAACCTCTGATGGCTATTATGGTAGCGCACCATGGACTAAGAAGGCAAGGAACCCCAACTCCATCATACTCCTCCAAGGCTAACACTCCAAGACTCAAGACATTGCTCACTAGAGAACTCAATGAGAGAGAGATAGTTGCAAATGAAAGGATGATGAGTACCTCCTCACTCCTTGTTTATATACTTGTGAAATAGTTACGTACCAAAGTTACTAATTACCGTAGTAACTCAAGTTACTAGACTAAAAGTCAAGTAAAGTCAAAAAGTAGAAAGGAATATCCATTCACATGGGCATATTCCCCTTATCTTGACCCAACCACTAAAGCAAGGATTCCTTCACATGGGCTATCCTTGGACTAAAGAAGAATCCAAAACAAAAAGGCTTGCGGGCCCAAGAGTTCTCAACTCTTTCCCCAAAGCCAAACACCTAGGAATAATACCAAGTCAACACACTAAAATCCAAAATAGTGGTGCTCATCTTTTCTACTTCCTCTAAAGTAAGGTCCCATCTATCTTAGCTATGACTAACTTTAGCTAACCATGACTAATATAGAACCATCCTTTATCTCTATATAAATAATATCTCTTAAGTACTTGTAATACCAAGCTAAATATCACAATACCACACACATGCACAAATGGGTGTTACAGTCCAAGTCCAAGTCAGCTAATCTTTGCTCTCTCTCCATCTTAGAAGTAAGCAAGGTCAGATTCCTCTCCTCCTTTGCAGCAAGTAAATCCTTTTGCTCACAAAGGAGTCTCTCTCACTCTAGCACTGGTCTCTCTCTCTCCTCTATACTTTCCAATCTACTCTTGCTCTCAAGCACTAATCTCTCTCTCTCCTCTACACTCTCCAATCTACTCTCATGCTCAAGGATATTTCTCTCTCTACACTCAATCACTTGAACATAATCATCTAAAATAAGAGTGATGTCAACAGATAAGAAGGAGGTGAAGGTACTCTTAAATGCATGGGGTCACCAACCTCCTCCACGTACATAGAAAGTGATGAAGGGGAAAAAGAAGGAAAAAGGAGCTATATCAACAAAGGATAAGGGTTGTGTCTCAACACGAATCTGTTGAACAACTTTTCACAAGTGGTGCATGTAGTTATCCATCAAGTACAAATTCATATTAGAATTTCAAAAATACACAAGTTCACAAGTTCATTAATTCAAGCTTCTTAAATGATATCATTTATTAAATTCGATAATGGTATATATAAAAGAACTTTGTATGTTTTCCAACATACATATATATATATATATATATATATATATATATATATATACATATATGACAAAAATCAAACCTAATAAATCACTCACCATCCTCATCCTCTCCCTCATCCTCCCTATCATCATTTGTCTCATCCTCATCCGAGCTATTTGCATCATCATGCTCTCCCTCATGTATAATCTCCTCCTCTCCATCTCTTAGGCACATCACGTCCTCCTCTAGAATGAACCTCTCTCCACAAAGAGATGAGTGAGTATCTGCCCAAGGAAGGTGTCTGCCCAAGGACTCCTCAATTGGCTTTGCAAACTCCCTACCTCTGCAATGATACCTCTAAATGCTAACTCTCCCCAATCATAATCTTGCACACCAAATCTCCTCAACTTGGTCTTAATGTTGAGTACCAAATGCCCATGCAAAATCTTGGGCCTAATAGTGGGTGCAACAAGTGCATCCATCAACTAGAAGAAAGCTCTAAACGCAGGATACACACATTGCCTTGCAAGATATCTTTTTGCAACCCTATCCCTTTGTGGAAACCAGTCTGAAATAGTTGTGTAAGGAACTATCCTCCATCTTGGTATTCTCCTCCTTGGCATGGCAAGTGCATCTCTAACTATATATGCGGTCTATGAAACTGCCTCCCTCTTACCAAACATGTGCAAGAGACCTTGTCCCACAAACTCACAAACTCTTACATAGAAGGACCTGCAAAACCCACCAAGAAAATCAGCTTAAACCTCAATCATAAGGACTCAAGACAATAGGTTCCACTTGTAGCCGCCCCCAGATAGGAAGAAAACAACAAGTGGCAAACAAGCTTGTCGCCGCCATTAGGTGCCACTCGGGGATGCCTGAAGGTGCGCATGGACAGTTGCACCTCGTGGGGCACCAGGGGACACCACATGTTGATGCTCGATGATGCTACCCAAAGGCACAGCTATGCTGGAAGCCTCTACGGGATAGTGCATTTTGGGACAGGGCCGGGAGGCGTTGACAATTTGGAGGGCTAACATTTTAAATCACAATCCTAAGGTGCAGGAACATTTGAAAGTAGAGAGAACTGAAGAGAAAACAGTTAAAGAAATTTTGGATATTACCTCTGGACGTGGGTAGTGAAGTCCAAGTGTAATTTTGAGGCCAATTACATCTAGATTGACCCTCCCAAATTCTAGAGACCGTAGTTTGAATCTAATGTTTGTCTAGCCAGCACCACTTGATGAAATTTGTTGGGTGTTGAATGGTTTGAAAAGCTATGAGCCAATCTCCTTTCTGAGTATTTCTCATGTCGGGCTATCAACTATCTTTTCATATCCCCAGATTTCTGCCATGGTTCAAATTTAGTCTGCTCTTCTTCTTTATCTCTCTTCTCTATTTCTCAAATGCTCTCCTGCTCTTTCTCTCAAATCTTGAATGCTCTCCTTCAATTCAAATTCCGAATTTTGCTCTTCTTCTCAAAGTCTAACTCTCTCAGACCCCATAGCAATTTTGCCTCCTTCACTAGCCAGTTTGCCTCCTTTGAGTTTTCCTCCTTCAAACACCCCATGTAGCAAAATGACTCCTTCAAACACCCCACACCCACACACTTGCAAAATGACTCCGTTACACCCACCTGCATGGTGAAATGACTTGAAATGACTTCTGTTCAAATCTAGAAAGAGGAAGGTTTATATAGACCCACGCTGGAAAGAAAGTTTGAATATCCAAACATCCAAAATGTGCACATTTAGTGTAAAAATCAATATTCAAGAGGAAAGAACTCAAATCCTGAGCGGCAACATATGGCACTCCATGTTGCCAACCGCACACCCAAGCATTAGATAAATCATGCATCACCTACCAGCGCCAGTTGGTGCCAACGTGTGCAATAATTTTTTTAAGTAGGAGGGCAGTCCCCAGCATCCTCCAGCGTCTACAAGCGCCATCATGTGGTCCCATTAGGCACCACACGGTGCTGCCAGGCGCAAGCAACTTTTTGGCAAGTTGAAGGGCAGCCCTTGCATGTATGAGCGCCATCGCATGACATCTACAAGTGTCATCAAGCCACTTAAACTTTTTTCCAAGGACATATGTCTAGCAACTTTGAAGTGTAAACTTGCCCAACAGCACACCATGTAAGTGTAAGCTCAGGCCCTAAAAATGTACAGATTAAGCTCCCAAGAATTCTTTTTACATCCCACAAATTCTTATTCCAATATTACATAAAGATACATTCATGTCTAAGTTAGAGACTCAAGGTCTAAGTGACCAAAATATGAGATATGAGATGAAGAATTTAAAAATAAATAATTTATTATATGGAAACCCATTCAATCGAGTATATTATCATCATGATAATCAAGGTAATGTTGCATCACCCTTGATCTACTTCTTCTCTACCAAGTTCTATACCTTGAAAAGATAGCTTTGAATCTATTTGAGTTATCTCTATAAATCCGCCATTGTCATTTGACCAGAGGTCAGACCTATTGATTAAAAAAATATGTAAAATAATACACACTAACACACACTTTAACAAATAATCATTTCTACTATTGTCTTTGAGGTGCACTCTTAGCTCACAAAGAGATTGCAATCTAGCTCTCAATACTCCTATACAATGCTCATTTATCACTTTTGCCTTTGCCAAATATTTATTAAATCTTGCTTGTCCTCCGATCAGGCTTGCTTGAAAGCATGGACTAGGTGATGCATGGGTACATAACCCAAATCACCTAAAAGGTACTCCTTTGCCTCAAAAGTATGACAACTTCCTCTTTGGTTCAAATCATTCCATAGTGAGGATTTTTTCAAACAAGTCATGTCATGACATGACCGTGGCATTCTTGCAAATAAAAAAAAATCAAATTATAATTTTAGTAAACCATACAAAGAGGATCACCAATGCATTGAAAAAATACCTAACAAACCAACACATAATATAAAACCTCCCTCCAAAAAAATGCATAATTCTCCTTTTATCATCACAAATCACTTGGCCGTTTATAGATATGAACCCTTGCAACTGAAATATATTTCCCCATCCATTTTTGGTCAAGCTGCAAGAGGAACAAATGTTCCATCTACCAAACCAACACAATCAGGAAACCTTTCTATGAAAAAACAATGGATATCCTCCTCCTCTACTCGAGCTCAGACCAAGCAACTTGACTCCTCATCACATCTAATATGGTTATCATAACTCTATTAGTAAAAATTTTTGTTGAACGAGCACTAATGCCCTAAATATTTAAACCCATGCAACACAAGCTCCATTGCCATGATGCCCAAATCTATCCAAGGCTAGGGCAGCTTGGATCCACATTGGTGTTTGCTCTCTTTGGTAGCTTTTCTCAAAAATTGTGCGAGTCTTTATCAAATCCACTAATGTTGAAAAAAAAATGACATCCATTCTAGTAAGCTGGCGAGAGGCCTTACCATTGAGATTTCTAAAATACTCCATTATAAACTCTCTACTACAAGGAAAAGTAACACTGGTTTCCAAGTATCGATGAGTATGTGCATACTCCCATCCACTAATGAAAAATTATAGCATATCTTAATATCCTCCTAATTCTTAGTCTTCATCTTCATCTTCTAATCCTTGTAGCAATATCTCCAAATCTAACCGAATCATCCATTGAATACATTTTCTAATATTTCTAGTTAGTTCTAAACAAGTGCTCCCTCTTGGCATGACTTGAGTTGATTTTTAATCACCACATATAACTCCTTATTGGCAAAGTGCATCTCTATTCTTTGTACATAGAACAAAAAAAAATCTCATAAATTTTGACAAAGTTGCATCTCTATTCTCTGTGCACAAAAAAAAAAAAAATCTCATAAATTTTATTCCGTAACAAGAAAACAAGTTATGAATTTCATTTCATCACTCAAGGGGGAACAAGTGCATACATTTCATAGTTGTACCAAGAGACAACAATCATAAATTAAACTTTTTTAAAATAATGAAATCAAGGATTTTGGAGAGTAACCCTTCAAACAAAATCAATCCTCCTTGTAACTTTCCCACAACCCACACTCAAATCTTCCCACTCCAAACAAATTCACTCCCCTTTCCAACTCTGGCTATGGGTCTCTCAAATCTTCTTCCAAATCTGTCAACTTTTGATTACCATGGGTGTTCTAGAACATCATGGATACTCCCTCTGCTGGCCGCCACTTTCACTCTAACACTAAATGACATACTTTATTAACCCTAATACGTAATCAATGCACTACAAAGTGATAACGGAAAGTTCCTTATCCCTTATTTTCTACTAACCACCTCATATGGAGTGTGCTAATAATAAGGAATTTGGCCCGAACTCCGTAGCAAGACCCTTTCTACCTCCCGTTCACACCCCATACTGATTTAGTCAACGCTCTGTAACTAACTATGTGAAAAGTTATGAAACTTCGTATAACTATTTCTGAAACCCCCTAATGCTCTCAAATATGAGGTTTTCATAGATGGGCAATAGCAATAAAAGTATCCATCATGTCTAAAGCTCTTCCCCTCACCATACCATTAGAATACCAATATTACAGAGTATAACAATAATTTTCTAGTTGCTTTTTTGCGGGTTGTTTTGTGACCTCTCGCTTAGGTCTTGGGTGGGGTTAGAGGTCTAGGTTTTGGTTCGGTTGGTGTCTTTTGGATCTCATTTGGCACCGTGCACAATTGCCCTTTTGCACTTCTTTTTTCTTTCCGTCGGGTATATATTTTAGTGTGTTGTGACTGTAGAGTGCAATGTGCAAACCTGTCGCCCTAACATATATATTGATTGACTTGGACTGGCGTGAACCGACAAGCTTGCCATGACTAGAAGATGGCTCTAGGTCTCATGTGTAATTAGTACAATCTCCAATTCCTTCTCTGAATGAACTTTTGAGGAAGTAAGCATACGACTACTCTCTGAGGGCGTGGTAAATTGGCTTGAATAACGCTAATCAAGTCTTCTGATAGCCAACTGATCATCAAAGAACTCGTAGAGCGTAAAGAGTCGAAACACTGAGGAGGGTGGAAAGCAAACAGCCACCAATTCTCAAATCTACAGTAGGGACTGGGAAGGACTATCGAAAGTAGGAAAAGTTCTGTGCTGATCTCGGGACCTGTGCGGGTTTGTGAGTCTAGTTCTGTTCTTTCCAGTAGATATGGTTTCATCCACAAAAGCATGTTCACTGTTCACCAATGAGTTTCAATGCAAGGATGAAAGATCAACATGCCAAAATTACAATCATGTTTTGCATAAGTCCAAGTTCTTCCGTAGGGTTCGCATTTTAGAACGTCAAGATCAGCTTTCTCTCACTCCAACAACAGATTAGTTTTATCCATTGAACCTTTTCTGATGCAGCTTTTGCGTATTTTCAATTCTTTCCTGATCCTTGAAGGTTTTGTGTTCGTTTGTCCCGGTTTGGAATACGTAGTAGACGCGTTTGAAGTGTGCACGGTGTAACTTTGTTCAGTTTTGGATATGAAATGTTGTCATTGGACCCTTAAAGTGTAGTTGGATCCTTACGGTGTAGGTGGCACTTGAGGCCATAAAGCTTAGTGATGTTCATTGGGCGTTGATGTCGACATAAAGTTTGACAATCGACATTTATAATATACAAGTCAGATGCCAAAACTGGCACAGAGTGAGGTACCAAATGGTGTCATGTAAGATCAGATGGCATTCGGAATCGCAAGTCGAGCGTCTCAAGCGCTGTGGGTGTCGATAAATAGTTCATTATCCATGTAGACGTTCTACCCATGTTCAAGTATCTATAAAATCGTTTGAGAGGTATTCCAAGCATATTTATCATTTCAAAATTTAAAAAGCGGATACACTTCAAAAATAGTAGAGCAAGGGACAATACCTTGAATAAAACTGTTTGTCTTTTGTCTTTGGTTTTTATTCTCAGTAATTGGCTGTTTTGTCCAGAAACGCAGAGTATAGTGGCCAGCAAAAATCCAAATAACGACTGGTTTGAGAAACGTGCGAAGTATCCGGTTGAGAATGCCGCGATTAAAGTCGAAGATAAAGTAAGCCAAGCGGAGGAGTGATTTTCATTCCCACAAGAAAAACTAGAAAAGAAAGGGTTCCAGAGGCTTCTACCCTATCTTTCAACGACTCGAAACAAAGGTGGAAGTTGACACAGTCTTGCAATGCCAAAGTCATTAGGTACACATCACAAACATCTAAGAAGGAGGTTGGAGTATTATTACCCGTCGCCATCAAGTTTTCTTTCTCATCTCTCATCTTTTAATAGACAACAAATGATGGGAAATCTGCCATGTACTGCGAATACTCTCAAATAGTGTTGGCCTAGTGCATTTAGTTTGATAGATATGTTCGATTATGCAAAGACAACTGCAAGGATACTGTCGCATGTATATAATTGACAAAGTAAATCCTACAAGTGGGTGGCGAAATTAATCAAGCTTTGCTTTCTCCTTAAGCAAGATTTGAAATTCCCAATGAGTTCACTGAAGCAAAAGGGAGTCCCACGCTGCATTTCATCATATCACTGGAGGCACTGATACCACATCAGTAAAGGTGGGGGCCCCATGGTATTAGGAGTGAACAATATACGAATTAGTTCTACAATATTTTGAGGCCCAGAATAAATTCTATATTTGTAACTTTTACACACTGTGGACCATATCATCACGACGATATATCTTGTCGCATTATCTTTATATTGCTATTTCAAGAAAGAAACCGTCCGACAATATTGACTGCTATAATATGAAATGCACAGTGGGACGTGATATTTCCTAAGAGCAGACTGCAGTACTGTTACTTCAGCTATTGGAACTGATTGGTCGCCCCTTGGCCCCATCTTTTTCATACAATACCTCCTCAGAGGGAACCAAAAATGTATGGGTATAGGGATGGATAAATAATTGGATGGTTGCTACACTCTGCAGCTCATTCAGGCCCCTCTTTCCCTGGCCAGGTCTTATGCTCCTTGAGATGTGGGTCCTTGGATGTGACTGGGTCCTTTAGGCGGCAGCTATTTTGTCTTGCAATCCAACTTAGTACGTAGAGTGAATTGGTGACTGAGAAGTCATCTGCTTGACTTTACAGTAGAGGTGGAGCTGCTGCGGTAGCTTCCGATCCTTTCCAACCAGGTTTCCTCTTTGTAGTCTCTTCGACATTCCTAACTATACCGTGGGGTTCACTGTTACCCCGGTTGCCTTCATCTGACGGATGGCGAAGCTCGGGGAGATCTCTTGGGTAAACATGGAATCCCCGGGGGCTTTACTGGGGTTTTGCCAGCAAACCTCGGGGATTGTTCTCCATTATCGAGAATCTTACTGCATGCTTACTCACCTGTTTCATTCCCGACGAAGTTCGGTACACCCCGGTCAGTCTCGCAACGAATCACCGGCCGGTACTTTTGAGTTCCGGAGGCTCCTCCGGCGTGATTTTCTTTTCTTCTGCAACAGGTAATGTCACCTTCTTTCTAGAGTGGAGTGAGCCCAATATTTATGCTGCACAGTACAGTAGTTGAGTCAACCCATCTGTAGGCCCTTTCTTGCTGAAATTTTACAACAGTGTGACACTACCTTTTTGCTACTTTATTATGCGAGGCTCATTTGTAGCTTACGTCTCTCTTACCGAGTTGCTTTTCTCACCAACCCCCATTTTCGACCAGCTTCATTGCAAAGTAAATTTAGTAGCACCCTCACGGATGAGAAGGACTTTGTTAACCAGAGGAGTTATCTAAAAGCCTCGTATTCAAGCACATGCAAGTTTCGGTCGTAAATTAATGGGTTCTTTACTAGACTTACAACAGAGTCAGGTAAGTTCGTGTATCCTCTCACTTTTGCTTTGCTTTGTGGATCACACTCACACAGCCTCGTCGACTATTCCTACTGTTATGATGATATAGAGAAGGAGGGAAGACGAAGGAAGACGAAGGAAGACAAATCGAAATTGTAAGTGTATCTCTCTCGAGGCAATAGTAGTACTGGAGGAAGAGAAAATCGCCAGAGGGTGTAAATGACCTCATCTTGACAAATTCCTCTAACTAAAATATAGAAAGATGTGGGTATGACCATTTCTTGACGAATCTAATTCCCCACAGTGTTTGTCTTCTTTTGCAAAACGTCGAGCTGAAGTCTGACTTATCCATGGTTCATCGTTGTGGATCCCATCTGTTACTTCGGACCCTACAGAAGTACATTTGGGGGCTTCAATTGGGCCATTACGGAAATGCGTGGCGAATCCGTGAAACGATCCCCGGTCCCGTAAAGTGTTACGGGGTGTCTTGAAGGTTTATCCGCAAATATCCATCCGGAACTAGTCCACTTCCGTAAACTACGGAAGTGGTTTTACGGCTGCATCAGGGGTTTTCAGTTTAAGTGTATATGAGGTTTTGTAAAGACTTGTAAAACTTTCTATTGATGTAAAACGTTTTTATAAAGCTTGTAAGCTTAAAGCATTTTATGGATAATTTGGGATCGACCACTTAAGAATGCAGTGGGGGGAGAGAAGGGAGGGAGAGATGTGAGAGGAAAAATATATAGTTTCTGAGCGCTCACTAGCATATAGCACTTGAGTGAATAATCTATTCTGTTCATTTTTCCAATTTTGGTTCCCTGGGTACTTAGATTGAAGACTATGCAGAATTGAGTAGAAAATCATGGGGAGTGATCATTATACATTGATAGTGATGGGTAAAAAATAATCTCTTGGTTTTCATGATTAAGTTCCATTAGAATTTAATTAAAAAATTTTGGAGGTTGAAATTGAAAGTTATGCAAATTTATAATGTTATATTAATTAATTAATTTATAATATTATTATAATTATATTTTCTTATGTAAGTTGGGATGTGATGTGTTGTGGTTTTGCAGGTATGGGGAGATATGGAGAGGAGTATCATGTGTTACTACCATTATTCTTATGCTAGCCATGGCTACACCTCTCCATGTGGTGCCGTCTAGAGCGACTCGAGATACACCATGCTTGGTGTATCATCAACATTTTGCCTTGCAAGGGGTAAAGACCCATGTGGGAAGGATACATAAGGACTATGATTGGACCATTTGGGATGCACATGTGAGGCAAGTATTCATATCAACAATAGTGAGACTTGAGATTACACACACTTCTTCTATCCCTTTGTTGACCGTTCGAGGGATACTGATCGAGTCGTGAGAGTGGTTAGCTTCTCAAGCAAGTTGCATTTTGTATTTGAGACTAGTTTTTCATGTACACATCTATTCCATAGGCTACCCCGCACACTCCATGATGAGGCTAGATAGGCTTTTTGCATACCACTTGATTGTTTGGCGCGTGATCCCTTGGACAAGCTAACATGGTTCCTATTCCTCTTACTCCTTTGATGGTGTCTTTGTTATGCTAAAGGGGGATATGTGGGGCATAGAGAGGTTGCTACTAGAATTTTTTGATTCTAAGCGAGGGATTGTGTGGCCCTTTAGGAGGAGTCTATTAGGGCTCCACATTTTAGGAGATATTTTTTGCCACAAGATATCACAAAGTCCACTCAATTACAACAATGTAGGACATTGGGTCAAGCGGGAGCAATAGAGTAGCACGAGTGCTACACCCTTTGTTTATGGCTGGTCCTACTGATGAGACTATCTCTTCCCTATGCTCACTACATCTTATGGTAGCAGAGGGACTATCACTAGAGGTCTTAGATTATCAGCATGAGCAACCTTTATGTATTGATAGGTCACTTTTTGCACAAGCATTGTGCACTACCCCTTGCCTTTCCTCAAGGAGCTTATCAAAGATGGTATGTGAGCACCTTAGAGATTGCTTTTAGGCAAATGATCTTTCTAGTGGTTTTACCGAGTTGTTTCTGGTGGTTGTAGTAGTAGCCAGAGGAGACATTCATATGTCTATTAGTTGAATGTTAGGTGCTAGTCAACTTCTCGTGACACAAGGTGCATTAGACCCATTGCTAGTGGAGAGATCTTTTTGCATTTGGTCAGTCATACTATTGTTCTTCAATATCATTCTCAATTTTGACAACACCTCAATCCACATCAGTTTGGAGTAGAGGATGTGAGGCTATATCTCTAGGCATTAGGGCACTCCTAGATATCCATCCAGAGTGAATTGTCCTACAAGTGGATGTTGAGAACACTTTTATTAGTATCTTATGGGCATCCACCTTCAGAGGGCTTACGGAGGATGGTGGATTCTTAGTGAGTCTTATTCCTTTTGTGCGGTTTTTTTATGACTCTCTTGCTTCCCTTTATTACCAACATGATTTTTCACAGGAAGGAATCATCGTCTGGAGTTAGCTATTGGTACACGTCAAGGAAATTATTATTTGCCATGGCCCACTTTAGAGCTCTCCTATCTACTATTGTGGCCATGCCAAGTTGTGTATTTTCCTCCTTGGCAGATGATACATACATTGTTGGTCTTGTAGATCAGATTAGAAAGGCCTTTGACCACTTGACTATCAAGCTATATTTAGTAGGATTGAGAGTCAAGGTGTCAAAGTGTTGAGCATGATACCTTTTAGGTCTCCCTCCCCACCTTGAGCTTCTAGAAAGGTGTATCACATCTACATATGGACTATGTGTTCTTGGAGTGCAAGTCGGATCCGAGGATTTTAACACACGCTTCTTAGACGTGACTCTTGCAAAGGATGTTCTCCATGTGGATGACCTTCCATTACTAGGAGATCCGTAGGTGGCATTTGGTATACTCTCTTATAGTATTTCTTGTTGACCGACTTATCTCATCCGTACAATTCCCCCTCTCCTTGTCCTTCCTATCACGTATGAGAGCCTTTGATAGGAAGATTATGGGAGTCTTTGGTGATATTATTGGACTAGAGACATTTGAGTGTGATAGGGGATTTAACACATAGACAAATGGCTCTGCCAATCTTGTGTGGAGAGGTTGGCTTGCTATCTATGGAGGAGATGGTACTTATAGCATTTTTGGGTAGTTGAGCTCTCTTGGCACCACTATTTTCCTCTCATTTTGTGGTTGTTGATAGGCCGATTTTGGAGACTTATGTGATAGAGATGGAAGAAGGATCCTTTTCTCTCCAAATACTATTGCGGCAAACAAGAGATAGTCTATCCCCACGGACATGCAAGGACTTTCCATCTTTTGCTTCACTATTGTCAGATTGGACTAGAGGTTTACAATCTTCCTTGATGGAGCAATAATATGAGCATATGTTACATTCTCTCTTAGTTGACTCATCCATTCCTCAGGCTACCAAAGCACATCTTTGCTCTTGCTCCAGCAAGGGTATAGGCTCTTGGATCCTAGCTTGACCGTGCATTAGGGTATTTTGACTTGCACTAGCTACTTTCTCTACAATGATGAAGTTTTGCCTAGGTTTGGTCCACCCATCTATATCTTCATTACTCACTTGTGAGTGTGGTTCTACACTAGATGCAACAACGGTCCATATGACATGGTGTCCTTTTGCATGATAGAGGATAACTACCCATGATGCTATTAGGAGCATAATGTTTGCTATGGCACGAGAGAGTGGATACTTGGCTTGAAGGTTCATATGCTTTGCAAATGACATGTAGCAAGGCAGACTTGTACTTGGTTAGAGATGATTAGGTGATAGTAGCGGATGTCGTGATTACGGATCCTACGCGGGATACAATTTTGGAGGGAGTGATTACCCATCTCCCTAGATGGGCGGCAATTGTAGCAGTAGGTTGCAAGGTCTCTAAGTATAGGGGCATATTGTGAGGTCACCTCTTTGTTCCTCTAGCCTTGGAGTTATATGGAGCAATGGATATGACATTAGACACATTTGTTAAGGAGTTCACAAGAGCTTATCATGTTAGGCGCCAAGGGGTACCACTCTCACTCTCATACTTTGTGGCATATTTTAGACAACGTGCATCCATTGCTTTACAAAGGGTAATGGCTGGCGCAATCCATAGGAGAGCAATCACACTAGGTGATGTTTCTTTAGATGCTCCACTTGTTTCTAGACCATACGACTTGCATAGCTTGGATATTTCAGGTGCAGTAGTGCAGAGAAAACTCTATTAGGGCTTAGCCCCTTTTTACCTTTTTTGTCTGTCCCTTGTACGGCTTGATAGGTTTTCCCATTTTTTTTGTTTTCTACAGTCTCCCTTTCTCCGATCTAAAAGCTTTTGATTATGAAAGGGCTACGAGTAGAGTATCTTGTGGCCATAATATATTTTCAGGTCATACCGTGTAAATATTCTTGACCAAAAATATTTTATGGGTGATGGGGTGTTACGGATACCTCTAATCAGAATTTGGATTGAACCTGCATAGTAATCTTGTCACCACGCCACCACTCATTGAGAAGAGGGAAAATTTTCAAAAACTAAAACATCGCATGATTTTTCATTGCCTTAGTCTTTCCTGTTCACGCGGCTCATTAGGGGGTTTCAGTTTTCAGAAAGTAGATTTTTCATGGGTAGAGAGCATGGAGTACTCATAAATCTGTGTACGGTTAGAGGAAAAAGGCTTTATGGGTAGAGGGGTTTAGTTTTACGATTCCGATGATGAGATGAATCTCAGGGTTTACTTGCCATTTAGTTATACATATAATGCCACATGGACACATGAAAGTAAGTCAAAGAAGTATAGAGTTTTTGAAATATTCTCTCTTTGCTCGAGAGAAGGTGATGACAAAACTGTTGAAGGGATGAAGACATAAACGTTCCAACTTGGTATTCGTGGCCACTTTTAAATTTCAAATCCTTCCATGAACATTTAAGATTTAAAGATAGCTGTTGAAGGGAGAAAGATAAAAATGTTCGGGCATATGAGGCACTTCAAAATTTCAAATAGCTAGAGGAGTATTTTAGGTTTAAGATATCTGTAGAACCCTATTACCCGTAAATATTTGAGGTTATGTTTTTCATGACCGGTAAACTATTTCTGATTACAACTATTTTATCCATAATTTATTTTAAAATTTAAAAAATAATGTTTGTAAATTTTTATGAATACCCATAAAAACAAGAATTCCTAAATCTGAATTCCTAAAATTTACTATGTTATAAAATTCATAAAATTGATATTTAATTTAATTTTATATATCCAGAAATGGTCGCTAATAAACAAAAAGACAATAAAACTGAAACTCTATATAGTAATGCGCTACCCTCAACCATACATTCACTTTCAAACCCACATCAGTTTTATGGGTACCCATAAATTTTTTTGGATCTAGAGGTTCTACCCGTTAAACTCGTACACATCCTGAAACTGAACCCCCCTTATTGTGTGTTAATCATTGAAGAGAAATTTTGCTATCTGGCACAATTTGGCACGATAATAAGAGAGGTTGTTAAGTGCTACGAGAAATATTGCGATACGTAACTGTTTTGGTCCTCAAGTAATAAAATGACGCTTTCCCGCACACCGGTTACGTGACTCTGTTTCAGCCACATAGGGTTCTCCAATGCGTTTATGTGAACGTCAATATGAGTGGAAAGGCGGATACTATACGGGGCTTAGCCCCATTTTACCCACTGTGTCTTTTCCTTCTATTGACACTGTCGCCTCCTTCTCTAGTGGAAGCGTTACAACACGATGCGCCAATATCTGTGTGAAAATCCATTAACAATTCGATGTTCAAAGTTTTGGTCGTAAATTGTTTACAGATAGTTAGTTTTTGTAGCGGATCGTCGATAGATAGATCCCTCATGGTTGCTGGTTGCTGCACGACTGAAACAAGATCATCTAACCAATTTGTGTGGAAAATGATCATCATTTTACTACTCGAGAGCCAAAACAGAGGACGACCACATGTGATAACATGAAGGAGAGGAAGACCCCATCAAGCTGTACAAGGGAAAAGACGTACGGTCGTCGAGAGCTAAAACAGGTTCATATTGCATAATTTTTCGAATACTAATGTCGATCTCCAAAAGAATTTTACTTATCGTCTGGACGGTCTCACTCAAATTTAGCGCGTGTAGTCTCCACGTGTTGTCTATGGATTGTCGCCTAAAGTCTTACGGAATGATTTTCACTTCCATAGCAACTCGTGAAAGATGTAGGTTAAACCCCCTATCGTGACCCTGAAGTTAACAGCATAGGCTCGAAGTTAACCGCATGACGCATCCATGTTTTATCTGGAGCAATTTCACAATACGAACTTGTTTCGGGTGGTATTTCACTATACGATTTTGTTTACTTATATGTCACTGCCTGTGAGAATCTGCTCGCAGAGAGCCACTCGTGAAATTCCTCGTGTAAAGATCTTCTCTACAGTTAAAGTGGTGCACCAGTCTCATTTTGATAAATTCTTTTTTTAGTTGCAAACCTATGCGCTACCCGCTTTGAAATTAGCTACATTGACACAAACAGAGACTCTGAAGAACCTGGTTGCAAGTTTTATCTAAGTAAACAAGAAGTTGGAGACAAGAGGAGACACATTCAGCTTGCAAAAGAACCCATGATTCGAGTATGTGAAATTGATCAATAGGAAAAACTGAAGTTTAGTTCTAGTTTTTGTTCAGGGTTTAGTTGAGGTTTTAGTTCATGAATCACTATTGTGATTAATTAATTATGTTTGTTGGAAAAGCTCTGTTTGTGTGAGAGCGATCCAAAACCTTGGAGCTGGAGATGAGCTGACTATCTCATACATTTCATGTTCTGCTCCTGATCGCCGCAGCTGCATAAAATTGTGGAAGTGTGATCGATGTCAGCAGGATCTAGTTCTTGAGCAACCTGAATATGTCAAAATGGGACCGGCGCCGAGATCTCTACTGAGAGCAATTTCACAAGCGACTCTCATTTCACAGTGACTTTTGCAGGTAGATGTTTTTGAAACAAGGTCATATAATGAAATATCTATAAATGGAAATACCACCCGAAACAAGATCATATTGTGAAATTTCTCTTTATCCTATTGCATCTCCAGTTGCTCCTCAAAGTATGCGTATGAAGTAAACGTTGGCTTGACTTGGAGGGTGGGCATACTACTACGTAGCACGATGGTTGTCAACCGGGTTGTCATCTTCAACCTCACTCCATGCTTTATTCCACTGGATATTGGGCACAGCCCCAACTGTATTGTTGACTCATATACCAAGAGGGAGTTCGTTGCCGAAAAGGTATTCGCTGCAAGTACTTTATGTTGGCCCAGCTGAGGACATCTTGTTCCTATAACCGCCGGACGTCTCTACCGTAGTTGAGAGAAGTGGTCGACGAATGGTGCGCGTGGAGAAAGTAGAAAGAAGACGAAGTCTGGCACTTGGCGTGGACGAGAGAACTCTTCCAAGGCGAGGGTGGGGGAACTCCAGCAGAGTTCGGAGCCTTACGGCACGTTTTGTCGATCGCCGGCGTCTACCAAATTTTTCGTCGGAAGCGAATCAGGTGATTATGCCACCATATACCCGAATATAGCGGGTAGTTCTCCAAAACTGCTTTCGAAGTCCAGCAGTATCCGGCGGATCCCATGTTCGCACGGAAATGAAGGTGGTTCCGTAGAAAGTCTCCACGAAAACTCCTGGGGAGGTTTCATGCATCGAGGTCAACACGATAGTTGTTACCAGACAACATGGTTTGGAAGGCTAAACTGAATATTTGAGTGGGATGTAATCCACTGCTCTTGGCAGGTCTAATGGTTGAGAGAGAGAGAGAGAGAGAAGAGGAGGGGGGGAGTACGATAGGCAAGTTCTGCAGAGTGGGGGAACTTTGACAAATCGGATCTGGTCTAAGAGGCCACTTGATGAAAGTTGATGAAGATATGTTGGGAAATATATCATATAATATATGGGTTAACTGAAAGAATGTAGGATATAGGAAGTAGCAAAGCTAATAAAAGGAAGTGGCCCATTTTGCATGCTTTGTAACTGTCTAGGTACAGTATGGGCCAAGCTAGAAACAGCGGATTTGAAATGTTTATGTAAGATTGACATCAGTGAAGAAAGTCTAAGCACTTATATTAGAGAACATCTAGGAAGATTTGTTACGGAGTATGCGACTAAGGGTAGGATATTTAGGTGTGAGAATTTGCTCTCTTTTAAAGAAAATACAACCTTGCATTTGAATAAATTAACTTAAATTAACACAATGCATCTAGACGATAAACAAGACTATAGGTAATATATCTCTAAACCAATAGCTTGCGGATGAGTAAGGTCAGTCTTGATGTTAGGTGAGACGGGAAGAGTGAAAGTTTTGTTGCAAGGTCACAATCGGGAAGATGGGCGTGAGATCGTGGAGGTTGATTGTTTATTGAAACAAGTATATTGAGAAAACATATTCATATGTTGTGTCACCTCCGGGGTCACATTTCCTTTCACGCTCCCCAATGACTGAGGATCGACCTCTATGCCTCTAACGGGAGTGGCGGAAGCAAATGCAGCTTATGCAGGGAGATGGTCTTTTGCTGATCATGTGTGATTTCTTCTCACAAGTTGATCTGGATGCATTGCGTCATGTGTTTTGCAAATGAGAAAAATGCCTATCTTCTCGTGGAAGTTTTGGAACTAAAGCTGCAAGACATAATCGGCGAGACTGATCCACTAAAAGACCAAATTCAGTTGGTTTCTTTTCGGGTCACTATTTCGGGAGTACTTTTTAGATAACTAAGTTCCACGGGAGGTCCATGGAACTTACCGCGACCTGTAAAAGCTCACGTTTTCAATTTCCCGTCACATTACAGGAGGTTACGGGAGTTCATCCGCGTAAGATAAATGGATTCTCTTCGCACATCCCGCAACATTTGAAGATATCACTCGTAAATTCCCGGAAAACAAATACGGGGAGCTGAAAGCCAAGCTTGAAACACCCTATTAGGGGGTTTTGAAATAGAGGAAAATAATAAATTTTACAATATTTTAGTGAATTTATACGACTGGTACACCAATTACTAGAAGAAATGAAATAGCAATTAGCGCAAACACAGCCAATTGGAAAGCTATGGCCATGGTTGTTATTCTCCAAGTTTTCAAATTTACAAATGAATAAAAAAACTTTACTAAATAAATTTTCATGAATAAATTCATATAAAGTTCTATTCATTTTTAAAGATTAATTTTTATTTATAAATAGTTTATTATATAATAATTTAATAATATTAAATCAAATAGATGATATGGACTGACAAATTAAACTACCAATATATTTTAATACTTGCAAAATTTTATTTAAAAATCAATGCCAACGAACACCACTAAGCGCTTTCCTCATTGAAATGAAAAGCCATGCATCCTCAGGTATTTTCTTGCACCTTTCCACACTTTCTTGACGATTTGCTTGGATTCATTCTCGAATCATTTAAATAAAATTTAAAATAAATAAATAAGTTAAAATTACTTAACATTTTATGTTTGGATTCCTTTTAAAATTAATCAATACTTTTTGCTTGGATTCCTTTCTGAATCATTTAAATAAAATTTAAAATAAATATTAAATTTAAATTACTTACAAAAGTTATTGTATAAACTTTTATTTTTATCTCTATTAAATCTTTAATTTTTTTAAATTTTTTTAAAAATATCTGGCGTGTCTGCGTCCTTGAGTAGGGCCCCTTCAGGTGTTATGACAAATGGTAGTTTAGGGTACGAGTTGAAATCTTCCGAGGGCAATGCTGCCAGTGGCGTACCCGGCTCTTCAGATTCAGAAGCCGCTGTGATATCGGCATCAGAAAAGATGGTGGCAAGGGTTGGTGAGAGTGATGGCCACACTTATCAGGGTCCGTTTGAGCAGATGTCTGAGGAGTATGGCAGACATTTACGTCTTGACCTTGAGGATAGTTTGCAGTCCGAGATGCAAGGCAGTAATGAAGATCTTCCTTCCTCAGAGCAGCAGATTAAGTCAATTCTGGTCCAATGGTCCAATAGATGTCTGAAGAAGCGGATTGTCTGCAAACCACCGCGTTTTCTTCGAGTTTACTTTTATGGACATAACGACAGACCTCTAGGAGAATTTCTCCGCGATCAACTATTTGAAACGGTGAGTTCACTCCCTTACTTGACCGCGTGACCCGGAATTTCGCAGGGGAAATACTCTGTTTGTCAGCTAAAGTTTTTATTATGGCTACATATGGCAACAAGCTTAATGTGAAAGATGATGTGTCGCGTTTTGCAGAGCGAGAGATGTGACGTTTGTGACGAGCTTCCAAATTCCCACGTCTTATGCTTCACTCACCGTCAGGGAAGTTTGACGATATCTGTTAAGAATTTGCTCGACCAGAATGGGGACGGTCCGGCTGCAGAGAAAGATGGGAATTCGGTTGGGGAGAAAGATGGTAATTCTGGGCCTGTAGATAGAGATGGAAGACCTGTGTCTGGAGATAAAGATTGGAAGTTTGGAGAGGGAGAGCCAAGAAAGAATATATTGCCTGGAGAGAAGGATGGTAAAGTATGGATGTGGCATCGTTGCCTGAAGTGTCCTCCCGTCAGTGGGATTCCACCAGCAACTCCAAGAGTAGTGATGTCTGAGGCCGCTTGGAGTCTTTCATTCGGCAAATTCTTGGAGCTTAGCTTTTCGAGTCATGAAGCTGCTAGCCGTGTGGCTGCTTGTGGACATTCTCTCCATAGACATTTCCTTCGCTTTTACGGGTATGCGTTCGTTTGTTGTTTGAAAGGTGAAGTCCATAAGATTGTTTCGTGATTAAGCTTTATGGAAGTCGTGTTCCGCCCAACTTGATCTCATGCTCAAAGTTTGTTGTAAATTTGGTTTGAATGTTTTATTGAAGGCTTTTCCTCTTACGTCTCGTGTCTTTAGGTTCTAGGTGACTGGTCAGCAGTCCTCAACAAGTTCAGGGATTCTGGCCACACTTTCTTCTTGCTGGTCTTAGCGGTTCGCATAGGATAAGATTTGTCGCATTGCAGGTTAATCAATGACATTTATGGTTGAATGTCTATGTAGGTTTGGGAGTATGGTGGCTTGTTTCCGGTACTCAGAAATTAAGCTCAAGTCTGTCTATCTTCCACCACTTAAACTGGAGTTTAATGGGCCAGAACAAGAGGAGTGGCTCATGAAGGAAGTGACGGAGGTATGGGGACTTCTTTTTCTTGAGCGTTGTGCAGATTGAATTAGACAAACGAAGATGAAGCAAATTAGATGAATCAATTAGACAAACGAAGATGAATCTCCCTTTGTTTCAACGAAAGGGATCTGAACTAGATAGATATGCCAAGTACGGCGCTTGTAATAATTTCCTTCGGTTACAGCCTTTCAGACCAATCTTGTGGCCATTTGTTTTCGCTTTTTAGATATTAATTACATTTACTGGAGTAGAAAAGCATTTAAAGCAGATTGGACGATTTAAATTAAGCGGTATTATCTTCATACAGGTCACTGGCAGGGCAGACGAATTGTACTATGAGGTACTGAATAAGCTGCAGGAAGCTGGGCAGAAGGTTGCAAGTTCAAGTTCAAATAGCTCGCATGAATCCAGGCGACAGCTTACAAGCTTGACTGAAATGGCGCATAAGGAGAGGGCAGAGATAAAGGTAAACCAAGCTAGCCAATTTCCTAATGCCTCGTGTCCTCGAGTTTTTATTTGTATATTTTGAGCTAAAAAGGTCAAGTTCACATACGACTACAAGATATCACAGATCCTGTAGAAGTTTGTCCTTAAATGTCCAACCCATTGAGACACAAGTGTAGGTTTTGACACTGTTGATATATTCATGGGGCCGAGTTTAGAGATACAAAGTCAGTTGAGAGTTGAAATGAAACAAGGTCATAATCTTGTAAGATAAGTCTGTCTGCTATAGTACAACACTGACCTGATGCAGTGTTGGAATGCTGAAATGAGGGCAATGCAGCACACACGATTTACTTCATTGAAATATTAGGAAATACGAGGCCCTCGTCTTTCTTACTAAATTGGTTTCAACTCTTCTATTCTGATGCCAGGATCTACTGGAAAGGGCATACCCTGCAAGCCGTCGTCCGGGTCAACCTATTGCAGATATACTGGAACTCAACGCATTGAGGCGACGCCTTTTAGAAAGTGCAATGGCATGGTCCAAGCGCTTCTATACCTTCCAGCATCTAGGTCCGGTGTCTTCGATGTCCAGGAAGGCACGAAATACTGGGTCTGTTGACGACGCAGGTTTGGCTCTTGAAAGCGTGAACTACAAGGTAGCTGACAGTCAAGAATCTGAAAGGGATGCATCTCTCAGTGAGCGTTCCTCAAGTGTCCCAACAAAACCAAGCGATGTAGACTCTAGCGCGAGATTGACCTCTGACCCATCTGAGCAAACTTACTCAGAGGAGAGTTTTAAGGAATATGATTCAATCAAAAAGTCGCACAACACATCTGGGGACCCCAACAATGGGGATGATTATCTCAAGCGTGAGGAGGTAGCTGATGCTAATGGGTTGGACTTCAGGTTAGTTGAGCCGGGTATCACACAGAAGGTGTCTACCCCTCGCCACGACCTGGTGTCCCAAGATTCGACAGTTGTTTTGGACGATAGTTGTTTTGGACGTGTCGACCCCACTCTACGACCCGGTGTCCCAACATTCCGTACTATGGCAGCTCTTGAAGACAGTATTTCCGCTACTGACAGTGGCCTAACTAGTGTTGGGAAGGAAGTCGAGTCTTCTCCTACGACTGTGTCGTCAACTGCTGTTCCAGAAGCAGATCTCAGTGGGCGGAGGGCGCTGTCAGAAGGAAGCTTTCCGATTCTTGCTGATCTCTCAGGTGACTTCCCTTGGACCGGGGATGCTGTTACTGCGGAGGGACAATCAGTGTCGGATCAGTCTAGAGATAAACTTGATGGTGCTGAGCAGGAGGAGGAAGCTGTACGTGCAGAGGAGCCGCTGAAAGAAACTCGTAGCATGCCCGTCGATGCCGTACAATGTGGAGCACAGGAACCAGTTTCTGCAACGACTGATAAATCTGCAGCTGTTGATACACAAACAAGCGTACCCACATCCCCAGTTAAGGCCGTCCAGAAATCAGAGGAATCGGATGAGGTAGTGGGAACACCGTTCAACCAAATCAACAAGAGTTACAGTCGTACTTCTTCAAATATTTCTACCGCATCTGATGCCTCACGGTGGACCTCCCTTGGGCCATTAGGCATATCTGGTCAGCAAGAAGGGGATCCTCGATTACTTCCTCGAGTTTTACTTACGCCGGGCCATGATGGTGTTGTCGTCGCGGTATATGATGATGAGGCAACGAGTTTGATTGCCTATGCTATATCCACGGAAGAGCATTATACCCATGTAACTGACACACCTGTGGAGAGGGAAAAGGGTAAGGAAAAAGAAGGGAAGGACTTCTTAGAACGTCAAGGATCAGAACAAATTTTTCATCCGCTCCAGGTATATGGTGGTGGCGGCGACATGGATCCTTTGTCCAAAGCAGGTGGGAGCTATCCTGACCAAGCCAGCACCAAACTAGAGGCCGAAATCGAGAATCCATTAACATCTGCAAAAGCTTCACAAATGTCCAAGAAAACAATCAGTTTTGGGGATGATTCGCCATTGGCAAAAGTGAAGTTCTCGGTAGTCTGCTATTTCGCAAAGCAGTTCGATGCCTTGAGGAAGAAATGCTGCCAAGGTAACACGGAGTACATACGGTCGCTCAGCCGATGTAAGAAGTGGGGGGCTCAAGGAGGGAAAAGTAATGTCTTCTTTGCGAAGACAGCAGATGATCGGTTTGTAGTGAAGCAAGTAACACGGACAGAGCTGAACTCCTTTCTCGACTTTGCTCCATCTTACTTCAAGTATCTATCCGGAGCTCTTACCACAGGAAGTACCACGTGCCTCGCCAAGATTCTCGGTGTTTATGAGGTCTGTCTTTCAGTTTCTGCTTCGATGCTTTATCGTAATTCTCGACTAGAAAAGTCTGAGATGTAGTTAAAGTCGCTCCCGACGCTTTTCCCATTGCTTTTATTTCTGATGAACCAGGGATGAGTTTTCCTTCCTTTGATGTCCGTTAGCAGTCGATTGAAAATGTTGTTTGTTGCAGGTGAAAGTGGTCAAGGGCAGCAAGGAGACGAAGATGGACGTGATTGTCATGGAGAACCTTCTATTTGGGAGGAAAATCTCGAAACTCTATGACCTCAAAGGCTCTAAGCGCTCGAGATACAACACCGATAAAAGTGGCACGAATCGAGTCTTACTGGACTCGAATCTTTTGGAAGATTTGCCTACTTCACCTATTTTCATCGGATCCAAAGCAAAGAGGATACTGGAACGTGCTGTTTGGAACGACACTAATTTCCTTTCGGTCAGTCCATTTTTGCGCCACACACTTGTTGCTCACTTTGTACATTGTCTCTTAGGATAAGTGTAAAAGGTCCTTATGAGAAGTGGAAAAGCTATGAATTCTATTTACTTCTCGAACGTTTTGCGTATCACGTCCAAATGTGTAACTTGCTTGTAAGCTATAATTGAATGTCAGAAAATGGAGTCCGGAGGGCCTAGTTTACTAACTGACTACTAAATCATTCCTTGCTGTGCGTTGGGTTGAAGCAGCTGATGTTTGTAATGGATTACTCATTATTGGTTGGAGTGGATGAAGAACGGAAAGAGTTGGTGGTTGGCATAATCGATTTTATGAGGCAGTACACTTGGGACAAGCATCTGGAGACCTGGGTAAAAGCCTCAGGTATCCTTGGAGGTCCCAAAGATGCACCACCGACCGTGATATCTCCAACGCAATACAAGAAGCGCTTCCGAAAGGCCATGAACACGTACTTTTTGTTGGTTCCTGAGCACTGGAGTCCAGCTCAATCCATCATGCTTCCTGTTGGTGACATCGAGGAAAGAAGCTGTATCAACATGGGCAGGGATGACGAACTGGAGGATGATACTACTACTCCGAGGACATAGCAACTGGATTGAAGGTTTCCAAAATGTATATTGAAATTTTGCGGAGGCGAATGTTGTGGGCACCGCGCCTGGCACTCAGTCAGTTCACCAAATTCATGGAAGAGATGCAAGGCGAAAAACAGATCGACGTCATCTCTCCGGGCATTCCCCCTCATTATTCTGATGTAGAACTTAGCAGGCTTCTGGTAGCCACAAGTGGCTGGCTCCCCAATTTATTTAAATATTGTGGATAAATTGTGTATTGTGTTGATAGTTAACATTCTTACTTCTTACAAGTACATCAGGAGAGTGATACTTAACTCCTGCTTAAAACCATTACGGGCTAAGTAGATCTTCATGTCTTGAGTGGTTGGCATGCTTGTACTGCTCACTTTGACCCTCTTGGTGAATGTGGATTGTTACGTGATAAAATTTTGGAGAAAATACTTTGCAGAACGGTAGCCTGTTGACTTGGTTTCATTTTATGAAGTTCCCGTCTGACTCCACAAAAGCGCAGCTAAAGTACTACCGGCTGTAGTCTCATACCTGCAGTGTGCATCCATGTCAAAGATTACGAGCACACTTTTAAGGCGTTAGCAGACGTTGCTCCAGAAATGCGTTATGTACAAGAGACCGTTACGTCATTCGCTGCGTAGAGGTAGGTCATATTTGGAAGTGCAAGATAAACTGATTGATATTACAAGTGAATTTCTCAGCCTTGAAAGGTTTTTCGCCTTCATTTGTGAAGCCGCCGGTGGAGAGGAGTTATCTAGGAGCGATGTAGTGAGCTACTTGGGTCTCTCCTCCCACTTGAAACTGGAGTATGTAAAAATATGGTCCCTCATTTGTATATGACGCTTCTTTGCGCAACTAATGCCGATGATTACCCACACCGACTGTACAGGGAGCTTCTTGTTTCTTGCCTGTGTATAGTCTGCCTATTGTGTACACAATACTGGAGCTTTCTTTGGGCTTTATCAGTGCGATTCCCTTCTGTTCTCTTCTTTTCATTTAACTAACGTTAAAATTTTTTTTTTCTTCCATATCGGTCTGAATGTTCAGCTTCCCTTTTGCTGTTCAGAAAGAGCTGGAGATGCGAAGCCGAGCCGAGCCACTTACTGGGCCGAAACATGACTAAAGTGCAGTACCTAATGACTAGCTCTGTCCAAGTGTACAACGAACAGTGGTTTCAATTGCAGAAAGTTGTGTTGTATTCTGAAAGAATCTAGGAGATGGCTGGTTCATTCTTCTTGACCTCCGTACTTATGAGAACGGGAATGGGTTGAAACCAAATCCTTGCCTGACATAGACAACGCGAGGTGGGAGTTTCCAGACGGGGAAGTTCTTGGAGCAGGTAAGATCAATTACCCAACAACCCAACGAAGACGTGGTTTTCTTCCTTGGTTCCACGAATATGTTTTTGTGTCCAGGCCTAAAGAGTTATCTGAGGAGACATACACGTGGTGGAGTAGTAGCTAAAGAGAGAGGTAATTGGTGTGGGAAGACAGATGGTGGATTGTGATTTGTGATATACTATTGGAGATGTACAAATAGTAAGCTGTTAAGTTGGTATTGGGCAGAGTTTGGAAAAGAATAGACCCAGTTGTCGGAGAGAAGAATGCCTCGCTCATGTCTACTGGAAATGTGAATAAGTATGAACCCATTCTACGTTTGATTTAGTCAACATCTTTGAAGGAATCGATCTCGCAGAAACATATGCTTGCCGATGAAAGAAGAGAATGTAACCAAGATTTGTCAGCGTGTGAGCACCACTTTGAATTCGTTGACACCTTAGCAATTTCTTGAACCTAGAGCTATTAGAAGTTGAGTACAGTGTAGTGGACCCGTTCAGCTGCTTATATGCTGTCAAGATTTTGCATATGTCGACGGTCCGTTGTTTTGATCTTGAATCCTCTCGGGGGTTTAGCACGGTGATCTGTAGTAGTTCATAAGCAGTTCATACGTGAACTGTAGTGGCTCTTTTGAGCGTACCTACTACACGATTTTGTTCTCTTTGAATTTCATTGTTCTCACTGCCATCGAGCATGAGGGATCCAAAGTTGGATGAGCTTAAGGTAAACACTGTATGGTGTTTAATCTTTGCATAGATTTTAGGTCAGACCAGTTTTCTTTTTGTGATGGTCAATTGTTAGAGGACAGTCGATTGCTGCTTTGGATAAGCACTACCTTAGTTGCCTCCCCATCACTCTAGAGACCTTAGATAACTGACTCTTGAGATGATGTACTAGCAGTGGTCGCTCTGACGTTACGTCTTGGTCTTCTCCTAAGTTCTGGGCGTTTATGACGAGGGCAACGAAGTATCATGCTGTTGAGCTTCAAAAGTTGTCTGCTCACCACCGCAGCAGAGATGAAGAGCAAGCTATCAGTCACGACGGACGGATTACAATTGGTGGCTGACTCGTCTTGTATTTTCAGGTCTCCCATCATATGCACGGTTGCCGATCCCTATCTGCAGAAGAGCACTTGATTTATGGTCTATTTCACCTGGACATACCAGTTTGTGCTTTTGGGCTTCACTCAAGCAAACTGCGGCCAACCAGTCAACGGCAATTGGGTTGTGCGAGGACGTTATCGAAGCTTAAGTTAGCATGTTCTTCTCTAAGCGTTTACTAAAGTTCAGGTTGCGGCGCACCTCTTGCTAGTCCCTGCACTCAAGAGTGTTCACAAGAAGCAAAAGCTCACCATGGCAGAGCGATCTATGATGATTTGTTCATGAGCGTTAACGATCTGTGAATTGATCGGTCTGTTCATTTAATCTATTTTCTTGAAGATGCGTGTCGTTACGTGTCGTTGTTCTAAACTTCTTGATGGTCCCAATTTCTTTATCAAGCTTAAAGGCCGTGCGTCAGATGATTATGTACTCCACGTATGTTTGCACATGCATGGACATATGGACTTGTGTTACGCAGATTTGTATGGGTATATTTTGTCATCCATAGGTATTGGCCAGATCATAGAGCCAGGTCTGGCTGTTGTGGTAATTCTTACTTGCTCACCCAATCGGGATGAATGTCAATCATCCCAAGCATGTCATTCCTCGCCTTCCTCATACCCGGTTATTACCCCTCCTTCAAAAGAGTGTATCTCATGCCTACCTTTCCTACCCTTCCACGTGTGACAATTAGAAGTTCCCATTCGACCAAACTTTGTCCACAATTATCCATGCATTTGGTTTTGGACGAACATCGGTGATCTATCACGTTAATTTGCTGAGATATTTGGCATAGGAATTCATCTTTCACTTCGGCTATGTTTATGAGACAGTTTGGAGACAGTTTGGAGTGCTTTGCCCAGGCCATGTATTGGCTTGTCTGAGATTTTTGGTCCTACAAATTCGTCACGATCAAACTTGGTGATTGTGCATGTCAATTTAACTGTTACACGATTCGAACACTACTGCATTCTTGACACGGTTCTTGACGCATTTTAAGATGCTTTCGCATTCTCGAATAAGAAGAAATATTTCCACTAAATGAAAGTGCGATATGCCGGTAACCAAGCCTACTTGGGGAAATGCAAACATTTGAGAGGAAAGTTGTATCTTTCTCTGTCTAGCTTTCTTAGTAAGCATCCAAAAGCAGTGTCACGCCAAGTAGACCCACCTGACGGTGAAAGATTTCACCGTCAGGTGGGTCTACTTGGTGAAAAATTTCACGAGTTGATTAACCCCCAAATTAGATGGAATCATCGTCTGATTTATCATACCACACTCCACGACATTCTCTTGGTTTTTTGACCAATACCACTCCCATTGGAGTCGTGTTTGTGAAAGGTGTTTTCAACATTGAAGTGCGCGAAGTGAATCTCCAAGTCTGACGATGCCAAAACGAGTACCCCAGAATCTCTAAACCTTGTTGGACGAGACCGTACCCATCAGCAGAGCTAAAGGGAATGTGACGATGCGAATTTGCTCCGCTGGACCCCAAGCACTTGAAAACTTCCTCTGTACTTCCTCGGCAAGCAGGTCCACACCCTGATTCAAAGCCGTCTGTGTTGCAGAACAAGATCTCCAGAACAAGAAATATTCATCCAAATTCCACTCCGTGGTCATTGTCATCAAATGTGGCCCCACCCCGAGCGCATTGGCTGGTTCGAATGGGAACGGCACTTCGCGGTAGCTCGCGTCTACCATCTCTCGTGCCACATCCCAATACGGTGCTGAAAAATCGTAGAGCTCATCTGTCAGCTTGTCAATTTCTGAATTCAATCGAGGCAATTTGTAGCACCATGCAGCCAGAAGTCCTCCGGGTTTGCGAAGCACGTGCTTAACTACACGGTAGAAGTTGTCGAGGTCGAACCAGTGCATGGCTTGGGCGACTGTGACCAGATCCACCGACCCCTCGGGCCCGACGATGCGCTCCAGCTCCTCTAACTCGGGCGTGGCGGACATTTTTCTGTACGTGACATTCGGGTGTTTCATCACGTGAGATAATTGCCCGTCGCTTATGTCTGTGGCGATTACGGACTTGTAATATTTTGCTAACACCGTTGCTGCCTGCCCGTTCCCCGTCGCGCAGTCCCATACGCGCTCATGTTGGTGAGTGGCCGAAGCTATCAGTTCAACTAACGACAAGGGAGGTGTGGGTCTGATTTTGGAATAAGTGGCCGCCTGCTTGACGAACAACTCGATCCGAGCCATCGCCCGCACCACTTCGACTTCGCTTAGTACGCGACGCGCTTCCTAAATCTTCAACCAGCACCTCAGCAATTCCTGAAAGTAACCACGTCAGTTCTCGACAGTCATTCGTCCTCTCCAGCCGCCTTTGGTATCCGTCGAACACACACCCCAGTATGAAGCAAGCCCAACCGCAATTATTCACACCAGCCAATTCAGCGCAAATAAAACAGCATGTCGAACCACAATAGTCACAAATTCGTCACTGATTGGACGCCACCACCGCTCTCCTATCAGCTCCAAATTGCCACCGATTCGCTACTATTGTGTGCAATTGCAGAACACGCAGCAACACTCCGACGACCTGTTGCCACCTCAAGAGATCAATTGTTCGCAGTTGACAGTGCCGAATTCCTTCACTTATAGTAACTCCATTCCGGGAGAAGTGCTGTTACAGCAGTAGCCTTTGCCACAGGATGGATGCGTGAGGTGCAAGAAATGTTCAATTCACACCCACAAGGTTCCTCGCTCGTGATCTGTAATTTGTACGACGGTGTGGATTCAGATTCAAAACGATGGGAGTAGTCAGCGACATGGTTGGATTGGTCAAAACAGACTTTTTGGTGATCATGAATCGATTCACAAAATATAAATTAAAAAAAAAAGTTATATTTAAGTAATTTTTATTATATTTCGAATCAATGAATATCGAAATATGAATGATTTAAAATTTATATTATAAAGAATTAAAAATATATTATAAATTTAAAAATAAAAATTTTAATTAAATTAATTATAAATTTAAAAAATATTTATATAGTTTAATATTATTTTAATTTATTATCGAATTTAAATTAAATCTATAATTAAATTTTTTATTATTTGATGTAATGATTTATTTTAGTATAATCAATCTAATATTTAAAATATATTATTATTTTAAATTAATTTTATTAAAAACAGACAAAAATGTTAAAATAAAATCATATATTTTTTATCTATTATTAATAAATAATTATATAATATAAAAAAATATTTTTTAACAAAATTTTGATCGAAAGATGATTTTAATGCAATGTTGTTTATACATTTTTGGTTATCACGATTATCGAACGCGAGATGTCTACCATGACCATTCTTAAGAAATGGTATCCTTGAGGATCCTTGCTTGTGTAAGTTTGGAAAGTCAGTGAATTTTCATGGGGATTACTAAGTTACTTAAGTTGGAGTGTTAACTAAGTTCTTGAAGGATATATCAACAAGCAAAATGAACAGAATTTTATATATTATCACATGACGAGATTCAAAATTGAAAGCATATAAAATTCTGGTGGAATATGGAGCCAGTTACCGGTAGTAATTAAACTTAGTCCCTAAAAGCACACTAAGCAATAATTATTATGTTTATGTTTCTCCTCGAAAGTTAACTAAGTTGGTTGAAGAGTTATTTCAAAGCTCTTTCTATGCTCCTAAAAGTGCAGTCAAAGTACCATGGAAAAATTTAGTTAAGTTCTTGGTATTTCTTCCTAGCAAAAATTAAGAGCTTCTTAATTTCTTAATAATTCATTACCTAATTACAAGAAAGAATTGCAGTTGAACACTTTGCTTTGTAAAGCTTAGCAAAAAATAAAATAAATTAATTTCAAATGTTTAATTCCTTGATGCTTAAGCTTCATGAACCATAATGTGATTAGTATTAATTAACCTCCTGAATTTATATAGAAATTGATACAAAATTGCATAGATTGAAGGGAACTTTTAACTCTAAAACAATACAATACTTAACTCTAGTATGATAAAATGACAATAAATATAAATGATTCAATTCAAGAATTTAAGTTTGGTGATACAACTGATATTGAGATTGTTAAGAGAAGATATTTCCTAATGGAGAATATTTATAAGGATATATTTGTTACCATAGTCTCTAGAAATTATAACATAGAACAAAGATATATGGAGCAACGGATAACTTTCTTTTGTGTTCTTGTAAGTACCTATTTGTTCAAGAGATGAGAAAAAGGTTGTACTATGTCTACAAGCATCTTAACTAGAGTCATATATATGTCTTTTGTGTATAGATTGATCACTTCAAAACACATAATTCTGTTTATTTTAACCCTCAACAAACATTTACTAGTGATTTAACTAAACTTAGTTATAGATTGCTAATTTTAGTGATAACTAAGATGGAGGTATCTTTAACTTAAAGTTTAGTTAAACTAGAATAAGGCAAATAAGCCAAATAAGCCAAATACTAGTAAAGTCAATAAGAACAGGTCGCTCCTTTGAGATTACAAGTAAAAGATGACTAGAAATGAAAGGAAGTATCACTATGTCATGGTTCATTTATTATTTCCTATTTAACTTCTTTGGCATGAACTACTTCTACAAGAAGGTAGTGTCACTATAGAAAAGAGAAAATTAACAATTACTTTCACCACAATTAGATTCCAAATTACTACTTAAGGTGTTGACTCACTTCCTACTTAAGGTTCTTTTGCTCCAAAGACTTTGACTCCAAAGGTATGTGCTACTCTTCCCCAAAGGCATGATCCTAAAGGTGTTTTCAGGTTGGCCAAATGCACTTTTTTCTTGATTTCATGGGACTCTTAATGCTCCAAATTAGACATGATTCCTCAATACATTGGTTTGTTGCTTCAAATCCCTCCAAATCTCACTTTCTGATCAAGCAAAAATGTCTCTCTCAACACACTTACACTTGTGATATTTTTTGAAATTCCTCACCATTACTCAACACAAGCAATCACCCACATCCAAAACAAAAGAATTATAGTTTGCAAAGAACTCAAAGTCCTTTTTATTGGAATTTTGTTGTACATTAAAGGGAATGGGTAAAGCGAACTTTGTCTTGCATATATCCACATTACTCAAAATATACCATTCTCAACATTATACAATATAGAAGCACAACTCATATAGAAGACAAAAGAAAACTCCAAAGACCTATAATAATTAGTTGATCACCCATTCAACTTGGATCTGAAACTCAACACTCCACACAATATATTGCCAACAATGTGCTTTGATTATATTTTAAAGCCACACCCAGTCTAGCTAAGAGACTCCAAGTGATGCTCGTTGGCCTTTGTCAACCATAACCAAGAGCTTGAAGGCTCAAAATCAAAGAAATGAGCTCTCTAGAGCTCCATTTCAAAGGTATACCCTTCAAGAGCGGCCAAGAATCTAGTCCTAACTATGCGTATGATCACCCAATGGATGGTACAAATAGTGTAACTAAAAAGAGCTCTAATGGTGTAATAAGTAACCCTAACAAAAAATTGTTGATATTATCTAAAGCTTGTAGCAACTTAGTTAGTGACTTAGTTCTCATTGTATAGTTGTATCATTGTATAGTTATATTAGGGTTTAGAGGAGTACACTCTCTCTATTCATTCTTGCTATCCTTCCTTGTGCACCCTTCCTCTCTCATGGTCCATTATGAAATGGTCCAATCCTTGTGTTCTTTGACATGATATCAAAGTTGGTGAGAGGTTGAGTAAGGCAACCAAAGGAAGATAAGTGAGGGTAATTGAAGACTTTAAGGATTTTTTTGATGCAATCAAAGTCACTAATTATACTATTTTGACCTAGTATTTCAATTTTAGAGATCAAGATCATAGTTTTTGCTCAAAATTGATGCACCAACATCATAAATCTATCTTGTTCAAAATCATCAAAATTGGTAGACACTTAATTCTAGTGACTTTTGGAGGTCATTTTGTCATTTTGAGCACCTTCTTGGGACTTCTACAATCAATTTGGAGTGCCAAACTACATTTCTTTTCACAAAAATAGTCACTTTTGGTATCACGAAATGCAAGCCTTTGAACCAAAGGCACAAAAGAAACCACAAACATTCTTTTTATCATGATAGAAATTTCAAAGTCAATTGGAATTGTCGTGCATTTTTTTGCCACAATATTAGGCAAGGTCAATTTCAAGTAGTGTTTTTTGGACTCTATAGGTCATGATATGTGTTTCACATTGATATATGAATTACATGTTTAGTTTGTATTGTCAACTTACACAATTTATGATGTATTTCTTGATTTCTTGATTTTTCTTGATCTTGATTTCTTGTTCTTGCATGTACAAGTGCAAGCATTTTATGATTGTAGCAATGATAGAATCTGTGGGTCTGATCACTAGAGAGAAGGTAGACAAGCTATTTGAACCATATAGAATTTTTTATACAAATGTTCCTTTGGGGTCAGGGGTTGTGGAGTCTTATGAGAGAGGAGGAGACAAACCAATTGTGACTATTAGTGATGGAACATCAAAAGTAATGCATGCAATGTGGGCACATAGATTGTATCAAGCACTCCATTACATTGTATTGTGTGTTTTATCATTGATGATAGGTCCTATTCAGGACCTCACATCTCTTGAGATGGCTTGGAATGCTTTGGAAAATGATTTTTAGTCCAAAATAGAGGTTAGAAAATTACAATTGCTACAACAATTCAATACTAAGAAAAACTTGATGTGAACAATTGTGTTCACCACATGAAGAGCCTTGTGGATCAACTTGCCTTTGTGAAGGTGATAATTGATCTGATTGTGCTAATTGGAGGTACATCATAGGGTCTAACACCAAACTACAACAATTTGTGACATCAATTTCTACCCAAAAGCCGCTTCCTAAGTGGGATAAGTTGGTTGCAATACTACTTGGTGAGGACGTGCAATTGCTGTAGAGTGCTAGCTCTTCCTCATCCATTGTCCCAAAAGGCTTGTATTTTGCAAGCATCGGAGGATTTTTAGGTAGGGGTTGAGGCAAGAGTGCTACAAGAGGTGGTATTTGCAATGTTGACAATTGAGTTAGTAGTGGACATGTGTTTGATTACTGACCAAAAACACAATGACATGCACACATTACACAAAAGTATGTGGTTCACCTCTATGTGAGGCTATGTCTACAAGAATGCTTTAGGAAATCTTTACTTACCCCAAGCTCACTGCCATATATGTCATTCAAGTCTAGAGCTCTCACACTCTCTCAATTCACTCTAACCATAAACCTGCAAGGATCAATCTTGTTATTAGTGTACTCCTAAGGCAAAAGGGTAAATGTTAACAAATTTCCCCTTGGCTCTTGTCTTGGAATTAGTAACCTTGCTAAACAGTTTATCACTCAGTGGGAAGTTCTAAATAGATAACCAATCGCTAGACCCCTCCTTTCAACTAGGATAAACTATAACTTATAAATGTAGCCCATATGGGGATAAAGTAACTAAAACAACCAAGGTCACCTCCAATGCTAAGTCACCTTATTCATGCTCCACTTCCACAAACTATAGGGTAGCACAATGGCTATAGAAACTTTCTAAAGGTATGACTTTGGTAAAGGCATCAGCCGGGTTGAATTTACCACCAATCTTGACTAGCTCAAAATTTTTCTCTAACACAGCTTGCCTAAGAAAGTAGTACCTAATATTTATGTGCTTAATACTACTATCCATGACCTGATTTTCAGCTAGGTGTAAAGCACTTTAACTGTCATAATGAAGCATTACATTACAATGCAATGGCCCTATCTTAGCAACAAGTCTATCCAACCAAATCACCTCCTTTTCTTCTTTTGCTGTTGCCACATACTCTACTTCTGTAGTAGATTGTGCAACATACTTTTGCAAGGTAGATCTCCAACTAATGCATCTGCAGCCAAGTGTGAGTACATACTCCATTGTTGACCTTCGCTTGTTTAGATCTTGTCCATAGTCAACATCTACATAGCCATCCAATGATGATGGTATTCATTGATCTTCTTTCAAATAAGAGCCCATAGTCTAATGCACCTCTCAAATACCTAAGAATCTACTTTACTGCTTCCCAATATGTCCTTCCTAGATCTGATATATACCTGCACACGTACCTATTGCTAGGGCAAGACCCAGTCTAGTGCAAGTAATCAAGTACATGAGACTCCCAACAGCCTTCTCATAAGGAATGTTAGCCATCAAACCCTTCTCCATGGCATTTGTAGGACAACATGCCATTGAAAGCTTGAAATGAGGAGCTAGAGGAGTACTTATTGGTTTACAATTCTCCATGTTGAACCTAGTAAGTACCTTCCTTGTATACTTATTCTACGTCAACCACAATTGACTAGTGCCAACATTCCTCTTGATCTTGATGCCTAATATCCTTGTGGCCAACCCTAGATCCTTCATCTTGAACTCCAAACTCAAGAGCGCCTTGAGCTTGTTCACCTCAAATCTATCCTTGGCAGTTATCAATATGTAATCCACATACAATACAAGAATAATAAAACCAAAGGTCTTATGACTTTGGTGTTGCGGGGATTGTAAGCTCTCAAGAATGCATCGAGCACCTGACTGCTTACGCTTAGGCTGAACTGGTTTCTGCCTTTGATCCTTTCCTGTCTATGCTTCCCTATCACACCCTTTTGAGACTTCTTTGGATTTCTGCCAAACCCCTTTAAGATTTCACTGTCTTGGCCAAACCTTTCTTTGATGCTTCACTATTCTAAAGAGAACTTTTCACAATTCTGTCTTCCCCTGTCTTGTAAACACCCCTAAACCTCTTGTTACTTCACTTCTTGCCAGACCTTCAATCCTACCAGAAATTCCTTTGAGAATTCTCTATGTCTGCCAAGACTCTCTCCTCACAATATTTCTCATTGTTCCCACCTTTCAATCCTATTGGTGTGTGGAAGGTACTGTTCTCTAAGATGAAATTGCTGATTACACTTCTTGGGCTTGAGCAACTATCATCTAAACTTGGTGACCGTAGTAGCCATCATCAGCAATGAGCAAAATGTGACCTTTCCCAAAGATCAAGATGCCTTTACCAGCAACTTGAATTGTAAACACATCATTGTCAATAGTTTCCGGCCTTTAGGTGCTAATCATAAGTGCCACGCTTTGGATAATGCAAGCTGCCCATGTTTGGATCCTAAATAAGTCCTATCAAAGCCAATGTTTGATGATGGACCTTTTGCTTGGGAGGAGAATAATATGAATCTTGTGCAGACTTTAAACCAAATTTGTCCTAGAATCTCATAAAAGATGAGAGGCTCTACTATTGAGATGATCACTTTCGTAGTGTTTAACATGAGCTCTAATGCCACCAGAAAACAGAACTGAACTCTATTGCATATAAGATACCACAATGCCTATATTTGCAAAACAAGTCCACCTTGTCCTTCTCAATGTTCCAACTCCGCTGTAGAATAGTAGGAGCAAGAAGTTAGCCAAGATTATAACTTTGATCCTAAGCAGACAATATGATTGGATAATCAACATGAATTCATCCCAATCGTCCATAAATCTTCATGATGGATTTCATAGCTCACTTTTTGAATATTATCCAACATGTATCTCCAAAATATGATAAGAACACTCGGCAACTAGAAAACATACACAAAAACTTCCAGTCCATGAAATCTTAAGTCTGCAACGTAAGGACAATGGCCAATGCCTGCTGCAGCTGCATACGTGCAACTTCAAACCCCCAGGTGTTCTCTCTGATTAATCTCCAACTGTGAGAATAGAAACAACTTTCAATCTTCAAATGCGCATACTCTCTTGACTATCTCCTCACTATTTGGGTGTTGCCCTTCCAAGGCTTCATCTCGTTCTCACTCACTCTTGGACTGGAAAGAGTCTGCTCATGGTTAATAATGCCGATGTGTGATAAGTCCAGCAAGCTCTATCTATTGGGTACAAACCCCCTTTGATTGATATTTTCTTGTCACTCAAAAACCCTCCTTCAATAGCTGTCACTCCTAAGACCTCTAATTTTTCCCCTTTGATATTTGCCACTCCAGTTCTTCTCAAAATCCTCTTTGATCCTTGTCTATTATTCAAACATCCTTCTCAATCCTCTGCCCTTCCAACTCAAACTCTCTCCTTGACATCTTCCTATCCTTCCATCTTTCAGAATTCTCCATCCAGACCTTCCCCTTTGGGAGTATAGCCTTCTCACATTTTGGAAAAGTTGACAAGCATTTGACTTCACCCTTCTTACATTATCATCAAAGAAAGGAATAAGATGCTCTACCAATGCAGACTACTGGACCAAGTCCGCTACCTTCAACTTTGGAAATCCTCTTTGAAATTTATCTGGAGGGCTGCCAACTTGACCACCTGTCCAGAATCTCTGCCTTTTTGATCCTTTGCTCTTGTTTTTCTCAGTTCCTCCTTTGAGACCTGACTATCCTAGAAAACCCCAAAATTTTCCGATACTTCTCTCCTTCTATCTTTGTCACTCAAAAATCCCTTTCCAATTCTTCTCCTCTTTACCCTTTTGATCCTTCACTATTCTTGCCCAAACCCTTTTGTTACTCCTTTGTCACTGAATTTCCTTTTGATCCCTTTCTCTTTCTATCCAAACCAATCTCTTTTGATCCTTCACTCTTCTTGTCTCTCCTCTTCAATTATTCACTATCTTTCTGTCCCAAAATTTCAATTATTCACTATACCTTGCTCTTTCTTGTCCCTTCTCTTTGATCTTTCACTCTCTATCTTCTTGTCTCTTCTTGTTCTCAATTTTTAATCTCTCTCTCATTTTTTCTGGTCCTTTCGATACTTCACCAAATCCTCTTCTTTGATACTTTGTCCTTCCTGCCACTCTCCTGCACAGGCCTAGATTCTTCCTTTGATTCTTCTCTTACTCTCTTTGGTCACAACAAAGCCCTTCCTTAGAAATTCTGATCTTCCAACCTTCCTGCTAAGTCCAGACTTTCCCTTCGAACGTTCCTTTGTGTAGACTACCCTTCTTTGATGCTTCTTCTCTCTCTATGTCCTTCAGTCTGGACAGCCCTTATTCCATTCTAAATTCTCCTCTTTTGTCAACCAGCCCCTTCTCTTTGAAATTGCATTCTCTCTCTCCTATCACCGTCCTCCAGAGCTCACTATCCTCCAAAAAACCTCATCTTTCTTGATCTCTCTTCTCCTCTGTCCCGTGCAAAAATACTGTCCTTTCAAACCTCCTTCCTTCTTGTCCTTTTCCTATCATTGGTTCTCCAGCTCATGCACACCTTCCCTTTGTCCTTTTCAGACTTTTCCTTGAAGACCCCAAACTTCTCATGTTTAGCCTTCAGCTCATGTAACACAAACTCTTGAGTTTTTGAACATCCCAAAGAACTCCTAGGCTTATGTCACATAAGAGAAACATTTGAGCTTGTGTACCATAGGAGAAACACCTTGAGCTTATGTAACACTCAAAACTCTCCCGAGCTTATGTAACACAAGAGAAAATCCTTGAGCTTACAAGAACACAAAACACCATAATAGAAAACCCCTGAGTTCATTGTAACATGAAGAAAGAAAGAAGAAGACTCACACCAACTGGCACGTGTGGATTATTTTCTCTATGACACCGGTTTCATGTACACACAAGGATCAAATAAACTCCTATTGAAACCCTATGCGTGCATAAACTCATCAAACCTCTTGTTCCATTGATGAGGTGCTTGCTTCAATCCATACAAGGACTTCAACAATTTGCACAGCTTGTCCTCTTGGCCTTTCTTCATAGAACCTATGGGTTGTCTCATGAAGATCCTCTCATCCAAGATGCCATAAAGAAACATTGCGACAACGTCCACCTGATATAAGGTAAGACCAGATAATGCAACAAGCATACACAATAGTTGTACTGTAGAATAATTTGCAACAAGAGAAAGACCTCATTGTAGTTTACCTTCTTCTCTTGAGTGAACTCCTTGGCTACCAACATAGCCTTGTAGATCTTAGGTCCCCCCTTAAGACCCTCCTTCAACTTGTAAATCCACTTGCAATCTATCACTTGTTGATCCTTAGGTAACCTAACTAGCTCCCAAGTCTTCTTATCCTTCAAGGATCCCATCTCCCTCTCCATAAAACCAACATACTCATCCTTCTCACTAGAAGAACATGTCTCCTTGTAGGATGAGGGTTCACCTTCTTCCAAGACCAAAGCATGAGCATCATCTCCAAAAGTCAAGTCATCATCCAACAACTTAGTTGAATCAGTCCACATACCATATCTATTTGGAGCTTGACTAGCACATCTTGATGACCTCCTTGATGAACTCTTTGCTTGATCTCCATGTGTAGGTCCAATGTGAGGCTGACCTAGCATATTTTGTTGCTCACCTGCAACTACTTGCTCCATTTGTTATTGCTCCTCAAGAACTTGCTCCACTATAGGGGCACCTCCTTCTTCCTCATCACTTAAGTGATAAATCTCCCCCTCACCTAGATCCAAGGTAGGAGACTTACCTTTGTAAGTGTAGGGAGCCTGAGCATTTTCCCCCTCCTTAAATCATGCGGATTCTTTAAAGGATACATCCCTATTGACAACAACCTTACATGCTATTGGATCCCATAGCATATAAGCCTTCACTCCACTTTCATAGCCAAGAAAAACACATTTCTTTGACTTAACATCCAACTTGGACCTATTCTCCTTAGGTATGAGTGAATATGAATCACAACCAAAGTTAGGTAACTTCAATCTACCATAATCAGCTGGTTGCTGATGCCTCAATTCATATGACATCTTGAAGTTGATTGCACTGGATGGAGAAATATTTACCACATATGCTGCTATGTTGACAACTTCTGCCCAAAAATCATGTGGCAACTTTGATTTGCTCAACATACTCCATGTATGCTCTAACAATGTCCGATTGAGCTGCTCAGCAACACCATTTTGCTGCAAAGTGTAAATGATGGTAAGGTGGTGAATTATCCCCTATTCTTGTAGTATGCCTCAAACTCTCCAAAGATATACTCCCTGCCATTGTTTGATCTCAGATACCTTGCTTTCTTCACAAGCTGAGTCTCAGCTTGGGTCTTCCAATTCTTGAAAGTGGCAAAGACATCACTTGTGGTGCATGAAATAAATCCACACAAACCTCAAGTAATCATCAATAAATGTCCCATAGTAAAATTTTCTAGAGTGTCAGGGTGTAGGAGATGGTCCCCACACATCACTATGTACATACTTAAGTAGATCCTTGGAACTATGGATCCCCCTCCCAAAAACAAATTGGTTTTGTTTCAAAAGATGCAATGCTCACAAAAATCCAACTTTACATTCTTCAAGCTAGATAGCAAGTCATTCTTTCTCAAGACAACCAAGCCCTTCTCACTCAAATGACCTAGCTATGAATACCACATAGCCATCATCTCATCTTGAGACCTGGTTAAATTGGCTTCTCTATATATTGTTGTGCACTCCAATGCAAACAGATTCTTCCAAAAGTTACCTTGCAAGATAACCTTACCACCAAAAGTGACTTGAAGTACCACATCACCAACACTCCATTGATGACTTTTGGCATGAAATACCCCAAAGGAAATCATGTTCTTCTTCATGTTAGGTATGATACCAAACATCATTCAACTTACGCACAACTCTATCAAACATTTGACTCCTTATAGATCCATTACCCTCAATCCAACAAGGTTGATCATTCCTCATTAAAATTTAACCATTTGATGCTGTAAGTGAATGGAAGAACTCCTTGATATAGAAAACATGGTATGAGCAAACATAATCTAGAATCCACTCATCATTCCTACTAGGAGATGAGGCACAAAGCGCATACCCATAGTGTCACAAATCATATTGATCATCCAATAGACCAATATCCTCATCAACATAAACTATGTTTGCTGAAGAGCCTTCATCTACCTTTCCTTTGATCTTAATTTTCCACTCCTTTTTCACATGGCCTACTTTGCCACATCCCCAACTAGTCACTTGTTTCCTTTCCTTGGACTTGCTTCCAGACTTAGACCTAGACTTGGACCTCAACATGCTTTTCCCCTTATCACCATCATTAGTCCCCCACTAAGGTCTCCTACATTGGACAACCAAAGCATTGCCAGAGTAGAAGATGAGACTGAGGTTGCAATGAGTTTCTATTGCAAATCACCCATAAGTAGAGCTGTTGTCACTTCTTCAAAGGTAATACTCTTCTTCTCACAATGTAGCAAAACTTGTGAAAGTGATTGATAGGACGGCAGCAAGGACCCCAACAAGTGAAGTGCCTTTTGCTTCTCATTCAAGTCCTCTCCCAAGTTTGTCAAGTCTACCACTAGGTCACAAAATGCATCCACATGTTCTCTAATATTGGTCCCTGGTTTCATCTTGAATGTGATTAGTTTGAGATTGGTGTATTGTCTATTTGACAATTCATTTTTATGATACTTGCTCTAAAGTGCAAACAAGGAGGTACAATCAGAATGCTCCCCAACTTGCTTGATCACATGGGGCTGAAGGTGAAGCAAAAGAGAATTTAAGGCTTGCTCTTGCATATCATCCCAATCACTTTGTCTCATATCCTCAAGTTTCTCCCTCAAGAGTTTACCCAAACTAATTGCCCTTAGTACTCCTTCCACCTGTCATTCCCACATCAAGTAATCCATATGGCAATCAAACTTTCCCATATCAAACTTGGGTCCACCAAGCTTCAAAATATCCATCTTGACTTCCTTATGCTCTACAAGTACTACTGAGGCTATTGCTATGCTTAGAGATTCCCCTTGAGTCCCTGAACCTTCCACCTTAAAACTAAAATACTCGAGGGAGACGGTCATAAGATGGAAATCTTTTTATAGCAGCTTCTTCAAGTACTCAAAGTCAATATCTAGTTGCATCAACTTGTAGCCCTAAAGACAAGCTTTCCAATGCACTAAACAGATCATTCATTTGAGTCCTGACTCAAAGTTATGAGCTGAATTCAATGGGAGTTCAAAACCTTGGATTAAGTCTAAGACTTCTCTCCCAAAGACTCTCTTTGGGTTCTACTTCTTGCTCATCTCCCAATGACTCTATTTGGGTTATACTTCTTGCTCATCTTTGTTGGTGCAACAAATCAGTTCCGTAATGTTGAACACAACCACTCCATGCAATCAAACATTGGTGCAAGATGACTATTGATAACATGTTATCAACTCTTAGGAAAAACTACAAGAAGGATTAAGTGACAATCAAGGAAGTTAACATAGTTCTGAACTGCAATTACAAATTGCAGCAAATTAGAAGAAATCCATATTGGCCTTCCTCTCCAGCCTTCTCCTTCTTCACTTGGAGAAGATAACTTTAGCTTTCTGAGATCAAGGAGAGAACAAACCTTTAACAGAGGAGGAGTTCCTGCTGGTATATATTCAAAAGTTCACTATGGGGCTTCCTTATCTCTTATACAAGACTTCCTTCTTGCAAAAGTTCACTACTGGACTTGCTCAAGAAATCTGGATAAGGATTGTACAGATCTTTAGGCATTTTGATAGTGAATTATCTTTCTGCAAAACTGCAGATTACTGAGTCAAGCTAGCTTCAAGTAATTCAAGGACATTTAGCAAGTTGTTGCTTTAACTCTTGGCTGCATTGCCAATGTGACAGAAGAATATTGCTGCCTACATACGGATGCCAATTGAATATGCTTTGGCTCTACAGAAGGTTGACATGTGCTGATCAAGATTGACAAAGATTAATTCTTTGTATCCTTCAAAAAATTTATCTCTTGGGCTATCCTCTTTTTTGATAGAATGTCCTACCTAAATTTTCTCATCATGAAGAAAGGTGGACTGCAACTTAAGACAAAATGAGCAAGTATACACACCATCCTGTGGCCACCATCTCTTGAAGATTTCACCTTCCTTCCATTCCAACAAGAACTTGGTAGCAATATGATGAAGAGCCTTCTATTAGCTTCTGATCCTTCCTTCCCTGATTTTTGCTTTTGCTAGAATCAAAGAAGAAGGGACAATGAAAAAGAAAAAAGAAAATTGCTTACTATGGTCATCCTTTCCTCCTTCCCGGATTTTTGGCCTTGCTCTAAAATATTTGTAATAGAACTCTCATCCAGCAAATCTCACTCCATTGTAGGCTATCTTTCCTTCCCTTCACAACTTCTTCACAGATTGCCATAAAACATCATCGCTTCACCGTCAACCTGGTCCCTGATCTGCGCACATATTCCATGCTTCCTACCACGGAAACCTTCTATTACCTCACCAAAGCAATGAACTTGTCAAGCTTTAACCCTATTGATCACCTCTAGAGTCTATTGCTTGATGAAATAATATCAACCTATCCACCTTATCTAGCTTGCATGGAAGACTCCTTACTAAAATTGATCTTTGGTCTTCTCAAGTTGCTTGGAGGACAGACCTTTCCTTTCTTCCTTTCTTTCTTCTCTTAGGATGTATGTTCCTTGTCTCAATAAACAACCTGTCAAGTGCTACCACACTAGTCTTGGGATGTCCTTGCGAGAACAAAAGTGCAACATGGTAGTCAAAGTAGATAGAAGAAGAAGAAACTCATATATCTTGGGGATGATGGCAAGACGCAAGACTTTGAGGATAGGTTGATGGATAGACTACTCATTGAGAGGTGAGAGGAGTGGGGAGACCAATAGAGAAGATATAATCTTTTCTCTTTTTCTTTGCTTTGATACCATTTGTTTGATTATTGACCAAAAACATAACAACATGCACACATTTCACAGAAGTATGTGGTTCACCTCTATGTGAGGCTACATCCATGGGAATGTTTCAGGAAAATATTTATTGACCCCAAGCTCACCACCATATCTATCATTCAAGTCTAGAGCTCTCACACTCTCTTAGTTCACTCTGACCATAAACCTACAAGAGATCAATCTCACTTATAGTGTAACCTTAAGGCAAAAGAGTAAATCCTAACAACATGGAGCACCATAATAGCAAATGTAGAATACTAAAGGACAAAATATAAAATGCACTCTTGGTTCTTGTAACTACTATCACCAACAAGAGTACATTGCCAAATTCTACTTCATAAAGCAAAATGACCAATGCAAGCAACAAAGTTATGCCTGCACAAAAGACCAAGAGTAGTTATTAGTGGTCATCCATCAGAGTTGTGCAATGTTCCAACTTGAATTTGATTGGATGATTGATTTGGGTGCCACTACCTATGCAACACCACATCAAGAGTGGTTCACTACTTTTTAGCTTGTGGAGATACCATAATACATGGTGACAAAAGATGACACCAAGCTCTAAATCTAAAATATAGGTCACCTTTAACTCTCTATTGCACATTTGTCACTCCAAGGATTGCAAAATGTTCTCCATGTGCCTACCAAATCCAAAACCTTGCCATCCATAGGATAGTTGGTAGAGCAAGGCATGCAATTGTGCTTCAGCAAAGATGGATGCTTTATTGAAGATGTTGATGGTAAGGTAGTAGGAATGGCAGATTGTTTAAGCTTAATGCTTATGTACCTCACTTGCAATCTGTCAGTTATGGACATAGTGGTTTAGTAGTGCTTGATATTGCTATAAGTTGGGCATATGAACCTCTAAAGGTTGAAGAGTCTTCCCTCCTTTGGTTGGGTCATTGGGTTGACCAAACTTGTTCTAGTTGATACTTCTATCATATATGAAGCATGCCAATTTAGCAAGTAGGCAAGACAACCCTTTAAAGAGCCAATGTAGATGTGCTAGCAAACTTCTTTAATTGGTGCATATTGATGTATGGATGGCTTCTAAATTGAGTTTAAGTGGTTGTCACTATTTTGTGTCTTTTATTGATGACTACTCTCACCACACCTGAATCTACTTTCTGAAAAGCAAGACTTATATAGATGTCCTTTCAACATTTTAGATTTTCCAAAGACTAGTGGAGAAGTAATTTGGTTTTAGTGTCTTTCAATTGAGATCTTATGGAAGAGGAGAGTTCCTTCCTTTGGAATTTGACCAATAGTTGAGATAGTAAGGTATCTTGAGATACAAGGTGTGCATTTATAGTCCGCAATAAAATGGGGTTGCAAGGAAAACGAATTTCCACATAGCTGAGGTAGCATGCACTATGCTTAATGAGAAGAAAATGGCCAAGGTTTATTGTGCTGAAGTTGTGCATGTGCAATGTATTTGATGAATCAATCACCAACAACTACAATTTACTCTTACACCTTTGGAGGCATTTACAGGCAGTAAGTTTGAAAATTCTTACCTCAAGATCCTTGGATGTATTTTTTATGTATACATTCTAGATGAAAAGTGTAAGAAGTTAGATCCAAGGTTGAGAAATGCATTTTCCTTAGATATGCTCCTAATTCCAAAGGGTATACATGTTATAGTTCCACAACAAACAAGTTCTATGTCAATAGGGATATTATCTTTGATGAGCTAGCCTCTTGGTTTGTGTTTGCTCCCACTATGTGTTTTCTATACCACCTACTATTAGCCTAAAGAGTATTAGTTCCACTACTGTTTCCTCTATATTTATTGGGGCACCTAGAGAGGTTATTCAGTCTATACTCCAATTAGTTAGTTCAAGAAGTTGTGCTTCTACTACTATATCCCTTCCTGATAGATTTGTTATTGGTGAGGATGATTGACCTATCTTCTAGTGCATACTTGCTCTTATACACAATACTTGTATGTAGGATGTCATCTCAATGAATATGCCCACTACATCAAAAGCAATGCAAGGGGAGGTGACAGTCAAGTACTTGGTCCAAGATTGTCTCAATGGGTGAAACATCCTATTAAAATGTTTTTGCATGAAGGTTTTCTTGTTACATATCATGCATTTGACTTATTTTTTGCAAGAGCACAAACTAGCCACCTTGGGAGAGGCTCTATAACAAGAAAAAGGGTTGTTGCACTAAACTTGCTACTCTCTACCATCAACACACATGGGAGCTAGTAGATCTACCTTTAGATCATAAGGTGTGATACTACACAAAGTACAAAATTGCAATAATAAGTTAGAAATCATTTTTTCCCATAGAGATACGTGTCAAGGATGGTTGAATACAAAGTAAAAATAACAGGATAGTTTATTTGGTCACATCTTTAACCTCTTTGGTAGAAAAAACACCTAGAAGAGTATAGCAAACATCAATCCAATTTTTTGTAGTAATGGTAATGTCATTGTCACTAGTAATCATAATTCTTCAACATTGTTCCACTTGAATTTGGTTGTGGTGATTCACTCAATACAAAGATGTCTTATTTATTACAAAATCTTGTCTTCTTGAAGTTTCACACTCCAGAAAGTACAAGTTCTAAATAGAAGTAAATTCACATCAACATCAAGTTCTTATCTACAAATGTTGAGTACTGACAACATTGCCATTCTCAAAAGATCTATCAAGGCATTGCTTCAAAAGTGATTCACTCAAGATCTATAACACCAATTTGTGCATATATGTGATATTTAGTTTGGTATTACAAGTACTTGAGAGATATTACTTATATAAAGATAAAGGATGATTCTATAGTAGTCATGATTAGCTAAAGTTAGTCATAGCCAAGATAAAGGAGACCTTACTTTAGAAGAATTGCAAAAGATGAGCACCATTATTTTGGATTCTAGTGTATTGACTTGGTATTATTCCTAGGTGTTTGGCTTTGAGGAAATAGTTGAGAACTCTTGGACCCATAAGCCATTTATTTTGGATTCTTTTATAGTCCAAGGATAGCCCATGTGAAGAAATCCTTGACTTAGTGGTTGGGTCAAGATAATACCATATGCTTAGGGGAATATTCTTATGAGTATATATATATATATATTCCTTTAGACTTTGGACTTTATTTTACTTTTAGCCTACTAACTTGAGTTACTCCAATAATTAGTGACTTTGGTGTATAACTATCTCATAAGTATATAAAATAGGGGTGAAGAGGTACTTATTATCCTTTCATTTGCAACCATCTCTCTCTCATTGAGTTCTCTATTGAGCAATGGTTTGAGTTTTGGAGTGTTAGCCTTGGAGGAGTATAATAGATTTGGGGTTCTTTGCCTTCTTAGTCCATAGTGCGCTACCATAATAGCCATTGAAGGTTCATCCTGAGTGAGAGATAGGCCAATTCACAGATCAAACACACATAAGTGAATTAAGGCTTCAGAATCCAACATTTGATTATGTTTTCACTTGCCTCCAAATTTCTTTAAGCACTCATAAACCACCACATTCAATTGAACTCAAAATTTAGAAAGCATTGATTACTATGGAAGTACTTCACTTTATTCATCTTCTACTCATACTAAATACAAAACATTTCAACTGTCTGCATTAAGTAGTCAAATCACTTGGAAGTTATAAAAGCTACCAAAACTACCTAATTGTCACAACTACCTCCACCAATGTTGTAGATACAAACTAATGCTAATCACAAGACTATTGTGATTGCGACTAACTTGGATTGGATCCAAGTGGTTCTCCTACTTTTGCTTTGACATCCAGAGTAACCACTATAGCTATATGCACTTTGGATCCATCTATATATATCTATTACTTCTTCCTCTTCCATCTATACCACCACTATAATGATTGAACCCTTGCTCTCTCTCTAACTATCTCAATAACTTTGGGTAACTCCTCCAAATCCATCTGCATCCATCTATCAATTACCTTGGCTTGGGTTCCTACTGGGCTAGTCAATAAAGTAACAACACTATCTATTTTGGGTTTTACTAAGTCTCATCTAAAGTAGAGGTTATCCAATACCTTGCATACCTTTCTATCTACATGGTTTCTAAGGTTAATTAACAACCAATTCAAGTCTACATTGTGAGCCTACTTGCACTAAGTCTTCTGCACTTGCAACTTCAGTTTGTCGAGATATGCCTTGTGCAGTTCAACACTAGTATTTGTACTTAACATCACCTTGAATCTTTATGGAGTCCAATCCTTCCACTTCCAACCTTTGTGTCGGGCTTGATCAATAATCCAAAGTCATTTTGCTTCTAGTTGAGCCCAAAGAACCCTTACCTCTTCACCATGTTTCCTCTCCAAGTCCTAGATATATGCCTCCCATTTTTTCAACATGAACTCTGACTGTTGTATTGGTTGAAGAAGCCTTTGTTTCTCATGCACTCTCCTTCCCATGCCGAAGGTCCACTCCTGATCCTTGTGATCCATTGTCTCTTGTAATTTGGATAGTGTGCTAGCTTGTTGCTCAAGCCTTATTACTTATTGATTGAGTTCTTGGTTCATGTGTGCTAGCTCCTCTATCATGGTCACCAATTCCTCCTTTTTATCTTGAAGTTCCTCCATTTGGTGGTTGAGGTACTATTTGTGTTGATTTTCACTTCCTTACAAGTCTTCCAAAAACCAATTTTGTACCATGGCATCAACCCAAAGTACTTTGGCTTTGTATTATACTTGCATTAGAGTTGTCTGCAGCTCTTTTCTCTCTCCTTTCATCTTCCAGACAAATTGTAGCTCCCTTGCCACATCAAGATATTCCTCTTGGGATTCATGGAGCTGCTCTTGAAAATATGCCAACAATGGATACACTACACTTGATAGGTAGTTGACCCCTTGAAACATGGACTCCTCCTTTTCTTCTTCTTTGGTTTCTTTGGTTGGGGTCCTTCTCATCATACTTTGATATGAAGTTCCACAATGTCCAACACTTCTTCTTCACCTAGATTACTTTGGATCATCCTTTAACCTCATTGTGACCATTGTGCACATTGCAAAAATACTCTGGCCTTTGCCACTTCTTTTGCTTCTAGGTCATCTTTGGGTTAGTCCATACATGAAGTGTCTACATCTCTATTCTTCCAATTTCCTTATGAAAGTCCAAATCTGAATGTGCATCTTTTCCCTTTGCAACCTCCCTTTGTACTTTGGGTCACCTTCCCTTTCTGTCTTTGAATTTTGAGTCCATAATGTTAGTTCATCCTCTTTGCATTCTAAATTGGACTTGGCTTCCTCTTCCTTTGCACTAGAAGATAGATCAACTACATTGGTCGCTCAAGGAGAATTCACTTGTCATTTCATCCTTTGCTTCAAGGATGAGGCAACATCCTTTGGTTGGGACTTCTTCCTCATCTTTAGGATTGAAGTTGTCGTTTCCTTCTCCCACCTTGTCTTCATGAAGTATTGATCATTCTCCTTCATCTCTTTGATGTATCTCGACTCAATAGGATCAACACTCCTATGTCAATTGAGATGGAAATGAGACACCAACTATTGACATTCCTTGGCGGTCACCAAGTTAAACCTAAAGTAAAGGTGAGCTGAATGGCACAAAGTAATGGGGTGGTAAATACATCTATCACTTCATTATTATGTGCATTGTCCTTTGGTAGAAGCATGCCACCCAATTCATACTTGCACTTCCAAACATCATGTAGAAGAATACCACTTGTTGTTTCTTTACATATGTGGTGCATTTTGGTTTCATCATTGCCATCATTGCTCCAATGATGCTATGTTTTACTGGGTCCATGTAAGTCTTGACCTTGTGATTATTATTTTTCCATGGTTGGCTAATAGATGCCTTCAATCTTGCTGTTTCTTTGGAGGGATCACAATTCCAATGGAAGGTATTTCCTATGGGTTCTCTTGCATGTGAATGAGTCTCCAATTGTCTTATGTCCATCAAGTGAGATTCTTCTGCTTCCACACTTTCTCAGGTCCATCCTTGCACTTGCTGGCTGCAATTTTAGTCATCAACTTAGGAAACTAAGGTTCTACTTCAAAGCTAAAAAGGTACTATGTGATTTGGTCAAGACCTCAAATCGGGCTATCATATTTAAGCTCTAAATAGCCAAGTTTCTAACCAAGATGGCGGGCAACTGTGTATGGTTCTTCGTTTGCATCATGTAACTCATGCCTTCACAAGCTCTTGCAAAAAGGAATCTGGCTTCTCACTTTTTGACCCTTCTATAATTTCTTGCTAGATCCAAATTTCTCTAACTCAGTGCTGCAAAATATACATTGCCCCTATCCAATTTTATAGTCCTCTCACCCCAAGTCCTTCTTTGGTTGTTCTTCAGTCAAGAATTCACGCCAACCTCATGTTTTTGCCTAGTCTCTTTCAAATATTGCATGGCATGCATTTCCTTCCCATGAATGGCACCTTGCATTTACTTTGTATAGATTGAGGTAGCTTTTTTATTAAAGAACTCTGGTTCGTTCACCTTGAGGTAAAGTTCCTATTACTCTACATATCCATATCCCTTGAGCTTAAGCACACATGTCTTCCAATTAAGTCTGCCTTCTATTTTCTAAGTATGAAGTACCTTTTTGAAGCAAAGTATGTTTCTTTGGATTGAATTGAACATTCCACTTTGGATCAGAATCTTAGCATCTCTAGAGAAAGTGCTTTCTTTCCTAGTCCTAATTGCCTACTTTTACTCCTAACCTAGAAAAACTAAAAAATGTGGGTACCACATACTCCCTCCCTCAAATGTGAGCATCTCCATGAACATACAATGGGTTGCTTTCTCACATTGAAGTATCAATAGTCTAATTATGGTGTATTCTCTATCCGTTCACTCAAGTGGCAAAAAGATTCCCTTCCAAGTCCACTAGTTGCAAGGAACCATTGTCAAAATTTTTCATTACTTGATATGGTCTCATCCATCTTAAGTGCAACTTCCCAAGAAAGGATATTCTATGATTATCATACAACAACATTAAATCCCCTTCTTTAATGCTAACAAGATGTAACTTCTTATCATGCCTTGCCTTCCTCTAGGCTTGTATTTCCTTGGTGATTGACAACACATCATCCTAATTCTCCTCCAACCATATAAGCTGATGCACCTAAAGGTCTTGGCTTCCCTCTTTTGAAAGTCTCTCCTTAGAGAGCATCATATATGACTGCGCTTCAAATTCAACTGATAATATTAGATGCAACCCATATGTTAAGAACTATAGCATTGGATTTGTAGTGACCTTTTCAATCATGTGATATGCCCATAGTGTTACAAGTAACTTGGTATCCCAATTATAGGCATAGTTGACTATTGCTTTGTTTAAAATCTTATAGAGCAACCCATTAACCTTCCCTATTAACACATTTGCCTTGGGGTTGTAAGAAGTTGTCTTCCAATGTTTAATTTGAAAATACTTTGTTAATGCTTCCACAAGGGAATTCAAGAAGTGGGTATACTGGTCACTAACTAGCTCCAAGGGGCGCCCATACCAAGAGATGATATTATGGAAGAAAATCCTCCAACTATTTTTGCATCATCTTGTCGGGTTGCCTCAACCTCTACCATTTTTGTTTCATAATCAATACAGACTAAAATGTAACATTTCCTCATAAAGTAGATGATTGGTGGGATAGGACCTACAAAATCAATACCCCATTTCTCAAATAGATCCAATGGCAAGATGGGTCTAAGTGGCGACTATGTGGTAGCCGTGGGTTCCCCAATATATTGACAAGCATCACATCTCTTGATGTAGGCTTGCATGTCCTTATACATTATTGGCCACCAATATCTAATTGTTAAAATCTTCTTTACCATGTTTTTCATAGCATAGTGGCTTCTGAGTGTAGGGACTCAATTATGCCTCCTACTTTTTATGTTTCCAAGCACCTACAAAGCACTTTTTCTTCCTCTATCTTAAACAAAACATTGTATTTAAGTTGATACTTATTTTCCAAAGGATTAATGCCCTTTTTTTGGAGCTAGTCCCTCAAGAAATTGACTTTTATGCAAGTAATGATATTTTTCTTTATATCTTGTACTTTAGGTTGCCATTAGATGATACAATTTCTCATCAAGAACCAATCATCTATCTCCATATCCTATTCATGAGTGTCCAACATGGATAAGAAGTCTACATTTGCATGCAAAGCTCTTTTCTGCACTTGTACTATATACATGAATTCTTGTAGCAACAAAATCCATTGTGCAATTTTCTTGGATAAATTAGCCTTCTTTACTAAGTATTGTAAGGCATAATGATCCATATGGAGTACAAACTCATATCCAAACAAGTAGTGAAAAAGCTTCTTACAGGCATACACCATTTTGAGTGCCTCCCATTTTGTGGTGGTATAGTTCTTCTCTGTTATAGATAATTGTCTACTAGCATAATATATTGGGTACTTCTTTTTTTCTCTCATCTTGCTTATTGAAAACCACTCATATGGCTATTTATGAAGTATCCATATATACATGAAATGTGAGGTCTCAATTTGGAGCCCTCATCATTGAAGCTTCCACCAGTGTTGTTTTCAAATGCTAGAAATGCCATTTCTTGCATCCAACTACAGTCCTTGGATTTCTTCAATAGCCTAGTCAAGGGTGCAACTATGTAGTACAAGTAGCTAGATATATTATCTGGAAGTAAAAATTGGCTTGGTAATATCTAGAAGGATGTGTACAATGGGCTAGGTAGATTAGATAGAGGTGTTGCCAAAAGAGTCTTCTACTAAAAGAGAAGAAGCCAAAAATAGCTTGAAAAATTTGGAGCCAATTTTGGAGGCCTAAATGGATTAATTGGGCCTAAAAAATACAAATATTTCCCCTTGAAAAAAAAAGGCTTGCCCACTCCCCCTGTGATTTTTCCCATCAAGAGCTTTCCAATAGTACCTCACCCACGTGATTCCAAGCTCCCTATAAGAAGATTCCCTAAAGATAGACTGACATGTCACCCATCCAAACAACTAATCCAAGGATATAGCTTGCTGATAGGTCACCAATCCATGTAAATGATCCAAGAGTGGAGCTTCCTTTGAGAGGATCCTCTTTGCTATATACTAAAGAGAAGGTGCTCCTTTGGGACATCAAAGTATTGAGTGTGAAACTTGTGTTTTCTCTCTTGTATCTCTCTTGGAGAGTTCTTTTGTCCTTGGAGTATTACAATGGTATCAAAGTAGGTGCTTTAATCCAAGAAAGTGGATCACCCCTCTTGGAAGAACATGAGCTATTGAAACTGAGTAATTTGAGGGGAGAAAGCATAGTGCAATTGCTAGACTTGGGAAGTGTTTTAGAGAGCAAATGGGATGGAGGTACCAAGAGGACAATTTCTTGTACCTAGCTTCCCATTCTTAAATCCATTCCACATCAAGATTATGTACATCCAACATGAGCAAATAAGAGTATCTCTTGTTTATCACTTCGGAGCAAAATTTATCGACAAAGTGATGAATTCACTAAACCCGGTGATTCTACTTGTGGTGGTCTATGAAATTAAGTAGGATTTGATAATCTACATTTTTTTATGATGTTATGGATCCAAATGCACCAAATCCTCACCCTTTCAACGTGCAAGTAGAAATCCAATATGTGGTTAGACCAAAGTGATATTTAGAGATTTGTAGTCCATAATTTTGGTGAGAGATATTATCAATGAGTGATAGCCTCTAAGGTCCCAATAGTAGTCCCCATATTTTATGTTCTCTCTCAAGTGATCATTCAAATTCTTTATTGAAGTAAGAAGTAGCAATTGAATATTGGTTGTGTGTAAGAATCATAGATCCGCAATTGCAGGAGTTGTTGCAAGGAATGTAGAGGATGCTGAATGAGTTTTGGGGAATCAAGATGGCCAAGGAGGAATTTCAAAATCAAATATGTATTTTCAAGAACAATCAAGTAATGCAAGAAGGGGATCCATCTCAACAACCAACACCAACGATCAAAGTACCTAAAGAGTTATGCATGCCAATAACACCAATTCCAATCAATAACAAAACCACATTGCTACTACAAATGAAAAAGAAATGCAACATCGAGCCTTACAAGGGATAGCATTCCATGGGAGTAATGAAAAATTAGATTTCAAGAATGAATCAAGACCTTTGATTATTCACAACAGAGATCATTGATCATTCTACAAGTGTGTTTATGTATGAGTGCTTGATAGATAAAGCCCTCACATGGTATGATGCTTGGGAATGATCTTTTGCTGGTAGAAGGAAGAGAAGTCACTTGGAAAACCATGCAAAAAAGGCTACTCAAGAAGTTCCAATCTGTGGATTTTGTGCAAATCGTCTAGATCATACTCTAGGGGTTGAAGTAGAAGAATAACATACAAGAGTACATGGAGGTATTTCTTGATCTATTGGTTGTGATAACCAATATGAGTCCAGCCAAAGCTCTTGAAAATTTCAAGAGAGGATTAGAGAGCAAATTTGCCAAGAGGTAATGGTGCAAAATCCTTGTACTATTTTTGAAGCCATTGCATGCACTCATAGAATAGTAGGGGTGCTTGGAGGAGGTGAAGCAATAACACTTATGCAAAACTATTAGGCTGAGACACACCATTTTGGTGGACCAATTCATATGGAATATGGCAAAATTTGGTTTTGAGACCAAGAAGCAAGACTTCTCCAAGGAGAATGGGCACTGGTTGAAGAAAGGAGAGAAGGAGTCCCATGGGGAGAAGTGGGTTGAGCATAACAACAATGATGTTACAATTGTGGCCCAATTGTGCACATAGCCATCAACTGTTATGCTCATCATCTTAGAGGCCCTTGGTCTCCATACAAGCAACCTTTGAACTACATGGAGAGACAAATTGAAGAGGAGGATATGGAAACCATGTCGGAAAACAAAGATGGCTAGTAAATGTACCTTATGGCCTTACTGGCTTGGTGAAGTAGAGTAGAAGCTGAGGGGGAAAGGAGGGGGGGAGGGAGGAAGAGGACAAGTGTGCAAAGATGGAGGAAGATAAACACACAATTAATTGTCATAAATGGAGTGCTTGAAGGCAATTTGGTGAGAGTGTTGATAGATCTTGGAGCAATAGAGAATTTCTTGTCTTGCTCTATTGCAATAAGGTTGGGGATGGAACTAGAGAAGAATAAAGTAGAATTACCTAATGGTCAGACATAGAGGATTGAGTCATTACCTAGAAAGGTAATACACTCTATAGGAGTGATTGAAGCAATTGATTGACAAGTGATACAACTAGCTTGTTATGGTGCAATCTTAAGTATGATGTGGATGGAGCACTACAACCCCACCGTGGATTGGAGAAAGAAAGTAGTGAAAACTAGTCAATGGAAGATCTTTGGGGTTAAAGGAAGACCACAAAGACAAGAGCTGCCTTTGTATCTCATAAGAACCACACCTATTGGTAAGATAGATAGATGTTTCATGGGTTTAATAAGAGAAGTCTAGAGTGGCCAATATATTGGAAAATTCTTGAGAAATTGAAAGATGTGGTCAATGAGTTCCAAGATGTCTTTCCAGATGAATTACCTACATATTTACCACCAAAAAGGAGAGTAGATCATAAAATTGAGATACTTCCTTGTAAGGCCTTGAGAGACACCTTCTTCACACACTTCCTTGGAAGACACCTCCTTGTTAGGCTCCATAACAACTATCACCTCATGAGTTGGAGGAGTGTAAGGCTCAAATCAAGGATTTGTTGTAGAAGGGATTTATCCAACCCAACATATCACCATATGGGGCTCTTGTATGTTTGTGTAGAAGAAGGATGGAATAATGAGCATATGCATTGACTTTCAAGGACTAAATCAACAGACGGTGAAGAAAAAATATCCATTACCTTGCATGGATGACTTGTTTGATCAACTCAATGGGGCAAGGCATTCCACCAAACTTGATTTGCGGAGCTGTTACAACCAAATCAAGATTGCGGAAGAGGGCATATACAAAAGAGCCTTTCAAACAAGGTATGGTCACTTGAGTACTTGGTGATGCTATTTGGCTTCACCGACCCTCCAGCCACTTTCATTAGTTTGATGAGTGACATATGTCATCCATACTTGGATAAATAAGTTATCATTTTTCTTGATGACATCTTAGTCTACAATAGGATGTTGATAGAGCACAAGCAACATCAATGAGAAGTCCTCCAAATTCTATGATAGAATCAATTGTATGCTAAAATTTCAAAGTGCAAGTTTGGAAAATCTAAAGTAGACTACTTAGGGCATAGAGTAAGTGCAAAAGGATGTCAAGTGTTAATAGATTGAATAGAGTTCATTAAAAAATGGATTGTTCTAATAGATCAGACTCCACTCAAGAGTTTCTTGGGATTGATGGGGTTTTATTGTTGATTTGTCAAGGACTTCTCCAAGATTTCATAGCCTCTAATAGCACTATTAGGCAAGGGGAAGAAGTGGATATAGAGAATTGTACAAGAATTGGCCTTTTAGGAGTTAAAAGATGCATTACTACATGCACCAATCTTGAAATGTTATGACCCAAAATGTCCAATCAAGATACCTATAGATGCATCAAGTGTAGCAATAGGAGCAATCTTACAACAAGAATGGTAAGATGGATGGCACCTAATTGCATATTTTTTTGTAAGTTTTTATAAGCAGAATGCAACTATTACATTATCAAACAAGAAGAGCTGGCCATTTTCCTTGTAGCCAAGCATTGGAAGCACTATTTGGGTGAGAAGGCATATGTGGTAAAGATTGACCACAAACCTTTAGTCTACCTTGAGACACAAAAATATCTTTCTTATCAATAGATTTGGCAGGCAAAGTGGAGACAACAATTCAACATGACAATCAGATATGTGGAAGGCAAGAAGCAACTTGTAGATGCATCCACCCAAATGCCGAAGGCAAACAATTTGGTAGTGGAAGTCAAGATGAACCTTGAATTCTAGCCCATGATTTTTGCTGCTACAAAATTGATCCACAGATTGTAGGTGCCCAATCATCCAAAAGGATTGCCAACACCCAAGGACTCAACTTTTGTGTGGTAGATTATGGATCCCGGATAACATGAATCTAAGAACCACCATCTTAGCGGAATGTCATGATTCTACCATTGCATGTCATATTGGAGTGGACAAGACCTTGAATGCAATCAAACGCCATTACTATTGGCCCAAGATTAGCAATGATGTGATGAAATATGTTTGGAGCTGCCTCCTTTGTCAAAAAAATAAGGTTTTTATCAAGCTCCTACATGACTCCTCCAAAATGATTTGTTTCCCATCATGACTTGTTAGAAGTACTCACCACAGATAGAGGCACTCAATTCACTCGTTTTTTTTGGAGAACACTCTTTGGGTTCTTCAAAACCAAATTGGTCATGTCCACAACTTACCATCCATAGACAATGGACAAATAGAGAGGGAAAATTGCACCATTGACTACATGCTTCGGGACTTTACTTTGGATGTGCAAGAGAGTTAGGAAACCTTAATCCCATGGGTGGAATTTGCTTACAACAATTCAGTAGATGCCTCCATACAAGTAACACTATTCTTCCTCATGTATAGAGAGCATCCTTTCACGCCTTAAGCTTGATAAAGGTCTATCTCATGGCTACCAAGGTTAATGTTGTTAACACTTTTTTTTCTAGAATCCAACAAGGTGTGGAGAACGCCAAGCATAGGTTATAGATCACTCAAAATCAATAGAAGTGGTAACACACTGCCAACACATGGAGTTCAATGTTAGGGATCAAATCTTGCAAACAAACACCAACCTCAAGTTAGTTGGTTCTCATGAGCTCAGACCTTGTTTTATTGGACCTTTCTTCATCTTTTGTTGCATTGGCGTTGTGGCCTATCACCTTAAGCTACCACCATATATGAAGATCCACCTAGTGTTTCATGTTTCCTTACTATGCTGATATGCTCTCTGGCCGCCCCTCTTCTCTTCCATCCAAGAAAGTTGACCTTTTCTAACACTCAATGATGAGGCGGAAGAATATGAGGTCAAACACATTCTCCAAAAATGTATCCGTGGTACTTGCTATCTGCGTGTGGAATATTTGGTCCATTGGAAAAGGTATCCACTATATGAGGCAACATGGGAGCCAACAACCAACTAGACTAATGCACTAGTGTTAGTTCAATCTTTTGAGCAACAACTTTGCAACGAGGACATTGCATTTTAAAAGGGGGAGTTCTATACTACAAGTAGCTAGACATATTAGCTAGATGTGAAAATTGGTTTGGTAACATCTAGAAGGATATTGTGTACAATGGGCTAGGTAGATTAGACAAAGGTGTCACCAAAAGAATACTTCTATTAATAGGGCAAAAGTTGAAAATAGCCTGAAAACTTTAGAGCCAATTTTGGAGGCCTAAACGGATAAATTAGGCCTCAAAATGGATTAGGCCAGTGAGGACAAAAGTAAGGACAAACCCACCACTTGGCACCTCTTAAAAATTTGGTAGAGATAATCAAGATGCACTTCTCTCTTTCTAAACACACAAACAATAAACATCCCTATGAACATCTACAGGAAGTCCTAAAAAATGGCATTCATCATCTATTGAAACATAGTTGGAGCATTACACAACCCAAAGTGCATCTAGTTAAAAGCTTATGAATCCCAATTGATAATAAATGTAGTTTTTTCCTTGTCTTCCTCTTGGATAGAAACTTGATTATATCTTGAAAAACCATCAAGAAACTATAACAAGGATGACCAGACACTTGGTTCAAATTGCATTGTGAATGGCAACAAATGATGATCTTTCTTTGTTATTGCATTCAAATTTTTAAAGTCCTAAAACACTAATATCTTTCCAATCTTCTTCTTTGGAAAATGACAATTAGAGATATCCATTCATTGCTTAATGTAGCAAATATAATTCCTGCTCCCAGATATTTGTCTATCTCATCCTTGACCAAGACAGAGTACTTTGGATTCAATTGGTGCTACCTTTACCAAACCAATATTGCTTCTTCTATAAGATCAATATAATGCTCCTCAAATTGTTTGAGGATCTCTAGCACTTGCTCAATTGACCAAATGAACACATCATAGTATTCTCTAAAGAGCTAAGTATAAGCTTCTAATTTATTTGAGGAGACAGCCTTGGATAGCTCAAGGACCTTGCTTTCTTCTAAAACCACATCCTAACAATCATCAAGATTGTTAACTCCTTTCACATGACTAACTTGGCTTGAGCCCAATTGAGTGGGGTTGTAATCTTCTTTCTTCCCCTCACTACAACCCAAAGATACCTTGTACAAGTTGTTATCATTTGCTTTGACTTCATAATACTCTAGATAATGCACCTAACTGTCCTTCACCAAGTCCTTTGATGAAGATGATGAGAAGGCATTGAATTCATCATCATCTTCAGACAACATGGTTTCCCCAAGATAAAAAAATTTATGCGAGCTAACAATCACCACATAGTTGTCCTTGGATTCTATCTTTAAACTGCAACTTATGTTTATGTCAGTCCACTACAACCCACTTGCTACACAACCATGGTCTGCTGATTAATAATGGGTCTATTACCTTGTCACCTTTGGATACCATACTCATTGCTTGATAATATCCAATCAAGGAAGTATATCTATTAGAGTTGTTTGATGGGATTAGCCTTGGACTAGCTATAGTACTACATGCATGTACACGAGTATAGAGGGACTTGCAAATGGAGAAAGATTTAGGATCTACTAAGCAAGTCTCTCTACATCATATGGCACAGTTGGCCTATCAATATCCTAAGTTATTACAAATGTCAAAAATTATGAGCTACTAGAAGACGCTTGTAGTAGAAATTTCCTTGTTGGGGATGTAGAATATGGAAGACATAGTTTCATGTATTTAATGATTTTTGGAAGCTATGTTAGGGACATGCGCATGTTGGTTGAGGTTAGGGTCTACATGATCCTCATTTTGGTATGTTTAAGGAGATGTTACATTTACTACAACATTTCTTGGTTCATCAATCTGTTTCTCTAGCCTATGTTTTGGAGAACATCCCTTTGATGGGTGATTCTCATACATGGGTGTTGGTGGGTACACAGCAATTCCATTCTTGGATGGGACTTGCCATGTTGTTGGGGTATAGCCCAAAGTGGGATCATGAGCTCATCATCTTCATCTTTGGTGGATGACCCTCTGTAATACTCTGAGGACAAGAGAAGAGATAAAACACAGATTGTACACTCAAACATTTGATGCCCCAAAGGAGCACCTTCTCTTTATTATATAGACAAAGAGGATCTCCTCCAAGGAAGCTCCACCATAGGATTAGGGACACAGATAGGTGACATTTCAGCAAGCTCCACCCTTGGATTACTTACTTGGATGGGTGACATGTCTGGTCTAAGTCCTATCTGGTTGGTCAAACAAGCTTTGACCGGAGGGAATCTTTTAGGGAATCTTCAGGTAGGAATCTCAGAATCACGTAAGGTACCATTGGAAAGCTCTCAACAAGACAAAGCAGGGGGAGGGAAGGCCAGCCTTTCCTCTTTTGAGAGAGGGGGGGGAGTTCTGCACATTTTTGAGGCCTAATTCATCCGTTTAGGCCTCCAAAATTGCCTTCAAAGATTTCAAGCATATTTTGGTTCCTACTCTATGAGTAGAAGTCTCCTTTTGGTGATACCTCTTTCTGATCTGTTTATTCCATCATGTGTAACATCCTTCCAGATGTTACCAAACCAATTCTCACCTTTAAATCATATGTCTAGCTATTGGTTCTAAGGTTCTCAAGTCTATTTCGGTTTCTGCCCTATTAGTAGAAGTACTCTTCTGGTGACACTTCTATCTTATCTATTTTGACCATCATGTATAAAATCATTTTAGGTGTAACCAAACCAAATTTCACATCTAGATCATATGGTTAGCTCTTGGTATTACACCCTCTTACCTAAAGAGGTTATACATTGTACTTATGATAGGATTCAATGACTAGACCACCTTACTATTGATGATATTTTGGGTGTTGGGTGCCAATCATAGATAGCAGTAGTGATTGATAGGTCACTTTTAGCAATAGTGAACCTTGGTAGACAACCTAAAGCCATTTTACCCACACTTACAAGTTTCCTAAGCTCCCATGCTTTTAAGAAGGAGATCTGGGCCTTGTTTGGGACTCAAAGTTACAATAGTTGGTGGGGCTCCGTGCCAAAGAGAAGGAGCAAGTGATGGGTTTTCATATTAGTATTATTATTATTACATCAATGTTAGAGGCATCTAAGCATCATGTGTTAGGTCAAGCTATGGACCTGAACTGTTTGACTTGGATTGTGAGGCTTGGCTTGGCATAGTAGCATTAGATGTGCTTGATAGGCATCACCACTCTAACACTTGTGAGCTCTATGCCTATCAAGACAATTCAAGCATGTGCTATGGAAGATGGACCAAGTGGGCATGGTATTCTTCGGACACAGCCAATGGCTATTAGTAGGAGTGGTCTACTTGGGGTCCATCCAAGTGAGCATGGTCTACTTGGGATGCGCCTAGAGGACGTCTCGAGCTTGCAGCTAGAGCAAAGGGAGGAGCTTTCCATATTGAGGTGGAGACTTAATGGTTGGAGGCATGACATTATTGCTCCCAATGTCTTGGTGTAAAAGCCAATCAATGCATCTTCTACTCCTATATTAATTACAGAGGATATTTGGGAATCAAACATTGAACCCAAGCTTACAAGAGAGGACAAATGGGGAGTTTGGAGGTTCTTGAGGAGCCACATGAGTTATTCTGCCTTCAATATGAAGGATTTGGGGGCTCTAAAAGGACTTGGTATTAAGATTAAGCTTACTAGTGATACATCTATTTTTTGACACCCCTATAAATATAATGACATGGAGAGAGCATTTATTCAAAGCTGGAGTAAAGACCTTTTTGAGGTTAATTTGGTAGAGATTTCAGATAGAGAGTATATTTTAGCTATAGTGATGCCAACCAAGAAGGATATGCATGGCAACTACATGTATAGGTAGATGTGTGGAGATTGTCATCCTATCAATTGATAAAACTAGGGCTGATTAATATGCCATGTCTACACCAAAGTGGATCTTTGATGCAATTGGGCATGCATAGGTCTTTAGTAATTTGGATCTCTGAATAGGATATCATCAGTTGCTAATTAGAGAGGAGTACAAGTCCAAGACACCATATTAGGCAATTGAATCTCATGGTAAGGATGTACTATATTATTGGAGGTTCTTACCATTTGGATTAAAGAACACACTTGCTAGGTTCTAGAGGATCATGGATAGGATCCTAGCAGGATTGGAATTTTCTTGGTGCTATATTGATGACATTTTGGTTTATAGCACTTCTATGGAAGAGCATGAGAGACTTTTGTTGGGGGTGTTTGAGATCTGATGGACTCAAATTACATCATGGGAAGTGTAGATTCTACTACAAGCAGGTCCAGTATGTGGATCACACTATCTACCCTAGAGGACTTGGTGTTTAGCAAACCAAAGTGAAGGCTGTTGCATGTACCTACAAATGTGAGCAAAGTAACAACATTGCTTGGGTTGGCAAACTTCTATCACCAATAAGTTACAGGATTTAGTGCCATTGTCAAGGCCTTGATGAAGCTAGCCAAGCTTACACAAGATTGGGGTTAGTGGTGTTGGGAAGATGAGCAAGAGAGAGCTTTTATAGAGCTCAAGGAGAGGTTGGCATTTGACTCTATTCTTAGGAGATTGATTAGAGGATGATCATTCCAAGTTCATACTAATTGGAGTATGTTGGGGCTTGGAATAGTGCTCACCCAACCAGGTGATGAGGAGAAGGAGTTTGTGGTGGCCTATGCTAGTTGCTCCAAAAATTCAGCGGAGGTGAAGCATAGTTCATATGAGGGAGAGTGCCTGGCAGCAATATGTGCATCAATACCTTTCCAATGTTACCTATTGGTAATCTCATCACTCTCACCATTGATCATCAATTACTTAAGTGGTTGATGGAGTCTAACAAGCTTTCAAGTAAGCTTGCAAAATAAGCTCTAATTTTACAAGAGTATGATTTTGCGGTTATTCATAGACTTGAGGTGGTGAACCATGATGCAAATGTGTTGATCAGAAAACCATGTCCCAGCCAATAGGATCAGACCAGAGCATGTTGGCATAGTGAGACAAATTGGACAAGATGGTGACAGGTTGGGATGTATTTACCTTTCTATGTACATTTCTTAAGACCTTGGTGATATCTCTCTCAACACATACAAGAGGAGTTTTTGAGGTCATAGATCCAGAGGTGGAGCTATTAGTACAAGTCAACTAGACACTTGTAATGATATCTTAATGATGGATTATCTTTGCGTTGTTGTTGTGAGTGGAGAGAGACTGATAGAGACGGAGTTCTTCAACAAGCTAGGTGGTTTAGATTGGAGGGCAAACACCTTCTTCATGTATGGGATGATGGTAGAGTGCAAGGAGTACTACTTCTATTTTAGAGACCATAGTTTGTACATCATGCTCGTGAAGAGTTAGGACACTTTGGAGTAAAGCATACATATAGTTTACTCCAAAGTCATTATTGGTGATAAGGTATGCAGACCAATGTATAGTAGGTTGTTGCCAAATGTATGGTTTTTGATTGAATGAGAGTATGATTTAATGATCCTATGCCATAGTTACATTCATTACCTATCATAGGATTGGTGTGTCAACATTTGTGGTATCAAAGCTAGGTTACCTAGATGCTAGAGTAGTAATGTTGGTAGTCATAGATATTTTGATAGTCACTCATGGACTACTTGTTGACGGTCTGATTTTATATTAGGGCTTTTAATCATATGGTAGGACTTATTGTCACTTGCACAGTTGGATGTGCTATTAGTGATACCATTAGGGCTGGAGACCTAGGTCAAGCAGAGGAGTATACCTTCAAAGTGCAGCTCTAGAGAACTCACTTCTCTAATGTTGAGCCTTTGAGTTCTTGGCAATGGCAGACAAAGGCCAACAAGCATCACTTGGAGTCTTTTAGCTAGAGTGGGTGTGGGTTGATTGCAATTAGTGCTTAATTGTTGGTAGATTGTTGAGTGAAGGATCAAGTTTGAGTAGGAATCAAGTGGAAGAAGAATTGATTGATTGTGGCACTTTAGAGTTCATGTATGACTTATGTGTGAGTTGTGCTTCTATAGTGTATGATGTTTACAACAATGTATGTTGTGTAGCAATGTATATATGCATGACAAGACCATACTCTATACTTTAAGACCTTGACTTTCAAGATTACAAGATAAAACTTAGTAAGTTAATGGTCAAAGGTCTACCTTATATGATCTACAAGCCCATAATGTATGTATTGTTTTCCAAGGAGGGAAATACAAAACCTTAAATGACCAAAGTAGTAGATAAGAGAGCTCTAAGAGAGCTCATGGTAAATAAAAATCCTTCTAAAAGATCTTCATCTTCAACAATAAACTCCACAACTATGGCTTCTTCCAATGAGAACCATGTTGTTAATAGAGAGTATAAGGAGATCCATAAAAAGACCCCATAGAAGAAATAAAACTTGCCAAGGATCCATATGTGTAACAATATGGAGTTTAGCGACAAAGTTAATCAAGGCTAACAAATTAGCAAATGGGCCAAGTTTAAATTTGACCGCATATTTTTTGGCCAATTTAGCTTAGAATATCCTAGAAGTATTTAATAAGCTACTTGGTACCTCCCAGGTATTGGGTAACATGTATGCCAAGTAGTGACTTCTAGGAGGAAGCTTATTGAGAAGTTTCTTGACTAGCTTAGCTTGCACCACAAGTAGATAATTTCTAGAAGCTTCCAACTAGCTTAGCTTGCAAATCAAGTAAGCGGCTTCTAGAAGGAGGCTTCTTGAGAAGCTTGTCAAGAGCCTCGTATGCTCCCTATAAATACCAAAGCCAAAGCTCATGCTAGGCATTTAGAGTTTCCCACACACTTAGATGTCCCAATGTGATCTTCCATTCTTCTATTTCTCTCCTTAGTCTTGGTCTTTTACATTGATATTAGAGTAGGAATGAGATGGATGGAATTTATGGACCATCAAATCTATTTTTGCCAAACCATTGGGATTTTTTTTGTTTGAGTTCTACCCAAGCATCAATTCACAGAGTTCATCACCTCATGCTCTGGGGAGAATTTTTGAATATGATCACCTTGTCCAAGGAACCCTTGGTACTTCCAATTGTAACTTATGAAGTGGTGGATGTCTTGCATCTATGTGTTAATAAATTGGATAAATTTGGAGTAGTGTGATAGAGTAGTAGCCATGGTGACAATGCTTGAGGTTATCATTGCTATGCAATAACAAATCAAGTACCTTACTTGATTTTTGGATGAACAAGACCATCAATGACAAGAGCACGTAGAGAGAGCACCAATTCAAGAAGGAGAAGATCTCATTCAATTTCCAAAACCTAAGGTATTTGAAGGCACAAATCTTCCAAGTATAGTGGAGAATTTTAGATTTTACTACGAATGTTATTTTGAAGCTACGATCTTCAAGATGAACAAAAAAGGATTCTCTTGGCTTCTAGCTAATTGGATGTAGTAGCCAAGCTATAGTGGCAATTCCTAGTGGAGTGAGTTGAACGGCAATTTGCTATACTAATCTTGACTTGGGCAGAATTCAAGAGTGCAATAATTGGTTGATTCCAAGCTAGAAATGCACACAAGCTATACAAGATAAGCTGGTAGAGTTGAAGTAGATTGGCTATGTAAGAAATTACATCATGCAATTCCATATCACTATCATTCAAGTTCTAGATATACTACAAGGTGAAGCTCTAGATCAATTCATGGGGGCTTTAAATCACGTACCAAATTAGAAGTGATTATACAAGAACCACTACACTTGGAGGAAGCCATGCAGGAGGCCAAACCCATTGATTCCTTGGTTACAACAACTTGGTCTTGACCTTGACCTCCAAAAAACCTACCAATACACTACACACAAGTGGAGGAGCCAACACCAATGGAGATTGATGGCATTCAATAGAGACCACCTAGCACTACAGATAGAGAAAAATTATGACAAAATAGTGATTTTTTTTATTATTGTCAAATTAGACATTGCATCATTGAATGTCCACTAAGGAATGGATAACTTTGACATATCATCAAGATGGAGTTTGTGGAGCAAAATGATTGAGGAAACAAGGAATCTCAATAGGAGATTTCAAGCCGCCTATTGGGAACTTGATTAGTTCAAATGGGACCAAAGGCTTGACCTATGAAAATATGCTTCACTTGCAAGGTATGATATCTCATTTGTGGTTGTAGGATTTTGGTTGATTTTGGAAATTCAGAGAATTGCATGTCCATGCAAGGAATTACATATTCCTATCAAGCCAAAAATTAGAAGCAATTGATGATGGCGGATGGTAGAAAGGGTTATGCATTATGTACCTTGCATCTTGTTACCTTCAAGATTGGGAAGGAGTGTTTGGAGTGTATGAGGTTTATAGTAGCACCTCTATACTATGATATCATTCTAGGTCTACCTTAGCTTGAATGTCATCAATAGATTCAATTTGATTTCAATTGATGATAAATTCAGGTACAATACCAAGGTAGGAATTTCCTATTAGGTTGTCTAGCACCTCTGAGTAAGACATCTAAGAATAGTCAATTCTAGGATGGAATTTTGTTGGGAAAGTAGCCATAGGGTAAGCTTTGAAGTCCCAAGATGGGAAATTTGTCAATGAAGAAACCATAGAGCAAGCTATAGAGGAAGATAAATCTATTTTTGTGGTGTGTATCAAGCAAATTGTGCATGGAGGATCAAAAACCTCATCAAACAATGGTTTATTGAATAGTCCAAGAATTTTCAGATGTGTTTCTGGATGATCTGCCAAAGGGATTACTCTCCAATTGTGGTATGCCCTTCAAGATTGAATTATTGCCAAGGAGTACTCCAATGAGTAGACCAATCTATTAGCTCTCACCAAGGAAGTTGGAGGAGTTACAAATAGCACCTATGGAGTTGTTGGAGAAGGATTTCATATAACATACATCTTCTTGGGGATCACTAGTTCTATTTTTTCCAAAGAAGGATGGAAGACTTTGTTTCCGTTGATTATCATAAGTTGAATAAACAAATAGTGAAGAATGCATATCCATTGCCTCAAATTGATGAATTACTTGATCAATTGAGTGGTGCACAATATTTCTCCAAGTTGGATCTCCAAAGTGGCTATTGGCAGATTCCATTGAATAGAGATGATGTACAAAAGGTTACCTTTTGCACAAGGTATGTGCATTTTGAGTGGAGGGTTTTGCCTTTTGGGCTCACTAACGCTCAATAATCTTCATGGATCAAATGCATTGGGTGTTGGATGGTCTATTGGATTGGTACATGGTGGTGTTCTTGGATGATCATCTATGGCAAGACAAAGGTAGAAAACATGAATCACATCAAGAAGTCTTAAGATGACTATGATAATGGAAGTTTTACTACAAGAAGTCAAAGTGTACCTTTTGGCAAAAAAAAGTTATCTTCTTGGGTCACAAGATCTCATTAGAGGGGATTAAAATGGAAGAGGAGAAAATCAAAGCTCTTATCATTTGGCCTACTCCAAGGGATGCTATACAAGTACCGGCATTTAATAGATTGGCCAGTTTTTACCAATATTTCATCCACTACTATGCTCATATGACTGCACCATTGCAGTCATATGAGCATAATAAACTCATATGAGCACCATTGACCGATCTCTTAGGGAAGAACTCAAGCTTTCAGTGGACCACCAAGCACAAAGAAGCATTCCAAAAGCTGAAACATATAGTGTCTTCAAGATCCATTCTTCAACCATATGATCCTTAACTACCTTGTGTGGTTGATTTTGATGCTTCTAACTTTGCAATTGGAGTTATGCTACAATAGAAATTCCCAGATGGGTTACATCCCATTGCCTTGTGTCTTGCCACCTAAATACAATAGAAAGGAATTCTTTTGCTCAAGATCTAGAACAATCAGTAAGGTATTTGCCACCAAGATATAGAGACATTATCTCTTAGGAAGTCAAGTGATCATGCAAATTGATCACAAACCCTTGTTGTAAACATTACACTTGGAACACGTGAAGAGTTGACATCATTGATAGGAGGAACAACTACAATTGTTTGACATCAAACTTGAGTACAAACCTGATAGGTCCCATATTATCCTTGATGCCCTATCACAACGACCTGATTTGAAGTCTCTTCCTCTCATCGTAGCTACAATTATGATGGTATTAGTTGACTCCAAAGTCCAAATCAAATTTAAGATAGCTTTACAACCAAATTCTTTCTTTCATATGATACAAGATCATCTTGCAGCATATGAAAAGGATTATAACAACTTCTCCTTCAAGGAAGGCCTTCTATTTTGTGAGAACCCGATCTTAAAAAAATAAAATTGTTCCAGCCAAGGTTGATCTCCAACTTGTGCACCTCCAAGAAGGTAATGACTTACCAATCACTAATGACATGGGTGCGGCAAGACCTTGGGTACCTTCCAAAGCCAATGGTGGTGGACCAACATGGCACAAGATGTTTGAGAGTTTGTCCAATCGTGTGAGAGCTGCCAAAGTAACAAGGCTAACAACCAGAAATTGAGTGGACTCCTTCAACCACTTCCCACTCCATCTACTTGATAGGAACACATGAGCTTGGATCTCATCACATCCTTACCCAAGACAAAGCAAGATCATACAACAATAGTGGTGTTTGTGGATAAGCTTAGTAAGCAAATCATTTGGCACCAACTTTTTATACCGTGGATGCTCCAACATTGGCACAGATCTACTATGACATTGTGTTCAAGCAACAAGAGAAATAATTTGGATGATGTTAAAGTACCTTTCTATTAGGAGCAAGTTAATGGACTTGGATGTTAAGTGGGAGAGGTACGTTACTAGATGAGAGTGTGGTGCCCACATTTTTTGTTTTTTTTCAAAATAAAGGAGATTAAGTGTATAGAGAAGTCGGATTGCGCCTGTATGGCCGAAGAAGGCAAAGAAAAGAGTCTTCGGGATGAAACCCAAAGTAAAGTGACTTCGGGTCATAAGGCGAAGTACTCGGAAATGCCCTATCAGCATACAATACGAAGTAAAGTGTCTTCGGATTGGGAGGAGATCAACCCAAGGCGAAGACCGTCTAACAACCTTTTGTTGGGGCGAGAAATTCAAGAAGAGGCCATTTCAAAATTGGCAGCTCATACGCACGAAGGTTGATTGACAATGACAGGTGCATGCCAGAGGTGTGATTTCTCGGTAGAAACTCGAAGTGACAGAAGACGAAGAAGCACAACTCTATAAAAATCGAAACTGCAACGATGAAATGTTGAGCAATTTTCCTTCGCCGTTGAGGAGTCGTCTTGCAGGTGATCAGGGAAAGGGAAATAGAGTTGGACTTGTGTTAGTGCGCAAGGGAGAAGTCACAAGAGAGAAATCGAGAGACAGTGAGAAAGCAGAAGAGATGGGAGGAGGGAAGAAGAACTCCGAATTCATAGTGAGAAATCATGCAATTTGGAGATTAGATGTAGTAGCGAGGATCAAAGTCTTGAGCCGACTTCGGATCACCTTTCTGGCATGGAACTGAAACGTAAGTTTTCCAAGATTCATGACAGAAATCATCGAGAGTAAGTGTCTCGATGGTCCCGAAGCAGAAGGGAAGAGAGGAAATCCGGCTCGCTGGACAGAGCGGATTGGAGATTGGTACTCGGGAAGGAGGCGGGCTCGGAGCAGGGAGCCACGTTCTTGGGGAAGGGAGAGATAGCCCAAGAAACGCAGGAGGTGAGAGATGCCTTCTTGTCGAAGAGAACGAAGAATGGATACAAGGTAGAAAGTTACAAAGATCCTGTCAAGAGAGGAATTGTGAGTGCTTTGATGCCAATCTTGAAGCCGGAGAGAACAACATATGTGATGAAACACCAAGCGGTATTCTTTCACAAATTGTTTGCAGGAGAACCAATGAATTGGGCGAGGTGTTTTCACGGGAGAACGAGGTAGATGGTGTGGAATCTGCGGGATAAGTCGCCTCCACATTACATTGTGCCGTTTGCGGCGCACTTCTACCTCGGGCTCAATTTGTTGAACTTGGTGGAGCAAAATTGGATGGTGTCGCACTTCCATCCGGATATGCAAAAGGAAGTCGATGTCGAGGAGCAGCAATACATTCCCCAAATCCGGAGCACGGACGACTATTATGCAAAGACAAGGAAAAATGTAGAAGTTGTAGTAAGTACCCCAACAAAGAAGAGAACTCGGCAAGCTAAAGCCGAAGAAAACAAGAAACCTCAGAAGATGCAGAAAAATAACCCGAGGCGAGGAATGGTGGTGATTGAGTCAAAAGATGAAGACTCAGAAGGCGAGGCCGAGCTCAAGATGGAGGACTCGGAACATGAGGAGGAGCTTGAACTGACACTGCAGAGCGGAGATACGAGCAGTGATAGTGAGGATGGTGGGGAGATGACCTCGGCACCAACGGCTGACGAATACGAAGAAGAAGTGCAAGCCGAGGTAGAAGCTGAAGACAATACAGTGCTGGAAGACAAAGTACCGGTGCCAGAGGAGAAGAAGATCGCAGTGCAGCGAGGAGTTCGCTTGCGACGAAAGGCGAAGTGTGAGGCGGGGGCCGAGTAGAGTGAAGGAAGAGGTCGAAGGAAGCTCGGGCAATGAGGCATCAATCCCGATACGAAGACTTCAAAGAAGAAGGCGAGTATCAGGAGAACACAAGGAGAAAAGAGAAACTACTCCGTGGGAGGAAGAAATTGCCAATGAGGGAGTAGAGTACCTGCGAGAGGTAGTGTGCCCGCTGTTGGTGAAGTTGGAGCAGAAGAAGAAGGAGATGCAATTGACTTGTCCAGAGGTAAAGACTGTATTGCAGGTGGTGGCAAGATTAGAAGAAGAGAACTCGGAGTTGAAAAGGAGTGTAGCCCGAGGTGAGGAGGAGAGAGAAGTACTGCGAGCGGAGGCAGTAGAGAGAAGTCAGGTAATCAAAGACCTGAAGAGGGAAGTGAGCTATTGAGATGATCTTGCAAGGAAGAGTGAGATCGCAAGAGAGAGACAGGTAGCGGAGTACAAAATCTTGAAGCAGCAGTTTGCTGATTCAAGAGTAGAGCTTATCCATGCTATGGCGAGGGTAGCAGCAAAGGATCAAGAGCTTGATAGAGTGATGGAGAGTATGGAAGAGAAGAAGCAACTCTGGCAAAGAGAGTTGTCTGCACAATATAGAGAAGAAGAGAGATTACGAGAGTTACTTCGTAATCAGGAAGAGAAGATTGAACAGAAGGAGAAAGAGAAGGAAGCGGTGAAAGCCGAGTTTGAGGCAGAGTTGGCAATGTACCGAGAGGAATGGCTTGCAGATCGGGAAAGAGAACGGAAGACAAGGTTGGAGCCATTGAAGGAGATAGTCCTTAGGGTGAATGCAATGTTAAGTACAAAAGCCAGCGTTTGAATTGAAGAAACGCGACTGCATGAGTTGAAGTTGTTGGTGCAGGAGACGAGGCGAAGACAAGCGAAGGACACGGAGATGAATGCCTTGTTAATAAACTTAAGAACTCGTGTAGATAGAAAATTTTTGGAGGTAGAGGATAACATTTCAATTAGATTAGACTTAGTGAAAATAGAGTTAGAAAAACTTCGGAAAGATGTTAAAGCAAAACCCAAAGTAGATAACATAGGAGTCCAAATGTCTTCAGAGTTACCATCAGAGAGATTAGAGAAGAGTGGGTCAGGAGATTAGGAGTTAGATAGATTACCCACTAGTGAAATTTCAGATCAGGAAAGAGAATTGTTGGATCTGGTCAAAGAAGTAGAAGATATGAAACCTGAGGAAAAGATAGTAGGAAGTAAGATTACTTTGGGTTTGGGTTTGAAAGCCGAGGAAGAAGTAGACATCGGATCGTAGTGGTAACAGATTTGAGATTTGAAGGGGCAGATATGAAGAGGTGCATTGTCAATTCGGATCTACAAGTTAGAACAGTTGTGGTAGAACGGTATAGTTGTTAGAACTGTTGATTGATTCACTATTTAAGAGTGGCATTCGTAGAGAAATGTAGTTTAGTGCTCATAATTTTTGAGAATAGATAAAGCAAAGTGCTGTGAAGCAGTGCTCGTCGCTTGAGCTTGATTTTGAGTATCAACTTTGCAATTGTGTTTGTGAGTGTTTGGAGAAATTCGAAGTGCAAGTCAGAGTGCTTGTTGGATGTTGGATTCCACAGCCTTGATCTTCATTCTGTGTGTTTGATCCTGAGTGAAGTGCAATCTGAGCAATGCCTTGACAGATCTGAGAGGAATTGTAGTGTTGGTAGTATTCTGCATTTGTGAGTGCAGTGCGAAGTTGATGTGAAGCAATTTTGATCGAGGAAGTTGTGCCTTCAGTGGAGGGGTGGAACACAATTCTGAGGCGAAGTTGTTTTGCAGTGAAGTGTCGTTTTTGGGAGAGCCTAAATCATCACAATCAAGATTGTTTGGAAAGAATTGAAGGAGTTGTGATTAATGAGTGTTAATTTGTGACAAGACTGCCAATCAGTGCTTGTTACTCTCTTCTGGGTGTGGTTTCTACCTGAGAGATTAAAGACGCAACCAAGAAGAACTAAATTGTTACTTTGCTTTGTATTTGGACATTTCTGACTCGTATCTCTGCGGGAATGAACTTTACTTACCCGCTTACCGCAAAAGTGATATTTGTCGGGTTGTCACAGAGAGCATGACCTTATCATTGACTTGAAAGGTGAGATCACAACAATGGTGGTATGCATATTGTTTTGATGATTTTTCACAACAAGGAGATGAGATTTGGCTTGTTGGAAGGATTGGGATATGGTGGTCATCATGGGACGCCTCTTGTACCCATCTCCAACCGTGATCCTTGATTCATTAGAAATTTTTTGGCAAGAACTCTTCTAGATACTCTACACCAAGCTTGCTTTATCCACGGCTTATCATCCTCAAATTGATGGACAAATGGAACGTGAAAATTGCACCTTGGAGGATATGCTTTGTGCCTTTGCCAACCTTCACTATACCAATTAGGATGAATATCTTGCAATAGTGGAGTTTGCATACAATAATTCCAAAATAGGCAAGCACTAGATTCTCTTCTTTCTTCCTCAATTTTTGCCAAGATCCACTTCTTCTAGATTCTCATCTTGCTCCTCCTTCATCTCATGTTCCTCATACTTTCACCTTCTTGACCACCATATCACAATCCTTCCAACAAGCCAAATCTCATCTCCTTGTTGTGAAAAATCATCAAAACAATATGCAGACCACCATTGTTGTGATCTCACCTTTCAAGTCAATGATAAGGTCATGCTCTCATCTAGTAACGTACCTCTCCCACTTAACATCCAAGTCCATTAACTTGCTCCTAATAGAAAGGTACTTTAACATCATCCAAATTATTTCTCTTGTTGCTTATTGACTTGCCTTGCCTTGTCATATGCACATCCATCCTATCTTCCATATTTCCAAGTTGAAACCCTTTTGTTGCTAATCCATCTTCTTTTTCCTCTTGTGTCCAACCTCCTCCTCCTCCTCCATCCCTATCAATGATCATGAAGAGTATGAAGAGTATGAAGTTGATTGTATCCCTGCATGTTGCTACATTCAACAAGGCCACCAACAACATGAAGAGTATAAATTCCTCTAAAAAGGGTATTCCTTTCATGATGCCACTTGGGAGTCTCTTCCTCATATGTAGAATGCACAAATGGCCATCCATGACTTTGAAACTTCAATCACAACAAGTACATCACCAACTAGCGGTGAGGGAATATATAACAAAAAGGAGTTTAGCAACAAAGTTAGTCAGGCTAATAAAATAGCAAATGGGCCAGATTAGCCTAGAATATTTTAGAAGTATCTACGAGGCTACTTAGTCCCTCCCAAGTGTTGGATAACGTGCATGCCAAGTGGTGATTTCTAGGAGGAAGCTTCTTGGGAAGCTTCCTAGCTAGCTTAGCTTAGCTTGCACCCCAAGTAGATAGCTTCTAAAAGGATGCTTCCAACTAGCTTAGCTTGCAATCCAAGTAGGCGGCTTCTAGAACAAAGCTTCTTGCAAAACTTCCCGCTCTAGCTTAGCTTGCATTCAAAGAAAGCGGCTCAAGGAAGTTTCTTGAGAAGCTTATCAAGAATCTTGTATGCTCCCTATACATACCAAAGCAAAAGCTCATGCTAGGCATTTGGAGTTTCTCATACGGTCAAGTGTCCCAATATGATCTTCTATTCTCCTATTTCTCTCCTTGGGCTTGGTCTTTTACAATCTACCTCCCTAAGCTTTTTAAAGACATATGCAAGTAAGACTTTATTAAAATTATTAGCAATATCTATTGTAGAATAATACACGCTTGTAGATATCTAGGCATGTTATGATGCTTAGAGACATAGCCTCACAAACTTTGGGTGTAATAAGTCCAAATTGATGTTGATTGAGGTATTGTTGGAAGTGATAATGATGTTAACGGTCAAAAATAGTATGGCTAACAATATGCAAGAAGACCTCTCTAATCACAATAAGTCTAATTTTCCCTATGGCCTTCTACATCACATGAAGTTGACTAGCACATAACACTTGACTAACTAATGTAGTAATCTCTCTCCTCTCTATTAGTACAACCATTTGGAACAACTTAGTAAAACCATTAGAGAAACCATTTGGAAGCAATTTACAAGCCTCTTGATAAGAGGTGGAGGGTAATGCATAATGCATGTGCAAAGAGCAATATATCAAGACGTAAAGGCTTCTCATATTGATAGTCTAGGACCCCTAATTCTAATGGTACTCTTTCTCTTGCTAAAGGATATAATAAATGTAAGTAAAAGATGGATTTGTCAATAGGACTGGCCATAGATAAAGGATGTAGGGTTTATATTGTTTGATTATACTTCCAACTTGATATAATATCTTATACAATCATAATTGAGTGGAATCTATAGTATCTTGTGATGAATCTATCACTTACAAAATGCAATGTGAACAAAGTCATCCACCAAGGTTGCCCTATCCTCCACTTGGAATCTGAAAAGTCTAGCAACCACATCTCTCTACTCCACACGCCTCCTCTAGTTTAAAAAAGACACCATCATGAGAGTGAGAGGAATTAGAGCTATTCTAATTGATCCAAGGGATCACATGCTAATTGATCAAGTAGTAAGCAAAAGGCTATCTGGACTCATCATGGAATGTACAGAGAAACTTATAAAATAGGCGTGGACATAGAAAACTAGTCCCAAATAGCTCCAAAATAGAACCCACTTTAGATACTAACCATTCTTATGACTTGATTGGTATCCCAAAAATGATCAATAAAGGGATGGACAAAGCATATGTAATCTTGAGTGTCAACAATGTCAATGTGGTTGCTTGCCTCACATAACCATCCCAAGTGGTCCAATCATAGCACTTGTGCATCTTTCTCACATGGTCTTTACCCCTTATGACGGAAAGAGTTAGTGATATACCAGGTATGGTATATCTTGAGCCAATTTGAGCAACTCCATGTGTATAAAAAACATATCTGACATAAAAATAATGCTCCAATAAGAATATAATAAGAATTTTGGATGCTCAAGTAGTTTTTGTAGACCTTAGACTTGCATAGCTTAGATATCTAAGGTGTGGTGGGTAGAATTCTCATATTGAGACTATTGGGGCCTACTCCCATTTTACCTCTTTTGTCTCTCCCTTATATGGCTTGATGGGATCTTCTCATCCTTCAGGTGTTCCACATGGGTTGCCTTTTACTCATACACAAGAATAATGATAATAACATGTGATGCTTTCTCTGGATCTCCTTGGACCTCACATGGAGTTTTTACCATTTCTAGAAACACCAAAGTTTCATAAAATCTAATAACTTCCGTTTTGTATCTCCATAATTTTAAAATAAGTTCCAATGGAACTAATCAAAAGATTAGAATTAAATTCTCAAGCCATCACTCTTTCATTGTCTCGTCGTGAAATAATCACTCTAACATATAACAATTCTTATATCTTTCTATTAAACTCTCCATAATATTTTAATTAAACTAATAATTTAAATACTAACAGAACCAAAATTAGGAAACAAGAAATTTATCTCTTCACTCATGCCCTATATACTAGTATGCCCCTATAAATTCTAGAATTTCCTTTCTTTTAGATACCAATAGAACCGAAATTGGAAACAACAAGAATCATCTATTCACTCATACGTATGCTAGCGTGTGCCCTTATGAATTCTAAGTTTACCTCTTCTCCCTCGTCTTTGCGCCTCGGCGCCACCCCTCCCTACCGTAGCGTCCTCTCGCTTCCGTAGTGAAAACTCGAAGGGAATTGTGCCCCTAGTTGGAACAACTAGCTGCTTTTGAGCTATAAGCGTTCCTTTCAGTACCTGCAGTCTATGGAAGACTTGTTTATTAGTGCATGGCAGCAGCAGCAGAGTGTCCACTTGGTAAGATGGTAAATATAGTTCATACTTGAGTTGAATCTGGACTTACTTTGACTACGTGGACAAATCGTCCCATGCTACTCATGCATGTGCTGGAAACTCCGCAGTAACTCTCCGGTAAAACCCCAATACGAGCGCAATCACACCGACCTGTGATGGATTTGCTGATGGGGCGTGCTCTTGTAGTAGGTTGCTGCAATGCGAACAACCCTTGGTTGGAAGTTCTACGTGGCGAACGACGTGGGCGCATGGAGGAATCCACTTGGCAGTCTCTTCGTCATCCTCATGCTCGAAACGTGGCACTCACCACCAAAAATTAGCTTACCTGTCGTCACTTCATTGAGAGGAAGTGGATCATGGTGCTAATATTCATCTCGTCACTAAACCTCGGTACTGGCTGTGGTTACGCCCTCGTGATTAAGTTAACTCGTTTTAACCAGTCCCCTCAATCGCAAGATATGAATTGAGCAAAGTATATTAGACCTGTGTGACATCCGCTTCAATCAACACCACGTTTGTAGAGTTCACCGGAGATGATGAATGTACACTGAATCCATGAACTAGATATAGATTCATAGATAGCAGCCGTGTGCATTGTTATTACTCGAATTCACTGATTCATCTTGTATATCGATCACATTCCAATTCTGTTCATAGTGAGCTGATCGACGTCGAAGATGGCGAGATTCAGAGGATGGCTGTTGCTGATGATCTTAGTTTCAATACTAGTGTTAGGGTCTGGAGAGTCGATCGCCGAGAAGGTAGAGAAGTTGAAGGATTCAGCAAGAGGTGCAGTGCATGTGGAAGTTCATGAATTGTCTCCTCAGGAGACTGCAGACTTAGCGAAGGAGACTGTGACGGATCACACTGGAAAGGGTGTGGACAAGAATGCTGAAGAGGTTGAAGAAGGCGCGCCTGGGTGGGTGGATTGGGCAAAGGTGAAACTGACTTCGTTCAAGGACAACACACAGCAAGAGGCGGCTGAGACGGTTGCGAAGCAAGCTCCATCAGATGTAACTCATAGTGGTCAAGAGGAGACTGAAGGTGCCAAAGCAAAACTCACTCGATCAACCTCTGGAGCAGCAGGGTTCGTAAGGGAAAAATGGACCCAAGCTGTGGAGAAACTGATGAGTGCGAAAAACCTCGTTAGGGACAAGACAGCTGATGCCACAGATTTAGTGACGGAAACGAAGGATAAAGCTACTGGCACCGCAGGGGAATATACATCCAAGGGCAGTGAGACACTTTCAGCTACTAAAGATCAGGCTGCAGATTCCGCTTCAAGCGCCAGCAAATACGGACAGGAGAAGACTGATGAAACCGCAGGAATTGGGAAGAGAACCTACGATGCTGCTACTGAGAAGACGAAAAATGCCGCGGGTGATGTTCAAGATACAGTGTCTGGAGCCGCAGATGGCGTAAGGAAGATCGCCGAAGGCGCGTACGATGCCACTAAAAATGTCGCCGGCAAAGGTCAAAAGACAGCGGAAGATGCATCAATCAGTGCTTGGGAATACGCCATGAAAGCTGGAGAGAAACTAGAGGCTACTAAAGACCGAACCGTCGATGCCGCTTCAGGAGCAGCAAAGCAGACTTACGACACTACTACAGGAGCAGCGAAGCAGACCTACGATACGACCGCAGGAGCAACAAAGAGCACAGCTAATTACGCTAAGGATACGGGGGCCAGTGGAGCTGATAAAGGTAAGGAGGCTGCTGAAGGTGCGTGGGACATTACAAAGGAGAGTGCAAAATACGCCAAAGATACAGTAGCCAGTGGAGCGGATAAAGCTCAGGAGACTGCCGAAGGTGCATGGGACATCACGAAGGAGAATGCAAAGTATGCTGCCGATGAAACTGAGAAGAAAGCGGCAGAGGCTGCCGATACAGCTAAGGATTATCTATCTGGAGCAGGAGATACACTCGCCTCGACCAAAAATCAGGTTGTGGACAACGCTGCATCTGCGGTTGAGAGTGGGAAGAAGAAATCTAGTGACGCCGTCGAGGCTGTGAAGGAGTATGGGTCAGCAGCTGGTGACAAGCTATCAGGTACTAGTGAGAAAGCATCGAAGACTGCCAGTGATTATTCATCATCTGCTGGTGACAAGTTCTCTGCCACCAAGGATCAAGCTGGCAACATGGTGGGAGATGCATCTGCAAGTGCGAAAGAGTATGCATCCACAGCTGCTGAGAAACTCACCGGTGCCAATAACCAAGCTTCTGATTCTGCGAAGGATTCTGCATCGACTATTAGCGAGAAGTTGTCTGCTGCCAAAGATCAGGTGATTCAGACTCCCAAGGAGTATGCAACCTCAGCCGGTGAGAAGCTGTCTGCTACCAAAGATCAAGCAGCGGATTCAGCCAAGAAATCTTACGACTACGTTGGTGATGGTTTGGACAGTGGGAAGAACGTGGTGACCGAGAAGGGGAAGCAAGCTTACGATTACGTTGCAGGCAATGCTTATGATCCTGCCTCCGAGACAGCGAAGCAATCTGCAGGATCCATGAAAGACAGAGCAAGCAAAGGGGCAGCGCAAACTCAAGAAACCGTTGATTCATCCAAGAGCACACTTGAATCTGCAAAGGATTACGTTGGTGAAAAATTGACAGGCACCAAGGATCAAACTCAGGATTCAGTCGCAAGCACCGTCGGTCTTGGTAAGAAGATAGGCAATGAAGCTGCTGATTCCGTCAAGAGCACTTACGGAACTGCCAAGGACTATGTAGGAGAGAATTTGCCAGGAACCCAGGGTCAAACAGAGGATTCAACCACAAGCACCACAAATCTCGGGAAGGAGAAGAGTGACGAGGTTGGCGGTGCTGCCAAGAGCTCTTATGAGGCTGCAAAGGATTACGTTTTAGGCACTAAGGATCAAACTCAGGACTCTGTGACAAGTACCGCAGATTTGGGGAAGGAGAAGAGTCATGGAGTCACGGACAATGCAAAAGATATCCTCAACTCTGCAGCTGAAACTGCCACTCAGACAGCTGAATCTGGCAAGGATACTATAACAGGAGGTGTGAAGAAGGTGAAAGAAGGGGCTGATCAGACGACAGGTAAAGCATCTGAGACAGTGAAGAACGCTTACGACTCCGTTGTTGATAAAACCAAAGACATCTACGATTCTGCAGCTGAAAAAACGAAGAAAGCCACCGGTTCAAATACAGGAGATAAAGAGAACAAGGATGTGAAGGTGGATGTGGTAACCGTGAGCAAAGACGAGGACTCTGCAGGGGATCTTGCCGATACATTGAAGCATCAATACAAAGCGGCGAAAGACAAAGCATTCGAGTCCGCTGGACTTTCAGGAAAGAAAGTAGAGGAACAACATGTAGTAGGGCACGAGGATTTGTAGATAAATTTTCTGAGATGAAACTACATAGCTAGATACTGTTGTTTGTTTCTTATGACAGTTGCGCGAATTTAGCTGCCTAGAACTTGAGCACCGCAGCCACTTACGCTTGTTCAACACGCAAAAGGGAGTTAGCTTCGAGAATAGCTGAATAGGCAGCCACCACAGAGCAAATCGTTCGCTTTCACTGTGAAAACAAGTCTGATTATCACAATACCAACTTTGGTGAAGAAGTGTGTAACGGTAAAACTAGTATTGCTTAGATTTGTCTACAAACAACTTAGATTTGTACATAACAGGAATTAAACAGAAAAATTAGTCTTAAATAAACGTTCTTATTTAAAAGTGCAATCTTATCCTTCTGGTGGGTATGGGTACGTCTTGTGGGGAAGGTGTGAACGTCATCCTTATGCTGAGAAATGAAAACATTCTCGTCCTCTCTGCACCTATTTGAGTTCATGACTATCTGAGATGAGGGAAGCTGAAGGAAGCAAATAGAAGTAATGTTATCTCCACGTTTACAACCTAATCTATGGTTCTCTATCGTGAAATTCAGAGGATACGAGATTATTCAATCTTCATCGCCTTTTCTGATCACAGTGAATGAAAGCAAAATGAATCAAAAGACCATCTCGACTTCTTCGCCAAACGACTGGGCAGCCTACAGTGAAATACGTCCATCCATCTTTTCTCGGATGCAACTCCGTTCTCCACCTGCCCGTCTTCTCCGCTTCCTCTGTGGATTATAGACGGAGCAGTCAATATGCGTCACTGTAGACAAACTGCACATATAAGCTTTCATTTCGGACACGACTCAATGGCTAATACTGAAGCCGCGCATCAACCAATTAAGAATTCAAAGACTTGAAGCTACTAGCTTACTTACTTTGAGCTTTTAGCGCCTAATTACTAGATCATGTTCGCCTTTGAAGGGCCTGTTATCACATTCAAATTACACTGTGCTGGATCCAGACTTCTCAAGTGGAAAAAGATAACCAAGAGAAGGCATGTCGAGTATGGCAGTGGTGGAATGTGTACTGCATTGAAGTTCATTGCGAACCCTCAACCAACAATCTATCCGTACAATAGGGTCAACAGCACCTTTGAGATTTCTGCGAGCTTCTATTCACTAACTCATGCATCCAATGTGGATGATCGAATGGCGTAGATTCTCGTCAATCCTTCTTCCAAAATATTACTAGTCCATTATCCCCTTCTAAACACCCTGAAACTGCTATCAACAAGTTGTCGTCTAAACTCACTCTGTACAGTGGCTAAGCTCCACACATGGAATTCAAAAGAATGTGTACAAGCATAAGATCGACAAAATAGTGGTGGCCAATTTGACCATCAACCCACTTAGTCCCGGACGGAGGACGGCCATAGTGGACACCATCGCTGCACCGATTGTCATAATGCCAAGGAAACGTGAGATCAAACCCATCAACGATTTGAAGGTCCGGCAGATAGAGTTTCATCAATTTGTCCACTACTACGTGATTGTAAAATTCCATCTTCTGTGGATTAACCGACAAAGGGCGATGTCTTCCAGCTGTTGTCACAGTGGTCCGGTAGATGACCTTTGGCTTCCTCCCCGTCATGTGATCCCAAATACTACCCCAGAAACCCAAAGCATGCTCCACTCCATCTCTCAAGTAACTCTCAGTGTCTCTCCAGTACATCCCATCATGCAGACCCGAGTTCATGATCATGAAATCTGGGACGCTGTTGTTGTCGAAGAACGACCGGAGGTACTGCTGATGATCATCGTCGTGAAGAGAATACAGACCCTCCCAATTTTTGGAGGCATTGTGGTGCCCATTGAATATGCTGGTAATTCTAACAGAAAGGTTTCCATCCGTGGGTGAGTAGAAGACCTGATCAGTTCTTCTATCCACGGCAGTGATAGTGTGGTTAAATCCCAGCACAAAATTCAAGAGGTTCCGGATAGTATCCCCGACATTTGAATCACCCCACACAAAGAGCCATTTGTTATTCAAGCACTTCCATGCTTCCTGCTGTTTAAAAATCTTGAAAGCGCAGTGGGCTGAGTAGACCCACCCGTTGCTCTCCAGACTGGCCAAGGGCCCTGCACACCATGGTTTCTTACACATGAGTTTCGGATTCAAGCAGTTGTATCTGCCCCCACTATCAACTGGACAATCGTAGACTTTCGCTCGAGTCCACCGTCCACTCCAGTTCTTAAGCTTGAAATCTCTGGGACTGCACAGCGTCAGGTCTTTGAGAACTCTAGATGATTTTCCAGAATCAAGGGCCGAAGCTATGGCTGGTTCCATCAAGAGAACCTCCGCCCGGACAAACTCAATCTGCAAATTCAGAACCATTTTAAGGCGAATCCACTTCTCAGGACGGAGGATCAGACCCTGCAGATTATTGAACAGTAACGTCATATTGAGGGAATAAACCCCTGCAAAATCAGGGTGCATTTGCAGTCTCATGGTATACGTGCCGTTGTTATGGTCTATAACCGGAGGCCGTGATTTCCACCTGGGCCCGCTCAAATCCGTCTCGAAATAGTCTCCCCCATTGCACCGCTGCTTCCCATCTTCGCCCATGGAAGCGAACAGAACCTCGTACACGGGTCCTGCAGTCAGACGAATTCGAGTAGTATTGTTCGTCGGGAATAAGAACGCTTCTGAGCTGCCATTGAGGACTTTCACAGCTTGGGTTTTGATACCGTGGCACTCTTCTGAGCCAACTGCTTGCCATTGATTTAGGAGCTGTTCGGTCTCGTTAACTTCCACCACCGGAAATTCCATCCAGTCAATCTTCCAATCTCTAGGACTCGGAGAAATTGATGGAGCAAAAGTAACCTGCTCTGAAGTCCCAGGAGCAGGAAATGTGTTTTCCCTTCGAAAATTAGTGACAATTGACCCGTCTAGTTCCCCAAATGACCTAGAGCTGCTTGAATTGGTGGAAGAAGTCCAGAATCTCGACCGAGAAGCAGAGGTTGTCGAAACCACATAGATGTTTAATCTGGCAGCAGCAACCAGAGCTAGTTGAACCACCACATAGACCAGAAATACGCGGTACGTGATCCTTGGCTTCCATTGCACTTTCCCCAAGTCCAGTAGCCTTGGACTCGAAGCCTTTGAACCTGGTGAAAGGTCTTCCTTTAGGGAGTCTCCCATCTTGTGTATGATTTAATTGTTAAACCGACGAAAAGCCTTCATCTGCAGCTTCAAATCATGCACCAGATGTTGATGAATGTGTTACAAAATAACCAAATTCACCGGTCGTTGGAATGCTAAACTGCGACGACGTGAATCTAAGCTCATGAATATATGCCTGCTCAATACTCTGATACGCCTAGACATGTCGATACGACTTCGACCAACCTGTCCAGAGTGGAAAATAATTGCTCAGAAGAGCTGCAAAATATATTCTACTGAACTGATTACCATAGTCTTCGAGCTCCTTTCACGATTTTCGCTTCATTACCAACCCGAACACCTACATCCTTATACTTACCACATGCACCACAAAACTCGGCGTTGCAAACCATTCTTTGAGGTGCGTTTGTTCCCTCTCAAAGCCTGGTAAAGATTACCATGATGCTGCATGGAACGTGAACCTCTTGTTCAATCCACGGACTTGAACAAGAGGGTTTTGAACAAGGGGGTTTTATGTTAGCGCCGCTTACCACTTGTACTTGACAAATGAGAGTTTCTGCCTACTACTAATCTCAGGGAACTGCTAATGTCATCGAGCAAGGACTTCTCAATGAAAAGAAGTAGTCGACGTAGTTGTATGGTGTCAATAACAGTGCGTCGAAGGACAACGTTAAGAAACGCAGGTCTAAGCAAGTGACTCATACAGCACGTAGAATCTGTTGGTCAAATTCTGCTTCATCTCATTGACGCTCCAGGCGAACGATGTAAATGAAGACTCCGCTAAAACTGCAATCAGCTGGCTATCTAAATTCGGTAATTATACGCAGGAGGTAGAGCTCTTTCCTCCCGACCAATTCGACACCAGATGCACACTGAAGGGTCCATGGAACTCGGTTTCAAGCAACCGAATGAGATGAAATTGTTCGGCTGTAGCCATCACTTTCTGCCGCAGAAAGGGCGTGAAGGGGTAGATCTCCTACTTTAGTACCGCGCAGTGAAGGCCTGCTTGGAAGATCCACCTCGGTCCAGATCCTATCACGAATTGATGAGTCCACGAGTCCTAACTACAGGTCCGGAAATTCTTCTTCTTCAAGTTTCTCACAAATTTTTGACTTCGGATTCTCCGTACCTGGTTGATTCAAGCAGCCACATATTTCCCATGTCTACGAACGTAAAACCGGAGAGTTATAGGTTCATGTAATCGCTGCTTGAATGCAACATTGGAGCTACCCAATTCGTTCCGTGATATCCGAATCTTGCGGGACTCAGCAATCTCGCGTAGATTTCATCGACATTTCTGTGAGAATCTTGGAGGAAGTGCGAGAGGTTTCAACGAGGGAACCCAGGCGGTTAGAAGACAATTAACCATCCACCTGAACCACGGTTAGAAGTATTCCACAGCGACTTTGGCGGAAGAATGGCGGTGTCTGTCACAATTCAGTATGGAGTATGTCCACATGTCGTTTGTTCATCAATCTAGCTCTAAGTCATCTTCAGGACATCTAGTTTAGCTCCGTTTTAGTCCCGAAGAATGCGACTTTAACCTTCTACGCTAGTGGCAAACTTCATTTTGGAGCTACTAGAGCGTCCTCCCATTTTAGCAGCATTCTCTATAGTAGCGCCGAGGAGGTCATGCTGAATCTGTCGCGTTCAGCTATTTCAGTGGTGTGACAAACTAGCTCTAGCTCAATCTAGCTCTAAGTCATCTTCAGGACATCTAGTTTAGCTCCCTTTTAGTCCCGAAGAATGCGACTTTAACCTTTCTACGCTAGTGGCAAACTTCATTTTGGAGCTACTAGAGCGTCCTCCCATTTTAGCAGCATTCTCTATAGTAGCGCCGAGGAGGTCATGCTGAATCTGTCGCGTTCAGCTATTTCAGTGGTGTGACAAACTGTGAGTGTCTTGGTTCACGAAATCGAAGGAAGAAGCGCTTCGTTGTGCAAACTTTGTCTGGAACGCTTTCCTTGGTCCCTGTAGGTCCGGGTTGAGATCTTTTGCATAAGAATCGCAGTGCCTGGCATCATTTGAGACCCGCACTTATCAATTAGAATGATGTCGGAGAGTTACTTCACGCGGTTAACATGGTATGACGTATTAGAAGTAATTAGACTCTATACACGGTTGAGAGTCTAGGTCACTCCCTACAACGTTTTACAACGTTTTCAATGTCTAGGTCCCTCCCTACAACGTTTTACAACGTTTACAACGTATTACAACGTTTTCAATTCTTCTATCGGTTTTGGTCACATTGTTCACAGACATATATCCGCAAAGTTTGGAAGATGGATCAAAGTTAAATGTAGAGGTAAAATCAAGAATGTGTGCAGAGAGAACTAAAAGGTGTACGCACATGGTTCGTTACGGTCCTGATGCTGATCCGGTTCTAGTTTTCAAGAGGTGAAACCTTATCAAATGGTATACTTGACGTGTGTTTTTTCTTGTTTTTACAGAGTTCAATACATCTAAATCTCCTCTTGATAACATCGAGTCCTTTGATCTGGCGTTTCCTTTCACATTACTTGACAGTTCTCTAGAAAGTTCTCTTTCTCGCCTCCGATCTTCTAAAACTGATCCTTTGAAGATTCGCTACATATCCATTGGACTTTATGTCAGCACTCGTGGACGTGGAGAACTAGACTGATGGATGACTGGTGTTGTTGTGGCCATTAGCGTTAGAATTTACAGGTCAACTTTTGGTGCAGAGCTCGGATGTGTTTGCTGGTGAAATGCAGTACGGCCACGCAGCGGACGAGAAGGAAGGACTATTTCACGAGATTAAGTTCATATTGTTTTGGAGAATTCGATTGCATTAGGTAAGTTATGTTTAACACAATTCCATGATTCTTACATGAATGAGAGTCTTGAAAGTTTCAGTATGAATCCAATATTTCAAGAACCACGTCAAAAAGTGCATATATTCGTCGAGAGGTGGTTAAGAATGTATCCCTTCAAGGACATGGATAAACTGTAGAGGCTAAATACGTTAGACTTATTGGACTTTGTTATGAAGAATGATGAACTATGGCATCCCATGTGTTGGCTTTGCTTGTCAACCCAAAAAGTAAAATCCACAAAGCTATTCCGGATTGTAATATGTTGTAAAGTGTCCAGCCAAATATGCAGATTCCATGGGAAGTACCACGCACAATCAAATATCTTCTTCTATTATTTACTCAAAAGAAATTAATATATGACGTGACCAGTAGTTACAACCTATGCAAGAAAAATCGAATTCTCCAATGCAACATAGTCTACTGCTTAATGTTCGACTCAGTAAATATAAATTTTATCAAGTTTCTACGCTTCGTGGTCGATATCAATCCTTGAACATCCTTCGCTCCTACCCGAGGGAAATCTATAAATAGATAGACAAAAACGAACTCCCATATTTAGCACTTCGACTTGGCCGGCCCCCAAGTTGGCATCAAAAGCTTACCCGACTCCCTTGAGCCTTGGCGAGTCGCTCAGTCCTACAAGACAACGAATTTCACTAATTCGTCAAATTGGCCTACGAGTGATGACTTTATTTATTATTGTAGGTCTGTAATATTAGGATATTTGAATAATAAGAGTAAGAGAGGAAGATAATAGGAGAGGGAATTTATTAAATCTAAGAGTATATTTTCGAAAATAAAGTCTAATTTACTTTAATCTTGTCTATTTTATTTCATATCTAAATTGAAGGTTATAAAGAAATGTATAGGAAAATGTCAATATATTTAGAATGTCTACAGTAATGAGTGATTCTTTCAATATGAAATTGATGATTGAGTATATTTTATTTTAGTTACCTGGTTTCTTAGTGGATTGCCATTGGGACCCTAATTAAAAACTAATTCTAGAACTATGAAATGGGAGTAAAAAATGTTTCTAGTAATTAATGTCTGGAAAGTTGGCTGAGCCTATTTTATTTCAATTTCTTGGTTTCTTATTATATTACTATTGGGATCTAGTTTAAAACTAGTTTGAAAACAATGGGACGGGAAGTGGAAGTTATAAATTTTTATAGAAATTAATGACTGATTAATGTTTATTTATGTGAAGTAGGATCTTAATGCATTGTGGTTTTTTTAATTTAAGAAATACATGATAGAGTATAACGTGACAATATTGTTCACTATGCTCTCATTTCCTTGTAAAGTGCTTACAGCAGTGTAAGATACACCATGCTAGTATTATAGATTATTGACGTTGTTTAGGTAAAAAATCATGTGGAAAAGATGCATAACTATTATGATTGGACCACTTTTGATGCCCATATGAGGTATATAATCACATTGAGATGTTTAACATTGAAGATCATACACACACATTAGGTTGATCCTTGCATTAACTATTTTCACTATGTAATATGAGAGTGGTTATGTAATGTTCCAAGGATAGGAGAACACTAAGAGAAATACAAGACTTAATCCCTCAATACTTTGATGTCCCAAAAGAACATCTTGTCTTTGTTATATAGCAAAGAGCATCCACTCAAAGGGAGCTCCACCCTTGGATAGTATACATGGATTGGTGACATGTCAACGAGCTCCACCCTTAGATTAGTTGCATGAATTGGTGACATGTCAATCCTTGTCCTATTTGGTCAGTCAAATAAGTTTGACTAGAGGGAATCTTTGGGGAATCTTCTTATAGAAAGCTCAGAACGCCATGGGTGAGGTATCGTTTGAATGCTCTTGACAAGACAAACAAGGGAGGGAGAGGCAATGCCTTTTTCTCAAAGGGGAATGTCTTTCATTTTTTGAGGCATAATTCATCTATTTAGGCCTCCAAAATTGACTTTGAAGTTTTCAAGGTGTTTTCTACCTCTGCCCTATTAGTGGATGAATTCTTTTGGTGAAACCTTTATCTGATATATTTAGACAGTTATCTATAACATCCCTCAAGATATTACCAAGCAAATTCCCATCTCTAGATAATGTGTCTAGCTAATGGTGTTATAGGTTAGCATCCTAGACAAATATATTTTGGAGCTATTTGAGACTAATTTTCCATATGCATGCTCATTCCACCAGCTCTATGATACACTTCCATGATAAGGCTAAATAAATTTTTTACTTACCATTCAATTAATGTTCATTTGATTGCATGGATGAGTTAGCACTTTCTTATTTCTCTTACTACCATTATGATGTCTTTTTTATACTAAAATCTATTGAGCATATGGAGGTACCTACACGATTTTGAGTAAGAGATTAGTTCATATTACAAGAGGAACTTGTTTGAACTACAAGCGTTTTGAGATAATTTGAATCATAAGAAATTGCAAGTATTTTGAGATGATTCTAATCATGAGACATTACATATTCTACTTGGTTGCAAAAATGTAGGATATTAGGTCAAGCAAAGAATATAAACTGGGTATATAAACCCTAAAATTTTCATCTATTGCTAGTCTAATTAAAAGTACTATTTCTACTTATACATATTATGTCCTCCATCAAGAGAGGAAATACAATAAGAAATCTTTGAGTATCAACTAGAGGAGTTATCATGCTTGATAAATTGGCTGTTGCACATGTATGCAACCTCTAACCACATGTATACAAGTGGATTATGAGCATCTCAAATATCATTTCTCAGTGATGATTACTTTAGTAGTCTCATGGAGTTTTTTTTGATAATCTCCAAGGTAATGGTTGCTTTGCTAGTTTTGCATAGTTGTTTAAGATAATTGTAGTTGGAGAAGAGGGGAGATTCTTCTATCAATTTGTAAGGTGCTAGGTAAATTTGACTTCTTTGAATGTAGAAGGGTATAGGAGGACTAGAATAATTGCTATGAAGAGGTCTTACTTTTCTTGCTAGCTATACTATTGTTATTCAATATTATTTCCACTTCAAATTGCACCTTTTCCATATCAATTGATCTAGATGTTGTATTGTGCAATCCTTTTAAGGTTCCTCTTCTTCTCTTAACTACAAAATTTTCATAAAAAGAAGTTATTGTTCTTTAGGCAATCCATAGTACACACTAAAAAAGTCTTTAAGGAGATCTTTTTTTGCAATCACTTATTTGGAGTTCTATTACCTATTTCATAATTACGCAAAGTTATGTTTTTCCTTCCTTTGTGGATGATACATGTATTATAGGTCTTATAGACCAATGTGGTAAGCTTTTGATCACTCAACTATTGAACCCATAGGCTTAATATTCAATCTTCAATTTTATACGCTTGTTTTCAATATTGTTGTCAATGCATCCTTGTACCTGACATGTGCCAAAAAGAACCATTTGAACATCATAGTGCTCAAATCTAAGATGAAGAAAATGTTTTAAAGAACTACTTAAGTATTATGAAGTAAGGTTAGAGGTTTCTCAAAGACTTTAGTAACAAGACAAGAACACTAAGAATGGTCACCTCAAAAGCTACAACCAAGTAATCTTAAAGTTAGATTCCAAAGGAAACATGGAGTTAATGCTAGGGTAGAGCAGTGCAAGACTTGGTAAGGTTGGATAAGGCTGAATGCTAGTGAAGGTTAAGTGTTGGTGCCACAAGGTAAAAAGATTAAAATGCTAGAACTTACCAAAAGTTAATAAAGATTACAAGGCAAAAGCAGACAATAATCATGAGCTAAACAAGAAATGCTATGAAAGCTAATAAACATATAGACTTATACCATTGGATTTTAGTGTTTGTTAAAGGAGATCAATAATGCATTAGCAAGCACTAAGCATGAGCTTTTTGACAAACCCAAGTTTGACTCCAATCCTTGAGTAGAAGATCAAGAAACATAGATTTTATGTTTTAGTTGGGTTATAAATTTTAAAATCCAAAAGAGGTGAGGTCTTGGAAGGGCAAGAAAGTTAGGTAAGAAGGAGGTACCTAAGAAACCAAAATGTAACATTAGTAACTTTTGGGAAGTTGATCTATGAAATGTGAGGTAAAGGCTAGGGGTAGCGTTGAAGGATTAGCACTTAGCATAGTAATGACTTAGGCTTACCTTAGGACTTAATATTATACCTAGATCTAGCACTAAACGTTTTTAGCAAGGTATATTGGATGCCATAAAGTGACGATGAATAATATTTGAAATAGTACCTAAACTTATTGAGCTTGAGAGGGTTTTCTAGGCCTTGAACCAATATAAGATAGTACTAGTTTGTACTAGATGAATTAGTGTGGTATTTTCTGGTGGAATATAGTGTTGAGAGTATAAACTACCAATTATTAACTTTCACAACTATAAGACCAATGTTCAAGAGATAGAGATACAATAATCAAAGTGTCAAAATATAAGGTATTGTTTTCTTCAAATATTCCTCATAAACTCCAACTTCTAGAGGGGTTTATTTTGAACTCCAATTATTGGAAAAAAAGTATATTATGTTTATGCATTCTAACTACTTGCAAAGAACTATATTATGTTTGTGTATTCTTGGAGTGTTACTAAGATCTAGGAGCTTTGTTATATATTATTTAGATCTACCTTTGCATAAGATATTCTTCATACAGTTACTTCTTATGTTAAGGGATCTTCAAGTGGATTTTGATACTCTCTTCTATTAGTGCTCAACAATTATCTACTTCATGGTATTCCTCTTTTGCTTATTGGAAAATTAAACTTGAAAGCCTTTGGGTAGAATAATGTGTGCATCTTTGGGGACATTATTAGATTAGGAAATTTTGATTATATGATGAAGGATTTGGCAATAAACAAAAAATTTAGCTAAAAATGTTGTGGAGTAATATTACTACTCCATATATAAGAGATAGATAACATATAACTTATAACATATTTAGGTAGTTACATATTCTTGACATCTTTGCTTTCCTCTCATTTGTGGTTGTTGATATATTAACTCTTGAAGCATATATGACGGAGGAAGGGTTCACTTTTCTCCAATCAGTTTTACTATGAACAAGAGATGATTTCTACTTTGAAGCAAAAGATGAATAATTTTAGCTTGTTTTAGTATAATTTTAACGTCCTCTTCTAGTTGATCTTTGCATTCCTTAAAGCATTTCTTTAAAGCATGTTAAAGCATTTCTTTAAAGCTTTAACAAATATACATAGTTCATATAACAGAAGCACTAATACGTATGTAAATAGTACGGATTAGAGCAAATATATATAGTCACTGAGATCAAATTACAATAATAAAAAGGATTTGAGATTACAAATCCCACACATAATGTTACTTTGGAAGATAATTAATCTAGGAAGCAATTCTGGAAGAGATGATTACCCCCTTCATTCCGATAAGCAGCAAGCGGAGGGATTATAACCAAAGTTAAAGTTACATTTTTATATCTTTATGTCATTTGAATGCAAAGGAAAGGACAAGATGACTTTGCTACATATCTCTATACTTGAAGCTCATCGGAAGGATTATTTCCTTTCGATGAATGGCATGGGAACAATAATAACCAGAGTTTCAAGTAGGTATAGAGGTATATAGCAATTCCATCTTTGTTTTTCTTTAGATATTAATCAGGATATTTTTCAATTCATTTGTATTTTTCTTGTTCTTGACATGTATAGAGCCCGTATCAATTTGTAAAATAATTCATCTACTATATCTAGAAATATTTCTAAATATCGATTCTATAATTCAGTTTATAACTATAAAAAAAAGAAAGCTCCCAAAGATATTCATCATCAATAGCACTTGTAATGGGGAGATCATACTCTACCCGTATAAATTTGTGGATCTTAATAATAAACCCCTTTGTTCTTATGTGCATCGCTTTGAGTTTCATGACGAGCTACTACAGCTAGTGAAGCTCGTGTACGGAAGTGGAACTTCATTTAGTCTGAGCTGGTTACATGACACTCACTGACATACAGTACGTCCACTCGGACAAATTATTCTAGAAAGCAAAAGCGAGGTCGAAGATTACTCACCGTGGATCGCAGGTCTGGTGTATAAGTTTGTTGTATTCTTCCGCACGCGTTGCTTCGATGAATTACGTAGACTGTTGAGCTTTAGACAAACGCAGTGCACATATTGGTGACGAATGGTGTTTCTGTCGGCCTCATGTCGTGGATGAGGACAGTGCTGTTGTTAGTAAGATTGGAGCAATGGATTGAAGAGACTAGTCGGTTGATTGGTAGCTTTTGGAATCTACTGGAATCATGCTGTCTAAATTAGTTTCTATTTTTTGCTTCCTACTGTAATGAAGTAGGCGACCGCATAGGAAAACTGAAGGATGGGAAGATCCCATCAAGCCGAACAAGGGAGAGACAAAAAAGGTAACATGGGGCTAGGCCCCAATAGAGTCTATATGAGGAATCTGCCCTACCACACCTAAGATATTTGAGCTATGCAAGTGGTACGGTCTACTCACAACTGGAGCATCCGAAGAAACATCACCTAATGTGATTGCTCTCCTATGGATTGCACCAGCCACTGCACTATGTAGAGCAATGGACACACGCTGTCTAAAATATGCTACAAAGTATGAGAGTGAGAGTGGTACCCCTTGACGCCTAACATGATAAGCTCTCGTGCACTCCCTAACAAATGTGTCAAATGTTGTGTCCATCGCTCCATATAACTCCAAGGCTAGAGGAACAAAGAGGTGACCTCGCTGCATGCCCCTATACTTGGATACCTTATGACCTGCTGCTACACCCGCCGCCCATCCAAGGGGATGGGTAATCACTCCCTCCAAAACTATATCTTGCATAGGGTCCCTAACCATGACATCCGCTACTATCACTTGATCATCTCGGACCAAGTATGAATCTGCCCTGACACATGTCGTCTACAAAGCATACGAATGCTCACTCCAAGCCAAGTATCCACTCTCTCGTGCCATAGCAGACCTTATGTCCCTAATGGAATCATGGGTAGCTATCCTCTATCCTCCAAAAGGACAACGTGTCATGTGGACTACTGTTGCATCTAGTGTAGAACTACACTCACAAGTGAGTAATGAAGATGCAGATAGGTGGACCAAACCTAGGCAAAATCTCATTGTTGTAGCAAAAGTAGCTGGTGCAAGTCGGAATGCCCTAATGCACGGTCAAGCTAGGATCCAAGAGCCTGCACCTTTGCTAGAGCAAGAGCAAAGACGTGCTCTAGTAGCTTGAGGAATGACGAGTCGACTAAGAAGGAATGTAGTGTATGCTCACACTATCGCTCCATCAAGGAAGAATGTAAACCTCTTGTCCAATCTGACGATAGTGAAGCAAAAGGTGGAAAATCCTCTCGTGCTCATGGGAATAGACTATCTCTCATCTACCGCAATAACACCTGGAGAGAAAAGGATCCTCCTTCCACCTCTATCACATAAGTCTCCAAAACTAGCCTATCAACAACCACAAAACAAGAGGAAAGTAGGGATGCCGAGAAAGCCCAACTACCCAAAAATGCTTTAGGTGTCGTCTCCTCCATAGATAGCAAGCCAACCCCACCACATGAGATTGGTAGAGCCGTCTGTCTACATGCCAAATCCCTTGTCACACACTCAAAAGTCCCTTGTCCAATAATATCACCAAAGACTCCCATAATCCTCCTATCAAATGCTCTTAGACGTGATAGGAAGGATGGTGAGGGAGGAATTGTATGGATGAGGTAGGATGGTCTACAAGCAATACTAGAAGAGAGTATACTAAATGTCACCTACGGATCTTTTGGTAATGGAAGGCCATCCACATGGAGAACATCCTCTGCAAGGGCAACTTCTAAGAAGCTTGTGACAAAATCTTTTGATCCTACTGGCACTCCAAGAACACGGAGTCTATTTGTGGATATGATACACCCCTCTGGAAGCTCAAGGTAAGGAGGGATACCTAAAGGGGACCATGCCCTACACTTTGACACCTTGACTCTCAAGCCTACTAGATGTAGCTCGGTAGTCAAGTAGTCAAAGGCCTACCTAATATGCAGGGCCTACGATGTGTGTATCATCTGCCAAGGAGGGAAATACACAACCTAGCATGGCCAAAGTAGTAGATAAGAGAGCTCTAAAGTGAGCCATGGCTAATAAGGGCCCCCCCAAAGGATCTTCCTAACGTGTACCAACAGTTGACTCCAAGATGGTGACTCCCTCCTGTGAACCACCATGTTGGTAGTAACGGAAAGTAGGAGAGCCATAAACAGACCGCACAAAAGGAATGAGACTTGCCAAGGATCCACCATCCTCCGTAAGCTCTCTAAAGATGGATGTCCATGAGATGCTAAGTGTTCTCAATATCCACCTGTAGGATGACCCACTCCGGATAGATATCTAGGAGTGCTCTAATGCCTAAACATATAACCTCACATCCTCCAGGTGTAGCTACTCCAAACTGATGTGGACTGAGGTGCTGTTGAAAGTGAGAATGATGCTGAAGGACAATGGTACAACTGACCAACGCCAGAAGATCTCTCCAATAGCAATCAGTCTAATGCTCCCTGTGTCCTTCTCCATCACGAGAAGTCGACTAGCACCTAACACCCGACTAACAAACATAAGAATGTCTCCTCTTGCTACTACTACAGCCACTTGAAACAACTTGGTAAACCACTAGAAGGATCATATGCTTGGAAGCAATCTCTAAGTGCTCATAAACCATCCTTGACAAGCCTCTTGAGGAAAGGCAAGGAGCAGTGCATAATGCTTGTGCAAATAACGACTTATCAATACATAAAGGCTGCTCAAGCTGAAAACCTAAGACCTCTAGTGGTAGTCCCTCTACAGCTATAGGCTGTAGTGAGCATAGGGAAGAGATAGTCTCATCAATAGGATTTGCCATAGACAAAGGATGTAGTGCTCGTGCTGCTTTACTAAACTCTCCTGCCTGACTCAATGTCCTACACCATCGTAATCAAGTGGACTCTGTGGTATCCTGTGGCAATGCTTGTCTCCTAAATCGTGTAGCCCTAACAGACTCCTCCTAAAGGGCCACCCAATCCCCCGCTTGGAATTGACAAAATCTAGCAGCCACCTCTCTATGCCCTGCACATCTCCCTCTAGTGTAACAAGACACCATCAAGGGAGTAGGAGGAATAAGAACCATGCTAACTCGTCCAAGGGATCACGTGCCAAAAAATCAAGTGGTAGGCAAAAAGCTTATCTAGCCTCATCATGGAGTATCCTCATCATGGGATAGCCTATGGAATAGAGGTAGACAAGGAAAACTAGTCTCAAATAACCCCAAAATGCAACCTACTTGAGAAGCTAACCACTCCCACGACTCGATCGGTATCCCCGGAACAATCAACAAAGGGATAGAAGAAGCATGCGTAATCTCAAGTGTCACTATTTTTGATGTGGTTGCTCGTCTCACATAAGCATCCCAAGTGGTCAAATCATAGTCCTTGTGCATCCTTCTCACGTGGGTCTTTACTCCTTGCGAGGTAAAGCGTCGGTGACACACCAGGCATGGTGTATCCCAAGCCACCCTTGGCAACCCATATGGGAAGGTGTAGCCATGGCTAGCACAAGAATAATGATAGTAACACATGCTGCTCCTCTCCATATGTCCCCATACCTGCAAAACCACAACCCCTCACATCCCAATTCACATAAGAAAACAATCTCTCCAAACCCTAAAATCTATAAACTTTCATAACTTTCAATTTCCATCTCCAAAATTTACAAACTAAATTCCGAGGGAACTCAATCATGAAGTAGGTTGAGGCTTCCTACTTGGCTACGGCTTTCAGTACCTCCTGGAGTAGGTATGAAGCATGATGCAAGCTCCCTGTAAATCAAATGTTTAAGATTAAGGAGCTTTGAGAAAGTTGTCTCAAAAATGGCTACCTTGAAGATGATAAAGTCACAAAACAGGCATTATGAGTGTTATCACCTTTATCTCAAGTGGCAATATTGTGTATTTTGATTGGATTGATGTGAATAGGTAGTCATAAGTCAAAAAATCAATGCCAAATTGCTTCACACCTAAAGCTAAAGCCGACAAACACCCTCGTTGTTAGCAACTAGAGTTTACTCTAGAGGGTTGAAAATGTATTTCAGGTGGATTTTTTTGGATTTTTTTTCTTTTATATAATGAAAATGGGATTTCAGTAGAAGTTAGGGTTTGCACAAGCATCTTGTGTGTATATATAACTTTTACCTCTTTATTATGAAAATTTTCATGGAGACTCTACTGGGTAGTCATGAAAGGTTGAGTAGCAAAATGTGAGAGCAGCAATAGAGAGAGGTAAGGCAAAGCAGCATTATTTGAGCATCCCATTATTTTAGAACCTAGAAATTAGATTACAGATAATATATTCTTCACTTCATGTTACTGGATTTGTAATAAGAGGAAATCATCATGAGTGCTTTGAGTATCTTTTAGTGTTCATCATGTTTTGTAATTGATGTGAAAATTGCATTAGTTTCATAACAATTTCCCAAAATTTATGGATCTATGCTTCCTAGTACATAAAAAATGATGGAAAATTATTCTTTGTGTGAGATTAAATAGTTCACAGATTAGAAAGATCTTTTAGATGTCAGGAGAGATTGAGACAAAGTGGAACAAAGGGCAACATGAGAGATATAGCACACATTAGTAGGTTCAATAAAGAAACTTTACTGATTTGTAACTTTTCAATGATGATTGTCTTCAAGTCAAATGGATTTATGGGTGTCATAAATAGGATTGAGATAATAGAACAAGCTATATATATATATATAATAGAGAAAAGATAATAGGATTGATAGATTGGCAAAGTAAGAAAAATGCTACAAAAATATACAAATGTGGAGTCATAAAAGAGAAATACTTACAAAGATGGATCAATTGCAAAGCCACAACTGGATGTGGAGTAGTTTAACAACCAAATGCTTCATAGAACAAGCAAGTTCTCCAACAAAGCTTCTTTTAATAACAAATGAAACCAAAAGAAGAGATAATAGGTTTTGTTAGTCAAGTAGAAACTCTTGCTAGTCAATTAAGTAACCTTAATGTTAAAGCAGATGACTCCTCAATAATCACCATGATAATTTTTAGTTTGCTACTAACTTATTGTTTCATATGGTAGCATGGGATAGTATATTGGAGGAGAAAAAATCATTGAAACACTCATTACACAAGACTAGTAAAAGGAAGAAATAGTGAGTAGATGTAGAGAAAACAAAGAAGAAAGTTTAAGGAAGAAATAGTGAGTAGATGTAGAGAAAACAAAGAAGAAAGTTTAGGGAAGAGAGACTTTCCAACTATGAATGGCAAAAGCAATAGAAAAGCAATAAATGAAGCTACAATGATGAAACTCAAACATAGACATTCATTTCTCAATGGAACTATAGAACAAGCTATAATAAGGGTAGAAAGAAAAAGCACTAGGCTAGAGAATGCAAATGTGAGAAAACTTCTTGAGAGAAAAAGCCTCAATATTAGCTACATGTAGCTAATATTAAAAGTCAAGCCAATGCTTTATGATAGGGGATGGTATTTGCTACTAGTTCCATATGTTCCATATGAACATGTAGCAATGATGTTTGGTATGTTGATAGAGGAGCTTTAGAGTACATGATTTAGAAACAATAGTAGCTCCAAGTTTCAAGAATATTGAAAAAGTGACATGCCAATAATATATGTTGCTGACTATCATAAGGTTTTGGTTGTTGAAGTGGAAGACATTCCAAATTTCTTGTCAGATTGGTGCAAGAAGATAAGGAGTTCTATATGTTCCAAATTTCAAGCAAAAAAAATTTAACATTGGTCAAGCAACAAACAAAGGATCCAAACCACCTACACCTTTAAGACTCAAGATCAAAGTTAGCAATATTTCCCAAGCTAACTCAATTGTTGCAAGCCATGGGAAGAGTGAGAAGCTAGAAAAAGAAGAAATAAGTGTCAAAAGCTAGATTTTACACCTTGGAACCAAAGACTTGGTCATCTCAATTGTAAAAGATTGCAGAGAGAAATAGGAGAATGAAAACTCACATTTGAACTTTTAAATGTGGATTTTCTCAATTGTAAAAGACCAAGGAGAGAAATAGGAGAATGGAAGATCACATTTGAATTTTTAAATGTGTCAAAATCCAAATGCATAGCTTGAGCTTAGATTTTCATATTTATATGCAACTTAGGTACAAGATTCCCGTGAACTTTCAAAGGAATGTTTCTTTTAGCAATCATTTTACTTGGCATGCAAGCTAAGCTAGCTGGAGACTTGGCATAGAAGTTACTAAATCCCTAGAATTTTCATAGAAGCTTCTCACCAAGGAGCTTCCTAGATGCTTCTAAAACATTCTTAGAAATTCCTAGATATATGCTAGTTCTATCTTTTTTCAACTAAATTTTACTTTTGCTAACTCCATATTATTACATATTCCACCACTACTAGTTGGTTACATGCTTGATACAATATAATCTTCAAATTTGTATTTAGCCATATGCATATTTTGGAGACAAGAAATAAGCTCCAATGTGATATCATGAAGAGGGTACACTTTCCAAAGGATCTTATATTTAATTTGTTGTTGGTGGTAAGGGTGAATGTCACAACATGCAAGTATATGGTCCACATTCTATTCCTCATGATCATTAATAGAGATTAGAGGAGGAAGAAGTTATGTACAAGTAGGAAAAGAAGAAAGGTTAGAAATAAAGAATTTTAAATTTGATACATGGAAGACAAGATTGCTCTTCATGTGACTAGGAAGTGCAAGTTGTAGGCAATAGAACAAATGATCTGAAGAATACCAAAGAGACCTACCCAATTATGAGCAAGTTAAAAAAATTGGTTGTCAAAAGGGAGAGGAAGGTTAATAGATAAAAGTTTAAACTTATCATTGATTTGAAAGTGAGATCATGATGATGACTATTGATATATTGCTTTTGCCAATTTTTTAGCAACAAGACAATGAGACTTGACTTGGTATAAGGAAGCAATAGCTTGGACAAGAGGGTGAAAGTATGAGGGCTATGAGATGGTGATGAAGCAAGAAGAGAATCAAGAATAAGTGGATCTTGTCCACAATTGAGGAAGAAGGAAGAGAAGCTTCTACTTGCATGCTTTGAATTATTGTAGCCAAACTTAGTAGTTGCAAGACAAGTATTCCAATCAGTGTGATGAATGTTGACAAAGGCAAGTAGAATATTTTTGCTGTTTTTTTGCACATCAATTTGAGGATGATAGGTTGTAGACAAGGCAAGATTGATGCCAATGAGTTTGAAAAATGCTTGCCAAAATTTGCTAGTGAATTGAGGATCATGATCAAAGATGAGAACCCTTGGCATCCTATGGTGTTTGAAGACAATATTGAAGTAGACTTGAGTCAACATTGGAGCATCCACAGTAGGTGCGATATGTATTTGCTTGCTTAACTTATCAACAAACACCATAATTGCTATATTGCCTTGATCTATCTTTGGCAAAGATGTGATGAGGTCTAGACTTAAATGTTCCCATTGGGTAGATGGAATGGAGAGTGGTTGGAGTAGTACACCTGGTTGTTGGTTGTTGGCTATATTGCATTGGTAGCTCTCACAAGATCAAGCAGACTCTCAAACCTCCCATGTCATATTTGGCTACCGCCATTGAAATTCTAGGGTGCTCAAGGTCTTGTCCACCTATGTTAATAATAATTGGTAAGCCATGCGCCTCTTGAAGTCACATAATTCATAGATCTCCCATAACTAGAACATAGATTTAGTTCTTGCAAAATAGAAATCCATCTTTGATTGAAAAGATATTATACTTGTTGTGATGTGTAGTAAGATGAACTTTGCACAAGATGAAAGGAGTTTTATTGTAATGTAATCTTGAACTCTATGTGTGTATCTTTGAGTTTGTCTACACCATAGTGATTTTTGCTCTCATGGGATATTCAAGAAGAATACTTAGAAGTAGGTCATCATAATAAGGTATTGGGAATTTCCTAGATGTACTCAATATTAATATCAAACAATTGTAATTATCCCTTCTTTCTGCAATTTAGACTCTTCATGTGCTCCAATGTAAGGTCTACATCGGGATCAATTTTCATTATTACTTTTTTTCCCAAGAAAATTATTTACATTATTTCTGTACCTTTGTTACATATACCATTGCAAGTTGTTTTAGATCTCAAGCAAAATAGTTCCTTTTTGTTGCATTTAGTCATCAAGACACAAAGACAATAGTATGTAATTCATATGGAAATTCATAATACAACGCAATTCCAATGGTTAAGTTAGAAGCATCAAAATCAACCACACAAAGTAGTTGAGGATCATATGGTTGGAGTATGGGTCATGAAGATACTATATGCTCAAGTTTCTTGAATGATTATTTGTTTTTGGTGGTCCTATCAAAGCTTGATATCTTCTCCAAGAGATTGGTCAATGGTATGGCTATATGAGTAGAATAGTGGCTGAATTCTCAATAAAAACTTTCAAATCCATTAAATCCTCAAATTTCCATGGTATCCTTAGGAATAGGCTAATTGGTAATGGCCTTTGATTTTTTCCTCTTCTATCTTTATCCCCTCAGTTGAAACCTTATGGCCCAAGAAGGTAAACTACTTTTTGCCAAAAGGTACACTAAGACTTCTTACATAAGAACTTCCATTGTTGTAGTTATCTTAAGATTTGTCAAATATGGTCCTTATGTTTTTCCTTTTTTGTATTGTTAATCAAAATGTCATCCAAAACACTACAAGATATTGATCTAGTAGCCACTCTAATACCCAATGCATTTGATCCATGAAGACTACCAGAACATTAATGAGTCAAAAAAAGTAAAACTCTCTTACAAAAATACCTATATCATGTATAATAATATGGAGTTAGTAGAAGAGTTAGTATATGCTAAGGAGTTAGTAGAATCAGCTACATATAGCAAAAATAAGGAAGAACTAGCATAACTTATGAATGCTAAGGATATACTAGAAGCGTCTAGGAAGCTTCAGTGTACCTTCCAAGGATGGGTAACTTGCACATCAAGTTAAAAACTGGCTTAGTTTATATGCCAAGTAGGTAGCTTTTAGAAGGAAACTTCATTTGCAGCTTCTCACGCTTTGCTTGCACTCTAAGATGATGGCTTTCAAAATGAAGATTTGTTGGAGCTTCTCAAGAAACTTGTATTGCTTTGCTATAAAAACCAAAGCCCAAGCTCATGCTAGGCATTCAAAGTTTCATCACTTAAATGTTTCCAATGGACTAGAAGGTGAGAGGCTTGAAATCATATACCAAATTAGAAGTAACCATGCGCAAACTCAAGTATCTAATAGACCCATGCAGATGGATGAGTACTTTCAATCCTTGGTTATCATAAATGGATCTTGACCTAAACCTTCACAAAACTTGCAAATGCACCAAGCATGAATGGACAAGCCATCACCAATGGACATTGATGCCATCCAATGGAGACTACTTGATATGATAGACCATGAGCGATGTGATAAAATGGTGGCTGTTTCTATTGTTGCCTAATTGGACATCACATTGTTGAATGTCCACTCCAAAATTGACAACACCGACAAGTTGCCCAAAGGGAATTTATAGAGCACAATGATCAAACAAACAAAGATTCCCTTTAGGAAATATTAAACCACTTATTGAGAACTTGATAAGCTCCAATGTGATTGAAAGCTAGACCTATGCAAGTTTGATTCACTTGCAAGATATGGTATCAAATATATGATTGTAGAATTTTGGCTGATTTTAGGAATTATAATAATTGCATATCATGCAAGTAAAAAAGGAATTAGATATTCATATAAAGCCAACATTAGGCAGAAAATTGATGATTGTGGATGATAGAAAGAGTTTTGTATTTTGAACCTCACAACCTATTATGGTCAAGATTGGGGAAGAGTATTAGAAGTACATGAGCTTTGTAGTCAATCCCTTATGCACAATACCATTCTAGGTCTTATTTGGCTTGAATATCATAAGGTTCAATTTGATTGGGACCAATTAAAAATTCAAGTACAATACCAAGGTAAGAATAACATATTAAATTGATTGGCATCTCTTAGTAAGACACCTATGAATAGTCAATCCCAAGATGAAAAGTTTATCAATATAACAACCATAGAGCAAAATTTGGAGAAAGATATTCTTGTTTTTGTATTGTAGATCAAACTTGTTGTGCAAGGGAACTCTAATGAGGATCAGAAACCAATGGTGGATCAAATAGCTCAAGGGTTTGCAAATGAATTCCAAAAAGGTTACCCTCGATTGAAGTATGTCTTTCAAGATCAAGCTACTGCCAAGCAATACTCTAGTGAGTAGACCGATCTATTAGCTCTCACCAAAGGAGTTAGAGGAACTTCAAATTATATTCACTAAGTTGTTGGAGAAAGATTTATATGACATAGTACATTGCCATGGAGATCACTAGTACTCTTTGTACCAAAGAAGGATGAAGTGCTTTGATTTATATTGATTATTGTGAAAAATGTGTATCCCTTGCCTCAAATTGATGACTTTTTGGATCAATTAAGTGAGGCACAATATTTCTCAAACTTTGATCTTGACACGACTCTAGGCAAATACCCATTCATGGGAAGAAGTGTAAAGTATTACCTTTTGCATATGGTATGGGAATTTTAAATGGAGAGTTTACCTTTTAGGCTTACTAATGCTCTGATAGTTTTCATACATCAAATGATTTGAGTGTCAAGGGCACTATTTTATTCAATACTTTGGTGGTATTCTTGGATAATATTTTAATTTACAATAAAACAAAATAAATAAAAAAATCACATACAAGAAGTCTTAAGATGACTATGCCAATAGAAGTTATGTTGCAAGAAGAAATTACCTTCTTAGATTATAAAGGTCTAATGGAGGGGATCAAGATAGAAGAGGAAAAAAATTCAAAGCCATTATCAATTGGCCTACTGCTAAGGGTGCCATAGAAGTTTAGGTATTTAAAAAATTGGTAAGTTTAATCAATGGTTCATCCACTATTTTGCTCATGTGGTCACATTGCTGATTGGTCTCTTGAGAAAAATAGTAAATTTTGAGTGGACCACCAAGCAAGGACAAGCATTCAAGAAACAAAAGGATATAGTGGTTTCACAACCCATCTTCCAACCATATGATTCTCAACTACCTTGTTTTGTTGATTTTGATGTTTCTAACTTTGCAATTGGAGCCATGTTGCAATAAGGATTTCTAGATAGATTGCATCCCATTTCTTTTGTATCTCAACAACTCAATGCAACAAAAATTAATTATTCTACCCAAAATCAAGAATAACTTGCAATGGTATATGCAACAAAGGTGTGACAACATTAACTCTTGGGGAAACAAGTGATCATGCAAACTAATCACAAACCCTTGTCACTTACAATTGGAACACATGAAGAGTAGACATCATCAATAGGAGGGAAAAATACAATTTTTTGATATCAAACTAGAGTAAAAGCCTAAAAAGTTTCATGTCATCCTTGATGCTTTGTCATTACAACTTGATTTGAAGATTTTTCTAAATCTCTCCTAATAGCAACAATCACCATGGTGTTGACAAAGGTACATGGATTACATGAAAGTTCAAGATTACTCTACAACACAATCCCTTCTTTCATCTTGTACAAATTTTATTTGCAATACATGACAAGGCATATGACACATTTTCCTTCAACAATGACTATTTATTTTTTTGAGAATTCAATCTATGTTCAACCTTTAAGAAACATACGGCTCATACAACTTCAAGAGGCATATACAACTTCAAGAAGCATATGATTTACCAATTGCTCGTTGCTATGGGCAAAACCTTGAGTACCCTATAGCAACAATGGTAGTGGTCCAACATGGCATGCAAGGCTTGAGAGTTTGTTTATTGTTGTGATAGCTAACAATGTAACTAGACAAACAAAAAAAAACCAAGTAGATCCTCCAACCACTCCCAATTCCCTCTTCTTGATAGGAACATATGAGCTAAGATCTCATCACATCCTTGCAAAGGCCATACAACAATTGTCTTATGTCTTGATAAGCTCAACAAGCATATATGCTTGGCTATTATAGTGGATATCATCAATGCTCCAATGTTGGCCCAAATATACTTTGATACATTCTTCAAACATCATGTGATGCCAAGGGTTCTCATTTTTAGTTGTGATTCTTGATTCATTGGTAAATTTTAGCAAGCGCTTTTTAAGCTATTAAGTACCAAGCTTACCTTATCTACCACTTATCATCCCCAAACTGGTGGGCAAACAAAACAAGAAAATCACACCTTGGAAATATGCTACATGTCTTTGTCAATGTTATCATACCAATTGGGATACTTTTCTTACGGTTGCCAAGTTTGCTTACAATAATTCCAAGTAGAAAAATACCCAATTCTCTTCTTACTTCACTGCCATCTCATGTCTCTCAAACTTTCACCTTCTTGTCCACACTATCTAAGTCCCTAAACAAAGCCAAGTCTCATCTTCTTGTTGCTCCAAACTGACAAAAATAATGTGTTGATCAACATCATTGTGATCTCACCTTTCAATAGGTGATAAGGTTATACTCTCCTCTAGTAACCTTCCTCTTCTCTTTACACCCAAGTTCATAAACTTGCTTCTAATTGGATCCTTTGCTATTATTCTGATCATTTCAAATATAGCTTACAAACTTGATCTCCCTAATCACATGAAGATCCAACCTACATTCTATATCAAGTTAAAACCCTTTTTTTCCAAACCATCTTCTTTCACTACTTGTATCCAACCTCCTCATCCTCCAATCTCTCTTAATGATCATGAAGAATATGAGGTTGACCACATACTCCCACGTTGTGATATCCAACATGGCCACCAATGACACATTGAGTATAAGATCCTTTGGAAAGGGTACCCTCTTCATGATGCCACATGGGAGCCCCATTTTTATCTCCAAAATGCACAAGAGGCTATTCAAGAGTTGAAGAGTCCATGGTGATGAGGACATCACTAATTGGCGGTGGAGGAATATGTAATAATATGGAGTTAGTAGAAGAGTAAGTAAATGCTAAGGAGTTAGTAGAATCAACAATATCTAACAAAAATGAGGTAGAACTAGCATAACCTATGAATGCTAAGAATATACTAGAAGTATCTAGGAAGCTTTAAGGTGAGAAGCTTTTAGGTACCTTCCAAGGATGGATAACTTGCACATCAAGTTAATGGCTAGCTTATCTTATATGCCAAGTAGGCAACTTCTAAAAGGAAACTTCCTTGACAACTTCTCAAGTACCTTCCAAGATAATGGCTTTGAGAAGGAAGCTTTTGTTGAAGCTTCTCAAGAGCCTTGTATTGCTTTGTTATAAAAACCAAAACCCAAGCACATACTAAGCATTTGGAGTTTCTTTCAATTCTCTTCTAACTCCTTTGGTGAGAGTTGATAGATTGGTCTATTCATTAGACTATTACTTAACAATAGTTTGATCTTAAAGAGTACACCTTGATCAAAAGGTAGCAACTTTGGAAGATCATCCAAATACATATCTACAAATTATTGAGCTATTTGATCAACCACTAATTTTTGAAGCTTCTTATCCTCATCAGATTCTTTACACAAAAGGCTTGATCCATATATAAAAAATAGGAACATATTCCTCTAAGGCTTATTCTACAACCTTTATACCAAAAAAATTCCCATCTTGGGATTGACTATAGGCACATGATTTTGATCATTGGCATAATCTTTGTGATTGTAATTGTTTGGATCGTGATTTTGAGCTTTGTGATTGTGAGGCTTTGTGATTGTGATTGTGAGGCTGCTTTGGTGCTTATGTGTCTAAGAACAAGGTTTGTGAGCAAAGAATGTCTTATTGAACAATGTTGTCAAGAGATCATTGATCTGATAGTCATTTAGTGTTTGAGATTTCATTGAGATAACATCTAAACAAAAGAATAGAAATTGATGACCACTTGCATCTACTAAGATGCTTGCATGCATAAACAATGATATTTCACCAAAATTCCAAATTCCAAGTTCCAAAACCGTAGGACCTAAGCTATAAACTTGCATTCTTAGCTTGCATAACAACTTCTTTTCTACCTTAGACATTTCCCAAATCATGCACAAAGTTTCAAGCAATTTTGTTGACAAACATTGGGAGTTGAGAGTTGTAAATTTGAGATATTGGGTAAGTGGGTGTTTAGGGTAGCTCACTTTTGTTGAAGGGGGATTTTGAACAAGAAAAATGGCGCTCCAACATGGAGGTGATTCTTAAATCACATGAAGTGAGTAAGTGCGCACTATATTTTAAGGATAATTATATCCGTCCAAGAAGATTAGACTTCTTGTTGTGGATTTGAGGATTGAGTGATCTAGACATGATATTAGAAATCAAGGACAATAAGGACCTAGGCTTAGAATCATTGAGGGGTAAAAAAGTACAAGAAAGTAGCCATATGCGTTTCCTTGCCCCAATAAGGCTTGGAGAAGCCAAATTCAAATAATCTAGACCAATAGCTTCCACCAATGTTTTATTCTTTTGCTTATCCCTACCATTATTTCAAGGTCTATAAGGAGTACTATGTTGGCATGAGATATTTTTAATTTCACAAAATAGATGAGAAGTTATAGACTTGTTTTCTCTTCCATTGTCTAAACAAAGAATAAAAACCTTCCAACCAAGTTGATTTTCAACATAAGTGATATGGTCTTGGAAAAACTAAAAACTTTATATTTGTATTGAGAAGATACCAAAAAAATTTAATTTGATGAAGTCATTAAGAAATGTCATAAATTATTTGTATGGATATGAGTAGCAAAAAAAATAGAGCCACAAACTACAAAATGGATAAGAGCAAAAGGAAGTATGGCTCTACCTCCTCCTTGAGGAAATGGAGTTTGAGTTGTTTGCTTTCAATGCAAAATAGCCAAATTGGAAGTGAAATTGGATGAATTTGATACAATTCATCAGTACAATCTTTATCTTGTTAGATTAAAAGTTGATCTTGGTGGATGTGTTTCAAGTGGTAATGTCATTAAGAATTGACTGGAAATTGAGGTAATAAAGCTCTCAATAGAAATTTGAGTAGTTTAGGATGCTTGGATTGACTCTCCCAAAAGCTAGAAATGGTCCAGTCTTGGAATAATGAAATCAAGTTTTATTGATCAGCATATAAGAAAATATTAGGGTCCTTGAAAGAAAACGTTCCATAAGAATCACTCAATTGAAATGTCGAGTAAAAATTTTTATTCAAGAGAAGAACATACAAAACATCTAATAAAACATACTGATCCTTAATTAAGCCTAGATCAAGGAAAACAATCCCATGGCTATGAATGTTGAGACTAGAACCATTAGCTAAGTAAACGTATCAAGGTTGTAAGTATTCTTTGTAGCCAAGAAGCAAGTACTTTGATAAATTGCAATGTTAACATACTATTCATTGTCTTTGATAATGGTAGTGGTAATATTGACAAGGTAAGGTGAAAATTGAGCATTGATACTATTTTACTAATAATGATTGGATGCAGAATAGAATTCATTTTTCTATTGTCAAAAATATGATTGAGGTTGTCTATATTTCAATAAATGACAATCCTTTGAACAATAGTGACAAATGATGGGAGGTCAAGGATGAGGAGATCACTAGTTAGAATCACCTTGAGAAGATTTGAAGAAATTATTTTGAGCCAGAAAGCAATGGTAATTGGACTTCCATTTTCCTTTTCTTTTTCTTTAAAAAGGCGTAGTATCAAGGGGTTTTGCAATTGCAAGAGAAATTGTTTTCTCTACAAGGCCTTTATGTTTGATACTAATCTGTTCTTGAAGAAGAGTAGTGATATTGGAGAATTTCAAGTTCCTCTAACTATGAAGTGATTGCAACAAATTCTTATAGCTAATAAGTATTGGCCCCATTCAATAAGTTTGGATTGATGATCATTAATATTTTCCTCTAAAAATGGAGTGATTGCAAAACATTCTGTAACTAATAGGTAGTGCTTACATTAAATAAAATTTGGATTTCTAATCATTGACTAGGTTGTTGGAAGTACATTAACCAAGTAAGAAGGACATAAAAATAAGATATATATTATACAACATTATCTTCCTCTCTCAAGTTTTTTAGTATGGTTGTGTCCAATAGATACATGGCTATAACATCATCTATGTCTTTATACATGGTAGTTAACTCTTTACAAGCTACACTTGTTAATGTATGTTTGCTAATAAGATTGACATATTTGGAGTCAGTGTTGAATTGGTTACTTCAACTACAAAAATGTTTTGGTGATCCAAGATAAGTTGATCAATTGATATAGTATGTCTCATTTTAGCACATCAACAATTGTGTAGACCAAAGATGCACTCAACTTTAGGGAGAGGTAATGCTTCTAAGAGTGGAAGAAGTTCTATACAACATGAGTGTTTAATTTCTATAAAGAATGTATGAAATAAGAGAAATTAGATATTTTAGAAGAATCAAAGTAGTTTGATTCATAGTGGACAATTGGAAATTGCTCCAAAATTCCAAAGAAGATGAATGAATTGCTCTTCAAAGTAGATTTGAGATTAATTCATTGAAAATTTTCATAATTTAATAAATTTGAATCAAAAAAATAGAAAATATGATAAATGTAATGATATAGTTTCATTCAAATTTGTAAGATTGTGGTAAAAACCCATTGGTCCCATAAGGATACAAGTTAGGATTACTAAACATGAGATACAAGTATCACTATGATATCAATCTATTGTTTTGTATTTAACCTCTTGGTAGAGTCATTACTTGAAAAATTAATATCACCACTCTTGGCACATAGTCAAACAAACAAAACTCACGTTCACTATAGACTTAATCCAAAGGACTCTTGAAGGTGATGGTTCATTTGTACAAAGATCACTTTTCCTTTGAATTTCCTTTAGCTCCCTTGTTGTCCAACCAAATACTTGACTACTAATGCCAAGACATTCATAAATACTATGATACATAATCACCTTGATGAGTTTGGGTCATAAAAGATCAATAGTATTAAGATTTCTTACAAGTATTATCCTAGAACGTGTGAACTAAGAGGAAGTGGGATCACTTTGACATCGCCTTTCATCCTTGCCAAAATGCACAACATCACAAGAGTCTTGAATGCCTACAATGATAAATCTTACATGGGAGTGGTACTTTATGATACTCCAAGTGTGTGTCAACCTATCTATATAGTATTATTGACCTCTATAGAACCCTCCGTCTTACACACTCTATTTCCACACAAATGATTCTTCACACTCAAGTGCTTCTATTCATACATCAAGATTCCTTATTCCTAATCTGTTAAGCATGTAATCACTCATACAAAGTGCAGACTAAGACACATATATCGACTGAAGAGTCTTGATAGTATAAAATTTATTTAATGCAAAAGAAAGATGTACCAAATGGGCATGGTGAACATTAGGCTTAAGTCTTTTACACATATTCTACTTAGTTGCAAAGAAATCCAATGGCTACAATGAGCTAGAAATCTCCTAATTACAACTAAGGTGTTTAGTGCTAATCACATTTTATCTACTAATGTGTCCTAACCTAATTTTAAGTAGGTCTTGGTTATGTGGTATGGCTACCCATCCTCTTAACCTATTCTTTATAGCTAGTATATCAAGTGTCAAGCAAGGCACAAGATCTTTGTATCATTGCTAACTAGGTATAAAATATATTTAGATGCAAATTGTCTTGGACTACAACTACACAAACTACCCTATCTTATCTACAAGATTACACTTAGTCATTTAGACAAAATTGCCCACCGCTCATTTGTATGGAGTCATCATGATCATTACTTGTCATTGTTACAAACTAGTGGCACTTATGACAAACTACCTGCTCCTTTATATATCTAGATTATTTCTATGTGCTCCTTCTTATTACCATCAACTATATATATTAAGCTGGTCTAGGTCTTCTCAAACTTGGAGTGATATGGCCTTGCAATTTGACAAACAACAGCTTGAGTTGTTTATTTGTATAGGCCTTCCTCTCCAAGGCATCAATCTATGTTCTCAAGTCTTTTAGCTTTGTACACTAGGGGTCTTGTTGGCAATGTGTTCCAACTGGTTCAAAAGTTGAATGGTTCTATGCTTGATTGTAGCAAAGAGCCTCTTCTACTCATTCTCTAGGTTGGTTTTTTCACTATAGAGTTTTTCCAATAGTTCATTGTGTATCTTTGTTCATTTCTTGTCTTCCTTCTCTTTGTGGCATTTAAGACTCGTACTAAGGTCCAAGATACAAAGATAAGCTATCTTCTTCAGATTTTTGTATCATTTTTTGGTTGTCATTGTCTTGGTTTTGGCCTCCTCTAACTAAGCTCATAGAGTCCACATTTTTTTCTCAAGCCCATGGTTTGTCATCACGTTGCTCTCATTGTTGGAAGGTTTTGATGCAATGGTGTAATACCAAAAGCTAGACATATGATCTAAAGATGAAAATTGGTTTTGTAACATGTGGAAGGATTTTATATATGATGGACTAAGTAGATCAGATAGAGGTATCACCAAAAGATTACTTCTACTAATAGGCCAGAAATTGAAATATGCTTTAAGACTTTAAAATCAATAGCTAGGCATATGATCTAGAAGGATTTTATATATGATGGGGAAAGTAGATCAGATGAAAGTATCACCAAAAGAGCACTTTTACTAATGGAGCAGAAGCAAAAGTAGGCCTGGAAAATTGAGAGGTAATTTCATAGGCCTAAACGGATGAATTAGGCTTTGAAAATGTGCAAATTTCCCGCCCCCCCCCCCCTCTCTCCCCCCCCCCCCCCCTTCCCACAAATGAAGGAAAAGTTGGCCTTCCCTTCCTCTTTGAAAGCTTTCCAATGGTACCTCACCCACATGATTATGAGATTCATATAGGAAGATTCCCTAAAAGATTTCCCTCTAATCAAAGCTTGTTTGACCAACCAGATGGGACCATGACCAACATGCCACCCATCCAAGCAAGTAATCTAAGGGTGGAGCTTGCTGACAGGCCACCTATCCATGTACCTAACCCTATGGTGGAGCATCCTTGGAGGAGATCCTCTTTGGCTATATAATAAAGAGAAGGTGCTCCTTTAGTGCACTTGAGTTTAAGTATGAAACCTATGTTTTGTTTTTTGGGTTTCTCTACTACCCTTGGAACATTACAAATGGTTGTCAATTTTTCTTTGATTTGTAGAATAAATGCATCATAGGAGATGTAGGAGATGCTCATCAGTTTGGAAGTTTTCTAGACTTGTGTACTTTTTCTTAATATGCTCCTTGACCTCAATTGATTTGTTACATAGAAATGCCTTCTCCTTGGTCATCATCTAAACCAACCCATGCAAATGTCGTACTAATGTTGTTGGGTCATTGATTGTGAGATTGAGTTCCTTATCAAATAGCAAGAACTTTGTCCAAGGCTTCCATTGTGAGTGTAAAAATGTTCATAGTAAAGAACACCATCAACCATGAGAGCATTTCTATTTTTTTTCATGTGACTTAAGAAGGCCTTGGATGCACTTGTGTTTGTGGGTCATTTGCCATTGTTTGACCAGACCTGCATAGGTGGATTTTTTTTATGCTCCTTTCTTCCGTTGTTGGTTGGGACCTTGTCAATGACCTCCTCTATTGTTTGATCTGCTTGTTGTCTACTTCTGGGTTCTTCCTCCACTAGGATGACTAGGTTGTCACTTTGAAGTGGCTCCATATTTGGATGACATTTTTGGTTAATTGCTTCTTGCTCCATTTTCCATGTTTATTGTCATTTGCCATTCCTAACAACCCCACCCCTTTTTATTGCATTCCTAAGACAAGGTCAAAAAAGGCTAATGTTCCTAATAGATTCCTCCTTAGTTTAGAGATAGGGATCTTCTTGTCTTCTTCCTCTACTTCTTTCCCTTTAAACAAAAATATCCTTGCAATTGTATTGTTGTTAGTTGGTGGTAATGACTAAGCTTTTTTATGGCGGTCTCCCATGTACACCTTTTCATTTAGCACAATGGATGAGATTTGGGTGAAGGAGTTATCACTTCATGCTTCCACATTTTCAAACAAGGTCACTCTCCTACTCATTCATGAGGTGGATTGTCCTACATCTTCCATTACTTCAAGTACCTCTTTGCTACATAGGGCTTATTTGCTTCTACTCTTGTTAAATGATATGATGATCATCTAAACCATCATTTTTGCTTCTTGGAAACCTGAATCTTGGTTCCGCTCCAAGTGCCTTCTTGTGGATGATTATCATATTTTAGGTTTTGGCAACATGCACAAACTTCTTTGTGCAAGCAAACTCCTTGTCTACCTTGTGATATTTTGTGATTTTTTTAGGCTATTGAAGTATGTTAGATGGTAGAAGTGGTAAGGGTAATTCTCCTTCTCCTCCTTGTTTAGGAGGTTCATCCTTATGTAGAAATGCAAGATGAATGGAGCTATGATCATGGATGTGCCTTTAGTCATGTTGTCCAACACCTTGATAATCTATTCTCAAAACATCTTTGCACAACTTACATATTGTTGTGAGTGTATGAGCTAGAGGAAGATTGCGTGATTCAAGTTCATATAGGCTAGTCTTTTTGACCTGGATAACTTGATAATTTTTTCAATGATGACTCATCAAACAAGGTCCTTAAAATTTTCTATCTTGTACCTGTAAACTTCTCATTAATAAATAAGTCATCAATCTTGTGCTTTAAATCTTACTCACATGGCCATAAGAAGTTTCCATTTGGATTTGGGCAAACAAAGAATACTCCTCTCCTAGCACTCATTGTCAATTGTTCTCTGTCCACATCGTTGGACTTGCACTCAATGTCTTGCTACTCATGTCAAGGTTATTATGAATTTCCTCTAGCAAGGAGACATCTGATAGACCCTAATCCCAAAGCAAGAACTCTAGATGCAAAATTTTTTTAGGTAACTGGACCTGCAATACAAACCTCACTCAAAAATTTCTAAATGTCTCCTAGGATGTGTACATATTGCTCCCATCCTCCTTCCCTCCCTTTGCAATTCATTGTTCCATTGCTTAATTATCTGGATTTAAAAATCTTCTCTATCATCAATCCCTGCTTTCATAATCTCTCAAGTTTTTACACTTTGCTATGTAAAAGCCAACTCATGTTCATAGTGGTGGTGAGTTCCTATGCATCATGACAAAACTTTGATTGTGGAAATGAAAAGTACAAAATTTATCCTCATGGTGTGGGATCCTCATATTATAGACCTATCAAAACTATTACATTCTTGTAATACCAATAGCTAGATATATTATCTAGAGGTGAAAATTCACTTGGTAACATCCAGGAGGATGTTAGGTATGATGGGCAAGGTATATTAGATAAACGTGTCATAGAAAGAGCACTTACTACTAGAGTAGGAGCCAAAAATAGCTTGAAAATTTAATATCAACAGCTAGACATATGATCTAGAGGTGAAAATTGGATAGGTAATATCAGGGACGATGTTATAGATAATGGAGTAAGTAGATCAGATAGAGACATCACCAAGAGAGTACTTCTACTAATAGGGTAGGAGTAGAGGATAGCCTAAAAACTTCCAAGTCAATTTTGGAAGCCTAAACGGATCAATTAAGCCTAAAAAATTTGCAGATTCTCCTCCCCCACAAAAATGAAGGAAAATTTGGTCTTCCCTTCCCCTTTGAGAGCTTTCCAATGGTACCTCACCCACATGATTATAAGATTCATATGGAAAGATTCCCTAAAAGATTTCCCTCTAATCAAAGCTTGTTTGACCAACTAGCCGGGACCATGACAAACATGTCACCCATCCAAGCAAGTAATCTAATGGTGGATCTTGCTTACAGACCACCTATCCATGTAACTAATAGTATGGTGGAGCATCCTTGGAGGAGATACTCTTTGGCTATATAATAAAGAGAAGGTGCTCCTTTAAGGCACCGAAGTTTGAGTGTGAAACCTATGTTTTTTTTTCTGGGCTTCTCTACTATCTTTGGAACATTACAAATGGTTATCAATTTTGCCTTTATTTGTAGAATAAATGCATCATACTATTCTTGGAGGAGATGCTCATCTGTTTGGTAGTTTTCTAGAATTTTGTACTTTTCCTTAATTTGTTCCTTGACCTCAATTGATTTGTTACATAGAAGTGCCTTCTCCTTGGTCATCATCTAAACCAACCCATGCAAATGTTGTACTAATGTTGTTGGGTCATTGATTATGGGATTGAGTTCTTTATCAAATAGCAAGAACTCCTCCAAGGCTTCCATTGTGGGTGTAAAAATGTTCATAGTATAGAACACCATCAACTATGAGAGCATGTCTATTTTTATTTCATGCGACTTAAGAAGGACTTGGATGCACTTGTGTTTGTGGGTCATTCTCCATTGTTTGACCAGACCTGCATAGGTGGATTGTTTTTATGCTCCTTTCCTCTGTTGTTGGTTGGGACCTTGTCAATGACCTCCTCTATTGTTTGATCCGCTTGTTGTTGTCTACTTCTGGGTTCTTCCTCCACTAGAATGACTAGGTTGTCACTTTGAAGTGGCTCCATATTTGGATGATATATTAGATATATTATCTAGAGGTGAAAATCACTTGGTAACATCTAGAAGGATGTTAGGTATGATGGGCAAGGTAGATTAGATAAACATGTCATAGAAAGAGCACTTTTACTACTAGAGTAGGAGCCAAAAATAGCTTGAAAATGTAATATCAACAGCTAGACATATGATCTAGAGGTGAAAATTGGATAAGTAACATCAGGGAGGATTTTATAGATAATGGAGTAAGTAGATCAGATAGAGGCATCACCAAGAGAGTACTTCTACTAATAGGGTAGGAGTAGAGGATAGCCTAAAACCTTCAAAGTCAATTTTGGAAGCCTAAACGGATGAATTAAGCCTCAAAAATGTGCAGATTCCTCCCCCCCTTTGCCCCCAAATAAAGGAAATTTTGTCCTCCTCTCCATTAGGTTTGTCTCATCAAGAGCTTGCCAATGGTACCTCACCTATGCGATTTGGAGATTCTTGTAGGAAGATTCACTAAGCTTCCTTTAGGGGAGTCCCCTTTGCTATATAATACAATCAAGGTGCTCCTTTATGGCATCAGAGGATTGAGTGTGGAGCTTTTGTTTCTTCTCATGTGTTTCTCTTAAGGTCTCTTAACTTTGGAAGATTGCAATCCTTCATTTGTTGTGCTAGTTCATAAAAGCCTATGGTCATGCCTCAAAAATGTGTCACTTTGCATTGAACAATTGGGACTACATTCTTAGGCAGCACATTCATGTGAGAAGCACAAATTTTTATTGCATAGAATTTGGCAGTGCTTTGTTTGATAGTGGAAGTTAGAGTAGATAGAACTTTGTTTCTACTAATCTCCATAACAAAGTGACCTCATGCAAACAAAACTTTGTAATGACAAGTTCACAAAAAAATAATTTTGTGTATTCTTGGGTTGTTTGTAGTGCTGATCTTTGTAAGAACAATAGGCTTCCAAAAAACCCTATCATTATATGAACATTGGACTCCCATGCAATTGAATTGGGTTGTAGTCATCAGATGAGTGATTTATTCACTTTGTGAGGTGCTTGGCTACTGATTAATGTCATTTGTTTGGCTTCTTTCATGACCTTGTGCCTTGCTACATACTAGAATTACTAAAATAATAGAAAAATTGCTCCATGGAAGTCAATGCGTATTACTACAGTATCTCCAAGCTAACTTGAGAAATCAATTGCAAATTTGATCATTTTGAAAATTATGAAAATTTTGTACTCTAGTGCTTTGATACCATGTGAGAAAAATAGTTAGATGAAATCCTCAATTACTTGTTGGAGGAAAATCTAGGGTAGTTAGTATTAAAGTGTTGGTATTGGTGAAAATACTCAAGGATTAAAGCAATAGTCATTTTGCAGAGCATGCAAAGCTCTAGTAATGAAGGGATAAAAACACTTTACAAGGGCCAAGACTTTTCACTAACTTGTGAGTGGTCTCTTCATGTCCAAATTCACATTGAGCTATCTTATTACTAAGCATCTCATTAGCATTAGTTCTATTCACCTTGATCTAACAAGAGATGTATATCCATGTGCTGCTCTTGTAGATACAAATGTAGTTTTAGCTTATATTATTAGTATAGTGGTAAATTTTAGTTCTAATCCTCAACCAATATTGAGAGAGAGAAATTTCACGTAGCTCAAAGGTACTCTGAACTATGAATTAGAATTTAATGGAGAACTAAATATTGCTAATTTACTAGGAGAGTACTATAATTTTGATTTTTCAGGTAACTTATACAAGAAAAAGTCAGATAGTTGTTTCATATTCATAACAAATGCTATAGCATTAGCTTGGAGTAGCTAAATACGTTGTTACTTCTAATACAAAAGCAAACTATATAGCATCATGTTTAACTGCAATATAGCTCCACATGTCAATCAAGGAATCACAATTTGTAAAAGGTTGTACAACTCCAATGTATAGTGATAATCAGAGTGATAACAAGTTGATGTACAAACCAAAATTTCACCACAATTAAGCACATAGAGACAAGTATCATACCTAAGAGAACAGCAAGAGAAATAAGATATCTATTTCAGCTATATCAACACTAACAATCAAATTGAAAATATTTGGTACAAATGCTACTGTAGATAAAGTTTGTAAGTTTAGAATTTTAATTAGATCACTACCATTTCTTCAACAAGTAAAAGTGTTGAAATTGCATTTGAAGTGGTAATGCATATAGCTTGTGATAGTTGAGGTTGGTATAGCTACTGCTGTATAGTAATAGCAATTAGGGTTTGTACAAAACACTGGACTGCCACACTAGTTAGAGTTTGCAAGGAACACCCAATGTTTATATATAGGTCTAATTTTCCAAATGTGAAAAGTTCCATTGAGATGCTAGTTGAGTAGTCAAGAAACGTTGAGAAGCAAGAACGTATGAGGAGTAACCATATAGATGCAAGGCCCATCAACACGTCCGAGTATTCATTAATTTAGAAACTGCATATTAGTCTCCAGATAATCCATTCCTGATCTCAAGTGACTATATCTGTAACAAGAGAGGAAATTTGAGTATTTGTATGATCTCAAGTGACTATATCTGTAACAAGAGAGGAAATTTGAGTATTTGTATGATCTCAAGTGACTATATCTGTAACAAGAGAGGAAATTTGAGTATTTGTAGTGCTTTTTGTGTTCTGTAATTGACATGCAAATTTGCATCAATTTCACATACAGTTTTCAACATAAAACTACAAATTACTGAAGTCAAGAGTTTGTTTCTTTAATAACTGTGCTGTACATCAACGTAACCTCTCTTACCTGCTTCATCCTGCCACACGGGTGGAATTTTTATCCACTCCACCACTAACAGGCTACAGATGGATCAATGTCGAGTTGCGGAACGTATAAGTATCGCTCTTCTGACTGCAGTATTACTAAGATGCCAATCAGGTGATAACTTTCAATTGGACAGAAATTGTCGTCTCGTAAGCTATTACCAGTAGATTTCCTGTCTGGAGTGATGTTTTCCAGTTGTGTGAAGCAGCAATTCCACCGTAGCATCTCACTTTAGTAGTGAGGGAGATTATTATACCACTTCATCGTGGATGCACGCTAGCTTTCACTTAATGCATATCCTTAAAGGATCTCAGTATTTTCAGCAAATAACCAGGTACCTAGTAAATTTCAGACAAAATTTGTTGAATGCTGTTTTTAAGTCTTTGTATTAGCGAACTTCTGAATAAACTAGGCCAAGGAGAAAGAAGCTGCATCAGATTCGCCAAAATTGATATTATTGTGTCTCGAGATTCGTAGTGTCTGGATGTTGTTTTCAAGGCGCACGTGGTACCTGAATTGAATACGGGGACAAGGACCTTGTAGATTTCCCCCAAGAATCTCAAGCAACATTTTTCTTCAGGAGTCGGTATCGTGTAAACTCGCACAGCATTCAGTGATTAACATGCAATGCACCACCACTACTATTTAAGGAATTAGTGATATCAAAGTACGGTTTTGTACAGCATACCTAAGTAACGTCTACATCCAGATATCGTTCAGACTTGAACACTGCAGAACACCGAGAAACACGAGCTTGCGAACCAATCATACGTTATGTCAAGAGATAGGAGATCATTCACTTGAGAAAGATGATCAGATGATGATGCTGCTCAGGTCAGAACCAAACAGCGCATAGTAAAACACCTTCCCCATGGTGTGAAGCTGGCTGTGTACACAAAGGCCCTCCAGCATTCATACTCCAATGATGTACGCTCTCGCTACCTATTCTGCAATTTGAGAAGAAAAATGGATTCAGACTTTACCTCATCTGTAAGGCTAGCAGGCCAATGTCTATCTTCTCTGATTCGATGCGATAGTGTGTCCAACTCACGTGTTCACTTCTGTTCTCACTTTGTTCACTTCTGTCTGCTAAATGCTTGAACTAGGTTTTGACCAGAACGATAGCATGTTTTTGAACGACAATCACTTCCTTTCAAACTGTAAATAGGCTTTTTGCAGTTCTTTGGGAGTGTAGGTACAACTCAAATGCTTTTCGTCAGTCAGAGAATTGCACCTTTCAGTGGTTGTACACTGAATACTTTCCAGCAGTTCGTCTTAGAACAGGTCATGAGCATTTACCGTATCAAGTAGCTTTCATAAGGTAAAGTTTCGGGAGTACGTGGGAGTCAGACCACTTTTTGACAGTCTCAGACATGAAAAGTCACAACTGTCCAAGTGATTTCCATTATCCTACTGGCAGAGCTTACCTGACCTCGGATGAAAAGCAGAAGCGTGCAGAGGCCGTGAATATGTCACGGCCATTCTTATGCAGCAGCAGGCCTGGAACTCAGCATGAAGAAAGCATTAACAGTATTTACATTGTGACTTTATAGAAACATCTCTCCTGTATTTAGAAGAAATGTTACCGGAAGAACCCCATGACTGGCAACCTGACAAATCAAGGACTCTCGTTGTCTCAAGTGGAACGTTTAGGTCAACATTACATATGTATAGAGGCAACTTTCCATCATCGTATTTACAGAGGACGAGATGCTATGAGGTCAAATTTTCACACTACTTACCTTCTGCCTAGGGATGCATAACCACCGCATTCTTGTTCGAGATAAAACTATGCCGTCAGTGCAGACCTATTTTATTCAAAGAGAACCAACGGATATGAAAAGACGCGGTCACTGTCCTTTCGGTTATCAATCTTTAAAGACTCCTGCACTGTGGATAAATACTATATTTCTCCTTTTAACATCGGGTTGTCTATGTAGTACATGTGACCCTGTTTGCTCGCGTCCTCCATGGAAGATTATTTTGTAATGGAGTTTCTCATTGAAAGAAGATGACTCGCATGAACTTTGATCCGTTGCCCTTTCAAACATGTGCCAATGAAAATTTGCTCCTAAAGCTTGTGAAGTAAAGGTGAAGGCATTTGCTTCAAGATGACATGACCTTGGTGAAAATTATAGACCAATAATGTGTTCTTGTATACACAGTAAAGACAAAGCTAGGAGTTTCTGCTAAGCAACAGGCTTGCGGTAGTAGATCCACAGTAAACGGAAACAGGAAATGCCGATAGACAAGGCCCTACAAGTCATGGGGAAATGACATCGAGTATATCTCTCTGAGCTCATTGTCAGGACAATGGAAATCTGAAATTCCACACAGAGGGAGTATATGATGTATTCTGGACTAGACCACCAGAAACAGAAAACGTACAGTGGGAACTACCGAAATTGGAGATTTCCTCAACAGCATAAAGGCATGGATAGTTATATTAAAGCTCAATATCTATTCCCTTTCCCCATTGATGTTCGCTGAATGTGATGATTATTGAAGGATTTGAATTCTTCTCTCAAGTGGTTTATGGTCGACGGCCAAAACGAGCAAGACGCTACCAGTACGTCCTTTTGGAATAGAAGACTTTAATTTCATTTTGTTGTAAAGCCTTGTAAATCTTATTTGATCGTGTCCTACGCTCTCAAGCCTCTCCCTCCCATTTCTAGTTCTGAAAAGAAGTGCATTATTGTGCAAGGTTCTTGCCGATTAGCCGTATATATCCTGCTGCTGTTGTTGTCATTGTAGAGTGCAACGAGGATTTTATGTCTGCCAAAGTTCCTGCATAAACACTCCCAACTCTGAGCCAGTTAATCTATGTGTACTTAGTCCGTCGATTGACGAATCTATATCAGCCACAAGCCAAACAAGGTAAACAACTTTCATCCACTTCGGTAATTCCGGCACCGTTTCCTACATGCTCTGTCCTACTTGCTTGGCTGAGAACTCTGGCAATAAGATGATGTGATTCTTCTGACAGTTCTTTCAGTAAGCAATAGGAAGGAGTTTATCCATACTGTATAACCTAACACTTGTACTGTAATTTGCAAGATAGCGGGTCTTCGACGACGATTTGCAGACTGATGAGTTCACGTCGGAGTGAATCCCATTGCCTTGTATTACAGGGCAATCGATACTTTAATTTCCACTCTGTAAGCATATCTGTGCATCCTCTAGTGAAACATAACAGTCAACAAATCACGATATAGAATCAAAGAACGCTACACTGAAACTGCGAAAGTAGTAGCAGGTGCAAACACCTGTACTTGGAGCGCAACGTACATTTCGGGTTCCGAGAACCTGGTGATACAGTAGTCTCATTAACGCGTTCCGTGTTCTCGCATGTTCTCTTGTATCTGGAATCCAAGTTGGCTTCCTGTCAGAGACTTGTATAGTAGTATTCTCTGGTATCAGTATACTTCATTACGTGCAGCATTTCATGCTTGAGCTACAGGTAATGATTACCACCATTCATGGGACTGACCTTGTATGAGCGAGAAAGACGCCTACAGTAAAATAGGAAAGCAAAATGTAAAACGTTTGTTGTCCACGCGTTGCTCCCCAGACTGCAGTGCACGAGTATCTCAGGCATATCGTCTGTGAATGTTGCGAAAGTCATCTGGGCCATCAGTGGAGCGTATCTATACGAGCTAAGATCGGAAATAAATATTTAAACAGATTGGCCCTACCATGAAAGTCGAAGGCTGAGCACTGTCCCCTAGAGGTTTAAAGGTATCCTTTGTGTTATCTGTTCGAAAGCGTTCAAGATTTGAAAACCAAGCCCTAACTAATCTAGCTACGAGAAAGAGTGTCAAAAGGAAAAGTTAAAAGGAAAAGTCAAAAGGAAAAGTACGGTTCCACGTCAGAAGTTTATTCCATGTTTCTAGCAGTCTAAATTTTCCAAGAAACTTGTCACATCTCACTTCTAGATCCCTGAGTAGACTTCTGTTCACCATTAGACAAAGATTAGTCCATCCCGAACGCTATTCACTTCAATGCATCGTTTTATATAAGAAAAGAAACGATTCACGGTTTCCACTTTAACTAACTACTGCTGAACCTCTGGTTTTATCATGGCATCGCTTTGCTCCCTTGATTATATCAATCGAATTCCCCGGTTGATTCAGTACAGGGGAGTGTCTGAAACCTCAGTCTCGTGACCTTTGCAATATGGCTTCTCTTTTCTTTGTATAATTACGGTTAGTCTGATGAAGATTCGGGTCCTCGGAACCTAAACGATTTCATGAAGAAGAAAACTGTGCTTGGACCTTACAGAGAGGTAGAGCTAGAGAGAAACCGTCTTAGACTTCCCTTCCCACTTCTGACAGCAAAGATTAATAGACACTCAGCTCGATGTCTCAACGAGACTCAAGCTGAGATCGAGTTTCGGTTACATCTGCTTGATATCGAGGTTTATGTAGAGACTTGATTGTCTGACGTGAACCCGATGATTTTTGGGTCGCAGACTTCTACACAATATCCTGATCTTTCGTATGATAGTATTCTTGTCGAGAAGGCACGTCGTGTCTTCAGACAAAGTTTCAAGTTGCAGTCCCAACGTGCATGTTATTGTTCCGGCAACTAGTCTATGACATCAAAGAGCTCTCTCACTCCATGATAAGCGAGGTGCATCGACGTGAAATTTTGGTATATAATGTCCAAAACGTAATGTAGTGGCATGGACACATAGTATGAACGTCTGTCTTAGTTCACAGATTTCGGCATGCTCATACGAAGACCTGTACCAGAGCAAATCTTCGACGGCCTTCTTGTTTGCTTCTACAAGTGCGATTTCCAAGACTCTGCCAAGGAACAGTCCTATGCATGAACTTCGCTGTGATAGGTATACCAAGGACTGAGTTTCCATAAATTACGGAGCAGGACCACCTCCGTTCAACCCCACTCGAATGCACGCACGTTGCTTCTCAGTCGTGTGTTAGCCTCGCTTTCCCCTTTTCCATGTCGCCATTTCCAATCCTCTGCATGCAATCGAACAGAGTGCATCTCCGAGGAGCGCTGGCACCTCGTACACTAAACACCCGATCTGTCCCCTCCAGTACGCAAAGTACGTCAATCTAGTCATGGTAAAATTAACAAGCGACATGATTGAATTGGACTTCCCATGTGCAGGTAAAACAATCATCTGAGTCACATGATGAGTTCCTTCATCTTTACGCGGTGCTTCACCCCGCAGGGCATCCACTCTTTGATTAGTACTAGAACCGCCATAAAATGGATCTCGGAGGCTGTCTGCACCTCTCGATCATCTTGACGCGTCCGACACTCCACGCATTCGTCAACTAAAATGAAGCATCGCGTGCTTCGACGCATATTCGAAGCATGTCAAATGTCTGATGCTCTAAATTTTCTGAGCAGTAATGCTGGAGCACTTGATTTTGCGATGGAGCACTGTACCCCCACGACCCCTCCTGCGTGATTCCCTCAGCATTCTCCAAGAACGACGCTCAAGTCTGCACTGCTTTTCCTTTCTCTTGACAGTACTGCACAGTAAACCGGGGGCCGCATGTTACCGCAAGTATCACGGTAATAACATTACCGTAGTCGGTTGAGGGTTCCAAGGCGGCACACTTATTGTGCTTACGGAGAGAACAAATAAATTGATCAAGAATAATTCATAATATGGCAACTTAACTTGGTGACTATATTACCAAACATTACAAGTTATATTTTTAGGTCAGAATTGATTGTAAGCTAAATTGAAATTTGGAGGATGCACTGGTCGTTGTAATCTCTCGATAAAATCATCAATAAAATCTGCTCGTGTCTTTCACGATTAATTTCTCCACTATGATTCTTCGGGTCCAAAAATTAAACACAAAGCGTTGAATATCTAGACTTTCTTATTTTGTTATATGAGAAAGACCAAACCACGTGAGCCCAAAGCATGTGCAATAACTTAAGAAAACTCATCGAATTTGTCCTTATTGTGCCTTGTTAATATATCATTTGCAACAATCTATCGTATGTACTTAAAGAGTTCTGGATCACCCGTTCCTAGAACAGCTTCTGCTCCATCTACAGATATGATTGAACAATTTGTTCCTATAGTTCCAACTTATGTACAAAAGTAAAAATAAATTTTTTTTAAGTAAAACATATTTCTGGGTGAAGATCTTATTTATAATATACTCCATCAAAGCATGTGATGTAGACCTGAAATTAAGACACTTTCCGGGAGCTTTCTTCTCCTCTAATCACGAAAATAGAATTCGTATAGCCATATCTAATGCACTTAATAATGCATAGTCATAATAGTAAAACCCCTAGTAATATGTCAACTTCTAATATTGAGATATGTGTTTATATTGTGGTTTTGAGTCATTTACCAGAAAATTTAGGTGATAACAGTTGCTTACTACGTCAAAGTTATTATGTTTTGAGTAAAAACAAGAATATCCAAACATAATCATACATTTTTTTGAGTGGAGCTCAAAAAGTTAGCATCTTTCACATAGACTGCAAATAAAGAGGTCCTTGTAATATAATAAATTTGATTAGAGTTCACGTAGATTCTTTAGTTGTTAAGCTAACAAGTATAGAAATTTCAACACATATTTTATGATATAAAATTAGTAAAACTTCAACCCTATTTATTTAGCAAAATAAATAAGATTGGATTTTGAACGTCAATTTAATCCTTTTTCAAAATAACTTAAACAAGCAGGCCCTATCAAATAAAATATTTTCAAGCTCTTGTAATTTATTTTAATTTTAATTTGATCTCTTGTGTCATTTAGAATATGTAAAGCATTATGGACATAATGTAAAATATCTGATTTTCTACCCAATAGTACTTGAATGTAAAAAGTTGATAAATTTTGCATAAAGTTTCAAATATTGGACAGGGCATGAAACGCAATAAAGGATTGAGATGATAAGGTCATAACGATTGGTCAGAAACTAACTGCACATCTTAAGCTCATTAATATATCAAAATGGCGGAAGCCTCTAGATTACGTAATCTATTTTAAATCAAATGTTAAGAGCACCAAGTGAATTTCAGGCGAAAATTAAGAAGTTATTCCAAACAAGATTTACATCTATTCTCTATGGAATTAAGAACAGTTTATTTCTATTTTAGAGATATTCTATTGATTTTGGTCTTCTTTAACCTTCACTAGTCAGTCAAACATTAATTTCGATTTGAACAATTACTACTTCCCAGGAAAGCCTTGTAGCAATTATTATTCAAGCTAAGATATGAGTTTAGACATTTAACTGTAAGGTATTCATTTTCAGGAGTTTCTCTATCTCTAAATCTTGACACCATTCATTGTCCATATCTCCATGAAATTCACCTATTATAGCTTATTTATTTCCGTCGAATGTACTTTGTATGTACAAATTATGGACCTTATTACTAGTATGAATATTATTAGAAAGCATATTATTAGCACTTAAATAAACATATATAACCCATTTTCTGTATATAAAATGTTTGTTGGGTAATAATAGATGTCTATAGGCTAAACAGAAATGGTTATTGGAATGGATAATACAATAAAAAAAACCAAAAGACAAATTGCTGTGTATTTATATACTAAAGAAAAAATTTTGTGAGATAAATGGCGTGTAGAAATTTAACAAATACAATTCGTATTCTAAGTTGATGCGCAGAAACCAGACGATTCTATTTTACTTTCTTATTGTACTATTGTATTCCAAAATTATATACGTATCTAATACAATGTAGGATAAGGCTTTGATTTCACATTGTCTTCCGAAAATAACGCTTCAGCTAATATATGTCGATAGCTGCATTGTTTGGAATAAAGGATATGATTTCCTTTCGCCTGTCAATCAAGGAATAATTTATATCAATCCACTAATATTTTCTTTGGATAAGGCTTTTGATTTCACTTAATTCATTATGCACATAACTTTTAGATAAATATGAAAGTAAAGTTAATTAGTATGAAAAGTAAATATAAAGTATGAAAATTAATGACATGGTGTAACATTGGTGAATGATTTATTATAACCAGGGGTTAAGCAGAACAAAGTCTTTCTTTAGAAAAGAAATTAAGTTGCACATGTTTTTCTTAGTATTATCCTTCCTATCTATTTGCTCCTAATTTGGATATCAATTTACTTGAACACGATACGAGCTACTTAGTAAAGTGAAGGCGACCGGGTAGGGAAAACAAAGGATGGGAAGACCCCATCAAGCTGTACAAGGGAGAGAAAAAAAGGTAACATGGGGCTAAGCCCCAATAGAGTCTATATGAGAAATCTGCCCTATCGCACCTAAGATATCCGAGCTATGCAAGTCGTACAGTCTACACACAATTGGAGCATCTGAAGAAACATCACCTAATGTGATTGCTCTCCTATGGATTGCACCAGTCACTGCACTCTGTAGAGCAATGGACACACGTTGTTTAAAATATGCTACAAAGTATAAGAGTGAGAGTGATACCCCTAACGCCTAACATGATAAGCTCTTGTGCACTCCATGACAAATATGCAAAATGCCGTGTCCATCAGCTCCATATAACTCCAAGGCTAGAGGAACAAACAGGTGAACTCGCTGCATGCCCCTATACTTGGAGACCTTGTGACCTGCTGCTGCACTCGCCGCCCATCCATTGTATCCCGTGTCGGGATACAATATCCCTAAACATCCGCTTCTGTCACCTGTCTATATCTGACCAAGTATAAGAGAGACTTATTCAAGAGAGAAATGAAACTCATTAAACATACAGACTTGTTGAGGAAAAGAAATGAAGTTGCACATGTTGTTCTTAGTATTGTCCCTCCTGTCTATTTGCTTCTAAACTGGATATCAATTTACTTGAACACGATACGAGCTACGTATTAAAGAGAGAAATGCAACTCATTAAACATACAGACTTGTTAAGTCTGGTGGCTACCAAATTCACCATTCTCGACTAGAAAGTATGAAAAGTCCTACAAAGCAAAAAAGAGTTCCTTAAATTCCTGTGAAAGGATTCTTAGCCCCTATGTCTTTCCTTGTACGGTCTTTTCCTTCTTGTTATCACACTATGTCGCCTTCTTGAGCCTTAAGGACTTTCGAGGTTTCTCAAATCTCATTTGTAGATAGCTTTCAGAGGACCTGTCGAGATCCTCGCCTTTGTACAACAACCCTGGAAGTGTACATTTTGCATTTATTGGTCCCAATATTGAGTTTCTGAATCTTGCCACTCGATGATGTAAATATTCTTATGGAGCTGATCAAATTCCATTATCCTCGGATGAAGGTCGGACAGAAACTATTTCGTAAAGGATCCAATCTCCAGATAAGTACTCTTACGTCACCCGATGTTGAGGATACTCCAAACCTATCAATAAATTCAATATATGCCAGAATCAGCCCCTCATCTAGAAGCAGAAAGTTCCCTAGTTTCCAACCACCTGCTCCGGAATCGGAACGTACGGACACAGCTGCGGAGAATAGCCGGAGATGCACCCCCTGTACAAGCAATCAAAACGGCTAGCGAAAAGCCGGCAGCGCAGACAGCCCGGGCCTACTGGTACTTCTATAGACGGCTGAGCCCAAGCCGGCAGGGTATACAGGACAACCCGGCCGCCGGCATGAGGATAGGGATGCCAGAAACCTGATCTGCACAGAAAGAGCCTGGAATGAAAACATCCCACACCATATCGGCTGGCTAGACAGTATTGGTGCCGACGTGCGCTAGCAACACGAGGCTCTTTTGGATGGCGAGAGTTGGGGATCAGGGCAACTTATACCCATCACGACAGCAACCTTGCCAGCAGCGCCCAGCTCAAGGCGAGACTGAATGTCCAGTGTTTGGAATTTCAGACCTACAGTCTGTAGAAGGTGTCAAAGAACGAGTGGAATCGGCACCTGTACCATGACAGTGTCCACTCCTGCAACGATCTACCACAAAAGTCTCGCAACTTTTAAAGCGAAACTAAGTAAAGTTATGGGTTTATGATGCTTGATGGGGTCTGCCCATCCTTCTTGTCATCACACGCGGTCGCCTTCTTCCTCTTGTAAACTTATAAAGTTTTTGTCGGAGCATCTGTACACTCTAGTTTACTTATGTAAGTTATAATGTCAGATGGAATCCACAATAAGGACTTTCTTTTTCAAATTATCAATTTTTGAAAATAGCAGAAAAGGATTCCAAAAGTAATCAAGCAAAACAATTCTGAAAAACAATATATTTTACCTTTTGAGAGCCGGAGTTTCCTGATGTTTCTGGGAAAATTGAAGGGTATCATGTAATAAGTATGTATTGTCTAAATGAACCCACTTCAAAGAAATAGAAAAGTTTATCAATTCTTTTGTTCATGTGCAAAGTATTGCCAAATGATTAGATAATTCTTTTGTTTTATTTGCAAGATATTAACAAGTGATCATGAAATTCTGTTGTATGACATATAGACATTAAATGAAAAATACTTCGAGGTAAAAGTTCACTCTACATACTTATCTAGTCAACAAAATATTTAAAATTGAACAAGCTGGTAAACCGTGCTGGAGAGGGGCCTTTACTTCAAACTCGGCAATTTATGGATGGAACTTGATTTGCCAAACATGGAGCAAGTTGAAGAAGGATGACTAAGTCCCGGCCGTACGGGCTATTTATGAGAGGGTGACAAAAGGGGGATTTCCAGATTTAGATTTTGCGAGCCCCGTCCAAATGTGTCCATGTGAAATGCTGGAATCCCCAAATATTTTATGGGCATCTAAAATCATTTACTCATAAAAACTTATGGATTATGAATATATTATAAATTTTTTGAAGTACTTTTATCCACGTGTATCAGTGACATTGACAAACATGAACCCGATACCAAATATCCGGTGGTTCATCATTCTCGTAATCCTAGGGTAGAATCCAAGCCGTAATGTAAATTGGCAAATGTAAGAATTGCACGCTCCTCAGGCTTTCATCACCCCTAAACTTGTTTTATGGAATCTTAAGAGTAAAACTCCATCACCAATACAAATCCATCAACTCGAAATCTGAGACCCCCACTGTAAAGATATTGAAAGCTAATAAATAAATAATACCGGGAAGAAAGAAAGAGGAGAGGAGAACCCGTGCACTGATTGTGAAATGTGAAATGGATTAATGATAATTTGTTATGCGTAGTGGAGGTAAATCGATGTCGGGAGGCAGACTTCACAATGAAAATTGAAACATGTTACGTTTGAAGAAGTAAAGCACATACTTTTATACTTATGTGATCAGTCACAAGTCATGCTTAAATCCGCATCATAATATTAAGACATCACATACAGGATACTCCTTAGGCTCTAAGTTGAAAAATATTAGATGGGAAATAGCTCGATGAACTATGATAGCTACTTAACCAGAGAATTTGTATGCATCATAAACTAGCACAGAAATAAATTGTCTGGAAGATTATCGTAAGAACTCGAGAATTTTGAATTTAGCTGGTAACACATTTCATGGCCATGAGCAAGAGGTTGAACCATAGACATCCCCATTCACTTTAGTTACTGAAGTGCAAAAGAGAATTGAATAGACTTTAAAATGTAGAGATCGAGTCTCTGAGACGTATTGTATGGATCGATTGAAAGCAGTGTAATCCAAAAAATACATCAACGCTGTCCACAAAGTAAACGCGAGTTTTCTCGAAACTCGTGAGAAACTAACGTGATGGAAAATCGGTTCAAATCGGGGCTAAAATCGAGGTTATTGGGAACATGTTTGACACGATGATGATTAAGACCTGAATTTCTTTTCGGATAATGATGAATCAGCAAATAAAGCTTACAGATAGATGAGAGTCATGGAGAAGCTATACAATTGAGAGAATATAGCCTTCCTTTCAACACATCCTGTGAAGAGGCAAAGTTAATGACTAATTGGGAAAACCTTCGGCTTTTCGATGTCTGAATATGTTTCTGGCAACAAGGACAGTAAATCGACCTACTGTAGTTCATGCTTAGATGGGGAAATAATCAGACACCTATATACAGTAATCATCGGTGAAGATGATATGTTTAAACTCAAAAGTTCCAGTTTCTCAGAGACATGCACTGACTGTAGCTGAACATAGGAGCTGAAAGAGATGGCAGTTTCGGGGACAATTTGATAAACGAAGGGAAAAATATGAAAGGCGGGGTTGATCTATGGCTTCTTGGTTTTCGTGATAACCTGGAACAAAAGTCAAAGAGACCATGATAAATTTAAGGTCAGGGGAAATATTCATTATCAATGGGGTATTGATTACGTAATAGCTACATAAATTTACTTGCGAAGTTCCATACACACAACAGCGAGGCCAAGAAATGGCGGGTGTAAACTAACTGAGTCCTGACAGGTCCTGATATGAGGCCTCCACTCAATGGACATATTTGTTTCAAATTCAATACATATTCCGTCGTCGTTATTGCCATAGAATAAATGATTAAAACCTGGAAACAATATCTCACAAGACAAAGCCACTTTAGGGAGAGGTGCTTGAGTATGGTAACTTGGTTGCACTACTGTACCCTTGAGGATAGGATATATTTTGCAAAAAGTCAATTGCTACTGAGTGTAGTTCCTGAAATACATTTACGAACTGCATGCACCCAATCGTCCACTTCTCGAAACATAGCAAGCTGTCAACGAATCGGATTGGCAACTTCACGAACCTCAAAGGTTCATGGTGACCAATGTCGCATATTTGCCAGCGAACGTAGCAGATCAGACGTCGACTAAGGACTCTGTTAGGCAGAAGTAGTTAGCCGACGGAGCACATGCGGACGAAAGATGGGAAGGACGTCTACCTCTATGATTGTGAGAGTGACTACGCCAAACTGCACACTGAATTAGAAAAGTGAAATTGTTAAGTGTCCAACTTTCCCTTGACAGCAAACTCTATGTTTTGAGCAATACCTGGAGTAAAGGAGACGAAGGCTGGAAAGAGACTTTCTATCAAATCAGACAGAGCTAAAGAGGGGGAAATTTGAGGTGACTTTTCCAACCATTTGCTTCGAGCAAAACATTCCACGGCAATCATTTGATTATGTGCCTCCCATTAGATCCTGTGAGGTCGGTCATTTTACTTATTAATCTATGATTTTGAACATAAAGTTTATAGGTCTATGCATGCTACTACCTGGGCTGGAGAGATGAAGGAAGCTGAAAGTACCTGAAATTCAAGAATATAAAGGACTCAGCTCTCATTTAACTCAAAGAATGGGGTGTGCTTTTGCTACTATTGAGAATCCCCCCAGTTAGTCTATTTTGGAGCTAAAACAGACGGTAACACTTCATTCTGGATGGTTTAAGTACGTTTGTGCATGCACATAGGAGGTAAGGGTACTTGCTAGTCGAGTTGTCGGTTTCTCTCAGAACTTGTATATCACTTTATGAGTAGATAATGAAGATACATGAGGTCGCAGTGATCGTAGTCAGTTCGTTGTGGCATCGAAAGCTTGCCTTCACAATTAAGTATCCATCTATCTGAACCATCATGAGGTGCTCCCAGTACATGTCAATGGAGAGATTAGAAAGATACTATTTGACCTGTTTCTCTGTCACTTGGCAACGATGACGAAAATCCACCTTATACACGATGTCAACTTAATATTACGCGCAATAACTGTCCGTCTTATAGATGTATTACATGGATAGTCACTGGGATCAGGGGTTATATGAGATGGATGACCTTCGCTCGCGTTCCTGAACCTTTTCTACCAAAGCTCTGCTTACTGTAGGTTTATACACGCTTATGCCTGATATGGTACTGTAAAGAGTCATGGATCGAATGGACGCAACAGAAACTCAGCGGAGATGAGCAAATTTAGATGGAAAGAGGCAGGAACTACAGTCGAAAGATAACGATCCAAGTGAAATATAGAATCACTGTCTAATTCAATGTGTAGTTCTAATGGCGTAAACGCGAGGTGTGAAAAGTCTTCATCAGTGTGCGAATGCGAGTACCGTGAGAAAGACAGCCGTCTATACCTTCGGTGGACTCAAAATCCTCCAAAAGAGAATGTAAAAATAGAAAGAATGTGAAGAAATGCGACCAATTACTACGCCATGCCAGCAAAATTCTTAAAATAGAACTGATGATTCGAGCCACCTTCCGAAAAGGCGCCAATTCGAATTCTGTCACCACGAATACTCAGAAGACGATGAACAAGAACAACAGGAGTGAACATCCGGCGTGCGAGCTCTTCCTTTCCTTGGAAGGACATGCGGGAGCTGAAACCACGGTCGTGAATCACACTTCCGTAGAGCTCCCCGTATGAAACTACAGTCCCGATAATACCACACCCAAACGTGTTTTAGTGCATCTTAACTCGTAGGCAATGTTACTGAACAAAGTTCTTTGATGACCGAGTTCTGATTATTATGACAGATGTAGTAGGCGGTGATTTCCAGTAAATATGACGTCTGTTCAAATTGTTCTCAAGTGCAAAATTGCATCAGATATATCCTCTACTGTATGTCTATTTACCCGCATGAGCTTTTGGACAACCGGCAGTTGTGAGCTGCCAGTTTCTTATACCAGGGTACTGACATGAACATCTTCGAGAGAAATCTACTACAGAAACATATTACTGCGGAGAATCAGAGCTGTTTTTACTACACAGCTGTTCCAGCACGAGAGAATAGTGGGCACTACGGTATTCCAGATATAGTCGTATAAGTAAGTTTCTTGGTTGCCTTTTACTGGACCTGTCCCTGTCTCGCCGGGAAATCCAGCGAGCCTACCTATCATTTCTGATCTGAATACCGTAAACGTACGTAGAAGGACTGGCGAGGAACGCTCACCACTACGCCCGTGTGAGAATTTGAGAAATGCAGGTACAGGTACGAAGAATAGCAAAGGGAACTGCGGTTACGCTCATGACGCTGAGGACGGGAAGACGTCAGAGACCACCAGCTACAGACAGAATTATGGCCATCGGAAAATACACTATCGGTATAGTATTTTAGAGAGTTTCTGCAACTTTCGAACATGCTCAATAGCTGGCACATACATCTTTGTGTAGGAGCTAGAGTTCTAAAGAAGTGACAAGGATCTTCCTAATTAAGAAGCGAACATTCGATCTTGAAAGTACGAGTTGATTGGACTTACTGTTACCGTTGTTCGGATGCATGGTTGTTTCTGGTTTTCCCCTTCTTCTTTACCGGTATGTCATGGCGTGCGGTTGGTCGGACTTGTAAAGAGGCACCACGTCCTCCAAGCCGCTCCATGTCATCACGATGCGACGTGGTGCCCTCCACGATCCCCACTTATCCCATCCCCTATAATTTTTCTCCTTCGCCGTTCACAACGGTTTCCTAGGCCGCGAAGCTATCTCCGGGTTGGCAATTCACTGCTGATCACCAGTGCCGCGCGTGGAGCTTCCGGCACTGGAACATATTGAGCGTCAGATGGCCAGGTCAAGCTGCATGCAACCGGCGATAGACGGTGCGCGGTCACTGGGTCGTTTTGGTGGCTCGGGTGATAATATAGCCGTTGAGATGAAGGAAGTCATATGCTCCTCAACCCTTTTGCACCATTCGCGGGCTGGAACCGTCCGATGGAGGCCGGCACGATCGTGACCTTCCATTAAACCCGTAGCGTTGCCCCGCTGTTCGGCACGCTTGAACAGCTATTCCGACCTGGAGATCTCCAGCAGGAGCAGTGTGCTTAGTAACGTCGGATCTCCATCCGAGCGGCAGAGGGATTTGTGTCAGGACGGCGCGGGAACGCATAATGGGGGATCCCGTAGGCGCGCAAGAATTTTGAATACCCGGGCAAGGCGCTGTGATAGTTAAAAAAAATTTGTGCCATCGCAGGCGTTCGATCGCCAAATTGGACGGACAATCGGGACGTACTTTAACGCCGGGCTTAACAGAGTTTCACCGAGTTGTTAAGCGTTACCTAGACTCTTGTCGTGTTCTGTAGTTCCCGCCCCACTGGCCTGATCACAAGGCCAGGGAAGCAGACAGTCGAGGTCGAAGCTTGTGCGGACCCCATAGCTTTTGTGCGTGAGAAGAAGAGTTTTAGTTTCTCTTCTCCAACTATAACGCAGTGCCTCCTCTCCTGCGCCACTCATTCCTCGAGCTTCGAATAGGTCGCAGGAAGGAATTGGCAGTAGTAGAGTATACGATTTATTGAGGGTACTACCTAATATAACTAGCGTGGTTTGACTGGTGGTGGAGTGGAGGATTTAACAGTCTTTGTATGTGCACTCGAGAGTGGTGTGAAGGGATTGTGGAGGGGAACATACGGTTTCCTAAGTAATCCAGTGAAATTGTAGGATCAATCCACACATTGGGACTGCAGGAGAACGCAGTATTCGAAATTTTATAGACTGTTGAATCAAAAAGAAGAGTAAAGATCGCCTCAAGACGCCAAGATGCGAGAAATATTGCACATTCAGGGTGGACAGTGTGGAAACCAAATTGGAGCCAAGTTTTGGGAAGTAGTATGTGACGAGCATGGCATTGATCCCACAGGGACGTATCAGGGTACATCTGATTTGCAGCTAGAGCGAGTGAATGTCTACTACAATGAAGCCAGCGGAGGACGGTATGTTCCTCGCGCAGTTCTTATGGATCTTGAGCCCGGAACCATGGACAGTGTTCGATCAGGTCCCTATGGACAGATCTTTAGACCTGATAACTTTGTCTTCGGGCAAACCGGAGCTGGAAACAATTGGGCTAAAGGGCACTACACTGAAGGGGCTGAACTTATAGACTCTGTTTTGGATGTTGTCCGAAAGGAAGCAGAGAGCTGCGACTGTCTTCAAGGTGGGAACCCCAAGTGCCCGCCGACTTTGAAGTTTTCGTCGCTTGGAAGCCAGATTCAATGACAAGTGTGTTGCCTTCTTGTCATTAGGAATTGATTGTTCCCATTGTTGTACTCAGGTTTCCAGGTCTGCCATTCTCTCGGTGGAGGAACAGGATCTGGTATGGGAACCCTCCTTATATCCAAGATCCGGGAGGAGTACCCTGATAGGATGATGCTTACCTTCTCGGTGTTTCCATCGCCCAAGGTTTCGGACACCGTGGTTGAGCCCTACAACGCGACTCTGTCAGTCCATCAGTTAGTGGAGAATGCCGATGAATGCATGGTTTTGGATAACGAGGCATTGTACGATATCTGCTTCAGGACGCTGAAGCTCATCACCCCGACATGTAAGATCTCATGGCATTGGCTTGCCTGACCTTCTGCCCATTCATCTCCGTGAGAGCGGACCACCCAGTTTTTTGTTCCTTGAGATTTAGGCACTGGTTACTGACGATTCTTGATGTGTCTTGCAGTTGGTGACCTGAATCATTTGATCTCGGCAACAATGAGCGGTGTGACCTGCTGTCTGCGGTTCCCGGGTCAGCTCAATTCTGACCTCCGGAAGCTTGCCGTCAACCTCATCCCCTTTCCCCGCCTTCACTTTTTCATGGTTGGATTCGCACCTCTGACATCGAGAGGATCTCAACAATACAGAGCTCTAACTGTCCCTGAGCTCACCCAACAGATGTGGGATGCTAAGAACATGATGTGCGCTGCCGACCCCCGTCACGGAAGATATCTCACAGCTTCTGCTATGTTCAGAGGGAAAATGAGTACCAAGGAAGTGGATGAGCAAATGATCAATGTCCAAAATAAGAATTCCTCTTACTTTGTCGAATGGATTCCTAACAACGTTAAGTCTAGTGTCTGCGATATCCCCCCTACAGGATTGAAAATGTCTTCTACTTTTGTTGGAAACTCTACCTCCATTCAAGAAATGTTTAGGCGCGTTAGCGAGCAGTTTACTGCCATGTTTAGGAGAAAGGCTTTCTTACATTGGTACACTGGAGAAGGTATGGACGAAATGGAATTCACGGAGGCCGAGAGCAATATGAACGATCTTGTCTCAGAGTACCAGCAATACCAGGATGCTAGCGCCGAGGAAGAACATTACGAGGATGAAGATGAGGCTTAGAAATTTTGGCTTTATTTTGGAGGCTTCAATGTTTTAGATCTGTTGACAGGATTCTCTGTCTCTGTAGTCTGTATAATTATCTAAATCAGCACTGCAAACTCATGTCTTTCCATTTTCAATAAATAAAGTTGAACCGATACCTTTCCTGCTAAGCTGCCCGTTTCGGCGTAAAATACCCGCTCAGAGTGTTCGGATCAGTCGAGGAGCGACCGTTACATAACACTGCACTGTATTATGGCCGTGAACCAATTCTTAGAATCGGAACTTCTAGAACCTGTTCCTGGTACGATGACTGAGCGTAATGCCATTGGTTAATGGAGATTAGTTACTCCGAGATGTTTTGAATACTGACGTTGCCAGTTTGAATTTCGGGTTTGTGCAACCACAATTTGAAAGCGGGACTTCTATTCATGGATGACTCTGTAACTCTTAATTCAATGTATATAGCATGTATATGTATACCTGTGTCTGTTACGGAACAGTCACAGAGAGCACTGGAGTAAGCGCAGATTGTTGAGTACAAAATTGGCATCTTCCGGAAAACAGCAGGCCACATGTTATCTAAGTTTCTGCATGAGAAACAAGATAATTGACGATTAGAAGTCACATTCTCACAGAGTCCCTGGGTAAGATTGGTAAGTGCGGGCCAGCTCAGGAAACTGTAAATGTGACCCCCACACCGGGGCAAACATTCTCTGGTAACTCGCGACACTCAAACCTCTTGACCTACAGCCTCGTGTAAAGTTTAGTATATCAAGGTCTTTTGATACTTGTGATCTGGTGGAACAGGCCTTCCGCTACTGAAATAACCCGCACTTGTACAATGAGGGAAACTAATCCCGGGAGTCGTAAATGCCTGTGTATCCATGGATTTTCCTTTAAGCACCTTCGAATCTCGGTCCTCCCGTCTTTGGTGTTGGTAGATGCCCTCCTTTCCCCTGGCCCATACAAATGCACAGCTATCACCTGCTTGAATGCAGGCTAACTTCAAGAGCAGGCTATTCGCTCTCCTCTTAAGCTAGATCATGCAGAATTTTACATTTGTAGAGAAATTTTAGCCAGCAGGTCCTAAATTGCAGCAGAATGTCGTCCTCTAAAACCAGCAAGCATGCAGCAGCTCTTAAATGCATCCTTGCAAGCAGGCTGATCAGGTAGTTGCTAATGCTCCTCTCGGTAATGATTCACATGAAACAACATCTTCTTGCATAGTTAGAGCGTAAGTACATGGGCCGCAGCTTGAGCAGAAGAGGACTACAAAGCCGAAACCTCGGATGATGTACTTGGATAATGTAGCAATGCACACAATCAAGCGTCAGTAGCAGAAGCATCTCTATAGCAGAATAAACGTCAGGAATTTGCCATTGTGGGGAATCAATTGGTGGCTAAAACCTACTCCCAAAGTTTCTTCAAGAGAGATGCAGTGATCATCTATTTCCGCCATGAATCTGCAGCTCTGCAGGTGACAGGATCCTCCCTCAGCATATCAAATTCGGGCTTACTCGAACTCCGGTCAATTGCCTTCTCTTTTGAGATATCTTGATGAGCTCTCAGAAGGCACACAGCCTTCTAAAACTCAACAAGTTCCAAGTACTACTCATCTTCCTCTATCAACCCGTGATTATTTTACATCAGACGATACAAAACCGCACACGAGTAAATCTTTAGAAACTGCCTTGGCCTCTAGCATCAGCACTAGCGGTTAACAATACTCAGGCACGCCAATAATCGTTGCAGACACTCTTCAAGTTCAGGAAAGGCTTGCAATATTAACGCATAGTAACGACGAGAGCACGTCCCTGGGGCAGCTCATTTGATCTATACCACGGAATGGAGCGTACTACCACATACTCTCGCTTCCTTGATATGCACAGTAGGATGTTGACCTACTACAATTAGACCACTCTGTCGAATGAGAGCAAGCTTAGGTACGGGACGTCGTTGTCCGCACTTTCTCTGCTCCCGTGCGAGAGAGGAGACGATCCAGAAACTCTTCAGAACATATGGAGAAGGACAAAGTCAGGGTACAGCTCGGCATTCATATTGAATTGCTACCAAGCTGGATTAAAGATGTCAACCTAGACGATGTCTGTAGTCTCAACGTGGTCCGTACTCGTTAGCAGTCAATGACCCTAATCTGCTGTAAGTACGCTGGATTTCGGTGTTTGACATCCTAGACAAATCATGGCCACGCTAAGGGAAGTGTTGCATCGCCTTGGTCCTAGGCGACCTAATTAAACTTGGCGATTTCCTCTGTTGCCATCGTCTTGCTTCCATTGCTGCAGGGGACGTAACAGGCGAGGTTTCTAGTTTACAAAGTCTTGTCTCAGTTTATCATAGAAACTTTTGAGAGGAGGCGCTGTCTCAAAAGCTCCTGAAAATCAATGAAGTGCCTTGATTCAACTAATAAATGGATTTCTTTCGCAGAACTTATCTGGTTCATTCTGCCTCGTATTCTACCTAATGTATAAACGCAGTTTCTTGTCCTCTGCTTAGAATGCTATTCCAACACCATCTAAGTGACGGATAAGGGCGAATCATATTGGTCCACACTGTTTAGGTTGATAACGCAAGGGTTTTCCTCGATCTAGCACTCCATCCACCCTTGCTCATTATTTAAGGTTCAGGCTATCAAGTGAAGTCTTAAGCTGTCAAATTGAAGCTTAAGATTACCTGCCTTAAGTTTTGCTATCGGTGACGTTTCTGATGAGGATTGACTGGGCTCTCGACATCCATGAAGCAGCTACCGAGCAGACTACAACTTGCCTTTCCTTCGACAAAGTGGAAAACATTTGCAGCTCTGATACGAAAATATCTTACGTAAACAACTGAGGTCGACTTTCATTGAGTTACTAGGAGCACGACTTCCCCGTCAGTGACCGCCTTATACACGAACTACCTTACTTTGGACAATCGAAACATATAACTACCAGCGGCCGGGTAGACACCAGCTGAGCTCCGATGGGAGGGCCTGGTAACTCTTGTTATCTATTGGTTATTGTTAATTATTTTGTCCACCACAAGTCTGATTCCAGAAAGAAGATAATAAGGTTCTAGAAACGGAGAATAAGATGAGTACAAGGAAAAGATCGTCCTCCTCAACACTATGATTTACTGAGGATGCTTCTAAGACTTGGAAGAGATACAGATGCTCAGTTCATCTCCAACGAAATCAACATCAATGTGAACCCGCTGTCCTTGAGACAGTCGTAGCAGACTAACAGGCAGATACCGTGACTGGAGATGAAATCACCATCGGCATTTGAGGAAAGCTCTGTAAGGGATCTGAAAAGAGAGGTATACTCATAGTATCATATCTATTTAGGCCTCCCACGATCATCGATTGTTTCACTTTACAAGCGGAGAGCAGTTGGTGTAAATCAAAATGGAGCATTACATTCCAACATCACACATTTTCACATGGATCTTTTGACTGTGCTAGTGTCATGGATGTTGCTGATTATGAGGGAGATTTGTGACCATACAAGAGATTTGTTGGATTCTTACTTGCTGTTATTTGCCCTCTTTTTGTAGGGTGGTGGTTCTCCAGGCTTGTACGCGCCGATGGTGCTTTTGGGCGACAGTTCAGGTAAAGTACGATGACTTTTTGTTCCTTTCATGATTTTCACTCCTTTCAAACTCTGGGCCTGCAAATGATTCTCTATGATCAGAAATTTTGAGGCACTCATTGCAACAGTATTCTCTTCTCTTTAACGTTCACATTTGACCTTGTCAGTGCTGCTAAAATATACAGTGACCCGTGAACAGAGGTTATGCGAACTTCTCGGAACTCATGTTCCAATGTGTGAGATCCAACCCCTCTCTTGTCTGCAAATTCCTGTTAATGGAGTTGCAGATTGTTCATAGTAATTCTTGTATGGTGGAGGATAGAGATTTCCAACCTTTGGTGTGTGCAAGCGGGGCGGGAGGGGACGCTGCACAGAAGGAGCATGAGACACAGGTAGCTTTGGGGAGAGCACGGATTGATTGTAACTATTTCTTATAGGGGGTAGTGCAGGAGCAAATTCCACTCCCGTTTCATCGGAGTTTCTTTCAGTATTCCCCGCGCGAACGGACACTGCAGATCCCACAGATGTCAATGTCGCAGGGCTCTGCACATCTCCAACGTGCGATGCTGGGGTATAGGCCCCGTCATTTACCATGGTGTCTTTATCATCCTGTGAGCCAAGTCAAATAAGGTTCTTAGCATATCTTTCCCTTACGCTTCCCTGTTAGTGCACATCTTCCCTTGGTGATCATGATTCCGGAGTATCGTGGCATGGACCGCCTTGGAACCGTAAGGGATTTCATGTTCTGATTCTGCCAGGTCATCTGATGACATTCAAACTTTGTCTGGCTGAGAACGGTTCCTACTTCACTTTTATGAGCTGAGGTATTTGGGTTATAGGATGCTAGTGCTCAGAAATGCCTGTCCTTCTCATGGTAAGGTCCAGGACTTTGCAATGTAAACAAATTTTAGGACGTTGAGCTATGATTTTTTTAGCTAAAAATCAAAGCCTGGAACATCAACTTTTTAAGTTCCTTCTCGTAGCAGGAGAAGGGATTCGGCCGAGCTCAGGCACAACCATATGGGGAATCATGCAATCGACTCAATATTTAGGCGCTCATCCAGTCAGTACCTTATCCTCCGGGACCCCCGCTCCTTCCTCACATGTCCCCCCGCTGACAGATGAAACTAGGACCCTGGCTCAGAGGTCGAGCCATATCTTGACCCTAGATATCTGAGAAGTTGATGTTTTTGTTACTTATAGGACCAGGTAGACTAGATGGCCTCTGCAATGTCGTAGCTTGTTTTTACCTCTTTCAATTTGCCGTTGCCATTAAGTACCGGCAGTTGTGACAAGCTGCCAATAGATTGAGGGGTACTATTTGTACTTATATTGGTCATACAACTGTTCTTCTCAGTGGCGGATGGTCTCAGGAAATCGCTCCCTCTCTGCTTGTTGGACCCCAAATCCTGGGCAGTCAATCTGCGAATCATTTGATTATTCGGATTCGAAGATCTTGTGAAAGATTGCTAACGACAAGACTTGATTTATATAAAGTTTGGCCCGAATCGAGAGTAATTGGGGTGCTCTATTTCAAAGGCATAAAGGAAGCACCTGGGCGATGACCGTGTTGAGGGTCTAAGACTGTTACTCCGATTAGCATTCAGGAATGCTTGCTGCAGCTTATCCTTCTCCCGAAGTTCTTTGAAGTAGTTATGCCTTAACGCCTGCCTGGCTGAAAGCCTGGTCAACACAACCGCAAATATAAGCAGTTTTCATATTAAACCCACTCAACAAGTAGCGAAGGCAACTCAGCTGCTCCATCCCTCTACCACTGTTCTGTTGTTGTTTCCATTCTCGAAGTTATATTGTTCGCACAAGCTCCAGTGTCTTTAAACCTTGTGCAGCAGCGAATGCTTTGTCCTCCCGTTCTCACAGTGCTTGAAGACCTTTGTTATCCTTCCCGGGTATTTTCCGCCGAGGATAACAAAGATCTTTCCGCAAGGGTGACTGGGTAAAGGTATTGATCCGATCTTATTGTGAATGCTTTTCTTTCGACCTAACCTCAGCAAGGCAACCTACCGTTACCAACGTATGCAGAAGTTTATCTTTGATATTTCCGACATGAGCTTCCTATATTGGTTCCATTGATACTAGAATCTTGAAGAGGGGTGTTCCCTTTTGCCGTATTTATTATATAGCAAAGCACTGTACTGTACATGGAGTTGAATTACCAACTTAGCCTGAATCTACAGGAAGGTGAAAATGCTTTGAAGATTAATCACCTGTCATCAGGGTTGTAAGCAAGCAATTTATTGAGGAGTTCCACGCAAGAAGGTGATGCATGTGGAATGAGCCTAGCGATCCCTGTGCCATCCTGCTGGGGAAATTTAAAGTCTGCATGTTGTGACCTTCTGCATTCGCAAACTGTTTTGTTAGGTAACTAGTGCAGTGCTGCTGTATGTAAACTCACCGACCTCAATTCCTTGTGGAATAATTGACTGATCTCAGCTGGAATATAAGTAAACTGCTACTCAGGAATTTCAACTTCAATCGCCTTGAATGAGAGTGCAACTTCATCTATAGACATTGGTGATTGCCTCTTCATTTTCTCGAGGAGCTGAGCCGGTGGTGTTCCCAAAATCTTGTGTATCTTCTGTACCTGATCCAGTTCGTTATTTCCTGAAAGCCATGAAGAATTGCGTATCTTAGTTCGGTTCTTGTAGGGACGACAGCACAGAAAGAGATCACACGAGTTTGATTCCTTCACGCTCTTTGAATAAAATGTAGTTTGTCCTTGAACTGCTTGTTATCCTTTACTTATGAACTGTCTGGAGTTCATAGAAGACGGATATATTGTTCCTGAGTGTCACAGGAAACCTGCTGGTAACCGTGAATGAGTGGCTCACTCACTACCCTAATTATTATCATCATGACCTATCCGTCAGACGAATGCTTGAACTGATCCATGGAACCATGGATTTATTGCCAATATTTGATTCTCCGTTTTACATGCCTCTACTAAACTTCTAACGGCTCCAACACGTTTATTTTGAAACAGATAATTCTCAGTTTCAGCAGGAAGTAGAATACGAGGCAACACTCTTGAATTCTGGGAGTCTCAAGGATGAAGAGGTAAAGGGTTACCTGGAAAGAGCGGGAAAAGGCTAATAATTTCAAAAAACACGCAGCCTACGCCCCACATATCCATCTTGTAGTTGTAGTAGCCATCTGTGAGTAGACATTCGGGTGCTCGGTACCTTCAATTCCAAACTCCTATCAGAGAGAAATTGCTTAAACAAGTGACAAAGACAGCGTTCGACCTCCAGAGCACTAATTCTCTCCACATGACTTGAAAGTCAACAATCTTGCTTGCAAAGGCAGTGCTGTTGCTTACCATCTTGTGGAAATATACTCGGTGTAAGGCTGCTTGGAGTAAACTCCTCGACAACTCCCGAAGTCTGCTAGCTGTTCAGGTACACATAGAGTGACAATTTCATGCAGGCACTTTCGAGGGTGAGAGACGCACCTTCGCTATCAATTATCTTGGTGGACGTTACAATATTGAGAAATGAAATTTACTTGTACTTGCGGTTGTATAGTTTGATGTGGAACATATTACAAGGCGTTATGTAGATTTAAACCGGTTGTTTCTGCCCAGTTTCAGTCAACTAGGTGTCATGCAATATCTAGCTGGTGGTGATCCCTTTCTTACCTTCAAGGTGTCCTCCATGATCAAGATGTTCTCCGGTTTTATGTCTCGATGGAAAATCCCGTTTCGATGCATATGATCCATTGCTGTTGAGCCAATCAACAGAAATGTTGGGGTACAGAACTATGGTTGGACCAATGCTAATCTTTTGTAAGGCTATACACACGACCACAAAGAGACGGGAAGCTAGCCTAGACGGCATCACCAAATGCACTCGAAGGAGCATAAGCCTTGACAAGAGCACACTCGGCGCTGATCACAATTAGAGAGGACTTGACAATCGCGCCTGCCCATGCACTTATTCATCGAGTGGACACGTCCAATTGATACCTTTCATCAGTTGATACATGAAAGTCTTGATTCGATCCTCTGCCACATAGTTGCGTCGTCCACGGATGAGCTCGTAGATGTTCATATCCATCAACTCGAAAACTAGTGCTAACCTCCCCGTGGGCTGGTCGCTGCCATAGCAAATTCGTAAATGCTAAGAAAGTGGACTCTTCTCGTGCTGATGTCAAGAATGTCAGTGAATGTAGAAATCATCATAGATCATTATCTAGTCGTAGTGACATCAACTGACATCTTTTAGCTGTATGATAACGAAAGCAAGAGAAGGTAAGACCTACTAGAGGACTTCGAGAAGTTTGATGACGTTTGCATGTGGAGAAAGTCTTTGCAGAGCTTGGATCTCGCGCAGGCTGGTAACCTAAACCCATCGCAACAATCCCAGCTTTCAATGAGTGTGTGCACGTCTTCCCATTGAAGAGTATGTCATTTAGGTCCCTGACACATGCACGAGCTTTATCCAAATGGTACGTACTTAAAGGAATTTAAGCTTTGAAGCTCCTTCAAATTATATGTGCGACACCAATCGGATTCCATGATACACAGCAAGATGGAAGACGAAGTAACCTGCTCGATGCTGTCGAAGTTGTTCTTCATGCATTTGATGGCTACATACTTGCTGGTTCTGATACATTGGGCTTTCAGCACCTCCGAGAAGGTGCCTTCCCCTTTCTTGGCTAACATGCGGTACTCTGCCAAGCCAAACTACTTGATGAGACTTAGAAGGTAAGGGTGGTGAGCAACGAGTCGGCATGAACCATTTCAGCTAGGTGACAGCTAGTGGATTATATTTCTGATGTAATATCGAAATTGTAGATGTTCTCAAAAGTCCAACGGACTTCCCCTCCGATTCCAGGATCCCCTGGAGCATGGCATTGTTCCCTTTCCGCGCTTCCCCCCCCCCCCCCCGCCGCCGCCCCGGAATAATGAAAAGACTGACCTCTTGTCATCTTCCAACCCGTTGGACGCATTCATTCCTAAGTAATCCCAAAGGAAACTCCAGGGCGGCCTGTTATAGACCTGTCGTTTCTCTCTGCTGACCAGCTGAGACTTTGGAGTTTCTCACCAGACTTCTTCAAGGGGATGAGGACAAACGTTCACAATTTGGAAGCTTTCTGTCGCAGATTTAGACCGGGTGTGCTGATGTGTATGTCCATTTTCTCTTCGCAGCTAGTCTGTGCTTTTGACCTTGTTTTCTCATTTTCTATGATTGTAGGTGGTTGTAATCAGGAGCCCTTACCTGAGCCAAAGGAGAGAATGAGCAACATGTCTGCGAAAAGGATAGTTCAAGAATAATCTATGGAGCTAATTCTGGCTGAGCCAAGGAGGCTCTTGACCCGGTCTTTGACAATGAACTCATTAGGTGACTGTTTCTCGCGACCCTAACCATCCTGCGCCCATCTTAGCGACCCTGCCAAATGCTGAGTGCTTGTGAATGAAGTACCAATTGTCATCTTTGAATTCAGTACCACCCAAAAGACCATCAGATTGGTTGAAAATACTTCTGTGGCAATTCAGCAAAAAGGTATGGAGGCAGTTTACTTTGACGACAAAGGGGAGGAAGATCCTTGGAAGGGTCCATCCCTGCCAACCTCTTGCTGCATGGTGCTGCCTCTCGAGGCAATTTGCAGTCAGCGAAAGGCGAAAGATACTTCGCTGTTCCCAGAAGATCATGATAGTTGCTCCACCCATTTTTGCAACACTTAAGAACTGGAATTGGGTAGTTCATTTATTAGTTGCCAGCTGAGACGCAGCAGCCCTTGGCAAATCCTTTCCAACCTCTAACTCGAAACCCTGTGCAAGAAGGTGCGAACAACCATTCTTACACATTCTGTATCTTTGTCGCATACGTTACATTTCTGAGTGGCAGTGGACACAGGATCCGTTATGGTAGAAGTTTTATTCATGGCAAGTAACTTGAGGTCTTGCAGTCTGCCTTCTGCCACATAGCTCAAGAGGAAGATATTAAGGATGTGGACACACCTCCCTGTATACAATACACGTCTTAAGATGTTTCTAACGACCATGCCAAACTGCAGATCCAAAAACTTAACATGAAATAGGGAAGATGGGGGGATTGAGATTTACTGTGCATCGTAGTTCAATCTGCTGCGTAGACAATGCCCCGAGAAGATGGGCTGCTCCGGTAGTGCAAGGGTTATAATGGACATGGCGTTGACAATGTAAAACCTCACATCCCCTTGCTATCTTTCGCATCCTCACCAAACTCCTCTCACGCCAGCCGTGCTCTGTTCCTGATCCTGAACTTCGTCAATCCACATAACTCCTGTTCTTGTTTACTCTCTCAACCGGTGTAGGATACTCTGCTGCCTGAAACTTGGCATTATTTCTGTACACGAATGTTTTCACGTTAATACTGCTGCAAATTCTGTTCAATTTTCCACGCAGAACTGTCCCCAATTCTTTCAGTCGAGCTGATCAATTAATCCCTTCGTCCACTTGTCAAGTTCACGGGCATATGCGGAAGCTATTTGCCTCCATTCTCCCTATTCTTCGATCTCCGTTAGTTCAGTTCATAGAACAGGAAAATATGACATGGCCTTTACCTTCAGGCTTATTTAGGTGAGATAGGAACGATTACTTCGCGGGCATATTTCGATTGAATCATCTGGCCGAAGCCTTACATCTCTTTACACGTGCCTGCCGAGCCTGCTTAAACTTTGGCCAAAGAGTCTTCCAGAACCCGAGGATTGTCAGGTCCAGCTATTCGTCCAATTAGAGTCTATTCTTCCTACTTACTCCGAGTTGTCATATGCTAGAAAAAGCATATGTCATAGCATATGCTTTTAGTGACCTCGCACACTAGAAATGTTTACGTTGCGTCCGATGTGATTGCAGTTATTGGTCACCTATGCAGACCTTCAACTGAAAAAGTATATCTTCACTTAGTTCACTTCACTTCGCCGCCGAAGAGCAAAAGGAAATCCAAGAGATGCTAACAGAATAACCTTTGCAGCAGGAGAAATAACTCCGTTTCTTATCTCTGGGGGTGGACCGCAGTAGTGACCCGGAGAACAGAGGTCGACGATAACACCCTAGTATTGTATTCCTTCCTTGCGCTCAAGGGAAACGATTTCACCAGGGACTACCGTTACACGCTTTGTGCAGGAAAATTTTCGAGCAGCCGCAGAAACGGCGAATTAAGCCGGGTAACACCACAAAACGATTGCCAGTAAACGAGTTTGAAACAAAAAAGGGGAGCAGTAGTAAGACCCGAACAGCAGCAAGCGGTTGGCGAGATGAGATCGGTCGAGAAAAAGAATCCAGGAGACGCGAGAGACATATGAGGCTGGAGCTTTAGGGAGTGCAGGGGATGAAGGACTTCGAGAGAGAGAAGGCTGGAGACGGCGGTTGACCGTTGGGGACGGAAATGTGGCGTGAAATGGACACTGGAAAGATCGGAGCTCGGAAAGAAGCCAGCGAAGGGAAACCCCAAGAAGGCGACTCGCATAGAAAACAAGCGAAGGGAAACCCCATCAAGCCGTACAAGGATAAAACCTAGGCAGTAAAGCGAAGGGAAACGAGCGGAAAGGAAGGGAAAGGATTGCAGAACGGGCCGGGCTCGGTTTCACGGGCTGGGGGAATGAGAAGATGCGGCTGACGGAGGAGTTAAGCCTCGAGGACCCATGACCCGTTCTGGGTCTTCCTCCCGCTCCTGGTTAGGAGCCCGAGAGCAATTCGATGGAATTTGCAATGCGGTGGAAACATGGGTGGTTTACCAATGCCAGATGTCGAGGATGACTTGGTGATGCCCAGCTAGGATGATTGGTTAGGTAAAAGGGTTTCAAGTGGAGTTTGTCACACACCTTTTAGGCGTTGCCTTTTGCCTTTCCTGAGGATGTTTTAAGTGTGAATGACCCTCCGTTACTAAGAGATTCGCATGTGACATTTGGTATTATTTTCTCTAGTATTGTTCGTCTAGTATTGTTCTTCGACAACCTTACCTCATCTGCACATTTTCCTCTTCCTTGTCCTTCCTATCACATCTAAAAACCTTGGATTAGGATATCAGAAAAGACTCCTTGGGAGTCTTTGGTGATATTATTGGACCAATGACATTTGAATGTGTGAGAGTGGATTTTGCATATAGACATATTGGATTAGGATATCACCAAAGTCTCCCAAGGAGTTTTTGGTGATATTATTGGACCAATGACATTTGAGTGTGTGAGAGTGGATTTAGCATGTAGACAGACTGCTCTGCTGATCTTGTGGGGAGGGGTTGGCTTGCTATCTATGGAGGAAACTACATCTATAGCATTTTTTAGTAGTTGTGCTCTCTTGGTACCCTTACTTTCCTTTCATATTGTGGTTGTTGATAGGACAATTTTGGAGACCTATGTGATAGAGGTGGAAGGGGGATCCATTTCTCTCTAGATGTACTAGAGATAGTCTATCCCCACCGGCACAAGAGTACTTTCTATATTTTGTTTCATTATCGTCAGATTGGACTAAAGGTTTACTGTTTTCCTTGATGGAGCGACAAAGTGAACATATGTTACATTCTCTCTTAGTTGACTCATCCATTCCTCGAGCGACTAGAGCACGCTTCGCTCTTGCTCTGGCAAGGATGTAGGCTCTTGGATCCTACCACGATCGTGCACTAGGGCATTTCGATTCGCACCAGCCACTTTCTCTACAGCGATGAAGTTTCGCTTAGGTTTCGTCCACCCATTTGCATCTTCATTTCTCACTTGTGAGTGTGGTTCTACACTAGATGCAACAACAGTCCATATGACATGATGTCCTTTTGGAGGACAGAGGATAGCTACCCATGATGCTATTAGGGACATAATGTTTGCTATGGCACGAGAGAGTGGATACTTGGCTTGCACGAGAGCGTTCATGTGCTTTGTAGACGACACATGTCAAGGAAGATTTATACTTGGTCCTAGATGATAACGTGACAGTAGTGGAGGTCGTGGTTATGGACCTTGTGTGGGATATAGCTTTGGAGAGAGTGATTACCCATCCCCTGGATGGGCAGCAAGTTTAGCAGCAAGTCGCAAGGTCCCCAAGTATAGGGGCATGCAACGAGGTCCCTTCTTTGTTCCTCTAGCCTTGGAATTATATAGAGCGATGGACAACATATTTGTCAATGAATGCATGAAAGCTTATCATGTTAGGCACAAGGGCTCTCACTCTCATACTTTGTGTAATATATTTTATACAATGTGGGTCTATTATTCTACATAGTGCAATGGATGGTATAATCCATACGAGAAGAATCACATTGTATGATGCTTCTTCAAATGCTCCCATTATTTGTAAACGATACTATTGGCATTACTCGAATGCTCCCATTATTTGTAAACGATACTATTGGCATTACTCGAATGCTCCAATTAGTTGTAAACGGTACATTTATTTGATTTGCATACGTAGGATGTTTTAGTTGCGGGTAGAGCAAATTTCTCATATAGACTCTATCGGGGTTTAATCTATTTTACCATGTTTATCCCCCGGGGAAATTTCTCTTAGATTTTCTTATAGACTCTATTGGGGTTTAAGCATTATTTTATTATTTTTGTCTCCCCATTGTACGGGCTTCATGTGATCTTCCCATGCTTCATTTTTCTCACAGTGTCGCCCTTGTACTCCAATCGCTACTTACCGAGATTTAATAAATTTTGAAGCGTGTGAAGGGCGTGATTCGAGTCCCCATTGTACGGGCTTCATGTGATCTTCCCATGCTTCATTTTTTTCACAGTGTCGCCCTTGTACTTCAATCGCTACTTACCGAGATTTAATAAATTTTGAAGCGTGTGAAGGGCGTGATCGAGTGTGACGATTTTCTCAGGGTATTCACTGGAGCGATGAAACCGTACGCTTGCGGGAACATTTTCTAATTTGACCGCATCTTACAACAACGCGTGTGATTGAGCTCTCTTACTGCCCCAATGGTGGAGTTCAGATGTTTTTCCAGTGGATTAGGAGAGTAATTCCGGGTTCTCACCACAGGCGAGATTTACATCCATACAATCGTCGCCTTGTGTGCTGACCGCATGATTAATTTCAATGTTGCACAGAACCACATGTAACAGCAGGCTTTCAGGGCCACATACAGGACCCATTGGGGCAAGGAGGTTTGGCAATCTTGGCAAAGACGTGCTTGATTGAGAACTGCCATTTGGGTTTGGGACACTTTCGTCACTCTGCCTATGACATTTGCAAGTTGAGACTGGATGATTGATCGACACTGTGATCTTTAATTTGAGTTTCACTTCCTAACGCTTAGATTTTATATTACTCAAACTTCATCTTCTCCAGTGCCAGTGTGCATTCGGCAGTACCAAATTTGCACCAGTTTAATGGCCTACGATTGTCACTAAAGTAAAACTCAAACGCCACCGTCGTCATGACATTCTTGAGGTGTTGTGTGAACTAGTAGCATTGTCTATGTCTTCAACGTAGACTCTGAGATCGAGAGTCAAAGGTACCCATGTCGGGATGAAAGCTCTAATTTGAGCAGCTCACGTTACCAAGGAATCTCTTGGCCATCCCATGCAAAGAACTTGCCGTTGTCATTGAGATTAGATTTGTCTATAATTCCAAGAAGTCTTTCCACAGAGTACTCTGCTGTAAAAAGCTTCCCTTTGGGGACGTTCCTCTGGAAGGGTTTCGATAGATCTGTATCAACAGTCCCCGGGTGTAACAGAATGCACACGATGGAAGCCTTTTGTCGAGCTGATTCCACTGAGGCTGTCTTGGTCACTGCACAGGTGAAAGAAAAGTCACACTCCGTTGGATAGGAAATGGTGACTATGACACTTCCTCCACGGACGCGTCCAGACAGCATCCATCTTGATACTAACTTCAGACGAGATCGACTATACACTCAAACTGTTTAAGAGGACCTTAAACTACAGAAAATACATGATGTTAACTTCCGAGACTGAGCAACACAGGACTGAATCAGGATATCCAAAGAACAGTTTGCAGTGCCTCCAAGAATCGAGAAAGAACGAGCCTATACTACAAATGTGTACTGGAGCTTACACTGATTGAGAGCAGATTTAGAAGCACGGTATGAGTACCATCCTCCAATTTCATTATCTCCAATCGAGCCTACCCTTGCACTCAAATTGGCGACAACAGCCACAGCTGGGGCCTTGCTACTGTCCTTTCCTCTCCCAGATCTTAGCAGTGGCCACATGTGCTAAACTTCCACAGATCCGATAGAGTAAGTAAGCTTCAAACACGTCTGTTGAGAAGAGTAATCATCCACGTTATCAATACAGGAACTCTAAGAGCTAATGAACCCCAACACAACAGCCATTCTGGCACTGTGTATCGAAGAAGTGATGGAGCCGACTACATAATCACATTACCTTTGTCACGAGAATAGGACCTGCCGCATTTACTTGGTAAGTGAGGAGCATAGACTGGAGGTTGAGGCGGCTAAGAGATGTTTCTGCAGGCGGGCACAAGACAAGTATGTATTAGTTGCCTAACGGATACGGATTTACTGAAGAGAGTATCGTCGGACAACTTTTGGGGCTTACAGAGAGGAGACCCAGCGGCATATACCAGGCTGTACAACGTCAGTTATATGAAGAATTCCAGCTGTGTTCACCAGAAGATCCAGCCGACCATGCGAGCTTCCTACGGCCTTTGCTGCAGCCTAATTCACATATCTCCACTACACTTTGATTACTCAGATCAAACTATCTTCTCCTTATCCCCAACTCCTTATGCACTGAAAATGGGGGAGCAGACCTCCCATGCTAGATACGGAATATAAAGTGAGATGCCAAATGCAAAATTTGTGAAACATACTTCGATGGAACTTTCGATTGTTACATCAAGCGGTAATACCGAAAGACGAGTAGGAAATTGCTCCCTGAGAACTTTCAGATTCTCTGCATTGTCTGGATTGCGGCATGTAGCAATAACCTTGCTCTCGGTGCTTCTATTCAGTAATTGCCTGACCTGTCCATCACCTCAGTTCACTTCAGTCCTCCTTTCCTTCAACGGTAAACCCCTTACGCACATGCTTACAGAAATGTTCTACAAATGACGTATAATAGCATAAAAGATAACATGAGACGCGAACGCAATTGAGCTAGTAGGGGCAAAAAGTTACGGTACAGAGTGGAATTTCGAACTATTAGAGTTGCTCTATTTAACGTTTATCGTCATGACCGTAATATAATCTCCAGTTGAATCTCCAGAAGAAGACGGATATCGCGTAACGCTTTGACGGCGGAGGCCTCAATCACAGACTCGATCGCGACAAATTGGCAATCAACCAAAGCTCCCAAGCCTCAAGTCACAATTCATCAGCCTATTTCAACGTAATACGAATCTCTAAGAAATCAGTTCTTCTTCCGTTCAATTCAGAAGAATGATATGTTCAATCTAAAGCATAAATGAATAGCAACGAAGTTTCATTTAGAAAATTACAAACTCAAGTCCGAGACCGCGAGACGCGCCCTGCACCAAAGAAACTGCTTCAGAAGCCTTCTCTGCTTCTCCATGAACTGAAGCCCGGTACTGGCCACGCCAGGTCCCAGATTGCTCCTTTCCATTATCTGTCCAGCTCGCAGAAAGTCCACCAACACATCTACTCCTGCGAAAAGACGTCAGCGCACCCCTAACTCGACAAAACTGCAAAGACAGGGCAGAAGAAGCCATGGCCAGAACTCGAATGTTCCTCTCCTCTCGTCTCTCAGCACGTATCTATTTTCGACCAGTGCATAGACCGAGGAAAGGGCAGGGCTTAGAACCGAGGAACTTCTCCAGTACTGTACGTTCTCTGTTCATCGGGTTGCACCTCCAGATATGCTAACCTAGTGCGAATTAATACCCTCGGGTTTCCGTCGCTCATAAACGACATATCAAGGCGAACAGGATTTGCAGGTAAGTTCAGATTGCGCAAAGGCTGCTACGTCGATCCTCAACCTAAAGCACAGGCTCAGGGTAGTGCCACGAGTGTATTTTATGGACAGCAAGTACGATCTGGAAAGCCAAGTCAAGACCACAAATGCCAGTTACGCGGCCAGTTTTGCACAACTTTTGGATCAATAGACAGGACACCTGCAAAGAAATGGAGGAATTGATAGACAAGAAGTAGACGGAACACATCAGTCTGTACGAGACATACATGGTAGAGAAGAAACAAGGTAGAGAAGCAACAAGATCTTCATGTCTTGCATTCAACCACCAAGCTTGGTTCTTAAAATGATCTTTCATTTGGAGGTTATTGTGGATCTTCTTACTGCTTATCCATGAAGAATTAAAAGCGAATATTTTGGGTGTTCAAAAATGGCTTTTGCTTATCCTTGAGGTGGTTTTAGATAGACATAGGGTTATTATGTGTTCTGTTTATGTTTATATATGGTAGTTTAAATAAGAAATAATCAGTTTATATATTAGGGAGTTAAGTTTCGGTTTAGACATTTGTAGTGCAAGGTATAAGTTAAGTCCAAGGTGTGAATTAAGTCTGAGTTATATATTTCTGAGATCAATTTTGGTTATATATTCTCCATGGTTAATGAGTTGAGTCTAGGTTAGATATGTCCACGATGAGTTGAGTTCTGTTCATATATTCCTCTTGCAAAATATGAGTTAAGTCCAACTTTAATGGATATATCAGTCTTGAATTGATTTGTATTACCAATGCAACATATGAGTTAAGTCCCGATTGTATATTTCCATTATGAGTTCACCAAGTGTAGTGCAGTTTAGTTTATATATTTCAATTGCTCTATATATATGCTAGGTGCAAGAAATAGGTTAAGATCATATCTCATCATTTAGAATAGAGACCATAACCTATTCCCATGGTAGTATACATTCCTGTCCATGTACTCATTTCTATTCAGATTTAAGTTCATTATCATGCACCACTTGACAGCTCCTTTGAATAGATACACTATCGATTTGAGATCGTATATTGACTTTCTCACGGAGGAGTGGACTTCAGATCATCTCATAGATTATAGTGTGGACCCTTCCTAAGGTTTGGCACTTGCATTTTAGGACTTTCCATGCATGATTTGGAAGAGAATCTCCTTTGAAAGTATAGTTTTTGTGTTGATCGTGAGACCCCTTGTTAGGTACATAGATGTAGCATTAGAGAGCATTAGACTAGATTGTTCTCCACCTAAGTCTTCATCTCCAAAGGGCGGAGAGGACAAAGTATGCTCCTCTGATCCTCTCCTCTTATGTCATGAGGAGTTAGAGATTTGAGTAGCATGATACTTGTGTACATTTATATACTTCTTGTACATATTATTGGTGTACATTTATATATATGCATTTGTATGCTTTTTTGATTATTGAACTATTTGATAACATGAACATATGGATCAATGTAATAGAGATGTCAATTTTTGTCAGGACATATATTGTGTAGATCTTCTATACAGTGATACAAACTCCTTCACATCTTCTATTACTTCAGATTATGAGCCTTGCAAGTCTCTTGCCACACTCATATTTGCTATTCATATCTTCTACTACTCAAGATTATGAGTCTTGCAAGTCGCTTGCCACGTCCATATCTACCCATGTATCAAGAGAGTTTCATAATTGAAATCAAACTCAAATTTGAAAGGGTGTTTGAAACATTTTTAATGATAATAGAAAAGAGATATATTGGATTGCTAGCAAGAGAACAAAGTATAGTGTACAAGTGAGTCATTATGTCTCAAAGAAATAGTTGCATATTTCTAAAGTTTATTTTTCACCTTAGGACGTGCAGAAAAATGCTAACAACCCTAGTTAAACCAAAGCAAAACCACTACAAAACCCAAATTATTTTGGCAAAACAACACCCCAACAAACTCATAGCAATACCCTCATAAAACAGAGAAAGTACCTCTAAACCTTATAGCAAAACTTATTCAACCAAGCCAAATCCATAACAAACCTACAACAAAACCCTCTCAGCCAAGCAAATCTTTGCCAAACCTACCATGCAACCAAGGTGAAACTTGGCTGAAAGCCAAACACAAATGGTTCTACAGAGTGAAATAGTAATGGGTAACTTCTTGTCAATTCCAAGATTAAAGCAAATCACTATTCTTCAAAAACTTTGGACACATTTGTAAACCAAGGACAAGTTTGAGCACCGATGTGTAGATCCATAGACACTATTTCATACTCGTTCAAGTAAAGATATTAGAAACCATTACTATTTTGTACTTGTTCAAGTAAGTAGATATTGGAACCCATTAGATGTGACAATGAATAGATGGAAGCATGGCATTATCCTCTTGTATAAAATAAACAAATACCTGGTGAAGAGGTATTCCATCAAGTAGATCTCTAGAAAAATACCTAATGAATAAAGCAAAGGTGAAGCATCAACATACTCCACTCTTATGCAATTTGAACAACTCCAAACCACACTTGGTACTAGCCGCTTGATTGCACTATTCCACTATCACTATGTCACTTGCTCTACCCCAATTATCACTTGAACTAAGTGACCAATGAATAATACTTAAACTTCTCCTTTTCACTTCAAATATTATCACAAATTGCCTTTGCTTGAACTTGGAGCAATAGACTTGTGCATTGGAAATTTTGGATCATTGCTATAGCTTTCGACATGTATTCCATATGTAATAATATGAAGTTTAGCAATGAAGTTAGTTAGGGCTAACGAAGTAGCAAATAGGCCAAATTAGCCTAGAATATTCTAGACGTATCCAGAAAGCTTCATGGCTAGCTTAGCTTGCACCCCAAGTAGGTAGCTTCTAGAAGCTTCCAACTAGCTTAGCTTGCACGCTAAGTAAGCGACTTCTAGAAAAAAACTTCTTGAGAAGCTTCCCAATTAATTTGGCTTGCACTCCAAGAAAGTGGCTCAAGGAAGCTTCTCAAGAGCCTTGTATGCTCATATAAATACCAAAGCCAAAGCTCATGCTAGGCATTTGGAATTTCACACACTCAAGTGTCCCAATGTGATCTTCTGTTCTCCTATTTCTCTTCTAGATCTTGGTCTTTTTGTAATACCAATAGCTAGAAAGATGATCTAGAGATGAAATTTGGTTTGGTAATATCTGTAAGGGTTTTATACATGAGTGACTAAGTAGATAAGCTAGAGGTATCACCAAAAGAGTACTTTTACTAATAGGCTAGAAACCAAAACATGCTTGGAAAACTTTAAAATCAATAATTAGGCATATGATCTAGAGATAAAACTTGGGGTGATGACATCTGGAAGGATGTTACACATGATGGAGAATTTAGATTAGATAAAGGTCTCACCAAAAGAATACTTCTACTAATAGGACAGAAGCCAAAAATAGTCTAAAAACTTTAGTCATTTTTGGAGACCTAAACGGATGAATTAGGCCTCAAAAATGGAAATATTCTTTCCCTTCAAGAAAAAAAGCTTTCCTTCTTCCCCCCCTGATTCATCCCATTGAGAGCTTTCCAATGGTACCTTACCCATTTTGAGCTTCTTACAAGAAGATTCCCTAAAGATTCCCTTTGGTCAAAGCCATTGACCAACTAAATAGGACAAGGATTGACATGTCACCATCCAAGCAACTTATCCAAGGATGGAGCTTGCCGACAGGTCACCAATCCATGTATTTGATCCAAGGATGGAGCTTCCTTTGAGTGGATCCTCTTTGCTATATCATAAAAAGAAGGTGCTCCTTTGGGGCATTGGAGGATTGAGTGTGAAATTTGTGTTTTCTCTCTTGAAGATCTCTTGTACTCGGAATATTACACTTTTACATTGGTATTAGAGCAGGAATGAGATGGGTAGAATCTATAGACCACCAAATCATTGGGATTTTCATGTCCGGGTACTACCCAAGCATCATTTCACACCGTTCATCATCTCACGCTTTGGGCAAGATTTTCTAAATATAATCACATTGTTTGAGAAACCCTTGGTACTTCCGGTTGTAAGTTATGGAGAATGATGGACATGTTACATCTATGTGTTAATAAATTAGATAGATTGGGAGTGGTGTGATAGAGTAGTAACCATGGCGGCAATGTACAAGGTTATCATTGCTATGCAACAACAAATCAAGCACCTTACTTAATTGTTGGATGAACAAGATCATCAATGACAATAACACATAGAAAGAGTAACAATTTGAGAAGGAGAAGATTGAATCCGATTCCCAAAATCTAAGGTTTTCAAAGGCAAGAATCCCTCAAGTGCAATAGAGAATTTTTTGTATTACTATAAATGTTACTTTGAAGCTACAAATCTTCAAGATGAACAAAAATAAATTCTCTTGGCTTCTTGCCAATTGGATGGAGTAGCAAAGCTATGGTAGCAATTTAGGGTAGAGCAAGCTGAATGGCAAATTGTTACACCAATCTTGACATAGGCAAAATTCAAGAGTGCAACAATTGGTCAATTCTAAGCTATAAATATCACACAAGTTGCACAAGATAGGTTGGTAGAGTTTAAGTAGATTAGCTCTATAAGAAGTTACATCATGCAATTCTAGAACATTATCATGCAAATTCTAGATATATAGGAAGGTGAAGCTCAGGATCAATATGTGAGAGACTTGAAGTCACTAACCAAATTAGACGTAACTATGTAAGCGCCACAACACTTGGAGGAAGCCATGTGGTTGGCAAAACGCTTTAATTCCTTGGTTGCAACAACATGGTCTCAACCTCAACCTCCATAGAACCTATCAATACACTACACATAGTGTTGTGTTGTGGTTTTCATAGCCTGTAAAAAAGTGACTTATCATAGTTTATCTCCACATTAGTGGGGTAGATTGTATGTTAGATCCAACGGATGAGATGCTACCATGTGAGCAACCTATGTACATGTATGTGATTGGCCACATGGGTTACAATCTTATCATGTTTGAGCGCTTTGATGAATATAGATGATGGCAAGTAGAGAGATAGAGGGGTGTTTTAGTCAAGAAGTCTTGAGGAGGAGGAGGATGGTGGGAGTGAGAATTGTAGTAGTGCGCAGTGGTAGAACATCAAAGGAAACATTTGAGCATGAGATGTCCCATGCTCCCAATCTGCCACTCTTGAATCCTTTTTCATTAGGCTTCAGATTTTGTACCATGACAGCTTACGAGATTGGTTGGTGGCAAGTTTTGGGACGGTATTCATGGAGTCGGTGATGGGAAACCCAAATCCTATTGCCCTTTTGGTGCTTACTTATGAACATATCTAGGACTTGACAAAATATGTGCTTTTGTAGTTGGGGAATGCCTAAATTTTTACTCATAAGCTTCAAGGTGGAGTTGTGGGGTCCATTTAAGAAAAAGTAAAAAGACTAATGGACAAATATGCAAGAGATTGGGTCCCAAGAGTTTTTCAACCATCAAAGGAGTTTGGGGAGGCCATTCAAAGAGTAAAAACCACATTTGGAAAGAGGAGATGATAGGCTACAATCTGAACATAGAAATCACAAGATTTGAGCTGATTCTAGTAGAGATATTTTTGATTGAATCAAGGAGGGGGGGGGGGGGTAGAATTCGTACCCAAGAGCACAAAGTAGGAAATTGAGTGAGCTTCTTGAGACATTTTCACTATTTGTCAATGGGATTGGAGAGTAGACAAAGTGCTTTAGTACTGAGTGCAAGAAATTCAAGTTTTGAGTCAATCTCAAATCAGATTTGACTTATTGAAATTGAAGCTTTTGAGATGTAAGGTGTTGGAGAAGAGCTAATGATCAGGTTTGGAGTTTTGGTCACCCCCAAGTTGTGGTTTGAGTTACCTTATGAAAATTTCCAACATTGTTGGTGAGTAGAGTTTGCACCTTTGTGCAAATGTTTCATATGAATTCTTCAAATAGAGAAATCAGGGATTCAAGTATACTTGGGTCTGTAGAGCTCACAAGTTAGCCGAGCTCAAGAATTGATCCACATCTAGGGATTGGGGTTGGTAGGCTCTAAAACTTTGCAGTGTTGAAAAGAGCACAAAAAACTACTATGAAAATTTAGTTGGCCATGGACTCATAGAGAGTGAAATTTGATGCAACAAGTTTGACTAAAAAGATGTAATACTCTGAGGACAAGAGAAGAGAGAAAACACAGATTGCACACTCAAACATTTGATGCCCCAAGGGAGCACCTTCTCTTTATTATATAGACAAAGAGGATCTCCTCCAAGGAAGCTCCACCATAGGATTAGGGACACAGATAGGTGACATGTCAGCAAGCTCCACCCTTGGATTACTAACTTGGATGGGTGACCTGTCTGGTCTAGGTCCTATCTGGTTGGTCAAACGAGCTTTGACCGGAGTGAATCTTTTAGGGAATCTTCCTATAGGAATCTTCCTGTAGGAATAACATGAGTAAGGTACCGTTGGAAAGCTCTTGACAAGACAAACCAGGGGGGAGGGAAGGCCAGCCTATCCTCTGTTGGGGGGGGGGGGATTCGCACATTTTTGAGGCCTAATTCATCCGTTTAGGCCTCCGAAATTGCCTTCAAAGATTTCAAGCATATTTCGGTTCCTACTCTATTAGTAGAAGTCCCCTTTTCGTGATACCTCTTTCTGATCTGTTTAGTCCATCATGTGTAACATCCTTCCAGATGTTACCAAACCAATTCTCACCTTTAAATCATATGTCTAGCTATTGGTTCTAAGGTTCTCAAGTCTATTTCGGTTTCTGCCCTATTAGTAGAAGTACTCTTTTGGTGATACTTCTATCTGATCTATTTTGACCATCATGTATAACATCATTCTAGATGTTACCAAACCGAATTTCACATCTAGATCATATGGCTAACCCTTGGTATTACAGACCTCCCTCCTTTTAAGACGCAACGTCCTCGTTGTGCAATTGTTGCTCAAATGCTTGTACCAACACCGGTGCATGTGCCAAATTGGCAGCGGGTTCCCAGGTTGCTTCATAGAGGGGATAACCTTTCCATTGTACTAGATATTCCACCCGCGGATGGCAAGTACCACGCATGCGCTTTTGGAGAATCCGCTCCACTTCATATTCCTCTGTGCCATCAATGATTGTTGGACAAGGTCAAATGTCCTGTGTGGAAGTACCTTGGCCTGATTGGGGAGCATATCTGCGTAATAGGGAGACATGGAACACTGGATGGATCTTCATGTGTGGTGGTACCTCAAGGTGATAGGCCACAGCGCCGATGCGACGAAGAATCGAGAAAGGCCCAATAAAACGAGGTCTGAGCTTATGAGATCCAATTAATGTGAGGTTGGTTGTCGATAGCCACACTTGATCCCCAACATTGAACTCCATGTGCCTACGGTGTGCATCAGCATACTACTTTTGTTGATTTTGCGCAATCTGTAACCTGTGCTTGGCGCTCTCCACACCTTGTTGGATTCTAGAAACAAATGTGTTGACTGCATCAACCTTGGTAGTCACTGGACGGATCTTCATCAAGCTAGAAGGTGTGAAGGGATGCTCACCATACATGAGGAAGAACGGAGTGACTTGGGTGGATGCATTCACTGAATTGTTGTAAGCAAATTCCACCAACGGTAGTAGGGTGTCCCACCTCTCTTGCTCTTCTAAGGTGAAACCGCGTAACATGTCTTCAATCGTGCGATTAGCCTGCTCTGTTTGGCCATCTGTTTGTGGGTGGTAAGCTATAGACATGACCAACTTGGTTTTGAAGAAACCAAAGAGTGTTCGCCAAAACAAACTGGTGAATTGGATGCCTCTATCGGTGATGAGTACTCTAGACAAGCCATGGTGAGCAAAGACTGCATCTAAGTATAGTTGAGCTAGTTGTGGAGCGGTCACCTCCTTGGTGGTAGGGCGTACATGAATCATTTTGCTGAGCCGGTCCACAAAGACCACAATGGAGTCAAACTCTAAGGTGGTCTTGGGTAATTCACAGACGAGATCCATACTCACTTGTTCCCAACGTTGGGTAGGAGTGGGAAGAGGTTGAAGGAGCCCTGCAGGAGCTTGATTAGAAGCTTTGTTCTGTTGACAAAGTAGGCAGTTATGCACATAGTCCATCACGTCGTTGCTCATCTTGGGCCAATAATAATGGCGCTTGATTACCTCCAAGGTCTTGTCCACTCTGACATGAGCTGCAATGGCCAAATCATGACATTCCGCTAGAATGGTGGTGCGTAATTCTGGGACATTTGGGATCCACAATCGGCCCTCCTGAAAGGTGAGTCCTTGGGTGCTGGTGGCACCTTTGGACGATTGCGCTTCTACAATCTATGGATTAGTTTTTGTAGCAGCTAGAATCTCTTGCCAGAATTCAGGGTTAATCTTAACCTCTGCCGCCAAGTTGTTGGCCATTGGCATGCGGGTGAATGCATCTGCAAGTTGCTTCTTACCTTCCACGTAGGTGATTGTCATGTTGAAGCATTGTCGCCACTCTGCCCACCGAATTTGGCGACGAGATAGATCCTTCTGTGTCTCAAGGTAGACTAGAGGTTTGTGGTCTGTCTCTACTACAAATGCCTTCTCGCCCAGGTAGTGCTTCCAATGCTTGGTTGCTAGAACGATGGCCAGCTCTTCTCGTTCGGTGGTGTGGTAGTTGCGCTCTGCCGATAACAACTTTTGAGAGAAATATGCAATTGGATGCCATCCATCATGCCACTCTTGTTGTAGGACTGCTCCTATTGCTACGCCCGATGCATTCGTAGCCAACTTGATTGGACGTTTTGGGTCATACCACTTCAAGATTGGTGCATGTAGCAAGGCGGCTTTCAATTCTTGAAAGACCAACTCTTGTGCAGTTCCCCATGTCCACTTCTTCCTCTTGCCAAGTAGTTTTGTTAAAGGCTGTGCAACCTTGGAGAAGTCCTTGAAAAATCTATGATAGAATCCCGTCAACCCCAAGAAGCTCTTAAGTTGAGTCTGATCTTCTGGGGCACTCTATTTTTGAATGACCTCTATTTTATCTATCAATACTTGAATGCCCTCTTCACTTACTCTATGCCCTAAGTAGTCTACTTTAGACTTGCCAAACTCACACTTTGAGATTTTGGCGTACAACTGATTCTGTCTTAGAATCTGGAGGACCTCTTGTAGATGTTGTTTGTGTTTTGTCATCGTGCTACTATATACTCAGATATCATCCAAGAAGACGATAACAGACTTATCCAAGTATGGATGAAATATGTCATTCATTAGGCTCATGAAAGTGGCAGGCGCATTGGTGAGGCCAAAAGGCATCACAAGATACTCAAAGTGGCCATACTTGGTTCGAAAGGCAGTTTTGTACACATCCTCCTCTGCAATTCGGATTTGATTGTAACCGCTCCGCAAGTCCAGTTTGGTGAAGTATCTCGCTCCATGGAGTTGATCAAACAGGTCATCCATGCGAGGTAAGGGGTATTTGTTCTTCACTGTTTGCTAATTGAGACCCCGATAGTCAATGCACATGCGCATTATACCATCCTTCTTCTTCACAAACAAGACAAGGGCCCCATATGGTGATATGCTAGGTTGGATGAACCCTTTCTGTAGCATCTCCTCAATTTGAGTCTTACACTCCTCCAACTCATGAGGTGATAGGCGATATGGGGCCTTACAAGGAGGTGTGTTCCTCGGGAGTGTCTCTATTTTGTGATCTACTCGCCTTTTAGGTGGTAATCATGAGGGTAGATCATTGGGAAAGACATCTTGAAACTCATCCACCACATCCTTTAATTTCTCAGGAATTTGTCCAGTGAGTTGTGCACTCTAGACTTCTCTTATTAGACCCAGAAAACATTTATCGGTCTTACAGACAGTTGTCGTCCCTACGACATATAGAGGCAGTTTCTGCTTGTGTGATTTTTCTTTAACCCCAATGATTGACCATTGGTGGGTTCTCACTACTTTCTTCCTCCAATCTACCATTGGATTGTACTGCTCCATCCATGGCATGCCTAAAATTGCATCATAACGGGCTAACTGTATCACTCGCCACTCAATTGCTTCCTGATATTCTCCTACAGAGAGGGTTACGCGTCTAGGTAATGATTCAATCCTCTCTGTTTGCCCATTTGGTAACTCTACTTCTTCACTTCCATCTCTCTCTAGATCCATTCCTAAGCTTATTGCAATAGAGCGAGACAAGAAATTCTCTGTTGCTCCCGGATCTATTAATACTCTCACTTGATTACCTTCTAGGATTCCATTCACGACAATCAATTGTGAGGTTGCCTTTTGGGATCTTTGCGCATTATTCTTCTTCCTTCCCTCGCTTCTCTGCTTCCTTATTGAGCCAGTAAGGCCGCGAGGTACATTTACTGGCGATCTTCATTTTCCGAAGTGGTTTCCACCTCCTCCTCTTCAATGTGCCTCTTCATGTTGTTCAAAGATTGCCTGTACAAAGGCCGAGGGCCTCTAGGGAAACGAGTGCAAAAATTGGTAGATATGTGCCCAATACGGCCACATTTGTAACAATGGCGTTGTTCTCCTTGAGTCCCTTCTCCTCGTGGGACTCCATCTCTTTGTTCTTCTACCCGTCCCCGCTCTCCTTGAAGCGGCCGTGCTCCTCAATCCCGAAATCAAAGGTTGCTCAATTCCATTGGTACTGGTCCACCCATGTGTGGCATTTCTGCCCGATAATGTTGAGGTGGAACTACTCCTTCACCTCCACCTAATGCTCCGGCTATTCTCTGCGCACAAGCAATAGCTTCAAATACCGTGCGAGGGTTTTGCACCATGACTTCTTGGCAAATCCGCTCTTTCAACCCTCGTTTGAAATTGTCGAGAGCCTCTGCTGGACTCATGTCGGTAATTGCGACTTGAAGATCCAGAAATGCCTCCACATACTCTTGTACGCTATTCTTTTGTCTCAATCCCCATAGTCGGGTTCGAGCCATCTGCACAGAATCCACCGATTGGAAGTTCTTGAGCAGTCCTTTTTGCATTGCTGTCCATGTGACCTCCCTTCTCTCTGCCAACATGGATCATTCCCAAGCATCATACCATGTGAGGGCTTTATCGGTCAAGTACCCACATGCAAACACGCATGCAGCATGCTCTGTGATCTCTGTTGAGAACAATCAAAAATATCAATTCATTCTCGAGATCCAATTCTCCACTACTCCCATCATACGTTGCTCCTTGTAAGGCTCGATGTTGCAGGTCTTCTTCATCCGGAGTAGCAATGTGGCTTCATCGTTGATAGGGTTCGTAGGCACGGGTGCCTCTCCAGGTACTTCAGTCGCAGGTACTGGGTTTTGAGACGGCTCTTCTTCTTGCATGGCTTGATCGTTCCTGAAGATCTGCACTTGACTTTGCAATGTCTCCATGGTCATCTTAATCTCTCGAAATTCATTCAACAACCCTTGCATTCCTTGCACCAGCTCTTGCAACTACGGATCCATGGTTCCTGCAACACCCAATTGCTAACGTCTACTTCAATATAGAGTCAATATAATCACTCGGGAAGGCGCACAAACTATCGGAACTACCATTGGGACCTCAAAAGCTATCACTCGTTGATAATACTCCTCACCAAAATTCCTAACCACAAAATCTCTAAACATCAATTTTGACCTCACTACATAACGGATTTCTACTTGAGTGTTGAAAGGGAGAGGATTTGGGACATTCATATCCATATTATCATAATAGAATGTAGATCGTCAAATCCCACTCTCTATCATATATCACCACAGGTAGAATCACCAGGTTTGGTGAGTTCATCACTCTGTCCATGAATTCCGCACCAAAGTGATAAACTAGCGATACTCTCATCTGCTCACGCTGGATGTACATAACCTTGATGTGGAATGGGTTTGAGAATGGAAAGCTAGGTGCGGGAAATTGTCCCCCCGGCGCATCCATCCCATCCGCTCTCTAAAGTCCTTCCTAAGTCTAGCGATTCCTCTATGTTCTCCACCTCAAATTACTCAATTTCAGTAGTTCGTGCTATTCCAAGAGGGGTGATCCACTCTCTTGGACTAGAACACTTGCTCTGATACCATTGTAATACTCCGAGGACAAGAGAAGAGAGAAAACATAGATTGCACACTCAAACATTCGATGACCCAAGGGAGCACCTTCTCTTTATTATATAGATAAAGAGGATCTCCACCATAGGATTAGGGACACAGATAGGTGACATGTCAGCAAGCTCCACCATTGGATTACTTACTTGGATGGGTGACCTGTTTGGTCTAGGTCCTATCTGGTTGGTCAAACGAGCTTTGACCGGAGGGAATCTTTTAGGGAATCTTCCTGTAGGTATCTCAGAATCACATGAGTAAGGTACCATTGGAAAGCTCTCAACGAGACAAACCAGGGGGGAGGGAAGGCCAGCCTTTCCTTTGTTGGGGGAGGGGGGGAATTTGCACATTTTTGAGGCCTAATTCATCCGTTTAGGCCTCCGAAATTGCCTTTAAAGATTTCAAGCATATTTCGGTTCCTACTCTATTAGTAGAAGTCCCCTTTTCGTGATACCTCTTTCTGATCTGTTTAGTCCATCATGTGTAACATCCTTCCAGATGTTACCAAACCAATTCTCACCTTTAAATCATATGTCTAGCTATTGGTTCTAAGGTTCTCAAGTCTATTTTGGTTTCTGCCCTATTAGTAGAAGTACTCTTTTGGTGATACTTCTATCTGATCTATTTTGACCATCATGTATAACATTATTCTAGATGTTACCAAACCGAATTTCACATCTAGATCATATGGCTAACACTTGGTATTACAAAAGACTATCATAAGCTCAAAGGAGCACTTCTTTCTTCAATGATAATTGAATGTCAACTCTCTCACTTTTGTGACTATGATTGAGAGTTCAGATTTCCAGAGTTTTTTTTGAGGATCAAGTGTACATCTGATTTAGAAATCAGGGGAAAGTTGGCAAGAACTAGGGGCAAAACTCTAAAATAGGGATTTCAAAATTAAGGTGAAAGTTATGAAACATCTGGCCATTTTTAGGAGCTTGTCAAGGGAGCTGTTGTGATCTGATTGAGGCCTTTTTCTTGTCATTGGAAAACTTATCTCATAGACTTTCCATCAAATTTTAAAACTCTTATGGTTATATGAGTTGCATAGAGTTTTCCCCATCAAGAATACATAGGAATTCTCCACTTGGAGTAGAAAATTGTTGAGATCTTAAGTTCGGATTGGATAAGGCTTGGAGTGTAGGTTGAAATGAGCGTGATGATAGAGAAAGAAGGCTTTGAATCTCTTTTCCAACAAAAAGCACAAAGAGTTGTTGCCATATTCTTGTGATTGGATCCTCTATGCTTGTATGCCTTTTTGTATGCCCGGTGAGTTTGGATTGGTATGCGGGCGTTGCACATAGGTTATTTCCCTCTAAGAGTGCTATGTATTTCTCCTTGATAATGTTAGAGGTGATGACTAGTAGACTAGGAGTGTATGTTTTGATGACAGGTTAGGTTGCCCATCACTACCCTTCACAATAGCAAAAATACTAGTTATAAGAGAGGAAGGTTTTGGCGGTTAGGTAACATATGTGTTTAGATAAGTAGTTATGGGTTTACCTACAGCCCCTGATTTGTAGTCTCCATATCTAAGCACCTTGTATGTTCTTAGAGAGAGAAAAGAAAATTATGACAACGGGTGGAGGAGCCGGCACCAATGGAGATTGATGTCATTCAATGGAGACCACTTGGCACTATATATAGAGAAAAACTATGATAAAATGGTGGTTTTTTCTATTGTCTCAAATTGGACATTGCATTGCTAAATGTCCACTCAAGAATGGGAGACTTTTACAAGTTACCCAAATGGAGTTTGTGAAGGATAATGGTTAGAGAACGAGCAATCCCAATAGGAGATTTTGAGCCACCTATTGAGAACTAGATTAGTTCCAATGGGATTGAAGGCTCAACCTACGCAAGTTTGCTTCACTTGCAAGGTATGATATCTGATTGTGGTTGTAGAATTTTGGTTGATTTGGAAAGTTCAGAAAATTGCTTGTCCATGCAATTAGCATAGGAATTATATATTCCTATCAAGCTAGTAATTGGAAGTAGAGTGACGGTGGTAGATGGTAGAAAGGGTTTTGCATTTCATACCTTGCATCATGTAACCTTCAAGATTGGGAAAGAGTAGTTGGAGTGTATGAGGTTTGTAGTTGCACTTCTACACTATGATGTCATTCTAGGTCTACCTTGCCTTGAACTTCATAATGTTCAATTTGATTGGAAGCGATGATAAATTCAAGTACAACACCAAGGTAAGAACTTTTGATTAGGTTGTTTGGCCTCTATGAGTAAGTCACCTAAGAATAGTCAGTCCCATGATGAGAAGTTTGTTGGGAAGGTAGCCATAGAGCAAGCTTTGAAGGAAGATGATTCCCAAGATGGAAAGTTTGTCAAGAAAGCAACCATGGAGTAAAATTTGAAGGGAGATGAGTCCCTACATGGGAAGTTTGTCAGTGAAGCAACCATAGATCAAGCGTTGGAGGAGGTTAAGTCTATTTTCATGATATGGATCAAGCCAATTGCACAAGGAGAATCTGAGGAGAGTGAGGAACCTCATCAAGCAATGGTTGATCAAATAGTTCAAGAGTTATCAATTGTGTTTCAAGATGATCTGCCAAAAGAGATTATCCTTTGATCATGGTATGCCCTTCAAGATTGAGTTATTGCCAAGGAGTACTCCAATGAGGAGACCAATCTATTGGCTCTCACCAAAGGAGTTAGAGGAACTACAAACAATACTTACGTAGTTGTTGGAGAAGGATTTCATACAACATAGTACATCTCCTTGGGGAGCACTAATATTATTTGTTCCAGAGAAGGATGGAGGAATTTGTTTTTGTATTCATTACCATGAGGACAATAAAAAATAGTGAAGAATACATATCCCTTGTCTCAAATTGATGACTTGTTTGATCAATTGAGTGGAGCATGGTACTTCCCCAAGTTGGATCTTCACAACGGCTATCGGCAAATCCCCATTGATAGGGAAGATGTGCAAAAGATTACCTTTCACACAAGGTATGGGCATTTTGAGTGGAGAGTTCTACCTTTTGGGCTTACTAAATGCTCAAGCAGTTTTCATGGATTAGATGCATTAGATGTCGGATGGACTATTAGATTGGTACAAGGTGATGTTCTTGGATGATATCTTAATCTATAGCAAGAAAGAGGTAGAACACATTAATCACGTGAGAGAAATCCTAAGACAACTATGATAGGGGAAAATTTAATGCAAGAAGTCAAAATGTGCCTTTTGGCAAAAGGAAGTTACTTTCTTGGATCACAAGATATCATCGAAGGAGATCAAGATGGAAGAGTAGAAAATCAAGGTCATTACTAATTGGCTTATTCCAAAGGATGCTATAGAAGTATATGCATTTAATGGACTGGCCAATTTTTACCAACAATTCATCTATTATTATGCTCATGTGGCCACGCCATTGATTGATCTCTTGGGGAAGAACTCAAGCTTTTATTGGACCACCAAGCACAAAGAAGCATTCTAAAAATTGAAACATATGGTGTCTTCAAGACCCATTCTTCAACCATTTGATCCTCAACTACCTTATGTGGTTTGATTTTGATGCTTCTAACTTTGCAATTAGAGCCATGTTGCAATAGGAATTCCCAAATGGATTACATCCCATTGCCTTTGTGTCTTGCCGCCTAAATACAACTAAAAGGAATTACTCTTATTGAGATCAAGAACAACTTGCAATGTTATATGCCACCAAGGGATGGAGAATTATCTCTTGGGGAAACAAGTGATCATGCAAATTGATCACAAACTATTGTTATAGATATTACACTTGGAACATATGAAGAGTCAACATCATCAATAGAAAGAACAACTACAATTGTTTGATATCAAACTTGAGTACAAACCTAGTCAGTTCTATGTCATCCGTGATGCCTTATCATAATGACCTGATTTGAAGTCTCTTCCTCTCATCACAACAACAATTACAATGGTATCAATTGACTCCAAGTTCCAAATTGAGTTTAAGGTAACTTTACAACAAGAATATTTCTTTCAGATGATACAAGGTCATCTTGCTACATGTGACAAGGACAAAAACACCTTCTCCTACAAGAAAGGCATTCTATTATGTTAGAACCGGATTTATGTTCCAACCAAGGGTGATCTTCAACTTGTGCACCTCCAAGAAGCCCATGATTTACCAATTGTTGGTCACATGGACGTGGAAAAGACCTTGGTTAATCTCCAATGCCAATGGTAATGGCCAACATGACACAAGATGTTTGAGAGTTTGTCTGATCATGTGAGCGTTGCCAATGCAACAAGGCCAACAACCAAAAACCAAGTGGACTCCTTCAACCACTTTCCATTCCATCAGCTTGATGGGAATACGTGAGCTTGATCTCATCACATCTTTGCCCAAGACAAAGTAAGGTCACACAAAAATCATGGTGTTTGTGGGTAAGCTTAGTAAGCAAATCCATTTGGCACCAACCTTTGATATCGTGGATGCTCCAACATTAGCGCATATTTACTTTGATATGTCCTTACGCACCATGGGATGTCGCACGTACTCATCTCTAACCTTGATCTTTGATTCACTGGAAAGTTTTGGCAAACACTCTTCCAAATACTTGGCACCAAGCTTGCTTTGTCTTGTAACATCCATTTGTGCATGTGTGTGGTATTGTGACATTTAGTTTAGTATTACAAGTACTTCAAATATATTATTTATATAGATATAAAGGATTGTTCTACATTAGTCATGTCTAGCTAAAGTTAGTCATAGCTAAGATAGAGAGGATCTTACTTTAAAGGAAGTGGAAAAAATGAACACCTATATTTTGGATTCTAGTGTATTGACTTGGTATTATTCCTAGGTGTTTGGCTTTGAGGAAAGAGTTGAGAACTCTTGGGCCCACAAGCTTTATTGTTTCGGATTCTTCTATAATCCAAGGATAGTCCATGTGAGGGAATCCTTGACCTAGTGGTTGGGTCAAGATAAGACCACATGCTTAGGAGAATATTCCCATGAGTAAGGATATTCTTTTAGTTTTTTGACTTTATTTGACTTTTAGCTTAATAACTTGAGTTACTCTAGTAATTTAGTAACTTGATGCATAACTATTTCACAAGTATAAAAACCTAGAGATGAGATGGTACTCATCATCCTTTCATTTGCAATTATCTCTCTTTCATTGAGTTCTCTAGTGAGCAATGTCTTGAGTTTTGGAGTGTTACCCTTGGAGAGTATGATGGAGCTGGGGTTCTTTGTCTTCTTACTCCATGATGCACTACCATAATAGCCATTAGAGGTTCATCTTGAGTGAGAGATAGGTCGGCTCACATTCCATAGCCTATCATCCTCAAAATGATGGATAAATTGAATGTGTAAATTGCACCTTGGAGGATATACTTTGTGCCTTTGTCAATGTTCAACATACCAATTGGAATGAATGTTTTGTAGATGCATAGTTTGCATACAATATTCCAAACAAGCAAGCACTAGATTATCTCCTTTTTTCTTCAATTTTGGCCAAAATCCATTTGTTCTAGATTCCCTTCTTGCTCCTCCTCCATCTCATGTCCCTCATACTTAAACCGTCTTGACCACCATATCCCAATCTCTCCAACAAGCAAAATCTCACTTCCTTGTTGCCCAAAATCATCAAAAATAATATGTAGACCACCATCATAGTGATCTCACCTTTCAAGTTGGTGATAAGGTCATGCTCTTGTCTAGTAACCTACCCCTTCCACTTGATACCCAAGTCTGAAAGCTTGCTCTTAATTAGATAGGACCCTTTGATGTCACACAAATCATTTCTCTTGTTGCTTATTAACTTGCTTTGCCTTGTTATATGTGCATCCACCCTATCTGTCATATTTCCAAGTTGAAACTCTTTTTCCCTAATCCATCTTCTTTTTCCTCTTATGTCTTGTAAGGTTTTACTCTTATGCCTTAGGGTTACCCTATATTTGGGATTTTGGCTCACTTGTAGGTTGACAATCAGGGGTGGACTGTGAAAAGGTTTGAGCAGTGGATGGGCATATGATAAGGGTCTAAGTTAGTAAAGAATTGTAGAGAGAAGCTTCTCATGGACATAGCTTCACATCAAGGTGAACCACATACTCCTATTTAATGTGTGAACTCACTTGTAATGTGCATGTTGTTGTGCCTCTTGTCAATTTTATTGAACAAATGGTATTAGAGCAAAAAGAGCTTAAGGAATTTTCAAGCTAGCTCATAGGTCAGGGAACCACATCCGTTTGAAAGGAGGTAGGACTTTGCAGCAGAGCACTTGAGGCAAAGAGATACCAAGCCAGTCCACCTACATTGATGCTTGTGCATTGTAAAACATCACAGAAGTGAACCTAACAGTCAAGGAGTTCAGGTTGGATTGAATCTTTCAAGGATGGATTTGAGCCCTTTGATTCAAGCCAAAGAGGACATAAAGAACATCTTGTTTTAGTGTATAATTGATATGCTCAACCTGAAAGGACATGCCAATTGTATTAGCTTGTGAAGTTGCCACATTTTGCTTCATATGTGAGAAGAAAGGCTGAAGTTGAATTAGGAGCTTGGTGGCTGATGGTGTAATTTTGGGAGGTATGATCCCAAAAGGAGAATGTTGCGTGAGATCACTTGCCCAAGGTGTGCATTCAGACCATATCATTGTTGGTAGAGCACCTCATTTGTTGCTAATGGAAAATCTCATTGATGAAGGAGTCGAGACCAAGATCACGGGATGAAATTGCACCTGGTTTTGAATTCCTACCGTAGTTCCAAAGGGTGCGGCTCCTAAAGCAAAACCTCAAGTAAATCAAGACAAGTTCAACAATGGTTTTTTGTTGAAGTTTTTGGATTGTACTAAAGTATCAATTACTCCTCCTTGCAATTTAGAGTCTTTCAGTTGGACATGAGTCTAAATCTTAACAATGGATCAAAGCAAATGCTTTGGCCGTTTGGTTTGAGTTTGTTATAGCTTTGTAGCAAGGAGCTGCATGGAGGAGCATTTCTCCACAGCATGTAAGTGCCCACTTTCACTGAAATTTGCTGCTATCTAGGCCTGGTTGATCTTTCATGTGATTGGTACAACTTGTGCAGATTTGAACAAGGATGCTTATAACATCAATGTTGATACTGCAGTTGGGGAGATTGCTACATCACTTGGAGTTGAAAATTTGATTTTGATGACTAATGTGCTTGGGGTTTTGCTAGACTCCAAGGACATTGTGTAATACTCCAAGGACAAGAGAAGAGAGAAAACACAGATTGCACACTCAAACATTCAATGCCCCAAAGGAGCACCTTCTCTTTATTATATAGACAAAGAGGATCTCCTCCAAGGAAGCTCCACCATAGGATTAAGGACACAGATAGGTGATATGTCAGCAAGCTCCACCCTTGGATTACTTACTTGGATGGGTGACATGTCTGGTCTAGGTCCTATCTGGTTGGTCAAACAAGCTTTGACCGGAGGGAATCTTTGAGGGAATCTTCCTGTAGGAATCTCAAAATCACGTAAGGTACCGTTGGAAAGCACTCGATGAGACAAAATAGGGAGGAGGGAAGGCCAACCTTCCCTTTATTGGGGGGGAGGGGCACATGTGTACATTTTCAAGGCCTAATTCATCCGTTTAGGCCTCCAAAATTGCCTTCAAAGATTTCAAGCATATTTTGGTTCCTACTCTATTTGTAGAAGTCCCCTTTTGGTGATACCTCTTTCTAATCTATTTAGTCCATCATGTGTAACATTCTTCCAGATGTTACCAAACCAATTCTCACCTTTAAATCATATGTCTAGCTATTGGTTCTAAGTTTCTCAAGTCTATTTTGGTTTTTGCCCTATTAGTAGAAGTACTCTTTTGGTGATACTTCTATCTGATCTATTTTGACCATCATGTATAATATTATTCTAGATGTTACCAAACCGAATTTCACATCTAGATCATATGGCTAACTCTTGGTATTACAGACCTTCCTCCTTTTAAGACGCAACGTCCTTGTTGTGCAATTGTTGCTCAAATGCTTGCACCAACACTGGTGCATGTGCCAAATTGGCAGCGGGCTCCCAGGTTGCTTCATAGAGGGGGTAACCTTTCCATTGTACTAGATATTCCACTCACGGATGGCGAGTACCACGCATGCGCTTTTGGAGAATCCTCTCCACTTCATATTCCTTTATGCCATCAATGAGTGTCGGACAAGGTCGAATGTCTTGTGTGGAATGACCCTAGCCTGATCGGGGAGCATATCTATGTAGTAGGGAGACATGGAACACTGGATGGATCTTCATGTGTGGTGGTAGCTCAAGGTGATAGGCCACAGCGCCGATGCGACAAAGAATCAAGAAAGGCTTAATAAAACGAGGTCTGAGCTTACAAGGTCCAACTAATGTGAGGTTGGTTGTCGATAGCCACACTTGATCCCCAACATTGAACTCTATGTGCCTACAGTGTGCATCAACATATTGCTTTTGTCAATTTTGCACAATCTGTAACCTATGCTTGGCGCTCTCCACACCTTGTTGGATTCTAGAAACAAATGTGTTGACTGCATCAACCTTGGTAGTCACTGGATGGATCTTCATCAAGCTAGAAGGTGTGAAGGGATGCTCACCATACATGAGGAAGAACGGAGTGACTTGGGTGGATGCATTCATTGAATTGTTGTAAGCAAATTCCAACAACGGGAGTAGGGTGTCCCACCTCTCTTGTTCTTCTAAGGTGAAGTCGTGTAACATGTCTTCAATTGTGCGATTAGCCCGCTCTGTTTGGCCAGTTGTTTGTGGGTGGTAAGCTGTGGACATGGCTAACTTGGTTTTGAAGAAACCAAAGATTGTTCGCCAAAACAAACTGGTGAATTGGGTGCCTCTATCGGTGATGAGTACTCTAGACAAGCCATGGTGAGCAAAGACTGCATCTAAGTATAATTGAGCTAATTGTGGAGTGATCACCTCCTTGGTGGTAGGACATACATGAATCATTTTGCTGAGTTGGTCCACAAAGACCACGATGGAGTCAAACCCTGAGGTGGTCTTGGGTAATTCACAGACGAGATCCATACTCACTTGTTCCCAATGTTGGGTAGGAGTGGGGAGAGGTTGAAGGAGCCCTACAGGAGCCTTGCTAAAAGCTTTGTTCTGTTGACATAATAGGCAGCTCCGCACGTAGTCCATCACATCGTTGTTCATCTTGGGCCAATAGTAATAGTGCTTGACTGCATCCAAGGTCTTGTCCACTCTGACATGAGCTGCAATGGCCGAATCATGACATTTTGCTAGAATGGTAGTGCGTAATTTTGGGACATTTGGGATCCATAATCTGCCATCCCAAAAGGTGAGTCCTTGGGTGCTGGTGACACCTTTGGATGATTGCGCTTCTACAATCTATGGATCAGTTTTTGTAGCAACCAGAATCTCTAGCCAAAATTTAGGGTTAATTTTAACCTTTGCCACCAAGTTGTTTTCTATTGGCATGCGGGTGAATGCATCTGCAAGTTGCTTCTTACCTTCCACATAGGTGATTGTCATGTTGAAGCTTTGTCGCCACTCTGCCCACCAAATTTGGCAACGAGATAGATCCTTCTGCATCTCGAGGTAGACTAGATGTTTATGGTCTGTCTCTACTACAAATGCCTTCTCGCCCAGATAGTGCTTCCAATGCTTGGTTGCTAGAACGATGACCAACTCTTCTCGTTTTGTGGTGTGGTAGTTGCACTCTACCGGTAACAACTTTCAAGAGAAATATGCAATTGGATGCCATCCGTCATGCCACTCTTGTTGTAGGATTGCTCTTAGTGCTACACCTGATGCATCTATAGCCAACTTGATTGGACGTTTTGGGTCATACCACTTCAAGATTGGTGCATGTAGCAAGGCGGCCTTCAATTCTTGAAAGGCCAACTCTTGTGCAGTTCCCCATGTCCACTTCTTCCCCTTGCCAAGTAGTGCCATTAAAGGCTATGCAACCTTGGAGAAGTCCTTGACAAATCTACTATAGAATCCCATCAACCCCAAGAAGCTCTTAAGTTGAGTCTGATCTTCTGGGGCACTTCATTTTTTGAATGACCTCTATTTTATCTGTCAATACTTGAATGCCCTCTGCACTTACTCTATGCCCCAAGTAGTCTACTTCAGACTTGCCAAACTCACACTTTGAGATTTTGGCGTACAATTGATTTTGTCTTAGAATCTGGAGGACCTCTTGTAGATGTTGTTTGTGTTCTGTCATCGTGCTACTATATACTAAGATATCATCCAAGAAGACGATAATAGACTTATCCAAGTATGGATGAAATATGTCATTCATTAGACTCATGAAAGTGGCAGGTGCATTGGTGAGGCCAAAAGGCATCACAAGATACTCAAAGTGGCCATACTTGGTTTGAAAGGCAGTTTTGTACACATCCTCCTCTGCAATTCGGATTTGATTGTAACTGCTCCGTAAGTCCAATTTGGTGAAGTATCTTGCTCCATGGAGTTGATCAAATAGGTCATCCATGCGAGGTAAGGGGTATTTGTTCTTCACTGTTTGTTGATTGAGACCCTAATAGTCAATGCACATGCGCATTGTACCATCCTTCTTCTTCACAAACAAGACATGGGCCCCATATGGTGATACCCTAGGTTGGATGAACCCTTTCTATAGCATCTCCTTAATTTGAGTCTTACACTCCTCCAACTCATGAAGTGATAGGCGATATGGGGCCTTACAAGGAGGTGTCATCTCCGAGAGTGTCTCAATTTTGTGATCTACTTGCCTTTTTGGTGGTAATCTTGAGGGTAGATCATCAAGAAAGACATCTTGAAACTCATCCACCACACCTTTCAATTTCTCAGGAATTTGTCCATCGAGTCGTGCACTCTGGACTTGTAACAATATGGAGTTTAGCAACAAAGTCAGTCCGGCTCACGAAGTAGCACATAAGACAAATTAGCTTAGAATATTCCGGAAGTATCTAGGAAGCTTCTTGGGAAGCTTCCCGGTTAGCTTAGCTTGCATCTTAAGTAAGTAGCTTCTAGAAGCTTCCAACTTGCTTAGCTTGCATGCCAAGTAGGCGGCTTCTAGAAGGAAGCTTCTTGAGAAGCTTCCTAGTTAACTTGGCTTGCACTATAAGAAAGCGGCTTGAGGAAGCTTCTTGAGAAGCTTCTCAAGGGCCTTGTATGTACCTATAAATACCAAAGCCAAAGCTCATGCTAGACATTTGAAGTTTTCCCTCATTCAAGTGTCCCAATGTGAGTTTCTATTCTCTTATTTCTCTCCTCGGATTTGGTCTTTTACATTGGTATCAGAGCAAGAATGGGATGGATGGAATTTATGGACCACCAAATCCACTTCCACCAAACTATTAGGATTTTTGCATCCAAATACTACCCAAGCATCGTTTCACACAGTTCATCACCTCGCACTTTGGACAAGATTTTCTGCATATGATCACCATATCTGAGGAACCCTTGGTGCTTCCAGTTGTAACTTATGGAGAACGGTGGACGTGTTGTTTCTATGTGTTAATACATTAGATAGATTGGGAGTGGTGTGATAGAGGAGCAACCATGGTGGCAATACCTGATGTTATCCTTGCTATGCAACAACAAATCAAGCACCTTACTCGATTGTTGGATGAACAAGATCTTCGACGACAAGAGCAAGTGGAGAGAGTACCAATTCGAGAAGGAGAAGATCGGATCAGGTTCCCTAAACCCAAGGTATTTGAAGGCAAGAATCTCCCATGTGCAGTGGAGAATTTTGTGTTTGATTGTGAACGTTATTTTGAAGCTACCAATCTACAAGATGAGCAAAAATAGATTCTCTTGGCTTCTAGCCAATTGGATGGAGTAGCAAAGCTATGGTGGAGATTCTGAGTGGAGCAAGCCGAACGACAAATGGTTACACCAATCTAGACATGGGCAGAATTCAAGAGCGCAATAATCAATCGGTTCCAAGCCATAAATGCTACACGAGTTGCATGGGATAAGTTGGCAGAGTTGAAACAGATTGGCTCTGTAAGAAGTTACATCACGTAGTTCCAAAACACCATCATGCAAATTCCAGATATTTTGGAAGGTGAAGCTCTGGATTGATTCATGAGGGGCTTGAAAGCAAGAACCAAATTAGAGGTAACCATGCGAGAGCCACAACACTTGGAGGAAGCCATGCGGTTGGCCAAACATTTTGATTCCTTGGTGGCAACAACTTGGTCTCGACCTTGACCCCCACAAAGCCTACCAATACACTACACACAAGTGGAGGAGCCAGCACCAATAGAGATTGATGCAATTCAACGAAGACCACTTGGCATGGCAGACAGGGAGAAATTGCGACAAAATGGTGGTTGTTTTTATTGTTGCCAGTTGGGACATCGCATTGCTGAATGTCCACTCAAGAATGGATGACCTCGACAAGTTGCCTAAGTGGAGATTGTGGAGCGGAATGATCAGGGAAACAAGGAATCCCAGTAGGAGATTTTGAGCTGCCTACTGGGAGCTTGATAAGTTCCAATGGGATTGAAGGCTCAACCTAAGCAAGTCTACTTCACTTGCAAGGTATGATATCTAATCGGGGTTGTAGGATTTTGGTTAATTTTGGAAGTTCAAAGAATTGCATGTCTATGCAAGTAGCAAAGGAATTGGGTATTCTTATCAAGCCAGTGATTGGAAGTAGTTTGATGATGGCGGATGGTAGAAAAGGTTCTGCATTCTGCACCTCGCATCTTGTTACCTTCAAGATTGGGAAGGAGTATTTGGAGTGTATGGGGTTTGTAGTGACACCTCTACACTATGATATCATTTTGGGTCTACCTTGGCTTGAACGTCATAAGGTTCAATTCGATTGGACCCGACGTCAAATTCAACTACAACACCAAGGTAGGAATTTCCGATTAGGTTGTCTGGCACCTCTGAGTAAGACACTTAAGAATAGTCAGTCCCAAGTTGGGAAGTTTGTTGAGAAGATAGTCATAGAGCAAATCTAGAAGAGAGATGAGTTCCTAGAAGGGAAGTTTGTTAATGAAGCAACCATAGAGCAAGCTTTGGAGGAAGATAAATCTGTATTCGCGGTGTGGATCAAGCCGATTGCACAAGAACAATTTGAGGAGGGCCAAGTGCCGCATCAAGCAACGGTTGATCAGATAGTTCAGGAGTTTGTAGATGTGTTTCCAGATGATCTGCCAAAGGGATTACCCTTTGATCAAGGTATGCCCTTCAAGATCGAGTTATTGCCAGGGAGTACTCTAGTGAGTAGACCAATCTATCGGTTCTCACCAAAGGAGTTGGAGGAATGCAAACAACACTTACAGAGTTGTTGGAGAAGGATTTCATACAACATAGTACCTCTCCTTGGGGAGCACCAGTACTATTTGTTCCAAAGAAGGATGGAGTACTTCGTTTTTGTATTGATTACCGTGGGCTCAATAAGCAAACCGTGAAGAATGCATATCCCTTGCCTCGGATCGATGACTTGCTTGATCAACTAAGTGGAGCACGCTACTTTTCCAAGCTAGATCTTTGTAGCGGCTATTGGCAAATTCCTATTGAAGGAGAGGACATGCAAAAGACTGCCTTTTGCACAAGGTATGGACATTTTGAGTGGAGAGTTCTACCTTTCGGACTCACTAATGCTCCAACAGTCTTCATGGATCAGATGCATCAAGTGTTGGAGGGGCTATTGGATCAGTCCGTGGTAGTGTTCTTAGATGATATCTTAATCTATAGTAGGACAGAGGCAGAACACAAGAATCATGTGCAAGAAGTCCTAAGACGACTACGACAATGGAAATTTTACTACAAGAAGTCAAAGTGTGCTTTTTGGCAAAAGGAGGTTACCTTCTTGGGTCATAAGATCTCATCAGAGGGGATCAAGATGGAAGAAGAGAAAATCAAGGCCATTACTGATTGGCCTACCCCAAAGGATACTACCGAAGTACAAGCATTCAATGGATTGGCCAGTTTTTACCGACGGTTCATCCACTATTATGCTCACGTGGCTGCACCATTGACTGACCTCTTGGGAAAGAACTCGAGCTTCCAATGGACCACCAAGCATGAAGAAGCATTCCAGAAGTTAAAGCATATGGTGTCTTCAAGACCCATTCTTCAACCATATGATCCTCAATTACCTTGTGTGGTTGATTTTGATGCTTCTAACTTTGCAATTGGAGCTGTGTTGCAACAAGAATTTCTAGATGGACTACATCCTATTGCCTTTGTGTCTCGCCAACTAAATATATCTGAAAGAAATTACTATGCTTGAGATTGAGAACAACTTGCAATCATATATGCCACCAAGGTATGGAGGCATTATCTCTTGGAGAAACAAGTGATCATGCAAACTGATCACAAGCAATTGTTGTAGACCTTACACCTAGAGCACATGAAGAGTTGACATCATCGATGGGAAGAGCAACTCCAATTGTTTGACATCAAACTTGAGTACAAACCAGATTGGTTCCATGTCATCCCTGATGCTCTATCATGACGACCAGATTTGAAGTCTCTTCGTCTCATCAATTACGACGGTGTCAATTGATCCTAAGATTCATAACAAGTTTCGGTTAGCTCTACAGCAAGATCACTTCTTCCAAATGGTACATGGTCGGCTAACAACAGGTGACAAGGAGTACAACACCTTCTCCTTCAAGGAAGGCCTTCTATTCCATGTGGATCGGATCTATGTTCCAACCAAAGGTGATCTTCGACTTGTGCGCCTTCAAGAAACCCATGATTTACCCATCGTTGGTCACATGGGTGTGGACAAGACCTTGGGTACCCTCCAACGTCAATGGTGGTGGCCCAACATGACATGGGATGTTTGAGAATTTGTCCAATCGTGTGAGAGTTGCCAACGTAACAAGGCTAGCAACCAGAAGGCGGGTGGACTCCTTCAACCGCTTGCCGTTCCATCAGCTCGTTGGGAGCATGTGAGCTTGGATCTCATCACATCCTTGCCAAAGACAAAACAAGGACACACTGCCATCGTGGTGTTTGTGGATAAGCTTAGTAAGCAAATCCAGTTGGCACCAACCTGTGATACCGTGGATGCTCCAACCTTAGCACAAATCTACTTCAACAATATCTTCAAGAATCATGGAATGCCCTGCGTACTCATCTCCGACCGTGATCCTCGCTTTACCGGGAAGTTTTGGCAAGCACTCTTTCAGATACTCGGCACCAAGCTTGCTTTGTCCACGGCTTATCATCCTCAAACTGATGGACAAACCGAACATGCAAATCGTACATTGGAGGATATGTTGTGTGCCTTTGTCAATGTCCACCATACCAATTGGGATGAATGTCTTGCCGCTACCAAATTTGCCTACAACAATTCCAAACAGGCAAGCACCGGATTCTCTCCTTTCTTTCTCAATTTTGGCAAAGATCTGCTTGCTCCAGATTCTCTTCTTGCTCCCCCTCCATCTTAGGTTCCTCATACTTCCACACTCTTGACCATTATATCCTAATCTCTCTAACAAGCCAAGTCTCATCTCCTCGTTGCTCAGAATCGCCAAAAACAATATGCTGACCACCATCGTCGCGATCTCACCTTTGAAGTTGGTGATAAAGTCATGCTATCCTCTAGTAACCTCCCTCTCCCACTTGATACCCAAGTTCGTAAACTTGCCCCTAATTGGATAGGACCCTTTGATATCACCCAAATTGTCTCTCTTGTTGCTTATCGTCTTGCCTTGCCTTGTCACATGCGTATCCATCGTGTCTTTCATATTTCCAAGTTGAAACCCTTTGTTTCTAACCCCTCTTCCTTTTCCTCTTGAGTCCAACCTCCCCCTCTTCCTATCCCTATCAATGATCATAAGGAGTACGAAGTTGATAGTATTCTTGCACGTCGCCATATTCAACGAAGCCGTCGCCAACATACGGAGTACAAGGTCCTTTAGAAAGGGTATCCCCTTCATGATGCCACCTGGGAACCTCTTTCTCACCTCCACAATGCACAGACGGCCATCCAGGAATTTGAAGCTTCATTGGCGACGAGGACGTCACCAACTAGCGGCGGGGGAATATGTAACAATATGGAGTTTAGCGACAAAGTCAATTGGGCTCACGAAGTAACACATAAGACAAATTAGCTTAGAATATTCCGGAAGTATCTAGGAAGCTTTGGGAAGCTTCCCGGTTAGCTTAGCTTGCACCTTAAGTAAGTAGCTTCTAGAAGCTTCCAACTAGCTTAGATTGCACGCCAAGTAGGCGGCTTCTGGAAGGAAGCTTCTTGAGAAGCTTCCTAGTTAACTTGGCTTGCACTCTAAGAAAGCGGCTTGAGGAAGCTTCTTGAGAAGCTTCTCAAGGGCCTTGTATGTACCTATAAATACCAAAGCCAAAGCTCATGCTAGGCATTCGGAGCTTTCCTTCATTCAAGTGTCCCAATGTGAGTTTCCATTCTTCTATTTCTCTCCTCGGATTTGGTCTTGTACAAGACTTTTCTTATTAGACCCATAAAACATCTATCGATCTTACATATAGTTGCCATCCTTATGACATATAGAGGCAGTTTTTGCTTGTGTGATTTTTCTTTAACCCCAATGATTGACCATTGGTGGCTTCTCACTACTTTTTTCCTCCAATCCACCATAGGGTTATACTGCTCCATCCATGGCATGCCTAAAATTGCATCATAACGAGCTAACTATATCACTTGCCACTCAATTGCTTCTTGATACTCTCCTACAGAGAGGGTTACCCCTCTAGGTAATGATTCAATCCTCTCTGTTTGCCCATTAGGTAACTCTACTTCTTCACTCCCATCTCTCTCTTGATCCATTCCTAATCTTGTTGTAACAGAGCAAGACAAGAAATTCTCTGTTGCTCCCGGATCTATTAATACTCTCACTTGATTACCTTCCAAGATTCTATTCACGACAATCAATTGTGAGGTTGCCTCTTGAGATCTTTGTGCATTATTCTTCTTCCTTCCCTTGCTTCTTTGCTTCCTTATTGAGCCAGTAAGGCCGCGAGGTACATTTACTAGTGATCTTTGTTTTCCAAAGTGATTTCCACCTCCTCCTCTTCAATGTGCCTCTCCATGTTGTTCAAAGATTGCCTATACAAAGGCCAAGGGCTTGTAGGGAAACAACTGCGACAGTTGGTAGATATGTGCCCAACATGGCCACAATTGTAACAACATCGTTGTTCTCCTCAAGTCCCTTCTCCTTGTGGGACTCCATCTCTTTGTTCTTCTACCCGTCCTTGCCCCCTTGAAGTGGTCGTGCTCCTCGATCGTGGAATCAAAGGTTACCCAAATTCCATTGGTACTGGTCCACCCATGTGTGGCATTTTTGCCTAATAATATTGAGGTAGAACTACTCCTTCACCTCCACCTAATGCTCTTGCTATTCTCTGCGCACAAGCAATGGCTTCAAATACCGTTCAAGGATTTTGCACCATAACTTCTTGGGCAAATCCGCTCTTTCAACCCTCGTTTGAAATTGTCAAGAGCCTCTGCTAGACTCATGTCGGTAATTGCAACTTGTAGATCCTAAAATGCCTCCACATACTCTTGTATGCTAGTCTTTAGTCTCAATCCCCATAGTTGGGTTTGAGCCATCTACATAAAATCCACTGATTGGAAATTCTTCAACAGTCCTTCTTGCATTGCTGTCCATGTGACCTCCCTTCTCTCTGCCAACATGGATCGTTCCCAAGTATCATACCATGTGAGGGCTTTATCGGTCAAGTACCTACATGCAAACACGCCTGCAACATGCTCCGTGATCTCTATTGAGAACAATAAGAAATATTGATTCATTCTTGAGATCCAATTTTCCACTACTCCCATCATACATTGCCCCTTGTAAGGCTCGATGTTGTAGGTCTTCTTCATCCGGAGTAGCAATGTGGCTTCATCATTAATAGGGTTCGTAGGCACATGTGCCTCTCCAAGTACTTCAGTCGTAGGTACTAGGTTTTAAGACGGCTCTTCTTCTTGCATGGCTTGATTGTTCCTGAGGATCTGCACTTGACTCTGTAATGTCTCCATGGTTATCTTGATCTCTCAAAATTCATTCAACATCCCTTGCATTCCTTGCACCAGCTCTTGTAATTGCAGATCCATGGTTACTGCAACACTCAATTGCTAATGTCTACTTCAATATAGAGTCAATATAATCACTCTGGAAAGCGCACAAACTATCGGAACTACCATTGGGACCTCAGAAGCTATCACTTGTTGATAATACTCCTCACCAAAATTCTTAACCACAAAATCTCTAAACATCACTTTTGGTCTCCCTACATAACGGATTTCTACTTACGTGTTGAAAGGGAGAGGATTTGGGACATTCATATCCATATTATCATAATAGAATGTAGATTGTCAAATCCCACTCTCTATCATATATCACCACAGGTAGAATCACCATGTTTGGTGAGTTCATCACTATGTCCATGAATTCTACACCAAAGTGATAAACTAGCTATACCCTCATCTGCTCACGCTGGATGTACATAATCTTGATGTGGAATGGGTTTGAGAATGGAAAGCTAGGTGCGAGAAATTATCCTCCCGGCGCATCCATCCCATTTGCTCTTCTAAAGTCCTTCCTAAGTCTAGCGATTACTCTATGTTCTCCACCTCAAATTACTCAATTTCAGTAGTTTGTGCTATTCCAAGAGAGGTGATCCGTTCTCTTGGACTAAAACACTTGCTCAAATACCATTGTAATACTCCAAGGACAAGAGAAGAGAGAAAACACAGATTGCACACTCAAACATTCGATGCCCCAAAGGAGCACCTTCTCTTTATTATATAGACAAAGAGGATCTCCTCCAAGGAAGCTCCACCATAAGATTAAGTACACAGATAGGTGACATGTCAGCAAGCTCCACCCTTGGATTACTTACTTGGATGGGTGCCATGTCCGGTCTAGGTCCTATCTGGTTGGTCAAACAAGCTTTGACCAAAGGGAATCTTTGAGGGAATCTTCCTGAGGGAAATCTCAAAATCACGTAAGGTACCATTGGAAAGCACTCGACAAGACAAAGCAGGGGGAAGGGAAGGCCAACCTTCCCTTTATTGGGAGGGGAGGGTGGAAGGCATCAACACATTTTCGCGGCCTAATTCATCCGTTTAGACCTCCAAAATTGTCTTCAAAGATTTCATGCATATTTTGGTTCCTACTCTATTAGTAGAAGTCCTCTTTTGGTGATACCTCTTTCTGATCTATTTAGTCCATCATGTGTAACATCCTTCCAGATGTTACCAAACCAATTCTCACCTTTAAATCATATGTCTAACTATTGGTTCTAAGGTTCTCAAGTCTATTTTGGTTTTTGCCCTATTAGTAGAAGTACTCTTTTGGTGATACTTCTATTTGATCTATTTTGACTATCATGTATAACATTATTCTAGATGTTACCAAACTGAATTTCACATCTAGATCATATGGCTAACTCTTGGTATTACACATTGAGACTTTGATTAAAGATGCGACTGTAAAGAATGGACAGTCATTTGCCAAGAATCAAATTTGAGCCTAGTTCAATGCACTAGATCTCCTTTTCACCACAACGTGCTATTAACCGCCACTTGAAAATATCACTTTGGGGAGGAAAGAGAGGTAAAGATTAGAGAATTTTGTTGATAGTACAAGTCAATTGTGCCCAAGTGGTCTTATAATTGGATTTGATGTGACTTTACTGATGAGAAGGATCAAACACTAGAAGTAGTAGCTCCCTTATGGTGAAGGAGGAGCTGGTGAAGATGGACGTAGAATGAAGAAGAACCAGTTGGTGGAAGGAAGGATAAGAAGGTGATAGAGGCTTTTCATCACACTACTACAAAATTCTTGTTGGTACAGAAGGAAGGTAGGAGCTTAAATCTTGAGGAGATGGCAATCATGTTGGGGAATGTACTTGCTTATTGCTTATGGTGAATTTACTTGCTTACTTTCTTGATTATTCACTATTAGAAAGTCTAAATATCTGCATAATCCTTAACCAGGTTTCTTGAGCAAATCCCATAGTGAACTTTTGTATATTTATACCGGCAGAACTCCCCATTAGTTAAAGGTTTGTTGTTGCACCAACAAAGACAAAAAAGAAATAGAACCCAAAGAGAGTTAGTGGGGGAGAAGTCTTAGACTTATGAATGTGGTATAGAATCCAATTTTTTAACCCCCTAGAATTCAATTCATAACTTTTGACTCAAGACTCAAATGATTAATTTGTTTAGTGCATTGGAAAGCTTATTTTCAAGGCTATAATTTCATGCAACTAGATGTTGATTTTTGAGTACTTGAAGACGTTGTTGTAAAAGCATATTTGTCTTATGACCCACTCCCCTAAGTATCAAAGTTTTAAGGTGGAAGGTTCAAGGACTCAAGAGGAGTCCCTAAGTGCAGCAATAGCCTTAGTAGTACTCATGGAGCAGAAGCAAGTCAAGATGTGTACCTTGAAGCTTGGTGGACCCAAGTTTGATGTAGAAAAGTTTGATGGCTGCATGGATTACTTGCTATGGGAATGGCAGGTGAAAGGAGTGTTGAGGGCAATTGGTTTGGAGAAGTTCATGAGGGAGAAATCTAAGGATGTGAGACAAAGTGATTGGGATCATATACAAGAACAAGCAGTGAGTACTATTTCGCTTCACCTTTAGTCCCATGTGATCAAGCAAGTGAGGGAGCATTCTGATTGTACCTCATTGTTTGATGCACTTTAGAGCAAGTATCATCAGAATGAATTATCAAACCAATTGTATCAAATGAATCACATTCAAGATAAAACCAAGGACCAATATTAGTGACCATGTGGATACATTTTGTGACAGTGGTGGACTTGACAAACTTGGGAGAGGAGCTGAATGAGGAGTGGAAGGCGCTACACTTGTTGGGCTCCTTACCGCCATCCTATTAGTCACTTTCATGAGTTTTATTACATTGTGAGAAGAAGACTATTACCTTTGAAGAGGTGACAACAACTCTACTTACGACTGACTTGCAATAGAAACTTGTTGCAACCTCGATGTCATCTTCTACTCCAAGCACTACTTTGGTTGTCCAATGTAGGAGACTTCAGTGCAGGACTACTGATGGTGGTAAGGGGAAAAGCAAGGCCAGATCCTGGTCTAAGTCTAGAAGCAAGTCCAAGGAGAAGAACAAGTGACTTGTTAGGGATGTGGCAAAGTAGGCCATGTAAAGGAGTGTAAAGCTAAGGGTAAAGGAAAGGTAGATGAAGGCTCCTCAGCAAACATAGTTTATGCTGATGAGGATACTAATATGTTGGATGATCAATATGATTTGTGACGATGTGAGTATGCTCTTTGTGCCTCATCTCCTAATAAGAATGATAAGTGGATTCTAGATTGTGCTTGCTCGTACCATATATACTATATCAAGGAGTTCTTCTATTCACTTTCAACATCCAATGGTTCAATTCTAATGGGGAATAATCAAACTTGTTGGATAAAGGGTGATGGATCCATAAGGATTTGAATGTTTGATGGAACTATATAGAAGTTCAATGATGTTTGGTTCATACCTGACATGAAGAAGAACCTAATTTCCCTTGGAGTATTGCATGCTAAAGGTCATCAACGAAGTGTTGGTGATGGGGTACTTTGAGTCACTTCTAGTGGTAAAGTTATCTTGCAAAGTAACTTTTGAAAAAATCTATTTGTATTAAAAGGCACTATAGTGTGAGGAGAAGCCAATGTAACTAGGTCTTAGGATGAGTGATGATTGTGTGGCATTCACTGCTAAGTCATTTGAGTGTAGTGAGAAGAAATAGCTTATTATCTGGCTTGAACACTATGAAGTTGGATTTTTGTGAGCATTGCATCTTTGGAAAACAGAACCAATCTATTTTTGGGGTGTGGACCCATAGTTCCAAGGATCTACTTGAGTATATACATATTGATGTATGGGGACCATCCCCTACACCCTCACACTCTGTAAAAGTTTACTATGTGATATTTATTGATGATTACTTGAGGTTTGTGTGGATTTATTTCATGCACCACAAGTCTGAAGTCTTTGCTACTTTTAAGAAGTGGCATCACAAGTTGAGACTTAAATTGGAGAGAAGGTGAGGTGTTTGTGATCAAACAAATGGTGGGGAGTATGTTGTTGGAGAGTTTAAGGCGTATTGCATAGAACAAAGGATAACTTGCCACCTTACCATAGTTTAGACTCCGTAGCAAAATGGTGTTGATGAGTAGCTCAATTGGACATTGTTGGAGCATGCATGGAGTATGTTGAGCAAATCAAAGTTACCACATGAGTTTTGGGCAGAAGTTGTCAACATAACAACATATGAGGTAAATATTTCTCCATCCAATGCAATCAACTTCAAGATACCATATGAGTTGAGGCATCAGCGACTTGCTAATTATGGTAGATTGAAGATATTTGGTTGTGATGCATATTCATTCACACGTAAGGAGAATAGTCCAAGTTGGATGTTAAGTCAAAGAAATGTAATTTTCTTGGCTATGAAAGTGGAGTGAAGGCTTATAGGCTATGGGATCCACTAGCGTGTAAGGTTGTGGTCAGTAGGGATGTATCCTTTATGAATCCAGATCATTCAAGGTTAAGAAGAATGCTCAGGCTCCCTACATTGACAATGGCAAGTCTCCCACCCTAGATCTAATTGAGGAGGAGATTGATCACTTAAGTGATAAGGAAGAAGGAGGTGCTCCTATAGCAAAGCAAGTTCTTGAGAAGCAAGTAGTTGTTGGTAAGAAACAAAATGTGCTAGGTCAGCCTCACTATGGACCTACACATGGAGATCAAGTAGAGAGTTCATCTAGAAGGTCATTACGGTGTGCTTGTTGAGCTCCAAACAGATATGGTTTGTGGACTGATTCAACAAAGTTGTTGGATGATGATTTGACTTTTGGGGATGATGCTCATGCTTTGGTCTTGGAAGAAGATGAACTCTCATCCTACAAGGAGGTATGTTCTTCTAGTGAGAAGGATGAGTAGTTTGGTTTTGGAGAGGGAGATGGAATCCTTGAGGGATAACAAGACTTGGGAGCTAGTCAGATTATCTAAGGATCAACAAGTGATAGATTGCAAGTGGATCTACAAGTTGAAGGAGGGTCCTAAGGAGGGATCAAAGATCTACAAGGCTAGGTTGGTAGCACATGAGTTCACTTAAGAGAAGAGAGTGTACTACAATGAACCTTTTCTCTTATTGCAAAGTATTACACAATACATCTATTATGTATGCTTGTTGTATTATCTAGTCTTACTTTAGATCAAATGGATGTTATCACGGTGTTTCTCTATGGCACCTTGGATGAGAAGATCTTCATGAGACAACCTATGGGGTTTGTGAAGAAAGGTCAAGAGGACAAGGTATGCAGATTGCTAAAGTCCTTGCATGGATTGAAGCAAGCACCTCGCCAATGGAACAAGAGGTTTGATGTATTTATGCATGCTCATGGTTTCAATAAGAGTTTGTTTGATCCTTGTGTATACATGAAACCAATGAGTAATAAAACCTTTGGTTCTATTATTCTTGTGTTGTATGTGGATGACATGTTGATAGCTACCAATGATATATCTAAGGTGAACAAGCTCAAGGCGCTCTTGAGTTTGGAGTTCAAGATGAAGGATCTAGGGTTGGCCACAAGGATATTAGGCATGGAGATCAAGAGGAACTTGGGCAATAGTCAATGGTGGTTGATGCAGGGTAAGTATGTTAAGAAGGTACTTGCTAGGTTCAACATATGGAACTATAAACCAATAAGTATTCCTCTAGCTTCTCATTTCAAGCTTTTAGAAGCATGTTGTTCTACAAATGTTGTAGAGAAGGGTTGATGGCTAACATTCCTTATGAGAAGGCTGTTGGGAGTCTCATGTACTTGATGACTTGCATTAGACTTGATCTTTGCCCTAGCAATGGGTGCAAGTATATGTCAAATCCAGGAGAGACACATTGGAAAGCAATTAAGTGGATTCTCAAGTATTTGAGAGGTACACTAGACTATGGGCTCTTATTTGATAGAAGATCAATGAATGCCGCATCACTAGATGGCTATGTAGATGTTGACTATGGACAAGATTTGGACAAGCAGAGGTCAATAACGGGATATGTATTCACACTTGGTGGTGGGGTGCATTAGTTGGAGATCTACCTTGCAGAAGTGTGTTGCACAATGTACTACAAAAATTGAGTATGTGGCAACAACAGAAGGAACAAAGGAGGCAATTTGGTTGGATAGACTTGTTGTTGAGATGGGACTTATAACAATATGGATTTTAGCAACGTAGTTAGTAAGGCTAACAAAGTAGAGAATAAGCCAATTTAGCCTAGAATATTCTAGAAGCATCTAGGAAGATTCTTGGGAAGCTTCTTAACTAGTTAACTTGCGCCCCAAGCAAGTAGCTTCTAGAAGCTTCTAACTAGCTTAGCTTGCACGCCAAGTAGGTGGCGTCTAGAAAGAAACTTCTTGAGAAGTTTCCTAGTTAACTTGGCTTGCACTCTAAGAAAGCGGCTTGGGGAAGCTTCTTGAGAAGCTTTTCAAGGGCTTTGTATGCTACATATAAATACCAAAGCCAAAGTCATTCTAGGCATTCAGAGTTTTCTCTTATTAAAATGCCCCAATGTGAGTTTTCATTCTCCTATTTCCGTCCGCAATGTTTTACAGGACTAATGCATGGTAATGTAATGCTTCATTGTGATAGTCAAAATTCTTTACACCTAGCTGAAAATCAGGTGATGGATAGTAGGGTTAAGCATATATACATCAGATATCACTTTCTTAAGCAAGTTGTGTTTGATAAAATGTTTGATCTAGTCAAGATTGATGGTAAGCTCAACCTGCCTGATGCCTTTACCAGATTCATACCTTTAGAAAATTTTAATAGGCATCATGCTACCCTACAGGTTGTGCAAGTGGAGCATGAGTAGGGTGACCTAACATTGGAGGTGACCTTGGCTATTTTGGTTACTCTATCCCTATATGGGCTACGGTTAGAAGTCCTAGTTTATCCTAGTTTAAAGGAAGTGTCAAGTGATTGGTTGTTTGTTTAGAACTTCCCACTGAGTGATAAATTGTTGCAAGGTTACTAACCCCAAGACAAGAGTCCAAGGGGAGTTTGGTAGGTTTTACTCTTATGCCTTAGGGTTACTCTCTATTTGGGATTTTGGCTCACTCGTAGGTTAACAATGGAGGCTGGATTGTGAGAAGGTTTGAGCCGTGGATTGGCATATGATAAGGGTCTGAGTCAATAAAGAATCAAAGAGAGAAGCTTCTTGTGGACATAGTCTCACATCGAGGTGTTGAGGTGAACCACATACTCATGTCTAATGCGTGAACTCACTTGTAATCTGCATGTTGTTGTGCCTCTGGTTAGTTTTATCGAACATGTCTAACCTCCTCCTCCTCCCATCCCTATCAATGATCACGAGGAATACGAAATTGATCATCTCCTTGCATGTCACCACATTCAACGAGACCATTAACAACATACATAGTACAAGATCCTCTGGAAAAGGTATCCTCTTCATGATATCACTTGGGAACCTCTGTCTCATCTCCAAAATGCGTAAACTGTCATCCAAGAGTTTAAAGCTTCAATGCCGACGAGGTCGTCATCAACTAACGGTGGTGGAATATATAACAACATAGAGTTTATCGATGAAGTTATTTAGGGTTAATGAAATAATGAATATGCCAAATTAACCTAGAATATTCTAGCAATATTTAGAAAACTTCTTGGGGAACTTTTGGGTTAGCTTAGTTTGCATCTCAAGTAGATAACTTCTAGAAAGAAGCTTCCTACTAGCTTAGCTCAACTTGCACGCCAAAGTAAATAACTTCTAGAAGAAAGCTTCTTGAGAAACTTCTCAAGAGATTTGTATACTCCTTATAAATACCAAAACCAAAGATCATGCTAAACATTCGGAATTTTTCACACTCAAATGTCACAATGTGATTTCCATTCTTCTATTTTTCTCCTTGATCTTGGTCTTTTATACTATCCCTAACAATAGCAAAGCATATACTCATTATAATTTTAATCTTATAACCTTGCCTAACTCCAAAATCATGGAATGAACCAGTTTAGATTTTGCACTTCTCTCTTTGATGCTCTTCTTCAATTACTTTTGATTTTAGTATATCTTTCTCTAATTTGCCTTTTATTCCAATCTTTTCTACCTTGGTGACCCTTTGTGCTTCAATTTTGGCCAACCTACATGTCTCCCTTGATTCCACCAATGTGCTCCATCCATTTTGAAACATTAGAAAGTTCTTGAGTAAAGGCAACCACCCTAGCCAAAGAGTGTGCCTTGCCATGAGAAACTTTTCTTCTTTTTGATTCACTTTCCCTATCATCCTTGGCACCTCTTTCCCTCCTCCAAGCTCTTGGTCTCATTCTCATGCATGAGGTTCTTCTTCACCAGGTGTAGTTAGTTGATTTGCGATGGGATTTGACTCTCCTCATGTGTGGGCATAGGGTACTCATGGGTCTCATGAGAAAATGAGACAAGAGGAAATGACTCTTGGGTGCTAGGAACACTTCACCCTAGTCTAGTACATGCTTGTGTGTATTGGGTTTCTAGCCCGATAAAATCTTCATCCACTACTGGTTCGCATAGTTGCTCAAATGAAACTTGGGAACCACGTTCTTCATCTATTATCATATCTAAAAATTTGTTTTCTACACCTAAACTCAACATGGCCAGAGGAAAATACTATCCAAACAAAAAATCCATTCTTGAATAGTGTGGACATATATGATTCAACTTATCCTCAGTAGTCCTTTATCCTCTTTTCAACCCCTTCTTCCCATAGGCCCTCCTCTATGCACTTGTCTTTCCATGTGCAAGCTTGTTTGAGGAGACCGTGTAACTAACCCCTTTGTTTTATAACATCTCCCTATTTATGGACTAAAGGAAACCCTTTCCAAGTTTCACAAGCTAAGTAGCCATGTAACTACAGGCAATACTCTTTTGAGTAAATTTCTTGCAACAACTCCCTTGTACTTTTTTGAAATGTTCAAGGTCTTCAAGATAATCCAAAAACTGACCATAATTGTGAGTGATCATTCTTAATCTCTTGTCATTTAGCCCTTTTAATGTTGAGCTTGTAGATGAAAGCCCCATCACTGCCCATATGACTGTCCCACTGATAATTGTCCCACCTGTCCCAATGACACCATGTTTAACAAATCATAGAAATTTCTCAAGAAAAGGAGGTAAATATCAGGTGGAACATATTCTCTAGATTTTGAAACCAAATCTTGCAGGAGAGGTGGAATTGCTTTTACATTACTTGGTTCCAAAGGATGTGGAATAGATTCACTAGATTTGGAAACCAAATCTTGTGTGGGAGATGCAATTACTTGTACATTATTTGAACCAAACTCACAAGGATTGACACTTTCTTTGCAAAAAGGAACTACTAACTTATGAGGGGTGGTGCACTCCATATTTGCACCTGACCAACTCTCTCAATCAGGAAATCAGAGTAGGTCAATCCACAAGGTCCTGAAGAACGCATTTTATCTGCTTGTCAACTACGTTGGAAGGTTAAAAGTAAAAAGTCACAATGCAACGATCTTACTTAGGAAAGGGCTACTGGGCCAGGAAACGGTGGCCTATTGGAGGAAAATTCCATCAGAAAATTGTGTCTACGTAGCAAACGAAGTTACCATCATCGTCATGAGCTGTCACTACTTGGGAAACATAAGTGGCGCAAAGTAAAAAGTCATAGAGTTCACAAAGGATCTATTCAAAGGTAAAGGAGGAATCCTACTACAGCGGTTGAGGAGAACCGGGACTAAAATTTGTGGATGAGAGAAAAATTCGATCAGAAAATTGTATCGAAGACAAAGAATCAAAATCTACACCTGTCTATGTAGCAAACGAACTGACCATCAATTTGGGAAACATAAGTTGCACAATGCAACGATCTTACTAAGGAACGTGCTACTCGGCCAGGACAGGGTGGCCTATTGAGATTTGATTAAGATACATGGTCTTTGAGGGTAGAAACTCATTGGCAAAACGCCTGAAACACATCCTCCGTATCCTGACCATCTCATCCTCCAAACTCTGCAAGAGACAGATCAAATAAGCAAGTTCGGCCAGAAAATATCGGGAAGTAGGACGGAGAAAATGGAGGTCACTCAGCTGGAGCACATTATCAAACTCGATGTGAATAATGGTGCTCTTCCATTAAAAAAATAAAAAAGTCATCCGGTTTTAGATCCTGAAGGTTTTAGATCGAATTTGGCACGCATTTCAAACCAGGCTAAGCAAATAAGTAAACAGAGAAACAATGTCTCGAACTATAAAGCAAAGTCCCGGGAATGTTGCATCCCACAGAGGAATAGGACTGATGCTTCATCAACGTCAGCTTTGTTACTACCCTTTCTCTCAGCAGCCTCCGACATGCTGTACCCAAAGCAAAGTCCAATATCTTTGGTTGAGAAAAAGTAAGGCTTGGGTCAATCCATAAGGTCCTGAAGAAGACATTTTATGTGCTCGTCAACTCCGTTGTAAGGTTCAAAGTAAAAAGTCATTCAATTCACGAGGGATGTACTTAAGGTAAAGGACTGAATCCTACAGCAGCGGCTGAGGAGAACCGGTAAAAGCACATACCTGGAGGAACTCTCGTGTCAGCGCGGGCAGGAAATCCGAGTAGGTCAATTCATAAGGTCCTGAAGAAGGCATTTTATCTGCTCGTCAACTACGTTGTAAGGTTCAAAAAGTCATGGAATTCACAAAGGATGTACTTAAGGTAAAAGACTGAATCCTTCTGTGCTGTTGAGAATCGCTGCAGAATATGCTTAAAAGAAAACCAGAGAGAGAACAACCTGAAGGTGACCCGGTGAAAGAGCGTGCCATAGCTACAAGTGTGCCAAGTTCAGGATTGGAGACCTGACCATCTCATCCTCCAAACTCTGCAAGAGAAAGATCAAATAAGCAAGTTAGGCCAGAAAGTATCAGAAGAATTGAAAACAAAAGTAGGATCGGGAAAATGAAGCTCGCTCAGCCAAGCCACATCATCAAGGTCGCTGTGAGTAAGGGTGATCTTCCCTTACCTGGAAACAGTGTATCATGAAGAAAAGATAATTTGTTTTCTCCCTTATATGTTTCAAACATGCTCCTCCTGACATTGAGAAGAAACCGTTATAACTTTTTGTCCTCGTATCGTAATTGAGAGCTCAACGACTAAATCTTCCGCATAAAAGCTTCAAAATTTAACACAACCAAAACACCTCGGAACAAGCTTTCTTAGTTTACAGAAAAGTTTAAATCTGTCCGGGCTAGGAAACGCTGGGCTACTGAGATTTGTTTAAATACCTGTTCTTTGAGGGTAAAAACTCTTTCGCAAAACGCCGGAAAAACATCCTCCCTGTTATGAAAGCATCTCCAAGCCGGCCCGTTCTCCCGAAACTGCTCCACGCCCCATTAGCATCCTGGACGTATTAGCAAAAATTGAGGCTAATTCTGAGACATAATCTTCCCTTCTTTTTAACAGCTATGGTGAGAGATATGAGAGGAGACACATTTTTTCTCAACCAAACCAGGAGACACTGTTGGAAACTCACCTTTTCGTTCACCATCAGGATTGTAGACAAAACATGCTCGAATGAAGCTGAAACCGGGTTTCGGCCAAAATTCGGCCACAAATAAGTTTCTAGATACTGGCTAATCTCCATGACCCTAAATTGCTGTAGCGGTACTGTCTTGTTCCCACACTAGTGAGAGTAAGTTCTGTCCTGTATATGTCAACCACCAGCTCCGCATTGAGCAGCGGCTTCGACTTGTCGCCTTTGGTAACCGACCAGTTTGCCTGTGCAATTTTCTAGATTTTAGGAATCTCATTAAGCCCAATTGCCTTGCCAGGCATCGGTCCAAGCTTCTGCTCTACAGATTTTTCTAAAGTCTCCGGGAAAGGAACCACCTGTGGGTCGCATACTTGGCAACTTTGGCTCTCTTGACATGCGTAAAGGTTCGACGAAACCGCCGCCATATTGACTTCCCTCTTCTTCAATCTCCAACTATCTAGCAAAGTCCACACCGGATATACACCCTGTCTTCGAACTTATAGACTCATTGACAAACTGAAACCAGTTGGACTCATAACGATGAGACGAACACAAGCGGTAATGTAGACGCAAACACGATGTCGATGATGATATTGATCAGTCAAGTGAGCCTCTTCGGAACAGAGACCTTTCATGGAGGTACAGTGGTCGAGACCCGGTTGAGCGAGAGACAACCTACAGGTAAACTGACCCGAGGTTAATCGAGTTGGAAATGTTGGAAGTTGAGTTACTTTGACGGAGGACATGTCAAGATCCGTGGCCGGGACTGAAGACTGGACGGCATGGATGTCCCAGAAGTGACGCTCGATGGTGACAAGCAGAGCCGTCAGGGAGCTCTCCGCCAGCTTGGAATAGAACATCCGGCCACCGAATCCACGTAATACAAGGGTGTACTATTATCTTCTTGTGTAATGAGGCGGGCCGTCAGATTGCTGATGATGGCCAAAAGGTGGGGAAGCACCGTAAGTTTGAACAAAAGTTTATGCTAGTTTTACTCCCCAGGTTGCACTATTACCGCGGGATATTCTGGCTGAGGTTGTTAGGACAAGGAACTTCTGACGGGCGGTCTATGACCGGCGACCGAGAAGAACAGTCTTGTAAGCGGGAACGTGGTGAGCGCAATCGGGCCACGAAGCGCATGGTGTTTTACGTGGATCAGATAGATGCTCTCCCGACTGTAAACGAAGAAAGGGAGAGAATTGTCCAACAGTCAGGCAGAAGGCAGAGACCAGTCGGTCAGTGAAGTGCAGCTATGTTGACAAACTAGAAAGGCACGGGAGGTAGAATAGGAAGGGAATGTACGTACGTGCTTGGGATCGCAGAATGCCAGAATAGAGGACGATGACCGTCTCGAGGAAAGTGGTGATGATGAGGAGGATCAGATGAGGAGGGGACAGAGACTGTTGTTTGCAGTGTAAATGTAGATGGGCGAAGAAGCAGAAGGTATTTTCTGACTGCAGAAGGGGCTCTGGAAGGGGTGGGGGACGAGGAAGTAGTTTAGAGTGGGAGGAGGAAAGTGGACGAGAAGAAGTATAGCATTGCAGTCTCGGAGCAGGGGAGAGGTAGAAAGAAGACTTTTCCGGAGTGAGATTGGCGTCACTTGTGTTGCTGGTGGACTAGAGTTTGGGGTGGAGATTAGGAAGGAGTTTAGTTCTCGCGTGCTGTGCAGCTTTGTTGCGTTGGGTGTTCGCTCTCCTCTTGCACGTGAGGACGCAGTTGGCTGAATCAAGTTCACGTGTCAAGCTCCTTATGGTTGCGTTCATACTTTCCTCGTTTTTTTTTCTTTCTCCGGGTCTGGGAAGGTGGTGTGAAACTCCGATTTCCGGGATAGTGAAAGGCAGGTGGGGGAGTCATCGTTGGGAGAGAAAAGGGAGCAAAATGCCCAGCTAAAGGAGAAGCAGAGGAGGCCAAATATGATTTTGTGTGCTCTTTCTAGTGTTTGTGGAATCAGCTGGCAGCGCGTTAGTATACAAAGGGCTACAGGCATCGTCCATTGGGAAACAGTTGTAAGGGGAGTGTGGAAGGACGGAAATGAGGAAGCAGAATCAGTTTCGTCAGGTTGTGGGAGATGTATTCTGCTGACCTCGTCGGAATTGTGAGCTGCTCACCACGAACGCGCGCGCCACGAGAAGATTCACGTTCGCAGTGCATAGCGGGGGAGAGTGTATGTACATACATACATACCGGAAAGATATACAGATATTCTGGGAGTAGAGGAGACAGAGGATGTGACAACACATTACAGCAGTCGGAAGCGATGGGATTAAGCCTTTGGCAGGAGATCCTGTATCCAAGACTCATTGAGTTGTGATGACAGTCTTTTGCAATGGTAATGATGATGGCGTGAAGGTTGAACTTGGCTAGCATTCTTCGTGCAATGTACCCCTGCTGGCGCCCATGGACTTCAAGGTAATGAGGCGATTCAATTGACAACGGACGTCTGTGTTTTCGTTACACATATTTACAAACAGAAGCGTTGGAGAGTACTTAGAAGTTATAAATCGCCAAGTACCTGTAACTCGGTGGAAATTTTGTCCGTTTTAGGTGGTTATTACCGCCATTGAGAGACTACGGAACCTTAGGAAGGTTTGATAGTCTTGAACTACTCCAATCGTGCACGTATTACCTTAGACGAAGAGTTTGAAGCTGCCAGTGAGCGATTCATTCGCAATCGAAGTCAGGTTCGTATCCATGACATATACTTGTGGCAAAGCGACTCAGCAGTGCCTGCTGCTTGTTGTGGATCAATCGCTTATGTTTTGGTGAATTTTTTGATCTTCCTATCCAGGCATTATCATTGCCAGTTGACCTTTTCGTCGCAGAGCTAATCCTACTCCACAACAAAGGACGAACCCAATCACCTTAGACTCTGAAACGAATAGTGGAGAATATCCTCTCCTTATCAAGACTAGGATACGGCGCTGACCTAGTCTTGATACCCCATCTGGCCCTCGCGAAGCCTGAACCCGCAGATCTCCTGCACAAAGAATACTCTTGATACACTTTCTTTGGAGAGGAAATTTTCTTCCTAGGCTTGTCAGAGACAGCCACTCTCCGTAGGTTGACTAAAGTCAAGCGGGGGGATAATTTGTGTCAAGATCATTTCAATGCTTCTCTCCGGGAGGATCTTATCTCCTGACTTCCACTTTCAGGCTCCGAATGTGTGCTCAAGAAAAGCAACGGATGCTTCCTCCCTCGTTGTTGTTTACCTGGTCCTAGAGGCTACATTGCCAAATTCGTTTACTATCTATCTTAATTGGTGTGGATATTACACCACGCGATGCGATCAATGGTGTATGTTGGCTAGCTTTCAGGGCATGATAAGGATTTTACTGTGTGGTTAGAATGCACTAGTGACAATCCTTTCCTGATGAGTTGCGAGCTTTTTTCTGCCCAGTGAACGAGCTAGGAGCTTTGTTTCCCCATTGGTATGATGAAAGTGAACGAATTTGTTTTGTTATTATTCCTCTCGAACAAGAATTGTTCTAATTTGCTGGAAGCTGATAAGCGGAACTCTCCCGCTTGAGTGTATGTAATTTCCGGACCAGATTGTAGTGTCCCTCTCCTCATCGCCCTGCAGTCTTAAAAGGACAAACCTCATGCATGGTACATCATCCCCTATGGTTTACTTATGAGAAAGATTGTGACATGTAACCAAGAGCGTGCTGAAGTTGGCCTTGAGCTTAAGATTCCTGACGCTGTCCCAGTATCCATGGTAGCGATTGACCAAAAACGCTGATGTGCTTAACCTAGTTGTGGAATGCAGAAATTGGTCTTGGGCGACCATCTCGTACGGTTCGGAGAGGGCTCGAGAAAACCAATGTACCAGCCCAATTGCGTATCGGGAGGGGCAAGCAGTCATGAGCTCACCCCGATGGATATAGAGAAAGTAATACTTGAGGGCATAGTGCGAAGTTAGGACCACGCACGATTCTACGTACTTCATCGCGGGCGCCTTTGACAGCACCCATAATGACCTGGACCCTTTCCTAAGGACTGCGCGTAAATGACGCCTGGTGTATAGCTCAGTTGGTAGAGCAATAGGCTTGTAACTCAAATGTCGCAGGTTCAAGCCCCGGTATAACCAAACTTTGGATTTACAAAGTTTTAGTAATTCTGGCAGTTCGTTTACGCGTCCAAATGTAACTTAGTGTCTTCGGGGGATCAGATCTAACGAGCCATTACGCTAAGCCTAACAGGCCCCAAGTTCTCTCCCTCTGGTGCTCGTGTGCGGAGACCGTCAAGCCATTTGTAGCCTTCGGGGCCACTCGGGTCGCTTACTCCGTGCTTTGGGCCCTTCGAGTCAAGCCTAGCTAAACAAAGCAAAAGAATTTGCTTATTCTCTGAACTTTCATTTACATAGTAATTGAATATTAGGTTTATTATCGTTGTAGAAGACAGTACTTTGGGATGCTCGATACTGGATTACTCTAATTTCTGAACATGTCCGGTGCTGTGTCCAGGTACGGGAAGTGCCGGAGAGACCCTGGATCTCAGGGAGCAATTGACAGGAGTTCCTGAAAACGCTGCGACCAATTGATAGGAGTTACCGAAAACGCTCAGTCGTGTTTTAAAACTACAACATCCACTATTTGTGCGAATCTTGTAATTATTCTGTGTCAACTCCTGCAGCTTCTGAGCTCTGTAGAAGGCACAGGAGCTAAGGGGAAGCAGGAATGGTCGCCATGGTGACGAGTGCAGTGGTACCACCCGTTAGGAAGTCGCCATCAGATTCTTCCGGCTCCAAATGCGGTTGGTCAAAGAGTGATTTTTCAGGTTACCAGGTGAAGGTGCTTTCGGTGCCCACAGTTGGACCTGCAGTGGTATCTGTAAACTCTAAGAAAGTCATCGCATCTGCATCGAAGCTCGTGCAAACGAGATATAAAAGCAAATCTGATATTGTAAGAATTTTTGTAATTAAATTAAACTTTGATTTGAATGGAGTTGGAATTCTTCAAAAGATTCCTCGAGCATTATGGAATAGAGAAATTGAAGGATTAATCATAGAGTTGGAATGTAGATCGGTTTTGTGTTCAAATCTTATATGAATTTCTCTACACTTGTTAAATTTGTGCAGTTGAATGTTGCGCTAAAGCCGGAGACGCATTGTGATGAAACCACAAGCGAGATAGCCACTACCTTTGATGTGTTCGAAGGAGCAGGGGGACTTGAAAGCAGTGTCAGCATATGTGAAACTCGCTGTTTACCTGCTGCAATCTCGTTAGATGAGGCCATGTGTGCCCTTCGCTCGGCGCTTGTCAAATTACAAGCGAACCCCCTTGACTTTGAAAGTGGGACATTAAGATTCCAGGTTAGTTCTTTTTGTTGAAAGACACAATTTTCTTTCACTCCTTAAGGGACATCTTTCCCGCTTATATTTGGAAGGTTCAGGGAGATCTTTCCCGCTTATATGTGGAAGGATCATTGTTGTCTAAATTTTCCTTTTCCCTGTCATACACTCAGTCTTTCTTTCCTTTGTAGCAGATTTTGTTGATTTATATCCACAATTTAGAGTGTGGGATTATACGCGAAAAGGAATATACCTCGCATGTATATAACTTTTGGATAACAAATTCCATATCCAATTTAGCTCTTGGAGAAAAGGAATCTATAAAGTGTTTATTTCTGTAAGAAGGCTTTAGCACACACCTAATGCTTCATATATGTGATAGTAACAAGGGCAATATCCATGTGTCGGTAATCTTACTCAAGAATAAGCATGTTGGTTGGTTTATAATTACACTAATCACATGACTGTGACCAGAGGAAAGAATAAATTTTGATGTAGGAGATGAAGTATCCAAATCATCTACCAATATCCAAATCTTAATATGAGTGGCGCCCATGAATCCGTGAGGAAAATTGGGCTATTTACTCGCTTTTAGCTCTATATGGGTTGTAGTTTCTCATCAATAAAATTTGTTGCTTGTACAGGTGCCTCTCCCACCAGGATTGAAGGCCTTGCAATGGCTCCAGTCTCAGCCTCAGCATCCCCATCTTTTGCCAAGATCTTATTTTTCTCCAAGAGCAGCTAGAGGAACTAGCACCGGAGAAACTACAACTTCTGACAACTGCAAAGACTTTCACACTATTGACATGAATGGTGTCGGCGGTGTCGCTGGTGTTGGGTCCGCAGTTTTATTTAATGGCACAAAACCTTTCTCGTTGAAAGATTGGAAGGCTATGAAGAGGTTAGCAGATTCACCACAAGTTGAGATGTTGTATCTAGAATTTCTTATGCACTCAATTTCTTATCCATTCGTCAAATAGAGTGAGTTGTTTGGAGAAGTTACTACCTTCATAAGTCCGGAGGACATCATACTGTAAACCAGCTGGGACAATTAAATGTTCTAGGTGATGCCACGAAATACTCAATGATAGGGGAAAGATAAATTCTATATCGAATTCCAATGTGGAAGTATGTTGCTCACTTTGCTTTTATGCTAACTACGTCGCAGGTTCCTCTCAAAAGCTTACCCGATTATAAGAGCTTATGGAGCCATGCGTTTCAACCCCAACGCGGAACCATCTAAAGAATGGCAACCATTTGGATCATTCTACTTCTTTATTCCTCAGGTAAGTATTCAACGAGTTTATTCTTAGAATTCAGTTTTCAAAGTATGTTGCTTTTTGTTTAGGGTTGTTTGCATATTACTTGATTACCTTTTATGCATCAAGGATAGTCTGGACTTGAAACACGTTGGAAATAGAGTTTTAGCACGTGTTCGTGGTGGCGATGGCATGAATATCAGAGTATGACTGTTTCTGTTGACTTACACCACCACAAGTAGTGAAAGTTGTTGTGTCTTTGAATTGGTCCTTATAATAATTGTCAGTGAACCTTGTTTTCCAGATTGAACTATGCGAGTGTGAGGGTTGTTCACAGTTAGCAGTAAACGTTGTATGGGACAATTCAATGGGCTGGACACTAATAAAAGCATTGAAGAATTGTCTTACTGTTATGCAAACGGTAAGCGGCTCCTGTATATTGGAACCATGTCAGTACAGAGTAAGCATGAGTAGCTCAAGTATCATAGTTGTAATCTACGGCTTTGTTCTGATCTTAGGATGTATCCGATTTAATCTTTGATCAAATCCACATACGATTCAGCGGTGGTCTGCTGGATATTTTCTGGTATAATCTTTTGCTCTTACACGTTTTCTTCCAGGTGTCCACACGGATCTGCCCAGATAATGAGAGACCGCTCGCTCAAGTTTTACGAAGGGAACACGTTCCAGATGAGTTGAGTTGGCATGCCGCAGTGCACAAAACTCTTCAGCTATTGTGCGATCGTGGGGAAGAAACATCAGATGTGCCTCAGTCCCGTTTCAGCAACACAGTTTCTTATGATCATCCATCTCTTTCAAAAGTAAGAAGTAGATCTAAACACTTAGGGGAAGGTACATTTATATTTTGTTGAGGACTACCACGAACCAGTGTACATTTTGGTTGATATCTTTGGTACTTGTAGAACCTGAGTATTGCAGTTGACAATTTGATCCTCGAGGCATGGAATAAATTGAACATTTGATTTTTGGTAGTGGTGTTGAGCGGAACTGCGTAAGCAAATAACTTTTTAAGGTAACCGGAGCAAGATAAATCTGCCTGAACTGCATACCCATTAAAGCTTATATTCTTACTGTTATATGATTAAGAGATTATTGCTCGTTCTGCCAGATGCTTTGAAATTTTCATTATTGATGAAGTCATATTTTGCAAGGTGGTGATGGCAAGACGCACGAAGTTGGAGTTAAACAATCAACTTGACCCTGTTAGTCTTTTGGCTTGTCTACAGGTTTGTTCCTTTCATGTTTGACTCCAAAATGAAACCTCTGCTTCGTTTGCACGATACAAACACTCTACATGCCATACCTAGTTTGCGTAGTGTGTTGATTAGGTTTACCAAATCAAGCTAACCGAGACTCCGCAGGAAAAAGATCCAAGTGCTTACCAGTTTGCAATCCAAGTACCTGATGGAAGCGCTTTCATTGGAAGCTCAGTAAGTCAAGAATTATTATCTTTATAATATCTTTAGTATTTTAGCAAATGTCATGGAAATCTCAATTTATGTTTCTCGGGAAGTTCTTTATGGGTATTCCCGGTATGCGTTTGTACAAACTGAAGTATATACTTAAAACGCAGTGTTGGGTTGAGTGATGACGCTCTAACCATGATCCTTCTCTCTTGAAGGACAGCCAGAACGTCTGTTCGCAAGAGATGGGCTGCTGGTGGCTAGTGAAGCGGTTGCAGGAACCCGAGCCAGAGGCAACGGTGCTTTGAAAGACTTTCAGCTGGGTATGGAGTTAATGCTCAGGTAACTGTGATATTGGCCCACTATTCAGACAAACAACTAGAAAACCACCCGGCTTTGTAGTGGAAGCGAGTGAACTACATACGTGTATCAATTTCCGAAGTTTCCTTGTTTGACTTTGATTTGGTTACCTATATCCTTTGGTATCAATCCACTGACAAGGGTATGGGCATCCAGCTCAAAGGAGCCCTTCGGTTCGTTTAAATATGTTCTCACCCGTGATCTTCCTGTTTGCCTTGAGCAGCACCAAGGATCATCACGAGTTTGATATTGTGCGGGAAAGCGTGAAGCGACACATGAAGGTGGAGTTCCTATATCAGTTAAGCAACCAGTTGCTTCATTTCCAATCTTTTAAGTAGTCTCTACTTGTGAACCTAGAGTTGTAAATACTACTCTTACTGCATATAGTGGATTAGAACTACTTGTTTCTCTTAAATACCTCTCTGGTTGACTTATGTCACAGATGGTTTGCAAGGATGTGGAAACTGAAGTACACAAATCTCTCATTAAACAAGAAAGAGTTCAACATCTCTACGCTCGGTTCAACGGAGAGCTCGTTGATGAAGTTGGCGAGGTGATTCAACCCTTTCATTGATTTAGCACGTTATTGTGTTATGATGCTCACAGAAGGAAGGCAAGTATTAATATCTGTGACCATGACGTTTCAAGTTCTGAAGTCTTATGCCGGAAACGTACTTGTATATGCAGTTTGAGCTTCTATCTGTCTTACATCCTACTCCAGCTGTCTGTGGACATCCTCAAGCAGTTGCTCAAGATGCTATAAGCAAAAGCGGTACGTTCCTACGTGTAAAGCAGGTGTTGTTGTGAACGGTGATTACTTGAATCTAGAAATGGAGTAAATAGGAATGGTAAAGAGATAAGCTAAGAGCCGCAGGCATCTTTTCCACTGGAATTTGTTCTTGTAAATGTAGCTCACCTGTTCGATGACAGCTCATGGATTCTCATATCTGAGTGTTTAATATACGATCTTGTGATTAAAATCTCCAAAAGTCTTATGGCCTTGACCTCTTGCTATGCTCTGAGCTGGACAGCTTTCAACCAACCATGCCTCCAAAGTTGCGCCAAATTGCAGCCAACAAACCCCATTCAGAGTCTGAAACTCTGATTACATTTGAGTAGCAGTCTATGATGCAGTGTGGCTTGTCTCGCTTAAATGGAACTTTGTTTTTGTGTCTTTGACAGAGTCTTTTGACAGAGGATTGTATGCGGGACCCGTTGGTTGGATCTCCGGTGATGGCGCTGAATTTGCCGTGGGCATACGTTCATCTTTGATTCAACCGGGGGCTTCAAGCAAATTTCAAAACGTACCTTTTCCTGCTCAATCATATAGCGAAAAAATGTCAATTTCCGGTATTGCAAGAGATGTGGGGATTTCCAGCACGAATGAGCAAGAAAGTCCGGTATCTGAAAGTCAGAGGAAACAGAACGTAAGCAAGCTTTACTTGTCTTTCACTACTCAGAACCAAGTCAAGTCACAGTTCGGCCTGCTTGTACTTTTGCGAAGAATACATGTCACCTTGCAATGTTACATTTTTCAAACTGAAGTATGTTGATTCATATCCGTTGAATTTGGTAAAAGGAGTCACCGGCCTAGAGATGTCAGTTCAACCAAAGGGAGTTTACTGACAGTGGCTAACCTAATAGGGGCAATCAATTAGGACATTAAGCAAATACTATCACAATTAGTTATCTTTATGCTGTGAATAGAAGAGCACGAGAAACTTGACGAGCTTTCCATACATGAAACGGAAAGGCCCCTGATGGTGAATAGGAACGACTATTTCATCAATGACAACAGTGAATTTACTGTGGTCTGAATTAGGGAATGAAAATGAAAATCCGTGGACATCGAGAGAATGCAGGACCAGGGAAAGAAACATTTCATCACCTTAAGAGAATTTACAGAATTTGAAAGACATAATTTCGTGGATAGAATCCTCAAAGAGGATTTATTTCTTAAGCTTTAGTTCTATCTGACTTCCGTTGACCTTCGACATCGGCAGGGCACATGCATATTTTTATATGCAGGTGTTGGCATTGTAAAAGACTCTACATCTTCATCCGAGTGGCGTGAGCTCGAGCTGAAGACAAGCCAGGTATAACATATTACGGGTACCTGGTACCTGCCCTCGCCTTTGGTCTGTCAAAAGGATCTTCCGACTTGGCTGAAACGAGATAGGAGCCTAGACTGACAATAGTATACTCAAGTACATATATGCTCACGAAGTAAGCACTTACTGCCTTTGAAAGCAGCTCTATTCTGTTTACTGGAGAAAGCAACTATTTTCACATTCGTACCGTTGGCAAAGATTTGTATTGAAAGACAATAGTAGCCACCCTCTGTCATGTAGCAGATTGTCATGTCTTGATTAAAATAAAAGAATTGTCAGGATACGCCGCTTCTTTATGAGATTAGTTTCGTTTAGCTTGGATCTTCATTGTTGGTGGTAAGAAACTCAAATCGACCATATCTTCCACTTGTCAGTTCGAAACTCTGCTACAACCAACTCAGCCATTGGAGAAAATTGTAAACATCAATGCTTTGTGGGCCAAACTTATTGTCGAGGAATGCTGCCGCCTCGGAATCACTGTAAGTCGTCTCACTTGAGTAATATTCAAGTAATTGCTTCTGATGTACAAATTCAACTGCAATATGTTCGTAGGAAATGAATTATTCAGAATCAGTTTCACACGATTGTCAATTTGTTCCATCTAGCTGCGGACTGAGTATTTAAGCTGCAAAATAGTGGACAGACAGGAATTATGTGGAATGTCATGTGGAATTCGAGTATTTGTAATGTGGAATTATGAAAAAATTCGAATGACATAATGTCAGGTAAAGTAGTTTGCCTGCACCTTACAACTTGCACAGCTCGGATGTCTTAGTGCTGCAGGGCAGATTCTCATACCGATATTCTTGGGGCTTAGCCCCATTTTACCTCTTTGGTCTCATCCTTGTACGGGCTTGACAGGGTCTTCCCATCCTTCGCGTTTTTCTACGCGGACGCTTTTTTCTCGTTTGCCTGCACGTTCTGCCTGGGTACAGGGGTTGGGTCTCAGATTATGTCTGCTGGCTGCAAAAAAACTCATAGTGCAGGAAAATGAACACATCACTCCTTTGAGATCCAGATCTCATGCTGTGCATCATTAGCAGAGTCGGGAGCTGATTCCGCACTTGGACAAATTCCAAGTTCTGTCTCATATTAATTCAAACTGCGTGACCGTTGAATGTCAGTGCTATTCTAAGAATTGCAAGAGGCATTCTCTCTCATCGATTTCCCTGGTAGACTCTATTTGAGTTTTCATGTATTATTATTCACTGGGTCAGAATGTAGATCCTTACTGTTTAGGAATTCACTCCTACAAAAGTGACATGTATTTATAAAGAGTTAATTCATAGCGCTAAATTATGATTTGATGAGTCTGCTTCCAGTAGTATTTAGTCAGTCTGAAGGAAAATGGATAATTGGAAGTCATAATATATGGGGATACGTTGTCAAGACGTCCTTCGAAGAACAGAGTATGTTGTACATGCTGTCTGTGATCATTAAAAGTCTTACTGGCCTTGAGCCTTCTTGAATCTTGCTTCCTTGATCAGTCATGACTACTCGTCTCACGGCTTTGTACACTCTCTTGCTTGTATATTGATGTATTTAGTGGAAACTTGATACTCTCTTTAATTTTCTTATTGCAGTACTTTTGTATAGCTCCAGGGTCACGGTCGTCTCCAATCACAGCAGCAGCAGCAGCTAATCCCAGGATCACCTGTGTGGCTTGTATTGATGAACGTTCGATGGCTTTCCATGCTGTGGGGTATGGACGAGGAGCAAATAAAGCTGCCGCCATTATCACGTCTTCTGGCACTGCTGTATCGAACCTTCTGCCTGCAGTAAGCCTACTTGCCGAATCATCTGTCGAGATAGAAACTGACTTAGCTAGAGTGTATCAAGTAGAAGTAAAGGAAGGAAGAATAGATGTTGAGGTGGATTATATTGTACCCGCGTTTTTCACTTGTAAAAGTTTACAATTATGTACATGCTATTAACATGGAGTGTGCTCATGCCACATAAAGGTCAGAACCTTATATGCTAAGTACTGTCGATGTATCCGGGTGATGTTTAAAGGATTTATCTGATCGTCCTAAGCCGTCTGAGTAGGTGGTCGAAGCAAGCCAGGACTTTGTTCCTCTGTTAGTAATTACTGCCGATCGACCTTCAGAATTGCATGACACAGGAGCAAACCAGACAATTGATCAGGTCTGATAATTTATCTCTGCTTCTATTCTCGGTAAAGCTGTGAAGTTTTGTGGTAATAGGGAAGGCTACGAATGTAATACTTAGGAGGTCGAGAGTAGTTGGTTATGTAGATGGTTATGTGTTTCTGGCGTATTTTCTGCATTACGAGTATTCTGTTTCCCTTTGGAACCGACTAATATCGTGCTGATTCCAGGGGCAACACTTCGGAGGCTTTGTCCGCTACCATGCTAACCTTCCTGCCGCCGACGATAAGATGCTGGCTAGAATGGTACTCACCACCATAGATTCTGCAGTTAACAAGGCAATGTCTGCTCCTTCCGGTCCTGTTCATATCAATATTGGATTCAGGGAACCACTTGCTGGGGTCCAACTGCCATGGAACACTTCCTGTCTGAAAGGCTTGGAGAGGTGGAGTGCCACTGCGGCTCCATATACGCGATACATTGACTGCAAATCAAAGCTTTTGGGGGGTGTTCACCCAACTTATGTAGCAGATTTAGAGGGCGTTGCAGAATTACTTGAAAGTGCTGTGGAAGGCTTAATCATTGTAGGTGGACTCTCAGCAGCTGAAGAAACCTGGGCAGTTGCACTTCTTGCACAACATGTCGGATGGCCTGTACTTCCAGACATATTGTCTGGTCTTCGGATTGGTAAAGTGCTATGCTCAAACCGGGTTGGTGAAAAGAAAGTGAATATCATTCACAACTTCGATCAGATTCTACTCAGCAACAGTGTGGCTCAATCGCTGAGACCGGATGTTGTATTGCAGGTGTGTCAGTCGATATTCCAGTTAGAGAGTGACCTGTCTTAGGATCTCGTTTATTCTTTCTAGAGCAAATCGCGTGAAACTCAATGTTAAAACAAAGGACAGACCTCATCTTTCATCAGTTTCAACAATCAAGAAGACAACCTGACATAATTAATCAAGCTGACTTATGCCCCTCCCCCCCCTCCTGTTATTTTAGATTGGCAGCAGGTTGACAAGTAAGCGACTTGCTCAGTTCCTAGAAGCTGTTAGTCCTGAGGTCTACATTGTTGTGGAGGAGCATTCATCTCGTCATGATCCTTCTCACATTGTCACCCACCGAGTACAAAGTTCTGCAGCAGATTTTGCATACACGATAATGAATGCCACTCGTTCCAAGGTGCCAACATCTTTATGCAGTCGGCTGCAGACTCTCTCAGAAGTGGTATGTACATGGCTGGTATATTGAGTCTTTTGCACGTGATGATGTACGAATTTGAAGCAGATTTGTTGTTGTCTCCGGGACAAGGGCAGTCAGATGTCGTCAATTATCTCTTTCTAAATTGGACTGTTGATCAAATTGTACTGAGTAAGGCGGGTTCTATGGTCGTCTTCTAATTTCTACCCAGGTTATGCTTCCTGTTGCTTTCTTTCTATCAGTTTAACGGTCCTAACTTCCATTCTCGCAGCTTATTGTCATGTAAAGTTTCTTTTGGTAGACGGGAACTATTACAGTACAATAGTTTCAATACAAAGCGGTAAAGAGAAGTGGATAACAGCAATGTACTGCGGTAGTGTACAAAGCACCTCACCGTTTATGAACAAGTGTAAACCGCCAGTCCAATAGTTTGGGAAGGTTAACGATTGAAATGGATCACTTGCAATGCAGGTTCAGAGAGAAGTTTTCTTGAGGTTGGAAGCGGAGTCATCGTTGACGGAGCCATATGTTGCACATTACGTTCTTTCATGCTTACCTTCAGATTCCGCCTTATTTTTGGGCAACAGTATGCCGATTCGAGACTCAGACATGTATGCTCACGGTGCCTTAAACTTACTCGGAGCTTTCAAGCAGGAAGAAAGTTCGGATGAGACATTTCCACATTTGGGTGCAAGGGTCGGAGCAAACAGAGGTGCTAGCGGGATCGATGGAGTTCTTAGCACCGCCATTGGCTTTGCTGCAGGAAGCAGGCAACGGGTAAACTTCGTATTAGCTGAACCTTTGGTCAAATGGTATGAAGAATGTCTTTTAGTGGTGGAGATTGTGGACTCAGACAAGCGAGATTCCTCATTTAAGAGAAGGAAAATATAGAATCACAGCACTGTACAATCGAGGTCCATCTTGCAATATGGCTTCTCATCTCCTAATCATTTGTCTGCTTGAAACTATTACGGGCACAGGTTGGTTCAGCTTGTTAGATTAGCATAATTATAATGGAGCGTTTTACACTCATACAATAGATCCATGTTCACAGGTTCCTGTTCACGCGTTAGACTACTGTAGCTAGCTAACGTGCATGAGTTACATTAAGTCAGTTACCCAGGCATAGCTCTTGATCCTCTCAAGCTTGCCCATGTACCCATATAATCCCAGTTTTGGGATTATCAACCGTGCAATCGATGCATCCTATGGTATCAGAGCAATAAGCTTTAGAATTTCCTCCATAATTGCTAGGGGATGCCTTAGTACACAATTTCGAAATCCTAAGAGAGTTAGTTTTTTTACACACTAGTGTATCTGGAAAACCAAGAATATCTGGTTCCTCCTCTGAAGGGTGTTTCTTTTCTCTGGGTTTTGAGAGAGAACTTTCTTTTACATCCTCTGTTAATCTGGGTTTTGGGAGAGAAATTTTCCACTATCCTCTGTGAATCAATCGGTATGTTTACTGTTGGCACTGGTTATGTTTACTGCTGCTGTTGCTGGTGTTGGTCCTGGTCCTGCTGCTGTGAATCAATCGGTATGTGTACTGTTGGTGCTGGTTATGTCTCCTGCTGGTGCTGCTGGTGTTGGTGCTCCTGTTGCAGCTATGTTTGCTGCTCCAACCATACGATTTGACTCCATTTTTGTCAAATTCAAGGATAATTATTTCCAATCTTGGAAACATTGTTTTCCCCTTAAGCTAAAGGTAGCTTTAGTTTTTACAATTGCGGATGGTATTGAAGTTAAACACACCTTAGCAATTACTCTACCTGAGTGGGAATATAAGAATCTTGTTGCTCTTGAGCAATAAATTCAGCATTAGCTCCTGAATTCGTTCCTACCATCAGCATCAGCAGGCACACATTGGCATGCAAAGCATAGATGGATTTAACTACCATATACGAAGGTACTGATGTTGTCACAATCATGTGTGTACTGGACACTTTGATGAATTTGAAGATGTGTGAAGGCACCAGTGTAGCAAAACACATTACCAATTTTCGTAGAGTCTTCACCTAGTTAGTTGTGGTGAACAACCCAATCGAATACCTCCAAGCTAAGTTTCATTTAATGAGATCTATATCTTCTAGTTTCAAGTATTTTTTGCAATCATTGCAAACGCAGAAGGCACTACATCTCTGATGTCATTGCTCTTCTTCGTCAAGGAGAGATCAATATGAAGTATGAAGATCTTGTAGAGCAAACAATTGCTCTAGTAGTCATACAAGGTTCTGCACCTTCTTACAGAAACAAAGGCAAAGGCAACGGGAATAGGAAGAATGAATCTCATGGTTTTTCTGGTCTGAACTATTTCAACAGATCTTCTGGTCGGAATCAGAGTTTTTTCCTTAAATCCTCTGGAGGAAATTCCTTCAGACCTTCTATCATCTATCTGTCACTATTGCTTTAGAAGGGACATCACATCAAAGACTCTTGCAAGTGCATTGCTGATGTAAGGGAGAAAGGAAGCAATGAACATCATCACTTCAATGCATCTACAACTCACCTCTCTTTGTACAACGTTGATGTTGTTCCTTCAGTTACTCAGGACAAGCAATGGTATGTCGACACTGCTGCTTCTCAGCACATGACCTATCAACGAACCTGTTTCCTGGTCTACGAAACATACTCACCACCTAGACAAGTTAACTTGGCTAATGGTTCCAACATTGCTATTCTGGGCCATGGAACAGTTTCTGTTAAGCTTGCTTGTTCAGAGAACTCATATATGTTCCTTTGCTAAACAAGAATCTCTATTCAGCACTCAAGTTGAGCAAATCATTTCAGTTAAAGGAAACCAGCATTTTCTTTTATGATGATTTGCAGAATCTAATTGCATCTTGTTCTAGAGTGGATAACTTTTGGCTTCTGGGAGAGTCAATTGAACAACCTCAAGATGCTGCACTCTCTACATCAACTCAGTCTCAGTCATCTCATGGTGCTGCAATCACCATTCCAGCCAGGGATACATCTTCTGCTATTATTTCCTTATGGCATCGACTTCTTGGGCACATCAGCAAGAATCGACTTCAACCTCTATAAGACAAAGATCTGGTTGCTGGGATGGATCGGATCCATCCTAATCTATTTCTTGGTTTCTCACCTTGTCTTCAGGGCAAGCAAACTCGAATTCCCTTACCTCAGGAAGGAGCTACCATAGCCATTGTTCCATTGGCTCTCATCCATTCTAATGTTTGTGGCCCCATCTCTTCTGCTACTTACACTGGTTACAGATACTTTGTGACCTTAGTTGATGATTACAGAAGGTACACATTCTTGTATCTACTCAAGTTCAAACATGAAGTTTTTTCTTGTTTCCAAGAATATGTGGCCTATGCAGAGACTGAACTCGATCAGAAGGTCCGATTGCTGCGTTCAGACAATGGTGGTGAATACAAGTCTACAGATTTTCAACTTTTCTGGAAAGGCAAAGGTATCATGCACAAGTTCAGCTCGACACACACACCTCAGCAAAATGGTGTTGCTGAGAGAAAGAACAGAACATTGGTGGAAACAGTCCGCCCTATGTCATTTGAGTCTGGACTCCCCAAGCCTTACTGGGGAGAGGCATTACAAACCGCCAACTTTTTGCAAATAGAAGTCCTGTGAAGTTACAGCCATCCAACTCTGGTTTGGTTATAAATCTATTTATCCCTACTTTGCATTTTTGGATGTATTGCTTATGCACATGTTCCATCTTCTTCCAGATCTAAACTCGAGTCTAAATCTTCCAAGTGTATTTTCTTTGGCTATGATCAGGAAAGTAAAGCTTATATACTACAAAAGATATCTGATAACTGCATTTTTCTGTCAAGAGATGTTCAGTTTCAAGAATACCTATGCCCATGAACATAAACAGTGTTCTGACACTCAGGATGTTCAACTGGACTGGATTTCATCTGTGATCCGAAAATTTCATTTCCTCTCCTGCTTCTAGTTCTCAGTCTACCCACAGTCTATCTCCACCAACTCCTACTCTGTCTCAGTCACCTCCTATCCACAATCTTACAGCTCCAACAATTCCTTCTCCATTATCTTCTTCACTAGTCATTACCTTCTAGTTCTGGTACTCTTCACAGGTCCTCAGGATCCTCTACAATAGGAGGCCGAAACCTCTTCCTTCTCCAGATGCTGTCCAAGCGCCTTCTGTACTGCAAAGCACCAGGGTCACACTCAAGTTCGAAAATATGATGCACCATTGGAGTCTGCTAATGCACTAAGCATGCATTATTCTGCATCCGACCCTGATCCTGCCACTTATGAAGCTGCTATTGCCGGACCTGATGCCAGTAAATGGCTTGAGACTATTCAAGATGAGCTTCAGTCTATGGAGAACAATCAAACATGGGTTATCACCAAGTTACCATCAGGTCGCAAGGCAGTAACCTGTAAGTGGATTTTAAGAAGAAATATGATGCACAAGGCTTGATCCAAAGGTACAAGGTTAGATTTGTTGCTCGTGGTTTTGTTCCAGGTATTGACTACACAGAGACCTACTCTCCTGTTCTCAAATTGACAACAATTCAAGTGCTGCTTGCTCACTCAGCTCAGAATGACTTGGAACTGCATGCTATTGATGTCAAAACAGCTTTTCTCAATGGCACATTGACTGAGAGAATCTACATGCACATTCCTCCTGGCTTGCTGACTCTGACCAGGACAAGCAGCAACAAGCCAATAAGCAAGGCCAAATGGATTTACAGCTCCACAAGGCTCTGTATGGTCTCAAATAGTCTGCCAGACAGTGGTATCACAAGTTTGATCAATTTTTACTAGGTTTGGGATTTGAACGCTCTGGAGCTGATTCTAATCTCTATATCTATCATTCTGGTTCTCATTTTGTCATCTTACCTCTTTATGTAGATGATTGCATCCTTGCCAGCAATAATCGTTCTCTTCTCCTCTCTGTCAAAGAGTCTCTTAAACAGGGTTTTGAGGTGACTGATCTGGGAGAGATTAGTCGCTGTCTTCAGTTCCAAGTCACAAGAGACAGAAAACTAAGAAAGATCAGTCTATCTCAAGAGAGATATTTAAGAGAGATTCAATTCGTTTTTATATGCAAGATTGTAAACCTGTTTACAATCCTGTAGAGTCACTAGTGAGATTAAGTTTTCAGGATTCTCCAAAAATTGATAGAGAGAGAGTATATGAAAACAGTGCCTTACCAGTCTGCAGTGGGGAGTTTGATGTGGGCTATGGTCAGCACCAGGCCAGATCTGGCTTATGTTGTCAGTTCAGTTGCCAAGTATATGGCAAATCCTGGCCTGAACCATTGGAAGACTGTCAAAAGGCCTTTCTGGTGCATTCAAGGTACACTGTCACAGGGCCTAACTTACAGTGCATCTAGTTCTCCTATTCATGGGTACTCCAACTCAGATTGGGAAGGAGATCAAGACACCAAAAGATCTACCGGAGGTTATTACTTTATCTTCTGTAATGGAGCTGTTTGTTGGTCAAGCAAAAGGCAAGCTTCCGTTTCTTTATCCAGCACTGAAGCTGAACACATGGCCTTGTCAAAGGCAGCCACGGAAGCAGTATGGCGTAAGCTCTTGTTAAGTGACGCTGTACTGCGACAGCAACAGCAGAATTGACCTTGTTACTCCAACAAAGCAGCATGAGAGAACGAAGCATATAGACATCAGATTCCACTATATCAGAGAAAGAGTTGAAGACAAGGAGATGTCTGTTTCACGGTGGACACCAAAACAACTACTGCTGACATCTTGACTACGGGATTAACTAGAGAACCGCATACAAGGTTTTGTCATGCACTAGGGGCTATAGATAATAGACAATTGCAAAATTACAATTACAATTAAGAGGGGGTGTTAGATTAGCATCATCATAATGGAGAGTTTTTCACTCATACAGTAGATCACTGTTCACACGGTAGACTACTGTAGCTAGCTAATGTGCATGAGTTACACTAAGTCAGTTACTCCTGCATAGCTCTTGATCCTCTTGAGCTTGCCCATGTACCCATATAATCCCAGTTCTGGGATTATCAGCAGTTCAATCAATCATCATCTACTCACATGCATTTTCTCACACAGCTCTTATATATGAATTTGTATTGCAGGTGACTCTCCTTGTTGGAGACGTCTCTTTCCTTCATGATACAAATGGTTTAACTTTGCTTTCTGAAAGGTACGAGTTGCGTTTTGCTGCTTTCATGTTGTTTATGAATCACAGGCAAGTTCATGCCACTGCACTATTAAACCCCTTACATAGATATCACAAACTGGTCAATTTGTGGTCTATACCACTGTCTCCTTATTGATTCTTGTTTCCTGATGGCTAACTGTGTTTGTGAAGAGTTGGACAACCACCTGTAACGGTTGTAGTTGTCAACAACCGTGGCGGAGGAATATTTAGCCTGCTTCCAGTTGCCAACACCCTACCGGATTCATCTTTCACTTCCTTCTTCTCTACTCCACACTCTGTGGACCTGAAAAAACTTTGTCAAGCCCATAGGTAAAGTTTTCTGGCTCTATCTCCTGGTCACCTCCCCGCACTCATCGTTATGAATTCTCATATTTGCCTGTTTGATGACCATTATTATGCTTATCTGTACGTTCGTGAAATAAGATTCCGAAGATCGGCATTGTGGATGTTGAACACGTTGCAGTGTTGATCATTTCTACATCAAATCCAAAGGAGATCTCAAGAAAGCATTGCAAGCTGTCCAGCGGAGCCCTTTGAATTGTGTTATTGAGGTTGAGAGCGCGATTGAGGAAAATGCAGACTTCCACAGGTTTTCCTCCCGATTTTATTGTAAACCGTAGTTGATACTTTACTAAACTTCATGGCTTAGCAGGGTACGTCTTCTGTAAATGCGAATCGAAAGGTCATTAGGCTTTGAAATTAGTTTCCACGCTGTATGCGCCTTTCAAGCTTAGTATCATGGGGATGAGGTCCTGAGAAGATATTGAAAGGCATTTTAAGATGGAGTTTGCGCTTAAAAGTTCTACTCTTCTGAAGTTCATGATACAAAAATTTATTGCAGATTTATGCAGGTGTCAATTCGTGATGCCGTAACTCGAGCTTATGATGTCCTTTTGGTGTCCTCTTCTCAGCTGGGAAGTGCAACTGATTGTGGGCTGAGGATCTCCGAAGCTGAGTATGCTCGCCACAGGTTTAGTTCTCCCCACCCTAATCACATCCTTTGCTGGTTCACATGTGGGCTCCTCCACTAGCAACACCCTCCAGAACTAAATTTGTAATAGTAGTGGTAGGTTGAGGTTACAGTACCTCCCCTGAGTTTAAGCGTTCATGTGATATTATTAGATTTACTCTAAAGGCACCTCCAACAACGAGAGTGAGTTCGGACTCCTCAGTTACAACTTTGAGGGAAGGTTTTCTTCTTCGTCTGACTCTCTTCAATGGATTTTCCGGCGTCGGTGAGGTGAGTCAAATGCGGCAGTTCCTGGCAGAAGCTGATTTTCACTTGAGCTGTCTCTGTGTAAACTTGTTCCATATTTTTGTACTTTGATAGAGGTTGACGCTTGTTTCGGCTTCAAGCAACAAACTTAAATCAACTCTAGTTCCATATATTTGATGGGTTTATACCATTAAAGTCCTGGATCAAATGTTTCATGATTGGAGCTTGTGGTAACAGCTGGTGATTTCTTCCGGCAGATAACGCCTTTGGAAGGTTTACACGAAGAGACATTGTTAGACGCAGAAGAACAGTTACGCTTGGTGACAACCAAGCTGAAAGGTCTTCATTTGCCATCTACTTTGACTTTACTGGATGGTAGTTTTGGAGACTGGTTATCGAAAGTGGCCGGAATTCAGGTATATTTGGTTTAGATTTTTTCAGTAAATAATTTCGTTATGTTAGAAGGTCATGATATAAGTAATATTGGATCTCGGGTACACCATGGGGAAATTTTGCACATCTTTTGAATGTTTGAAAGATAGGCGAATTGTTGGCCCTCAGAGGTGAGTAACCCTGGAGAATGGGTGGACTATTGAAAGGGCTCAAAAATTGTTTGATCGTTATCCTCACAAGTATATTCGTATAGATTTTCTGTGAAACCTATCAGCTCATATGGGACGTGGAACTTTTGTCACCTGTACACCATGTAACTCCTTATATGTGGTCACTGTCAGGAGAGTACCATACATCCAAGTGTTCGGATGGGCACAGAGATGGCCGTTCTGGGTGCACTTGCGTCCACCAGGAGTTGTTCACTCCTTCAGCTTTTGTCTGGTGTTCCTCTGTCAAGTCACTACGGAGGTGATTCCTTGGGAATTTGTACAATGCCCGATGTACGCATCTGTGGTCTTCTCGATTGTGAAGGCTCGTGTGAAGAAGTAGCGGACGCAGCTGTCGAACTTGTTAGGGAGGGTTTCTGTACCCTGAAATTGAAGGTATAATTACTTGGAGATTCTTATTACAATATTTATGCTGGTAATATAGGTTGAAAGGGAGGCAGCAGGAATGAGATTGTAATTGGATTGAAAATGTTGACCATGCTTACAACTTATCATGTACAATTATACAGGTTGGTAGGAGGGCATCTCCGCTTGAGGACGCAGCTGTCCTGAATCTAGTACGGAAGAAAGTTGGACCGCAAATACACCTCAGAGCTGACGCTAACAGAAAGTGGTCGCTCGAAGAGGCTTTATTATTTGCACACGCGGTGCAAATATGTGGACTTCAATACCTCGAGGTTCTTCCAGATTGCATCCTTCTAGTGTTTTAATTCACCCAAGTTTCTAGGGGTGCGCGAACTTCATGACCTTTGGTGTGAATTGCGAGATGTTTAGGCTTGACTATGCCAATACTGTAGTTAATTCATGCGTTTCGCTCGGGAAGTAATGCTTCTGTCATTTAATTTTGTATCTGCTCTGCGGAGTAGGTGGTCTGTCAGTCATTCTAACCTCTCATGTATCAGACATACTAGCACTCAAGTTTCTTCTAGTCTCACCAGAGTAGACACTCCTGATTGCACTCAGCAATACTAGACCTCTCTCCGATCTTCAGTTCTAGAGAGTACACAGAATTTCACTCATGCAATATGAATCAACACCCAAAATTGAAGTAGCATAGAACACACCTGAGATGATGTTAAGGAACTCGGGACCCACGAGATGCAAGGTGTTGGGAATAACCTTGTAGGAGAACTAACTATAATAAGCCCAGAAAACACACATATAGACATAGAAGCTAGTGAGTGGCCCTGCTTAACCCTAAGTGAGGCTTTGCCCCTCTTTACCCTAATCACTTATCTTCTCAACCTTATCTTAACCCTATCATCTTATCTCTAGATAAGGTGGGACGCACCTAGACAAAAAAGACAAAAAACAGGGATTGTGTTAAACTAGAGATTAACTGAAACTAACATACTGAATGCCATACTTGTAGTTCATGGAGTGTCTGCTGCAGTCATCCATGCCGCGTTTTGTAGATTTGCAAAGTGTGTTTTTGCCAGTTCCCGGTTGCTTAGACTTGCATGAGTTTAGTTACTTAGTCTTCGTGTGTCCAGTTTGCATCGGTTCTCTTCTAAATGGGTGTGGATCCCCCGTTTGACGAACGGCTCCTGCTCTCATTGCTAATATTCTGCCGAACGTTGCGATTAATATATGTTTCATACGAATATATGTTATATGGCACATGCATTAGTAACTCCGACCCTGGGGCCCGAGTTACTAACCTGTCTGCCCGTTTTTCTGTCTGCATTTTAGCCACTTAAAATTTTCATATGTCCGCAGGAGCCTGTGGACAACCTACAAGATTTACATCACTTTTGTAACAAGACAACAGTGCCAGTTGCTCTTGATGAAAGCTTGGACGAGAATCCTGAAAACGTGGACAAACTACTTCAATGTTTTGCTGGTAATGGCGTGGTGGCTGTGGTAAGTTCGTCCGCGTGATAGACCAGTGATTTATGATAAAGTTGGATGGTGAAGAGCGAATTCGAGAGTCTGAATGGTCTTTGGAAACTAGCATACATACTGCCGAGAAGATACCTTGAAGTGAGGCTGGCAGTAATTGTCTTTATCAAAGTGAGAGTCTGACTTACGGGCATCAGATGTGCTCATTAGCTCGAAGCATCTGACTTTAGGGGCTCCAAGCGCATTTGAGAAGCAGAGTTGTTTTGTTGTCTCAGCGCAGATGGTATAGATTCGATTATGTTTCTGAATGACGGTGTTGTTGTCTAGGTAATAAAACCCAGCCGCGTAGGTGGTTTTGAACGAGCCTGTAAAATAGCCCAATGGGCTCGACTGCATGGAATGATGACTGTTGTTAGTTCTGCCTTTGAAAGCAGTATCACATTGGCAGCTTTAGCTCAGTTTGCCTCATATCTTGATGGGAAACTTCTCAAAGAAATGTCGGCTACCGCATCGGAGAGCACGCATGACCAATCAAACGCAAAGTTAATCAATGGAGTGGCGCATGGTCTTGGAACATACAAATGGTTAAAGGGAGATTCAATGCTACCTGTTAAGAGTACAAGGGATGGAATTGTAATAGGGAACCTGGAGGCTGCTGCTTTTCTTGCACAAGTGCATCTGAACCCAACTGTCATACTGCAAAGTTCAGGCAAAAAGCGAAGAATTCATATGACTACGTTCATCACCACTGTGAATCTTGAAGTTGGCTCATATTCTTTCCATGTCAAGCAATTGGGGCCTGAATCCAGGGAGGTATTACTTCGTCAAGTCCCCCAATACCCTCTGAATGTTTGTTATTCATGTAAGGATAGACCTTATTCAAGGGTAGATCTGCTCATCATACAAGCTTTTATTTCTTTTCTCTCTTATTCTGATGCATCTGCATTGTTCCTGGGGTGTCCAACACGCTCTTTCCACATTTAGAACGAATCTAGTCGCCTTCAAAGTTTCCGCCATATTACATGAGCGCGTCGCGTGTAGCACAAGATCCCTCGTGCCACTTACCTTTTTGTTGCCAGGTTCTTGATGAACTCAACTGAAGTACTATTTCATAATCAAGTGCATCATCCGTGTGGCACACTATGCTCACTAAACTTTTCAATGATTGCAGCCAGCCCGCAAAGCATGCACACTGCTTTTCCTTCATGGATTTCTCGGAAATAAAGAAGACTGGCTTCCGATCATGGATGCATTATCTGTCACTTTCCGATGTATATCAGTGGATCTTCCGGGCCATGGTCACACCACAGTGGCGGAGAGTATAGGACTTTCCGCACTCGGACCCCGGAGCGATATTGACGGAGGACAAGGTGCTTGGTCGATGCAAGGACTCGCAGCAGCCTTGTCAGAACTCATTAATACACTCGGTGAAGAAAACGTGATACTTGTAGGCTACTCGATGGGAGCAAGAATTGCCCTTCATATGGCTTTGAAAAAGAATCACCAGGTAGAGCCGAATGTATTGACTAATGAAGTCTATTGTATTTGCAAATATGGAGGATAGCGTCTCTACTCTACTGCCATAAACTTCGTATGTGAACTTTTCTGAGATGGCAAGTTTTGATTTCTTTTTACATCTGTTGTAAATTGTTTTTGTTAATCTGTCAGTCCGTCGGTTACCACATTCTTGGTCCGGGAGACAAATGTGAGATCCTCAAGTAATGGACGTGTTTTGCTCGACTGTAGGTTTCTGCAGCCGTTATTGTGTCAGGGAGCCCAGGCTTGCATGATACTGCTGCACGAGAGTTGAGAGCTGCTCACGATGATGCTCTTGCTGCATCGATGTGTGAAGGCGATATGCAGTCTTTTGTTGACTCGTGGTACAGTCATTCAATGTGGAAGAGGTACAGACATTCGGTCGTTTTTGCTTATTTTAGAGCACATACTTATCACCGTGGTTTTCTTCTAGCTAAGCAATAATCTTCACTGAGATTTGCGTGATCTTTGCGTTCCCAGCTTGCGAGTGCATCCTGACTTTGAACTAATCAAACAAACACGTCGGGAGCACCAAGATATTCCTGCTTTGGCGAAGTCATTGTCTTCTTTCAGCACTGGTCGACAAAGGTGCTTTCGGACCTCTTATGAATACAAAATACTTAAGAATGTCTGATTTGAACTATGTTGTTCGCTGCTTGAAAGTGAGATGTGCCTTTGTGCTTCTCTTCAAGCCTCGTGATGATCATTTGGATCCTCACCAAAAGGTAAGTTTATCTTTTGTGGAGCTAGGCCATTCACAGCATGAAATGTTTGCTTGGTGGTTGCCGGGGTCTTTTGAATCAAGGCAGCGTGAAAGTATCTCATATCTGGTATTAATGATCATTTGCTGCTGACTCCTGCTGTGTGGCCATAGAAATGGCCTTTATAGAAACGTATTGGTTCTCTTAACTCTCAAGTTGAGGAGAGACGATTTGACAGTTTAACCTGGTTGATTCAAGTTAAACTTGTCTAGATTCCATTCAAGTTGTAATATATTTGTATGCTTGTTTTATTCACATCATACTTATCATTACTTTGGCTTGTGGTTTATCCTAGATCCTTGTGGGAGGATCTCTCGACGGGCGACGTACCACTTCTGCTTGTGGTGGGAAAAGAGGACACGAAGTTTGTGGAGATTGCTCATGAAATGCGTAAGGCTCGTGACCCAGCGACACCGCGTGAAGAGAACAGGACCCGCTCGGGGTCATATGTAGCCCAAATCGAAGACGAGACCTCGTTCCGTGTGGACTTAGACGCGAGAATTAAGGAGTCAGGAGTTGAAATGCGCACCAAAATACTCGAGGTGGTACGGTGTGGCCATAATGTACCTATTGAAAACCCCATGGTGCTAGTGAAGGCCATCCGGGAGTTTTGTCGCAATTGTAGGGTGTAGCAGTGGAGAATAGCTCCCATATTTGGCCTCATTCCATATTCTCTATAGATAACTGATAAGCTGGAGGATAAGGACTTGCCAGCCTCTTGCTCATTTGCTGAAAGCGTGCACCATGTGTGCATTTATGATAAGAAAATTTACATTTGGTGTCATCGCAGTTTTGCCTTTACTCGATCGAGAAGGCTAGCGAGGGTCTCTGACCAATTCCTGGAAAGAAAACATGGATTTACGCGTTCTGCACTTTCTCAAGTTTAAAACTGGCCTTTATCAACAATGTCTTAGTCGGGGAGTATTCTCTTGATTCAGTTGTTGGGAGGATCATTGATTGCACTCGTGTTTGGATGCATAGCAGACGCGTGAGCTAATGAGCTTATTACATTTCACAGCGATAAGCGTGTGCCAAATTAGAGATTGGGTTGAATGCCAAGGTCCCAAATTCTGTCCCGGATTATAGAAATCAAAACTGTACATTTCCAAGTTTAAACATCAACTGAACTGCCGAAATGATTCTAGTTGACTTCCTATGTTGGCTGGTCATCTATGAATCTACTGCAGTTCACAAAACAGCAGGAATGGCTCTACGCGCCGTACCGTGATAAACCAGGGAGACTGTGTCCCTCAGGTAAACTCCGACTGGATTTAAGCATTTCCAGTCCTGGTGCAAAGCTCCGGTGTTCGTCGCTCTTGCAATCTAAGCGAATAAACGTATTACGCTTGAAGTGAAAGTAATTTTCACCTGCAGCCCATCCCAACACTGCCCATGTCTCGGAGTCGTTATCTTTCTCTGCCATGGGCTTTATTGCCGAGAAGTCGAAAGTGTGAACACCCATTCATGTTCTACGAAAGTCGTTCAGGCAACATGCTGTTATGCCCAAGATGGTGCAAAGAACACGTTCATCAAGGGCCAACTGTCCACGTTGTCTGATCGATCGAGATAACATTCACACAACATACCCATTCACAAGTATGTTGTAAGTGGCTAATCATGTCGTGCAAGCTATCATCGCTCAGGAAAAACCTTACCCGGCACTGCCAGTAAGAACTGGAAAATACCAAGGGCATTGTAAGAAGATTAAGGTAAAGGTTTAGCCAGTCAAAATCGCAGCTTGTCTTCGTTCGTTAAAGTCGAGTCGTTTATTGTAGGATACGTGGACAAAACAGTACAACTGCAGGAGTCTCCCTCAGATTATCACGTTCATCGATCTCCCCATGAAACTACAGTTATGCACGTCTTGGCTGATCCAAGACCATGGTAACTGAGGCGCGGGGACATTGATCTCTATTGATCTCTATCTGATAGTTCTTTGCTGTAATCTTTGGAGTAAAGGAAGCATATAGTTGCCAAACTGCCTTTTGAGGGAACTGCGATGGCTGGATTTCCTCTGATGTTACTGCGGCAATGTTCAATTTTAGTGGACTCTTGTTGCTGTTAAGCGTTGGAATGCCGGTAGTGAAGATGCAGGTATGATTACCTGCTCGAAACGCCCAAATTTGCAAACACCAAGCCCCAAGTGGGTTCTTTCGTGCGATGTCTAAGTCTCTGTCACATGGCTAAAGAGAGACAGTGGGCTACAATTTAGGATCAAGTATTTGCTATTGCATACCAGAAGCAAATACAGGCCGACACCCATGTCGTTCTGCAGACAACATCGGTGTTCAAGCTTCAAAGTATGTGTGCAGATTACGTTACCACCATTTTGTTCCTCTTTGGAATCTTTAGGTCTTACATGCAATACATTACAGGCAAGGGAAAGATGTGCTCTCTGGATGGAGAAAGCCGATGTAGACGATTGCTGAGATGTGGGGGGACTACTGCGTTACTCTTGGGATTGGCAGCTTTGTTTCTGGGTGGATGTGCTCCAGCGTGTTTCTGAGCTGAATCCACAGCTCTGCTCGCGTTCAAGACCAGAGTTACCTCAGACCCTGCATCCGTTCTTACAACGTGGGAACTTGTGTCTTCTGATCGCTGCAAGTGGAATGGAATAACATGTGATAAGACCACTGGGGCTGTCAAAAAACTTGGGCTAGCAGAAGCTCAACTGAAAGGTGTTTTAAGCCCCGATTTGGGACACCTGCATCACTTGATCGAAATCTTTGAAGGCGGCATTCCTGCAGAATGGTCCTCACTTACTAAGCTTAAAACATCCTACTTTCGGGTAACAGCTTACCTGGAACCTTCCCTGCAGCAGATCTCGCAAAATTATCTAGTCTGGAAGAGCTGTCTTTGCGTGGGAATGAGCGAACTGGTTCTTTGCTAGAAGATAACTGCAATTCGACCAATCTCCAGTTGCTGGACCTAGGGCTGAATTTCATGGAGGGAGACTTTCCAGCGTGTATCGGTATTGGCTTGACCAATTTGCAGTACCTTGATCTTTCTTATTACACAACTACAGCGGGCACAGTGATTCCTGAGACAATCAGTGGGCTCTCAGAGTTGGCACTCCTGAATTGCAATGGTATGTTCTCACTGGGTCTATACCAGAATGGATTGGGTCTCTACCGAAGTTGAAGTATTTGGATCTTGAATGGAATTCCTTCACTGATGAGATCCTCTCTTCCATTACCCGATTGAAAGAGTTGACACGTCTTGAGCTGGGATCAAATCTGCTACGTGATTGGGTTGGGTCTCTACCGAGTTGAAGTATTTGGATCTTGAATGGAATTCCTTCACTGATGAGATCCCCTCTTCCATTACCCGATTGAAAGAGTTGACACGTCTTGAGCTGGGATCAAATCTGCTACGTGATTGGATTGGGTCTCTACCGAAGTTGAAGTATTTGGATCTTGAATGGAATTCCTTCACTGATGAGATCCCCTCTTCCATTACCCGATTGAAAGAGTTGACACGTCTTGAGCTGGGATCAAATCTGCTTCGTCTGTTGGCACCACGACGAAGTTAAGCCAGCTTGGACTCGGGAATAATGCACTAACTGGACAAATTCCAGCTGCTTTGGGGAACCTGCTCAATTTGACCAACCTGAAACTTCAACACAATCAGCTTGAGGGAAGCATACCGGAGGCGATATGGAACTGCCTCAGATGAAATATTTGACCCTGGGCATAAACAACCTTGAGGGGATTTCTGAAACTCTGTGTTCGCTGCTGAAATTAGAGTACTTGGATCTTAAGTCAAATGCCTTCACCGTCCGATTCCTGGATTTGTTGGGAATCTGACCCAGTTGAGTACGTTATATCTCTTTAAAAACCAAATTAATGGCAGTGTTCCTACAGCACTAGGCAACTTGACCCGACTAACCCATCTTTACTTGAATAACAATAAGCTTGCTGGGAGCATACCGGCAAGTTTGGGTGGTGATTATTCAGACGATAGCTCCAAATGGATTGGTTTAAGAAGCCTGCTTTACCTTGGCTTTTCGAGCTAATCTTCTTAGTGGAGAGATCCCGGCGAGCCTAGGGAATCTGTCAAAGCTGGATACCCAGTTCCTGTCACAGAACAAACTTGGAGGAGAAGTGCCTGAGTCTCTTTGTAGATTATCTGATCTTTTTCATCTAGATATGAGCTTCAATCGCTTCGACTCGCTTCCAACTTGTCTACCGGGGAATTTGTCCTCGATCATATCTCTTAAGTTGCTCTCAAATCTATTCACTGGACCACTTCCCAGTGGACTGGGTGAGTTAGTACAATTGCGAGAGTTGGATCTTAGTGCCAACCTGTTTACTGGGTCTGTTGCATCGTTAGGCCTTGGGATTTCGTCTACAGTGCCGTATCTGAACCTGTCCTCAAACATGATCATAGGATGTATCCCATCGGCTATTGGTGGGATGCCAAAGCTGGCTACTCTGGATCTGTCAGGAAACGAGCTTAGTGGGGAAGTTCCTGTGTCTCTGGGTACTGAGTCACGCGGAGCCATCTGAGTCTAGATGCAGCGGGCCACACCAGGCTCATTCCGTCATCTCTTGGTAGTCTTTTGTCACTGAAGCACTTATCAATGTCCAAAAACCTGCTTTCCGGCCCGCTTCCTTTCACACTTTCGACTCTTACCAAACTCGAGGTTCTGGATTCATCTTTCAACAATCTAACTGGTGAAATTCCACCCCAGCTAGTTCTATCACTGACTTCTCTCTCTTACCTCAACGTTTCTTACAAACATTTATGCGGGGCCAATTCCTCAAGGGTCTAAGTTTTCGTGTTTCACCACATCTTTTGAAATCCACGGCTTTGTGGTCGTCCATTGCCGGAGTTGTCATCTGTCCCAAGTGCATTTCAATGACGACCTTGAGGTGGTAAAATCAAGGTGAGATATTCTTTTTAATAAAGCCCGACCTCATAGAACACAAGAAGGATGGGAAGACCCCATCAAGCCAAGGGAGAGACAAAAGAGGTAGAATGGGGCTAAGCCCCAATAGTATCAAGATGAGAAAGTTGCGCTACCGCACTTGAGATATCCGAGCTATGCTAGTCGTAAGGTCCACAAACTATTGGAGCAACCGATGAAGCATCATCTAGAGTGATTGCTCTCCTATGGATTGCATTAGCCAATGCTCTATGCGCAGCAGTGGACACATGTTGTATAGAGTATGCTGCAAAGTATGAAAGTGAGAGTGGTACCCCTTGCATCTAATATGATAAACTCTCGTGCACTCTTTGACAAATATGTCAAATGCCATGTCCATCACTCTATATAACTCCAAAGAGATGATCTTGCTGCATACCCTTGTACTTGGAGACCTTGTGTGCTATAGCACCGCTTGCTGCACATCCAAGAGGATGAGTAATCACTCCCTCCAAAATTGCATCACGCATAAGGTCTGTAACCACAACATCTACCACTTTGACCTGAACATCTCGGACCAAGTATAAGTATGCTTTGACATGTGTCATCTACAAAAAAATATGAACACTCCCTCCATGCAAGGTATCCACTCTCTAGTGCCATAGCAAACTCAATATCCCTTATGGCTTCATGGGTAGCTATCCTATGTCCTCCATAAGGACACCATGTCATATGGAACACGGTTGCATCTAGTGTAGAACCACACTCACAATTGAGTAACAAAGATGCAAACGGGTGGACTAAACCTAGGCTGAACCTCATCACTATAGAGAAAGAAGTTGGTGTGAGTCAAAATGCTCTAATGCACGGTCAAGCTAGGATCCAAGACCATGCACCCTTGCTGGAGCAAGAGCAAAGACGTGCTCTAGTGCTCCAAGGAAGGGACGAGTCAACCAAGAAAGAATGTAGCATATGTTGACACTATCGCTCCATCAAGGAAGACTCCAAACCTCTGGTCCAATCTAACGGTAGTGAAGCAAAGGATGGAAGGTCTTCAAATGCCTATGGAGATAGACCATCTCTCTTGTGTTGCAATAACACCTAGAGAGAAAAGTATCCTTCCTCCACCTTGATCATATAAGTCTCCAAAATTGAGCTATCAACAACCACAAAATGGGAGGAAAGTAGCTAAGAGAGCTCAACTACCCAAAAACATTGTAGGTGCCAACTCCTCCATATATAATAAGCTTACCCCTCTGCATGAGATTGGTAGTGATCAAAGATCAGAGATCAATTAGAGATTGATCAGAATGTGAGATTGTGCACTGGAATATTTGTATTGCTTTATGTGGCTTGGCCCTAGAGGTATGGGACAATGTGTACAGTTTTGAATAGGGCTATCCATGCTAACTCGGAAACCTAACCAGATTCACTATTGGTGGTGTCATTAACTTCTTTATTTGTGTGCCAAAACTGAAGCAAATTGCCCTTGCACACAAGAGGGAGAAACAATACAATGTTGTCATGTGCTTCAAGAACAATAATCACTCTTGGTAGCAAGGTTAATCCAAGCACTGTTACTTTCTATGGGAAATTGATGTTTTGAATGCTTTTTACATGGTGCATACAATCTATGCTTGGATCATTTATGCAAGAAGAATAATACATTACCTCACTATGACATGTCTTACTTGCTCTATTTTGCAATAACAATGCCTACATCTGAAGTCCTTTGGATGATTTGATCTCGGCTAGAGCAGTTTTCACATGCAACCTAGAGCCCTTGAGTTTATAAGTACAGATTTGAAAATGCAAGGTATAGAGCACAAGTGCAATTCTCATTCTTTTAAATTTTCCACCCTAGTTCTAGTTCCACTATAAGTATGAGAGTATTAAGGGTGGAGGATTATTATTAGAGCTTCTTCATCTTGGATGCATTAGTTTGGTTCACTGCCCATGGTTACTTAGGTGAATAAATGCATTGGTAGCCTACACCATCCCGGCTCTTTGATTCTCTCCCATCTTCCTATCTAACTCACACATGTCCTTCTATAAAGAAACACTTCTACCACATTCAGATATATTTTTATAGAACCGTATGCCATTAGGACCATGTCTGCTCTTATAACTCTAGTAGGAGTGATATAGATTAAGGATAGCACTTTAGGGGGTTTTACTTTTAAAAGTGACAAATACTTATGGGTAAGATAGTGACATCTGTAAATAAAAAACATAGGTAGTAGTAAAAGAAAATTGGTGCAAGGAGAATGCCTTTGTAAATTGAGATATGGGTGCTTAAAAAATTTTTAATGGTGGTAGGTTCAGTTAGAACATATGCAAGACAAAATTTCAGGAACTTGATCAACTCAGAAATTGACAAGTATCAATAATAAATTAAAGACGTGTGCAGATTTGATACGAGACTAAAATTTGAATTCATCCCTCCTTTTCTCAAGTGTGAGAGTATGAATTGAATGTGTGAGTATGTTAGAGGATTCACAAGTGGAAGGAGTGAGAAATGAGAATTTGTCAAAAATCTGCACGGCAAGAGTAGTCAAGAGTAATTAGAAGAGAGCACAACACAACCAAGAGGAGCGCAACATTTGCAAATCAATGCAATGAATGGAGACAACCAATACTCCTAGTATTTCAATGTGTGGGATGAAGATAGAGCAGCAAATTCAGTCATCAATCCACCATCCTCCATTCCAAACGATCATTCTCTAAAAGCCAAGTTTCATCCACCACCACCAAGATTTCAAGAGCTACTAAAGATAGTGATCAAGGAGAACCGAGCATAGGGTGTGAAATGTGACAAAGACCAAATTTGGATGATTGGCAAGCACTTTGCATAACTTCTAGATTACTTTGAATATGAGGATCATTTTAATCAAACTCATGGAGGTAATTTTTGGAAACCAATTCAAAAGATGATTGCATTTAGTACATGTCCACCTATTTTGTGCGACATGGAAGGGGATTTCTTGCTTTGTTAAGGTGAGATAAATTTTACAAGAAGTGGGCTAGATATATGAAAGCTTACAGGGAGGTAAACAAAGAGCACAAGTGATTTTCTTACTAACAAAGAGTACAAGCAAAGATGGTAGGACAATACAGGATAAGTTAAATCATATTTGTCCTTTTTTTGAGTGCATGGATTTGATGTTTGGAAGTTTTGCTAATATATCTCCTCATGCATTAGTTAGTATTGGTGGTAGTTTAACAAAAAATATTGGAGTTGGAGATGATGTCCTGGTGTTTCATCAACCAAAGTTGCACTCCAAGGAGAAGATGAAGAAATAGTTGAAGATTTGCAAGAATTTAGGTTGAACTCAACTATCTTTGCAATCCTAGTACTCAAAGGCCAGATTTTTAGATGCTAGATTTTCTAGATGGGATGGAAGAGGACAGTCAAGGAAGAACAAGAGGAATAGATGGAGTGCCACTAGCACTTGTCGATGGAGTGGCACATGATGAGGAGACCTAAGGAATGGATAAGGAGGAGATAGCATCTTGAGAAGAAGACCGTGAATCTTAAAAAAAGAGAAAAATAGCATGTCAAGTTAATGCAAGGATTACATCCTGCATCACCACACTCACAAAAGTTAGCCAATCATAGTAAATAAAAGAGCAATCTAAAGAAGCTAGAGAGAGATGTAGAATTCTTGAGATAGAAGCTGAAAAGAGAAAAGTGGAGGCCAAATAAGTGTATAGAATAAAGAAAATGAAATCCAAGTAGAAAAATGGAGAATCAAGGAGAGAACTACAAAGTCAAAAATATTTTATTTCATGACTCTTGAATTGGCTAGGGCTGGAAAAACTCTTGAAGAGATTAAAATAATAATTACAATGTTATCTAATATAGATTTGCATCCATCTCCATTAAGATCTGGATCCAAAGTGAGTGGTAGTAGTAGTTATGTTGTAGATCTAAAATTTGTTGTAGATCCAAATTTCCTAGTGCTAGATTACAATGTGAAAGATAATGTAGAGTGGGTGGAAGTAGTAGTAGTTAGGTTATAGATCCAAACTTTGCTTTAGATCCAAAGTTCCCAATGCCAAATTACAATGTGGAAGAGTACATCTAGGTCTAGCTCTAGAAGAATATATTTCAATATCAATATGGAACAAGATAACAACTATTGCTCAAGATGTACATATTTGTTCATACAGTTATAAATGGTTTATAAACCTTTTATTTGATCCTATGTATGCCTTCATTTGACACTCATTACTCAAAATAAATCTTTTTCTTCAATCCATTGAACCTTAGTCAATGCTTTGTTTTACTTGTGATATTGTATGAGACACGTGAGTTTAGAAATTGGTGCCCTAAATGGTGTAAATGTAGTTGTTGGAGTTAACTAGATATCATATCATGAGTTTACATCATCATGAGTTTAAAAAATAAACTTTACTTTCATACCTCACGTCCCATGCAAGTTGCATGGGATACTCAATATAAATAGAATGTGCAAGATACTAAATTGTTATTTGGATTAACCATAGTCCGTGTTGTTTAGACTTGCTTCACATTTTTCATAGGTTTTTTAGACATGGATCACCTAGTAATGGCATCTTCCTTAAAAACTTGTTAGTGGATAATTTATTTAACTGTGAAACCTAAGAATCTTTTTCATAGGGTTTAGATCTGAACTTATAACATAATGAGTGAATTCTATGATTTTTTACTTTGAATCCTACCAAGGTATACGGTTTAGAAAGGTAGTCACAAGCTGATGTTGACATATCTTCACTTCTATTCCTTGGTGGTCTAGGTTGAAATGCAGTTTGTTTGATTGTGGTCTTGGTTGAAATGAAAAAAATTTGATTTCATAGTGCACAAGTCAGTAGATAAAAACATAATCAATAATTCATTTGCAAAAGCATCAGAGTGAATAATGCAAATGAGTTTCCTCTAACAAATATTAGTTTCATGACAAACAGGGGTTTCATGTTTCCAAATCTTGACATACATATGAGATACATTAAAGAAGATAGGACATACATTTGAGATACATTTAATGAAAGAGGACATATAGTAAATAAAAAATAAAGTTCTAGAGGAAGTTGAGCATGTGCTACTCAGAAGTGAAATATTTATGAAACAAAGTGTATGTACAAGACAATGGTTCTACTCATGGCTATGCACATGACCACAACCATGCCTCAATAGTGCATCTCTGAGTCTCCTATATATGATGCAATGTAGATACGTTGGATAAGTCCACATCCATAACCTCTCATCTAGATGTAGGATGGGCTCCCAAAAAACAAGAGCTAGTCGTACAGATCTTCACTATAGTCTATGAATCTGCTAGAGGTCTACTCTTCTTCCATGAACATAATAATTGGTTGAGTTGATATCTAAAATCTATCAAGAAGAGATACTAGAAGATAACTTAATGGAGAGATGAGCTAGTATCTATATTCATAGGACTAAATCTAGGAAGATGTGTAGCACCTTGACGATGATTCTTATAGTAAGGTAAAACATCCATGTTAACAATCAATACATCTCATATGCAAAAACTTAAAGATTTGTATGTACTATAAGGTCTCACCACAAAGCCTTTGTAATGGTCCATAAACCCATTTTTCTCACCAAGGCAAACCTTGAGTTTAGTACCCATATGTACTCCCTCAAGATGGAATCCCAAATCCCACATGGACCGGAATAGTTGCTCCACCTTCTTCTTTGGACTACTAGTCCATATGATAACCCCAAAGTGCTTTAGACAAAAGTCCATAAACTCTCTAATCCCTAGTTTTGGAACATACCACAAAGTACTACTTGCTATATAGTACCCTTATCCTCTCCTACTAGTCTCCTTACACCACTCAAAGAACATAGCAAAAGTAAGGTCTGTCATGTATGTTATACATGATATATCCAATATTGCCTCAAGTTTGTGTGGTGAAGAATACAAGGGATGAATACTCTTAATAAGCTGAAATTCTTTCTTTAATTGTAGAGCCTTGATACCTCGTCCTTCAAAGAAATTCTCCTCTCTTGAAGCCACAATATCTCAACAGTTGGGCTTTGGTATAAAGGTGGGTCAACAAGGTCATCAAAAGTGCATGGCCTCCAAAGACCAATCTTTGTATCACTCACCCTCAAGTACGGCTCTTCTCTAGGCTCTTTGAAAGCCCACATTATTTGTGTACCATGAGATATGGAAGGAGTACCCCCAAGTAGTTTTGGAAGGTGTATGAGTTTCCAACATCTCCATAGGATCAATTTGAGTTGCCCTAGTTACACCTCTTATGCCTATGCAGGTGTTTTGATTCACCATGTGCACTACAAGTTCCATTAGAGTAGACCTCATCCAAGTGCATTGTTTTTCTATAGGCCTTGCTAACTCAATCCTCACTTCACACAAAGAGAGCATTATATTGCTAACTCAACCTGCATCCTTTTTAACTCCTCTCTACCACTAACCTCCTTCTCTAAGGCAACTTGGAAATTAGTCTCTCTCCTTCCACTAGCATATCCAATCCATCAGCCACATCCTCACACATCCTTACACATGTATCTAACTCTACTATTGTGACAATATGGAGTTTACAATAAGTTAGTTGAGACTAAGGAAGTAGCAAATAGGCCAAATTAGCCGAGAGTAATAAGAATATTCTAGAAGTATCTAGGAAGCTACTTAGTACCTTCCAAGTATTGGATAATGTGCATGCCAAGTGGTGACTTCTAGGAGGAAGCTTCTTGGGAAGCTTCCCGGCTAATTTAGCTTGTACACCAAGTAGATATTTTCTAGAAGGAAGCTTCTTGGGAAGCTTCCAACTAGCTTAGCGTGCATGCCAAGTAGACGACTTCTAGAAAGAAACTTCTTGAGAAGCTTCCCGGTTAGCTTGGCTTGCATTCCAAGAAGTCAGCTTTTAGGAAGCTTCTTGAGAATTTTCTCAAGAGCCTTGCATGCTCCCTATAAATAGCAAAGCCCAAGCTCATGCTAGGCATTCAGAGTTTCACTCATTCAAGCGTCCCAATGTGATATTCCACTCCAACCTTCTTTTCTTCTATTTCTTGGTCTTTTACAACTATCATCTCTTTTCTCTCTCTCTCTCTCTCTCTCTCTCTCTCTCTCTCTCTCTCTCTCTCTCTCTCTCTCTTAACTCTAGTACCCTCTTCTCTTTCCCTACAAACTTTCCCTCTCCATGAACATCCACTCCATAACCCTAAACCATGCCTCCTCTTAGCAATGATATGCTCTTGCTCTCAAATTACACACTCTTGAGCCTTGATACTAAGCTCTTTATCTCTTAATGAAATCTCACTTGCTATTGCTCCTTGATATGCAATTGCTCATTCTCATGATATGCTTCTCTACTCTCACTCTCCACAATGCTTAAAGGGGGTGGTCTAATGTTCCAAGAACAAGAGAACTCCCAAGAGAAACACAAGAAAAACAAAAGGCTTTGTTCCTCAATACTCTGATGCCCAAATGAGCACCTTGTGTTTATTATATAGCAAAGAGGATTTACTCAAAGGGATCTCCACCCTTGGATCAGATACATGGATTGGTGATATATTAGCAAGATCCACTCTGAGATCAATTGCATGGATTGGTGATATGTCAATCTTTGTCATATTTGCTTTGGGAAATCTTTGGGAAATCTTCTTGTACAAAGGTCAAAACTGTATAGGTAAGGTACCAATAGAAATCTCTCAATGAGATGAATAAGTGGAAGAAGGTAACATCTTTCCATCCAAAAGGGACTAGACTCTATCATTTCAAGGCTTAATTCATCCAATTTATGCCTCCAAAATTGACTTAAAAGTTTTCATGTTGTTTTCAACCTCTACCTTATTAGAAGAAGTACTATTTTGGTGACACCTCTATCTAATCTACTTAGACCATCATATATAACATCCCTCAAGATATTACCAAGCCAATTTTCACCTCTAGATACTATTTCTAGCTAGTGGTATTACATGTGGAATATCTACTACCCTATCATCACCATTGTCACGCCATTTGTAGTTCCGCGTCTAGATGCTCGGACACTGGAGTTCCAATGATAGTAGTTAGAGTTATTTCAGTAGTATCTCAAAGACTACTTTCCGACGGTCAGATTTGGTGTTCGGGGTACTGACTTCACGGTGGGGCCCACCGTCACTTTGCACCGTTTGCACCGTCGAGTGTGCCGTCAGCGGGACCGTTAGGGTTTCAGGGCTAGCTCGAGTCCAGGGGTATAGTTTCAAAGTGAGCTCCAAAGAGCTCACTTCTCTGATGTTGAGCCTTCGAGTTCTTGGCTATGGTGGACAAAGGCCGGCGAGCGTCACCTGGATTCTCTATGCTTGAGTGGGTGTGGTTTGACTGTAATCAGTGCCTAGTTGTTGGCAATTTATAGAGTGACTGATCTGAGTTGAGTTGAGTAGAAAGTGTTAAGCAATCTGATTACATCAAAGAAGTGAAGTCAAGGGGAAATCGGGTGCATGAACGTTGAGTGTTGGTGGTATCTCCAAGCTCGGTGGATCGTGGTAGCTCGATTCAAGTTCGGTGTTTCCCTAGTGTGTAGAAGCTCGTTCAGTTGATGCAGATTTGGCAGTTAGGCGGACGGTGTGCGGAAGCGCTGGCCAAATTTCAAGCAAAGAAGGAACAATTTTTGAGCAGTGTTGTGATTTTGAGCTCAAGAGGTGAAAGCAGGACCAATTTGCTGCGAGTTGGGCTCAGAAAGTCAAATGAAGGTGGAGTTGGGAAGCTCTTCTCATGAAATTGTGATTTGGAAAAACCCGTTTTGTCAATTTGGCTCGAGTGGAAAGTTAGCGGGGGATTTGGCGGACATCTATCTTTAGGGTTTATGTCAGATTTTGGGCCAGAATTGGAGGAGTTTCGCTGTTTGCCCAGATTTGGAGAAGTTTTGCTAGTTTGGAGGACTTTTGCAGATTTGGAGAAGTTTTGCCAATTTTGGAGGAGGTTCAAGTGGCAACAAGAAAGGCCTCATTTGGCTGAATTTCGGCGTTTAGAGGCTTCGAGGCATAGGGCTGTGGGCTATGAAGGCCTAGAAGGGCCAGAAGGGCCAGCAAGCCAGCTTGCTGGCGTGAGGCTAGCTAGTTTAGAGTAGATCTTGGTCATTGGTTGGCAAAATCTGCCTTTCTTGCTAGATTGTGCGCAACACGGTTTGACCCCTAGATCTCTTGTTACTAGACTGGTGCCCTAGCCAACTGGTCCACCCTCACTTGTTGTCCTAGTGACTGCGCCACTGTTATCTATACACATGTAGCTTTGGCTAAGAGAGGCAGTTTGATCCCATTCTTGGTGATCCTGGTAGCTTAGGACTTAGATACAAACTGCTCTTATGTCAAATGCCAAATGGTGACAGAGTCAGTCCCGTGTTGTGTTATGAGATGGAGGGTTTTTGTTTAGATTTCTTGTGATTGGATCCCCTCCATTCTATGCTTCCTATTTGTGCACCACGTTTGTGTGAGGTGCCTTGACTTTTGAGCGTTGATGCTCTGGTGTGCTCTTGGTGGTGAGGCTGGAGTGATGACCAATCAGACTACCTTTGTTTCTCTCCGGTGAGGCAGGAAGTGATGACCTGCAGACCGTGAGAGTGCGTGTTATGATGGCAGGTCACAGGTTGCCCTTTCCCCTAGTGTAGTTATCTCGGTTAGAGTTACATTAGTGGGTGGTGCTTAGTTGGTACTAGCACTTGGTGGTATTGGCACGTGGTGGTGTTGGCACTTGGTGGGGCACTTGCGGTTGCGACTTGTGGTTGCAGTTGGTGGTTTGGGTTTGCTGTTGCAGTTACGTGGTCACGACGGAGTTCTTTGGAGATTCCAAAGGAGTTAGCCTTGCAGTACGCAGTGGGTTTACTCGGAGTGGTGCTCGGTATCAGTCTATATCTCAGGTCCTAGTGAGGGAGGAGATTGACTCTGAGTTGGAGTTCGACACAGGAGCTGATTCAGTTGAGAGCGCACTTGGTGTGTCCGCACCATTGTTGTGGGACATGGACAAGATTTATGAGGCCTCCAAAGGCCCTAGGCGTTACTCTGGTACAGTGGGTACCATTGAGTTGGATGACTTCATCCAGGAGTTTGATAGTTGGTGTGATCTGCAGCAGATACGGAACCCGACTTTGTTCACACCCTTCATGGCATGGAAGGGGTTGTTTTAGCATCTGGAGGGTCCGCCGATGGATGACTACCATGAGTTCAGGAGAGCTCATTTGGAGGAGATTGAGTTATGGAGACAGTATTGGTCTCCACACTATGTCTCCATCACTTCAGGCTCGGTGGCCAGGAGTAGATCGGCTGTACTTACGAGTTCTAGCTCAAGTAGTGTTGGTGGAGCTAGTGGAGGTGCACTAGCTGGAGATAGTGCTACTACAAGTGTAGGTACCGCTGCATGAGGTGGTGTGGTACCGGGGTTTAACCCCATGGTGGAGTTCTTCTTGTGTTTGAGGCAGAACAACCAAGGAGTGCGGACTGACAAGCTGAGGAGCTTGCAGGAGTTCCAGCGGAAGGCTGGAGAGAGCCTACGCAAGGCATATACTCGCATGAGGCGGCTGATCAGTTTCACTCAGGGAGTTACTGAGGCCCAGGCAGTCCAGTTTTGGTATGGGATATTGGATAGGGAGTTGCAACGTAGAGTTCGTGATGCTACGTTGTTGCAGGCTACTTCGCCCACTTTGGCAGTAGTCTTTGGTTTGGCTGAGTGTATTAAGCTCAACATGGTGGAGGAGAGAGTGGTGACAGCTGGATTTGGTAGAGAGACCTCATCCACGGTTGTGACTTCTTTTAGAGTGCAGCAGAGTGCACCATGCCCAGTTGGTTTTTGAGGACAGGGTGGACAGCTCAGATCCTATGGAGCGAGTGGAGGGCTTAGTGGAGTTAGACCCTTACCCTCATTTTCGGGTCAACAGTAGCCACTGAGTGGTGGTGTTGCTTGTTGGACTTGTGGTGGACCTCACCATAGGAGCGAGTGTACTCAGGGCAGCGGACCTGATACCTCTGGTGCATCACAGCCAGCACAGAGGCAGTGTGAGCACTACCATAGATTTGGTCACACTAGTGACCGGTGTTTTGACCTACACCCGGAGTTACGGAGTGGTAGGGCTGCTCTGGCAAGTAGTAGAGGAGCTCCAGTTCATGGAGGACGAGGTGGTAAAGGTGGTGGTAGAGGATCTACACCTAGTAGGGGTGCAGTACCTTCCCTTACTTCTGACACAACTATGGCTACTCGGATTGAGCAGTTGGAGTAGAGATTGGCTAGTATGGCTATTGCTCAGAGGAGATCAGATTCGGGTGTTGAGGCTTCCACCTCATATGCGGGTGATAGAGATGCTTTGGACTTCATGTGCGGAGCAGCACAGGTGGATGCATATGCAGCAGTGACTAGGAGTGCAGTACGTGCTCCAGAGCCTAGAGGAGCATCAGTGGAGTTGGACCCACAGAGAGGAGAGGTTGGGAGATAGGTCAGACTTCCCCAGTCTTTCACGCTATTTGAGGCATTGCAGACAACAGCCATGGTTCCTACACGTCCCAGTGCAGGTGTGGTAGGTGGTGATGGAGTACCTGATGGAGTACTTGCTAGTCAGCCACCTGCTACTACACAGACTGAGTCTAGCATGATGTTGGGGGCGGCTCAGCTGATTATGCGGCATCCTTTGTTTTCAGCCAGTGACATGTTTACATTGGGAGTTGACCCAGCCCCAGTGTTCCGGTTGGCTGCCACGTTGTGTGAGAGTAGGGATGGTGCAGTTCCTACTACTAGAGCAGAGGTGGTTGGTAGTGAATCTGACTTGGTTGAGGAGCATGGGATCCGTTCAGCGACCAATGGTTTATGGCAGGCAGCATCGGCTAGACTGGAGGAGTTGCCAGCTAGACCGGCCTTTGAGAGAGCGCGGTTTACACCTGGTGTTGTCCTATTGGATAACTAGAGGGGGATCTTTTGTTTGGTGGGACCTTCAGGGAAGGTCTATACACCACAGAGAGTCTTGTTAGACTCTGGTGCGCAGCCCCTTATGTTGGGGAAGGCTGTAGTTGTTGGTCTGGAGTTACGGAAGACCAATGTGGAGAGGTGTCCATTTCAGATCCAGACATCTCTTGGTGGTGGTTCGACACAGTACATCACACATGGAGAGCTTGTTGTCTAGGTTCAGCCTGGTCATCCAACTGATAGCTCGGTGGTGAGAGCTCAGGCTATTGCGACGATAGCTGAGTCATATGATGTGCTAGTTGGTGGAGCAGTGTTATACCCTATAGGTTTCAGCATTGACTATTGGGAGGAGACAGCCTCTTATAGACCTAGTTGGCAGTCTGGTGAGGGACGGGTGTGTCTCCTACCAGTACGCTTTAGTAGTGGCAGTCTTGGCTCACTACAGTCCGGGACCATGGCAGCATCAATTTTAGCTTTCAGCGGTGCAGTTACTTGGCCTGGTGACTTGTTGGAGGGGAACGCCCATGCAGAGGATACTCCAGTATCATAGGAGATCACTCGACTTTGGAGTACGAGTGGGATTGTTCCATCCACCTTGGATGTTCCATTGTGGAGTTCAGAGGAGGCATTGCAGCAGCATGCAGATCAATTGGTGCAGCAGGCTTGGAGTGGAGCCTTCGTACCATCAAGGGATGAGTGTGAGGATGAGCCTCCTAAGGCAATTGCTTTGACACCTCTGGATACCACACTCATTGCTTGGTAGTACCTTGTAGAGGAGATATGCCTATTGGAGTTGTTTGGTGGGATCAGCACCGGACTAGCTACGGTGTTACAAGCGGGTATCTGAGTACAGAGGTACTTGTATGTAGAGAGAGATGAGATTGCTAGGCAAGTCTCTCTACATCATGTGGCACACTTGGCCTATTGGTATCCAGAGTTATTACTGATATCAACAGTCAGAGGTTACCAGAAGGCCTTACCAAGAGACATTTCCTTACTGGGGGCGCATGACCTAGAGAGACATAGGCCTATTCACTTGGTGATTTCTGGATGGCCATGTCAGGGACATACACGTGCGGGCCGTGGTTTGGGTCTTCAGGATCCTCGTTCTGGTGTGTTTTGGGAGATGTTACGGATACTACGACATCTCCAGGTTCATCAGTCTGTTTCTCCAGCTTACCTTTTGGAGAACATTCCTTTGATGGGTGATTCTCGCACTAGAGTGGTGGTGAGTACACATCAGGTCCATTCTTGGATGGGACCTGCTGTATTGTTAGATGCAGCCAGAGTGGGATCACGGGCTCATCGTCTTCGTCTTTGGTGGACGAACCTTTTACCCAGAGAGGTTCTACAGCGTAGTTATGATGGGATTCAGCAACTTGACCACATTCTTGTTGATGATATCTTGGATGTTGGACGTCAGTCTCAGACAGTGGTAGTGGCTGATAGGTCACCTATGGCAGTGGTGAACCTAATTGGACAGCCTAGAGCTGCATTTCCCACACTCATGAGTTTCCCAGGCTCTCATGCTTTTCAAGAGGGAGGACTTGGACTTGTTTGGGACTCACAATAACAGCAGTTGGTGGAGCCCAATGCTGATGAGAGAGAGCGGGCGATGGGTTTTTGCACCGGTATTACCGCTGTTCCAGTAGTGTCAGAGGCATCCAGGCGTCAGGTGTTAGGTCAGGCTATGGACCTGAATTGTTTGACTTGGATTGTGAGCCTTGGTTTGGCAGAGCAGCGTAGGATGCGCTTGATAGGCATCACCACTTGGACACTTGTGAGCCCTGTGCCTATCGAGACGATTCAGGCACATGCTGGGGGCGATGGACCGAGTGGACATGGTATTCTTGGGACACATCCAGTAGCTACTAGGGAGAGTGGTCTACTTGGAGTCCATCCAGGTGAGCATGGGCTACTTGGATTACACCCTTGGTCCACATGGGATGCAGCTAGAAGACGTGTGGAGCTTGCAGCCAGAGTGGAGGGAGTTTTTCACACAGAGGTTGGGACCTCTAGTGGTCGGGAGCATGACACTATTGCTCCCAAGGGCCCAGTGTAGCAGCCAGTCAGTACGTCTTCCACTCCTACTACAGTTACAGAGGATACTTGGGAGCCAGATCTTGGACCCAAGCTTACTGGAGAGGAAAGACGGAGGGTTTGGAGGTTCTTGAGGAGTCACACGAGTTGTTTTGCCTTCAGTATGAAGGATTTGGGTGCTCTGAAGGGACCTGGTATACGGATTGAGCTGACTAGCGACACATCTGTTTTCCGACGTCCTTATCGATATAGTGATATGGAGAGGACATTGATTCAGAGCCGGAGTAGTGACCTTTTTGAGGCTGGTTTGGTGGAGATTTCACATAGAGAGTATGCATCAGCGACAGTGATGCCAGCCAAGAAGGATATGCATGGCAACTATACAAATAGGCGGATGTGTGGAGATTACCGTCCTATCAACCGACCGACCAGGGCTGATCGGTATGCCATGCCTACACCGGAGGAGATTTTTGATGCGATTGGGCATGCAAAGGTCTTCAGTACTTTGGATCTTCGAGCAGGATATCGTCAGTTGCCGATCAGGGAGGAAGATAAGTCCAAGATAGCATTTTGGGCTATTGATCCTCACAGCAAGGATGTGTTATATCAGTGGAGGTTCTTACCATTTGGGTTGAAGAACGCTCCTGTTGAGTTCCAGAGGGTCATGGATAGGATCCTAGCTGGATTGGATTTTGCTCGGTGGTATATTGATGACATTTTGGTCTATAGCACTACTGTGGAGGAGCATGAGAGACAGTTGTTGGAGGTGTTTGAGAGGTTGAGATCTCATGGACTCAAACTACATCCTGGGAAGTGTAGGTTCTTCCACGAGCAGGTTGAGTATTTGGGTCACACTATCTACCCCGGAGGACTTGGTGTTCAGCAGACCAAGGTGGAGGCTATTGCACATATTCCTTGGCCTACGGATGTGAGCAGAGTGCGAGCATTCCTTGGGTTGGCAAACTTCTATCGCCGCTATGTTAGAGGATTTAGTGTCATTGCCAAGGCCTTGACAAAGCTGACCAAGCTTACACAGGAGTGGTGTTGGGGAGATGAGCAAGAGAGAGCTTTTGTAGAGCTCAAGGAGAGGTTGACATCTGCTCCTATTTTGAGGAGACCGATCAGGGGACGACCATTTCAGGTTCACACTGATTGGAGTATGTTGGGGCTTGGAGCGGTGCTCACCCAGCATGATGATGAGAAGAAGGAGTTTGTGGTGGCCTATGCTAGTCGCTCCAACAATTCAGCGGAGGCAAAGTATAGTTCATATGAGGGAGAGTGCTTGGCAGCAGTTCGGGCAGTAGCACATTTCCGATGTTACCTATTTGGTAACCCCTTCACTCTCATCACTGATCATCAGCCGCTGAAGTGGTTGATGGAGTCTAACAAGCTTTCAGGGAAGCTTGCATGATGGGCTCTGATTTTACAGGAGTATGATTTCACGGTTGTTCACAGACCTAAAGTGGTGAACCGTGATGCAGATGGGTTGAGTAGAAACCCATGTCCCAGCCAGCAGGATCAGACCGGAGCACGTTGGCATGGTGAGACAGATGAGGAGATGGTACCAGGTTGGCATGCATCGGCCTTTCTGTGTATATTTGCAGAGGCTTTGGTGGTATATCTCTCAGCGCATAGAGGAGGAGTTATTGAGGTCACAGATCTAGAGAGTGAAGATATTGGTACAGTTCAGCGAGACATTCATGATGATGTCTTAGTGATGGACTATCTTTGCACTGGTGTTGTGGGTGGCACAGTTGCGGCCAAGGAGAGAGACCATGTTCTTTAGCAAGCCAGACGGTTCAGATTGGAGGGTAGACACCTTTTGCGTGTATGGGAGGATGGTAGAGTGCGAGTAGTACCACTTCCATCACAGAGACCACAGTTGGTTCGTCATGCTCATGAGGAGCTAGGACATTTTGGAGTAAAGCATACATATAGCTTACTCCAGAGTCATTATTGGTGGCGCGGTATGCAGACCGAGGTACAGCAGTTTGTTACCAGATGTATGGTTTGTGACCAAGTTAGAGCATCATTCAATGCTCCTACGCCACAGTTACATCCATTACCTATCATGGGATTGAGTTACCATTGGAGTTTGGACTTTGCCGGACATTTACCATTGACTGTGAGACATCATCGGTATGTTTTGGTGATGGTGGAGCAGTTCTCCAAGTGGATTGAGTTGGTGGCACTTCCTGACAAGTCTAGTGAAGGGACAGCTTACTCGTTCCTGGATCGAGTTCTTAGTCATTTTGGTGCACCAGCTGAGGTTTTGACTGATCAAGGTACAGAGTTCTTGGGAGAGTTTCAGGTCTTGTGTGACAAGGCTTTGATTGATCATCGTACTACATCCCGAGATCACCCTGAGGCAGATGGCTTAGCAGAGAGAGTGGTTCAGACGGTGAAGAGAGGATTGCGAAAGTATGGTTTGCAGAGAGGCCACTTGGGAGATTGGGATCTCTAGTTACCTTGGTTGGCCATGGGCTATCGGTTCAGCCGGCAAGCCTCCTTAGCATCCTTCTCTCCATACTTTCTACTCTATGGACGAGATCCAGATTTACCTGCAGCCATTTGTCGAGATGCTACTGTAGTTTTGGACTTGGATGACCCCGATATATGGATGAGCGCATGTTCTCAGCGGGCAGAGATCTTTCGGAGAGTGATGCCGATGGCCTTTGAGAACTTGGCGATTGCTCAGCATAGAGATACTTTACGCTATGCTACCATTTGAGGAGGAGGTTATAGACCCTCGATCTGTCAATTTCATCCAGGCAACTATGTATATCTACAGTAGACAGCACCGACGACACTTGATGTTTCTACAGGCCGCACTATCTTGAGAGTGTGCGAGGTTTTGCCATCTGGAGTCCTTGTGTTAGAGGGACGTGATGGTGTTGTTTGGAAGGATCATGTGCGCAATTGTGCGCCATGCCACCTCCCAAACATTGATGGTACTATGGACCCAAGCTTGGCACTTGTACGTGCAGGCTTGAGGTGTATGTTATGTGGCTCTTTTGGTGGAGCTGCTACTATGTTAGTGTGTGATAGTTGTTCGAGAGGATGGCATATGGCATGTATGACTCCTCCCCTCATGGTGGTTCCTCAGGGACAGTGGTTATGTCCTAGATGTACTTGACCTGTAGCTAGTTCATTCTTTATATGGTATAGATTGCAGACAGGCGACTAACGATGGGGCTCCATAGCACCTGGCCTCCTGATCTTTGCCCATTAGAGGGTATACCATATACTTAGAGTAGATGGCTATCTAGAGTTAGAGGGACCTAACCGCTAGCTAGGGGGGCGATTGTGGCACTTTAGAGTCTATGTATGACTTATGTGTGAGTTGTGCTTCTATAGTGTATGATGTTGACAGCGATGTATGTTGTGTAGCGATGTATATACGCACGACAGTTGTCACGCCATTTGTAGTTCCGCGTCTAGATGCTCGGACACTGGAGTTCTAGTGATAGTAGTTAGAGTTATTTCAGTAGTATCTCAAAGACTACTTTCTGACGGTCAGATTTGGTGTTTGGGGTACTGACTTCACGGTGGGGCCCACTGTCACTTTGCACCGTTTGCACCGTCGAGTGTGCCGTCAGTGGGACCGTTAGGGTTTCAGGGCTAGCTCGAGTCCAGGGGTATAGTTTTGAAGTGAGCTCCAGAGAGCTCACTTCTCTGATGTTGAGCCTTCGAGTTCCTGGCTATGGTGGACAGAGGCCAGCGAGCGTCACCTGGATTCTCTATGCTTGAGTGGGTGTGGCTTGACTGTAATCAATGCCTAGTTGTTGGCAGTTTATAGAGTGACAGATCAAGTACTTATCTGAGTTGAGTTGAGTTGAAAGTGTTAAGCAATCTGATTATTGTGGCACTTTAGAGTCTATGTATGACTTATGTGTGAGTTGTGCTTCTATAGTGTATGATGTTGACAGCGATGTATGTTGTGTAGAGATGTATATACGCACGACAGCATCCAAACTCCAACTCCATCTCTCCTACAAGCATCCTCCAATCTGACAAGGGCTAATATGGCAAGGATGGTCCATATCAAGAGGGTGACATGTGCAAAAATCCACTCTCAGAGTCAAATGTAGAAAATATCATTCATGCCAATAACAAATCTAAACCATTTGTTGAGTACATGACAAATTACTCAAGAATTCACATGTACACTTGTGTAGAGCATAAGAAGAAACCATTTACACAACCCTATTTGCTTATCTAATACAAGAAGGAAGTCCAATATTTGAGAGGAATCCAACATATATCAAAAATGTATTTATTATCAAAATGAAAAACATCCTTCTTTCCTTTGGATATGTATCTATAAGAAGAAAAGATAAGTCTCAAACAATATGTTTTCTTTATACTAATTCCCACTTACCCTCCTCTACATACTCATCCTTATGCTCTCTCCATCATCATCATGGATGAAAACCTCCGCGTCATCATTATGGATGAAAACCTCTCATACACCACATTAATCAAACCTTATATCCCTCCCTCTATGAACATACGAGTGAGAAATGCCCTAGATACGTCATCTTGAAGCAATGTCCATTTGAATGGTGCTTATGTATGACTACCAACTCTTGCACAACATTTCATGTGGCATCATCTTTGCAAAATCATAATCCTCAAATGAAGATCTAGCCATCTTGGTATTCACTTTGAGTATGATGTTTCCATGTACAACCTTTGGTCTTTGGGATGGATAAGAAGTAACACATCCTTTGAAAGAAAGGTCTGGCTGTGGAGTAGGCACATTGCCTTGCTAAATACCTCCTTGCAGTCATATCTCTTGCAATGGACTAATCCTCTACCAAAGGTATGAGGTACAATCCTCCTCCTACCTATTTTCCCTCTTTTGAAAAAAAATACTACTCTTAGGACTTGTGCATTTAGTGTTAGTCTACTACTAGCAACCATTCTAGAATGGTTATTTTCATTCCATGTTTCCACAAATTTCATACAAGTTTGAACTTGTTGGTATAAATACACAAAAGTTAGAAAGTTAAGAAACTATGGATTGTAGGTTAGTGGTACAAAGACTATGCATGTCACATATTCCATGCAGATTATGTGTTTAGCTTGGATACAAGGGATGCATAGTCTGCTTGTTAAGTCAGAAATCCAAAAATCAAGAATTCAACTTCAAAAATGTGAAATTGATTTAGAAATTCAGAAACCAATCAAGGCAAACCCACAAAAACTAATGTGCACATATAAGATATCAGATGTCTTACATGGGGCAGTGGATATTGAAGCCCAATGGTATTTTTCAAGCTCATTGAACCTAGATTGGCTTCCCTTATTTGACACGGATTTCTGAATCTGATCCTTGTAGAGCCATTCACATGCTATGAAAGTGATGCAGTCTTTTAGAATACAAAAATTTATTATAGATAGACCCTCTTGAGTGTTTTCCATGGCATTCCCTTGCTTTTTAGGTCAGAAATCCAAAAATCAAAAATTCAAATTCAAAAATTTGAAACTGATTCAGAAATTCAGAAACCAAGCAGGGCAAAACCTCAAAAACTAATATGCAAGTATAAGATATTAGATGTCTTAAATGGGGCTGTGGATACTGAAGGCCAATAGCAATTTTCAAGCCAATTTCATCAAGGTTGGTTTCCTTGATTTGACTCAGATTTTTGAATGTGGTCCTTGTTGAGCCATCCTCATACTATGAAAGTTATGTAGTCTTTCATAGTATGAAAATTGATTATAGATGGGTCCTCTTGAGTGATTTCTATGGCATCTTCCTTGAAAACACCCAAATAATTTGCCATTGCAATTGAGAAATGATTGGTTTGATGTTGAGATGGTAGAAATACTTTCTTCTTTCTCTTTCTTTTCAAAAAAGACTCTCTTAATGCTCTCTAAACTCCCTTGCTCTTCTACTTCTACTACTCTAGGGTTGTTTAAGAAAGGAAGCAATTTTAAGAGTTTTGAACACCTATCTTTTGGGGTTTTCAAACTCTCGGATGCTCTAACTGTAACTCCCAAGCTCTTTTAACTCTAAATTCACAAGAAGGTTTGGAGAAGGGTTGTTTCAAAGAATCAGGTTTCTTTTGGGGATTTGAACTCTCCCAAGGCTCTAAACAGTTCTATCTCTTTTGCTTTTTTTGTTTGAGTTCTCTCTCTAACCTTCCCTAGGTATAATCCCAATTCTTACCCTCAAAACCCCTTCTATTGCTTTCCTCTCCTTTGTCCCTCCTTATATCCCTTCTAATACTTTCAATACTCAAAAAAAAATTATTTGGCTTGTATAAAATGGCTCCAAATGAGATCACAACTCTTTAGATAAGAGTCAAGGCACAAACTCTCAAAGTCCAAATTAAATGTACCTCTTGGAGTTATGTAGAGGTTTCATTATTTCATTAAATATATAGACATATTCATCCACTTCAATTAATATTTTACCTTAAATTAAAGTTCCATACCCACTTAATATATAGCAATGTATTTCATGCACTTCACATGGACATGGTAGGTAGAATGCACCATTCATGACTTGTACCAATCTATGTGCAAAACTTCATCACACTTCTACCAAACCCTAGTTTATTCTCTAAATTCCCTATGGGGAGCAAATCCAACCCCAAGAAGATATGTATCTATATCTTCTTCATAATTTGGATCTCCAACTCCAAGAAGATCTATATCTATATCTTCCTCTAAATCTGCTTCTTCCTCTACCAACAAATCCAACCTATTGTAATCTTCCAAGGGCATGAGATCTTAAGAGAAACACATGAGAAGAAACACAAAGCTTCACATCCAATACTTTGATGCCCAAAAAGAGCACCTTGATGTTATTATATAGCAAAAAGGATCACCTCAAAGGAAGATCAACCCTTGGATCAGATATATGGATTGGTGACATGTCCGTAAGCATCACTCTTAGATTAGTTGCATGGATGGATGACATGTTGGTCCGTGTCCTATCTAGTTTGTCAAACAGGTACAATACATATGTCTAAGTACATATGAAGAAACAAGTAATGATGTAGAACATATGAACAAGTACATATGTTGCCTTTTCCTTTCAATTACTTACCTTACAAGTATTATACTAGCAAGTAGACTTGCCAAAGCTATTGTAATCTAGTCAATAAGATTACAATAGCTAAGATTCTATCTAGCAAAAGCTTTGGCTAACTTTGAAGCTAGTGCGGAGTACACTAACTAAACACATCTAGCTTTGGCTAGAAGAGAAAATTTAATCTCATCCTTGGTGATCCTGGTAGCTTAGGAAGTAGTTAGAAATGCTTATTATATCAAATACCAAATGGTGATAGAGTCAATCATGTGTTGATTTATGAGATGTAGGGTTTCATTTAGACTTTTTGTGATTGGACCAAATGTGAAGTCACAAAATAACACGCCCAACAGATAGAATAGATCAGGGCATGAGACAAAGAGGTAATTACTTTCAAAATAGAACTAGAGATTGTTAACACTAAGGCAATTGCAGCAAAGGTTTGGTTCAAGAACTTCAAGGAACTTATAGATCTTTGTATTCAAGAACTTGCAACAAGCATAAAATAATCACTTGATGAGGAGGAAATTAAAACAAATGTACAAGAGGTAGTGTAGCATCCATTTTGCATTCAATTTAAATTAAAACATTTTAAAAAGTGTTTTCAAATAAGCCATACTAAAAGAAACATTTAGTATTAATGGCTAATGAGAGCTCTAAATTCTTATCAATTAGAGCCGTCTACTTGGTCTACTTTAGATTCTATAAAAATTAATTGATCATCTATATCATTTGGACACCATCAATGGGCAATCGGCACATTAGCTCTTCTTGCTCTGCCAACTCCAGCTCAATTAAAAATAACTCTATTAGGTTGATGTTGTAACTCTCTTGCCCTTCAATAGAATCAAGTTGAAGTGGACTACTTAGTGCACTAACAAGCCAATCACAAACCCTTGTTGCAGATATTACCATTGGAACACATGAAGAGTTGACATCATCAATGGGAGGAACAACTATAATTGTTTGGCATCAAACTTGAGTAGAAACCCAATTGGTTCCATGTTATCCTTGATGCTCTATCACGATGACTTGATTTGAAATCTCTTCTTCTCATTACAACGGCAATTAGGACGGTGTTAGTCAACTCTAAAGTCCAAATTGAGTTTGGGATCGCTTTACAACAAGATCCCTTCTTTCAGATGGTACAAGGTCATCTTGTAGCATATGACGAGGAGTACAACACCTTCTCCTTCAAGGAAGGCCTTCTATTTTGTGAGAATTGGATCTATATTCCAACCTAAGTGTGAACTTTGACTTGTGCACCTTCAAGAAGCCCATGACTTACCAATAGTTGGTCACATGGGTGTGGATAAGACCTTGAGTACCCTCCAACATCAATGGTGGTGGCCCAACATGGCACAGGATATTCAAGAGTTTGTTTGATCTTGTGAGAGCTACCAACGCAACAAGGCCACAACTAAAAACCAAGTGGACTCCTTCAACCACTCCTTATTCCATCTGCTTGATGGGAACATATGAGCTTAGATCTCATCACATCCTTGACCAAGACAAAGCAAGGTCACATAGCAATCATTGTGTTTGTGGATAAGTTTACTAAGCAAATTTATTTAGCACCAACCTTTGATATCATGGATGCTCCAACATTGGCATAAATCTACTTTGACAATGTCTTCAAGCATCATGGGATGCCTTGTGTATTCATCTTTGATCGTGATACTTGATTCATTGGAAATTTTGGCAAGCGCTCTTCCAAATACTTGGCACCAAGCTTGCTTTGTCCACAGCATATCATCCTCAAACTAATGGACAAACTTAATGTAAGAATTGCACCTTGGAGGATATGTTATGTGCTTTTGTCAATGTTCACCATACCAACTGGGATGAATGTCTTGTAGTTGTTGAGTTTGTGTACAATAATTTCAAGCATGTAAGCACCAAATTCTCTCCTTTCTTCCTTAATTTAGACCAATACCAACTTGTTCTAGATTCACTTCTTGCTCCTCTTCCATCTCATGTCCTTCATACTTCCACCTTCTTGACCACCATATTCCAATCCCTCCAACAAGCCAAATCTCATCTCCTCGTTGCTCAAAATCATCAAAAAAAATATGCAGATCACCATCGTTGTCATCTCACCTTTCAACTCAATGATAAGGTCATGCTCTCCTCTAGTAACCTATCCCTCCCACTTGATACCCAAGTTTGTAAACTTGTTCTCAATTGGATAGGATCCTTTGATGTCACCTAAATCATTTCTCTTGTTGTTTATTGACTTGCCTTACCTTGTCATAAACACATCCACTCGGTCTTTCATATTTCCAAGTTGAAATCCTTTGTTCCTAATTCATCTTCTTTATTTTTTTGTCTTGTAAATATCTACTAGTTTGTCACACAACTCCTTCAGTACCACTTTTGCTCATACAGTTGTGTTGTGAAGACCTGATGTTGAGTACAATCTGCATTTGTGTCTCTAACTCTTCCACGTCCACTTTCTCTCTCTCTCTCGTGAATTGACTTGCTATTGTCTCAAGATGGCAATGATTCACCAACATACTTATATAATTAGCAAGAATTCAAAACATATTGTTTCACAAAAACCCATGTGATTTAATTTTCTTCGAAATAATCAATTCATTGTTGATTGAAATCATAGCCATTATGTACAAGAACTAAAATTTAGAATATGTATACGAAGAGAAGAATAAGAAACTCGATTGCATAACTATACTCTTAATATCGCTATGATACATGATATTATGCTATTCAAATTGAAGAAGGCCGAACTATACAAGAGATGGTGGGCCCTACCTCTAATCTGATCTTTTTGCAAGCTTCCTCCATGTTATTATTGTTGGGGAAGTCAAGGCGAATATATGCAGAGTTACTCTATGGGTTCAATAAGGTTTACAACTAGATCTCACAGGAGACTCGCCGCCTCTTTGTTCAAAATCGATATGACTTATCTGGAAATATGAACCATATGATGTACAGATAAATGCGTTTTATTGCGGTCATAAGCAAATGTTCTGTCTGTCCATCCTTTTGGTTCCTTCACCTTCTGTCGTCTCCAGGCGGCGTTATTTCCCATTTCACATCTTGACTGTTTACGAACCATGTTCATCCGGCCCCGAGTACAAAGGTCTCTCTTCTCATTGTAGAAGTTAATTTTCTGCAAGTCTCACGAGATCAAATATCATAATCACCGAAGCTGTCAGTGTCAAGGAAGCTCCGGGTTGTCACAAAACTTATCAAAAGATAGTCCTCGCAATGATCCGTATTATATAGCGACGAGTAAACTGCCTTCTCCGCATTTGTGGCATTTGTTTATCATGATTAACAATTAATGCTCAACGCGTAGCTGTGTAATTTGGGAAGTTAACGTTAACATTGCATTCGACTCTTCGGGCATCGATTCAGTATTTGGCATCTTGTGTAGACCAGGTAGCTAAGAGTTACGGAAGATCTAGTGACAAACCAAAGATATTCACTATGCCGTGACAGGAAATTCAGGCTGCCGTCTGCAGTTCTTGTCAAGTTACTATGTTCGCAAGTACAGCATTTCAGACACAACCTAGTGGAGCCATATGTCATATCCTACTTGCTAGATTTCAACGAACTGTATATAGTGGATTATACTTCAGCCTGGAGATCATCGTCATGCCGGCTTCACTCTCTATAATTGCAGTCGAGTTCGGGACTTCCTCATCAATCACTTCTTCTCTGCTTGCTTAATCCTTTCCTCCCATGCTCAGGAAGATATACAGTCTTCTATCTTCTGACGCTGTGGGGAAGGAACATACATTCTCTCTTCCAACCACCATCTGCCTTCATCGCACAGTTTTACGAGAATTTACAGTCAAGTTCTATACAGCGTAATTGCACTACCCCGAAAATGGCTCGCCAGGGAAGTGTCAGTGCAGCATTTCTTGGACTAGTAATGACAGTGGGATGGCTAGGTTTGGTGAGTACAGTCGCTGCAGCTGGTAAAATCTACGTGGTCGGAGATAAGCTGGGATGGACGGTTCCGACGCCCGACTTCAATTATTCTAAGTGGAGTACTGAAAACACGTTCTACGTAGGGGATGCCCTCTGTGAGTTCTACTTCTACCGAATATCGAAAACTTCATTCCTGTTTCCTAATCCACCGTGACATGACATGAGTCTGGCGAAACTTCATTGCAGATCTCCTGAAGTTTACAAAACTAAATTTATCGATTACTTTACGAACGCACTATATACATTTTCTTAACTTGTAGTTTGTATTGTAGTGTCTTTGAGGATGAAATTCTGGCAATATTGATTTGTGCTACAGCTTTCTCCTACGACCCCACCTTCCACAGCGTCTTAGCTTTCAATTCGTCGGAAGGATTCCAAAGTTGCAGCGTCACTAACTCGTCTGTGGTAGCGAAAGTTTTCGACGCCGGGAGCCCCACCACCCTAGTCAATTTGACGACTGTTGGCACCAAGTGGTACGCATGCGGGTTCGGCACACATTGTGAACGGGGACAGAAATTCTCCATCAAAGTTGAGGAAACTCCACCTTCATCTGCAGGCTTTTCTTATACATCCCAGCCCACCAGCATCGTTGTCATCGTCCTCGGTATCATTTCTCTTCTTGTCTGATAAGTTTGTACGGCGCGACTTCCATTTATTTTCATTCGGTTTCTCTCTTACCACGGCCAGTTGACAGGTACACCCTACTTGTCATTGGCGAAGTACTCTTGCTTGTCCGAAGTAGGCTTAAACAAGTATTTGGTTGAGAGTAACTTTCTCATACTCCTCATGGTTATAATGAAGGTTGTCACATAGATACTTACACTACTAGTGTAATAGCTTGGCCTATTTCAATATTCTAGAAATATCAATAAATCTATTTGATACCTTCCAAATATTGGGTAATGTCCATGTCAAATGATTATTTTTAAGAAAAAGTTTCTTGTGAAATTTTTCTCATAGTTTAGTTTGTATCCCAAGTAAATAATTTATAGAAAGAAATTCATTGAAAAATTTCCAACTTGTTTAATTTGCATACCAAAGTAGTGGATTTTTAGAAAAAAATTTATTGAGAAATTTCTCTATTAACTTAACTTGTATACCAAAAACAACTTTAATTTAAATGATTTTAGAAAACTTCTTGAGAAGTTTCTCAAGAGCTCTATATGTTCTTTATAAATACCATAACCCAAACTCATGCTAGGCATTTGAAATATCACAATGTGATCTTCCGCTTGGGATTTCAATACTTTAATTTCTCTCCTTGGTCTTTTATATTGATATCGCAGCAAGAAGGGGATGGGTGTAATCTGTGGACCACCAAATCCATTTTTGCCAAAGCATTGGGATTTTCATGTCCATGTATTACACAAGCACCATTTCACACAGTTCAACACTTCATGTTTTGGATATAATTTTTTGAAAATGATCACCTTGTCAGATGAACCCTTGGTACTTTTGATTGGAACTTATGGAGAACTATGGAGATGTTGCATCTATGTGTTAATTTTATAAATTAACACATAGATGTATTTTATGTAATTTAATAAAATAGTAGTCATGGTGGCAATGCACGAAGTTATCATTATTATGCAACAAAAAATTAAGCACTTTATTTGATTATTGGAAGAACTAGACCATCAACGACAAGAGCACATAGAGAGAGCACCATTTCAAGAAGTAGAAGAGCAAATACAATTTCCAAAACCCAAGGAGTGAGTTGAATGATAATTTATTGCACCAATCTTGACATGGGAAGAATGCAATAGGGCAATAATTAGACAATTCTAAGCAATTAATGTCACACAAGCCGCACAAGATAAGTCGGCAAAGTTGAAGCAAATTGGTTCTATAAGAAGTTATATCACTTAATTTCAAAATATCATAATACAAACACAAGTTTCACACTCAATATTCCAATGCCCCAAAGGAGCACCTTGACTTTATTATGTAGCAAAGAGGATCCACTCTAAGGAAGTTCCACCCTAGATCAGATACCTAGATAGGTTACTTGGCATGGAGCTTTACCCTAAGATTAGTTGCATGCATGGATTACATTTGGTTTTGGTCCTATCTAGTTGGTCAAAGAAGCTTTGACTAAAGAGAATATTTATAGAATCTTCTTGTAGGAATTTCATAATCGCATGGGTGAGGTACCATTGGAAAGCTCTCAATGAGAAAAATAGGTGGGGAGGGAAGGCTAGTTGTTGTTGGTCTTCCCTCCATTAACAACTAGCCTTCCTCCATTCTTGAGGTCTAACTCATCCATTTAGGTCTCCAAATTTGGCTTTGAAGTTTAGACTTTTTTTGACTCCTACCCTATTAATAGTAGTATTCTCTTGGTGATGCCTTTATTTGATCTACTTAGTCCATTATCTATAACATCCTTCCAAATGTTACCGCACCAATTTTCACTTTTAGGTAATATGTCTAGCTATTGGTATTACATTTTCAAGTTATTTTTTACTCTTGCTCTATGTAGAAGTGCTCTTTCTGTAAAAACTCTATTTGATCTACCTAACTATAATACTATGAGGAAAAGAGAATTCTTCAAGAGAGATACAAGAAAGAAAACACAGATTTCTTACTCAATCCTCCGATGCCCCAAACGAGCACCTTCTATTTATTATAAGCCAAAGAGGATCTCCTCCAAAGAAGCTCCACCATAGGATTAGGAACATGGATAGGTGTAACAATATGGAGTTTAGTGACGAAGTTAGTCGGGCTTACAAAGTAGAGAATAAGACAAAATAGCCTAGAATATTCTAGAAGCATCTAAGAAGCTTCTTAGGAAGCTTCCCAACTAGTTAACTTGCGCCCTAAGCAGGTAGCTTCTAGAAGGAAGCTTCTAGAAGCTTCTAACTAGCTTAGCTTGCACGCCAAGTAGGCAGCTTCTATAAGGAAGCTTCTTGAGAAGCTTCCTAGTTAACTTGGCTTGCACTCCAAGAAAGCGGCTCAAGGAAACTTCTTGAGAAGCTTCAAGGGTCTTGTATGCTACCTATAAATACCAAGGCCGAAGCTCATGTTAGGCATTCGGAGTTTTCCTTCATTCAAGTGTCCCAATGTGAGTTTCCATTCTCCTATTTCTCTCCTCGGTTTTGGTCTTTTACATTGGTATCAGAGCAGGAATGGGATGGATGAAATTTAGGGACCACCAAATCCACTTCCGCCAAACCATTAGGACTTTCATGTCCAGATATTACCAAAGCATCGTTTCACACAATTCATCACCTCACGCTTTGGGCAGGATTTTCTACATATGATCACCATGTCAGAGGAACCCTTGATACTTCCAGTTGTAACTTATGGAGAACGGTGGACGTGTTGTATCTACGTGTTAATCAACTAGATAAATTTCAGGTAGTGGAATAGAGTAGTAGCGATGGCGGCAATACCGGATGTTATCCTTGCAATGCAACAACAAATCGAGCATCTTACTCGATTGTTGGATGAACAAGACCAGCAACGACGAGAACAGATAAACAGAGCGCCAGTTCGAGATGGAGAAGATTGCATTCAATTTCCAAAACCCAAGGTGTTTGAAGGCAAGAATCTTCCAGGCACAGTGGAGAATTTTGTGTTTGATTGTGAACGTTACTTTGAAGCCACCAATCTTCAAGACGAGCGGAAACAAATTCTCTTGGCTTCTAGCCAATTGGATGGAGTGGCAAAACTTTGGTGGCAATTCCGAGTAGAAAGAGCTGAATGACAAATTGTTACACCAATTTTTACATGGGCAGAATTCAAGGATGCAATACTTGGTCGATTTTAGACTATAAATGCCACCCGAGCTGCACGAGATAAATTGGCGGAGTTGAGGCAGATTGGCTCAGTGAGAAGCTACATCACACAATTTCAGAATATCATCATGCAAATTCCAGATATCCAAGAAGGTGAAGTTCTGGATCGATTTGTGCGAGGATTGAAGTCACGAACCAGATTGGAGGTAACCATGCGAGAGCCACAGAATGTAGAACAAGCCATGCAATTGGCTGAGTGTTTTGATTCCTTAGTTGCGACAACTTGGTCTCGACCTCGACCTACACAAAACCCACCAGTACCACGAGTGGAAGAACCGGTACCAATGGAGATTGATGCTATCCAACAAAGACTACTTGGCACAGCAGATAGAGAAAGATTACGACAAAATGGAGGTTGTTTTTATTGTCGCCAGTTGGGGCATCGCATTGCTGAATGTCCACTCAAGAATGGACGACCTCGACAAGTTGCCCAAGTGGAGGTTGTGGAGCGGAATGATCAGGGAAACGAGGAATCCCAGTAGGAGATTTTGAGCCGCCTATTGGGAGCTTGATTAGTTCCAATGGGATTGAAGGCTCAACCTATGCAAGTTTGCTTCACTTGCAAGGTATGATATCTAATCGGGGTTGTAGAATTTTGGTTGATTTTGGAAGTTCAGAGAATTGCATGTCTATGCAAGTAGCAAAGGAATTGGGTATTCCTATCAAGCCAGTGATTGGAAGTAGTTTGATGATGGCGGATGGTAGAAAGGGTTCTGCATTCCGCACCTTGCATCCTGTTACCTTCAAGATTGGGAAGGAGTATTTGGAGTGTATGAGGTTTGTAGTGGCACCTCTACACTATGATATCATTCTGGGTCTACCTTGGCTTGAATGTCATAAGGTTCAATTTGATTGGACCCGACACCAAATTCAAGTACAACACCAAGGTAGGAATTTCCGATTAGGTTGTCTGGCACCTCTGAGTAAGACACCTAAGAATAGTCAGTCCCAAGATGGGAAGTTTGTCGAGAAGGTAGCCATAGAGCAAATCTGGAAGGGAGATGAGTCCCAAGATGGAAAGTTTGCCAGGAAGGCAACCATGGAGCAAGCTTGGAAGAGAGATGAGTCCCTAGAAGGGAAGTTTGTTAATGAAGCAGCCATAGAGCAAGCTTTAGAGGAAGATAAGTATGTATTCGCAGTGTGGATCAAGCCGATTGCACAAGAACAATATGAGGAGGGCCAAGTGCCACATCAAGCGACGGTTGATCGGATAGTTCAAGAGTTTGCAGATGTGTTCCCGGATGATCTGCCAAAGGGATTACCCTCTGATTGAGGTATGCCCTTCAAGATCGAGTTATTGCCAGGGAGTACTCCAGTGAGTAGACCAATCTATCGGCTCTCACCAAAGGAGTTGGAGGAGTTGCGAACAACACTTACAAAGTTGTTGGAGAAGGATTTCATACGACATAGTACCTCTCCTTGGGGAGCACCGGTACTATTTGTTCCAAAGAAGGATGGAGGACTTCGTTTCTGTATTGATTACCGTGGGCTCAATAAGCAAACCGTGAAGAATGCATATCCCTTGCCTCGGATTGATGACTTGCTTGATCAATTAAGTGGAGCACGATACTTTTCCAAGCTAGATCTTTGTAGCGGCTATTGGCAAATTCCTATTGAAGGAGAGGACGTGAAAAAGACTGCCTTTCGTACAAGGTATGGACATTTTGAGTGGAGAGTTCTACCTTTCGGACTCACTAATGCTCCAGCAGTCTTCATGGATCAGATGCATCGGGTGTTGGAGGGGCTATTGGATCAGTCTGTGGTAGTGTTCTTAGATGATATCTTAATCTATAGTAGGACAGAGGCAGAACACATGAATCATGTGCGAGAAGTCCTAAGACGACTACGACAGTGGAAATTTTACTGCAAGAAGTCAAAGTGTGCTTTTTGGCAAAAGGAGGTTACCTTCTTGGGTCATAAGATCTCATCAGAGGGGATCAAGATGGAAGAAGAGAAGATCAAGGCCATTATTGATTGGCCTACCCCGAAGGATGCTACCGAAGTACGAGCATTCAACGGATTGGCCAGTTTTTACCGACGGTTCATCCACTATTATGCTCACGTGGCTGCACCATTGACTGACCTCTTGGGAAAGAACTCGAGCTTCCAATGGACCACCAAGCATGAAGAAGCATTCCAGAAGTTAAAGCATATGGTGTCTTCAAGACCCATTCTTCAACCATATGATCCTCAACTACCTTGTGTGGTTGATTTTGATGCTTCTAACTTTGCAATTGGAGCTGTGTTGCAACAAGAATTTCCAGATGGACTACATCCTATTGCCTTTGTGTCTCGCCGACTAAATACAACTGAAAGAAATTACTCTGCTCGAGATCAGGAACAACTTGCAATGGTATATGCCACCAAGGTATGGAGGCATTATCTCTTGGGGAAACAAGTGATCATGCGAACTGATCACAAGCCATTGTTGCAGACCTTACACCTAGAGCACATGAAGAGTCGACATCATCGATGGGAAGAGCAACTCCAATTGTCGACATCAAACTTGAGTACAAACCAGGTCGGTTCCATGTCATCCTTGATGCTCTATCACGACGACCTGCTTTGAAGTCTCTTCCTCTCATCGCGGCAGCAATTACGATGGTGTCAATTGATCCCAAGATTCATAACAAGTTTCGGTTAGCCCTACAGCAAGATCCCTTCTTCCAAATGGTACACGGTCGTCTAACAGCATGCAACAAGGAGTACAACACCTTCTCCTTCAAGGAAGGCCTTTTATTCCATGCAGACCAGATCTATGTTCCAACCAAAGGTGATTTTCGACTTGTGTGCCTTCAAGAAGCCCATGATTTACCAATAGCTGGTCACATGGGAGTGGACAAGACCTTGGGCACCCTCCAACGCCAATGGTGGTGGCCCAACATGACACGAGATGTTCAAGACTTTGTCCGATCATGTGAGAGTTGCCAACGGAACAAGGCCAGCAACCAGAAGCCGAGTTGACTCCTTCAACCACTCGCCATTCCATCCGCTCGTTGGGAGCATGTGAGCTTGGATTTCATCACATCCTTGCCAAAGACAAAACAAGGACACACCGCAATTGTGGTGTTTGTGGATAAGCTTAGTAAGCAAATCCACTTGGCACCAACCTATGATACCGTGGATGCTCCAACCTTAGCGCAAATCTACTTCGACAATGTCTTCAAGCATCATAGGATGCCACGTGTACTCATCTCCGACCGTGATCCTCGATTTACCGGGAAGTTTTGGCAAGCACTCTTCCAGATACTTGGCACCAAGCTTGCTTTGTCCACGGCCTATCATCCTCAAACTGATGGACAAACCGAACGCGCCAATCGTACATTGGAGGATATGTTGCGGACCTTTGTCAATGTCCACCATACCAACTGGGATGAATGTCTTGCAGCTGCAGAATTTGCCTACAACAATTCCAAACAAGCAAGCATTGGATTTTCTCCCTTCTTTCTCAATTTTGGCCAAGATCTGCTTGTTCCAGATTCTCTTCTTGCTCCCCCTCCCTCTCAGGTTCCTCATACTTCTACATTCTTGACCACTATATCCCAATCTCTCCAACAAGCCAAATCTCACCTCCTTGTTGCTCAGAATCGCCAACAACAATATGCAGACCATCATCGTCGTGATCTCACCTTTGAAGTTGGTGATAAAGTCATGATATCCTCTAGTAACCTCCCTCTCCCACTTGATACCCAAGTTTGTAAACTTGCTCCTAATTGGATAGGACCCTTTGATATCACCCACATTATCTCTCCTGTTCCTTATCGTCTTGCCTTACCTTGTCACACGCGTATCCATCCTGTCTTTCATATTTCCAAGTTGAAACCCTTTGTTCCTAACCCTTCTTCCTTTTCCTCTCGAGTCCAACCTCCCCCTCTTCCTGTCCCTATCAATGATCATGAGGAGTACGAAGTTGATCGTATCCTTGCGCGTCGCCATATTCAACGAGGCCGTCACCAACATATGGAGTACAAGGTCCTTTGGAAAGGGTATCCCCTTCATGATGCTACATGGGAACCTCTTTCTCACCTCCAGAATGCACAGATGGCCATCAAGGAATTTGAAGCTTCACTGGCGACGAGGATGTCACCAACTAGCGGCGGGGGAATATGTAACAATATGGAGTTTAGTGACGAAGTTAGTCGGGCTTACAAAGTAGAGAATAAGACAAAATAGCCTAGAATATTCTAGAAGCATCTAAGAAGCTTCTTAGGAAGCTTCCCAACTAGTTAACTTGCGCCCTAAGCAGGTAGCTTCTAGAAGGAAGCTTCTAGAAGCTTCTAACTAGCTTAGCTTGCACGCCAAGTAGGCAGCTTCTATAAGGAAGCTTCTTGAGAAGCTTCCTAGTTAACTTGGCTTGCACTCCAAGAAAGCGGCTCAAGGAAACTTCTTGAGAAGCTTCAAGGGTCTTGTATGCTACCTATAAATACCAAGGCCGAAGCTCATGTTAGGCATTCGGAGTTTTCCTTCATTCAAGTGTCCCAATGTGAGTTTCCATTCTCCTATTTCTCTCCTCGGTTTTGGTCTTTTACAATAGGTGACCTGTCTGCAAGCTCTACCCTCAGATAACTTGCTTGGATGGGTGATATGTCGGCCCTGGTCCCATTGGATTGGTCAAACAAGCTTTGTCCAGAGAGAATCTTCTTGTAGAAATCTTAAAATCATATGGTTGAGGTACCATTGGAAAACTCTTGGTGAGACAAACCAAGGAGAAGGGAAGGACAATGGGAATATGCACATCTTTTAGGCCTAATTCATCCATTTAAGGCCTCCAAAATTGCCTCCAAAGTTTTCAAGCCTATTTTGGCTTCTACCCTATTAATAGAAGTGCTCTTTTGGTGAAATCTCTATTTGATCTATGTTCTTCATCATGTGTAACATCCTTCCATATGTCACCACCCCAAGTTTACCTCTAGATATGCCTAGTTATTGATTCTAAGTTTCTACTCATGTTTTGGTTTCTGGCCTATTAGTAGAAGTACTCTCTTGGTGATACCTCTATTTGATTTACTTAATCCATCATGTATAACATCCTTCCAAATGTTACCAAGCCAAATTTCATCCCTAGATCATATATCTAGCTGTTGGTATTACACTAGTCCATCATATTTAACATCCTTCCAAATGTTACCAAGTCAATTTCATCTCTATATGATATACCTAGCTATTGATATTACATTATCCAAGAGCCAAAAAACTTGGAGGAAACCATGCACTTGGTTGAGTGCTTTGACTCCTTGATTGTGATAACTTGTGCTCATCTTTGACCTTCAAACCAATTAAAACCAATTGGAAGTTGCAAAATAACAATAGAATCTTCAATTGAATAGTTAATTAAGGTAAGTATTTGAAAAGAAAGTGCAATATATGCTATACATCATTACTTGTTTGTACATATGTACTTAAGCTTTATGTTTCTTCTCTTGTGTTTCTCTTAAGGTCTCTTATCCTCAGAAGATTACATTAGCTTTGGCTAGCCTTGAAGCTAGTGCGGAGCTATTGCTATTACAATACTTACAATAGCTTGTGGAGTAAGGTAACTATTACGGCAATTACAATGGCTTTTGGCTAGCTATTGTAATTTCCGTACTAGTTACTTTTACTCCACAAGCTTATCTTAAGCTTTTATGTATGTATTTACTTTGTACTTGCAGTTTTTTAGTAGTACTTGCATGATTTGAGCTTCCTATAGGAAGATTCCCTAAAGATTCCCTCTAGTCAAACCTATGTGACCAACAAGATAGGACAAGGACTGACATGTTATCCATCCAAGCAACTAATCTAAGGGTGTTGCTCAATGACATGTCACAAATCTATGTATCTAATCCAAGGGTGGAGCTTCCTTTGGAAAGATCCTCTTTGTTATATATAAAGTCAAGGTGCTCCTTTGAGGCATCAAAGTATTGAGAGAGAAGCTTTGTGTTTTTGCTCCTATATTTCTTGTTCTTGAAAGATTACAAATGTATTAGAGCAGAAGTTTCAACCTAAGAGAGTGGATCAAGCTTCTTGGAGGAACATAGGCTATTGAGATTGAGTAATTTTGAGGACATGAACCATAGTGCAACCGAGAGATTAGAAGTGTGTTAGAGAGAGGATGGGATGGAGACTCTAGGAAGACAATATCCAAAACCTTGCTTTTTGTTCTTAAATCCGTTCCACATCAGGATTATATACATCTAGCATGAGCAAGTGAGAGTATATCTTGTTTTCCATTTTGGAGCAAAGTTCATGGATATAGTGATGAATTAACCAAACATGATAATCTTGCTTGTGGTGATCTATGATAGAAAGTTGTATTTGATGATCTACATTCTATTATGATGGATTTAAATATACCAAATCCTCTCCCTTTCAACACTTAAATAGAAATCCATTATGTGGTTAGACCAAAAGTAATGTTTAGAGGTTTTGTAATCCACAATTTTGGTGAGGAATATTATCAACAAATGATAGCCTTTGAAGTCCCAATAGTCCATACTCTCTCTTGAGTGATCATATTAACCCTCTATTGAAGTAGGAAGTATTAATTGAGCAATTGTTGTGTGTAAGAATCATAGATTTGTAGTTATAAGAGTTGATGCAAGGAATGCAAGGGATGTTGAATGAGTTTAGTGAGATCAAGATGACCATGGAGGCATTACAAAATCAAGTACATACCTTCAATAATGATCAAGCAATGCACAAAGAAGAGTCATCTCAAAAGCCGGTACCAACGGCCAAAGTACATGGAGAGTCATGTATGCCAAAAACACCAACTCCGGTCAACAATGAGGCCATATTACTATGGATGAAGAAAAATGCAATATTGAGCCTTATAAGGGACAACATTTCATGGAAGTGGCGGAGAACTAGATTTCAAAAATGAAATTGATACATTAGATTGTTCACAACTAAAATTGCCACTCATTTTGCATCTGGGTACTTGACCAATAAAGCCTCACATGGTGCAATGCTTGGGAGTGATCAATGTTGGCAAAAGGGAGAGAGGTCACTTGGATGGCCATGTAGGAAGGAATGTTGAAGAACTTCCAATCTGTGGATTTTGTGCAAATGGCCCAAACCTAACTATGGGGGTTGAGCTAGAAGAATAATGGACAAGAATACATGATTCCTTGATCTAGAACTTGCAATAACCAAAACATGAGTCTGGCAGAAGCTCTAGACAATTTCAAACAAGGGTTAAAAGAGCAAATCTGGCAAGAAGTAATGGTACAAAACACTCACACAATTTTTGATGTCATTGCCTGTGCTCAAAGAAAAGCAAAGGCTCTTGGAAGAGATGAAAGGGTAGTCCCAACTCAACATTATCATGCTAAAACACAATACTTTGGTGGACCTATTCCTATGGAATTGGGCAACATTGGTTTCAAGAACGAGGAGCATGACTGCTCCAAGGAGAACCGGGGATGGGTCAAAGAAAGGAGAGATAGGGTCCCACAAGAAGAAGGGACTTTGAGTAGAGCAACATTGTTATTACAACTCCAGCCGAGTTGGGCACCTAGCCATTAATTATCATACTCATTTTCTTAAAGGCCTGAGGCCCTCATAAAAGTAATCTTTGAACAACATGGAGACATGAATTTAAAAGGAGGCAAAAATCACATCAAAAAACAAAGATTACCAATAAATTTACCTTATGGCCATATTGGCTCAATAGAGAAGCAAAAAAGTGAGGGAAGGAAGAGAACAAGTGCACAAATATTGAGGAAGACAAACTCATAATTGATTGTTGTAAATGGAGTCCTAAAAGGCAATAAGGTTGAGAGTATTGATAGACCTTGGAGCAATAGAGAATTTCTTGTCTTGCTTTGTTGTGATAAGGTTGGAGATGGATCTAGGGAAGGATGAGAATAAAGAAGTAGAATTATTTAATGAGCAGACAGAGAGGATTGATTCATTACCTAGAAAGGTAGCACTCTCTTTAGGAGAGTAAGCAATTGAGTGGTGAGTGCTATAATTAGCTCGTTATGATGCAATCTTAGGTATGCCATGGATGGAGCATCACAACTCCATGGTTGATTGGAGAAAGAAAGTAATGAGAACTTGCCAATGGAAGATCATTGGGGTTACAGAGTGAGCACACAAGCAAGAATTACCTCTTGATATTATAAGGATAATAGTTATCTATAAGATAGATAGATGTTTCATGGGACAAATAAGAGAAGTCTAGAGTACACAACTCGATAGACAAGTTCCTAAGAAATTGAAAGATGTGGTTAATGAGTTTGAAGATGTCTTCTTGGATGACCTATCCTTATGATTACCACCAAAAAGGAGAGTAGATCATAAATTGAGATATTCTTGGGAAGACACCTCCTTGTAAGGCCCCATATTGTCTCTCACCTCATGAGTTTGAAGAGTGTAAAGCTCAAATCAAGGTAAGCTAAGTGTAAAAGACCAAGACTAAGGAGGGAAATAGAATAATGGAAGATCACATTGGGATAGTTGAATGATTGAAAACTCCACATGCCTAGCATGAGCGTAGGCTCTAATATTTATAGGGAGCATACAAGGCTCTTGAGAAGCTTCTCAAGGAGCTTCTTTCTAGGAGCCATTTACTTGGCATGCAAGCTAAGCTAGTTGGAAGCTTATAAAAACTTCCTTCTAGAAACTACCTACTTGGGGTGCAAGCTAAGCTAGCCAAGAAGCTTTCTCCTAGAAGTCACCATTTGTCATACACATGATCTAATATTTGGAAGGTACCTAGTAACTTCCTAGATCTGTGAATGTTGGAGCATCCATGTTATCAAAGGTTGGTGTCAAATGGATCTACTTACTAAGCTCATCCACAAAAACCATGATTTTTGTATGACCTTGCTTTGTCTTGGGCAAGGATGTATGAGATCTAAGCTAACGTGTTCCCATTGAGCAAATGGAATGGGAAGTGGTTGAAAAGAGCTACTCAATTTTTGGTTTCCAGTCTTGTTGCATTGGCAGTCTCACAAGATTGGACAAACTCTCAAACATCTTGTGCCATGTTGGGCCACCACCATTGGCGTTGGAGGGTACCCAAGGTCTTGTCCATACCCATGTGACCAACAATTAGTAAATTCTGGGCTTCTTGAAGGCACACAAGTTGGAGATCATCCTTGGCTAAAACATAGATCTAGTTCTCACAAAAAAGAAGGCCTTTCTTGAAGGAGAAAGTGTTGTACTCCTTGTTGCTTATTGCAAGATGACCTTGTACCATCTGAAAGAAGGGATCTTATTGTAAAACTATTTTGAACTCAATTTAGGCTTTAATGTCAATTGACATTGTTGTAATTGTCACCTTGATGAGAGGAAGAGACCCAAAATCAGGTCACTATAATAGAACATCAACGATGACATGGAACCAACCTAGTTTGTACTCAAGTTTGATGTCAAAAAATTGTAGTTGTTACTCCCATCAATGATGTCAACTCTTCATGTGCTCCAAATGTCTACAACAAGGATTTATGATCAGTTTGTACGATCACTTGTTTCCTAAAGAGATAGTATCTCCAAACCTTAGTGGTATATACCATCACTAGTTATTATTGATCTCAAGCAAAGCAATTTCTTTCTATGGTGTTTAGTTGATGAGATACAAAGGCAATTGGATGTAATCCATCTAGAAACTCTTGTTGCAATACAACTCCAACGGCAAAGTTAGAAGTATCAAAATCAACTACACAAGGTAGTTGAGGGTCATATGGTTGAAGAATAGGCCTTGAAGACACCATATATTTCAATTTTTGGAATGCTTCTTTGTGCTTGGAGGTCAATTGAAAGTTTGAGTTCTTCTCCAAGAGGTCGGTCAATGGTGCTACTACATGAGCATAATAGTGGATGAACCATTGGTAAAAGCTTACTAATCCATTAAATACTTGTACTTTTGTGGTATCCTTTGGAGTAGGCCAATCAATAATGGCTTTGATTTTCTCCACTTCCATCTTCATCTCCTCCAACAAGATTTTATGAAGGTAACTTCCTTTTGCAAAAAGGCAAACTTTTACCTCTTGCAATAGAACTTCCATTAATGTAGTCATCTTAGGACTTCTCACACATGATTTATATGTTTTGCCTTTGTCTTGGTGCTACCATGTGAGCATAATAGTGGATAAACCATTGGTAAAAGCTTATCAATCCACTAAATGCTTGTACTTTTGTGGTATCCTTTGGGGTAGGCCAATCAATAATGGCTTTGATTTTCTCCTCCTCCATCTTCATCTCCTCCAATGAGATTTTATGACCCAAGAAGGTAACTTCCTTTTGCAAAAAGGCACACTTTTACTTCTTGCAATAGAACTTCCATTGTTGTAGTCATCTTAGGACTTCTCACACGTGATTTATATGTTTTGCCTTTGTCTTGCTATAGGTTAAGATATCATCCAAGAACAAAATCACATATCTATACAATAGTCTATCCAATACCCAATGCATTTGATCCATGAAGACTATTAGAGCATTAGTGAGCCCAAAAGGTTGAACTCTCCACTCAAAGTGCCTATACCTTGTACAAAAGATAGTCTTTTGCAAATCTTCTTTATCAATGGAATTTGCTAATAGCCACTTTGAAGATCCAACTTGGAGAAATATTGTGCTCTACTCAATTGATCTAGCAAATCATCAATTTGAGGCAAGGGATATGTATTCTTCATTGTTTGTTTGTTGAGACCATGGTAATCAATACAAAAGCACAGTCCTCCATCCTTCTTTGGAACAAATAGTACCAATGCTCCCCAAGAAGATGTATTATGTCATATGAAGTCCTTCTCCAACAACTTTGTTAATGTTTTTTGAAGCTCGTCTGACTTCTTTGGTGAGAGTTGATAGATGGGTCTACTCATTAGAAAACTTCTTGGCAACAACTCAATCTTGAAGGGCATATTAAGATTGGAGTGTAATCCCTTTGTTAGATAATCAAAACATATCTGAAGATTGATGTATTATTTGATCAACCATTGCTTGATGAAGCTTTTGGCCTTCCTTAGATTTTCCATGTGAAAGTGGCTTGATCCACACAATGAAAATAGACTTATCTTCCTCCAAAGCTTGCCCTTTGGTTTCTTTACTCATAAATTTCCCATCTTGTGACTTATCTTCCTTCAAAGCTTGCTCTATGGCTGCTTTCCTGACAAACTACACCTCTTGGGATTGACTATTCTTAGGTGTCTTACTCAAAAGTGCCAAACAACCTCATAAAACTTCTTACATTGGTGTTGTACTTGAATTTGTTGTTGGGTCCAATCAAATTCAACCTTATGAGGTTCAAGCCAAGGCAAACTCAAAATGACATCATAGTGCAAAGGTGCCACTACAAACACTACAAACCTCATACACTCCAAATACTCCTTTGTGATCCTAAATGTTATAAGATGTGAGTACAAAATGCAACCCTTTTTTACCATCCGCCATCATCAATCTACTTTCAATTTCTAGCTTGATAGGAATTTGTAATTCTTTTGCTAATTGCATGGACATGCGGTTCTTTGAACTTCCAAAATCAACCAAAAATTTACAATCACAATAAGATATCATACCTTGAAAATGAAGAAAACTTGCACAAGCCAAGCCTTCAATCCCATTGGAACTAATCAAGTTCCCAATGGGCGGCTTGACATCTCCTACTATGATTCCTCATTTCCTTGATCATTTTTCTCCACAAACTTCTATATGGACAACTTATTGAGGTAGCTCATTCTTGAATAGACATTTAGCAATGCAATGTCCAATTTGATGATAATAAAAAGACCACTATTATATTGCATTTTTCTCTATCTGTAGTGCCAAGTGGCCTTTGTTGAATGGCATCAATCTTCATTAGTGTTGGCTCTTCCACCTATGTGTAATCTATTGGTAAGTTTTGTGGAGGCCAAGGTCAAGATCAAGTTGTTGCAACTAAGGAATCAAACCATGCAACCAATTGCATAACTTCTTCCAAGTGTTGTGACTCTTGCATAACCACCTCTAATTTGGTTCATGACTTCAAGCTCCTTGCAAATTGATCCATAGCTTCACCTTCCAATATATCTTGAATTTACATGATAGTGTTCTAGAATTGCTAATGTAACTTCTTATAGAACCAATTTGCTTCAACTCTACCAATCTATCTTGTGCAGCTCATGTGGTATTTATAGCTTAGTATTGAGTAATTATGACACTCTTGAATTCTACCCATGTAAAGATTGGTGCAAAAATTTTCTATTCAACTTGCTCCACTCTAAATTGCCACCATAACTTTACTATTCCATCCAATGGGTTGGAAGCCAAGAGAATTTATTTCTGCTCATTTTGAAGATTGGTAGCTTTGAAATCATATTTGTAACCAAACACAAAATTCTACATTGCACTTGGGAGATTCTTGCCTTCAAATACCTTGGGCTTTGGAAATTGGATTTGCTCTTCTCCTTCTTAAAATAGTGCTCTCTCTATATGTTATTGTTGTTGATGATCTCTTCTTTCAACAATCAAGTAAGGTGCTTGATTTGTTATTATATACCAATGATAACCACAAGCATTGCCTCCATTGCTACTACTCTACCACACTACCCCCAATTTGTCTAAATTAACATGTACAAGCAACACGTCCATCATTCTCCATAAGTTACAACCAAAAGTACCAAGGGTTCTATGGACAAGGTGATCATATTCAAAAAGTTTTGCCCAAAAAGTGAGGTGATGAATTGCATGAAATGATGCTTGGGTAGTACATGAATACAAAAATCCCAATGGTTTGGTGGAAATGGATTTGGTGGTCCATAAATTCCATTCATCCCATTCCTACTTTGAAACTAATGTAAAAGACTAAGATTGAAGAGAGAAATAGGAGAATGGAAGATCACATTGGGACACTTAGATAGGGGAAAACTCTGAATGTCTAGCATGAGCTTAAGCTTTGGTATTTTTATGGAGCATACAAGGCTCTTGAGAAGCTTCTCAAGAAGCTTCCTTAAACCGCTTCCTTGGAGTGCAAGTCAAGTTCTAAGAGCCGCCTACTTAGAATGTAGGCTAAGCTAGTTGGAAGCCTTCTATGAGCTTTTATCTAGAACCTACCTAGTAGGGATGCAAGCTAAGCTAGTCAAGAAGCTTCCCAAGAAGTTTCTTCCTAGAAGTCACTATTTTTCATGCACATTACCCAATACTTGGAAAGTACCAAGTAGCTTCCTAGATACTTCTAGAATATTCAAGGCTAATTTGGCTTATTTCCTACTTTATTAGCCTTGATTAGTTCATCAATAACTCCATATTGTTACAATAAGCTTACTACATAATAGTATATAAGTATAACCAAACAAGTATATATGTTGTTACATATGTACTTGTACTTGAGTGCACTCTCTCTTGTGGTAAGATCAACCGCAACCGCAAGCTTATTACAATTGCAAAGTTAAAATATAATTGTACAAGATACCGACCACTCAAGAAATTACCTACCACCCTTTGTTTGGATCATATGCATCCTACTCTACGGTTTCCCATAAATCAATCCTACTACTTGACTCATAAGTATAACTCCTTTGGGATAAATCTTCAAGAGGACATGATAACAATTCAACATTGCAGAATTTGCTCAATAGAGTCATGATTTTATACTTCTTTGCTTCTCAATCATTCTTCAATTGCAACTCACAAATTTTGCATGACTTGTTCCTATCACTCTCAATTTTATTCTCCTTTTGAAGTAGCCATTTTCTTTGAATGTACCTTCTTGATTTGTTTGGCCCAAAGAAAAGTTGTTACAATTTCTTTGGATTGGACCAATCACTCCAATGCAAAGTATCCTTACTTTGGGTCTACCACCCTTTAAGTCCAATTCAAGCCCTTCTTCCTCTAACATGAATTTGACTTCCTTGGGGTTGGATCCTAACACACATAAGTATGCATGATACATATATGTAATCATACTTTGCAAGTATGGTTACTATACACATCAAATCACCAATCATTCTACTAGTGTGCTCCACAAAAGAGGTCGATGAAGGTGTTTTGATATTTTGGTTCAAGGCCATAAATGGAAGATATAGTGTAAAAGACCAAGGAGAAAAATATGAGAATGGAAAGTGAAAGATTGCATTGCGACTCTTGAATGAGGGAAACTCTTACAGCCTAGCATGAGCTTAGGTTTTGGTATTTATAGGGAGCATACAAAGATTCTTGAGAAGCATCCTTTTAGAAGACGCCTACTTGGTGTGCAAGCTAAGTTAGTTAGAAGCTTCTAGAAGCTTCCTTTTAGATGCTACATACTTGGAGTGCAAGCTAAGCTAGCCAAGAGGCTTCCCAAGAAGCTTCCTCCTAGAAGTTACTACTTGGCATGCACATCAATACTTGGAAGGTACCAAGTAGTTTCCTAAATATTTCTAAAATATTTTAGGCTAATTTAGCCTTTTTGCTACTTTGCTAGCCTTGACTAACTCTTTGGTAAACTCCATATTGTTACATATTACCCCATTGCTAGTTGGTGATCTCCTTGTCACCATTAAAGTTTCAAACTCTTAAATGGCCATTTGTGCATTCTAGAGATGAAAAAGATGCTCCCAAGTGGCATCATGAAGCTGATACTCTTTCCAAAGGACGTCACACTCTGTATGTTGTCAATGGCCTTGTTGAATGTAGTGATATGCAAGGATATGATCAACTTCATACTCCTCATGATCATAGATAGGGATGGGAAGAGGAGGTTGCACACAAGAGAAAAAAGAAGATTGATTAAGAACAAAGTGCTTCAACTTGGAAATATGAAAGACATGGTGAATATGCATATGACAAAGCAAGGCAAGTTGATAAACAACAAGAGAAATGATTTGGGTGACAGCATATGGGCCTATCCAATTAGGAGCAAGTTTACAAACTTGGGTATCAAGTGAGAGGGTACATTACTAGACAAGAGCATGACCCTATCATAGACTTGAACGTTGAGATCACAACAATGGTGGTTTGCATATTACTTTTGGCGATTCCAAGCAATAAGGAGATGAGATTGGCTTGTTGGAGGGATTAGGATATGTTGGTCAAGAATGTGGAAGTTTGAGGGACATGAGATGGAGGAGGAGAAAGAACTCTCAAACATCTTGTGCTATGTTAGGCCACCACCATTGGTGTTGGAGGGTACCCAAGATCTTGTCTACACCCATGTGACCAATTATTAGTAACCATGGGCTTCTTGGAGGTGCACAAGTCAAAGATCACCTTTATTTAGAACATAGATCCGATTCTCACAAAAAAAGAAAGCCTTTCTTGAAGGAGAAGGTGTTGTACTCCTTGTTGCATGCTACAAGACCTCCTTATACCATCTAAAAGAAAGGATCTTGTTGCAAACCTATCTAAACTTGATTTGGACTTTGGAGTTGACTAATACCATCATAATTGCCACCATTATGAGAGGAAGAGACTTCAAATTAGGTCATTGTAATAGGGTAATAGAGATAAAATGGAACCAACCGGGTTTGTACTTAAGTTTGATGTCAAATATTTTAGTTGTTCCTCCCATCGATTATATTGACTCTTTATGTGTTCCAAATATAATGTCAACAACAAGGGCTTGTGACCAATTTGCATGATCACTTTTTTTCCCAAGAGAAAATGTCTCCATACCTTGGTGGCATATATCATTGCTAGTTTGTTCTTGATCTTTAGCAAAGTAGTTCCTTTTTGTTGTATTTAGTCGGTGAGACACAAAGGCAATGGGATGTGACCCATCTGGAAATTCTTGTTGCAACACGGCTCCAATCACAAAGTTAGAAGCATAAAATTCAACCACACAAGGTAGTTCAGGATCATATGGTTGAAGAATGGGTCTTCAAGACAACATATGCTGGAATTTGGAATGCTTCTTTGTGCTTGGTGGTCCATTGAAAGCTTGAGTTCTTCCTAAAGAAGTTGGTCAATGGTGCGGCCATATGAGCATAATAGAGGATGAACCATTGGTAAAAACTTTCCAATCCATTAAATGCTCATACTTTTATAACATCCTTTGGAGTGGACCAATCAATAAGGGCTTTGATTTTCTCCTCTTCCATCTTGATCCTCTCCAGGGAGATCTTATGACCCAAGAAGGTAACTTTCTTTTGCCAAAAAGCACACTTTGACTTCTTGTAGTAAAACTTCCATAATTGTAGTCATCTTAGAACTTCTCACATATGATTTGGGTGTTATGCCTTTGTCTTGGTAAAGATTAAAATATCATCCAAGAATACCATAACATACCAATCCAATAGCCTATCCAACACTTGATGCATCTGATCTATGAAGATTGTTGGAGCATTAGTGAGCCCAAAAGGTAGAACTCTCCATTCAAAATGCCCATACCTTGTGAGAAAAAGCAATCTTTTGTATATCTTTTTTGTCAGTAGGAATTTGCCATTATCTAATTCAAAGATCCAACTTGGAGAAGTATTGTACATCACTCAATTGATTGAGCAAGTCATCAATTTGAGGTAAGGGATATGCATACAATTTGTTTATTAAACCCACAATAATCAATATAGAAGCAAAGTCCTCTATCCTTCTTTGGAACAAATAGTACTAGTGCTCCCCAATGAGGTATATTATGTCATATGAAATCCTTCTCCAACATCTCTAGCAATGTTATTTGGAGTTCATCCAACTCCTTTGGTGAGAGCCGATAGATTGGTCTATTCATTGGAGTACTTCCTCGCAATAACTCAATCTTGAAAGGCATACCACAATTGGGGTAATCCTTTTGGCAGATCATCCAGAGACACATCTAAAAACTCCTAGACTATTTGATCGACCATTGCTTGATGAGGCTTTTGATCCTCCTTAGATCCTCCTTGCGCAATCAGCTTGATCTACATTGCAAAAATAGAACTATCTTCCTCCAAAGCTTGCATTATGGCTACTTCATTTGACAAACTTCTCATCTTACGACTTATCTTCCTTCAAAGTTTTCTCTATGGTTGCTTTTTCACCAAACTTCCCCTCTTGGACTGACTATTCCTAAGTGTTTTACAAAGGTGCCAGACAACTTAATTGAAAATTCCTACCTTGGTGTTGTACTTAAATTTTTCATTAATCAAATTGACATTCAAGCCAAGATAGACCTAGAATCACATCATAGTGTAGTGTTGCCACTACAAAACTCATACACTCCATATATCCCTTCATAATCTTGAAGATAACAAGATGTAAGGTATGAAATGCGGAACCCTTCCTACCATCCGCTATCATCAATCTACTTCCAATTATTGGCTTGATAAGAATACTTAATTCTTTTGCTAATTACATAAATATATAATTCTCTAAACTTCCAAATCAACCAAAATCATACAACCATAATTATATATTATACCTTGCAAGTGAAGCAAACTTGCATAGGTCAAGCCTTCCACCCCATTGGAACTAATCAAGTTCCAAGTAGACAGCTCAAAATCTCCTATTTGGATTCCTTGTTTCTTTTATCAATAAGCTCCACAAAGTCTATTTGAGCAATTTTTTGAGATTGTACATTCTTGAGTGGAGATTAGCAATGCGATGTCCAATCTAGCAACAATTAAATCAACAACCATTTTTGTGGCAATCTTTCATGATCTATTGTGCCAAGTGGTCTCTGTTGGATGGCATCAATCTCCATTGGTGTTGGCTCTTCCACCCATGTGTAATGTGTTGGTAAGTTTTTTGAAGGTCAAGGTCAAGACCAAGTTGTTGCAACCAAGGAATCAAAGTGCTCAGCTAATTGCATGGCTTCTTCTAAGTGTTTTGGCTCTTGCATAGTCACTTCCAATTTGATTTGTGACTTCAAGCCCTTCACAAATCAATCCAGAGCTTCACCATCCAATATAATTAAAACTTGCATAATGGTATTTTGAGATTGTGTGATGTAGTTTCATACAAAAGCAATCAACTTCAACTCTACCAACTTATCTGTGTGGCTCATGTGGCACTTATTGCTTGGAATCAAAAAATTATTTCACCCTTGGATTCTTCCTCTGTCAAGTTTGGCACAACAAATTGCCAGTTAGCTTGCTCCACTCAGAATTGCCACCATAGTTTTGCCACTCCATCCAATTGGCTTGAAGCTAAGAGAATTTGTTTTCAGTCATCTTGAAGATATGTAGCCTTAAAATAATTCACAGTCAAATAAAAAATTCTCTACTATGCTCCAGAGATTTTTGCCATTAAATACCTTGGGCTTTGGAAATTGGATTTTCTCTTCTTTTCAAAATGATGCTCTCTTATTGTTGATGATCTTGTTCATCCAACAATCGAGTAAGGTGCTTGATTTGTTATTGCATAGCAATGATAACCTTGGGCATTGTTGCTATGGCTACTGCTCTATCACACTATCCTCATTTTATCTAAATTAACATAAAGATACAACACGTCCATTGTTCTCCATAAGTTACAATAGGAAGCACCAAGGGTTCCCTGAATAAGGTGATCTCATTCAAAAAAATTCTACCCAAAGCATGAGATGATGAATTACATGAAATGATGATAGGATAGTCATGGACACAAAACTCCCAATGGTTTGGCGGAGATGGATTTGGTGGCCTATAAATTACATCCATCTCATTCTTGCTCCGATACTATCTAAAAGACCAAGGAGAGAAATAGGAGAATAGAAAGTGAAAGATCACATTAGGACTCTTGAATGAGTGAAACTTTGAATGCCTAGCATGAGCTTTGGCTTTGATATTTATAGGGACCCTACAAAGGCTCTTGAGAAGCTTTGCAAGGAGCTTCCTTAAGCCGTAACCTTGGAATGCAAGCCAAGTTAACCAAGAAGCTTCTCAAAAAGCTTCCTTCTAGAAGCCGTCTACTTGGCATGCAAGCTAAGCTACTAGGAAGCTTCTAGAATCTTCCTTCTAGATGCTATCTACTTGGGGTGCAAGCTAAGGTAGCCGAGAAGCTACCCAAAATGCTTATTCCTAGAAGTCGCCACTTAGTATGCACATTCCTCAATACTTGGAAGGTACCAAGTAGCTTTCTAATACTTCTAAAATATTCTAGGCTAATTTGGCCTATTTTCTACTTCATTAGCCTTGACTAACTTGTCAATAAACTCCATATTGTTACATATAATGAGTTTGCATTCAATCTTTCCTCTAAGAAAGTCAAACAAGTCTCTTTTATTATGGTTTCTACCACGGAAGACATTGGAAAGAAGAGCTTTGACAATGGTCGATGCATGATCTTCGGCATCAACTCATTTGGAAGATGAAATTGGGAGAGATTTAGAGTGTGCTTCAAAAGCTAACTAAAGGACACTCAAAAAGCATAGGCTGAAAGGAAAGGCCAACATATATGTACTTGTTCATATGTTGTACATATAAAGCTTAAAAGAGTAAGTATGTTCAATTTGTATGGACACATGTCAATCCTTGTCCTATCTAGGTGGTCAAACAAGTTTGACCAAAGGGAATCTTTAGAGAATATTCCTATAGGCAAGTCAAAATTGCACAAGTATTACTTGGAAACCATGAGTACAAAGTACATATGTATGACAAAGCTTAAGCTAAGCTTGCGGAGGTGTCTTTTAATTACTTTGAACTATGTAGTACATATGTCCATATTTTTGCATTAAGTAATCATTTATTCCCACAAAGATATTGGTCAAAAATGGTCAAATGCAAAATAAAACATCACACATCAGTTCTTCTTGATTGTGTCTTTAGTCTCTTGGGTAGAAACCACACCTATAAGAGAGTAAAAAGTGCTCAATTCACAATCTTGTCACAAATTAACAATATCCGTAATCACAATTCATCAAATCGTTCCAAAATCAATCTTGCTTGTGATGATTCAATTTTCCCAAAGAAGGCTACTTCACCATGAAAAAAATTCACCTTAGAATTGTGTTCCACCCCTCCAGTGAAGGCACAACTTCCTCAACAAAAATTGTTTTGCATCAATCCAACATTATGATCACAAATATAGAATACTACCAATACTTCACAAAATACAATACTTTGCAGATTTGTCAAGGCATTGCCTTGATTGCACTCCATTGAGGATCAAACACACAATATAGGATCAGAGTTGTAGAATCCACCATCTCACAAACTCCAACTTGCAATTTAAACTTCTCCAAACACTCACAAACACTTACAAGATTGATACTCAAAATTAAGTTGAAGACGAGCATTGAGTTACATCACTTGCTTTACTCAATTTCAAAATTACAATACCAAATAAAAGTTTCAATACTATAAATGCTTTTTTTAAATAGGCAAAGCACTCATGTAAAAGACCAAGACCAAGGAGAGAAATAGGAGAATGGAATATCACATTAGGACACTTGAGTGTGTGAGAAACTCCGAATGCCTAGCACGAGCTTTGGCTTTGGTATTTATAGGGAGCATACAAGGCTCTTGAGAAGTTTCTCAAGAAGTTTCCTTGAGCCGCTTTCTTGAAGTGCAAACTAAGTTAATTGGGAAGCTTCTTAAGAAGTTGCCTACTTGGTGTGCAAGCTAAGCTAATCAAGAAGCTTCCCAAGAAACTTCTTCCTAGAAATCACTACTTTGCATGCATGTTATCCAATACTTGGGAGGGTACCAAGTAGCTTCTTAGAGAATTTTAGAATATTCTAGGTTAATTTGGCACATTCTCTACTTTTTTAGCCTTAACTAACTTTGTTATTAAACTCCATGTTGTTATATATTCCCCCATCGCTAGCTGGTGATGTTCTCACAGCCATTGAAGCTTCAAACTCTTGGATGGCCATTTTTGCAATCTGCAAATGAAAAAGAGGCTTTCAAGTGGCATCATGAAAGAGATACCCTTTCTAGAGGACTATGTACTCTATATGTTGTTGATAGCCTTGTTGAATGTGGCAACATGCAAGGATACAATCAACTTCATACTCTTCATGATCATTGATAGGCATTGAAAGAGGAGGAGGTTGGACACAAGAGGAAAAGGAAGGTGGACTAGGAATAAATGGTTTCAACTTGGAAATATGAAAGACAAGGTGGATGCGCATATGACAAAGCAAGGTAAGTTGATAAGCTAAAGGAGAAATGATTTAGGTGACATCAAAGGGTCCTATCCAATTAGGAGCAATTTTATGGACTTGGGTATCAAGTGGGTAAGGTAGGTTACTAGACAAGAGCATAACCTTATCAATAACTTGAATGTTTAGATCACAATGATAGTGTTTTGTATATTGTTTCTGACATTTTTTAGCAACAAGGAGATGAAAGTTGGCTTGTTGGAAGGATTGGGATATGGTGGTCAAGAAAGTGGAAGTATAAGAGACATGAGATGGAGGAGGAGAAAGAAGAGAATCTGGAACAAATGGATCTTGGCCTAAATTGAGGAAGAAATGAGATAATCCAATGCTTGAATGTTTGGAATCTTATATGCAAATTCTGCAATTGCAAGACATTCATCCCAATTGTTATGGTGAATGTTGACAAAGGCACCAAGTATATCCTCCTTGTCTATCAATTTGAGGATGATAGGTTGTAGACAAAGCAAGCTTGATGTTAAGTATCTAGAAGAGTGTGTGCCAAAATTTCCCAATGAATCAAGGATCCTGGTTAGAGATGAGTACATGATGCATCCTATGATGCTTGAAGACAATGTCAAAGTAGATCTATGCCAATGTTGGAGTGTCCACGGTATCAAAGGTTGATGTCAAATGGATTTGCTTTCTAAGCTTATCCACAAACACCATGATTTTTGTGTGAACTTGCTTTGTCTTGGGTGAAGATGTGATGAGATCCAAGCTCACGTATTCTTATCAAGCAGATTGAAGGAGATTGAAAGAGTCTACTTGGTTTTTGGTTGTTAGTTGTAATACAAGCAATTAGACATATTATCTAGAGGTGAAAATTGGCTTGGTAATATCTAGAAGGATGTTTTGTACAATGGGCTAGGTAGATCAAACAAATAAGGTGTCACAAAAAAATTACTCCTACTAATAGAGTAGAAGTTGAAAATAACCTAAAAACTTTAGAGCTAATTTTGAAGACCTAAACGGATGAATTTGGCCTCAAAAAATTATGCATCCTTCCCTTCCATAGGGAGCACAGGCTTGCCTTGACCCCCTCCTCTCCCAAGATTTTTCTTGTCAAGAGCTTTCCAATGGTACCTCATCCACACAATTTTAAGCTTCTTATAGGAAGATTCCTTAAAGATTCCCTTTGTTCAAACCCAATTGACCAACTAGATAGAACAAGGACTAACATGTCACCCATCCAAACAACTAATCCAAGGACAAAGCTCATTGATAGGTCACCAATCCATAGGTCACCAATCCATGTATCTAATCCAAGGGTGGAACTTCCTTTGAGTGGATCCTCTTTGCTATATAATAAAAAGAAGGTGTTCCTTTGGGGCATTGGAAGATTGAGTGTGAAACTTGTATTTTCTCTCTTGTATCTCTCTTGGAGAGTTCTCTTGTCCTTGGAGTATTACATTGGCCTTGATACATTGGTAGCTCTCACACAATTGGACAAATTCTCAAACATCTTGTGCCATGTTGGGTCACCACTATTATTGTTGGAGGGTACCCAAGGTCTTGTCCACACTCATATGACTAGCAATTGGTAAGTCATGGGCTTCTTGGAGACTCACAAGTCGGAGATCACCCTTGGTTGGAAATAAATCTGATTCTCACATAATTGAAGGCCTACCTTGAGAAGGTATTGTACTCCTTGTTGCATGTTGTAAGATGACATTGTACCATTTGAAAGAAAGGATATTGTTGCAAAGTTATCTTAAACTCAATTTGGACGTTAGAGTCAAATGATACCATTGTAATTGCTACCGTGATAAGAGGAAGAGACTTCAAATCAGGTCATCATGATAAGGCATTAGGGAGGAAATGGAATTGATTGGGTTGTACTTAAGTTTAATGTCAAAAAATTGTACTTGTTCCTCTCATTGATGATATCAATCTTCATGTGTTCCAAGTGTAATGTCTTCAACAAGGGTTTGTGATCAATTAGCATGATCACTTGTTTCCCCAAGAGATACCTCCATACCTTGGTAGCATATACCATCACTAGTTGTTCCCCATCTCATGTAGAGTAATTCCTTTTTGTAATGTTTAATCAATGAGACACAAAGGCAATGACATGTAACCCATCTAGCAATTCTTGTTGTAACACAAATCCAATGGCAAAGTTAGAAGTATCAAATTCAACCACACAAGGTAGTTGAAGGTCATATGGGTGAAGAATAGGTCTTGAAGACACCATATGTTTCAACTTCTAGAATGCTTCTTCATGCTTGGCGGTCCATTGAAAGCTTGCGTTCTTTTCCAAGAGGTCGGTCAATGGTGTTGCCATGTGTGTATAATAGTGGATAAACCATCAGTAAAAACTTGCCAATCCATTAAATGTTCATACCTCTATAGCATCCTTTGGAGTAGGCTTATCAGTAATGGCCTTGATTTTCTCCTCTTCTGTCTTGATCCCTTCTTATGAGATCTTGCGATCCAAGAAGGTACCTTCTTTTTAGCAAAAAGCACACTTTGACTTCTTGCAATAAAACTTCCATTGAAATAGTTGTCTTAGGACTTCTCGCACATGATTTGCATATTTTGTCTCTATCTTGCTATAGATTAAAATGTCATCTAAGAAAACCACCATATATCAATCCAATAGTCCATCCAACACTCAATGCATCTGATCTATGAAGATTGTTGGAGCACTACTCAGCCCAAAAGGTAAAACTCTCCACTCAAAATGCTCACACCTTGTGCAAAAGGCAGTCCTTTGCATATCTTCCCTATCAATAGGGATTTTTCAATAGCCATTGCAAAGATCCAACTTGGAGAAGTATTGTACACCACTCAATTGATCAAGAAAGTCATCAATTCAAGGCAAAGGATATGCATTCTTGATTGTTTGTTTATTGAGCCCATGGTAATCAATGCAAACACAAAGTCTTTCATCTTTCTTTGGAACAAATAGTACTGGTGCTCCCCAAGGAGATGTACTATGTTGTATGAAATTCTTCTCCAATAACTTTGTAAATGTTGTTTGTAACTCCTCCAACTCCTTTGGTGGGAGCCAATAGATTGATCTACTCACTAAAGTACTTCTTGGCAATAATTCAATCTTGAAGGGCATACCATGATTGGAGTGTAATCCCTTTGGTAGATCATCCAAAAACAGGCCCACAAACTCCTAAACTATTTGGTCAACCATTGCTTGATGAGGCTCTTGACCCTCCCCAAATTCTCCTTGTGCAATTGGCTTGCTCCACACCACAAAAACAGACTTATCTCCTCCAAAGCTTGCTTTATGGTTGCTTCACTTACAAAATTCCCATCTAAGGACTATCTTCCTTCAAAGCTTGCTTTATGGCTACTTTTGTAACAAACTTCCTATCTTGGGACTAACTATTCTTAGATGTCTTACTCAAAGGTGCCAAGCAACCTAATTGGAAATTTCTACCTTGGTGTTGTACTTGAATTTTCCATTGGGTCCAATCAGATTGAACCTTATGACGTTCAAGCCAAGGAAAACCCAAAAGGACATCATAGTGGAGAGTGCCTTTACAAACCTCATACACTACAAATACTCCTTCTCAATTCTGAATTTAACAAGATGTGAGGTACTAAATGTAAAACCCTTTCTCCCATTTGCCATCATCAATCTGCTTCCAATAGGCTTGATAAGAATACATAATTCTTTTGCTAATTGCATGGACAAGCAATTCTCTAAACTTCCAAAATCAATCAAAATCCTACAACTATGATTAGATATTATACTTTGCAAGTGAAGCAAACTTGCATAGTTTGAGCCTTCAATCCAATTAGAACTAATCAAGTTCTCAATAGGTGGCTCAAAATCTCCTATTGGGATTCCTTGTTTCCTTGATCATTCTGCTCCATAAACTCTATTTGGGTAACTTGTTGAGGTCACACATTCTTGAGTAAACATTCAATGATGCAATTTCCAATTTGGCAATTATAAAAACAACCACTATTTGTGCAATTTTTCTTTATTTATAATGCCAGGTGGTTTCCACTAAATGGCATCAATCTCCATTGGTGTTGGCTCCTCCACCTATGTGTGGTGTATTGGTAGGTTCCGTGGAAGTTGAGGTTAAGACCAACTTGTTGCAACTAAGGAATCAAAGCATTTGGCCAATTGCATGGATTCTTCTAAGTGTTTTAGCTCTTGCATAGTCACGTTTAATTTGGTTCATGACTTCAAGTCCCTCACAAATTGATCCATACCTTCATCTTCTAGTATATCTGGAATTTGCATGATGGTGTCTTAGAATTACATGATGTAACTTTTTATAGAGCCAATTTTCTTCAACTTTGCCAACCTATCTCATGTAGTTTGTATGGCATTTATTGCTTGGAATCAACCAATTATTGCACTCTTGAATTTTTCCCAAGTCAAGATTGGTGCACCAATTTGCCATTCAGCTTGCTCCATTGGAAATTGCCACCATAGCTTTGCTACTCCATATAGTTGGCTGGATGCCAAGAGAATTTGTTTCCATTCATCTTGAAGATTAGTAGCTTCAAAATAACATTTTCAGTCAAACACAAAATTCTCCACTTCACCTAGGAGATTCTTGCTTTCAAATACCAAGGGTTCCTTAGACAAGGGGATTGCATTTGAAAAATTCTACCCAAAGCGTGAGAAGATGAATTGTGTGAAATGATGCTTAGGTAGTACCCAGACACAAAAGTTCCAATGGTTTGGCGGAAATTGATTTGGTGTTCTATAAATTCCACCCATCCCATTCCTATTCTAATACCAATGTAAAAGATCAAGATCAAGGAAAGAAATAGGAGAATGGAAGATCACATTGGGATACTTGAGTGTGTGGGAAACTCCACATGCCTAGCATGAGCTTTGGCTTTGGTATGTATAGAGAACATACAAGGCTCTTGAGAAGCTTCTCAAGAAGTTTCCTTGAACCCATTTCTTAGAGTGCAAACTACAAATTTCATCTAATTCTTATCTAACAAGATCTAATCTAAGACTCACATTTTCTCCTACTTCTAACATCTTCCTATCTACTTGATCTAAGATAAATTAACATATTATTCATATCCATGCTCTTTGCCTTCCTCTCCTCATGTCTTGCTTCTTCCAACTCCACTTCTACTTTTGTACTTAGTATCACCTTTACCTTCACAATTACCTCTTTTATTGACTCCAATGCATTCTTTGGAATTAGCTTAAATCCCAAGCTTTCTTTGCTTCCAACTCAATTTGGTACATCATCAATTCTTCCTCAAACTCCACCTTCAAGCTTCCTTCTCTTCTTTGTAGCAAACAAGTTGAGCTTTTGCATTCCTCACCAATTGGCACAATCGCTCTCCTTCTTGATATCAATTAGCCAACTCACATTGCTAAGCTTGATCCTTCTCCTAAGCACTTGTTCTTAAGCTCTCCAACTCTTGATCCATTACAACCTTGAAATTTTCAACTCCTAATGTAACATGTCACCAATTGAGAACAAAGGAAGTGCATAATCAATTGAGCCGCCCCTAACATTTTGTGAGACTCAAACTATGTAATAGCAAGTGGTTGACTAGCATTTAGTCCATCATGCACTCTATCACTACCTACCACACCTACACTAGGACATCTAAGAGCCATGGATGTCATCTATAATGCCTCAAAGAGTGCAAAAGATTGGGGAAGTTTGATTTATCTAACATCCTCTCTTCTTTGTGGGTCCAACTCCACTGATGCGCCTCTAGGCTCTAGAGCATTTACTACACTCCTAGTCATTATGGTAGATGCATCTACCTATGCTAATCCCCACATAAAGTCTAGATGTCTCTATCACTAGCATAAGAGGTGGAAGCCTCAACTCTCAAATCTGATCTCCTCTAAGTTATGGTCATGGTAGCCAATCTTTGCTCCAACTACTCAATTCAAGTAGATATGGTTGCATCAAAAGCAAGGGCAGATATTGCACCCCTACTACATGTGGGTCTTCTACTATTACCTTGTCTTTCATGAATTGGAGCTCCTCCACCACCTACCTTATTAGCTTTAATACTCCATAACTTTAGATGAAGCTCAAGCATCAGTCCTAGAGTGACCAAATCTATAGCAAAGGTCTTTGTGTTGCTTTGTGATGCTTTAGAGGTATATGTCTACTATCCTAAGTGCACTCTTTCTTGTGGTGAGGTCCACCACACGTCCAACATTGTTACAACAAAGCTTAAGCTTAGAATAGTGCAAGAAGGAAGTCCAATATTTGAGGGGAATCCAACATATATCAAAAATGTATTTATCATACAAAATGAAATAAGTTTCAAAAAATATGTTTTCTTTATAATGCATCTCACGTACCTTCCTCTACCCTTATGCTCTCTCTATCATCATCATGGATGAAAACCTCCTCATTTGGGCCTCCTTGGCTCTCATACACCACATTGATCTAACCCAATATCCCTCTCTCCATGAATATATGAGTGAGAATTTGTCCTAGATATGTCACCTTGAAGCAAATGTCCATTTGAATGATACTTATGTATGTCTACCAACTCTTACTCAACATCATGTAGCATCACCTTTTCCAAATCATAATCCTCAAATGAAGATCTAGCCATTTTGGTCTTCACTCTAAGTATGATGTTTCCATGTACAACCTTTGGTTTCTAGGATGGAATAAATAGTAACATATCATTTGAAAGAAAGGTTTGAATGTGGGGTAGGCATATTGCCTTGCTAAATACCTCCTTGTAGTCCTATCTCTTGTAGTGAACTAATCCTACACCAAAGGTATGAGGCATAATCCTCCTCCTACTTATTTTCCCTCTTTCTAAACATAATGCTACTCTTATGACTCTTGCGTTTATTGTTAGTCTCCTATTAGCTACTATTTCAGAATGGTTATTTCTATTCCATGTTTTCACAAATTTCATACAAGTTTGAACTTGTATACATACCCAAAAAGTTAGAAAGTTAAGAAACTATGGATTGTAGGTTAGTGGCACAAAGACTATGCATGTCACATATTCCATGTGGACTTTGTGGTTTGCATGGAATATGAGGGATGCATAGTTTGCTTGTTAGGTCAGAAATCCAAAAATCAAGAATTCAAGTTCAAGAATTTGAAACTGATTTAGAAATTCAGAAACCAAGTAAGGCAAAACCTCAAAAAACTAATGTGCAGGTATAAGATTTCAGATGTCTTACATGGGGCTGTGGATATTAAAGGCAAATAGCAATTTCAAGCCAATTTCATCAAGGTTGGTTTCCTTATTTGACTTGGATTTTTGAATTTGGTCCTTGTCGAGCCATCCCCATACTATGAAAGTCATGAGTCTTTCATAGTATGAAAACTGATTATAGATGGGCCCTCTTGAGTGTTTTCCATGGCATCTTCCTTGATAACCTCCAAATAATTTTCCATTGCAATTGAGAAATGATTGGTTTGATGTTTGAGATGGTAGAAACACTTCCTTCTTTCTCCTTTCTTTCAAAAAAAACTTGCCTAATGCTCTCTAAACTCCCTTGCCCTTCTACTTCTACTACTCTAGGGTTGTTTAAGAGAAGAAGCAAGTTTAAGGGTTTTGAACACCTATCTTTTGGGGTTTTCAAACTCTTGTGATGCTGTAACTCTAAACTCCCAAGCTCTTCTACCTCTAAATTCACAAGAAGGTATGGAGAAGGGTTGTTTCAAGGAATCAGCTTTCTTTAGGGGTTTTGAACTCTCCCAAGGCTCTAAACAGTTCTATCTCTTTTGCTTTTTTTGTTTGAGTTTTCTCTCTTGCTTCCCCTTAGTAGGCTCATGATTCTTACACTCAAAACCTCTTCTATTGCTTCACTCTCCTTTGTCCCTCCTTATATCCCTTTCAATAATTTTAATACTCAAAAAAAACAATATTTGTCTTACATAAAATGGCTTTAAATGAGATCACAACTCTTTAGATAAAAAGTCAAGACACAAACTCTCAAAGTCCAAATTAAATGTACCTTTTGGAGTTTGTAGAGTTCTCAATAGTTCATTAAATATATAGAAATAGTCATCCACTTAAATTAATATTTCACCTTAAATTCAAGTTCCATATAACTTAATATATAGTAATGTATTTCACACACTTCACATGGACATGGTAGGTAGAATGCACCATTTAGGACTTGTACCAATCTGTGCAAAACTTCATCACACTTGTACCAAACCCTAGTTTCTTCTCTAAATTCTCTATGGGAAGCAACTCCAACCCAAAGAAGATATGTATCTATATCTTATATGTAATTTGGCTCTCCAAATCCAAGAAGATCTATATCTATATCTATATCTTCTTCCAAATCTACTTCTTCTTCCACCAATAAATCCAACTTATTGTGATCTTTTGAGAACATGAGACCTCAAGAGAAACACAAGAGAAGAAACACAAAGCTTCACACTCAATACTCAGATGCCCCAAAGGAGCACCTTGACTTTATTATATAGCAAAAAGGATCCTCTCAAAGGAAGATCCATCCTTGGATCAAATACATGGATTGGTGACATGTTAGTGGGCACCACCCTTAGATTAGTTGCCTAGATGGGTGACATGTTGGTTCTTGTCCTATGTGGTTAGTCAAATAGGTTTGCCATAGTGGATCTTTAGAGAATCTCCTTATAGGAAACTCAAAATTGCATGGATGAGGTACCATTAGAAAGCTCTTGATGAGACAAATAGTGGGGAGAGAAGGAAAACCTTTTCTTCTAAATGGAATGGACTCAACTCATTTATTGAGGTCTAATTCATCCATTTAGACTTCCAAAATTGACTCCAAAGTTTTGAGGTAATTTTGGCTACTACCCTATTAGTAGAAATACTCTTTTGGTGATCTTTCTATCTAATATACTTATTCCATCATATATAACATCCTTCTAGATGTTACCAAGCTAATTTTCACCTCTAGAAAATATGTCTAGCTATTGGTATTACACCTATTTATCAAAAAATTGTGCAGAATGATACATATAGTTACTACTTTAATCAATAGGCATTTTGGGCCGCATCATTTAATTGAACCCAAATCTACTTCAATGAATGACATCTTGCCTTTACCACTCTTATGCAATGCTCATTTAATACACAAGTGTGTGATGCACATCTATTAAAATCAGATTTCTCTTGGGTTCCTACTATTTTGAATGATGGAACCAAGTGACACATTGGCACATACCCTAAATCCCTTAATATATATTCCAAGGGGTTGAACAAACTGAAATTCCCTCTTGTGTAAAGCTCATTCCAAATCAATGATCTCCTCAAACAAGCCATGTCATGGCATGAAATTTGCATACTTGAAATTCAAAAATTTAGAGAAATGGGTTAACAACTGGCCTTGGATTCAACCATTTTAGTACATATAGGTTACTAAAACACAAATTGGATTGAATCTTGGAGTTTTGAGCTTAGCTTACTACCAGAAAAGTGAATAATTTGTTGCTTGTCATCACGAACAATTTGACCATTGATGGAATAGTATCCTTTCCTATTGAAATAAGATTCTTCATATCATCTATTTTGTCTAGCCATTTCACCTCCTTCACAAGGATAAAAATTATAGCTTTCATTACTCTAGAAGTGAATCTCATTGTTGATCCAGCATTGATCTCCCAAATATTCAAACCTCCAGCTACCAACTCACCATAGAACCAACTCACCATTGACCAAATCTATCTAGAGTAAGAGCAACATGGACACAAACAAGGGTTTGGTTTTTGCATGAAGCATTCTTAAATACACAATGCTCTTTAATTGCATGTACTAAAGCTTGGAATGAGGACAAATCCATACTAGTGAGTTGTCTAAATGCACTCTCCTTCAATTCTCTACAAAATTTCAAAAGAAACTCTTAATTGCAAGCACAATGTGTTCAATGTTGCAAATAACGTAAATTGTGAGAAAAATCCACCTTCTTGGAAGTAAATCCAATGAATCATCCTCTTGCTCTTTCTCTAACCAAACATCATCATGGCCTTTTTTTAATTGAAAGCGCTACTCCTCATCTCCTCCATTGTTATACCTCGTATCCATCTCATGATTTGGTGTTGAAGTATAGATCGAGTACTTGCACGGGGCATTCTCACTACCAATACCAAATGTGGAAATCCAATTCTCATTTTTTCATTGTCTCCTCTTGACTAGACTCACACTCTTCCTGAATTTTCTGGAAAAAAATCCAAGCTTGTTGGATTTGGTACTCCAAGATGATGTGCTATATTTGATTGTTTTCTACTTCTGACCACCATAAAATAATTGTTGGTCACTTATAAAAAAATTACGGATATTTGTGGTACCCATAAACCTAAAAGTGAAACCTTTTTTGTATTATATATAGTTCCTTAAATTGTGCTCATTTTGAAATTATGTTGAGGCAAAGTACCTTTCGCCTATAATCCTAACTTTTTGTCATCAGCCAAAAAGAGTAAGTTGCTGCCAGAAGCTTCCAGCATTGCATATCCATTAATTGTGTTCTCTCATCTCTAATCAATTCTCAAGAACATTTTCTATCAGTATGTTACAACAGCGATTTATAACAATTCACCCTAGCCACCATTCCTCTCTCTTAGCTCTCCCCAAACTCGAGCCACTCCCTTGATAGAATAGAGTATGTATAATGTATAGCAGCTTCCTTCATAGAATAAAGTATGTCCAGTCGATGCCAATGAAGATCAGTTCATATTTTTAGAATACATTATGATCTTCTTGTATGATCAATGCATGCATAAAAGAATTCGCTTAGAAATTTTTATTATTGATTTCGAGAATAGAGCTCCACTTCCGTAAAGTCAATTTGTTTTATAAGATAAACACTTTTTTTTGAGGAATTTTCAAGTATAAAAACATAATAAGATACCTGGTGAAAAATAGGCAGAAACCACCCAAAAGAAACGTATAATTAGTGGCAAATGATCCAAGACCCCACTTGACAGAATATCAAATACTTATAAAGTCCGGTCGGAACTGTCAATTCAATTCGAAAGAGATCTCCACTCATTGTCCAACACGTAAAAGTATATAAATACTAGTGTAAACTTTTCTACTTTTTCTCTTGGTTCTATGCGAATTACAAGTAATGCCTTTCTCTTCATAAACAATTATCGACATCAAATTGCATCCAAGTAAGACTTTTCGAACCACTGTGGACTTTGTTTTTAGAACCGCCACTTTCAGAGGAGATCAGTATTCTCTAAACGGAAAATGACTGAAATTTACATTAGATTTTGGTTAAAACTTACATTTTCAAAATAAATTCCTATTCTAAACGGCCGATCAATACGATGAACGGTAGCTTTTGGCTTGAAGGACCCGTTTTTAAAAGATAACCACTAAACTCTGAACCCTAAAATAAACTTTTTAAAAGGAAATCATTAATATTCTTAAGGAATCTCTTAATTTGGATATGTGCTTATCTTCAAAATTGGAAGAGGTTGCTCTTATAAGAATCTCTTAATTTAGAGATGTGCTTATCTTCAAAATTGGAAGAGGTTGCTCTTAATGAGGCAGACTATAACTCAAGGGTCATTACATTCATGGACACGTTTGTCCTTTTAAGCACACTAATAGGAAGTTATTTTCTTCTATTCTTCTTAGCTTCAATTTTATGTTCAACAAATTCATAAAATGCCACTAAATTTTGAAATTATTTATTTTGAATGGGAGGAGGTTTTATTTAGCACATTTGAAGAACCATTCAAGTCTTCTAAGATAATAAGACCAAAAATTTCTTAACTTGAATGACAATTTGGTATGTAAAAATACTAATCTTTGTGTATTTTTTATTCTTTAGTTCCAATGTCATTTTAAATAAATATATGTTATTTGTATCAATTCAAATAATCCTACCTACTCTATTCAAGTTCAAAGAATTGATCCTAAAATAATATATTAAAGTACTAGATATTATGAATTCAAATGGTGCAAATATGTTGAGAATGAAACAATGAGAGAGTGTTTATATAGAATCATTATTAAATATAGTTGATTAGTATGAATATGGTATATCTAAAATAATTATAATTTTGCAAAAAAAAATAAGAATTATATTAAATTATTTTATATATATATATATATATATATATATATATATATATATATATCAGAACTTTTGTATTTGTTTCATTTACAATGGACTCTAATCTCTTGGTATTAATGCTCTAGTTCTATGGGAACTTAGTTTTAAAAATTTTGAGAGGAATTGAAAGTAATGTGAATTCCTACTTTTTGCATTTTGGAGAGATAGCATTTACTCATGCGATTTGGGATTTGAGGGGTTGTGGTTTTGTAAATATGGGAGATTGGAGAGGAGCATCTTGTGTATCAATCTTCTTGTGCTAGCCATGGCTACACTTCCTCATGTGGAGCCGTCTAGAGCGGCTTGAGATACACCATGCTCAGTGTGTCACTATAACAATATGGAGTTTAGTGATGAAGTTAGGGCTAATGAAGTAGCAAATAGGCCAAATTAGCCTAGAATATTCTAGAAGTATCTATGAAGCTTCTAAGGAAACTTCTCGGCTAGCTTAGCTTACACCCAAAGTAGGTAGTTTCTAGAAGAAAGTTTCTAGAAGCTTCCAACAGCTTAGCTTGCATGCCAAGTAGATAGCTTCTAGAAGAAACTTTCTTGAGAAACTTTCTTGTTAACTTGGCTTGCATTCCAAGAAAGCAGCTTAAGGAAGCTTTTTGAGAAGCTTCTCAAGAGCCTTGTATGCTCTTTAAATAGCAAGGCCAAAGCTCATGCTAGGCATCTGGACTTTTTCACACTCAAGTGTCCCAATGTGATCTTCTATTCTCTTATGTCTCTCCCCGATCTTGGTCTTTTACATTTGTATCAGAGCAAGAATGGGATGGATGGAATTTATGGACCACCATATCCATTTTTGCCAAACCATTGGGATTTTATGTCTAGGTACTACCCAAGCATCATTTCACATAATTCTTCACCTCACGCTTTGGGTAATATTTTTTGAATACAATCACCTTGTCCAATGAACCCTTAATACTTCCAATTGCAACTTATGGAGAATGATGGATGTGTTGCATCTATGTGTTAATAAATAAGATAGATTGCGGGTGGTATGATAGAGTAGTAATGCCCTAGGTTATCATTACCATGCAATGCCCTAGGTTATCATTACCATGCATCAACAAATTAAGCACTTTACTTGATTGTTGGATGAATGAGATCATCAATGACAAGAGCATGTAGAGAGAGTACTAGTTTGAGAAGGAGAAGACCAAATTCAATTTTTGAAACCAAAGGTTGATGAAGGCAAGAATCTCTTGAGTATAGTGGAGGATTTTGTGTTTGATTGCAAATGTTATTCCAATCTTCAAGATGAATGGAAACAAATTCTCTTGGCTTCTAGCCAACTGGATGGAGTAGCAAAGCTATGGTGGTAATTCCAAGATGAGCGAGCTGAACAAAAGATTGTTGCACCAATCTTGACATGGGTAGAATTCAAGAGTGCAATAATTGGTCGATTCCAAGCTATAAATACCACATGAGCTGCACAAGATAGGTTGGTAGAGTTGAAGCAAATTGGCTATGTAAGAAGTTACATCGTATAGTTCCAGAACACCATCATGCAAATTCTAGTTATACCAAAAGGTGAAACTCTGGATCAATTTGTGAGGGGCTTGAAGTCATGAACCAAATTGGAGGTAACTATGCAAGAGCCACAACACTTGGAGAAAGCCATGCAGTTGGCCAAACACTTTGATTCCTTGGTTGCAACAACTTGGTCTTGACCTTGACCTCAACAAAACCTACCAATACACTATACCCGAGTGGAGGAGCCGGTACCAATGGAGATTGATGCCATTCAATAGAGACCACTTGGCATTATAGATAGAAAAAAACTATGATAAAATGGTGGTTGTTGCTATTATTGCCAAATTGGACATTGCATTGCTGAATGTATGCTCAAGAATGGGCAACCTTGCCAAATCATGCAAATAGAGTTTGTGGAGCAAAATGATCAAGAAAATGATGAATCCCAATAGGATATTTTGAGCCGCCTATTATGAACTTGATTAGTTCCAATAGGATTGAAGGCTCAACTTGTGCAAGTTTACTTCACTTGCAAGGTATGATATCTAATCATGGTTGTAGAATTTTGGTTGATTTTAGAAATTTAGAGAATTGCATGTCCATGTAATTAGCAAAGGAATTACATATTCATATTAAGCCAATAATTGGAAGCAGATTGATAATGGCAGATGGTAGAAAGTGTTCTTAATTTGTACCTCACATCTTATTACATTCAGGATTGGGAAGTTTTATTTGGAGTGTATGAGGTTTGTAGTGGCACTTCTGCACTATGATGTCATTTTGGGTTTACCTTGGCTTGAATGTCATAAGGTTCAATTTGATTGGACCCGATGACAAATTTAAGTACAACATCAAGGTAAGAATTTATGATTAGGTTGTTTGGCACCTTTGAGTAAGACACCTAAGAGTAGTCAATCCCAAGATTGGAATTTTGTCAAGAAAGCAACCATAAAGTAAGCTTTAAAGGAAGATAAGTCCAAAGATGGGAAGTTTGTCACAAAGCCATAGAGTAAGCTTTGAAGGACTATAAGTACCAAGATGGGAAGTTTATCAATGAAACAACTATAGAGCAAGCTTTGGGGAAAGTAAGTCTATTTTTCAGTGTGGATCATACCAATTGCACAAGGAGGATCTGAGGAGGGTCAAGAGTCTCATCAAGCAATGGTTGATCAAATAGTTCAAGAGTTTGCATATGTGTTTCCGGATGATCTGCCAAAAGGATTACCCTCCAATTGTGGTATGCACTTCAAGATTGAGTTATTACCAAGTAGTACTCCATCAAGTAAACCAATATATTGGCTTTTACCAAAGAATTTAGAGGAGTTTCAAATAACACTTATGGAGTTGTTGGAGAAGGATTTCGTACAATATAATACCTCTCCTTGGGGAGCACCAATACTATTTATTCCAAAGAAGGATAGAGGACTTCATTTCTATATTGATTACCATGGGCTCAATAAGCAAACATGAAGAACGCATATCCCCTACCTCAAATTGATGACTTGCTTCATCAATTGAGTGGAGCATAATACTTCTCCAAGTTGGATCTTTGCAATGGCTATTGGAAAGATCATTGGTAGGGAGGATATGCAAAAGATTACATTTTGCACAAGGTATGGGCATTTTGAGTGGAGAGTTTTACCTGTTGGGCTCATTAATGCTTCAACAATCTTCATGGATTAGATGCAGTAGGTGTTGGATGGACTATTGGACAGGTACATGGTGATGTTCTTGGATGACATGTTAATCTATAGCAAGACAAAGGCAAAACATGCAGATCACATGTGAGAAGTCCTAAGATGACTACAACAATGGAAGTTTTACTACAAGAAGTCAAAGTGTGCCTTTTGGCAAAAGGAAGTTACCTTCTTGGATCACAAGATCTCATCTAAGGGGATCAAGATGGAAGAGGAGAAAATCAAGGCCATCATTGATTGGCCTACTCTGAAGGATGCTATAGAAGTATGATCACTTAATGGATTGGCCAATTTTTACCAAAGGTTCATCCACTATTATGCTCATGTGGCCGCATCATTGACGGATCTCTTAGGGAAGAACTTGAGCTTTCAATGGACCAATAAGCACAAAGAAGCATTCTAGAAGCTAAAACATATGGTGTCTTCAAGGCCCATTCTTCAACCATATGATCATCAACTACCTTGTGTCGTTGATTTTGATACTTCTAACTTTGCAATTAGAGCCTTGTTGTAACAAGAATTCCCAGATAGGTTAAATCCCATTGCCTTTGTGTCTCGTAGACTAAATACAGCAAAAAGGAATTACTCTACTCAAGATCAAGAACAATTAGCAATAGTATATATGCCCAAGGTATGGAGGCATTATCTCTTGGAGAAACAAGTGATCATGCAAATTGATCACAAACCTTTGTTGCAAACATTATTCTTGGAGCACATAAAGAGTTGACATCATTGATGAGAGGAACAATTACAATTGTTTGACATCAAACTTGAGTCCAAACCCAATCTGTTCCATATCATCCTTGATGCACTATCACAATGATCTGATTTGAAGTCTCATTCTCTCATCACATTAACACTTATAATAGTATCAATTGACTCCAAAGTCCAAATCAAGTTTAAGGTCACTTTACAGCAAGATCCTTTCTTCCAGATGATTCAAGGTCATCTTGCATCATGCAACAAGGAGTAAAACACCTTCTCCTTCAAGGAGGGCCTTCTATTTTATGAGAATTGGATTTATGTTCTAGCCAAGGATGATCTTTGACTTGTGTGCATCCAAGAAGCCCATGACTTACTAATCATTGGTCACATGGGTGTAGACAAGAGCTTGGGTACTCTACAATGCCAATGGTGGTGGCCCAACATGACATAAGATGTTTGAGAGTTTGTTTGATCATGTGAGAGCTACCAATGCAACAAGGTCAACAACCTGAAATTGAATGGACTCCTTCAACCACTCCCAATTCCATCTACTCGATGGGAACACATGAGCTTGGATCTCATCACGTCCTTGCCCAAGATGAAGCAAGGTCACACAAAAATTATGGTGTTTGTGGATAAGCTTAGTAAGAAAATCCATTTGGCACTAACCTTTGATATCGTAGATGCTCCAACATTGATGTAGATCTACTTTTACATTGTCTTCAAGCATCATAGGATGCCTTGTGTACTCATCTCCAATCGTGATCCTTGATTCACTGGGAAATTTTGGCAAGCATTCTTCTAGATACTCAACACCAAGCTTGTTTTGTCCATGGCCTATCATTCTCAAACTGATGGACAAATTGAATGTGCAAATTGCACCTTGGAGGATATGCTTTGTGCCTTTGTCAACATCCACCATACCAATTGGGGTGAATGTCTTGCAATTGTGGAGTTTACGTACAATAACTTCAAATAAGCAAGCACTAGATTCTCTCCTTTCTTCCTCAATTTTGGCCAAGATTCACTCGTTCCAGATTTGCTTCTTGCTCTCCATCTCATGTCATTCATACTTCTACTTTCTTGACCACCATGTCTCAATCCCTCCAAAGGTTCCTACACCTCGAGTCAACTTTGCGCCTTGACTAGGTTTGGCTTTACTTTTAGATGAAAAGGTTATGTCAACTTTACCCGACACCCAATTGTTATGTGTTTAAGGAGTTGATACCCAAGGAAGCACAAGTCAAATCTCATCTCCTTGTTGCTCAAAATTGACAAGAACAATATGCAAACCACCATCATCATGATCTCACCTTTCAAGTCAATAATAAGATCATGCTTTCCTCTAGTAACCTAGCCCTCCCACTTGATACCCAAGTTTGTAAACTTACCTCTAATTGGATAGGACCCTTTGATGTCATCCAAATCATCTCCCTTGTTGCTTATCAACTTGCCTTGCCTTGTCATATGCACATCCACCCTATCTTTCACATTTACAAGTTAAAACCATTTGTTCCTAACCCATCTTCTTCCTCTTATGTCCAACCTCTTGCTCTTCTTGTCCCTATCAATGATAATGAGTACAAATTTGATTGTATCCTTGCACATTGTCACATTCAACGAGGCTGCCAACAACATATGGAGTACAAGGTCCTTTGGAAAGGGTATCCCCTTCATGATACCAAATGGGAACCTCTTCTTCATCTCCAAAATGCCCAAATGGCTATACATGATTTGAAGCTTCAATGGCAACAAGGACGTCACCAACTAGTGGTGGGGGAATATGTAACAATATGGAGTTTAACAACAAATTTAGTTAGGGCTAATGAAGTAACAAATAGGCCAAATTAGCCTAGAATATTCTAGAAGTATCTAGGCAGCTTCTTGGGAAACTTCTTGACTAGTTTACTTTGCACCAAGAGTAGGTAATTTCTAGAAGGAAGCTTCTAGAAGCTTCCAACTAGCTTAGCTTGTATGCCAAGTAGGCGGCTTCTAGAAGCTAAGACCCAATGTAACAATATGGAGTTTAGCGACAAAGTTAGTCGGGCTTACAAAGTAGAGAATAAGACAAAATAGCCTAGAATATTCTAGAAGCTTCTTGGGAAGCTTCCCAACTAGTTAACTTGCGCTCTAAGCAGGTAGCTTCTAGAAGCTTCTAACTAGCTTAGCTTGCACACCAAGTAGGCGGCTTCTAGAAGAAAGTTTCTTGAGAAGCTTCCTGGTTAACTTGGCTTGCACTCCAAGAAAGCGGCTCAAGGAAGCTTCTTGAGAAGCTTCAAGGGTCTTGTATGCTACCATTAAATACCAAAGCCGAAACTCATGCTAGGCATTCAGAGTTTTCCCTCATTCAAGTGTCCCAATGTGAGTTTCCATTCTCCTATTTCTCTCCTCAGTTTTGATCTTTTACATTGGTATCAGAGTAGGAACGGGATGGATGGAATTTATGGACCACCAAATCCACTTCCACCAAACCATTGGGACTTTCATGTCCAGATATTACCAAAGCATCATTTCACACAATTCATCACCTCGCGCTTTGGGCAGGATTTTCTACATATGATCACCGTGTTAGAGGAACCCTTGATACTTCCAATTGTAACTTAGGGAGAATGGTGGACGTGTTGTATCTATGTGTTAATCAATTAGATAAATTGAGGGTAGTGGAATAGAGTAGTAGCAATGGCGGAAATACCGGATGTTATCCTTGCAATGCAACAACAAATAGAGCATCTTACTTGATTGTTGGATGAACTAGACCAGCAATGACGAGAAAAAATAGATAAAGAGCCAGTTCAAGATGGAGAAGATCGCATTTGATTTCCAAAACCCAAGGTGTTTGAAGGCAAGAATCTTCCCAACACAATGGAGAATTTTGTGTTTGACTGCGAATGTTACTTTGAAGCCACCAATGTTCAAGATGAGCGGAAACAAATTCTCTTGGCTTCTAGCCAATTGGATGGCGTGGCAAAACTTTGGTGGCGATTTCAAGTAGAAAGAGCTGAACGACAAATTGTTACACCAATTTTGACATGGGCAGAATTCAAGGATGCAATACTTGGTCAATTTCAAACTATAAATGCCACCCGAGCCGCATGAGATAAATTGGCGGAGTTGAGGCAGATTGGCTCAATGAGAAGCTACATCACACAATTTTAGAACATCATCATGCAAATTCTAGATATCCAAGAAGGTGAAGTTCTGGATCAATTTGTGCATGAATTGAAGTCATGAACCAAATTGGAGGTGACCATGCGAGAGCCACAAAACGTAGAAGAAGCCATGCAAATGGCTGAGCATTTTGATTCCTTGGTTGCGACAACTTGGTCTCGACCTCGACCTACACAAAGCCTACCAATACCACGAGTGGAAGAACCGGTACCAATGAAGATTGATGCTATCCAACAAAGACCACTTGGCACAGCAGATAGAGAAAGATTACGACAAAATGGAGGTTGCTTTTATTATTGCCAAGTTGGACATCGCATTGCTGAATGTCCACTTAGGAATGGGCGACCTCGACAAGTTGCCCAGATGGAGTTTTTGGAACAAAATGATCAGGGAAACAAAGAATCCTAGTAGGAGATTTTGAGCCACCTACTAGGAGCTTGATTAGTTCCAATGGGATTGAAGGCTTACCCTATGCAAGTTTTCTTCACTTGCAAGGTATGATATCTAATCGGGGTTGTAGGATTTTGGTTGATTCTGGAAGTTCAGAGAATTGCATGTTTATGCAAGTAGCAAAGGAATTGGGTATTCCTATCAAGCCAGTGGTTGGAAGTAGTTTGATGATGGCGGATGGTAGAAAGGGTTCTGCATTTTGCACCCCACATCTTGTTACCTTCAAGATTGGGAAGGAGTATTTGGAGTGTATGAGGTTTGTAGTGGCACCTCTACACTATGATATCATTTTGGGTCTACCTTGGCTTGAACGTCATAAGGTTCAATTCGATTGGACCCGACGACAAATTCAAGTACGACACCAAGGTAGAAATTTCTGATTAGGTTGTCTGGCACCTCTGAGTAAGATGCCTAAGAATAGTCAGTCCCAAGATGGGAAGTTTGTCAAGAAGGTAGCCATAGAGCAAATCTAGAAGGGGGATGAGTCCCAAGATGTGAAGTTTGCCAAGAAGGCAACCATGGAGCAAGCTTGGAAGAGAGATGGGTCCGTAGAAGGGAAGTTTGTTAATGAAGCGGCCATAGAGCAAGCTTTGGAGGAAGATAAGTCTGTATTTGCGGTGTGGATCAAGCAGATTGCACAAGAACAATCTGAGGAGGGCCAAGAGCCTCATCAAGCAATGGTTGATCGGATAGTTCAAGAGTTTGCAGATGTGTTTCCGGATGATCTGCCAAAGGGATTATGCTCTGATCGAGTATGCCCTTCAAGATCGAGTTATTGCCAAGGAGTACTCCAGTGAGTAGACCAATCTATTGGCTCTCACCAAAGGAGTTGGAGGAGTTGCAAACAACACTTACAGAGTTGTGGAGAAGGATTTCATACAACATAGTACCTCTCCTTGGGGAGCACCGATACTATTTTTTCCAAAGGAGGATGGAGGACTTTGTTTCTGTATTGATTATCATGGACTCAATAAGCAAACCGTGAAGAATGCATATCCCTTGCCTTGGATCGATGACCTGCTTGATCAACTAAGTCAAGCACGCTACTTTTCCAAGCTAGATCTTCATAGCGGCTATTGGCAAATTCCCATTGAAGGAGAGGACGTGCAAAAGACTACTTTTTGCACAAGGTATGGACATTTTGAGTGGAGAGTTCTACCTTTCAGACTCACTAATTCTCCAGTAGTCTTCATGGATCAGATGCATCGGGTATTGGAGGGACTATTGGATTGGTCCGTGGTGGTGTTCTTAGATGATATCTTAATCTATAGCATGACAGAGGCAGAACACGTGAATCATGTGCAAGAAGTCCTAAGACGACTATGACAATGGAAATTTTACTACAAGAAGTCAAAGTGTGCTTTTTGGCAGAAGGAGATTACCTTCTTGGGTCATAAGATCTCATCAAGGGGGTTCAAGATGGAAGAAGAGAAGATCAAGGCCATTACTGATTGGCCTACCCCAAAGGATGCTACAAAAGTACGAGCATTCAATGAATTGGCCAGTTTTTACCGACGATTCATCCACTATTATGCTCATGTGGTTGCATTATTGACTGACCTCTTGGGAAAGAACTCGAGCTTCTAGTGGACCACCAAGCATGAAGAAGCATTCCAAAAGTTAAAGCATATGGTGTCTTCAAGACCCATTCTTTAACCATATGATTATTAACTACCTTGTGTGGTTGATTTTGATGCTTCTAACTTTGCAATCGGAGCTGTGTTGCAACAAGAATTTACAGATGGACTACATCCTATTGCCTTTGTGCCTCATTGACTAAATACAGCTAAAAGAAATTACTCTACTTGAGATCGAGAACAACTTGCAATGGTATATGCCACCAAGGTATGGAGGGATTATCTCGTGGGGAAACAAGTGATCATGCAAACTGATCACAAGCTATTGTTGCAGACCTTACACTTGGAGCACATGAAGAGTCGGCATCATTGATGGGAAGAGCAACTCCAATTGTTTGACAACAAACTTGAGTACAAACCAGGTTGGTTCCATGTCATCCCTGATGCTCTATCATGACGACCTGATTTGATGGCTCTTCCTCTCATCACGGTGGCAATTACAACGGTGTCCATTGACCCTAAGGTCCATAATGAGTTCCAATTAGCTTTACAACAAGATCCCTTCTTCCAAATGGTACACGGTTGTCTGACAGCATGCTACAAGGAGTACAACACCTTCTTCTTCAAGGAAGGCCTTTTATTCTATGCAGACCAGATCTATGTTCTAGCCAAAGGTGATCTTTGACTTGTGCGCCTTCAAGAAGCCCATGATTTACCAGTAGTTGGTCACATGGGAGTGGACAAGACCTTGGGCACCCTCTAACGCCAATGGTGGTGGCCCAACATGACACGAGATGTTTGAGACTTTGTCCGATCATGTGAGAGTTGCCAACGTAACAAGGCCAGTAACTAGAAGCCGAGTGGACTCCTTCAACCACTTGCCATTCCATCTGCTTGCTGAGAGCATGTGAGCTTAGATCTCATCACATCCTTGCCAAAGACAAAACAAGGACACACCGCAATTGTGGTGTTTGTGGATAAGCTTAGTAAGCAAATCCACTTGGCACCAACCTGTGATACCATGGATGCTCCAACCTTAGCGCAAATCTACTTTGACAATGTCTTCAAGCATCATAGGATGCCACGTGTACCCATCTCCGACCATGATCCTTGATTTACCAGGAAATTTTGGCAAGCACTCTTCTAGATACTCGGCACCAAGCTTGCTTTGTCCACGGCCTATCATCCTCAAACTGATGGACAAACCAAACATGAAAATCATACATTGGAGGATATGTTGTGGGCCTTTGTCAATGTCCACCATACCAACTGGGATGAATGTCTTGCAATTGCAAAATTTACCTACAACAATTCCAAACAGGCAAGCACCGGATTTTCTCCCTTCTTTCTCAATTTTGGCCAAGATCTGCTTGTTCCATATTCTCTTCTTGCTCTCCCTCCCTCTCAGGTTCCTCATACTTCCACATTCTTGACCACTATATCCCAATCTCTCCAACAAGCCAAGTCTCACCTCCTTGTTGCTCAATGTCGCCAAAAACAATATGCGGACCACCATCGTCGTGATCTCACCTTTGAAGTTGGTGATAAAGTCATGCTATCCTCTAGTAACCTCCCTCTCCCACTTGATACCCAAGTTCGTAAACTTGCTCCTAATTGGATAGGACCCTTTGATATCACCCACATTATCTCTCCCATTACTTATTGAGTTGCCTTGCCTTGTCGCATGCGTATCCATCATGTCTTTCATGTTTCCAAGTTGAAACCCTTTGTTCCTAATCCCTCTTCCTTTTCCTCTTGAGTCCAACCTCCTCGTCTGCCTATCCCTATCAATGATCATGAGGAGTACGAAGTTGATTGTATCCTTGCACGTCACCATATTCAACAAGGTCGTTGCCAACATACGGAGTACAAGGTCCTTTGGAAAGGGTATCCCCTTCATGATGCCACATGGGAACCTCTTTCTCACCTCCAGAATGCACCAACATCCATCAAGGAATTCGAAGCTTCACTGGCAACGAGGACGTCACCAACTACAAGTGGGGGAATATGTAACAATATGGAGTTTAGCAACAAAGTTAGTCGGGCTTACAAAGTAGAGAATAAGATAAAATAGCCTAGAACATTCTAGAAGCTTCTTGGGAAGCTTCCCAACTAGTTAACTTGCGCCCTAAGCAGATAGCTTCTAGAAGGAAGCTTCTAGACGCTTCTAACTAGCTTAGCTTGCACGCCAAGTAGGCAGCTTCTAGAAGGAAGCTTCTTGAGAAGCTTCCTGGTTAACTTGGCTTGCACTCCAAAAAAGCGGCTCAAGGAAGCTTCTTGAGAAGCTCAAGGGTCTTGTATGCTACCTATAAATACCAAAGCCAAAGCTCATGCTAGGCATTTGGAGTTTTCCCTCATTCAAGTGTCCCAATGTGAGTTTCCATTCTCTTATTTCTCCCCTCAGTTTTGATCTTTTACACCCAAGAAGCTTCTTGATTAACTTGGCTTGCATTCCAAGAAATCGGCTCAAGGAAACTTCTTGAGAAGCTTCTCAAGAACCTTGTATGCTCCCTATAAATACCAAGGTGAAAGCTCATGCTAGGTATTTAGAGTTTCCCACACTCAAGTGTCCCAATGTGATCTTCTATTCTCTTATTTCTCTCTTTGGTCTTGGTCTTTTACAATCAGCAACGCTTTACCTTGCATGGAGTAAGGACCCATGTATGAAAGATGCACAAGGATTATGATTGGACCACTTGGAATGTTCATGAGATGAGCTACCGCATTGACAACAATGATACTCATGATTATGCATACTTCCTCTATTCCTTTGTTGATCATTCCAAGGATATTGACCGAGTTGTGGAGAGTGATTAGCATCTCAAGCAATTTTTATTTTGGTGTTATTGAGACTAGTTTTCCATGTTCATGTTTATTCCATAGGCTACTCCATACATTCCATGATGAGGCTAGATAGGCTTTTTGCCTACCACTTGATTGTTTGGCACATGATTCCTTGGACGAGTTAGCATGGTTTTTTTCCTTCTTACTCCCTCAATGATGTCTTTGTTATACTAGACGAGGATGTGCGGAGCATAGAGAGGTGGCATTAGATTTTATGAATTCCAAGTAGGGGATTGGGCTGCCCTATAGGAGGAGTCCATTAGGGTTGTATGTCTTAGGAGACAAGTTCTTCCATAGAGTCCACTTGATTACAATGGTGTATTACATTGGGTCAAGTAAGAGAGTTTAGTAGAGTAGTACAAGCACTATACCCTTTGTCTATGGCTAGTCCAATTATGATTATCTCTTCCTTATACTCATTACATCCTATATCAAGAGAAGGAGTACCATTAGAGATCTTAGATTATCAACTTGAGCAAATATTATGTCTTGATAGGTCACTTTTTGCATATGCATTGTGCATTGCTCCTTGTTTCTTCTCAAGAGGCTTGTTAGGGATAGTGTATGAGCATCTTAGAGATTGCTTTCAAGGAGATGATTTTTCCAGTGGATTTATTGAGTTGTTTCAAGTGATTGTAGCAATAGCAAGGAGAAATATTCTTACATCAATTTGTCAAGACACAAGAAGGACACAAGGAGCATTAGACCAATTGTTATTGAATAGATTTTTTTGTGCTTTGTTAGTTGTACCATTGTCCTTCAGTATTGTTATCACTTTCAAAACACTTCAATCCACATCAATTTGGAATAGCTACTCTTGGGAGTTGTGAGGCTATATCTATAGGCATCGTGGCACTCTTAGATATCCATTTAAAGTGGATCTTTTGACAAGTAGATGTTGAGAATCATTTTAATAGCATCTCATGGAAATCCGTCTTTAGAGAGCTTACTGAGATTGGTGGATCCATGGCAAGACTTATTCCTTTTGTGTGGTCATTCTATGGCTCTCTTGCTTCCCTTTAATACCAGCATGGTTGGTCACAAAAGAGAGTCATCATCTTGGAGTCAACTATTGGTACACAACATGGAGATCCTTTAGGGGGACCTTTGTTTGCCATGCCTCACTTTAGAGCTCTCTTATCTACTACTTTGGTCATGTTAGGTTACATATTTTTCCTCCTTGGTAGATGATACATACATATTGGGCCTTGTAGATCAGATTAGGCAAGCTTTTGATCACTTGACTAGCTAGCAACAACTTGTAGGCTTGAGAGTCAAGGTGTCAAAGTGTAGAGCATGGTCCCCTTCATGTATCTCTCCCCACCTTGAGCTTCCAAAGGAGTGTATCACATCTCTAGATGAACTACATATTCTTTGATTGCCAATAGGATCCAAGGATTTTATCACACTTCTTAGACATTGGATTTGTAGCGCATATTATCCATGTGGATGAACTTCCTCTACTAAGATATCTACAAGTGGCATTTGGTATACTCTTCCTCTAATATTGCACGCCAACCAACTTACCTTCTATGCATAGTTCCTCCTTCCTTGACCTTCCTATCACATTTGAGAGCTTTTGATAGGAGTATTATGGGAGTCTTTGGTGATATCATTCGACCAATGACATTCAAGTGCATAGCAAGGGATTTAGCACATAGACAAACATCTCTACTGATCTTTTGTGGAGGATTATGCCTATTATCTATAGAGGAGATGGCAACTATAGCACATTTGGGTAGTTGAGCTCTCTCAGCACCCTACTTTCCTCCCATTTTTGTGGTTGCTGATAGGCTAGTTTTGGAGACGTATGTGAATGAGGTGGAAGATGGATCCTTTTCTCTCTTGGTGTTACTTTGGTAGACAAGAGAGGGTCTATTCCACAAGCACAAGAGGACCTTCCATCCTTTGTTTCAATATTTTTAGATTGGTCCATAGGTTTGTAGTCTTCCTTGATGGAGCGCTAGTGTCAACAACGCTACATTCTCTCTTAGTTGACCTGTCCATTCCTTGGGCCACTAGAGCACGTCTTCTCTCTTTGTAATTCTTGGAGCTAACCATATGATCTAGATGTGAAATTTGGTTTGGTTACATCTGGAATGATTTTATACATGATTCACTAAAAGAGTATTTCTACTAATAGTGCAAAAACCAAAAATAGACTTGAAAACCTTAGTACCAATAGGTAGACATATGATTTACAGGTGAGAATCTGGTAACATCTGGAAGGATGTTACACATGATGGACTAAATAGATCAGAAAGAGGTATCACCAAAAGGGGACTTCTACTAATAGAGTAAGAACCAAAATATGCCTAAAATCTTTGAAGGCAATTTTGGAGGCCTAAAGGGATGAATTAGGCCTCAAAAATGTGTGGATTCCCTCCCCAATGGAAAAAAAGGTGACCTTCCTTCATCTTAGTTTGTCTCATCTAGAGCTTTCCAACGGTACCTCACCCACGTGATTCTGAGATTCCTATAGGAAGATTCCCTAAAAGATTCCCTCCAATCAAAGTTTGTCTGACCAACCAGATAGAACCAAGACCAACATGTCATCCATCCAAGTGGGTAATCCAAGGGTGGAGCTTTTTGACATGTCACCTATCTTTGTGCCTAATCCTATGGTGGAGCTTCCTTGGAGGAGATCCTCTTTGTCTATATAATAAAGAGAAGGTGTTCCTTTGGGACATCGGAGGATTGAGTGTGAAATCTGTGTTTTCTTTCTTCTCTTGTCCTTGGAATATTACACTCTTAGATCCTAGCTTGACCATGCATTAGGGCATTCCAGCTCACACCAGCTACCTTCTCTACAATGATGAGGTTCTACCTAGGTTTGATCACTAGGCCATTAGTCTATATTTTTGTTTTCACTTGTGAGTGTGGTTCTACGCTAGATGCAATAGCGGTCCATATGACATGGTGTACTTTTGGATAACAAAGGATAACTACTGATAATGCAATCAAGGATATAATGTTTGTTATGGCACACAAGAGTGGATACCTTGCTTGGAAGGAGCATTCTTGTGCTTTGCAAACAATACGTGTCAAAGAAGACTTATACTTGGTCTGAGATGATCAAGCGATAGTAGCGGATGTTATGATTGCAGACCCTACGTGTGATGCAATTTTGGAGATAGTGATTACTTCCATGGATAGGCAATGAATGGAGTAACAACACACAAGGTCTTCAAGTGTAGGGGTATGCAACGAGTTCACCTTTGTGTTCCTCTATCCTTGGAGTGAAATGGAGCGGTGGACATGGTGTTCGACACACTTGTAATGGAGTTAGAACACCTGTAATGGAGTACACTAGAGCTTATCATATTAGATGTCAAAGGTGCCACTCTCACTCTTATAGTTTGTAACATACTTTACACAACATGTGTCCCACTGCTCTACATAGACCATTGGTCGGTGAAATCTAGAGGAGAGCAATCGCTCTAGGTGATGCTTCTTGTGATGCTCCAATAGTTTGTAGATTTTACTACTTGTATTGCTCTGATAATAAGGTGTAGTAGTGCAGATTTCTCATGTCCAGACTATTGGGGCCTTGCCCCATTTTACTTCTTTTGTCTCTCTCCCTTGTGTGAACTTGATGGGGTCTTCCCCGGCTTTTTGTATTCTATGTGATCACCTTTTGACAATTTATCTTTTTGTTACCGTATGAGTCATGCACTGGAAATATCAGATATATGATATATCGGATATGCTATAGGTCTCCACGTCAAAAATTATTTCACTATAGTTTACTAATACAATTTTATCTTTCTGACATTGCAGTAAAGTATAAAAATAAAATATACTTTAGAGATAACAGCTTACTATTTCAATTTCCTCTCGATAAATGACCCCGGGACTAACACAGCAATGCCTACCGCGCTTGCAGAAACTGTGTTCTTACTGTAGTTACAGGGTTTCAGAGCTTCGACTGTAGTACATGTGCCTCGAGTCGCAGACCTGCAAGGACATACAACGGTATTATATTATCCAGCGGACCGTTCTCAATCTAGCTATGAAATTGAATTGGTCCGTAAAGAACAAAGTACAAACCATGAGGTTTTAGAGATCCGACAGCAGAGTACAACTAGATACCAACGGATATTTCCGCCCTCGCTTTATTCCCGCGCTTCGCTCGCATGAATCTTGAATCAAAATTTTCTCGAACAAAATACTCTGTTCGTTCACACACAGCTTGATCGTGATTTCCAAAAGTTTTGGCTCAAAGTTTAGTACAATTCGTTCTATCACCAGAGCGCTCACATTCTGATCTGAATTTTCTGCGTTTGGAGAGCAAAACGGTTCTTTGAAATTGACTGAGAATTGTCTGAGAATTCATACCGGCGGGTGAGGGGAAGCAGTAATCGTGGGGAAGTTTCTCCCTTCATTCCGAGTATTATAGATTCGAACAATGTATTGCCAGTGATAAGATTTCATTCAGTTCTTTTCTACCTACTGAGTTTTTCTTTAGAGGTTTCGCATTGGTTTGAGTTGACCCTGGTGTTTGTGTGTATAGCCTTGTTACAGTTCTTTCTTATATCTAGTGGATTTCTTTCTGAGAAGTATAGCGAGAAAACATCTTGACTCGGCCAGCGGATAGAGAGAAGGTTGTTGTATTTTCTTCCAGATGGCGCTTTCAAGCCGCGCCAGAAGTTCTATGTACGATGAGAACGCTGTTCTTGCAGGTACGTGATTCTGTCGAATGTGCGAGCGAATTCTCTAGTGGCAATTAGTTCTGTTTAGACATTCAGGTGGTCAGAGCCTCTTCTTTTTCTTCTGCCTGTTGGTTGGATCATGAAACTGTGCACGAAACCCTATGTCGGAAGATAGCTTATTCACAAAGTTCTGTGTCTCACCATGAGAAAAGCTTCGAGGAAGTCCTAACCTTCAGTGCAAACACGTCGAAGATGGATATTATCGTGGGAAATAACTTCGATAGGCATTAAGGAGAAACCAGATTACTGAAGGGGTTCCAGTTCTAGAGTTAAGACTTCCGCCATCCCCTGAGTTTGTGGGTGTGTGATGTGGATGCGTTCATTCAGGCAAAATGCCCGTTGGTGGGGCTCCAGGGACGAAGCTAGGAGGAAACGGTAACCAAGTGATCGGGAAGTCTACCGGAGGCCTGAAGCTGCAGCAGGGTGCATCAAGCGAGCGAAGGATTCTGTCTGATATTAGTAACACCAAGGCGCCTTTAGGCACTCCCAAGCCCTCCACAAAACCAGGTCTTGTGCCTTTCCGGGAGAATCAGACTAGTAGAGGGGAGAATGACTTCAAGTCTGAAAATTTGCCACCGAAAGCTGGGCCCCCTCAATCTTCTCAGAAAGCAGGAGTTAGAATTCCATTACGGAAGATTGTCAACGATTCCGTAACTGCACCCTCGGCCAGGGAGAGCGGGCTCGAAGTAGTTCAGCAGAAGCAGAAGCCCAAAGCTGTTGCAAGGAGAAGGCTTGGTAGCAAAGAGACTGCGAAAATCCGACTCACTGATGAGCAGCTTCGCTTAGCAGACGAGTGGGCGAAAGAAGACGTTCACTTTGAGCAGGTCCACTTCACCGGTGATGACCTGGAAGCTCTTCGGGAGAAGATGATCGAAGCTGGTAAGGATAGCAGTGAAATTATCAAGATTAAGTCCTCCTTATAATCTAATTTCTTTGTCATTCTATTAGTTTCCCAACAATTTTCTTGAGACGGTCCAAGTCGGATTTCTTCTTAGACGCGTCAAGTATTGCAAGACACTACCCATGACTTTAAGGTGACAAACGCTGCGGTGATCATTCATCCAGAAATTGAGGAGACTGTTGCACTCGTGCGTAACTACCGCGGAGGCTGTATACCTTCTGCCGCAAAACCTGCGGAGGAAAATGTAAGTTCCGGGTCTGTTTCTGTCTTTTGGGTGATAGGTGGAAACCAGAGGTTCTTCGCAGTCACAAAATGCGCTTGACTATAGCAATCCGATAAACTTGGGACATACCATCATCCTTCATGTGCAAGCTCCATTGGTTGAGTCTTTGCCGACTGCTGACCTTCACTCTATCTGTGGTCTGGGAACTACAAAGGTTGAGGACGATATACGGTATGCAGATGGTCGTCTGAAGCTGGACCGTGGATTTGATGAAGCCGGCCTTTCTGCAGTCGATTCCATCGGTAATGCCTCTCACTCCATTTAGCTACGTTGAAACGATGACTTTCTTCTAATCGCTCAATTTTCTAGGAGTGTAGGTAGTATCAAAGAACACACCGTTGTGATTTCAGGGAAATTAGCCCAGGTGGTTCAATATGCAGCCCGGGAATGGTGTCGTGTTGAATTAGAGCCCTAATTTGAACTCCAACTCAAGTCTCATCTTGTGAGTGCTTTGTTCAGCAGTTTTCGACCCTGCAGAAGCTGGACGTATGGAGGACCCAATCTCGACCTCGATGACTTTGGATGAAGACTACCCCACCATTCCGGAACACTGGAGTGTGCGTGATGATTGTGCCACAGCAGCATTAGTGTGAGTTTCATCGCAAGTAGCCATCAATGTTCGCACTGGTGGACAAGTTTGATGGGATCGTCCCTGAACCGACTGCAAGCAAGCAAGGCTTACCTTCTTTTTCTTACTCTCAAGCATCAACGCAACATGACAGCATCAATCATCGAGGTTCGAATGGACCCATCGCTTCCTGAGGAATCAGCAGAAGATGAGATCATGCAGTTTTCAAGGCCCAAGAGTCACCGAGTGTCCCTAAAGTGGTTTCAGATTCCTTCAACTTCGTGTTGGATATCAGGCAGTTTAGCTTCTTCGATAGGAAGATCGGTTGACAAGCTTTGTACAAATGTCGGATATACAGTCTTGCAACCATTAGGAGGCTCTTGATCTCTCTCTCAGTTTAAGCGACCCATTTTTCCAGCTACATGGGTATCTAAACAGGAGCACCTCAGGACTTCTTGCCAGTGAGCGAGCAGGATCTATCAGTATAAAGTCCCTGTAATGTGAAATGTATATATTCATTACCCTCTGCTTCCTATAAAAATCTGTCAAGGAAACTTCGACCATTATGTGTGGTCAATATCTCGGTTACCATTTGATCTTCGTTAGTCTTTCGCAGTCAGTCTCATCTTATTCGTCACAAACGCCAATATTTTTCATATCTGAACGTTATGCTGCCACGAGGTACTGAATCGCACCACGACGAGCAGAAGTTACTATTTTGTCTTGCTTGCGTTCAGAGTCAACAATCCCAATCAATGTTAACACTATTTATCTCCACAGCAGACAAGCACAATACCTGGAACATTTTGTTGGAGGTAACTTGGGACTGGTTTCATGTTGCTCGCATATCAACGGGGCAAGAGACACTGTAAGCTGCGAAGAGGAAGTCTTGGGCCTCGACTTCTTTTTCATGGGAACCAACATGAATGATGTCAGCCTTCCAATAATACAATAGCAAAACCGTTGTAACAATAGCAAAAGAGTTCACGCTTCATGCTTGTCCTGCTTTGCGTCGTCCCAAGTTTTGGTTCCCACACAACGAATCCCCTTTACCCATGACCCCTATGTTCCGAGAAGGCAAACAATCAGCAACCCCTACTGAAGCTAGCCGTCACCTTTCTCTCCTCCCCTCTCCTGCCGAGCCGGCACCCAGTCTTATAGTAAAACTTCGGGAAGAAAAGCACCCTTGCCGAAGTTAGCGCCAAACTGTTGAATACACGAGCTGGGACCGAATACATCGGGAATCAGGTCCCACCTTGATTAGACCCGACTTTCCGAGGCCATTCACTAAATTTTTCGCAAACGGCTTTTGCTAATGCTCATAATAAGTAAGTAAACTGTACAAATAACTCTACAGAAAGCTTGTTCTAGATCGGATCAGCTGTCCCGTACTGCGGATTCTTGAATGAACCCTGGCCCACATCGTTACATGTACCAAAAGTGCTGTTTGTGGTCATATGAAGTTTATCTACAGCTCTGTGAACTGTGTACAACCTGCTTAAGCCCTTGCAAAAGAGAAGCCTATCTACCGTAAATGGGGCTTAGCCCCATTTTACCTTTTTCGTTTCTCCCTTGTACGGCTTGATGGGTCTTCCCATCCTTCGTGTTTTCTACGCGGTCACCCTTTTCTTCTACAGTAACTGTAATGTAACTGTTCGTAAATGACATGTGCACAGGCTGCAATCAGCGAAGCTTAACGCATGTTATATATCTGTCTCGGAAATCGCAAACGAAGAGATGTGTAGTAATCCGTTTCCAGCAATGTAGAACGAAGCTACAGACTCAACAACGAGAAGCAGACTAGTGTAGGAGTTTCTCCTACTCCTGCCATGAGATTTCCACATGATCAACGCCTCGGCAGTTTCCTCAGTACCAGGAAGCAAGTTTGCAAGGGTGTGGAATCAGCTTAGAGTGTTCATCTTAGTAAAATATCAGAAACATCAGAGACATCAGTCGAAGGAGATTGTGCAAAACTTGATAACTTCTCACGATTGGGTTGGGCTTCAGCCCAGCAGAGAGTTTTGTAAGAGAAATGAGTGAGTTGTCTTTTTGTCAGGGACATAAACTGAAGTGGGTATTTTGGAGGTTTTACACAACAATAGCTAAAAGGATGTACGGCACTTCTGCTCTCCACTTTCCGGTTGTACTTGGAGATAAACTTGAATCTTCCCGTGATCGGTGCATACTGCATTCCTACACTTTTCGTCTCAAACATACTAGGGGTTTTCATTGAAATATACTGCGGGTTGGCTTTGGGTGGAGGGGTCAACTCCGATGTAATATTATCAGAAACACACTTGAGACTATGTACAGGATCGTTACGAGCACTAACACCCCAATGGACACCCTACAGCGTAAGTGTGGAATTATGCAGGGCCGGTTGGTTGACAACAACCAACACTACGTAACTACAGTACGTCCAGGTGCATGACTATAACCTCACTTTCTGACCAAGTGAAATCTCGATGATAATATAACATGCTCCTTTGATACACCAATCCGATGAAAACGAGCGAACCAATACGAGCATCTCGACCACTTAAAACATAAGCATGCTGCATCTGCTGTGGATAAATGTTGGGAGAAACAGGATAAGATGGGAGGTTCGTCCATACTCTTCCCTTTTCCTTTTCCTTCCCCTCCTGCGTGGACATCCTTCATTTCCAAGGCCATGCACACACTAAAGAAAAGTCGTTTGAAAGAGAAACGAGTTTTGAGGAAAAGGAAACTAGTCAAGAAAACACGTAGACAATAATAGGCCAAAAGAAATCTAGGTTATATCTCCAAATATCCCTATATCCGTGCGTGACAGATGTCACGTAGTGAACCGAAGAATCGACTTGAGTGAATGGATTAAACGATTTTACCTCTTGACTGACATACTTTGCTAAGAAAGAATAAGAACAAATTCTCTTCCTCTCTCATGGGCTTCGACCTATCTCAACATTGGCAGAAAATGTTAAGCTTAGCTTCTATCATTTATATGGCACTGGATGTTGATTTGATTGTCACAGAGGATATACAAGAATTGACTACTCGCTTACTTGCAACACCGATAAACAGGTCGTCATAAGTTTCGAGCTGGTTTCGAAAGACCACCCTTATTCTCCAGTAGTATTCACAAGGCCCCTTGTTTAGGACTACGTCGACTACTGTACACAGTTCGGAATAGTATACCAAGTAGGATAATGGAGAATCTTCACGACTGTACTTGTAGCACGAGAAGTCTACGCCGTTGTAACAAACCCGGTTGAGGAAGTCGTTTATCAAACACGACAAAAGCCGCCAATTCCTGGAACTTACTTGGGCCGATCGGCGACCGGAACTGGAAAACGCCTCTGAAGAAGTATCTACGGGCCTAGACTGTTCCCGATACGCCCTTGTTTCTGATTGGTCGCTCCCTTGACCATTTTGGTAAAGGTAAAAGACGTTGGAATATCTGACAGACCTTGGTACTGTACCAGGTGCCAAAGACAGGAATTTGCGTCCAGTTTTGAAGATTCCGCTAACCGTGGTTTCAGTCACCAGAGTTCACTTCCGCCACCTAGATGCCGCATCATACTGGACGAAATTTACACGAATAAAAGAGGCCAGGGACCAGATGGCACCTGACGCGGCCCAGAACTTGGGAGAGCACGTCACTGAGGGAAGCCTCGTCAGATAGGCAAAATGAAGATAGATTGGCCCACGTGGAGGGTCGCCCCTTGGAAGGGTTTCAAGGTTTGGTCGGGATTGACCGAACTTTCTCTTTTCTGTCGCTCGCAGACGGAGGAGGATAGAACTACATTAGTGAAGTGTTGCGGAAGGAACTGTAACCTGTATGGAACCGGCAGCTACACTTGGGGGGAAGCGTTAGAATCGTGGCAGAAATTGCTACCTTTTCCTCTCTTTTTTGGGTTTTCAATTCCATCTGTGAGGGCAATTGTGTGTCGTCGTGGGGTTTCTTGTCTTTCTGGATTCTGTTGAATCTTTCCTTCGTCTTCTGGTTCGGTTTCATACATCTCGCCCTGCTCTTCTTTTGCCTCTTTTGTTCTATTTTCGGCTTATTTCTTCGCTCCGCTTCACCTTTCTGCATCGATTAGGTTTCAAACAAACTGCTGATATTCGCGAGTGCGCTTCCAATTTCGGGTGTTCTTCGAGCAAGGTAAGACTCAAATTCCTAGCTCTGCTTCAATCGTACCTAATTTGGCATTCTTGAGTGCGTGTGTGATGTCTGTGTGTGTGTGTGTGTGTAACTCCAACCCGTTAAATTTTCAGAATTGAAGTAGGTGTACGTACGGTATACAATGATCTGGATAGAGAGTTCTGGGTTGATGCATTCGTCATCATCATCGTGATGTTACTACCTTCCCCCGTGCTAAATTGGAAGATTGTCTAGGGGTTGCGTCTATTTACTTGACAAATTTCCATTATCTGCTTCACTTTCTTGACGTCTCTCCATAGTCATTGCACCTCCTCCCACTTTTTGTGGAGGTTGTTGTACGGGACTTGATTATATCGACCTGAAGTGACAGGATCATTGGATAATGTGGATTGAGGGTCTCATTTGATATGTACGGATGCGGGAATTTTCCGGAAAGTGGCGTTGAGGTTAAGAAATATATGCGTGTTGTGCAGAGGAAACATGATGTTAGCTCAAATTGCCAGGAGGGTTTCCAACGCCGGATTCCAGAGCGCTAATGGAGCGTTGATCACTTTGAAACGCGCATACCATGAGAACGTCGTCGAGCACTACAACAACCCCCGTAACGTCGGTTCTTTCGACAAAAATGATCCCAACGTAGGAACTGGTTTGGTCGGTGCCCCAGCCTGTGGAGATGTGATGAAGCTGCAGATCAAGGTCGATGATGAAGGCAACATCGTTGATTCGTGCTTCAAGACTTTTGGCTGTGGATCAGCCATCGCTTCCTCATCTGTGGGTATGTTTTTTGTTCGCCTTCTCGGTTCCTCCGTCTATGACCGCGAGAAGCATGATGGTCGAGGGCCTTTGCTGAATTGTTGTGACCATGACGATCCAAACTTCCTACTGGGCACTTTTCCCTTTACTTCTCTTTGCAATCCTTTTCCTATTTTCCTATTAGACTCACTATCAATTTTCTCTCCTACTCTGACATCTGTGAGACATTCCTTACCGTTTATTGACCATTTTTGTTTGCTAAAAAGTGCTAATTTGACTAAGGAGAGAATGATCGTCCGCTATAGTTGCAAACTAGTATACTTAGTAAAGTCTTCACTCATGGTCGAAAACTCCATATTTTGTGAGAATAGTTTTGTGGGTATATGAGCTTTTGTCACTTGGTCAGGAGGTCAAAGTCATTCTGATATGGGTAGCCCTACAGTTTGTTTAGCAATAAGCTATGAACTTTAGGTGATCTATGAAGCTAGATGAGTTCCTGAATAAAATAATCTGCAGAGTCACTGGGCTTTTGGCTTGAACCTACTAATCTATATATTGCTTGCTTATAAAATCAATGCGTGATTGAGTAGGTCAATTGAAGGTACTTGGAATCTCTTCATCAAATCTTTTGTGTTTCTGAGGACATATATCTAGCGACGGCCATGTTAAAACTTATTGAACTTATCTATGCCAAGTATTTGAGGTGAATAATTGTTGAGGTGAGCCTCTCACCTGTCCTCTGTGTATAGGATCTTAATGTCCGGCTATCCTGGATCAAGGTTTTACATCCACTGATACTTTGCTCTGTTTACGGTCTGTCTTACAGCAACTGAGTGGGTTAAGGGCAGGCCCATGGAAGAGGTCCTGACGATCAAGAACAGGTTAGTTTACGTATGCTAGCTGATTTGTTGCAAGCAACTGTCAATCTAATTGTTGGCGTCTCTTCTCGATTCAAGCGGTCAATTATTTCCCACTTATGGGTCTGGTCGTTGTGGGTGTTACTTGGCGAGACATAATCCTTCCTGACTAACGTCTGTATTTACTCTTCACAGTGACATTGCAAAGCATCTGTCTCTTCCACCAGTGAAGTTGCACTGCAGCATGTTGGCAGAGGATGCCATCAAGGCAGCTGTGAGGGACTACAAGGAAAAGAAGTCCAAAGCAACCGGAGCCACAAGCGATGATCGTGCCGAAGCAGCAGCATAGGGTCAACTTAAGATGACCAAATGTTTCATCATGGGGTTTTTGATGTGAGGAATAGAATGGACGTCAAATACGAGTCTTTGGTTGCCCGGTTAATAGCTGCAAGGAAAGAGGGAGCTGTTTGGAAATCTGCACTCGACCTGTACGTTTGTAAAAGCTTTGTTGGATAAAGAAATGTCTGGCAGTGATCTGGCAACCTTTTGTGGACCTAATTTTGTCTACCGACTAAAACCGCACCGAGATACTGACGGAGTCAAGATAGTTGTAAGAAAGTTGTCTGGCGACTCCAAAGAATTTAAGGAGTTCCCATATGATTAGTGTTGCATATATAGGGGATGCAGGCATGAAGCTAAGACTGTAAAGAGTGGACATACAGACTCTGACCATTATTTCATGGTTTACCAAGGTTTATGCCGAAGCTGAAGATGTCTTCAGATGTATGTTAAAGTATGTATATGACATAAATTCCATTTTCTTCAGTCTGCAACTATCTCCTACTTCCGTGGCTGGCCTAGCCTGCTTTGTTCCTTGTTATTAAAGCAATCAGTCCTGTGTATTGATGGCCGAAGGAGTTCTTTAGGGCTGCTTTGTGTGGTCTAAGATTTGTGGAAAGTAAACCGGGTGAGGAGAACCAAGCACACTTGCCATTATATATTTAGGTGAGTAGGATGAACTTTTGAGCAGCAATGAGTCAGTCACCTACAGGCCCGAGTTGGGGGTGCAACTAGTATGCTAGTGTACAAACGGTATAAGAGACTTGCAACTTTTTAAGTTTTACCAATAGGTCGTGATATACGATTGGCTCGTTCAATAAACAACTTACTACACACCACCTGAATGAGGTGAAACCAACTGAATTGCCTTCAATTTAGATCGAGCAAACAGTAATTATGACTGCAACTCTTATTGTGTTGGGAAGTGCTATCAAGGTTGGCTTGGACCTATCATCCTCTCAAGTCTTAAATTAGGGTCAACTAGATGACATAAGGTTAGACACCTTCAACTAAATGACCTTTCATGGGCGACCTCACATGGGTCACCCATGAAAGGTCATTTTTCAAGGTGTCTAACTTTATGTTGTGCCCTCCTTCCAACCTGAACAGTTGTGTAAATTGAGCCAAGTACCATTTCCACCAGAATTTCAAGACCAAAGGGGCGAATTGAAATCGACATATCTTGATAGTGTCAAAGTTCTATGGTTTGAGCCTTTAACTAATGTGACTCTGATCTTGGATTCGTCCAGCGTGGCCCAGTAATTTTCAGGTTAGCATGTTTCTGACCAATTTATGTTTGTACCTGAAGGGCAGTTGATAACTTAGCAACTTGCTACAATGTGTGATAGTTCCCACTGTATGATCCAGCACCTCGTGAAAAGCTCTCCCTGGAAATTCTCTACTGATAGCTGCAAATTAATATTCCCCGGATTCTATAAGCACCTATGAGATGTTAGTGCGTATCGTATTTGACTGCGATGAGGTCACTCTCTTCCCTAACAAATTCAAATGTCAAAGAAGTGTTCTTAAAACATTAATTGTATTTGTTGAAAACTATGAGATTTAAATCTCTTCGCTCAAGTATTCAAATGTGCAGATGTCAAAGAAGTACTCATAAAACAATAAATTATATTTGAACTTGATGAAAATTATGAGCTTTAATCTATTCCCTCAAATGTCAACGAATAATTGTAAAACATTAATTTGTATGTGAACTAAAGAAGGACTACCGCGTAGAAAAAAAGAAGGATTGGAAGACCCCATCAAACAGTACAAGGGAGAGATAAAAAAGGTAAAATAGTGCTAAGCCCAATAGAGTCTATATGAGAGATCTGCCCCAATGCACCTAAGATATCCGAGCTATGCAAGTCATGTGGTCTACAAACAATTAGAGCATCCGAATAAGCATCACCTAGTGTGATTGCTCTCTTATGGATTGCACCCGCTATTGCCCTCTGTAGAGCAATGGACACACGCTATCTAAAATAGACTATGAAGTATGAGAGTGGTACCCCTTGGCGCCTAACATGATAAACTTTCATGCACTCTCTGACAAATGTGTCGAATGTTGTGTCCATCGTGCCATATAACTCCAAGGCTAAAGAAACAAAGAGGTGATCTCGCTGCATGCCCCTATACTTGGAGACGGGAAGAACTTGGGGGAGATTACCTGTATCCTAGCAGAACTTTTCCTAGCTCCTAGTTATTATGCTTTATCTCAAATACTACTCTTAATGATTATACTTCAACGTCGGAGAATACTATCTCTTTGTAAACGAATTATGTTTTGAAGATCTACTATACATGAAATATTAGCGTAGAATCTCAAAGCTCAAGAGACATTGCAAAACATGGTATAAAGATTACTTACAGTTTTTAAAGCTTGAGATGAGCGCTAAAATATGGTCTAAACTTATCAATACAAAGTTCTGCAAGTAAGAGGTAGGAGGAAAGTCAGTCAGGAAAGAAAGAAGTCAGGATGAGATTCTCTTATTTCAAAACCTCATTAATCATTTACATGTGGATAAAATATAAGCAATGCAACGTAGGATCACCTAACGTACCCACATTAGACTAAGGTTGTAAGCATTGTACACGTCCACGGTACTATAGTCCACTTTCTAAGATTTATCCAATCCAACCTCGTATGTTTTTCATTATTCTAGTTAAAAGCATTTGAAACATTGTAATTTTCTCTTAGAATTCTTAGTAAGCGACAAAAGGATAAAAGCATACCAAGGGACTCACACTATCCGATTATGAGTCCATGTGCGTTTTATGCCCTAAAATTAAAGTCTTAGCAATAAAACTTGCAGCAAGAATTTAGTTCCAAGAGTTAAAGAAAGTAATTATATTTGAAAGACAACCAACACACTCATATAATCAGAGCAAGGATATAAATATTTTACCATCACATGTATAAATTCTCCTCAAACAATCCTTTCCCATCTATGGATTATTCTTCTAGCAATTAGGAAAACACTATTACATTAGGATATTTTCTAGATATTGTTGAGAATTTGGTGGAATATCAATTATCCACGTATTTTGAAAATCAGAAAGATCCCAAATGAAGCGATATTTCAAACTGCTTCATATCAAGATAAAGAAACCAAATTATACCAACTGTATTGGATTTCTTACCTTAATACATATGTTATTTTCAGTATCAGATATTTTCAGAAATATATATTTCAATTGTTTTTAATACTTTCCACTAAACTAAAATCTTAAAAAAATTTCTGTATACATAACTATTTCATTTTTAGATGTTTATTTTGATTGTGATTAGTGTCTTTGTAGAAACAACCTATTAATCCTTTACGTTACACTATGATATCATAACTAGCTGAATATATGTATTTATTTATTCATGTATTTATTTTAATATATGTGTTTTCAACCATAGTTAAATTTTATATTACTACTCACATTACATTACATCAATATTTACTTTACTTGCTTCATATATTTTCAAAGATAATTCATTCTTATTAGGTTAATCAACTTAAGAACCCTTATCGTTGTTCTTATCAAAATTGATCAAGAAAATCTGAATATAATAAAATATATAATTTTAGCAAAAAGGCACTCTTAACTAGATGCATATGAGGGCTCAACTCATTATATGATGAAGAGAAATCAAGAAACACTTTATAAAAAAATTGATAACATATTCTCCTTTGAAATGAAGAAGATAGTTTGAAATTTAAATTTAAAATATTCATGACATTGAAATAAATTAAAAATTCAGAACTCATATTTCTTTTACCTTGTTGAATTATTATTATAGATCTAAGTAAAGCTTTCTTTCCTTAGGATTGTATGGACTTTCACCACTATACACTATAAGCTTCTATCTAATAATAACCTTCTTTACTGTTGTCAAAAGTAAGAAAACTCTCTTTTAAATTTAGATATACTCCTTGTAGACTTGATAATCTGAAGTTTAAATAAGCTAGTTAGATGAGGCAAGTTGAGGTTAAAGTAGCTTCAACAAGTATAGCTCGTGTATTAATTCAATGTATCATATATTTATCTAATTTGAGTAATTCAATATATCATGTACTACCAAAACATACTTGATAGAATTGTTTACTAGAATATATTATATCAATTATCCTCCATAGTTTGAGATGATCTCTTAACTTTGATGAATAAATTAATGGCTTCATAAATAATGTTAGCTATTCAATTGTTCATTGTGTAGTATGATTTAATATATTTCATATCATACTCTACTAGTAATAGTACCATTCTCTTTTTTTTCTCAATTATATAAATTTCTATTTGACCACTTATTGTAAAGGACTATGATTGATGATTGAGTACTATGACTGATGAGCGCAGCAAATACAACAATAAGAAATAAGAATAGGATGTCAAAGATAAAGAGGTTGATATTTCCATATAAGGTAAAGTACAAATTTTTATATATTTTATAAATTCCAATTGTGTTTTGATTTGAATAGTGCATTTTAACTGAAAAATTTAACTTTGAAGTGAAGAAAGATATTTTAAGAGAATATTTTATGAAAGTCAAATTTTTCAACCCTTTATATATGGATTGAAAAAAATTATGCACTTCAAAGTTATAGTTTGGACTCATAAGGGAGGATAATACATATCTATAAGAACATTAGCTCATTGTATGAACTTTTTTATTGCCACTCCTATTTGTATTCAAGACTTTAATATAAGAGGTATGCTTTAAATTTTTTTTTATTTTGTCTTTGGATTAAGGCATCTATTTATGAAATTGATATGCTCATTAAATGATTTACAGTGGAAGATATAAGAGAATGATATATTAGATTTAGATTAACAACTTTATGGATTGTAGATTTGAATTTTATGAATTTGAAGCTATAAGGCAGTCACCTTTAATAAATGAAAATCTTAATATTGAAGGTACAACTATTTTACTTCATTAATTTTACTATTTTACTTTGCATAGTTTATTATAAAATTTATTAAAATTTATTCATATATTTTATGGCATAGATAATCATTATCTTAAGTGAATATTTTAATGGTACAAGTCCATTGAATTATTTGGATTAAATTATGGACAATTAAATTAAGTTCATTTATTTATTTATAGATATCTACATGTAGCTTGTTTGAACTAATAGCAAATTTACAATATAAATAAATAAATGTATATAATAGATATATAATTATAACAATAATAATAATTATTATATATTAATATTAATAAAATATGATCATATTAGTTAGATGATCATATGACTTGTACAATATATCAGTTGATTATATAAATGGAATACTAAATGATAACAGTAAATTAAGAATTCTAGGTAGGTAAGTTATCAACTGAATTTGTTTTAACATCTAATTGTAAATCAAGAAGTACAATAAGCTAACTTAACCATCTAAATTTGTTTTGAATTTTGTTAGTGAACTTTTGATTATTAAGAGCTTTTTTATGAAGTCAGCAGAGAAATCTAAATTATAGATATTGGAATAGTAAAAATTGTTATTATCATAAATTTATTGGAATATTCAGATAAATATGTAGTAGATCAAGATGCTCCAAGATTATTTGTATGTGTAATCACATTCTTGGTTGACTTACTAGAGCTTTGGAATATAATATGTAATTATACTATATTCATGTACTAATTTAAGAACCTTACAGTAAAGTTAATTATCACTAGTACTTCTTAAACTTACCAGTCCGGTCACTTAGCTTGTCAATAAATGAAATTAACATAATAAATATAGACAAGGAGAAATGTCACATGTGAACAAAAAATCTTGTTAGTGAAGAAATTAGAATATTTAGAACTGATTGAAACATTTTAATATATTTGAAAACTTGTAGAACTTTTAGATATTGATCAAACTATATCTCAATATGTATAACTTGATTCTTCAATTTGATTTCAAGAATGTACATGTTACTTTAGTTTAAATCATTTTCATTTTAGCTTAAGTTCTATATTTAAAAATATATAAAAAATCTTAATATTTTTTTTTATTTCACTCGATTAACTTATAAAAGTAAACATTGTAAATGATATTTAGTTGTACATGCATAAGCTTCCTATATTCCATAAAATTGATTGTTGTGCTCCAATTAAAAATGTACAAAGGTCTATCATGGTAAAGCAAGAGACCCAAATAGCGCTTATTACTTCTTAACTATATTACTTACCCTAAATCAGTTATCAATCTTCTTATCACTATGAAGATACATCCTTAGTTACAAAGCATTATTAAATTTACCATCATTCAAGAGATAAGTCATTTAATCTAAATGATATTCTGGACCATATCTCATTCATTATATAATTATTTGTACAAATTTATTATCTAAATTGCTTGTATTTCTATACCTACAAACAAAGAGAGATTTTAAGCAATTCATATGTATAAACAATTTTGGAAACCAAGTATGTACTAATAGCATAACATGTTAAATATGAATCTAACAATCAAAGACTTAAAACATGAGTTTTTTTCCTAAATCAATTCTAAGTCAAATTTATCGAATTAATTTTTTTATATAATAGGTAATTTTTGTAAAATCTTAATTTAGTATAAAATAAATTTAGAATGATTATAATATACTAATAATCTAGTGACAGTCTGTCATAAAACTTACTAAAACTTCTAAAAGATACTCCAAATTATACTTGAGAAGTTTCATAAAGTGATATTAAAAAATTAAAAGAGACCACATACAATAAGGATAAGAAGACCTCATCAAGCTGCATAAGGATAAGACACTATATGTAAAATGGTGCTAAGCCACAAGAGATTTATAAATATATTATTAAATATAGACATATGCTTGTAAAATATTTGATAACCTTACTTTACACCTTGGTTCTAAGGTGTTGAGTAACCTTTAGAGGACTAAGTATCTTGTCTTTGAAGTAAGATTGTACTCATCCAAAGTATAATAAATAAGCATTAAGCTATCTCTTGCATTCAATGAACATTTTATTAAGGTCTTTGTCTATCTCTTATCTTTATACCTTTTATATGTTCTCTTGGATTTTGGTCTTTTATATCATTATCATATTAAGATTTAGAAAGATATTTTTTATGGTATTTTTGAATATTTACCTTAAATCAACATGACATTTATATCTAGGTAATTTTGAAGCCTGATTTTGACTGGTCTATAATGTCCTTTTTTTCAACTCCATTAATACTATCCTTATGTAATATGAACATTTAGTGCTTCAAGTAGTTACTTGTGAAGGTCTATATTTTTTATTTAAATTTGTATTTATCTTTAGTTTCAGTAATAATGGGAGCTGTAAATATAATAATGATATTGTGATTCAAGTAATACAATAACAAATAAAGAATCTCAATTGGATGTTGGAAGTCCATGCTCAATCAAAATTATTGAAAAAACAATCCCATGTCTCAAGGGAGAAAACTATATCTAAACTATCCCATATTTCATCTACATCCTTCATTTTTTTGATGTGGTCGTCCTTTCTATCTAATTTCCTAGTTAAAACAAGAAGAAAACTACAAGAGTAGTAGAGAATTGTTTGTTTGGTTGTAAGTAATCTTTTTGGCTACAAAGATATAGTTTAAAGATCACCAAATTATAATTACAAAATAGTAAGCAAATTCAAAGGTTTTACACAATTTTGGTGGAGGTATAAAGTGGAGCAAGTATAATGTGGTTTTGTTGTACTAGTTGTTTCTTTGGTAGGAGTTATAAAAAACTTCAATATCTTCATTTCAACCTATCTATATAACAAGAATTGTACAAAATCATCTTATTTTAGAATTGAAGCATATTGTAATGTAGAAGTTTTAATGTAACTCATTTGAAATATAACTTTATAAAATTATAGAGATTCATGAAGTAGAAGATTAGTTTATGTGTGCTTAAACTTTGACAAAAGTAGAGATATTCACAAGGAAAAAATAAAATAAAACAAGTAATACAAAATAGTTGGAGATTTGATTCTTTAGCTGTTCAAGACTTGTACATCCACTAACTCAAACAAATCATGCAAAGTTATGATTAAGAAGTAAATGAAGCAATTCTTCTAAAGATTAATGAAAATGTAAATTAGCTTTGATATTAAAGGAATAAACATGAATAAAATTTAATTCTAAAAAATGTGGACATTATATTGCACATGTCCAATTGTGAGAGAAAAATTAAATTACTAATTACACAAGTCGAATTCATAGAAAAGAAAAAATGAATTAGAAAAACACAAAGTCCAAGTAAGATCAATTGAATAACTTATTGTGAGAACTATTATCTAGAAGTTTTTTCAGCAATCCATATTTTCATGTGTTCCACTTGGTCACCTTTTTCTCAAAGTGGATTCTAGTAACTCTAAAATTTTATGTCAATTAAGTTGCAATGAAGATAAGTACTTTTGTTTAGCATAAATGCAAATTTTCTTTGTAATAGTTAATGGACATAAAAGTTTTTTAAACTAATACATCTAAAGATTAAAAAAACATTAAAATTTGATAGAAATTTTAATTGCATTTTATCATTATTGCACTTTAGTCTCAATAGATCAAAGCTTTAGCTTGAATCATTGGATGATGCAATTTAGCATGTTTAGTTTAGCTATGCTATTCTCATGGACGATCTATTAAATTTTACGAGAAAATTTGAAATTCAAATAAGTAATTTTTTATTGTATCTCCTCTTAAAATTTTTTACAAATTCTTATGGCCTAAAAATGCCACTTATTTTATTATAAGATATGATATATTATCATAGTATGACAAGAGCTATATTGAAAGTATGACATTGAACTACATTATTTATTATCATTGGTATATCTTTTCATTCAGATGATGAATGATGTATTGTATTGGTTGATTTAAAGTTAAATTGCCATGTATTGGTTGATTTAAATTTTAATTCTTATAATATTTCTCATTAAAGCAAGTTGTATCTTAAATAATCTTTGTACTAAAGATTAAAGATGAATACTATTCTAGTGTTATCTGTCCACAATCCATATGCAAAATATTGCTTTCTGTAAAATCTTTTTCACTCTGAATATTCTATGAGTATCCTAACAAAAATAAGAACTTAAGAATAGAATAACTTATTGTATTGACAATGAATTAACATTTTAAAGTTAGAGTAAACATTGATAGGATACATATTAGAAAGATGATTGACTCAATAATTAAATGAAGGATAATCTATTTATTATGTATGCATGAAAACCAATATATACCATTCCATGTGTCATTAACTCAAACTTATCTATAAATTAATATCTCAAAATTTTATATGAAACTTAACTCATAAGGAAAAGAGATAAAAAATTTCCAAAATTTTAGAAAGAGATTATTTTCTAATTTATAAATTAGAGTCTAAATAAGTCTTCTTTTTTAGTATACCAATCTTAGGAAGTTTGAGGTGTTGAAGTGCATTATAAGTTGGATTTTATTGTGTTTTAAGTGATACTTCTTCAATTTCATCAATAAGAAGATCAAAGTGATATCTAATTATACTTTAAGAATATTATACTATGATTTATAAAGAATAAAAATAAATAAATTATATATTCATAATTTACCTACATACTTATCAAAGGTTGGTCCAAAACCATTAACCAAGAGAGAAAGAGAGATCGTGTAGAAAACACAAAGGATAGGAAGACCTTATCAAGCCTCACAAGGGAGAGACAAAAAAGGCAAATGGAGCTAAGTCCCGATAGAGTATATACAAGAAATCGGCCCTAATGCACCTAAGATATCCAAGCTATGCAAATCATATGGTCTACAAACAATTGGAGCATCCAAAGAAGCATCATTTAGTATGATTGCTCTCCTATGGATTGTACCAACCATTTCCCTTGAGTAATGGACACACACTATCTAAAATATGCTACAAAGTATGAGAGTGAGAGTCATACCGCTGGCACCTAACATGATAAGCTCTCATGCACTCCTTGACAAATGTGTTGAACGTCATGTCCATTGCTCCATATAACTCCAAGGCTAGAAGAACAAAGAGGTGACCTTGCTGCATGCCCTATACTTGGAGACCTTGCAACCTATTGCTGCACTTGCTGTCCATCCAAGTGGATGGGTAATCACTCCTTCTAAAACTGTATCCTGCATAGGATCCATAACCACGACATCTGCTATTGTCACCTGATCATCTCGGACCAAATATAAGTATGACCTGACATGTGTCGTCTGCAAAGCATACAAATGCTCCATCCAAGCCAAATATCCATTCTCTTGTGGGCATAACAAACACTATACTCCTAACAAAATCATGGGTAGCTATCCTCTTTGCTCCAAAAGTACACCATATCATATGGACTGTTGTTGCATCTAGTGTAGAACCATACTCACAAATGATTAATGAAGATGTAGATGGGTGGACCAAACATAAACAAAACCTCATCGTTGTAGAGAAAGTAGCTAGTGCAAGTTGGAATGCCTTAATGCATGGTCAAGCTAGGATCCAAGAGCAAAGATATGCTTTAGTAGCCTAAGGAATGGACGAGTCAACTAAGGGAGAATGTAGCGTATGCTCACATTGTCCCTCCATCAAGGAAGATGTAAACCTCTAGTCCAATCTGACATAATGAAGCAAAAGATGAAAGTCCTTGTGTGCTTGTGAGGATAGACTATTTATCATCTACACTATAATATTTGGAGAGAAAAGTGTACCTCCTCCACTTCCGTCATATAAGTCTCCAATACCGACTTATCAATGTAATACCAAGAGCTAGCCATATGATCTAGATCTGGAATTTGGTTTGGTAACATCTAGAATGATGTTATACATGATGGTCAAAATAGATCAGATAGAAGTATCACCAAAAGAGTACTTCTACTAATAGAGTAGAAACCAAAATAGACTTGAGAACCTTAGAACCAATAGCTAGACATATGATTTGAATGTGAGAATTGGTTTGGTAACATCTAGAAGGATGTTACACATGATGGACTAAATAGATTAGAAATAGGTATCACCAAAAGGGGACTTCTTCTAATAGATTAGAAACTAAAATGTGCATGGTCTTTGAAGGCAATTTTGAAGGCCTAAACAGACAAATTAGGCCTCAAAATGTAGAGATAATCTTCCCAACAAAGACAAGGTTGGCCTTTCCCTCCCCCTTGATGTGTCTTGTTGAGAGCTTTCCAACGGTACCTTACATGATTTTGAGACTCCTACAAGAAGATTCCCTAAAAGATTCCCTTTGGTCAAAGCTTGTTTGACCAACCAGATAGGACCTAGACCGACATGTCACCCATACAAGTAAGTAATCCAAGGGTAGAGCTTGCTGACATGTCACCTATATGTGTGCCTAATCCTATGGTGGAGCTTCCTTAGAGGAGATCCTCTTTGTCTATATAATAAAGAGAAGGTGCTCCTTTGGGGCACCGAATGTTGAGTGTGTAATTTGTGTTTCTCTCTATTCTCTTGCCCTCGAAGTATTACAATCAACAACCACAAAACAAGAGGAAATTAGGGATGCAAAGAGAGCACAACTACCCAAAAATACTATAGGTGTTGTCTCCTCCATATATAGCAAGCCAACCCATCCACACAAGATTTGCATAGCCATTTGTCTACATGCAAAATCCCTTGTCACACACTAAAATGTCCTTGGTCTACTAATATCACCAAATACTCTCATAATCCTCCTATCAAAGGCTCTCAAACATGATAGGAAGGACAAAGAGTGGAGAACTGTCGGATGAGGTTAGTCGGTTGATGAGAAATACTAGAGGAGAATATACCAAATGCCACCTACAGATCTCATAGTAATGGGAGCTCAACCACATGGATAACATCCTCTACAAGTGCATTGTCTAAGAAGTGGGTGACAAAATCCTCAAATCCAATTGGCACTCGAAGAACATGAGTCCATCTATAGGTGTGATACACCCCTCTAGAAGCTCAAGGTGGGAGGGATACCTAAAGGGGACCATTCCTTGCACTTTGACACTTTGACTCTCAAGCCTACTAGATGTAACTTGGTAGTCAAATGGTCGATGAATTGCCTAATCTGACCTACAAGGTCCATGATGTGTATCATCTACCAAGGAGGGAACTACACAACTTGGCATGGCCAAAGTAGTAGATAGGAGGGTCTAAAGTGAGCCGTTGCAAATAAAGGTCCACTCAAAGGATCTCCTTGTTATGTACCAATAGTTGACTCCAAGACGGTGACTCTCTCCAATGAACGATTGTGCTGGTAGGAAAGGGAAGAAGGAGAGGAAAAAAAACCGCAAAAAAGGAATAAGACTTGCAAAGGATCCACCAACCTCCTTAAGCTCTCCAAAGATGGATGCTTGTGAGATGCTATTAAAAGTATTCTCAACATCCACCTGTAGGACGACCCACTCCGGATGGATATCTAAGTGCCCTAATGCCTAAAGATATAGCCTCACATCCTCCCATTGTAGCTATTCTAAACTGATGTGAATTGTGGTGCTGTCAAAAGTGAGAATGTTGTTGAAGGACAATGGTATCACTGACCAAATGCAAAAATATCTCTCCAATAACAATTGGTCTAATGCTCCCATTGTCCTTCTCCATCGTGAGAAGTTGACTATCATCTAACACCTGACTAATGGTTAGAGGAATGTCTCCTCTCACTACTACTACAGCCACCTAAAACAACTCAATAAAACCACAAGAAAAATCATTTGTTTGAAAGAAATCTCTAAGATGCTCCTATGCCATCCTTGACAAGCCTCATGAGGAAAGGTGAGTGGCAATGCACAATGCTTGTGCAAAAAGTGATCTTTCAAGACACAAAGGCTGCTTAGGCTGATAATCTACAACCCCTAGTGGTAGTCCCCCTATTACTGTAGAAGGTAATGAGCACAAGTAGGACTAGCCATTGACAAAGGGTGTAGCACTCGTGCTGTTCTACTAAACTCTCTCGCCTGACCTAATATCTTACACCGTCATAATCGAGTGGACTCTATGATATAATGTGGCAAAACTTGTCTACTAAATCATGTAGCCTTAATAGACTCCTCCTGAAAGGCCGCCCAATCTCTTGCTCAGAATTGACAAAATCTAGCAACAATCTTTTTATGCCTTGTACGTCCCCCTCTAGCATAAGAAAGATACCATTTAAGGAGTAAGAGGAATAAGAACCATGCTAACTCGTCCAAGGGATCACGTGCCAAATGATCAAGTACCGAACGATCAAGTGGTAGGCAAAAGCATGCCTAGCCTCATCATGGAGTGTGCGGGGTAGCCTATGGAATAGATATGGACATGGAAAACTAATCTCAAATAACCCCAAAATGCAACTTGCTTGAGAAACTAACCACTCCCACAACTCGGTCAATACCCCTGGATGATCAACAAAGGGATAGAGAAAATGTGCGTAATCTTGAGTATCATTGTTGTCGATGTGATAGATCGTCCCATGAGTATATCCCAAGTGATCCAATCAAAGTCATTGTGCATTCTTCTCACCTGGGTCTTAACCCCTTGCGAGGTAAAGCGTCTATGACACACCGGGCATGGTGTATCCCGAGCCGCTAAGGGCGACCCCACATGAGGAAATGTAACAATGGTTAGCAACAAGATGCATAACAAAACGATAAACATCCTATTCAAATTTAGTATTGCAAAGATTCCTGAGTCCATAGATGTAGGTGGGACAAGTAGTCACACGTAATTGCGACCTGATGACCGTCGGTAGGCCGTCATTTTGTCGAGTCTTTGCCATTCTGTCAAACTGGTCTCTACCCGGGTCATTCACTTACCGTCATCGAACAATCCTCAGCAGCTCCAAGGGTTCAAGGAACGCTGGGATACAAATTTAGCTCAGGTTGTATTTGCTTAGAGTTTTAGAAATCTTTTATTCAGATGCAAGTTTAGTATCGAATAGCGTTACATTCCTTTAATCATTCAGATTTTGACAATAAATAAACGGGGAAAAGGAAACCACGTAGAACACATCAGGGATGTGAAGACCCATCAAGCCGTACAAGAGAAACAAAAATGAAAATAGAGCTAGTCCCAAGAGTATCAAGGGAGAGAACTCTAAGCAAATAGAGTTTTAGAAATCTTTATTCAGATGCAAGCTTCGTATCGAAGAGCGTTATACATTCCATAATTATTCAGATTTTGACAATAAATAAACGGGGAAAAGGAAACCACGTAGAACACATCAGGGATGTCAAGACCCATCAAGCCGTACAAGAGAAACAAAAATGACAATAGAGCTAGTCCCAATAGTATCAAGGGAGAGAAAAAAAAAGGATAAAATGAGCCTAAACTCCGATAATATCAATATGAGAAATTTACCTTGCCGTACCTAAAACAAACTATGATTATGATTATCAACTTAAGTACATATTACTTAAAAGCATGCCCTCTGCTGAATGCTCTGTAACCCTCCTCTAACCTATGCAGTAAAATATAGCGAGCCTCTATTCCTTTTCTAGAAATGGGTAGAGATTGCTTTATAAAATCGAAAATAGAGAGAAAAATCCAAAGTAGTAATACAGTTCATTGGGAATGGAATATGAATATATGACGTCGATTTTGTAAACGGCTGCGATGTAGCATAACCCCACCTGTTCTCGGTCGATCGGGAACTAGAAACACTAGGCAAGTTGCAAAGCTGGCACGCTGCTGCACGTTAGAGAACTGCGGATAGGAGGTCGCCGAGGTGGGGCGACCGGAGAGTGGCGGTAAAACCCTACCCAGAAGACGTCAGGCAAAACCCTCGCCGGGACGACGTAAGGGAGAGAGAAGTCCTTGGGAGCGGAGCTTGAGCTATGGCGGCATCAAGGAGAGCTGGTCACGAGGAAGAGCACGAATGTAGAGCACGCGCATGGAGCAGAGGCACTCGCTTGCGTCAATGAGAGACAAAAGACGTCGACAGGATTGCGGAGCAGTGAGTTGAGAAAGAAATTGGGGTTGTGATGGCTTCGGTTTCAGCTCAGACCGTCCGGCCGAGAACGGGCGCGTCTCTGTGCAGCTCTTATCGAAAGGGAGCTTTGCAGCTCGGAGGATGTGGTGGCACATCCGTGCATGTCGGAGGGAGTAGTTTGTGGTGGCCGCACAGAGTAGGTAGCAACTTGGTTCGGAGTCCCAGGAAGGTGAGAAGGAGTAGTAGTGTCAATTTTGGGAGCTGGATGTGTTTATATCATGTTGCTCAAAGTCAAATTTCAGAGGCCGAGAGTAGGAAGTTGCGGAGTGGAAGAAAGACTGGAATTGGGGGCGTGGAGGATACTCAAATTGGAAATTCTCCTTCGAATGGATTAGCCCTTGCAGAGCTGGGCGGGGATGGACGGGCACAACTCGAGGATACGGAGGCGAGAAAAAAGAAGCCCAAGAGTGCTTCCAAGATGGCTGGACAGCATAATGGCCTTAGCGGACACACAACTCCTGCACGGAGAGGGAGGAAGAAGATTCTGAGAGATGAATTTGGTAACAAAGTAGAGAATTTAGATATTTCTCAGAGTCGTGATGATTATTTTAGCGATAGTGAGACCGATTTAGAAGCTGAGCACGCGAGTACGAGTGCCAGTTCTCACGAAGTGGAAATTTACGATAGTAGTTTAGAGTCAGAAGATGAAGCGGAAATAGCTGTAGAGGAGATTAGCAGGGATAGCCATGAAGTTTTTACGCAGGGTGGAAGGACACAGGTATTGGATGCTTTTACGAGGGAGAGCATAGCGGTAGGAGAAGAAAGTGATCTTCGACTGATGTTTTTGGAATCAATCATGGAACGGGCGCGAAGTGGAGACGTTGATGGGGTGGAGGAAGCACTTGCGGAGCTGGAGATAGCTGGAATAAAGGCTGGTCCTCGTGCTTATCATGGGCTTATTGTTGCCTACACTCGCGCCAAAGACTCAGAAGGAGCGGTAGGTTCCATTTCTACTTTTCAACTTTTTGAATCTGAAGATTCTTATCCTCCTGAAGTATGCTGGGAATTCAGAAACCTTTTCTCTAGCTTGCACTTCTGTCTGAGATATGTCTGCCCCTCTAAAATATAGCTCATTGTTTCGTGTCATCAATGAAGAACTTTACATTCTGAGCTCTTTAGTGGTTGGTATCCCATTGCTGTAGCAACTCGCCTAACCCCTTGAACTCCACACAAATCACTACACCCAATTAGGGTGTGAATTTAGGTCGCCCAAGTAGACTTTGTTGCCGTAATCACGGTCATCTTTCGATGTTCGTCTTTCTGCGCATGTATAGCATCTCAACACAAATCGTTTGTTTAGCGTTGGCGGCCCACGAGGCTTTCTGCTGTGCCATTTTTCACTTTGAAAACTTCAGCTCTGTACGCTGAAATTTGCTGCTAACGGAATGCGTTCTCCGTGCAGGTACAAGCTCTTCGGAGGGAAGTTGGGGCTGGAGAGAAACCCTTGCCAGAAACATTTGTCGCCATGGCCAGACTGTTTGGATCTCAAGGTCAAGCACACAGAGGGACAGAGATCCTCGGGGCCATGGAGAAGCTTAACCTAGATCCACGTGTTGCTTGGCTAGTTCTTGTGGGTAAGCACCAGTCCTCTGTCAGTTATATTATTCTCAGTAAGCACACGCAGCGATGTCTTGGTTGCGTTTACTCTTCTTGGGGAAAGATAACGTGTATGTTTTTGAAGTCGTTTATGTGGTGAAGAGAGGTGATAAAGATTTTCTACGATTCTTCTTTCCCTTCTGTCGCATTGGCTGAACAAACATCTCCAACTGACCTTTGCTTGGGTTCTTTCAGAGGAGCTTCACAAGTCTGGCCACCTGACAGAAGCTAATGAGATTTTCCTGACCGGCGCTGATGGCGGCATGAGAGGGACTGTTCCTCTATATGACCTGTTGATCGAAGAGAATGCCAAAGTGGGAGATCATGGTAATGCTATCAACATTATGCGAGCCTTGGAGTATGCTGGGTTTCAGCCCACTACATTCCACTACAACTGTCTCCTCATGTGTCAGGTAAGTTTCACCTCTGTCTGTAGTTGTTTCTATAGGCCTCCATGTTGCAAAGCTCATTGTGGTAGTAGAACATGCAATAATTGTCTACTCTCCTTCGCTGAATATACTCATCGCGTGTCCAGTGGGAAACTAGCATTATAAACTTAACTCTTGGAAATTAACACATGATTGACAGAATCCGTTATCTCTGATACAGTCAGTTTAGTCATTCGCGCGTGTGGATCCCCCGTTCGAAGAACGGTTTCATTAGATAACAATCATCTCCAGAAGATATATCGGGCATCTTTTCTTGTTCTTCCTCCTTGTTTAAAGAGTTATGTGGAACCAAACTCTACATACTGTTCTGCCATGCATCTGAATAAATCAGATACGACCTGTTGTAATTGATTTGTTAGGTTTTGTTTGTTTTTCAACTTTGGAGTGCTGGGTTACCCTAATCAATGCACTAATACCCATTCTTAAATCTGCTTCGCAGGCTAATGCAAATGTCCCAGACGTTGCGGCCTCCACATTTGAAGAGATGCAATACGGAGAAGGTTAGTAATGTTGGACATCCCGGACGGTTAGAGTCATATACTTTTGTTATAGAACTAGGTTGGTTACAACGGGTTCAGCATTCCATAACTCGATTTGTCTTGTTGTAGTTCTTTCGCACTAGAATCTTGATCTCAGTATTTAGTTTGTTGGCAGAATCTAACAAGAGGGTTAGAGACGAGGGATTCAGTGTGCTCTTATTCAAGGGATTTTTCCTCCAGTTTCCGATTTGTTCCGGCGCTTCACTCTTTGGTCGTCTTGATGCTAGTCTTGGAAGTGTAGAGCAATGAGTTCCACTATGATTTGCAATTTAGTTACAGTGGGTACTACTCGGATAACAAGGCCAGGTGACGATCATATTGATATCTTTTGTGTAACAAAGGATCTCTTGCTCTTAAAAATGACATTTCACAGATATTGTGAAGCCGGATACCGAGTCTTACAATTGGCTATTCCAAAGCCATATTCGACACAACTACGGTGACAGGTTAGTACTTCTGATCATTCTGACTACATGGAGCTTGATATCTGAAGTTGCCAAGACCTTTAAGTACATCATCGGTAATCATGCATGGCTGTTTTATTTGCCGTGCCCGACATTGCCCTACGGTGGTTAACATGGTCATGGTGGATTCGGTGACAGGTGCCAAGAGGTTATTGATCTGCTAGGAGAGATGATAGAAGACCATAAACGTGTCCAACCAAACATGAGGACTTACGCGTAAGTGTCACCAGTAACTGGTTTGAGATTGATTCAGATGGCTAGCTAAACCAATCACTGAGCAGCATAGATCCACTTCAGCCGCATATTTTAGTGGAGAACACGACACTGAGGCCATCTCAAGGGACTGGACTGACAATATGTTGTAGTGGTAAGCAGGGAAGGAGATGTTGTATGGAACATATTGCTACATTTCCAATGTATTTCTTTTACGAAGTAACCTTATTGACAACACCAGCTGAAATAGGAGGGGTATTGCGCTGACCGTTTTCTAAGTGTTGATGTATTTCGTGCCACGCGCATGCAGACTTTTGATCGAATGCTTCACGAAGTACAATGTGGTGAATGAAGCTGTCAGACATTTCCGGGCTCTAAGTCAACTACCTCGAGGAATGAAGTTTCTTCACAACGAGGGCAAAAACGGGGATCCTTTGTCACTCTATCTACGAGCGTTGTGCTTAGAAGGTACCTTTTCTCCCACGAAACATGATGTTGAATGCCCATCGAGTCTATCCTGATATGAAGAATTCTAACCCTAAGGTCGGTGGGTGTAGGACGAGCATTGGACCTTTTGGAAGCATTGGAGTCAATGGTGAAGGACAAGCAGCCGGTACCACCAAGGGCCATGATTGTAAACAAAAAAGGGCGGACACTCATCAGTTCCTGGATTGAGCCTATCGGGGCTGAAGTAGATCTAGGTTACGAAGTTGACTATGTTGCTAGGTAGGGAAGGGCCACTCCTACTTCTGAACGTCGTAATCAAGCGAAATGTAGATTCTTAAGCTTGTCTTGTTTGTTCGATGAGTTCTGGGTGTGTGGTAAACTAGAGGTATATAACTTCCTACGATGTTTGGGAGTTGTTGCTTCCAAATATCTGTGCTTCGCCCGCTGATCTTGGAGTATTGTTTGAGCAGATATGTTGCAGAAGGGGGTGCTTCTGGCACTCGTAAGCGATGGTCAGACTCAGGCACTAGGTCTGAGGATAGTGAGGGATTTGCTTTCTCGGCGCCAATGGAGACATCCTTCAAGCAGCACTGCATACAGATGCGTCGTAGATATACTCTGAAGCTTATTCGTAAGCTCAGGGCAGAGGGCGTGCATGCTCTTGGGCCCGGCGCGTCAGATGCAGATGTTGTAAGAATAATGGCTAAATTGAGGAAGGAGACTATTGGCGAACTGGTCTTTCAACCCAAGAAGCCTAAAGCTGCAAGCAAGATGCTTGTTTCGGAGCTTAAAGAAGAATTAGATGCGCAAGGGTTACCAACCGATGGGACCAGACCAGTATTGTATCAGAGAGTGCAGAAGGCTAGGAGAATAAATCGTGCACGTGGACGACCTCTTTGGACTCCACCAACAGATGATGAAGTGGAGGAGGTAAGAGTTTTTTCTGTTTCCAAAAAGTTCTAGATATGTCCTCAGTTAGACGTTTATGATACACTTCAAGAACGATGTATGGAAATTATGGGGTATAGTAAACTTCCTTTTCATCAGGTGGGTATAAAATAATAGGTCTTGGGACAGTTCGGTGCCTATCTGCCGTTGGTGTTTTAGAGAAAACTGCAATAAGCTGACCCTAGTACGAGAGGACTGGGTTTTGGGTCAACCTATTGTGGACCGGTTGTTATGCCAATAGCATTGCCTTGGCATAGGGTATGGCCTGTCCACCTCATGGCGCACCAATAAGGCCTTGGATCTCCTGAGCCCCTCGCCTGGAGCAAGAGACCTTTCAAATATTTCTGGAAGCTGTTTGATTGCCTTATATTCGCGTCGTTGATGCCCCTGTTCTTGTTTGTGTGGTAGCAGCAAGTAGAGGAGGTCACTAGTGATATATTTATGGAACGTTTGAATCTGAAAAACGACAACACCGAGTTCTGGAGAAAGCGTTTGGCTGGGGAGGATGAGCAGAGTGAGCTACTTCAGAGTAGTGGAACCAGTTCTAGATTTAATGAGACAGACCTTGATGATGGAGAAGAAGAAGAAGATGATGATGACGACGAAGTGGAAGAGGAAATTGAGGAGATTGAAGACCTTGTTGATGATGGAGGTGAGGAGGACGAGCTTGAGGCTCCTGAGCTTCTTGCTTTACAACTTCTGAAGAAGAAGGCTGACTTGGCAGACGAAAAGGTGCTCCATTTCTCCTTGACTGTGTCAAACATTGTTTATGAGTTCATATACAAGCATTAATTTTATGGGAACAGAGCCCTACTTCATCCTCATCGTCTATTGGTTCCACAGCTGACGAGAACTTACCGTTCTGGTGCATAGGTTCAAGACGAGCATCAAGAAGTCAAAGAAGGGGAGTGGTTGGGATTAAGTTTTGAGCAAAAGATTGCTAAATTGAGGACCGAAAAGTATCTGGATCCGGAAGAGCTTTACACGATTTCGGATGTTTGGGGTTGGACATGGGAAAAAGATATCCGTGCGAAAGAGCCTGAACGTTGGTCTCAAGAACTTGAAGTCCAGCTGGGTATGCAGATGATGCAGAGGGTAAGCTATTCCGCTGACACCAATCTGGGTTCTGCTGTAACAATTAATCTTGGATTCGCGTCGTAGTTGTTCACTGAAATATGAAACAGGTGGTGAAGTCCTTTCTCGCGTAGGTTTAATATAAATCTAAATTCAGGAAGAAAGTACTTTGGACAATAATCTTTCACGGTTTGGCCCACCTCTCGTAACTGCAGTTTCTTTAAAGCTGACACCAATCATGAAAGTTCAGGTACTTGACTTAGGAGGGGCTCCTACCATAGGAGATTGTGCGATGCTAGTCCGTGCAGCAATGAGAATACCTTGGCCTGAAGCCATTGTATCTCTCATTCAGCAAACACACAAGCTGAAAATCACGTTTGGGAGGTACGAACCTTTTTAGAAACTTGAAAGTCTTCTCTCTGAATGTGTTCTCAGCTACGCAGCCTCCAGCCTCCTCCCTGTGATACTAATTCTTGGTTTTGTTGTTATTGCAGCAAACTCTACAACGAAGCTGTACAACTTTGCATTACACTAGGGGAGAAGGATGCTGCGATTGCTATTATCACGGACATGGAGGAGATCGGCGTTTCGGCACCCAGCGATCTAATCAACACCGTACTAATGGAATCCTCCTCAGAGTTAGACTCTATGCAACAGATTAGCTAGTTTTCTGATCACAGTCGCTGTCAGGCTCAGTCGTCATGGTGAACAACCAGTATACGGTTAGGCATGAGTCATAAAAGGTACCTTTGGTTACCTGCCTTGCTCTGCCTAGGATTAGTTATGAGCAGCAGATTCTAAAAGTTCTGGACACAGAAGAAGGGAAGAGAAGGTTTATGTCTGGATAGCACATCTGTTCGCAGAGTTTTTGCCTGTGGAGACCCAAAATGTTCATACGCTGGTCGCCCAGGTTCATCATCATAACTAGGTTATTGATTCTTTCACGGCAAGGTCTTCAACTGTTTATAGCAAGAGCCTGCGTGTCACTTGATGTCGCAGTGGGCTTGAGGAGCAAGTTGTTTGCTGGCCTTCCTTCCCATCCAAAACGAGAGATGGGCTGTATTTCTTCCATTCATTGGCATTATTAAAGCCAAGAGCAGCGAGGGTTGTTCAACACATGTGTTCATCCTTAAAGTGGCTACTTAAAATTCTATTCTGCTTCCACTTAAGGCCATTGGATGTTTTCCCTCAGTCCTAGCATAGCTTCAGAAAGTGGGGGGATAATGTTTATCGTGCGCGGTTGCAAAATTTGATTCTATGAGATATTCAGTTGAAATGATTTGGCAATGTTTCCCCCTTGGCCACGCCGGGCTCGATGTACCTGCAAGCGTGCCCCTTTTACCTTCATGGAGGAGTTGAGGAACATTCTCATGTGCGAAGTAGGGATGGTTCTTCTATGGTGATCTCAATAAATTGTCATGCTTCAGACAATAGAATACCTCGTTTATATTATACCTCGTTTATATTGGGGCACTTTCACTATCAAGAAATGTGCCACATCCTGGATGTCGCCACCATCATCACTGCACGGTCAGTACCCTGGTATCAAGCTGGTTCCTGCTGCTTCTTATAAGGTGGGTAGAGGTCTGAATGTCGTCGTATATTATCTTTGTAACTTCGCTTTAGGGCTTTTTATAGGTTCTAGAACGCGTTGAATGCGAACTAGTCTTCTGACGTTACTTATCATCTAAAGAGCGCATGTTCCGAAGTGTCAACTAATATCTACGCCAGAGTCGTAATTCAGTAGCCACTGTAAATCATTGGGTTTAAAGGTGCTCTCGCTTTACAAGTTGCATTGATAGACTCTATATTGCAGCACCGGCGGATACAGGCAAGTCGGACAGTTTGTTGCTCCATCTGACTCTCCCTACCATGGTAGGCAGTATCTGTTCACTCTGCATGGTTCTCTCTCACCAATCAAACACTGCATGATTGCCTAAACTCTATCCACTGTAGCTTCTTCATCATACGAAGTATTTTCATATACCAAAAAGTCTACGGTGGACTTTTTGTACAAAGTTTTATTCTTCACGGTCTGCAATCGGGAAATTCTCGTCCAAATCACATAAAGGGGCAGCTCTGGATTGCAAACAAGAAACTGAAAGACATCACAGCTTCTTGAGCATTGATAAGAGTTCACGACACTGTACTGTAGCTCTATCTTATCTTCAGATAGGAATGCCGAAATCGTAGCTGTCGACGACTCTCGTATCTTAAACATCGTCGTCGGAATCCGCAGTCGGTCCTACCACAGTTCAGGGTGTCGGCTTAGCTTGTTTGGAGGTGGATTGTGACTAGACCTCGCTTCTGCAGTACGTACGATTTAGGAGTGAATACGGTAGATTCTGTACAGCATTATCAAAAGTGACTTTCCAGTCATCAGGACTTAGGTGCTTTAGGGTAGATTCCTCTTATGGGGGCTTAGCCCCATTTTACCTTTTCTGTCTCTCCCTTGTACGGGCTGGATGGGGTTTCTCATCTTTCGTTTTTTCTACGCGGCCGCCTGCTTTCTTACCAATACAATTGGTGTTTAGCCCATTTTCCCTTATGTTTGTTCTTGTATGGTTTGATGGGGGTCTTCCCGTTCTTCTTGTTACCACACGCGGTGCTCTTCTGTCACAAGAACTTGCCCGCCACGTCTAAACTTTGGGGCACTGTGTGAACTCAGCGCTCAGCTTCGAGAGCCCGACGGCTTGCCAACAATCACGACGGGTTCTTCCTTGTCCTTTGTGGGTTGATTCGATCAGTTGGTGTGGTGGAGCGTAGATTGTATTCAGATACCAAACAGATTCTGAGGTGGGTTCGAACTTGGGGGTTCGAGGTTCGAGTGGTGCCACGGCGTAAAACTCTATAAGTTATCTAACTTATCTTAATGGTAAAATGGGGCTTAGCCCCATTTACCTTTTTCGTCTCAGGGTCTTCCCATCCTTCGCATCCCATCTACGCGGTCGCCCTTCTTCTTATCTTTGATTTTAAGAGGTGATTATCGCCTGCCACAAGGATATGTAGCTAGGGGACGGGGGACGATGGACGGAAATGTTCATGGGACGGGGACAACGTATGGGGCCTTGAACGGAACTATCTCTAGAGACGAAGACAGCAGGCGATATTACTCAAGGGGACGGAGACAACGGACGGAATTGTTTTTGGGGAGGGGGACAAAGGGTGAGGATGGGAACGATATATGTTTAAGAGAGTCTTTTTGGCCTGTGCATCATGCACGGGCTAATACAAGTATTGAGGTAAAAATATGATGCAGTATATAAAAAGTGAGCATGTATATGGATCTTTGGTGGTGTTCAATTTATATATAGTTCTTCTGGTCTGGTAGGTGACATGAAGTAGAAATAGACTGTACTTTAGATCTGATTTTTAAACTTGTTTTGTAGAGATGTTGACATGTTTTGGTAAGTTTTGGTTTTATGCGCCTGTCACTTGTCTCTTAGTTGAGAGTATGCTTTCTCAGATGTTTCGGAATATGCTCTATTTATCTGTCTATATCTAGTAAATATTTAAACACCAATAGGTAGTTGATGGGTATTAGTAAAAAACATGTTTGCAATTATTGTCCTATTATCAATGTATGGAAGATGTATTTGATTCATAGACTGTGAGGGAGTATCTTCCATATATATACTTGTATATGGGATCTGTACATATTTTCCTTACTGCAAAATCATTAGAAGGATAAGAACAAAATCCACTTAACGCCCCACAAGTCATTTAGAAAATATACATTTTATAGAGGAGTACAATATGACAATGATCTCGAGATTCATATTTAGAGATACGCTTTAAGTCGACGGTGGACTGACGCCTGAGGATTGCGATTGGGTAATCCTTCATGGCACTAATAGAGCACGTGTATATGACCTGTAGATTCATGTTGTCTTAAATAAGATATCATAATCATGGAATATGTGAAACATTTTTAGACAAGCGTTACTCAAGACGTGCTTGCTACAATTTACTTAGCTATACACAGAAATACGACACACCAGATTGATAAATCTACTTTTAATATTATGTGATAAACTTATAAACGACATACTAGATTGATAGATCAACTCTTAATATTATATAATAAGCTTCTTAGTATACCTTAGGCATCTATAAATATGACAAGCTACCAATTAAGTAGTTAATAAACAAGTTCGCATGCTCTAGATTACAACTAAATTCTACCACAAGACAAAAATTAGAAACCAACAAAGCGTTGTATCTATCGAGTCCATCTATTTGCAGAGGAAGGGTATGATCTCCTCTATCGCGCTTGGCGCGCAATGAGTCCCAAGGTTCTCCACTTTCTCATCTGGTGCATATCTCGAACATCGATCCGAAAAATTTCCTAATATACAGAGCCTTCATCGTTATGCTAAATGTCATTTTTGTTTTATTATTAACGGAAGTGCTTGGACAGAACTTCCGCTTTGGGATTATATTCCCCGTTACTCAAACCCACCGCCATCCTACTGCCAGTTAAAGAGATTCAAGATCACCAAGTTCACGACTGTGTTTACCAAGAGTGGGGGATACGACTCAAAAAGAGTAGGTATCATTCCCAGAAGGTGAAGCTAGTGGTAAAGGAAAACAGGCGACCACGTAGGCCACATGAAGGATGGGAAGACCCCCGCTAGTCAGGAGTTGTTTATGTTATCCGCTTCATTTAAGAAGATGTGACCAAGCACTTGCCGGACTTACTGAAGTACAGCTAAAAACAAGTTGTCGTCAGTGCGAATCGGAGTAGAACGTGGAATAATTCAACAGAACTGATCATGGCTTCATGCCATGCCTGCGCAGTGCAGCAAAGAGGTGAGGAAGCAAAGCTTGGATCTGAAGAAGACCTTCATGGGGAAGTGGCCCCAATCACAGAGCCAAGACGAGTACACGATTAGAAGAGAGCAAGACGCACCTCGAGCAGTGGAATGCCCTTGGAAAACGAAGGTGCAGCATCTCCGTGTGTACCACAGTAGGTTCTTGCTGCGCAGTCATGCTACTGTGGTTATGAGTGGGGCTGATATCGAGCCGTAGGTCTCACAGAAGACTGGATGTCACTAATCCAACCGTCGAGGAGCCTTTGACTTAATACACGTGCTCGCTCGCTGGTACCAGGAGCATGGCAACTTGGATACATTGATGACCGGGAGCTGATGGACCGCTTATTCCCCGGATTCCGGTATGTACAACCGAGAAAGTAGGCCGACCGGGTTATCAGATCGGATACAGTGGTTTGAACTAGACCAGGTCAGATACACGCGCGTGATGCATTCCAGCACGTTTGGGCGAGGAACAGCGGAACTGGTGTGTGGGACGGAGCAGGCATGTTTACTCGGGTCTGGGTTCGACGGTGAAATTGTTCTGTCTGTTAGCTGTTTTCATGGAGTATCGTGGCCGTCGTAGTGACGACGGCATCGTGGAAAATCGTCTCGGAGGACGGTGAAGAAGGCCTGTAATAACCTGGCCTGGCGTTATTCGGGACCAGAAACTTCAAGGTCTGGATCTGGCGAGGACTGCTGGCAGTTGCCCGGTGACGAAGAAAGCGGGCGTGCATCGGCGGCCAGCAACAAGGTCTCGCCGGCTCGTAACCGGTAAAGTCTTGCGTCAACTTATGCCAATGCGGTATGACACCGACAACTATTCGCTCGCTTTTATCGGTCAACGAGTTACGCAGCCCAGTCATTCCGGGCGGTATCTTACAAAACCGGGGAGTAGTTTTCAGCGGTCGTGCCAAATCTTTTATCAAAAGAAATAATACATCATATATGCCTTCGTCTCTCAATCGCAGCGAATGGGTTTTCACCACGTGGCACGCTCGCCGATGGTAAAAGAATATGCACATGTCGTGGTCGAGACTGCCGAGCTCTAGGTCACGGCAGTGAGTAAGAGTCACGTCGCCTTAAGTGCAAAGCCGGTGATGCGGGTTGATGCCAGCGCAAGGAATTGGAGGGAGCGGGCAAGCGGCGGTAGTGGTAACCGGAGCGTGGTCTTTTATTTGTATCAGAGGAGGAGGGCGAGGTAGAGAACTGCGGAGGGAGCGTTTAGCGCACGAGGAGCTCGTTCAAAGGAACGCTGAGAGAGTTGTGTGCAAACGCTGGAGCTCCCCGACGCAGCGGTTTTCTGCAGATCGCGGATGCGTTTTGCTGTGTTCGGGCGCGTCCAGATAATAGATCTGAAAGCGTTAGTACTTACGGTTGTGGAGAAATACATGCTGTGAGGATTGATCGAAGTTTGATTGCCGGGGAGGCGATTCAAGATCTGCGTGCGGGGGGGCAAAATTTGAACAGGAAGGAGACTTGTTGTTGATATTAGTGGTTTTGATCGCTGTGAGGTGATTTAGATCGTGAGAGGTATGTCTTCGGACGCTTTTCCGGGAGAGAGTAATGGATTGAGCGAGTCGGGAAATGGTTTGTCCACGAGCGTTGGATACAAGGACCATGGCTGGCAGAAGGTTACCAACCTCAAGAAGCAGAGACGGCAGGCTAACAAATCTACAACTGGTGGTGAGAAAGCAGATGTAGTTGAGAACGGGAAGTCCGATTCGAAGGTTTTCCAAGCGCTTGAGAGTGAGGCGGAAGAGCGGAGGGCGAGACGGAAGGCAAAGCTTGAGGCGGCTGCTGCAGCGGCTGCCGCTAATGGCGGAGAGTTATCTCACTCCGGTGAGGAGGAAAGTGACGGTGATGAGTATGGAGCTAAAGCGAACGGAGTGAAAGACAACGCGGATGTGAAGAAGTCGAAGCCTAAGAAGCCAAAAAAGCCAAAGGTGACCGTTGCGGAGGCAGCTGGAGCGATCAATGTAGATGATCTCGCCACTTTTCTCACCGAAATTTCGGTACGCTACTGACCTCTGTTCTCCTTGCTATTGTAGACATTTAGACCAAGTCAAGCGGGTTTGTCGTCGCTTAGAGGAAGTTGAAAGAATTATCTGCGTACCCTACTACAAGGCCAGGTTCCCTACTCGTCGACAGATTTTCATATGAAGCCGATCCATTACTTCGCTTCAGTCTTCACCGTATTTACTTATCCTAGTTTTGCAAGTAGTGTCGACGTGAAGGAAACACGGAGTTTTTGTTGACGACAATTAGAGCTCCATGTTGCTTTATCCGTTTCTCAGTGCTCAGAGGGCATGTCGTTGTATACTTCATGGTTTTCATTGCAGCCGTTTCCGATTTTCTGATTTGGGTGCATAGTCTATTAGCCTGACATGCACACTGCAGCACCTGCACGGATCTAATTTATTCACGGGAAATTACAGGAATCATTTTCAACTCTGCCAGATGTCCAACTGATTCGATTGGCGGACTACTTTGCCCGCGCTTTTGCCCCTGTTACCAATGCACAATTCACTTGGAATAAGATTCTACGCGAGTCACCACTCGCCAAAACTATTGAGGTTTGTTGGCCTGCTGAACCTATCAAAATCACATTTTGTTCTGGCAAGCATCATCGTTGCTATCTCTTTTGGGTTTGGTCATACAGCATATTACACTGGAGCCGAAGCCGAAGCTGAAGCAAAACTGCTTCGGTTCGTGCTCCCATTACTCATGTATTTGGACAGATTCTAACTCGATCATTGCTTGTGCCATATGCAAAAAAATATAGACTTTGCCTCGCCATGGTGGCCTTAATCGTTCTTTGGATTTGAGTGCGTGAATTCATGCAGACTAGAGGTTTAGCTTTTTTCCGGGAGCATAGTTTGTTTCTACCTACACAGTTATTCGAAATGTGATTGATGGTGTTCCTTGACGAACTGACAATTTAGTGTGTATCAGATTCACAAAAGGAATATTATATAGTATTAGGTTTACTGGTTGTCGTGGTTGAGCTTACTTACAGATATTTTTTTGCAGATTCCACTTTGCTATATTCCCGAGGAAGTGAGCAAGGCCACATCCAACTGGCTAGCCCAAAGGCCTGCTGATGCCTTATCAAAGTTTACGCTTTGGCTTCTGAAAGAGATACTCGATGAACCCCAGCAACATCAACACAAGGGATCGAAAGCAGGGGCTGCACAACCGGCAAAAGCTAAGGTGTGTTCTTTAGAATTTTCATCCACAATTGATAGTCTCCGTCTGTCTGTTTTCATGTGATGTAGTAGTTGCTCCGATTCTCGCGGTTCTTATCGAATATGACTTGTGATTGCAGGTCGGAGTGCTTGTAATTTTCGCTTTGCTGGTACGGAAGAAGCCGGAAGCCTTGGTACAGCAAGCCGCTGCCATGCGATCTCAGTTTTTGGGTCCCGAGAAGCTTCATACCTTAGCTTGGGCTTATTGTCAGGTTGGGCCCTTAATCCTTGAATTGAACAAATTCGTTTCTGTATAGAATCTCCCATCGTTTTAAGTTGTATCTGGAGCTATGATTGGAAAGCAGGCTTCACTCACAATACACTCGTGTCCAGGCCGTGCAGGGCGATTTGGTCGCAGGGATGGCATTGTGGGTTCAAAATTTGCTTCCTTTGGCAGTAGGGAAAGCAAGCACTCCTGTTTCACGCGACATCGCCTTGCAGTTCATCGAGAAGTAAGAAACTCCTTTCTGTACGGTTCTTCCACACAAAGTTACAGCGAAACGTCGATTAAGTGCTGTCAACGAAGTTCAAACACTAATTTTGGTGTTGAATATTTGTAGTTTACTTTTCATCAATACGAAGAAAGCGCGTACCATTTTGCTGAATGGGGCAACTAGGAAAGGAGAGCGACTTGTGCCTCCAGCAGCTTATGAGTCAGTTTTAAGGGCTGCATACCCGAACGAATCAGCTAAGACAAAGGTAGTTTTACATGCTCACGATACTCAGGCGTTGACTTGTTCTGCATACTTGATCGTTTGTTCTATTCATCTTAACTGGATGGTATGTAAACCTTTCTCTTCAAGGTCTACATTCAGCCTCTGCCGGATTCCTGACGAAGAGATTTTATCTGTCTACAGGCCACAGAAAGATTCCTAGCAATCTACCCTCTTATTAAGGAAATTGCGCTGGCTGGAGCTGTTAAAAGCAAAGCCACGAAGCCCGTAGCTCAACAGCTGCTGCCACTGAGTTTGGTTGGTGCCGCTGATGGTATGTCTTCTCAAAACCTTATTATCTTATTCTACATTCTAGAGCTACTCTCTTGGTTCCGTTAACTTCCTTGTTTACCAACATATGGTTCATAAGTGTTATCACGATTGTGGACAGAAGATTCAAAGTCCTATTTCGCTCTCCACGACTAAGTTATGGGAAACCAGTCGCAGGGAGCGACGTGAAAGTACTAAACTCTTTTGTTCTCCGATGCAGATGTCGCAGTTATTTCAGCGGAATCTTGCGGCAACTTTGTTTGGTGCTTGTCACAGACTGCTGACTGCTACAAACAATGGGTAAGTCAGAAGGGTAGAGGCGAGAAGCAGCTAGCGTTATTGTTTGGACCTGTAAAGTAAAAGATACCATTTTGTTGTGAATATGTGGATTATTCCGATTCACACTACTCGGCTGACTATTGCTGACTTATGGATCTTTCTACAGGATAAGTTGCACCTTGAGAATCTGAAAGGTAGTACACGCGTCTTGACTTACATCAACAGAGAATGGAAGGAAATTTCAGGCCATTTAGCTCCTTTAGACGACTTCAAAAAGACAATCCAGTCGTTCTCATCGAAGGTAAGTTGATAACCTTATTCTCCGACGAGAGTAAATCACTTTTCTAGTGCCAGTATATTGTCGTAATTTAGTTACCTCTACGAATACATATTGAATCAACGTGGCCTGCTGTCTTCAGTGTAGACTCTACGTGGGTCTGTCCTGTGTACCTCGGCTTCCTTCGCCTATAGTCAGCTTGTCAGCAAAACCAAGTGCATAAAGCATCACATACAAGGCATGTCGGTCTTTCAGCTAACAAACTTCCCTTCTGTCTGCAGCATCGTTCTGCCATGGAGGTAGGAGAAGGGGACGCTGAGTTAGAAGCACAATTCAAAGCTGTTGAAGCAGTTTGCAAGTCTTTATTACGAAAAACCTCTCGTCTCCCGAGTTGCACCAAGGCTCTGGCGACTCTTGTTGCTTGTGGTGGTATTGGGTATGGATTTTACCTTCTTAGCCCGAATGTCAATCCTTGGGACTGGGACGGGAAGCTTCTTCTGAGCAAGACACACTCGTTTATCTAAGGAGTTAGTACGGGGTGAAGTAAACTGATCTGAATAGTCACGGCGAACAGTTGGTTAGTAGTCATAGGGGCCTACGACTAAGCAGCATTTTTTTAGTGTTCCTTGCAAGATGGAACCTTAGTTTCAGTAGTCAGCCACAGATAAATTACACATCAACAATCAATTTCTTGTATCTGCACAACCTTTTTGGACTCTGGAGTCAGTCCAGGCTTTTACCCCTGGTTGTATCTATATGGAAAGTTGCCCACCTTATTGTGGGTTACGAACTCGGCAGAGCTTTGTTCCTGCACTGCAATAGTGGAGAGGTACTAAGTGAGACTTCTTTCATGAGGTGAATTTGTGCTCTTTCAGCTTGTCTCTTTCTGAGGTCAACCACATACCTGTTTCCTCATTTGTTGTATTGAAAGTAAAGTGGTTCCCGATTAAGGAGTGTCTTGTGCTATTTCGACGCTCATTTAAATCACGTTTACATTGTTCCGCGTACTGTTCATTCTTGACAAGAATGCTCTCATCACGAGAACACTCTAATATGTATGTATAAAGATCGGGGAATCTCATATCGTGTGAAGTCTGAATGCAAGATTATTCTACTGCTCTCAATAACTTTTGTCGGAAAAATGGAGTCATTACTAGCGGCAAATGTCACATGCGCTTGTACGCGGAACCCTGTATGTATTTCGAAATAGAGCCCAAGGATGAATTATCCATGGCACACATGTTTCTACCAGAGTATCAATTGACCGTTTGCCCCATTTCTGCTCGGTATATTTAGTAACCAATCACTACTGCGTAACTGAATGATTATTGCAACAATTACTATAGATTTGAATGGGAGTCAGTCATGCATAGTTTACTCCTGAGCCGTGGTTCATCGAGATGAACCACGACCATATGAAGAATAAACATGGATGAGGGGAAGGTCCCAGTAGAAGGAGAAGAAGCAGAATTGGCCCTGACTTTGCTGAACCATAATCTTGGTAAGGCAATTAGCCCACCTTACTTCACTTCCTTCAAACATGGTCCTCCATGAGAATTGAAATCCTACCAGGTAAATGCTGTGGCAATTGTACAAGCCACTTTGAGACTATCTTTCCATACTGAGCATTCGCTTAACCAGCTTGACCGACGTGAACTTCGTTCGGACTTGGATCCCACGTAGAAATTTCGCAGATCAATATTAGTTTCTGACAAGTGTAGGGTTGTGAAAGAATGTTCCAATATTGGATACCTCTCTCCTCAGACCGTGAGCCCTAGTTTTACTGGGCACAGGATATTATTTATGTAATTTACAGCAGGTCGACGGATGCCCAAAATGGAGTAATAGGTTTTAAGATATTCAGATTCAGAAATTTACCTGGTTGGTTCATAATCCTTGTGGGGCGTGCTTCTTATTATCCTATGTTCGTCGATTTTCCACTGGGGCTCCGTAACTTTCTTTGTGGGCGGATGTCATTGGGTCTACCTTTGAGCAAGTCGCAAGGATACGAGTTCACTGGAAATTAACGCAAGCCCTAACGCAGACGGCTAAGCACAGGCCGCTCTTATGGATGCAGAATTCCAGTAATACGCATGTGCATAAGTTTGATGCTGTCGTGTTTACCAACTTTGTCGGATACTGAGAGAGTGTTGGCTGATCACAAGGATTTCAGACACTAAATCCATCAGTTGGAAGTGGACTAACCTTGATCTTTCAGACTTGACCTTTGATACTGTTCATGTTCAATGCTTCGGTCAGTCACGGCAGATAGGAATCCTCAGGAAGAATTCCGAATTGGTGTATTGCATATTATCACTTACTTTCCGTGAACGTTTCCCACTTTCCTTGGTGTTTCTCGCCTTTTGCTCGTTTCAGGGTGGTGACTATCCACCATAAACCCAAAACCCCAGACTAGACTTGCTCAGGCACGCTCGGGAGGATATTATCGATTTCGTTCCCAGGGCTGCTTCAAGCACCCCTGTCGTTGCCTTCGTCAAGCGGGCCTTTGAAGGGCAGCTCCAGGCTGACGATAATTAACTGAAGATCACTGTCAAAATACTTGGATCTTGCTGGGGGTAAGTTGCACAAATTGCCGTTCGGATCAAGGCGTTTAAGCGCTCAGTGGTTATCGAAAGGTATGAGACTTCGGTGGAACTGTGATTCACAGAACGCTTGGAATGTAAGCCGATTAAATAGGAAGATAAATTTAAATGGGCGTGCATTTCGAAAGACTACCTGTCACCCGACCGGAATATCTAGGAAGGACGTTAATAGATGTCTCGAGGCTTTCCCGAAACACCGGGGACCAAAATGCTTTGCCCCGGGTTTAGAATAACCAAGAATTTTATCTTGCGCCAAAGCCATTGCACCACAGGATACGACGGAGCGAACTCCAATCCTCGGTATTGGTAATTGCCGCCAGTACACCACGTCATGAGTTGACCGGCGAATTGAGGACTACGAGCTCGAAGGCCTCAGAAAAGCAGCACAGTTTTTCCGCATGGTCTTACTCAGACGGTAATTCCAAAGAAATATTCATCACCGGCCATACATCTAAACTACGACGGCTTGAGGAGGCATCAGTTCTCCAAGGTGAAGGCGAATGATCATCAAAGAAATCAGTTGCAAATTACCCATTAAGACCTTTCTCATCATCTGCCACTCAAGCCACCGTCTGATTCCCAAACTCTACACCGTAACTTAAAATCTAGCAAACCCTAAGTTCGTTGACAAGCCTCGATGTAGTGCCATCACTACAGTCGACACGGAGGCCACTGCACTGCTTGGCTGCCAATCTGATATCCGATGATTCCAGGACACAGGAACTCCCGAATGTCAGATTACAGCCGAAGAGATGCAAACGGAAGGCTGTGAACACCACCCATAACGAGGTCATCGCAAGTACAGACTGAAGAAAAGTGCACCAATCACTCCTCACGCTCAGAGGGAAAGGAGGCGGCACCTGATGCACACCGCAAGGGAGACCACGAGTAGTGGAAATCTCCTCATCCGGCGCGGGTAGCACAGGAAGTAGAAACATGCAGGACTGGGAATGGTACAACATGTAGTAGAAGGAAGGCTCCGAGGGAACTAAATACAACGCGTCGAGCTGAAGGAGGAGGCCTCCTCGAGAGGGAAGAAACCCTAACCGAGAGGGTCTCCCCTCAGGTTAAGAAGCTACTGGACACTACCCGGGAAACTTGAACCGGGAAGTTTCAATTCAAATTGTGTTCTCTTGCGGCTCGTTCTGGTTTGATGAAATTCTGTTCTTGATCTTAAATACATGGTAATATGAAAAACTATATAAATAATAAATAATAAACAAATTTATTTTTTCTCAAAAACGATATATCCTTCATATGCATCCATTGACCATTTAATATTTAAATTTCGGTATAATTTAATTAAAATGCTCTTTAAGGCATCTAAGAGACTATAAATATACAATGGAAATACAATCAATCCCCATGAAGAATATACATTGAATTCCTTTCACGTCCCAACGCTAAGGATCTTAATGTAAATATACTATTCCGCATAAATCATAAAATAAAATCCAAAAGGGACATTTTCTAGAAACGTAGCCGTTCATTAAGACATGAACTAAACCAAAATTTCTTGATTTTGGTCAAAAACGAAAATGTTGAAGACGAATCTCAATTTTGACGAATCTCAAAATCTGATATTTAATATTTAGGAGAGAGGTTGAGGGCCTTAGCCACCAATCTCTTGGTAGTCTAGCTTAACCTAGAGGGATGCACATAAAAGAAATATAGATTGTCTTCTTACTTTCTTGGCAATCTTTGGCAATATTTTTGAATGGTCATTTTTTCCACTTAAGTCCTGAACATTATATAGAATGAGTGGTCTCATTTAGATTTAGATAGTCTATATCTGTGAACATTACCAGCACATTAGGAAACTTTGCTCTTGAGTGCACTATCTGAATTTTAAAGAGTATCCACGATATTTGGAATCTTCTTCGACTTATTATTAAACCAACAAGTGGAGAGAGCTTCCTTATTGCCGTACCTGACATTGTGTGGGGAATGTATAAACCATTAATGGGCAAAGGTCCTAAAATTATAAATACTTGTTTTATTGTTTTGTTTTGAATTTGGAGTTTTGGGTATTTTATTCAACTTTCACAATTCTTGAAAAAGAAAATTTGGCTACACAGAAAGTATCCAAGTCTGGAAATAGTAGAATAACACCATGCTGTTCTTATTATACCAACATTTTAGAACATAAAACCATCCAAAAATTGTTAAAACAATGGTCCAAAGATAAAGAGAAAAAAAACTATCCAAAACTTTATTCAAGAGCAAATGTTGAGAAGTGATCTCCATCCGTCCTTCACATCCTAAAACATTTGTAATCTTAAAAAAAAAAAAACCTCTAATAGTATCCACTTTAACTCAATGGTAACTGTGTGTAACTTTTAGTTTGATAGCCATATACAAAGGAGAAATTTCATCCTAATCCACATTTCCCGTTCATTATTTGTTAACTCTTGTTTATACGCAAGTTTTATTTCTCATATTTGTATTCCCATGTCAATGTATAATCGCAGGCCAATATTATTATCTTACTAACAATATCCATAATCGTAATGTACAATGTCCACATGCATCTATCGTTAGTGTTTTTCCTTTTAGTAAATGCTTTCAATCAATAAATATACTTGCTTTACAAGAAATAATTGGAACTTGCCTCCTTCGTTCCCTAAACACGTTCTAGGATAGAAGTTATAGGACTTTACAAATTCAAAGTTGTCATGAAATAGTAACAATTATTACAATTAATTATTCTTCTCCAAGTCTTTTCTATTCACCTATATAAATTTTTCAGTATTTAAATGTAGCCATCAAAGTATAATAATTTTAATATCCTCTATAGAATTCACACTTTCTTTATTAACATTTAAGCCACTTCGATATGATTCTGAAACAAGTAATTTTGTTAGTATATAAGAAAGGAAGACGCATTTGCATTATTACCATGTTTTTTTCCTTTCTGTACTTCTGTATGCCTTCCATTCTGTATTACTAATTTTGCTTCTAAGAGAAAATAAACGATTCTCCTTTTTACGGTGCAAGCCGTGCCAAACATACTCCTCTCAATATTACATTGGGTGTCATTTGATTAAACTTACAAAACTTAAGCTTGACTAAAGCGAGGCCTTCTCCTCTCTCTATTTACTCTTTTGTCACGTGATTTTGATTAGGAAAGTTGGGATTTTTTAAAACCCTAAACTTGATGGAAGAAAGCTATGTGTATAATGTGTTACTGAAAAGAATGTATTTAATTTTGAACTTTTAACAGTAAAATTTAGTCGAATTAATATTTTAAATAGTTATAATTTCTTTCTATACCTTCAATCCAAATAAAATATAACTGTCCTTAAGTTGGTCACTGACTACCTTTATATATTTGGTAGTATTTAATTTAGGTAATCAAACTGAGGAATTTCAAGGTACTTCGCCATTGAGAAAGCAAGGATAACAAGAAGGATGCAATGAATTCTTGTACACTTTATTAGGCATATAAAAGACATCTACAAGTCCAAAAATAATTGCAAAAATTACTCAAGCGTAAGTGTCATGGGGTTATTTCATATTACCTTTCTCTTCTTTACTCTTATCCTTGTCTTTTTTTTCTTTATTCTTTTCTTGTCTTGGCAAGAGAGAGAATGGATATTTCACTTGGAAGGAGCATTGGTATGCTTGGTTGTCCAATACTTTATTAGACAATGCAAATTAAAGGTAGATTTGTATTGGTTTCATAGAGAAAATCAAGTGGTACTAGTTGATGGTGTGATTACGGATCCATACACAATAAGTGAGTACACCTTCTTGTGAATAAACAACTAGCGGAGCAGTAGCAACCAAGTTCTCCAAATATAAGGATATACAGTAAAGTCACCCTTTGTTCCTCTATTTTTAGAGTTATATTAGAATTATAGACAGTGATAAATTCAATGTGTTTGACATGTACATAAAGGAATGTGCAAGGACCTATCATAATAACTGTTAGAGGTACCGCTTGTAATGACATGGTGTTGTTTAAGTTTATAATATTGCGGTAAGAGCCGATTCCACAAGGATAAGAATTGGATTTGACTGAAAACAAGGTAAAAGTGTAACAAAGATACAATGTATTGTTTCATATTTAATTTTTTGTGCAAAGTCATTCCCAAAAGAGGGTAATGTCATCCCTAATTGACATACTACAAAAATGTAAACAATTACTAATCAGTTTCATCGTAATTGTAGTCCAAAGGACTCTTAAGGTGATGGATCATTTGTATTTACTTTGCCCTAGAATTTCCTTATCCTCTAATCAGCGGGGCCAAATTCTTGCCTACTATCATCATGACCATTCTACAATCTACCCTCTACACCACCATTATGAACATCAGATTGCACAAGATAGACACATCTCAAATGGTAGTAGGATGGAACACACAAACTAAATTGGAGTTTGATATCCCAAGGGTCCTATCTCTCTGTCATCTATAATTGTAACATAGTGTTCTACCCTTCACAAAAGGCACTATGTTGTTGGAGGTTATAAAGATTCATACTTCTTAATCTCCCAATTTTTGGTACTTAATGATCTTAGACTTATAAAAGGCCATTAAAATATTGTTCATGGTCTATGTGGAGCACCTAGAGGTACACCTTCTAGTTTCAAATGAATGATTCCTTATGCTTCTACCCCAAGATTTCTCACAACTAAATGACTATATATACAGACATTCATATGGAGAGCAAACACATACACATACATTGACTTGATAGTCTTTATGATATAACCTTGTTTAATGCAAAGAAATAATGCACCAAATGAACACAATAAACATCCGGTCTAAGCCATATATACATTTCTTGCATAGTGCAAAAGAGTTCCAATGACTACAAAGTGTTGGAGATCTTCTAATTACATCTATTCCTCACTAATCTAACCTTCAAGAAGGCATATTTGCCCCCAATTCACTAGTTTCCTTTTGTGTAGGAGTTGGAAAAAATGGCTTGGTTGAGTTTTACATATGAGGTTCATTTTGATTTGAACAATTCAATGATCAATCGGTTAAAACTGATTAGATGAGATCCTTTAGATATTCTATCATATACCCATTAGTGGACTTCACTTCAACAAACAAGTAATCTATGCTGACATTCATACTCTTTGCTTGGCCTACCATGAGGAGTAAATTTGTAAATTGATGTAAATTTGGCCAAATGGTGCTCACTTTTCCCCTAAGATTCATTGGTAATGGTCTTCTATCCATATAGCAGGGTTTGCTCTTAACAACTTTCCTATTGAGTATGAGTTGTTTTGGATTTTTTCTAGCAACAACAAGTTTGTAAAACTCTACTCATAGAGTAGAAAGTCTAAGTTTCTATTTTTCAAGTATTGAGCTCAACAATACAATCCCCATTAGTATAATTTGGGAGGTCTACAAATGATCTTGTCCAATTTGCATGGTTCCACTTTTATCTTCACAACCATTGCTTAGACTGCCATCTTGCAAGAATCAAAATCTATTTTCTCTTGTACTACCATTTCAGCACTCTTACACTCATGCACTCCTACACACTTGCACTTGAGTTTGCAACAAATCTTGGATAATAATTTGAGCAATTTTTGATGAGAAGAATGGAAAATTGTAAAAGTAAAAAATAACTTTTTGCAAGGTGAGGTCAGCTTTTTATAGATCCACCCGCCCAGTCACTCCTTAGCCATCTTGATGGTTTGCAAAGGATCATGGTCAAACAATGGACATGCAATTTTTTTGCAGAAAATGGTTGCAAATTGTTCTTTGGCAATGCTCCAAAAGTTGCAAGTCACAAACTTTTGAACTGATGGCGGAATCCTGTAGAATATACTTTTGACTGAATCTTGTCATTTTGCAGCCCGTATGAAGGAGTTCCACAAAATTCTGACATTGTTGTGAGCCAGCTCATATTGTAGGCCTCGTCACAAGAGTTGTTATGCAAGAATAGGATATGATTCGATGTCAATGTTTTCCAATCTTGATAAGAGAATTTAGATTGCCATTCTGACAGTATGTAGAATGTGTAGAATTATAAACACATGTGGTCTAATTATACTATGAAATAAGAGAGCGAGAGTGGTATCACCATCCATTTTTCTTTTTTCTCTTATTTTTTCATCGATTGTTGAAGTTAGTAGTGTTTTAGACAGTATATTAAGCACTAGGATAGTACTAAGTAGGATAAAACAATTGGTTTGTGGCAAAGTCCGCCTCTGGCTCAACAAACCTCCCGGCGAATTTAGGTTGTCATTCATATTTCATAGTATAATTTAGACACATGTGTTTATTATTCTACCAAAAGCACTAATCAATGTAATACGTAAGAGAACAATCAAATAAAGTGATAATTTCTTTGAATACTTCAAGCATATGATATGATTTGTATAACTAGTATATTTTAAGTGCAGCAAGACAAATCTCTCGTACCGATACTATTGGTATTTAGCCTCATTTTTATCTCTTATGTCTATCCTTGTACAACTTGATTGATGGGGTTTTCCCCATGCGATCGTCATTTCCTCATAACACGTCTTCGGAGCTTTCTTCGACCAGAGTTGGTGAAGTGAAGTGGGACGGTTACTCCCAAATAATATTTAGTGTTGCATTTTCTATACAAATAGACAAGCGTGTTCGAGTATGTGTTGAATTCAGACCATTAGTTGGTATCTAAGCTCGATTAGGAAATTTGAATTGTCTACAAGGTTTAGTTGAATGCTAGCTCATAGTATCCATTATAGGAAGACTGTCGACTGCTGTACATGTCCCGCGGAACAGGGGACTGATATTTGAGACATGGATAATGAGGATGGTCTATTATGTATAAAAAATAAAATTCTGAATTAAATAAGTGATTGTATCAGTTAGTATCATGGGAACGGACAACCTTCTAATCAAGATTAAAAATTTAACCTTAATAATATGAAGGGAAATTTGAGAAACTCGAGAAATTATTTTCTCCCAAATAATATGATTGAATTTCACGTTTTTTCCTATATTTATCACGTAGCCAAACCATAACACGCGTTTCCTGAAATGGAACCCGAATTATGGAAAACCATAATTCGGGTTGTCCCGGTTTCACCTCCACTCCCTTTCTTATTTATTATTTTTGCATATCCTAGTCCGAAATTTGTAGAGCAATGGCTAGTGTTCCTCAGGAGAGTAATCACTAGGTGACGCTTTCTCTTCGAATATCTATTCCAGTAGCTTGTAGACTTTATGATTTGGGCATATTTCTCATACTATTGGGGCCTCATTCCATTCTACCTCTTTTGTCTCTCCCTTGGACGGCTTGACGGGGTCTTCTCGTCCTTTTGCACCCCCAAAAGAACCTAAACAGTCCTTCTTGTGTTCTATGTGATCGCCTTTTTGCGTCCGAAAATAACCTGAACATGATTAACGAGTTTAAAACCGGATGATTAACCCCTTAGACATACAGTTGATTATCCTATCTTATCTCCTTTCTTCATCATCAATACTCTGGAAAGAAATAGACTTAAACAGTCGATTATCTATCGTCCATGTAATTCGTATTTGCTTTTACCACAATTGCTTTTACCACAATTGTAGATTTGGTTGACTGTGATCATTATAAACAAGTCTTTCTAAAATTCGCGTAGGAACTTACTATCCCTGGACCAACCACATGTTGAATCAACTAAAACTGCTTATCTCGTTAGTAGTTTCATCTTCATCAAGATCTCATGAGAAAGGCGAAGTGGTGTTCTCTGTAGAACTCATTATGAGATCTATTGACGGATGGGTTTTTGTTTTAGTTAGTTTGTCTTGAGTGAGGGTTTGATCAATTTCAAAGTTTGAACGTCAATCGATAGGAACCGAAGCTCGACACGAACGCTCGGGTTTCAACGACCGAATCGAGTGTAAGCTCTTGATTCAGGAACTTCGATGAAAAGGGTTATACTTTCCCAAACAGATTTCCCAAATCTTTAGTTTTTTGCACTGATTAGGTTGTCCTCAGAAGAAGGTTTGGGGAGAACTTCATGCACTACCATCCACAGTCAGGCCCAGGGGAACAGACTCTCGACTCGACTAGTACTCTAGACTGACAGTCCCGAAATCATCAATCTTGACATCGTTCATCTCTGATCATGAGTCATCGATTTGGATTCAGTCTGGCTTGTGTGCGTCATTCTTGACCGTCCATGGGGAGCCAAGCCACATACATAATCTACGGGGAAGAGATGTAGCAACATTCATCAGCTTCAGAATCTCCAAGTACTGCTCCAGGGTTAAGAAATAGCAATCAATTGCTGAATATACTTATACATCAACGTGCTGTTGAGTCGTATGAATCTTTCCAGGCGATCTTGCAATATCCTACACTGTGATGTCCCTACATTCTAGTTTGGAACATGGGTACCGATTCTAGTATGATCTGCCCCGTGAACAATTGAGGTCTTCAGATCATCTTCGGGGGACTTCCAGAGCACAAAAGTAAATCCTTACCAATCAATCATAATCAAATCAATAAAAGCATGGGCAACAAGCGTATATACCCAACGATGCTATGTTGGCTAAGATTCTTCAGATCAACTCGCACCACGTGGTGCTTATTTACGGGGAAAGATGGTGTCTCCTTTTGTTTGTTTTGGTTTCACGCGACAAAAGAGGTTCCATATGGAGACTGTACATCTTACTTCCATAAATTCAAAAACGGATGTACACTTGAACGCAACTCAAACTTCAGATTTGTCCAAAACTCAAACTTGGTGGAGAATGCGCAAGTTCACAAACCCACCCAGTACACTCTGACATGTTTCTCGATGAGCAGGATACCCAGTCATAGATGCACTCCTATCTGAATAGCACTGATGCTCACTTGCGTCCTATACAAACCTGCAAGCCAATCGAAGTTTGATTCTGAGAAACGATGTCGTAAAATGCTTCAAGATAGTTCAAGAAGAATGTGCAGTCTGGACAGACAATGAAGTAAAGCACCTAGAAACCACAAAGAGTACGAAATGAAAAAGTGGCTGGTGGTTTAAAGTGGAATGCTGGTGACTCAAACGTGCATCCATGTTCCATGATGTGTAGGGGATCCCAAACTGGTGAGATTTTCACTATGAGCCGAAGTCGAAGGCGCTACAAACACGAAGCTCATAGCACCAGCTAGAAGCTTAAATTCCCGAAGTGACTAAGGAGATTCGCACCAAAAGATTTTACTCACAAATTCAATAAACATCCTCGTCACAACGTAACGATCCAACGGATGTCCTTATTTCAGATCATTGGTTTCATAAGAGACGATTCAGTGGCAAACCAACTACAAAGAGATGAATAACGAATGTACTCTGAACCACGGTTAAAAAGTAGGCAACAAGAGAGAAGCAGTGACCACAATAGCAACCTATTTCTGGCTGATTACATCATTTATGAAGATACATAGATGATGGGGGTGTGGCTGCAAGGATATCAAGTAAGAACCACCAACATGCTACGGAAAATCAAAGTTCAGGATTCTAGCATCAATAAGAGATCAATCCTACCGAAGCAACTCAGAAATAGAAACTAACTTGAAAGAACGCTGCTCCGTACCTTAACCAGTAAGGTCGTGAGGGCGAACAGATGAACAAGGGATGGGAGGACTCCAGATTGCTGTGTATTTTGCCATGCCCTAGCTAAACAGAAGGTAAACAGAAGCCTTTCTGCTTTGTGTACGCTATACCTGATATATTTGTATAGCCATCACTAAACTACGGTTTTGAGAAAGCCAAGGAGGTAATTTATGGAGACCTGTATGCCTAGCACACATCTCGAAACTCTGCTGGGGTTAACAGAGGAGATATGAGAACAAGCACTGCAGAAAACATAGAACGATGTAGATGGATTTGTAGGATGTAAGACCTTATCAGAAGTCGGTGCCGGGAGCCAAAGCCGTGATGCTATCCCCACCTGGTAGATAGACAGGGAAGCGCTAGTCCCCGCGTAGACAGCGGTAATCGAACTCCCGAGAGAAAATGAATGAACGGAAAGCTTCTAACGTCCACCAGAAACCCCAATAACCATGGGACAAACACTGCGAAGAGAGGTGGGGGCGGGTACATTTAGACAACACGATGGAGAGGAGAGAGCAAGTTAGACATAGTACACATGGAGACGAGAAAATAAATGTACAGTTCAAGTGATCAACAGATATTGGTATGGGAAAACTCGAGTTGGTTACGATTCAGAAGGTTATCTGGAAAACTACTACAATTACAGGCATGTGCGATAAACATTTAACTAAGACTACACATAAATTAGTTTGGACAATCTAGAAGACAGACATTCCCCACAGACTGGTGAACTTCCTCTGGTACTGCAGGGGAGCGTTAAAATTCAGGCAGTGCCAAGATTCGAAGTTGAAAACTGAACAAATCTGTTTCGTTGCAGTGGTGTAATAGATCCCTTGACTTGCTCTATCAAGAAATCACAAAAGTACTAGACACTTCATATAGATATAATGTTTATTTATGTACAGAGACCCAGACTGGGCCACGAGATGAAACAAATAGCACCACATGCAGGAGGGGAGGCTGATGGGAGCCCAACTGACTCATGACATCATGGTCAAGCACCTCCGTCTAGCTCTTAAATCTGAAGTCTAGCAAAAGCATCCACCTAGACTTCTGGAGGTTCTATCATTTCTGTGCGGACTGTTAAAGTTGAAACTGTCCAACTCCAGATGGACGACAGTTTCCCAGTGTGAAAAGCTTGGACCACTGTATTCGGTGTATTCAAGTCACTCGATGTATTCCAGTCTCAAGCTGCATAAGAAGTTAGTCCTCTTCCCACGAAGGTTCAACTTATCTTAAAAGATAAGTAGGTACAAGCAAGTCCCCGACGCCGTACTGACTACTTCTATGCAACCAGAAAATAAGTTTTTCTCGTTTCATCTATTTTCTGTCCTGCGTCAAATCATTGCGCCGGTCTTGTTGCACTCCAGCCTTTGTGCCTCTCAGCATTTTTCTCCATCGCAGTACCTCCGTTTGGTCCTCACTGTCTCCTTTTACGAGAGCCCGAGGCCCTTCTCCTCTTTGTTCAACGCTCACAAAACTTCTGGGCTCATAGGAAGCAACCAGCCTTCTCGATCCTATGGGAACTACCTGTTCAAGGGCATAGTCTATGGGGATGTGTGTAGCCACAAGGTTGTTGTGGCCGTTGTTATCCCTGTCTCTAACATTTTCCTCACTAAAACCCTCCATGTCCGTCGTAATCTGAGGAGAAAATCTGCTGGTTTGCTCATCAGAATCTGACTGCAAGGCAATCTTCTTTCTGTGATTATCCGGAAGGTCATCAAGAGGGCTAGTTTTCTTGGCCAGAAGCGGAAGACTTTCAGTTGGTTGGTACTGCGCTGAGCGGCGGCTCTGGAGTCCCCCCATCAAGTCGTTCGGAATGCCCATCTCAGAAATGACGGTCTCCTTCCATGCTTCCATCTGCTGCATCCGGGTTTGGACTATTATTAAGCATGACTTCAAGTCTAGTACTTGAACGAGAGGAATCTAGGAACTACACATCAATGGGAAGATCAAGAAATCTAGGACATTAACCGAATTTTGAAACCTACGTATTCGTAGGCTACTCTTTCCCACCTCCACCCACATCTCCCAAGACTTCATGTCCTTGCCTGGAGATGATGGACACTATGCAGGAGTTTCCCGGAGGTACGTGCTGGACGTGGTGCACATGTTTACCTATTGAGTGTGACAGATCTCTTAAGGGGATTGGGTTCCAGAAGTCCTCAATTGCCTTGCAAAGCATGACGCCTCCAAATGTATTGAAACACCAAAGTTTGCGCGAGCTACGCTACTCTGGCTTTGGCATAAGAACAGGACTGAAGCAGACTTTAAGACTGATCTCTTCCAGGCCAGATAGAGTGTGGAAGAATAGTGAAAGGAAGGAAAGAGGGAGATTCCGTGGAAAAAAGACCTCTGGATACCATTCTATGTGAGGAGGAGAGGTGAGTTTCAGAGTAGTTTCCATAAGACTGTAGGTGTTCGTTTTGCACTAAAGACTACCACTCAATCAAGAAGTTGCCTCCAGATTGTCGTAAATCTAAGCCACCGTGGTTCTGATCTTACTACATTATATCGGTGAACGTATGTATGATTCTATAGACATATATATGATCGAGCATCCTTCCCCAGGCAGCCGTGCAATTTCAAGATGCAGCCGTCATCGACGGGACTTTCAGCAGACAACTATAGCATGACCATGTACATATTTTAAGTTTTGAGTCATCCTATATTTTCTCAGAAAATTGGCAAATCTCAAGTCAACAGTGAACAAGCACGGTACTCACGGCCAACAGTAATATTATCTGAAACGAATGTTCTATAGCCAATAAATCAAGGTGGTCTGATGGGCAAGACGGTTCTTATTTACGCCTTCTGGAAAGGTTTCGGGACCTACCTGCTTGATATCTGCCCAGTGTTCATTGCCTGTTGGAAGTTTTTCTCGTTTGAAACCTAAAGATCCGACCTTTGCGCCTAAGATGAAAGATACTCCCGCTATCAACAAAACTCCAAGTACATTTCTTATAACAACAGTAACACTCCTCTTTGAACTCGGGCTAGAAACTTTCATATTTCCTCTCTCGCCATTGTTACTTCTCAGTCGATCCTCATTTGTCGTCGGAGCTTCATTAAGATCAGCGATATTTGGACAGGGTTCTTCTCCTCGTAAATCCGCACTTGAGCAGGCAGAGCACACAACACAGTCGTTGCAATTGCGGTTATTCGACGGACGCCGTTGGTTTCTCCTATGTGCTCTACGACTGCGACTGGAGCTGTCAACACTCTCTGCAAAATAGAACAAGACAACGTGAATTGAACACCCAATCTTAGAACCGATTGTGCGGGTAATCTTACTGTTGATAGAAACTGATTTAGTGGCGCAGAGTGGCACATTAATCCCGGAAGACAATAATTTGATGAACTCCAAAGCTCAACTTGAAGCTCTGTAACAGAGGCCAGTCCTGATAAAGCCATACATCAAGCAAGGATAACATCAGGCGACAGTGCGACATGCCATATATTAGTGCACTGCGTATTCTTACCAGCTCCACTGCTGTAAGGTGAGGACGAAGAACATTCAGACAAGGATCCCGTTTTCAGTCCCAAAAGGTTCTCTTCGGTGAAAGTTACTACCTGTTTGATGCAACTCATGCGTCGTTAGTCCTAGAATCACAACTCTGTCAACCAGACTATTCTATATTCCATTTACAGATTAGTAAGCAATTTACGTTGTTTACAGTGTACTCTATGGGACGTAAAGACAAAGAATCTTTTTGAAATGCAAGCTGAATTTCGTAGGTATAAAGAAGAACTCACCTCTGTAAGGTCTGTTTCTGGAGAGGGGGCTATCGCCGGCAACGAGTCACCATCTTCCGTTCGGGATCTTAGAAGAAACAGAGAATTTTTGGCAAACGGAACACCATGCTTTTGGGCTAATTGTTGCGTGCACTCAGAAGATGCTTGTAGCGCGTATAGGCGCTGCTGCATTGTCACACCAGCCGCAAAGAAGATAGCAGCCTGCAAATCCGACCTACTCAATGGAGTGGAATCTCTTTCCTTCCTAAATTGTCCTGCAATTCAATTCACGTTCGACATTATTTGCTTGAACAGGCTATTTCTCAACAAGTCCTTGAAATTGAACACAAATTATCCTCGTGAAGGAAGTCACTTACGTCATGTAACTATGTGCGAAGGTTACGATGCTTAAATGAAAGACGAAAACATCAATGAACACCTCCTTTTTCAGCACTTACCGAACACCGATTTTGTTTGACCGTATTCTGCAACGAACTTTTGTAACTTCGAGTTAAGACCAAGAAGATCGCCTTCCAAATCCTTCAAAAGGTGTATCTGAGAGGCAAGTATCTGATTTGAATTTTCAGAAATTCAAAGTAAGCAAAGTTCAGAGGGCAAGAAAATTTGTTAAAATTCTTAATTGTGAGTAGAGAACAGACCTCTGACTTAGATTGTAAGCATAAAGTCTTCGCCTGGAAGAGAAAAAACCACCAATACAGTCTTCGTAAGCTCGAGCTCTTTTTGATTGGATTCACAAATTTGAAATGCTACAAGAAAGAGACAAATTGGGTAAGTGAATCATTTGTATTTTGCTGACCATAGAATTTGAATTGTCAAACTTAAAATTCACATAGCTGGAGGTACAGGAGATCTCAGTATTCTGGAAGCCCACAAGGCACAAAGCAAATTGTATGTGAAGTATATTGAAGCGAAGTGCTCTAGCAGGAACAGAGTAATCTAAACGGATGTCATACCCAGTGTAAATCAGCTCTGATGATTTAGGGAAAATTTACGGCTGCATAATTTATGGGTGCCTGGTCTAGTCCTACACAGTTCCTGGAGGGATGTCTAACCTGATACAAAGTCTGATCGAGTGCCACATTATCTTGTCTGCGAACAACCTCGGGGTTGGTCTGCTGCGTTGACCCAAAATCTGAGCCAGGAAGAAGATGTTTGACCTCAGATTCTTCTGGAATAGGGTGTGAATCACTGCCATGATACAAACAACACGAGTTGGTATGTCTACGAGTCAGTTCCAAAGTTTTAAGTAGATTTTGAAAATACCATGCCAAGCACACATAAATCAGGTCTTACGACGGCTACACATATTTTCTTACTTGTGAGGAAAATTATCAGATAAGAAGTTGTCTAAGTCCAAGTCTGGATCATCTTCGAGAGGAGGAAACGTACAACGTACCACGATCTGTACACATCATGAATACAACCATCAGGTTCACATTAAACAGTAAATTTATCACGCCATAGAAGTTGCTGGCTCTTCCAAGAATGAAGAGGAACTGGACAAAAACTTTTTGATAGTAATGATCCAACATATCCGTCACAGGTTCATCCTGGCACCAACATGTTTGGTTGCAGAGAGTACCATCTACCTTGAGCTTTGCGGCGCGATGACGAGGACTGCTCGGGGATAGCGGGTACTCCAAGTAAACTTCTGAATCATGCTCCTCGATGAACTGTACGAATGGCGACAAAGAAGAGTTTCTGCTTAATTTTCCGAGAATTGTGGCCAAATTGTTCCTCACACCAAATTGTTCAGGCCAAATTGTTCCTCCCAGTCTAGACACAGAAAGCTCCCTCAATCTAGAGTCAAATGTAACGAGTTAGAGATGTTCGTCCTGCTGGCCTACGAACAAAAGCTATCAGTCAATGTCAGCAAAGCTATAACTGGACACATTATGATCAAAACGATGCCGATATACTATTCTGCAACCATTAAAGGCTGCCAGCTCCGTACTTCGCCGACCCTTGATGCCTAAAATGCGTTGAAGCCCTTGCTAAGGACTGCATTTCCAACAAGTCTTCTGAACCAGACTTATGAAGAAACATGAGTTCGCAAATCATGTGAAATGCTAAACCCCGGAGAAGACTTGGGCAGGAGATTTACCTCCTTGAGATCAACGGTGACGTGACCCGTGAGTCCATAACTGCACGCCTGTGAGGACAATTAACATCTATATTAATAGATGCATGTATAGCAGATCGATGATTCTGAAGAAAGCAGTACCTGCAGCCGACCAAACTCGACCAGCACCTCGAAGTTAAACGGACCAAAGAGCTGCGGGAGTATGCATGCTTTGAGGTCAAGACTGGTTTTGTACGTAAGAAGTTCATAATACCTCGTCTGTTGTATGATCGTCGCAGAACCGTCCGCATACATGTAGACAACGAGGAACGTATGAGAATGGTGCTTTGAAGAACTAATATACGGATACTAAGATTACGGACGAGGCAGATCCAAGACAACCAACACTCTATCGAGAATTGGTTAATCTGTGATTTGAAACGACCTCCGTCTAGTAGATCGTGCAGTGCATTCCACTTATATTGAGCTATAACGAAGCTTAAATAAATTGAGCACCAACGTTATTACTCCCGTTGAAATATTCGACGATAATTTGCCTGACTCACCTACATAGACATGGAGCTTGGTGACGGCTGATGAATCAGATGAATAGACTTGGTAGTCAAGCTGGTGGTCGATGACACATTCATCACCAACCACCTCGAATTCACCGATTTCTTTTTGTCCCGTGCCATAGAGCGCCGTGAGTTTCAGACAACGCTTTGAAAGCCTTCCACTTCCAGCTGGACTTCCAGCCGAAGGAAACGATCGAGACTGAAGAGGAACATTGATCTCCGATATTTTGAGAAATGTCACACAGAAATCATATATCCGGGAAGAACACTTCAGAGAGTATACAGCATTTCCAATCATGTCGAACTTTCATGGAAAGCAAAAAGTTCACAACATTCCTCTGCCGCTCTTCTTTTTCTTCTTCCTCCAGCTTCTCCTGCTTCTCACGGATCCTTTGGAGCACCACACGTAATCCCCCGCAGAAACAAACACCGCCTGCTAACTCCAACGTACTACTACTCAATCCTAATTTCCTTCGCGATCGATCCGCCACCCTCGCTCGCCGAAGAAGTTTGCAATCCAAGTCTCTCCGCAATTAAAAATCGAGTAAAGTCCTCCCTTCTTGTTTAAAACACCATCAGAATATCAGACCTCTGAACTTAACACATTCCTCCTCACGTCCTGCAGCACGAAGCACCATGATCCTGCTTTTCTGCAGCCTTCTCCTTCTATTTGACTTTCCTTCATCAATCTGTCCGCCCCCTCCCATGCCATGCCAAACCTTCCCTTCCTTTCCCTGCCCCGCAGCCCGCGGCAGCCCTCTTCCGTTGCATTGCCCGCGTGTCTTCCGTCCGATTGAAGCAATTCCCGTCCACCAGATTTCCAACCCAAGGTTAAACTCAGGTGACCCCAAGCGCTTCCCGTCTAGGGCCTCCTCCCCGCATGCCAGCATACCGGCGAGAGACACCAGACTGGCCCGGCGACAAACCTGCCAAAACTTGCGATCGTCTCGCAACCCTCCCGTGCGTTATGACCTCCAGCCATGATCGGGCTGATGCACAACTCTTCCGTAGACTGAACATGAACAGACCCGTGAATCCATGCGCGCATCTGTACAGCTCCAACTTCCCGGCAGATCAGATTATACGTCCGTCAGTGGGGCCATCAGGTGTCTACAGTCATTAACTTGCAGCTATTGTTCGTCCGGAGGAGAGTCTCCCGGATTGTCTTCGAGCAAGGGATCGACCACGGCCGACGTTCGCCTGAACACTGCAGTTTTTCGCCAGCTTATCCAAGGATCAAGCTCTCATCGTTGACACGATGAATGTCTGTCTGTGAGAATGCGACAGCGTAGACACTAAAAGGTGAGAAAATCAAAAGTTGTATAGTAGATTTGTGAATTCCTAAAATTGGCCAACGTCTGATGTTTTCACTTTGATCCGAGCAAAGTCACGAGTATCGAGCCGATGATCGTAAACTGTGTCATCCGTCACGATATCGAATGAAACAATCTTGGAATCTTCAATACGAAGAAATCAGCATAAACTTTTGACTTTTAGAGCTAAATCAAAAGATAATGCAGCGTACAGAATGAAATTTACTACCACTAGCTATTTACATTCCAGGAGCTCATATTTCCATGATCAAGACACAAAATTCAAACTTCTGTGAAGTTTAAGTTCCTTTCCCCGTGTGTGCGTTGATTTCTTGGTACTACAGTGAAGAGAGGAGAGTTAATTGAAGTGACATAATTTAGAGCAACCCCACCATGAGGTAGACGCCGAGTAGAAGAGGTCCGAGGACTGGGACCCGGAGTAGAGCCCCGATGTAACGTGGATGAGTCGGTACCGATCTTAGTAAGTCTTCAGTTAAGTAAAGCATCTCGTATTCTTGGCCTCACTTTCTGTCTTAAGAAGAAGAGAAAAATTCTGACTACGAGCTCCATTTAGGCCACGAACTTCAAGGATTACTGTAGAGTGCATGACGCGTTTTTAAGGTTATGATGTGAAATAATTTGCCAAATTCAACTTTGTCTTCATATCCTGGGTTGATTCCTTTACAGAGTTTCTCGGATATCCACCTCGAGCTCGAAATCGTTCGAGGACTCAGAGTAAAAATACCAGCAACCTTTTCGGTGAATTTCTTGATTCGTAGGAGGACAAAAGTGACGATCCGTTGGAAACAACTTTAATGTCCTACTCCGTTCATCACTGTATGTTGGAGATGGTGAGGCCAAAACATGTGCTGGAAACGAGGCGTTAATTTTTAATGTTGATGTGATATAATAATGTCAAATTCTTTTTGAGGCCAACAGTATTTCACGCCATATGATAACTACCGGTCTTCCTTCACATGGCAACGGCTGTGTGGTTATCGTAGTCAAGAGCGGACATTCATTGTCTCTCTCGAGTCTTGAACAAATATAAAGTACTTGCATGTTCTCTAAACTTTTCTTCCAGTAAAAAAGGAGGTCCTTTGCTTTCTCAGGGCTTTCGACTTTTTTCACTTGATTTTGAAACCTCTAGATCAATGCAACGAATCACAGAATTCCTTGAGTAGAAAGTCGCACGGGATGGTCATGGCTGTCTTTGGAATGATACATAAAACTAATTCTCCAATTCAGACGTCTGGACGAAAATGAGCATTAGTTCCATACGTCCTTGATTCCTCAGGTTCCTCAGGGTCATAGTATTGCTTGTCTGAATGCTCCTCCGAATACCTCATGCGTCCAGTTCATAAGCATGACGACCTCCTGTCGTATCACCTCCGTCGAGAGTTAAGACTTGTTATCTTCTACCACTCATGTCCTTTGCTTGCTGTCAAGTTCTTTATCCATATATTCAATATCCAAACCTTGAGAGAGAAGGCGAGGTCTACGCCGGGGAGAGTTTTAGTACGAGTAAACTGAACACCTCGCGGTGCTTCCCCAGACCTTCACCTGATATACGTTGCCCTTCTGTAGGAACAGTAATTTAAGTCTGATCATAGCCGCCAATACAAGTGGTTGCTGACTGGGGGTCCAAAATTCTTTCGAAGCCAAGAAGTGTGGTAAGTCAATAGCTGATTGTGTCGATTGAGCGCAATATTAGAACTAGGAGTAGTAGAAGTTAGCTGGTAGAACTAGGAGTAGTACAGGGAGTAAGCTCAGTGAACGCGACAGAAGAAGTCCTGTAGAATAGACATCGACATTCAGCAATACGGCTTTGTGATATTACGGCCATTACGGATGGCAGGCTTTACTGTACACAAACCGAACAGTACAACTGTAGTTGGATGGGCATGTCAATGTCTCACGGGGAAAAGTCGGATATATTGGCTCAACTTGACTGATTCCGTACTGTGTGACCAGGCAACAAACCTCAAGCAGGTTCCCTCACCTCCCTTCCTCTACACGAATAACAACACAACAACACAATTCTCAGGATAACTTGTCCTCTGTGTGGAAATGGAATTGGATTGATTATTTGATAGACGGGAGCAGTGCATCAACGTAGACAAGCCAATGGTGTTCAAGACGTTGTATGTATGTCGAAGATCATCAAGCGAAAATGGCAAATTCTGATGAAACAAAATCTACACTCTGCAGGGTTCGTCAATCAAGGCATGACAAAAGGGTTTCAAATACACTTAGGGCATGATTGGAAATTGTTGGCATGCTTGAACCAGGTGTATTCATTTGATTGAGTACATACGCCAATACTGTTTCAAAAGTTTAAGTTGATAGAATAAACTAGGCATTAGTGCAAGATAAACCTTGCCTGAGTTGTATACAGTCTACTAGCACAGTGAGCAGGAGTTGTCTCCTCATCCTGCAGACATACATAAAACAATCTCATCCTTCAGATCAATACGCATATTAAACAATCTGCTTAATATGCATTAACACCTACTACCACTGTTTCTTGGTCAAGATGAGGGGTTACAGATTCCATTGTCTCAATTGCTGTTCATCGTAACAAGTGACAATTTTACATTACAACTTCTCAGTTACTGTTGCAAATTATGAATCCATAGTCTTTGTCATGAATGCTCTAGGGTTTCTCAGCATCTCCGCTTTTTGTGTGTATCCTAAAGATTAAAGATCTCACCAAAACAATTACTACTTGGTCAAAATTGCGGTTTCCAACAGGAGGAGAGAGTCAAAGAAACATGCACGCAGGTCAGAGTGCACGGAGGAATAAAAATTAAAGAATGTCATGGTGAACTCACAGGAACAGGTTAAACGGAAACTTAAATCTCAACAAGATCCAAATCCGGTGGTGGGTCATAGGCGAGAATCCTCTGTCTTCGTGAGAAGTCGTGCTGAAGCCAGGCGAATTGACTTAGGTGCATTCCTCAGACATGGCACCCGAAGCCATATACAGTGGTGGTCTCGTCAAAAGCAGATTGGACAATTGATTGGTGCTGGTATGACGCTTGAACTGCGGTAGATAGTCAGCACTAGGTTTACCTTGCCGATAATCGGATCTAAATATTCTGATTTCAATCTTCCTCAGAAAGCAATCACAATCGCAATCGCAATCGGAATCAAACTGCCGATGCAAGAAATCTAATCCGCAATCACATTTAGAACTTCAGTAACATTCAAGATTCTCATCAGTGGATATCCTCAATCTGGAATATCCACAGTATGAGCGGTAATGTTCTGCTCACGTCTTTCGATCCGAATGCAAGGTAATAGCCTCATCAACCTGAGAGTTCATCAAAACAGTACTGCAAATCGGAGATTCCAAACCACTTACTTGTTTCTACATTCCATCTCATGACACTGCAAGACCGCAGTTGCAAGTTTCCACATGATCGTAACCCGTCCCATTGACCCTAGCATTCTGTCCCTACAGTGAGGATCATAGCTTGAAAGGCGACTGATTTCACTTCACCTTCTTTTGGTTCCAAATTGTAGACAAAATAAAGGCAGCGTGAACATATACTCATGAGGTTGCTCATAAGCCTCCGTTTTGGATTTTGGACAAGACAAGAATTTTGGAGGTACTTCCAAAGTACTTTCAAACTATAATGGTTGTTGGCTGATCGTCGAGCCTTTTTTCGATGTCCTCACCCACTGCAGCATTTGACGAAGATCCACACCTTTGGCCGTTGTCGTCAACCTCCGTGCTGATCAAGGAATCTACACGTGGAGAAGTACTCTTAACATATCCGCGTTTTTAAGTTGGTCAGGTCCATCTCCGTGAGGGCGGTTTGTTAAGAGTAACGATCGAGCACACGAAGACCTTCGCTTCATACTTGCTTTCTGTCAAACCGTTCCTTCGCTTGTCTTTCACTCCCTCAAAACAGAGCAATAAGAGCTAACTTTGTTCTGGATGTGATCGATGCAGACTTCTTGTCATCTTTCGAGCTTCTCTCTTCAAGATACCAATCAGAAAAGGACTCTCATAAGAAGTTCAAAGGCTTGAGTTTTAGTGAATGTCTGAATCCCTCGGGAAACGTGAGGCTGACTTGTCTTAAACTATCTGTTTATCTGTCCCAGAAGCGAAATATCTCGGTAGTACGTAACTGTAGAACGAAAAGACTCACTCTGTCATAACAGATCGGACTCTGAGTCAAGCTTTGATTAGTTTGAAGGACATTTAGCTTCAATTGCTGGAGTCCTCTTTATCCTGTGCCTGTCTTCTCCTTTGAGGAGTACCGTCGCACGATGCGCGGAAGTCGTTGAACTTGCCAAGCTTAAGAAAGACAAGACAGATGACACGTTGAACGTCGTGACATCAATCAAATAGTCACCATCAAAGTTTGCAAGTCTTTTATGTTCCTACTTATCCAACTTACAACATTCCTAGTCACGATATATAGTGATGGGAATGTACATGGCTATGTATCTCTGATGACATCAGAGACCTACTATCTAATAGCACTTCCCGATCAAACTATGCAATCTGGAAATTCATGGGATAAATAACGTCTGGAAGGCCACGAATTGAAGACGACATGAAACGGCCCATATTCTGCCTCCGCAGGCATGAAAGGAATAATCTAAAGACGCCCTAACCGTAGTTTGAAGAACGCTAAAGCAGTAGATGATTGATTGTACATGATTTGTTGGAGAGAATCTCATTGAGTCCATGAATCCTCCGGAGAATTTCACGTTACGTGAGACCTTGAACCACATTCGCCCAGAAAATGAGGAAGGACATATCTTTAAGTACAAATAACTAATCATTTGAGCGTCAAGAGGCAACATGTACCACGTCTGCAGAGAAGAAGCAACAAGGATTAAGAGAAAGGATCCTTGCAGCGTAATGATGAACCAATGCCCCGATGTTTGTGGTCTGCATGCGTTTAAGGAGCTACCATGCCCGCATTACTCAGGGATCAAAATTGCTTCGCAATATGCACAATGGACGAAGTAAAATAGTCCCTGGGAACGGGAAGTGATGTAAGAAGTGGGAGATATGGAGCTAGTGTCTCTCGATAATGGTGAAGTAAGAACGTCATACTATATCTTGCATGGAGGCAAATATATCTTCGTCACGTGCAAGAAAAGTTTCCTTGACATAGGCACTCCTTCATATCGTTTGGTACGTCACGGTAGTTTTTGTGGAATCGAATATGAAACTAAAAAGATTAATTTTGTCAATAACATTCAATTTAACTGATTCGATAAGAAACAAGTAATTTAGGATCCGGAGTCAAGATCTTCTACTTCTGCATTTAACTTGATACGCCCTACTCTACTCATAATTTGGTCGGTGAAACACTGGGACGTCTTTATGCACACAGTTTACCAAGTTTCATGTGCAAATAGATAGATCGGACTAAGCTGCAATAAGATATGCGAGCAATGTACTTAAAGAACAGCATCGATTAGCCATTAGCCTTCAATGTGTCCCGGAGCTTGGGTTCTGTCAAATGCGGTACTCGTACGCAGTACGAAAATGTCTTTGTATGTTTCCCTTTCAAGTATTGTGTAATGCTTTTCTTCCAAGTTCGTAATAACTTACGAGTAAGGTGTATCATGTGGTCAACTCCCTCAACTCCCTTTATCAATAATTTTCTCAGACCTTTTACACGATTGTAGGTTGGAGTTAAGAATCTATGTCCGAGGAGGTTGCGTTTTGTTACATTTTTTCTCCCCTATATGAGATAAGTGGAAGTCAGACCGAGTAAGGAAGCAGTTTGAATATGCTCTCGATCCTTGCTTTCTTAGAAGGCCTCCCAACTGCGATTCCTCGTGCATTCTGTCTCTTGCTCGACTTCTGGTCGGAAATTCTGCGTACAAAGTGTCTTGAACAAGTATTGTGACCTGATCATCCCATGCCCAAAGGATCTATTACAATTGCTTGGAAAGGGATACATTTCAACTCGTTCACTTGACGGGGTCAGAACTGGCTCGGCATAGTGTCAGAACGACTATCCGATATGTTTGGTTCAGGCACCCTTAGTAGAAAGTGATGCCCACAAAAGAACTGATGGGCAAGTGAGTACGGCGGAGACAAACGTGCAAATGTCGGTTTTATTATCGGCAATAAATGAGAGTCAAATTTGGCGTCGATAATAATGAAACAACACAACAAATGGGGGTTTTAGCTACTCTAGTGATGGGAGCTCCCCCTCACTAAAGAAGCAAATGGTGATCAATGCTTCCAGATTTCGGGGGTACCTATCTACATCTGATGATTAAAAGCAAATGCATCCTGTCGCTGTCATGATTCTATATTCTAGCCAACCTAAACTCCAGTCGACATAACCAGCACAGTATGCAAGAAAAGAGATGACTTATGAATGAAGATAAATAAGGGAGAAACACATGGTTGATTAGAATATGTTCAGCAGAGCAGCTAGTCAAGTCTGCGAAGCAGATATTGCACTTGAACTTTCTTGGTCAATGGCATGACCCATTCACCATAAAGACGAGCTGCTAGTTTGGGATCTATCTTCAAATTTTGGGATTTCGTTCCCTCCAAGGCAATCTCCTGGCCGAAAGTTCTGGCTTTCTCTTCCACTCTCCGTTGCACATTCAGCTCTACACTTTCAAATGTGATGAGCTTGTATAGTGCCTCAGGATCCTGCCAAAACCAGAAACTTTGCTATTGAGTAAATACGAGACCTTGGGCCAGTCCTTGAAATGGTACTTGGAGAAGACATGGAAAAACAAGCCAAGAAGAGGAATGGGAATAAATTACATGTACTTGGGACTCTTTAGCCAACACAACACTACATAACACGCAGGCTGCTGTAAAAGTGATAATCTTTTCCAGGTACCTGGGCCTGAATATGCGGTTCAAAGAGTTGTGGAGATTCTCTGAATTTCGCCTCTGCGACAAATTTTCCATAGTGTATTCTTTTCGATAAAGCCTGAATAAGAAACATAAACACCGCATCATAAATAACGAGAAGACGAGACTTTGCGACCACGGACTCCCAGTACACGTAGTCTGCTGCGATGCAGAGCGAACGCCTCTTCTTACGCATAATGGAGATTGGATCTATGCTGCGAGTCCTTCAGTAAAACATGCTTTGATTCAAAGACTACCAACCTGCAAGCAAAGTACGTCACAGGTTGCGGCAGAGCCATAGTTTCCATCATCACCCTCCGCAGCAAGTCCTGGCAGGAGTTCTTGGAAATACATGGTCCAAACTAGAGAGTTGATGTTTATCGAATCCGCTGCTTTATGCAAAACCTGCCAATGACACATAATAAGGGGCTGACATACTATCCAAGATAATGAAATGAAGATCGAAGTCAGCTTGTCAAATGGAAGCAAGAAATAAAATGAAACGAAATGGAAGCACGAAATGACATGAAGATTCCAGTCAGGCCGCTTGTTAAAGGAAAGCAAGAAAGGTTATAACTCTTCACAGGCGAGAGAAGAAGTTTTATTTCAGTTGCAAAATGAGAAGACAGGACGTCAACACCAGATAAGACTTCCCAATAATACTAACCTTCGGGTAATTCATGGGCGGAAGGATTGGTTCCGGTAAGTCATCTGTGAAGAATGCATGCTCATCAGGGCTCGTGTATCTTCGAACCTGTTAGACAGGCAAATTCACGTTACGGCTTTACGTAAAAGACCTTCTGTGCTTTCATCATAGGAGGTACAATGAGTAAAGAATTTGTCCAAGACTCAGCACTACTCTTAACTGACTTGATCCTATCCTCAAAGTCTGACTTCCAAACTATTACCTTGAGTTCGACTCTAAGTATTTCTCCACTCTAATTTCAAACATGTCTTAATTCTCTTTCCTTACGTTTGTTCTGGTCAAGCACATAAAACTTCCTCCTCGCTTATACGGACTACATGGAAGCGTAAGGACTCCGTTTAATGGAAGACTTACACTAGCATGCAGTCGCTCTGTCTCCCTGAGCATGTATTCGATCAGCGACCCTCTGAAACCTGGAATCCTAAATCGGTCGGCATCATAGGTGGGTGGGTTCATGCAATATTGCGCCCGTTCTAGTAGATTGTAAATGATACTGTCCTCTTGTCGAATAAGTGATTCCCGGATGCTATCCAAAGTCAATTCCTCCTTCTCTTCCACAGTTCCAACTCCCGAAGTTCTGCGAATGATGCAGAAAAGGTTTTAGAAAATCTTCCGCAACCTGAAAGCAGAGAAACGACTTAACACAGACAGCCAACTTGCACCTATTGACAACGCGGCATTATTGGATGTTCGGCTGCAATAAGCCAGGACTTGCCGCTGAACACATGACTGCTGGTCATAGTTGCTGTGATTTAGCAATAGAAACCACATTTCGTTTTATCCATTCTAAATGGAGAGGTATGACACAAATCGCAACAAGGGTGGAGCATCATTCTCAAATTGATACTAACATGGACAACAGAAGGTAAAACTAATGGCCCGAGTATACTGGAACCACGTCGCAGAGGTGACTGACTGATATATAGAGGAGGTTTAGTCCAGTAGGATGAAGAATAAATAAACCAGCACATGACAGATGTTTACCGCCTCCGTTAACGAAGTCGTAAACAGATTGGTCTATGTTTACATGATAATCCAAGCATATCAACACCTCATCCCTTTGACTTATCATCAAGATTAGAATTCCAATATCCATTTCAGGGCGGGGATTCTCATTTCAAATACCCGGTATACAGCCCTGTCAGGTTGTAAACCGAACTGAACCTACTCCAGTGAATAATCGTGGGTTCAATGACAACAAGGTACCCAAAGATTCTTCAACCCACCCAGATTTACAAACATTAATTCATAATGCTAGAGAAAAGAACAACGGGGACTGGCAGAACCCACATAGAAGCCGCAGCAGCGACGCTGGATGGCCCGCATCGCAAAATCGAGGGCGGCTTGGGGCTAGATCTCCAGCTCCGTGCGAAATGAAGAACATTCTGCTGCAATCTGTCACTATGGCTTACACCCTCCATTCTAACACACCTGAACCTGGAGGAAGTGCAGTTCGGAAAACATAATTTATCAATAGAGGTGAACTCCGACGAGTTGGCGATCATAGGCCAGCAGATCCTCAGTGCCATATTGTCCCAGCCTTTCTGCTACTCCAAGCCCCCTGTTTCGAACACTACTGATATCACCGCAAAGACGAGAGAAAGGGAAACTTAGGCAGAAAAATTGGAGACCAAATGGTGACCTCACACAGATACTCTCGTACAGATGGCAATCTGAGCACGCTTTATGACAGATTCACGTTGAGGAGAAGAGTCCATGGGCGGACTGACGTTCTCTCTTCAAAGTTGGTGGGTTAGTTCCAAAAGAAAGAGAAAAAGGAGGCGGAGGTCCAACTCCTCAAATTGTTCTTGTTCATCAAACAATGGGCAGCACTAGAGGCAAAAACGGGGATTCACCTCAGGTCCTCTCTCTTCCTTGGTTTCTCCACTAGAGCCTCGACTGCAGAGATCCTCAGAGCATTTGCCGACCTCAGAACTCTACCAGGACTAAAAGCAGCTGCCCCACACAAACAGGGAACGGGGAGAGGCAGCCCTCAGACCAGGTGGTGCACGCGAACTGCGAGCTATGGAAGGGATCTGTTAGGTGAGGCAAGAGGGAAAGACCCAAAAAGGAGGACCCAAGGCTCTTGCATGAGAAGAACGAGTCAATAGCGACTACCGGTGGAGGGTTGTGCATCCCGTACAGTAACATTCGAGCACGTTTGACTCCCCCCTGTCCCAATCGTGATTCCATGAGAGATTGTCGTGCATGGATTTTCGTTGCTTTCAGCAGCCTCTGACCAGAACAGAAAAAGAGAGGTCTGACCTGTGGTCCTTGACTTGCATTATTACCCAACTAGCTCTATTTTATCGCTGCTTGCTTCATGGCCATTGAATCATTGGTTCACTTCAAAGTTCTACTCCAACCCCTTATTACTTTTAGACCAAATATGTGAAAAGCCGACTGCGCAGAAAACACGATGGATGGGAAGACCCATCAAGCCCATACAAGGGTGAGACAAAAAAAGAGGTAAAATGGGGTTAAGCCCCAATACTATCTATACGAGATATCTCACTTACCGCATATTAAACATTTGGAGCTTAGCAAGTAATAAGATATTATTGGAGCATCCAAAGAAGTCTCACATAGTGTGATTGTTCTCCCGTAGATTGCAACTGCAAATGCTCTCAACAACCAGTGCTCTCGGAGAGCAATGGACACACGATTGTCCATAATATGCTACGAAGTATGAGAGTGAGAGTGGTACCCTTGATGTCTAACATTATAAACTCTCATGCACTCCCTATCAAATGTATAGAACGCCATGTACATCACCCCATATAACTCCAAGGTAGAAGAACAAAGAGGTGATCTCGTTGTATACCCCTTTACTTGGAGACTTTGTGTGTTGTTGCTCTGCTCGTCGCCCATCATGGGGATGAGTAATCACTCCTTCCATCATATGTATATACATTGTTATCCAACATACATCGTTGTCAACATCATACACTATAGAATCACAACTCACACATAAGTCATATATGAACTCTAAAGTGCTATAATAATCAGTTCATTCTTCCACTCAAACACTCAAATCAGATCTGTACTTGATCCTCCACTCATCAATCTGGCAACAATAGTATATTGATTACAATCAAACCACACCCACTCTAGCTAAGAGACTCCAGGTGATGCTCGTTGGCTTTGTCCACCATAGCCAAGAAATTGAAGACTGAACATCAGAGAAGTGAGCTCTTTAGAGTTGCACTTTGCAAGTATACCCCTTTGGTCGACCTGGTTCTCAAACCCTAATGGCAATGTTGATGGTGCAAACGGTGCAAGTGATGATGAATCCCACCATGTGATCAATACACACCATGTGATCACATGAAATCTAGCTGCCAACAAGTAGTCCATGAGCAACTACCAAAATAACTATGACTGCTAACACTACCACTCCAACATCCAAGCAAACTAGCTTGCGGTGTTGCAAATGTTGTGATAGTTGTTGTGCATGATTACATCGCTACCCAACATACATTGCCATCGACATCATACACTATAGAAGCACAACTCACACATAAATCATACATGAACTCTAAAGTGCCACAATAACCCCCTAGTTGGCAATTAGGTCCCTTTAACTCCAATAACCATCTCCTCTATCACGCCATTTGTAGTGCCACATCTAGATTGCTCGGGCACTGGAGTTGCAGTGATAGTAGTTAGAGTTATTTCAGCAGTTTCTCAGAGACTACTTTCCGGCAATTAGATTTCATGTTTGGGGTACTGACTTCATGGTGGGGCCCATCGTCACTTTGCACCGTTTGCACCGTCGAGTGTGCCATCAATGGGACCATTAGGGTTCAGACCTAGCTCGAGTCCAAGGGGTTATATTTTTGAAGTGCAGCTTTAGAGAGCTCACTTCTCTGATGTTGAGCCTTCGAGTTCTTGGCTATGGTGGATAGAGGCCGGTGAGTGTCACCTGGATTCTCTATGCTTGAGTGGGTGTGGCTTGACTGTAATCAGTGCCCAATTGTTGGCAGTTTATAGAGTGACAGATCAAGTACTGATCTAAGTTGAGTTGAGTTGAGTTGAGAGTGGTAAACAATCTGATTACATCAGAGAAGTGAAGTCAAGGGGAAATCGGGTGCAAGGACTTTGAGTGTTGGTGGTATCTCCAAGCTCGGTGGATTGTGGGTAGCTCGATTCAAGTTAAGTGTTTCCCTAATGTGTAGAAGCTCATTCAATTGATACAGATTTGGCAGTAAGGTAGACGATGTGCGGAAGCGCTGGCCAAATTTCAAGCAAAGAAGGAGCAAATTTCGAGCAATGGTTGTGATTTTGAGCTCAGGAGGTGAAGGCAAGACCAATTTGTTGCAAGTTGGGCTCAAAAAGTCAAATTGAAGGTGGAGTTGGGAAGCTATTCTCATGAATTTGTGATTTGGAGAAACCAGTGTTTCAATTTGGCTTGAGTGGAAAGTTAGCGGAGGATTTGGCGGTCAGCCAACTTTAGGGTTAATGCCAGATTTTATGTCAGATTTTGGCTGCATTTTACGTCAGATTTTGGTCAGATTTGGAGAAGTATTGCTGTTTGGCCAGATCTGGAGGAGTTTTGCTAGTTTGGAGGACTTTTGCAAGTTTGGAGGACTTTTGCCAAATTTTGGAAGAGGTTTGAAGTGGCAAGAAGAAAGGCCTCATTTGGCTGAATTTTGGTGTTTAGAGGCTTCAAGGCATAGGGTTGTGGGCTATGAGAAGCTACAAAGGCCTAGAAGGGCCAGCAAGCCAACTAGCTAGTTTATGGTAGATCTTGGTCATTGGTTGACAAAATCTACTTAATTAGATTATTTACCACTCTCAACTCAACTCAGATCAATACTTGATATGTCACTCTATAAACTGCCAACAACTGGGCATTGATTACATTCAAGCCACACCCACTCAAGCATAGAGAATCTAGGTGATACTCACCAACCTGTGTCCACCATAGCCAGGAACTCGAAGGCTCAACATCAGAGAAGTGAGCTCTCTGGAGCTACACTTTGAAAGTATACCCCTTGGACTCGAGCTAGGTCTAAACCCTAATGGTCCCGCTGACGGCACACTCAATGATGCAAATGGTGCAAAGTGACGGTGGGCCCCACCGTGAAGTCAATACTGTGCGCCGGCATGTCTCTCACTCAGGATGAACCTCTGATGGCTATTATGGTAGCGCACCATGGACTAAGAAGGCAAGGAACCCCAAATCCATCATACTCCTCCAAGGTTAACACTCCAAGACTCAAGACATTGCTCACTAGAGAACTCAACGAGAGACAGATAGTTGCAAATGAAAGGATGATAAGTACCTCCTCACCCCTTGTTTATATACTTGTGAAATAGTTACGTACCAAAGTTACTAATTACCGTAGTAACTCAAGTTACTAGACTAAAAGTCAAGTAAAGTCAAAAAGTTGAAAGAAATATCCATTCACATGGGCATATTCCCCTAAGCATGTGGTCTTATCTTGACCCAACCACTAAGTCAAGGATTCCTTCACATGGGCTATCCTTGGACTAAAGAAGAATCCAAAACAAAAAGGCTTGCGGGCCCAAGAGTTCTCAACTCTTTCCTCAAAGCCAAACACCTAGGAATAATACCAAGTCAACACACAAAAATCCAAAATAGTGGTGCTCATCTTTTCTACTTCCTCTAAAGTAAGGTCCCCTCTATCTTAGCTATGACTAACTTTAGCTAACCATGACTAATATAGAACCATCCTTTATCTCTATATAAATAATATCTTTTAAGTACTTGTAATACCAAGCTAAATATCACAATACCACACACATGCACAAATGGGTGTTACATTTACCCCCGGACTAAGCTTTCACTTTGTCCTCAAAGTGAAGGTCTCTCTACCTTCTATGGTACATCTTTAACTTATCATGGTTAATCCTATCAAAGTGTCTTCCTCCCAACTCCTTGAGATCATAGGTGTAATGCCCCACACCTTCTCCACTATGAAAGGTCCAAAGTACTTAGGCAAAAACTTCTTTTGCACTCTCTTGAATCGAATGGAATCAAACAACATTACCCAATCACCTTCTTTGAAAGTCTCCACCTTCTTCTTGCCTTGCCTCTTGTCATAGCTCTCATTTTGTTTCCTTTGGGCTTGCTCCACTCAAACCATAGTAACTGCTCTTGCTTCTTCCAACTCCATGAGTTGATCCTTCCTTGACTTCTCTGCATCACCTCCTTGTGCTTTCTTCAATCTCCTATGAATGCTTTGGAAGGTAAGAAGATCAAAGTGAATAGGTAAGGTAGACTCAATACCATACACCAATTGAAATGGAGAATATCCGGTGGAAGTCTTCATGGTTGTCCTATACTCCCACAAAACTGCATGAATCCTCTTGTCCCAATGATGTTTAGCCCCTCCATTTATGCATCTTTGGCCAACATCATGCACAAGGTCTGATTGGTTCTCTCTGCCAAGCCATTGGAATTTGGCTTATAGGATGTAGTTACTCTATGTGTGATAGAGAAATGTCGTAGCATGGGTGTAGTAATGCTTCCTATAAACTCTCCTCCTCTATCAAAAACCAACTCCAAAGGGCATCCAAACCTAGTGATAATGCGTTCATAAAGAAATCTACCCACTTCATCTTCATTCTTGTCCCTCAATGGTCTAGCCTCAACCCACTTGGTAAGGTAATCAGTAACTACCAAAATGTACCAATTGTTCCTTGGTCCCACCAAGGAACAATCGGTAGGGTTCTATTGAGAGGACCTACAAAATCAATTCCTCACTTCTCAAAAGGTCCTAGCAATGGAATTGATCTAAGTGGTGGATTGATGTAGACTTTCTAGCAAAAGCTTGACAAACATGACAAGTTTTGCAATAATCAAGACAATCCTTGAAAATCCCTCTCCAATGGTAACCTGCATCTAGAGTCTTGAAAGCAGTCACCTTTCCTGCAAAGTGTCCTCCACATACTAAACCTTCATGAAACTCCTTTATGAGTAGGATAGACTCTTCCTTACCCATTGCTCTTCGAAGTAGACCATCTGCTCCTTGGTGAAAAAGAATATCCTCCACCATTGTGTAAGGTCTAGATCTTGCTGCAAGGGCCTTCCTCTCCCTAGCATGCATCCCTTCTGGATAGTTACCTCTTGTCACAAAATCCACAATCTCCTTGTACTCCATTGGAACCTCTTGAGTGACTGAGATTGTCATGAGCTCCTCATCCGGGAAGGAATCATCCACTTTCTCATCTCCATCATGATCATAGGCTCTAGATAACAAATCAGCATTTGCATGTTTCTTTCCTGGCCTATCCTCAATGGTGTAGTCATACTCAGACAAGAGTATCATCCACCTTGCTAGTCTCTCTTCAACATTAGGCTTGTTGAAGATGTACTTCAAAGCCTTGTGATCCGTGACAATGGTAGCTTTCCCTCCAATCAAGTCGTGTCTAAACTTCTTGAGACCAAAGATCACTGCCAACCCTTCTCTCTCCGTGATAGAGTAGTTCTTCTCTGTTGAAACCATCTGCCTACTAGCATAAGCTATTGGATGATCATGCCCATCTTGGTCTAATTGACTAAGAGTGCATCCTATAGCTACATTAGAAGCATCAGTGTAGAGGATGAAAGGCTTACTCCAATCAGGTTTAGCAAGAATTGGAGCTACAACAAGGGATTGCTTGAGCTCCTCAAAAGCTTTGAGAGCCTCCTTGTCCTCCAAAATCACCATGTAATCTACACCCTTCTTCATGTAGATGGTCAATGCATAAGCCTTGTTGGAAAATGAGAAGATGAACCTCCTATAGTATCCAACCATCCCCAAGAATTGGCGTAACTTTGTCAAGCTTGAAGAGAATGGAAGGTCTGAGATTTTCCTCACCTTCTCAGGATCAACTGCTATTCCATCCTTGGAGATGATGTGCCCCAAAAGTAGACCTTCTTCACATCCAAAAATGCACTTCTCTGGGTTGAGTGATGCATTTGCCTCATCCAAGCGTTGCAAGACTTTGATTAGGTGCTCAAAGTGCTCCTCCTTGCTTCCATAGACACAAAAGTCATCAATGAAGTCTCTCACAAATTTCCCAATGAAAGGTTCAAATACCTTGTTCATGAACCATTGGAATATGGCTGGAGCATTGCAAAGCCCAAAAGGCATGACTTTGAAAGCGTAAGTTCCCCAAGGTGTGGTGAATGTGGTGAGTTGTTGATGCTTTGGTGCAATCTTGATTTGGTTATATCCACTATAACCATCTCCAAAACTGTACCTCTCATGACTTGCAACCTCCTCCAAGATCTCATCAATGAATGGCAATGGGTAGTAGTCCTTCTTGGTAACAACATTGAGCTTCTTGTAATCCACACATACTCGAAGCTTGCCATTCTTTTTCTTCACAATGACAATTGGAGACACCCATTCTGAATTCTCTACCTCAAAGATAAATCTAGCCTCCTTGAGCTAAACAATCTACTCCTTCACAACCAAAGATATTGGTGGGCTAATGCGATGTTGTTTTTGGCGGATTGGTCTTGCATGTGACTCCACCTCTATCTTGTGTTCCTCCAAGGTGACCTCCTTCAAATCCTTGTAACTAAAAGCAAACACATGGATGAACTTGCGGAAAATCTCCTCAAATCTCACCTTCTCCTCCTTGGTAACATTTGGGCCATACTTGAGGGTAGATAACCTTCTCTCTACCTCCTCAAGTGTCAATGGTGATTTGTCTGGGTCCTTCAAAACCTCTGGCTTAGGTGCAAAATCCATAGCACACAAAGGATACACATCTGAATCAGATTCAGATTCATTCTCCTCCAAGGAAGTCTCCTCTTCCATGCTTGTGTCCACACCTGAAGCTCCTTCTTCAGAATCTGATTCCCAATAATCAGAAGATGGTGTATCTGAATGTGAAGTGTTGGTGGTGTTAGTCACAGGAATTGTGACTCTATGGTTTGATGGAGCCCAATCCTCAAGTACCCTTTGTGCCATCGATCAGTTATGCGTGCTGCTCTCAACCATGGCCTCCCAAGAAGTAAGTCTTAGCTTGAATCCTTCAAGACTTGGAAAGTCATGAGATTTTGAACTCCCATAATTGAAACTACCACTTTATCCATCACCCCTACTGGTCGAACTTGTTGCTTGTTTGCCATGCTCACCACAAATGTTGAAGGTCTTGAGGGTATCATACCCAACTTCTTCATCAACCTTTCTGACATGGCATTCACTGTTGATCCTCCATCAACCAATGCATCCTTGATGTTGTGACCATTCACTCTCACATCAATCTTGGAGGCATATTCACAAGCCTTCCATGGTGTTGGCTTGGCATCCACCACCCCCATTGATACTAGAGCTTTTTCCTTCTTCTTCTTCTTGCTTCTTGTAGAACTCAAACCACCTCTAAGCTCCTTTCTCAAGGTAGGGTTCAAAGTGATCAATTGGCCCACTGTGATGTTAGCCTTATGACTACCAACATCCTCCAACACATTGTAGTTCCATTGTTGCTTTGACATCAAGAAATCCTCCATCCCCAACTTCTTCCTTGGAGTCTTTGTTGTTGATGGTATTGAGGTGCGAGTGCTCCTAGTAGACATAGGAGTATCTTTGCTTGGAGTAAATCCTTGAGAAGAGTGAACATCCTTTGCAAAATGAGCTCTCTTCTTCTCTTGTGCCAAAAGCTCCAAATTAAGACTCTTGGAGTTTGAGCACTCTCCCTTCTCATACTTGCTCTCAACCACATCTATGGATACTATCCCCTTACCTTCGTTGGGATTAGGAGCCACTTGGGTTTCACTACCTCCCTCTTTCTCTCTATTGGCTCCCTCATAACCCCTTCCTCCATGGTAAGTGGAATTTGGGCAATTCCTTTGGAATTTGGGCAATTCCTTTCTCTTTCTCCACAACCAAAACAATTTCTATCATTGAAATTGTTGGCTGGTTGGCCTCCTCTATATGGATAGTTTCCATAACTCCTAGGCCCTCTCCCTACATTCTGATCCACCTCTCTCTTCTCCCATAGTTGCACCACATTGATCTTGAGATCCGCAAGTTGTTCTGTGATGGTTTGAAGTGGATCTTTTGGTGGAGGTGCAAGAACTAGAGCAACCACTACTTGTGGTGCAACCCTTGCCACCAAAGTATCAGAAGTTCCACCATACTTGTAGCCTTGAGAAGGATGCACAATCTCCTTCACCACCAAATCACTCTCATCTCCTTCCAAACTCTCCTCCATACGAATTGCGATCTTGATAGTTTCAACCTTGGAAGAAGGTTTCTCATATCTCACCTTGCTTCTAATTTGTGGTCTCAACCCTCCCACAAAATTCTTGGTGAGCATGGCCCCTATGCCAATCATTGTAGTCTCCACATCATTCCCACCCTTCCTCAACACTATGCAAAATCTGGACTCTAACTTTTCCACTCTTTCCACATAGACTCTCACTTTCTCTCCTTCTCCTTGCTTGAGAAATATAACCTCACTCATCAATCTCTCATAACTCTCATCAGGAAGAAAGTTCTCAATGAGTGCTGAAGTCAAAGTCTCACAAGACTCCTCTTCCCCATCTCTCCTCTCTCTCTTTTGGTATTCTGACTCATACCATGTAAGTGCTGCATCCTCAAAGAAATCTGGTAATAATGAGGCCCACTCATTCTTCCTCCTCTCATTGTTTCCTATGCAAGCTCTCTTGAAGTCTCTCACAAAGGCCTCCACATCTTCTCCATCCTTGCCAAAGAAAACCGGAAGTTTCCACATCTTAACCTCTCACTATCTTTCTTTCTCTCAATTTTTTTTTCTCTTTTCTTTTCTCTCACTCTATTACTAATAGGGTATATACATGACTAACACCATCTGAGAATAATCCACTCTAGGGAACACAAAAGGTTCAGGTTGCTCCAAGATTTCTATAGTAACATCAAATCCTAGAGTGCATATTAATCTAACTCTCATGGATAGTTTATCCATAAGTTGAAAGATTATCTCTATCACTAATCTTGAGAACTAGTTGATGAAGGTGGTAGTATTTTTGTAGCTGTACTAAGACTCTCTCCAAGATCCTTCACCAAAGTCTCCAAAAGTACTTTTACTCCACTACACTCATGTCCTTTTGGAAGTCCTTCCACTCCACAAACCTCACACAACTCCTTGGTCTTAGATCTTCTCACTCCTAATCTTGGTGAAGAAGGTCCAACATGCAAACTCAAGTCAAGTAAGCCTCTCCTTTCCCTCAATTCCTTGCTCTCAAAGGTCAATGGACATGAACTTGCCTTATGTCCCTTCTCTCCACATAGAAAGCACTTAGACTCACTCTTTCCTCCAAGTGGTGTAGGTTTTTGGATCCTCTCAACACTCTCTTCAAATTCTATTGTAAACTCTCTTTTCCTCAAATCCACCCATACCTTGGATAATCTCAATTTCTACTCTTAATGACCATCCATGTTCCCAAGATGAATCTAAACACTCAAACATGCTTTTTGTTGATCTCAAACTCCTCATTCATGAGATCTCCACTCTGCAGAATTGACCCTTCCTCACAATGTCACTCAAATCTCTCAACCAGTATGTTACAGTCCTCTGAAATTTTTCACACTTGATCACAACTCTAGGGCGTCCCTCCTTGCAAAATTTCAGATCTTTTCATTGAGCCATTTGGCCTAGACACCTTTCTATTCAGCACACATATTTCAGATTTGGTCTCAAAACCACCCCCTCACTTCAAAAACTCATAACTCCTTGTACAAGAACGATATCTCTCTAATTTTTGTGGAAGTAGGTAGGATACAATGCACTAAATTTTCTTGGAAATTTTCAGGACAATTCATTGAAAATTGAAGAAATGGCAGACTCTGTACAATTTTCCAGAGAGCATGTAGTTGCGGGAGCACTTTACCCTATCAACTTTCAAAAATTCTAGCCCAGTGCGCATAGTAGCTCTCACAATAATTTCAAGTGTGCTAACTGAAAGATAACCTAAGCTACCATGTGTAGAAATTTCAAGTCTAGATCTCAAACTTGAGATTTTACCCAAAATCATCTTAATCCCCAAAATCTGCAATCCACCTCATACAATCTCTCCAATTCCTCTCATGTGTACAAGATGTAAAAAATCACCTCAAAGATATCATAATAAACTACAGGGTATACAAATAAATCTTGGTTTTCTAACATAACTTCAGCCCTCTCCTCTCCTAATGTTCAGCCCTCTCTCTCTCCTCTCTTCTCTCCAAGTGAGCTCTCATAGCCTACTTCTCCCTAATGTAGAATTGAACGCGAAACATTATCTTGCCTTCTAGAGAGGTCCCGATAACGGAACCAAAAATGTGAGCCGGCATGTCTCTCACTCAGGATGAACCTCTGATGGCTATTATGGTAGCGCACCATGGACTAAGAAGGCAAGGAACCCCAACTCCATCATACTCCTCCAAGGCTAACACTCCAAGACTCAAGACATTGCTCACTAGAGAACTCAATGAGAGACAGATAGTTGCAAATAAAAGGATGATGAATATCTCCTCACCCCTTGTTTATATACTTATGAAATAGTTACGTACCAAAGTTACTAATTACCATAGTAACTCAAGTTACTAGACTAAAAGTCAAGTAAAGTCAAAAAGTTGAAAGAAATATCCATTCACATGGGCATATTCCCCTAAGCATGTGGTCTTATCTTGACCCAACCATTAAGTCAAGGATTCCTTCACATGGACTATCCTTGGACTAAAGAAGAATCCAAAACAAAAAGGCTTGCGGGCCCAAGAGTTCTCAACTCTTTCCTCAAAGCCAAACACCTAGGAATAATACCAAGTCAACACACAAAAATATAAAATAGTGGTGCTCATCTTTTCTACTTCCTCTAAAGTAAGGTCCCCTCTATCTTAGCTATGACTAACTTTAGATAACCATGACTAATATAGAACCATCCTTTATCTCTATATAAATAATATCTTTTAAGTACTTGTAATACCAAGCTAAATATCACAATACCACACATATGCACAAATGGGTGTTACAGTACCTCAAACACAAAATCTGACCGTCGGAAAGTAGCCTCTAAGAAAATACTAAAATAATTCTAACTATTATCACTGTAACTCCAATGTCAGAGCAATCTAGATGCGACTCTACAAATGGCATGACAACTATCGTATATATACATCACTACACAATATACATCATTGTCAACATCATACACTATAGAAGCACAACTCACACATAAGTCATACATAGACTCTAAAGTGCCACAATCGCCCTCCTAGTTGGTGGTTAGGTCTTTCTAACTCCAGATAGCCATCTACTCTACGAATATGGTATACCCTATAATGGGTAAAGATTAGGAGGCCGGGTGCTATGGAGCCCCATCGTTAGTCACCTGTTTGCAATCTATACCACATAAAGAATGAACTAGCTATAGGTCAAGTACATCTAAGACATAACCATTGTCCTTGAGGAACAACTGTGAGGGGAGGAGTCATACATGCCATATGCCATCCTCTCAAACAGCTATCACACACTAACATAGTGGTAGCTCCACCAGAAGAGCCACATAACATACACCTCAAGCCTACACGGACAAGTGCCAAGCTTGGGTCCATAGTACCATCAATGTTTGGGAGATGGCATGGCGCACAATTGTGCACATGATCCTTCCAAACAACACCATCACGTCCTTCTAACACAAGGACTCCAAATGGCAAAACCTCACGCACTCTCAAGATAGTGCGGCCTGTCAAAACATCAAGTGTTGTCGGTGTTGTCCGCTATAGATATACATAGTTGCCTGGATGAAATCGACGGATCGAGGGTCTATAACCTCCTCCTTGAATGGTAGCATAGCGTAAAGTATCTCTATGCTGAGCAATCACCAAGTTCTCAAAGGCCATCGGCATCACTCTCAAAAGATCTCTGCTCATTGAGAACATGTGCTCATCCATACATTTGGGTCATCCAAGTCCAAAACTTTAGTAGCATCTCAACAAATGGCTGCATGTAAATCTAGATCTCTTCCATAGAGTAGAAAGTACAGAGAGAAGGATGCTAAGGAGGCTTGCCGGCTGAACTGATAGCCCATGGCCAACCAAGGTAACTGGAGATCCCAATCTCCCAAGTGGCCTCTCTGCAAACCATACTTTTGCAATCCTCTCTTCACCGTCTGAACCACTCTCTCTGCTAAGCCATCTGCCTTGAAGTGATCTTGAGATGTAGTACAATGATCAATCAAAGCCTTGTCACACAAGATCTGAAACTCTCCCAAGAACTCTGTACCCTGATCAATCAAAACCTCAGCTAGTGCACCAAAATGACTAAGAACTCGATCTAGGAACGAGTAAGCTATCCCTTCACTAGACTTGTCAGGAAGTGCCACCAACTCAATCCACTTGGAGAAGTGCTCCACCATCACCAAAACATACTGATGATGTCTCACAGTCAATGGTAAAGGTCCAACAAAGTCCAAACTCTAACGGTAACCCAATCCCATGATAGATAATGGGTATAACTGTGGCGTAGGAGCTTTGAATGATGCTCTAACTTGGTCACAAACCACACATCTGGCAACAAACTACTGTACCTCGGTCGGCATACCACACCACCAATAATGACTCTAGAGTAAGCTATATGTACGTTTTACTCCAAAATGTCCTAGCTCCTCATGAGCATCATGGACCAACTGTGGTCTTTGAGATGGAAGTGGTACTACTCGCACTCTACCATCCTCCCATACATGCAAAAGATGTCTGCCTTCCAATCTGAACCGTCTGGCTTGTTGAAGAACACGGTCTCTCTCCTTGGCCCCAACTGTGCCACCCACAACACCAGTGCAAAGATAGTCCATCACTAAGACATCATCATGAATGTCTTGCTGAATTGTACCAATATCTTCACTCTCTGGATCTGTGACCTCAATAACTCCTCCTATATGGGCTAAGAGAGATACCACCAAAGCCTCAGGAAATATACATAGAAAGGCAGATGTATGCCAACCTGGCACCATCTCCCCATTTGTCTTACCATGCCAATGTGCTCCGGTCTGATCCTGTTGGCTGGGACATGGGTTTCTACTCAACCATATGCATCACGGTTCACTACTCCAGGTCTATGAACAACCGTGAAATCATATCCTATAAAATCAGAGCCCATTGTGCAAGCTTCCCTGAAAGCTTGTCGGACTCCATCAACCACTTTAGTGGCTGATGATCAGTGATGAGAATGAAGGGGTTACCAAATAGGTAACATCTAAAATGTGCTACTGCCCAAATTGCTGCCAAGCACTCTCCCTCATATGAACTATAATTAACCTCCACTAAATTGTTGGAACAACTAGCATAGGCCACCACAAACTCCTTCTCCTCATCATCATGCTGGGTGAACACCGCTCCAAGCCCCAACATACTCCAATCAATATGAACCTAAAATGGTCATCCCCTGATTGGTCTCCTCAAAATAGGAGCAGATTGTCAACCTCTCCTTGAGCTCTACAAAAGCTCTCTCCTGCTCATCTTCCCAACACCACTCTTGTGTAAAGCTTGGTCAGCTTTGGCAATGGCACTAAATCCTCTAACATAGCGGCAATAAAAGTTCACCAACCCAAGGAATGCTCGCACTCTGCTCACATCCGTAGGCCGAGGAATACGTGCAATAGCCTCCGCCTTGGTCTATTGAACACCAAGTCCTCCGGGGTAGATAGTGTGACCCAAATACTCAACCTGCTCGTGGAAGAACCTACACTTCCCAAGATGTAATTTGAGTCCATGAGATCTCAATCTCTCAAACACCTCCAACAACTGTCCCTCATGCTCCTCCACAGTAGTGCTATAGACCAAAATGTCATCAATATAGCACCGAGCAAAATCCAATCCAACGAGGATCCTATCCATGATCCTCTGCAAATCAGCAAGAATGTTCTTTAACCCAAATGGTAAGAACCTCCACTGATATAACACATCCTTGCCATGAGGATCAATAGCCTAGAATGATGTCTTGGACTTATCCTCCTCTCTAATTGGCAATTGATGATATCCCGCTTGAAGATCCAAAGTATTGAAGACCTTTGCATGCCCAATCACATCAAAAATCTCCTCTGGTGTAGGCATGGCATACCAATTAGCCTTGGTCTGTTGGTTGATAGGATGGTAATCTCCACACATCCGCCTATCCTTGTAGTTGCCATGCATATCCTTCTTGGCCGGCATCATTGTTGCTGATGCATACTCTCCATGTGAAATCTCTACTAAACTAGCCTCAAAAAGGTCACTACTCCAGCTCTGAATCAATGTCCTCTCCATGTCACTATAACGATAAGGACATCGGAAAATTGGTGTATCGCTAGTCAGCTCAATCCATATACAAGGTTCCTTCAGAGCACCCAAATCCTTCCTACTAAAGGCAAAACAACTCATGTGGCTCCTCAAGAACCTCCAAACCCTCCGTCTTTCCTCTCCAGTAAGCTTGGGTCCAAGATCTGGCTCCCAAGTATCCTCTGTAATTGTAGTAGGAGTGGAAGATGTACTAACTGGCTGCTACATTGGGCCCTTGGGAGCAATAGTGTCATGCTCCTGACCACTAGAAGTCCCAACCTCTGTGTGAAAAACTCCCTCCAATCTGGCTGCAAGCTCCACACGTCCTCTAGCTGCATTCCATGTGGACCAAGGGTGTAATCCAAGTACCCCACGCTCACTTGGATGGACTCCAAGTAGACCACTCTCCCTAGTAGCTACTGGACGTGTCCCAATACCATGTCCACTTGGTCCATCATCCCCAACATGTGCCTAAATTGTCTCGATAGGCACAGGGCTCACAAGTGTCTGAGTGGTGATGCCTATCAAGTGCATCCTACGCTGCTTTGCCAAGCCAAGGCTCACAATCTAGGTCAAACAATTCAAGTCCATAGCCTGACCTAACACCTGATGCCTGGATGCCTCTGATACTATTGGAATAGCGGTAATACTAGCACAAAAACCCATCGCATGCTCTCTCTCATCAACATTGGGCTCCAATAATTGCTATAACTATGAGTCCCAAATAAGTCTAGGTCCTCCCTCTCGAAAAGCATGAGAGCCTGGGAAACTCATGAGTGTGGGAAATGTGGCTCTAGGCTGTCCAACTAGGTTCACCACTACCATAGATGACCTATCAGCCATTACCACTGTCTAAGACTTACGCCCAACATCCAAGATATCATCAACAAGGATGTGGTCAAGTTGTTGAATCCCATCATAAGCACGCTATAAAACCTCTATGGGTAAGAAGTTCGTCCACCAAAGATAAAGATGATGAGCACGTGATCCCACTCTGGCTGCATCTAACAATACAGTAGGTTCCATCCAAGAATGGACCTGATGTGTACTCGCCACCACTCTGGTGCGAGAATCACCCATCAAAGGCACGTTCTCCAAAAGGTAAGTTGGAGAAATGGATTGATGAACCTAGAGATGTCGTAGTATTCGTAACATCTCCCAAAACACACCAGAATAAGGATCTTGAAGACCCAAATCTCTACCAGCACGTGTATGTCCCTGACATGGCTATCCAAAAATCACCAAGTGAATAGGCCCATGTCTCTCTAGATCGTGCGCCCATGTAAGTCAATGTTTGTTGGTAGGGCCTTTTGGTAACCTCTGACTACTGATATTGGTAATAACTCCGGATATCAATAGGCCAAGTGTGCCACATGATGTAGAGAGACTTGCCTTGCAGTCTCATTTCTCTCTACATACAAGTACCTCTATACTCGTATACCCGCTTGTAACACCGTAACTAGTTTGGTGCTAATCCCACCAAACAACTCCAATAGACATATCCCCTCTACTGGATATTGCCAAGCAATGAGTGTGGTATCCTGAGGTGTCAAAGTAATCGCCTCTAGAGGCTCATCCTCACACTCATCTCCTGATGGTATGAAGGCTCCACTCCAAGCATGTTGCACCAACTGATCTGCATGCTACTGCAACACCTCCTCTAAACTCCACAATGGAACATCCAAGGTGGATAGAACAATCCCACTTGTCCTCCAAAGCCGAGTGATCTCCTTTGGTACTGGAGTATCCTTTGCATGGGCGTTCCCCTCCAACAAATCACCAAGCCAAGTAATTGCACCACTGAAAGCTAAAATTGATGTTGCCATGGTCCTGGACTATAGTAAGCCAAGACTGCCACTACTGAAGCGTACTGGTAGGCAACATACCCGTCCCTCACCAGACTGCCAACCTGGTCTATAGGAGGCTGTCTCCTCCTAATAGTCAATGCTGAAACCCATGGGGTATAACACTGCTCCTCCAACTAGCACATCATATGACTCAACTATTGTCGCAATAGCCTGAGCTCTCACCACCAAGCTATCAATAGGATGACCAAGCTGAACCTGGACAACAAGCTCCCCACGTGTGATGTACTATGTCGAACCACCACTTAGAGATGTCTGGATCTGAAATGGACACCTCTCCACATCGGTCTTCCGTAACTCCATATCGACAATTGCAGCCTTCCCCAACATAAGGGGATGCGCACTAGAGTCTAACAAGACTCTCTATGGTGTATAGACCTTCCTTGAAGGTCCTACCAAATGGAAAATCCCCCTCTAGTTATCCAATAGGACCACACTATGTGTAAACCATGCTCTCTCAAAACCGGTCTACCTGGCAACTCCTTTAGTCTAGCCATTGTTACCTGCCATAAACCACTAGTCGCTGAATGGATCCCATGCTCCTCAACCAACCACTACCAACCCCCTCTGCCCTAGTAGTAGGAACCGCATCATCCCTACTCTCACAAAGTGTGGCAGCCAATCGGAACATTGGGATTGGGTCAACTCCCAATGTAAACTTGTCACTAGCCAAAAACAAAGAGCACCGCCCCCAACATCATGCTAGACTCAATCTATGTAGTAACAGGTGGCTGACTAGCAGGTAGTTCATCATACTCCCTCACCACCTACCACACCTGCACTAGGATGTCTAGGAACCATGGATATCATCTACAATGCATCAGATAACATGAAAGATTGGGGAAGTCTGATCTGTCTCCCAACCTCTCCTCTTTGTGGGTCCAACTTCACTGATGCTCCTCTAGGCTCTAGAGCACATATTGCACTCCTAGTCACTACTGCAGATGCATCCACTTATGCTGCATGAAGTCCAAAGCATCTCTATCACCAACATATGAGGTGGAAGCCTTAGTACCCAAATCTGATCTCCTCTAAGCAATAGCCATACTAGCCAATCTTTGCTCCAACTACTCAATCCGAGTAGCCATAGCTATGTCAGAAGTAAGGGCAGGTACTGCATCTCTATTAGGTGTAGACCCTCTACCACCACCTCTACCACCTTGTCCTCCATGAACTAGAGCTCCTCTACTACCTGCCATAGTAGCCTTCTACTCCGTAACTCTGGATGTAGGTCAAAACACCGGTCACTAGTGTGACCAAATCTGTGGCAATGCTCACATTGCCTCTATGCTGGCGGTGATGCACCAGAGGTATCAGGTCTGCTGCCTTGAGCACACTCTCTCCTATGGTGAGGTCCACCACAAGTCCAACAAGCAACACCACCACTCACTAGCTGCTATTGACCAAAAAATGAAGGTAAAGGTCTAACTCCACTAGGCCTTCCAATTGCTCCATAGGATCTGGGCTATCCACCTTGTCCTCAAAAACCAACTAGGCGTGGTGCACTTTGGTGCACTCTAGAAGAAGTCACAGCCGTGGATGAGGTCTCCCTACCAAATCCACATGTCACCACTCTTTCCTCCACCATGTTGAGCTCAATATGCTTAGCCAAACCAAAGACTACTGCCAAAGTGGGCGAAGTAGCCTGCAACAACATAGCATCACAAACTCTACATCATAACTCCACATCTAGTATCTTATACCAAAACTAGACTGCCTAGGCCTTAGTAACTCCTTGAGTGAAATTGATCAACCGCCTCATGCGAGTGTATGCCTCGTGTAGGCTCTCTCCAGCCTTCCGCTGGAACTCCTGCAAACTCCTCAACTTGTGAGTCCACACTCCCTGGTAGTTCTGCCTCAAACACAAGAAGAACTCCACCATAGGGTTAAACCCTAGTACCACACCACCTCCTGCAATAGTACCTCCACTTGTAGTAGCACTATCTCCAGCCAATGCACCTCCACTAGCTCCACCAACACTACTCGAGCTAGAACTCGTAGGTACAGCCGATCTACTCTTGGCCACCAAGCTTGAAGTGATGGAGACATAGTTTGGAGACCAATACTGTCTCCATAACTCAATCTCTTCCAAATGAGCTCTCTTGAACTCATGGTAGTCATCCATCGGCGGACCCTCCAGATCCTGAAACAACCCCTTCCATGCCATGAAAGGTGTGAACAAAGTCGGGTTCCACATTTGCTATAGATCACACCAACTATCAAACTCCTAGATGAAGTCATCCAACTCAATTGTACTCATTGTACCAGAGTAATGCCTAGGGCCTTTAGAGGCCCCATAAATCTCATCCATGTCCCACAACAACGGTGTGGACACACTAAGTGCACTCTCAACTGAATCAACTTCTGTGTCAAACTCCAACCCAAAGTCAATCTCCTCCCTCACCAGGACCTGAGATACAGGCTGATATTGAGTGCCACTCCGAGTAAACCCACTATGTACTATAGGGCTATCTCCTTTAGAATCCCCAAATAACTCCGTCATGACCAAGTAACTGCAACAACAAACTAGAACCACCAACTGCAACCGCAAGTCGCAACCGCAAGTACCCCACCAAGTGCCAACACCACCACGTGCCAATACCAACTAAACACCACCCACTAATGTAACTCTAACCAAGATAACTACACTAGGGGAAAGGGCAACCTGTAACCTGTCATCATCATACGCACTCTCACGATCTGTAGGTCATCACTTCTTGCCTCACTGAAGAGAAACAAAGGTAGTCTGATTGGTCATCACTCCAGTCTCACTACTGAGAGCACACCAGAGCACCAACGCTCAAAAGTCAAGGTACCTCAAACAAACGTGGTGCACAAATAGGAAGCAAAGAATGGAGGGGGTCCAATCACAAGAAATTTAAACAAAAATTCTCTATCTCATAATACAACATGAGACTGACTCTGCCACCATTTGGCATTTGACATAAGAGAAGTTTGTATCTAAGTCCTAAGCTACCAAGAACACCAAGAATGGGATCAAATTTCCTCTCCTAGCCAAAGCTAATGTGTATAGATAATAGTGGCACAGTCACTAGGACAACAAGTGAGGGTGGACCAGTTGGCAAGAGATCTAGAGGTCAAACCCTATTGCGCACAATCTAACATGATGGGCAGATTTTAGCAGATTCTATGTATGACTTATGTGTGAGTTGTGCTTCTATAGTGTATGATGTTGACAGTGATGTATGTTGTGTAGCAATGTATATACGCACGACAACTCCAAGTATGTGATATACCCTATGGTGGGCAAAGATCAAGAGGTCGGGTGCTATCAAGCCCCATCATTAGTCCTCTATTTGCAATCTATACTACATAAAGGGTGAATGAGCTATAGGTCAAGTACATCTAGGACATAACCATTGTCCATGAGGAACAACCATGAGTGGAGGAGTCAAACATGCCATATGCCATCCTCTCAAATAACTATCACACACCAACATAGTAGTAGCTCCACCATAAGAGCCACATAACATACATCACAAGCATGCATGTACATGTACCAAGCTTTGGTCCATAGTGCTATCAATGTTTGGGAGGTGGCATGGTGCACAATTGCACATATGATCCATCCAAAAAACACTATCATGTCCTTCCAACATGAGGACTTCAATATGCAAAACCTCATGCAATGCAAGATAATGCAACCTATAGTAACATCAAGTGTCATTAGTGTAGTATGTTATAAAAGACATAGTCACTTGGATGAAATCAACAAATTGAGGGTTTATAACCTCCTTCTTGAATAGGATCATAACATAAGGTATCTCTATGCTGAGCAATTGCTAAGTTCTCAAAGATCATCGACATCACTCTCCAAAAGATCTTTGCCCGTTGAGAACATGCACTAGATCATCCAATCCAAAACTTTAGTAGCATCACAACAAATGGTTATAGGTAAACTTGATCTTGTCCATAAAGTAGAGAGTAAGGAGAGAATGATGCTAAGGAGGCTTGCCTATTGAACCAATAGCCCATGGCCAACCAAGGTAATCAGAGATTTCAATCTCCTAGATGGCCTCTTTGCAAACCATACTAATGCAATCCTCTCTTCATCATTTGAATCACTCTCTCTGCTAAGCCATCTACCTTATGATGATCTCAAGAATTATTATGATTACCAATCAAGGCCTTGTCATACAAGACCTTAAACTCCCTCATGAACTTTATACCCTAATCAGTCAAGATCTAAGTTGGTTCACAAAAATGACTAAGAATCTTATTCATGAATGAGTAAGCCATCCCTTCATTGGACTTGTCGTGAAGTACCACCAACTCAATTCACTTAGAAAAATGCTCCATCATAACCAAAACATACCAATGATATCTCATAGTCAACGATAAAGGTTGAGCAAAGTTCAAACTCCAACAATAATCCTAGCCCATGATAGGTAATGGGTGCAATTGTGGCAGATGAGCATTAAATGATGTTCAAATTTGGTCATAAACCACACATTTGGCAACAAACTACTATACATTGGTCTGCATACCATGCCACCACAATTGACTCTAGAGTAAGCTATAGGTATGCTCTACTCCAAAATGTCCTAGCTCCTCATGAGCATGATGTACAAACTATGATCTTTGAGATAGAAGTGGTATTATTTACAACTACCATCCTCCCATACATGAAGAAGGTGGTTGCCCGCTAATCTAAACCACCAGGCTTGCTAAAGAACATGATCTCTCTCCTTGGCACCAATTGTGTTACCCACAACACTAGTGTAATGATAATCCATCACTAAGACACCATCATCAATGTCTTGTTAACCTGTATCAATATCTCCACCCTTTGGATCTATGACCTCAATAACTCCTTCTATATGTTCTGAGAGAGATACCATCAAGGCTCAAAAAATACACATAGAAAGGTGGATGCATGCCAACCTTGCACCATCTACTCATCTGTCTCACCATACCAACATACTCTAGTTTGAGCTTGCTAGTTGGGACATGGGTCTCTACCCATCTACAATCACAATTCACCACTCTAGGTCTATGTATAATTATGAAATCATATTCTTGTAAAATCAAAGCCCATTGCGCAAGCTTCTTTGATATCTTATCAAATTCCATCAATCACTTTAGTGGTTGATGATTAGTGATGAGAGTGAAGGGGTTACCAAGTAGGTAACATTAGAAATGTTCTATTGCCTATATTGCTACCAAACACTCTCCCTCATATGAACTATACTTCACCTCTATTGAATTATTGGAGTGACTAGCATAGGTCACCACAAACTCCTTCTCCTCATCATCTTGTTGGGTGAGCAATACTCCAAGTCCCAACATAATCCAATCAATGTGAACCTAGAATGATCATCCTTTGATATGTCTCTTAAGAATAAGGAGGGAGATGTCAACCTCTCCTTGAGCTTTATAAAAGCCCTCTCTCTTGCTCATCTCCCCAACACCATTCTTGTGTAAGCTTGGTCAACTTTGTAAGGCCTTGGCAATGGCACTATATCCTCTTACACATCAATGATAGAAGTTTGCTAACCCAAGAAATGCTCACATTTTTCTCACATCCGTAGGTTGAGGAATACATGCAATAGCCTTCACCTTGGTCTATTGAACACCAAGTCTTCTAGGGTAGACAATGTGACCTAAATACTCAACTTGCTCATAGAAAAATCTACACTTCCCAAGATGTAATTTGAATCTATGAGATCTCAACATCTCAAACACCTCCAACAAATATCTCTCATGCTCTTCCATAGTAGTGCTATAGACTAAAATGTCATCAATATAACATTGAGTAAAATCCAATCTTGTTAGGATCTTGTCCATGATACTCTAGAACTTGATAAGAGTTTTTTTTACCCAAATGGTAAGAAGCTCCACTAATATAATACATCCTTGCTGTGAGGATCAATACTCCAAAATGTTGTCTTGGACTTGTCCTCCTCCCTAATTGGCAATTGATGATATCTTGCTCAAAGATCCAAAGTACTGAAAACCTTTGCATGCACAATTGTATCAAAGATCTCCTTGGGTGTAGGCATAATATACCAATCATCCTTAGTCTATTTCTTGATAAGATGGTAATCTCCGTGCATCTACCTATCTATGTAGTTTCCATGCATATCCTTCTTGGTTGGCATCACTATAACTTAACCATATACTCTATGTGAAATCTCCAGCAAACCAACCTCAAAAAGGTATCTACTCTGACTTTGAATCAATGCAATCTCTATGTAAAGACATCAAAAAATTGATGTATCACTAGTCAGTTCAATCCAAATATTAGGTCCCTTTAGAGCACCCAAATCCTTGATATTGAAGGCAAAATAACTTTTGTAGCTCCTCAAGAAACTCCAAACTCTCCATCTTTCCCCACTTGTAAGTTTGTGTCCAATGTTTGGCTCTCAAATATCCTTTATAATTGATGTAAGAGTGGAAGATGCACTGACTAGCTATTACACTAGGCCTTTAGGAAGTAGTAATGTCATGCTCCCAACCGGTAGGGTCCCCAACTACAATGCAGAAAAATCCCTCTACTTTGGTTGCAAGCTCCATACATCCTCTAGCTGTATTTCAAGTAAACCAAGGGTGTAACCCAACTAGATCACGCTCACTTGGATGGATCTCAAGTAGACCACTCTTACTTGTAACAAGTTGTTGTGTCCCAAGAATACTATGCCTACTTGGTCCATCACTCCCAACATGTGCTTGAATTGTCTTGATATACATAGAGCTCACAAGTGTCCGAGTGGTGATGCTTATCAAGTGCATCCTATGATGCTCTGCTAAGCCAAGGTTCACAATCTAGGTCAAACAATTCAGGCCTATAGCTTGACATAACACTTGACCCTTGGATGCCTCTAACTACTATAATAGTAGTAATATTGGTACAAAACCCATTGTTTGCTCCCTATCATTGGTGTTGGGCTCCACCAACTATTGTAATTATGAGTCCCAAATAAGTCTAGGATCTTCTTCTTGAAAAGCATGGGAGCTTGGAAAACTCATAAGTGTGAGTAAAGTAGCTTTAGGCTGTCCAACAAGGCTCACCACTACCCTAGGTGACCTATCAGCAATGAACACCATCTAAGACTAGCGCCTAACATCCCAAATGTTGACAATAGTAAGGTGATCTAGTTGCTAAATCCCATCATAAGCACATTATAGAACCTCTCTAGGTAAGAGGTTTGTCCACCCAAGATGAAGATGATGAGCTCATGATCTCATTCTCATTGCATCCAAAAAAATGATATGCTCCATCCAAGAATGGACCTGGTGTATACTTGCCACTGCCCATATATGAGAATCACCCATCAAAGGGACATTCTGCAAATTGTAGAGAATCATCCATCAAAGAGATGTTCTCCAAAATGTAAGCTAGAGAAATGGATTGATAAACCTAGAGATGTCATAATATATGTAACATCTCCCAAAACACACCAAAATAGGGATCTTGTAGATCTTGACTACCATGGGTATGCCCTTAACATGGCCATCCAATAACTACCAAATAAATGAGACCATCTCTCTCCAAATCTTGCACCTCCAGCAAGGAAATGCTTACTTGTAGGATCTTTCAGAACCCTTGACTTTTGACATAGGTAATAACTCAAGATACCAATAGGCCAAGTGTGCCACATGATGTAGTGAGACTCACCTAGCAAACTCATCTCCCTCCACATCCAAGTACCTATGTACTTGTATACTTACTAGTAGTACCGCAACTAGTCCAAAGTTAATCCCACCAAACAACTCCAATAGACATACTCCCTCTACTAGATATTGCCAAGCAATGAGTGTTGTATCCAAAGGTGATAAATTAATAGACTCTAAAGGCTCATCCTCACATTGGTCTCTTGTTGGTACAAAGGCTCCACTCCAAGCTTGTTGCACCAATTAAACTACATATTATTGCAATGCCTCCTCAAAACTCCACAATGGAACATACAAGATGGATAGAATAATCCCACTTCTACTCCAAATTTGAGCAATCTCCTTTGGCACTAAAGTACCCTTGATATGAGCATTCACCTCCAATAAGTCACCAAGCCAAGTGATGGAACCACTGAAAGTTGAAATTGATGCCATGGTCCTTGACTCTAGTGAGCCAAGATTGCCACTACTAAGCGTACTAGTAGATGACAAACATATCCCTCTCCTAACTGCCAACTTGGCCTATACAAGGTTCTCTCCTCCCAATATTCAATATCAAAACCCATAGAGTATAATATTGCTCCACCAACTAGCACATCATATGACTTTGCTATTGTCACAATGGCTTGAGGTCTTATAGAGAGCTATCGATTGGATGATTGGGCTGAATCTGGATAGTGAGCTCACTACATGTGATATATTGTGTAGAACTACCTCATAGAGATGTTTGGATTTGAAATAGATACCTCTCCACATCAACCTTCTATAGCTCAAGACCAACAGCTATAGCATTCTCCAACATAAGGGGTTGTGTACTAGAGTCTAGTGCATCCTCTATAATGTATAGACATTTCTTGAAAGGTCACACCAAATGGAAAATCCCACTTTGATTGTCCAATAAGACAACTCCAAGAGTGAACCAAGCTTGCTCAAAGACAAGACAAGCTGGTAACTCCTCCGACCTAGCTCTTGTTGCTTGCCATAAACCACTGATTGTTGAGTAGATTCTATGCTCCTCAACCAAGTCAACTTCACTATCAACCACCTTTGCTCTAAATGTATAAACTACATCATCACTACTCTCACAAAGTGTGGCAGCTAACCAAAACATTGGAGTTGGGTCAACTTCCAATGTAAACATATCATTGGCTCAAAATAAAAGGCATCATATAATCAACTAAGCCATTCCCAACATCTTGCTAGACTCAATTTTTGTAGTAGCCAATGGTTGACTCACATCTAGTCCATCATGCACTCCATCAATACCTACACTAGCATGTCCAAGAGCCATGGATGCTATTTGTAATGCCTCAAAGAGTGTGAAAAACTAGGGAAGTCTAACCTATCTACCAACCTTTCCTCTTTTTGGATCCAACTCCATTGATGCTCCTCTAGGCTCTAGAGCATGTTCTACACTCCTAGTCAATATGGTAGATGCATCTACTTGTGCTACTCTACAAATAAACTCTAGGATGTCTCCATCACCAACATAAGAAGTGGAAGCCTCAACACTCAAATTTGACCTCCACTAAGCTATGGCCATGCTAGTTAATCTCTACTTTAATGCTCAATCTAAGTAGATATGGTTGTATGAGAATCAAGGGTAGGTACTCCACTCCTACTAAGTGTGGATCCTTTACCACCACCTCGTCCTCCATGAGTTGAAGCTCCTCTACCACCTGCCATAGCAGCCCTACTACTCTATAACTCTAGGTGAAGGTCAAAGCATCAATCACTAGTGTGACCAAATTTTTGGCAATGCTCACATTATCTTTGTCTTGCATATGATGCACCAAAGTATCATGTCCATTGCCTTAAGTGCACTCTCTCTTTTGGTGAGGTACACCACAAGTCCAACAAGCAGCACCACCACTCATTGGCTATTGTTGACGCAAAAATGAAGGTAAGGGTTTAGTTGCACTAGGTCTTCCACTCATTCCATCATATCTAGGCTATCCACTTTGCACTCAAAAGCTAACACAACAGGGTGTACTCTATTGACTCTAGAAGAAGAAAAATTGTGGATGAGGTCTCTCTACTAAATCTATATATCACCACTCTCTCTTCCATAATTTTGAGCTCAATGCACTTTGCCAAAATAAAGACCACCACCAAAAGTAGGTGAGATTGCCTATAACAACATAGCATCACAAACTCTACATCGCAACTCCCTATCCAAGATCCCATACCAAAACTAGACTACTTAGGCCTTAGTAACTCCTTGAGTGAAACTAATCAGCCATTTCATACAATTGTATGCCTTGTGTGAGCTCACTCTAGCCTTTTGTGAGAACTCCTACAAGCTCTTCAACTTGTCAATCCGCACTCCTTGGTAGTTTTGCCTCAAACACTAGAAGAACTTCACCATGGAGTTAAAACCCGGTACTACACCACCTCTTGTAAAGATACCCCAACTCATAATAGCATCATCTCTAACTAGTGCACCTCCATTGGATACACTAATGCTACTAGAGCTAGAACTTGTGAATATTGCCAATCTATCTACAACAATCAGCTTGAAGTGATGGAGATGTAGTTTGGAGACTAGTACTATCTCCATAGCTCAACCTCCTTCAAGTGAGCTCTCTTGAACTCATGATAATCACCCATTGGTGGACCCTCCAAGTTTAGAACAACCTCTTCCATACCATGAAGAGTGTGAACAAAATCAAGATTTGCATCTACTACAGATCACACCAATTATCAAATTCCTGGATGAAGTTACCCAACTCAATGATACCCATAATACTTGAGTGGTGCTTGGGGCTTTTAGAGGCTCCATAAATCGTGTCCATGACCCACAACAATGGTAGAGATACCTATAATCCTCCAAGGATAGGAGACTTGAAGAGAAACACACCATGAGAAACACACAATTCCACAATCAAACCTCCAATGCCCCAAAGGAGCACCTTCTCTTTATTATATAGACAAAGAGGATCTCTTCCAATGAAGCTCTACCATAGGATTAGGCCCATATATAGGTGACATGTCAAAAATCTCCATGCTTGGATCACTTATTTGGATGGGTGACATGTCGGTCTTGGTCCTATCTGGTTGGTCAAACAAGCTTTGACCGGAAGGAATCTTTTAGGGAATCTTCTTGTATGAATCTCATAATCAAGTAGGTGAGGTACCATTGGAAAGCTCTTGATGAGACAAACCAAGGAGGAGGAAGGCCAAGCTTACCTCTTTTGGGGGCAATCAACACATTTTTGAGGTCTAATTCATCCGTTTAGGCCTCCAAAATTGCCTTCCAAAGATTTCAGGCATATTTTGGTTCAAACTCTATTAGTAGAAGTCCCCATTTGGTGATACCTCTTTCTGATCTATTTATTCCATCATGTGTAACATTCTTCTAAATATCACCAAACCAATTCTCACCTTTAAATCATATGTCTAGCTATTGGTTCTAAGGTTTTCAAGTCTATTTTGGTTTTTACCCTATTAGTAGAAATACTCTTTTGGTGATACTTCTATCTCATTTATTTTGATTATCATGTATAATATTATTCTAGATGTTACCAAACCGAATATCACATCTAGATCATATGCTAGCTCTTGGTATTACAAACCTCCCTCCTTTAAGACACAACGTCCTCGTTGTGTAGTTGTTACTCAAACGCTTGCACCAACACCAATGCATGTGTCAAATTGGCAACAGGCTCCTAGGCTACTTGATAGAGAGTGTAACCTTTCCATTATACTAGATAGTCCACCCATAGATGGCAAGTACCACGCATGCATTTTTGGAGAATATGCTCTATTTCATATTCCTTTATGCCATCAATGAGTGTCGGACAAGGTTGAATGTCTTGTGTGGAATAACACTGGCCCGATCGGGGAGCATATATGCATAATAAGGAAACATGGAACACTAGATGGATCTTTATAGGCCACAACGCCAACTCAATGAAAAATAGAAAAAGGTCTAATAAAACAAGGTTTGAGCTTACAAGATCCAACTAATGTGAGGTTGGTTATCGACAACCTCACTTGATCCCCAACATTGAACTCCATGTGCCTACGGTGTGTATCAGCATATTGCTTTTGTCGATTTTGTGCAATCTATAATTTGTGCTTGGTGCTCTCCATACCTTGTTGGATTCTAGAAATAAATGTGTTGCTGCATCGACCTTGGTAGCCACCAGACGGATCTTCATCAAACTAGAAGGTGTGAAAGGATGCTCACCACACATGAGGAAGAACGGAGTGACATAGGTGGATGCATTCACTGAATTGTTGTAAGCAAATTCCACCAATGAGAGAAGGATGTCCCATCTCTCTTGCTCTTCTAAGGTGAAGCCACATAACATGTCTTAAATAGTGTGATTAGCTTGCTCTATTTGTCCATCTATTTGTGGGTGGTAAGCTATAGACATGGCCAGCTTGGTTTTGAAGAAACCAAAGAGTGTTCACCAAAAACAAATTGGTAAATTGAGTGCCTCTTTTGGTGATGAGTACTCGAGACAAGCCATGGTGAGAGAAGACTGTATCTAAGTATAATTGAGCTAGTTGTGGAGCAATTGCATCCTTGGTGGTAGTGCGTACATGAATCATTTTGCTGAGCTGGTCCACAAAGACCACAATGGAGTCAAACCTTGAGGTGGTCTTGGGTAATTCACAGACAAGATCCATACTCACTTGTTCTCAATGATGTGTAGGAGTGGGGAGAGGTTGAGGGAGCTCTATAGGAGCTTGATTAGAAGCTTTGTTTTGTTGACAGAGTAGGCAGTTGCACACATTAGTCTATCACATTGTTACTCATCTTGGGCCAATAATAATGGTGTTGGACTGCATCCAAGGTCTTGTCCACTCCGACATGACCTGCAATGGCCAAATCATGACATTCCGCTAGAATGGTGGTGCGTAATTCTGGGACATTTGGGATCCATAATTTTCCATCAAGAAAGGTGAGTCCTGGGGTGTTGGTGATGCCTTTGGATGATTGCACTACTATAATATGTGCATCAGTTTTTGTAGCAGCCAAAATCTTTGGCTAGAATTTAGGGTTAATCTTAACCTCTACCACCAAGTTGTTTGCCATTGGCATGCGGGTGAATACATCTGGAAGTTGCTTCTTACCTTCCACGTAGGTGATTTTCATGTCGAAGTGTTGTTGCCACTCTGCCTACCAAATTTAGCGAAAAGATAGATCCTTCTACATCTTGAGGTAGACTAGAGGTTTGTGGTTTGTCTCTACTACAAATGCCTTCTTGCCCAGATAGTACTTCCAAGGCTTGGTAACTCTTCTTGTTTTGTGGTATGGTAGTTGCACTCTACCAGTAACAACTTTTGAGAGAAATATGCAACTGGATGCCATCCGTCATGCTACTCTTGTTGTAGGACTGCTCCTATTGCTACGCCTGATGCATCCATAGCCAACTTGATTGAATGTTCTGGGTCATACCACTTCAAGATTGGTGCATGTAGCAAGGTGGATTTCAATTCTTGAAAGGCCAACTCTTGTATAGTTCTCCATGTCCACTTCTTCCCCTTGCCAAGTAGTGTCATTAAAGGCTATGCAACCTTAGAGAAGTCCTTGAAAAATCGAGGTTAGAATCCCATCAACCCCAAGAAGCTCTTGAGTTGAGTTTGATATTCTGAGGCACTCCATTTTTGAATAACAACTATTTTATCTATCAATACTTGAATACTCTTTGCACTTACTCTCTGCCCCAAGTAGTCTACTTTAGACTTGCCAAACTCACACTTTGAGATTTTGGCATACAATCAATTCTGTCTTAGAATCTGGAGGACTTCTTGTAGATGTTGTTTGTGTTCCATCACCATGCTACTATATACTAAGATGTCATCCAAGAAGATGATAACAGACTTATCCAAATATGGACAAAATATGTCATTCATTAGGCTCATGAAAGTGGCAGGTGCATTGGTGAGACCAAAAGGTATCACAAGATACTCAAAGTGGCCATACTTGGTTTGAAAGGTAGTTTTGTACACATCCTCCTCTGCAATTCAGATTTGATTGTAACCGCTCCGCAAATCTAGTTTGGTGAAGTATCTTGCTCCATTGAGTTGATCAAACAGGTCATCCATGCATAGTAAAGAGTATTTTTTCTTCATTGTTTGCTGATTGAAACCCTGATAGTCAATGCACATGCACATTGTACCGTCCTTCTTCACAAATAAGACACTAGCCCCATATGGTGATACGTTGGGTTGGATGAACACTTTTTGCAGCATATCCTCAATTTGATTCTTACTGTCCTCCAACTCATGAGGTGAGAAGCAATATGGGGCCTTACAAGGAGGTGTCTTCCCTGAGAGTGTCTCAATGTTATGATCTACTCTCCTTTTTGGTGGTAATCCGGAGGGTAGATCATTAAGAAAGACATCTTGAAACTCATTTACCACATCCTTCAATTTCTCAAGAATTTGTCCATCAAGTTGTGCACTATGGACTTCTCTTATTAAACCCATGAAACATCTATTGGTCTTACATATAGTTATTGTTCCTATGACATAGGGAGACAATTCTTGCCTGTGTGATTTTTCTTTAACCCCAATGATTGACCATTGGTAGGTTCTCACTACTTTCTTCCTCCAATCTACCATAGGTAATGCTCTATGCTCTATCCATGGCATGCTTAAGATTATATCATAATGAGCTAATTGTATTACTCACCACTTAGTTGCTTCTTGATATTCTCCTATAGAGAGTGTTATCTATTTAGGTAATGATTCAATCCTCTCCATTTGCTCGTTAGGTAACTCTACTTCTTCACTCTCATCTCTCTCTAGATCCATTCCCAATCTTATTGCAATAAAGCAAGACAAGAAATTCTCTATTGCTCCCGGATCTATTAGTACTCTCATTTGATTTCCTTCTATGACTCCATTCACTACAATCAATTATGAGGTTGCCTTTTGGTACCTTTGCAGGCTCATCTTATTCCTTCCATCACTTTTTTGCTTCCTTATTGAGCCAATAAGGCCATGAGGTACATTTACTGGTGATCTTTATTTTCTGAAGTGATTTCCACTTCCTCTTCTTTAGTGTGTCTCTCCATGTTGTTGAAAGATTGCCTGTATGAAGGCCAAGGACCTCTAGAGAGACAAACATAACAGTTGGTAGATATATGCCTAATATGACCACAATTGTAACAACGGTGTTGTTCTCCTCAAGTTCCTTCTCCTTGTGGGACTCCATCTCTCCATTCTTCTACCTGTCTTTGCTCTCCTTGAAGCGGTTGTGCTCCTCGATCTCAAAACCAAAGATTGCCCAGTTTCATCAGTATTGGTCCACCCATGGGTGGTATTTCTGCCCAATAATGTTAAGGTGGAACTACTCCTTCACCTCCACCCAATGCCACTATTTTTTTTGTGCACAAGCAATGGCTTCAAATATCATGCAAGGATTTTGTACCATGACTTCTTGGTGAATCCGCTCCTTCAACCCTCATTTGAAATTGTTGAGAGCCTCTGTTGGACTCATGTCGGTTATTGCAACTTGTAAATCCAAAAATGCCTTCACATACTCTTGTACACTGATCTTTTGTTCCAATCTTTATAGTTGGATCCGGGCCATCTGCACCAAGTCCATCGATTGGAAATTCTTCAGCAATCCTTCTTGCATTACTCTCCATGTGACCTCCCTTCTCTCTGCCAACATCTGGATCATTCCCAAGCATCATACCATGTGAGGGCTTTGTCGGTCAAGTACCCACATGCAAACACGCATGCAACATGCTTGTTGATCTCTGTTGAGAACAACCAGAAATATTAATTCATTCTTGAGATCCAGTTCTCCACTACTCTCATTGTACATTGCCCCTTGTAAGGCTTGATGTTGCAGGTCTTCTTCATCCGGAGTAGTAATGTGGCTTCATCATTGACAAGGTTCGTAGGCACAAGTGCCTCTCCAAGTACTTCAATTGTAGGTATTGGGTTTTGAGACGACTCTTCTTCTTGCATTGCTTGATCATTCCTCGAGGTCTGCACTTGACTTTGTATTGCCTCCCATGGTCATCTTAATCTCTCCAAATTTGTTCAACATCCCCTGCATTCCTTGTACCAACTCCTGCAATTGCGGATCCATGGTTCCTGTAACACTCAATTGTTATTGTCTACTTCAATAGAGAGTTAATATGATCACTCTAGAGGGCGCACAAACTATTAGAACTATCATTGTGACCTTAGAAGCTACAACTCGTTGATAATATTCCTCACCAAAATTCTTGACCATGAAATCTCTAAACATCACTTTTAGTCTCAATATATAATGAATTTTTACTTGAGTGCTAAAAGGGAAAGGATTTGGGACATTCAAATCCATCACAACAAAATCTAGATTTTCAAATCACACTCTATAAATAAATCACTACAGGCAGAATCATTGAGTTTGGCAAATTTATCACTATATCCATGAACTCTGCTCCAAAGTGAAAAACCAGATACACTCTCACTTGCTCACGCTGAATGTACATAATCTTGATGTGGAATGGATTCAAGAACAGAAAGTGAGGTGTTGGATATTGTCCTCCCGGAGCCTCCATTCCATCCTCTCTCTAGCACTCCTGATCTACCAATTACACTAGGATATCTCTCCTCAAAATTACTCAGTCTAAGTAGCCCATGTTCTTCCAAGAGGGATGATCCACTCTCTTGGATGACAATACTTGCTTTGATACCATTGTAATCCTCCAAGGATAGGAGACCTGAAGAGAAACACACCATGAAAAACACACAATTTCACACTCAAACCTCCGATGCCTCAAAGGAGCACCTTCTCTTTATTATATAGACAAAGAGGATCTCCTCCAATGAAGCTCCACCATAGGATTAGGTCCATAGATAGGTGACATGTCAAAAAGCTCCACCCTTGGATTACTTACTTGGATGGGTGACATGCCGGTACTAGTCCTATCTGGTTGGTCAAACAAGCTTTGACCAAAGGGAATATTTTAGGGAATCTTCTTGTAGGAATCTCATAATCACGTGGATGAGGTATCGTTGGAAAGATCTTGACAAGAGAAACCAAGGAGGAGGAAGACTAGCCTTTACTCTGTTGGGGAAGGAATTAGTACATTTTTTAGGCCTAATTCATTCATTTAGGCCTCCAAAATTGCCTTCAAAGATTTCAGGCATATTTTGGTTCCTAATCTATTAGTAGAAGTCCCCTTTTGGTGAAACAACTTCTTTGATCTATTTAGTCCATCATGTGTAACATCCTTCTAGATATTACCAAACTAATTCTTACCATTTAAATCATATGTCTAGCTATTGGTTCTAAGGTATTCAAGTCTCTTTTGGTTTCTGCCCTATTAGTAGAAGTACTCTTTTGGTGATACTTCTATCTAATCTATTTTGACCATCATGTCTAATATTATTCTAGATGTTACCAAACCAAATTTCACATCTAGATCATATGGCTAGCTCTTGGTATTATAATACTCCACATGCACTCTCAATTGAATAAACTCATGTATCAAAATCCAAATTAGAATCAATCTCCTCCTTCACTAAGACATGAGAGACAAGCTAATACCTAGCGCCACTTTATGTAAACCCATCGTATATTGTAGCAATATCTCCTTTGGAATCCCCAAAGAACTTTATCATGACAATGTAACTCAAACTATAACCATAACCACCACTAGTACCTCACCAAGGATCACCAGCAACTCATGGTGTAATGTCCCAAGGATAAGAGAAGAAACACAAGGCTTCAGTCCTCAATGCTCCGATGCCCTAAAGATTCCCTTTGGTCAAACCCATTTGACCAACTAGATAGGACAATGATTAACATGTCATCCATCCAAACAACTAATCCAAGGATGGAGCCCGTTGACAAGTCACCAATCCATGTATCTGATCCAAGGGTAGAACTTCCTTTGAGGGGATCCTCTTTGCTATATAATAAAGAGAAGGTGTTCCTTTGGAGCATTGGATTATTAAATGTGAAATTGGTATTTTCTTTCTTGTATCTCCCTTGGAGAGTTCTCTTGTCCTTGGAGTATTACATACACATGGTCTACAAGTCATCACTTCTTGCCTCACCAAAGAAAAACATAGGTAGTCTAACTTGTCATAACATTTGTAGCACCAAAGCTAGGTTGGTCAGATGTTGGAGTGGTAGTATTGGTAGTCATAATATATTTTGGTAATTACTCATGGAGTATTAGTTGGCGGTCTGATTTTAGATTAGAGCTATTGATAACATAGTGGGACCTACCATCACTTGTACCATTTGCACCGTTGGATGTGCCATCAATGGTGTCATTAGGGCTAGAGATCTAAGTTGAGTAAAGGGGTAAACTTTTGAAGTGCATCTCTAAAGAGCTCACTTCTTTGATGTTGGGCCTTCAAGTTCCTAGCTATGGTTGATAGAGGCCAATGACCCTCACCTAGAGTCTCTTAGCAAGAGTGGATATGGTTTGATTGTAATCAATACTTAATTGTTAACAAATTATTGAGTGAAAGATGGAGTACAAATTTGATTTGAGTGGAGGAATGAAATGATTACATCAAAGAAGTGATATTCAAGGAGAAATCAAGTGCAAGAATTGAGGGTATTGGTGGTACTTCCAAGCCTGGTTGATCATTGGTGCATTGGATTGTGGCCCTAACTTTCCCTAAGAGTCATTGTGTGTAGAAGCCTTGTGCGAGTAGATATAGATTTTGTAGTGGTGTAGATAACATGTAGAAACATTGGCCAAATTTATGAGAAATAGTTAATTTGAGACAGTAAGTGTTTGATTTAAGCCAAAGAGATGAAATCAAGGTTGATTTGGATCAAATTGAATTCAAAGTGCAAAATTGAAAGTGAATTTGGGAACCCATCCTCTCAAATTAGGCATTTAAAGATCCATATCCTTTCAATTTGGCTCATATAGAAAGTTAGCGGAGGATTTGGCAGTCAACCAATTGTAGAAAAGGTATATCAGATTGGTGAAGATTACCTAAATTGCCCTAGCTAGTGCTCAAGTTGGTGAAGCTTGGCTAGATTTGGTGAGGATTTGCCAAATTTTGAACTTGGTCAGATTTGGAGAGGATGTGAATTTGCAAGAAGAAAGGTCTCATTTGAGCATTTAAAGGCTTTGAGGCATAGGGTTGTGGGTTAGAGAGGCTATGAAGGCCTAGAAAGGCCAACTCACTAGCATGAGGTTACCTAACTTAGATGAGTTTTTGGTTACCATTTGGCAAAATCTATCTACCCTTTGAGATTGGGCACAATAGAGTTTGAACCCCAAAACTTTGGTTCTTACATGGATCCCTAGCCAATTGGTCCACATTCACTTGTTGTCCTAGTGACTAGTAGACTGATACCTATATACATGTAGCTTTGGCTAGGTGTCACGCCATTTGTAGTATCACATCTAGATTGCTTGAACACTAGAGTTCAAGTGGTAGTAGTTAGAGTTATTTTTGTAGTTTCTCAAAGACTACTTTCTGACAATCAGATTTTGTGTTTGGGGTACTGACTTCATGGTAGGGTCCACCGTCACTTTGCACCATATGCACCATTGAGTGTGCCATCAGTGGGACCATTAGGGTTTCAGACCTAGCTCAAGGCCAGGGGGTATACTTTCAAAGTGCAACTCCATAGAGCTCACTTCTCTGATGTTGAGCTTTTGAGTTCCTGGCTATGGTGGACAAAGGCCGGCAAGCGTCACCTAGATTCTCTTAGCTAGAGTGGGTGTGGCTTGACTATAATCAATGCCCAATTGTAGGTAGTTTATAGAGTGACAGATCAAGTATTGATCTAAGTTGAGTTGATTTGAATGTTGTAAACAATTTGATTACATCAAATAAGTGAAATCAGGGGGAAATTGGGTGCAAGAACTTTGAGTGTTGGTGGTATCTCCAAGCTTGGTAGATCATCAGCAGCTCGATTGAAGTTCAGTTTTTCCTAGTGTACAAAAGCTTGTTGCTTGATGAAAATTTGATAGTAAGGCGGACGGTGTGCGGAAGTGCTGGCCAATTTTGTGTGATTTTGGCCAATTGTGGCACTTTAGAGTCTATGTATGACTTATGTGTGAGTTGTGCTTCTATAGTGTATGATGTTGATAGTGATGTATGTTGTGTAGCAATGTATATACTCACAACATAGTAAAGGCAGTTTGATCCCATCCTTGGTGATCTTGGTAGCTTAGGAGTAGGTAGACACCTTGATGATATCAAATGCTAAATGGTGGTAGAGTCAATCCGGTGTTGATTTATGAGATGGAGAGTTGTGTTTAGAGTTTTTATGATTAGACCCTCATTATGTTTTTCTTATTGTTTGTGTACCATATTTGGATGAGGTGCATTGACTTTAGAGCATTGGTGCTATGGTGTACTCTTGGTAATGAGACTAGATTTATGACCAATCAATCTACCTATATTTCTCTTTGATGAAGTAGGAAGTAATGACTTGAAGATTGTGAGAATGCATGTTGTGATAGCAAGTTACAAGTTGCACTTTTCCCTAGTGTAGTTTTTGCACTTAGCGCTACATTAATGAGTGATGTCCAATTGATGGTGGTGGCACTTGGGTGGTAATCTTTAGTGGAGTACTTGTGGTGGTTATGTTTATGATACATTATCATGATGTAGTTCTTTGGGGATTCTAAAGGAGATATCATTGTAGTACACAATGGGTTTACACAAAGTAGCATTAATATCAACTTGTATCTGAGGTCCTAGTGAGGGAGGAGATTGACTCTAATTTGGAGTTTGATACAAGAGTTGATTCAATGAGAATGTACTTGGTGTGCCACACTATTATTATAGGACATGGATGACATTTAAGGAACCTCCAAAGGCCCCATGTGCTACTCTAGTATAGTGGGTACCATTGAGTTGGATGACTTCATCTAGGAGTTTGATGGTTGGTGTGATTTGCAATAAATGCGGCACTTGACTTTGTTCACACCCTTCATGGCATGGAAGAGGTTGTTCCAGCACTTGGAGTGTCCACCAATGGATGAATATCATGAGTTCAAGAGAGTTCACTTCAAGGAGATTGAGCTATGAAGATAACATTAGTCTCCAAACTACATCTTTATCACTTCAGGCTTGGTTGCTAGGGGTAGATTGGTGTAAGAATATGGAGTTTAGCAACGTAGTTAGTAAGGCTAAAAAAGTAAAGAATAAGCCAAATTAGCCTAGAATATTCTAGAAGCAGCTAGGAAGCTTCTTAGGAAGCTTCCCAACTAGTTAACTTGCATCCCAAGCAAGAAGCTTCTAGAAGCTTCTAATTAGCTTAGCTTGCACGCCAAGTAGGCGGCTTCTAGAAGAAAGCTTCTTGAGAAGCTTCCTAGTTAACTTGGCTTGCACTCTAAGAAAGTGGCTCAGGGAAGCTTCTTGAGAAGCTTATCAAGGGCTTTGTATGCTACCTATAAATACCAAAGCCAAAGCTCATGCTAGGTATTTGGAGTTTGCTTTCATTCAAGTGTCCCGACGTGAGTTTCCATTCTCCTATTTCTCTCCTCGGCCTTGGTCTTTTACATTGGTATCAGAGCAGGAATGGGATTGATAGAATTTATGGACCACCAAATCCACTTTCGCCAAACCATTGGGATTTTCTTGTCCAGATATTACCCAAGTATTATTTCACACAATTCATCACCTCGCGCTTTGGGCAAGATTTTCTACATATGATCATTGTGTTGAAGGAACCCTTGATACTTCTGGTTGTAGCTTATGGAGAACGGTGGACGTGCTGCATCTATATGCTAATAAATTAGATAAATTTGGAGTAGTGGGATAGAGTAGTAGCTATGGTGGCAATACCAGACGTTATCCTTATGATGCAACAACAAATCGAGCACCTTACTCAATTTTTGGATGAACAAGATCAACAACAAGAAGAACATATAAAGAGAGCGCCAATTCAAGGTGGAGAAGATCACATTAGATTTCCAAAACCCAAGGTGTTTTAGAAACAACTTGGGTTTTGGAACACGTTGTGTGTCAAACACAATGGAGAATTTTGTGTTTGATTGCAAACATTACTTTGAAGCCACCAATCTTCAAGATGAACTGAAATAGATTCTCTTGGCCTCTAAGCAATTAGATGGTGTGGCAAAACTTTGGTGGCGATTCTGAGTGGAGCAAGCAGAATGACAGATTGTTGCACTAATTTTGACATGGGCAAAATTCAAGGATGCAATATTGGGTCAGTTTCAAACTATAAATGCCACCCAAGCCGTACGAGATAAACTGGTGGAGTTGAAGCAAGTTGGCTCAATAAGGAGCTACATCACACAAATTTCAAAATATCATCATGCAGATTCTAGATATACAAGAAGGTGAAGTTCTAGATCAATTTGTACGGGGATTGAAGTCACAAATCAATTGGAGGTGACCATGCAAGAACCACAAAACATAGAAGAAGCCATGCAATTAGCTGAGCACTTTGATTCCTTGGTGGCAACAACTTGGTCTTGACCTCAACCTACACAAGGCCTACCAATACACTATGCACGGGGAAGAACTGGCACCAATGGAGATTGATGCTATCCAATGGAGACCACTTGGTACAGCAGATAGAGAAAGATTACAAAAAAATGGAGGTTGTTTTTATTGTCGCCAAGTTGGACATTGCATTGTTGAATGCCCACTTAGGAATGGGTAACCTCAACAAGTTGCCCAAATGGAGTTTGTGAAACAAAATGATCAAGGAAACGGGGAATCCCAATAGGAGATTTCAAGCCGCCTACTAGGAGCTTGATTAGTTCCAATGGGATTGAAGGCTCAACTTACGCAAGTTTACTTCACTTGCAAGGTACAATATCTACTTAGGGTTGTAGGATTTTGGTTTTCAAGAAGTTAAGAGAATTGCAGGTCTATGCAAGTAGCAAAGGAATTGGGTATTCCTATCAAGCCAATGATTGGGAGTAGTTTGATGATGGCGGATGGTAAAAAGGGTTTTTTATTCTGCACCTTGCATCTTGTTACCTTCAAGATTGGGAAAGAGTATTTGGAGTGTATAAGGTTTGTAGTGGCACCTCTACACTATGATATCATTCTGGGTCTACCTTGGCTTGAACGTCATAAGGTTCAATTCAATTGGACCCAACGACAAATTCAAGTACAACACCAAGGTAGGAATTTCCGATTAGGTTGTCTGGCACCTCTAAGTAAGACACCTAAGAATAGTCAATCCCAAGATGGGAAGTTTGTTGAGAAGGTAGCCATAGAGCAAACCTTAAAGGGAGATGAGTCCCAAGATGGGAAGCTTGCTAGGAAGGCAACCATGGAGCAAGCTTGGAAGAGAGATGAGTTCCTAGAAGTGAAGTTGGTTAGTAAAGCAGCCATGGAGCAAGCTTTGGAGGGAGATAAGTCTATATTTGTGGTGTAGATCAAGCCGATTGCACAAGAATAATCTATATCTAATAATCTAAAGAGGGTCAAGGGCCTCATCAAGCAATGGTTGATTGGCTAGTTCAAGAGTTTGCAAATGTGTTTTCGGATGATCTACCAAAGGGATTACCCTATGATTGAGGTATGCCCTTCAAGATTGAGTTATTGCCAAGGAGTACTCTAATGAGTAGACCGATCTATTGGCTCTCACCAAAAGAGTTGGAAGTGTTGCAAACAGCACTTATAGAGTTGTTGGAGAAGGACTTCATACGACATAGTACCTCTCCTTGGAGAGCACCGGTACTATTTGTTCCAAAGAAGGATGGAGGACTTTGTTTTTGTATTGATTACCATGGGCTCAATAAGCAAACCATGAAGAATGCATATCCCTTGCCTCGGATCAATGACTTGCTTGATCAACTAAGTAGAGCATGCTACTTTTCCAAGTTGGATCTTTGCAGTGGTTATTGGAAAATTCCTATTGATAAAGAGGATGTGCAAAAGACTGTCTTTTGCACAAGGTATGTGCATTTTGAATGGAGAGTTCTACCTTTTGGACTCACTAATGCTCCAGTGGTCTTCATGGATCAGATGCATCGAGTGTTGGATGGACTATTGGATTGGTCTGTGGTGATGTTCTTGGATGATATCTTAATCTATAATAAGACAGAGGCAAAACATGTGAATCATGTGCAAGAAGTCCTAAGATGACTATGAAAATGGAAATTTTACTGCAAGAAGTCAAAGTGTGCCTTTTGGTAGAAGGAGGTTACCTTCTTGGGTCATAAGATCTCATCAGAGGAGATCAAGATAGAAGAAGAGAAAATCAAGGCTATTACTGATTGGCCTACCCCAAAGGATGCTACGGAAGTATGGGCGTTCAATAGATTGGCCAGTTTTTACCGACAGTTCATCCACTATTATGCTCATGTGGTTGCACCATTGACTGACCTCTTGGGAAAGAACTCGAGTTTCTAGTGGACCACCAATCATGAAGAAGCATTCTAAAAGCTTAAGCATATGGTGTCTTCAAGATCCATTCTTCAACCATATGATCCTCAACTACCTTGTGTGGTTGATTTTGATGCTTCTAACTTTGCAATTGGAGCTGTGTTGTAACAAGAATTCCCGGATGAACTACATCCCATTGCCTTTGTGTCTTGTCAACTAAATACATTGAAAGAAATTACTTTGCTTGAGATCAAGAATAGCCTGCAATGGTATATGCCACCAAGGTATGGAGGCATTATCTCTTGGGGAAACAAGTGATCATGCAAACTGATCACAAGCCATTGTTGCAGACTTTACACTTAGAACACATGAAGAGTTGGCATCATCAATAGGAAGAGCAACTCCAATTGTTTGACATCAAACTTGAGTACAAACCAGGTCGGTTCCATTCATCCTTGATGTTCTATCACAAAAATCTAATTTGAAGTCTCTTCCTCTCATCACGGCGGCAATTACGATGGTGTTAATTGACTCCAAGGTCCATAACAAGTTTTGGTCAGCTCTATAACAAGATCCTTTCTTCCAAATGGTACATGGTCGTTTGATAACAGGCGATAAGAAGTACAACACCTTCTTCTTCAAGGAAGGCCTTCTATTCCATACGGACCAGATCTATGTTCTAGCCAAAAGTGAACTCCGACTTCCACGCCTTTAGGAAGCCCATGATCTACCAATAGCTAGTCACATGGGGGTGGACAAGACCTTGGGTACTCTCCAACGCCAATGGTGGTGGCCCAACATGACATGAGATGTTTGGGAGTTTTTCCCAATAGTGTGAGAGTTGTCAACGCAATAAGGCCAGTAACCAAAAGCCGAGTGGAGTCCTTGAGCCGCTTCCCATTCCAACTACTCATTGGGAACATGTGAGCTTAGATCTCTCCACCTCCTTGCCCAAGACAGAACAAGGTCACACAGCAATTTTGGTGTTTGTGGATAAGCTTAGTAAGCAAATCCATTTCACACCAACAATTGATACTATGGATGCTCCAACCTTGGCGCAACTCTACTTTGATAATGTATTCAAACATCATGGGATGCCATATGTACTCATCTTTGACCGTGATCCTCACTTCACCGGAAAGTTTTGGCAAGCCCTCTTCCAAATACTTGGCACCAAGCTTGCTTTGTCCACAGCCTATCATCCTCAAATTGATGGACAAACTGAATGTGCAACTCGGACCTTGGAAGATATGCTTTGTGCCTTTGTCAACATTCACCATACCAATTGAGATGAATGTCTTGTAGTTGCGGAGTTTTCATACAACAATTCTAAATAGGCAAGCATTGGATTCTCTCCTTTGTTTCTCAATTTGGCCAAGATCCGCTTGTCACAGATTCTCTTCTTGCTCCTCCTCCGTCTCAAGTTCCTCATACTTCAACCTTCTTGACCACCATATCCAAATCTCTCCAACAAGCCAAATCTCACCTCTTTGTTGCTCAAAATTGTCAAAAAAATATGTAGACCACCATCATCGTGATCTCACCTTTAAAGTCAATGATAAATTTATGCTATCCTCTAGTAATCTACCCCTCCCACTTGATACACAAGTTTGTAAACTTGCCCCTAATTGGATAGGACCTTTTGATTTCACCCAAATTGTCTCTCTTGTTGCTTATTAACTTGCCTTGCCTTGTCATATGCACATCCATCTTCTCTTTCATGTTTCCAAGTTGAAACCCTTTGTTCCTAACCCCTCTTCTTTTTCCTCTTGAGTCCAACCTCCCCCTCCCCTATCCCTATCAGATCATGAGGAGTATGAAGTTGACCGTATCCTTGCGCATCACCACATCCAACAAGGACATCGACAACATACGGAATACAAGGTCATGAAAGGGTACCCCCTTCATGATGCCACATGGGAACCTCTTTCTCACCTCTAGAATGCACAGACAGCCATCCAAGAGTTTGAAGCTGCAATGACGACGAGGACATCACCAACTAGCGGTGGGGGAATATGTAACAATATGGAGTTTAGCAATGTAGTTAGTAAGGCTAACAAAATAAAGAATAAGCCAAATTAGCCTATAATATTCTAGAAGTAGCTAGGAAGCTTCCAAACTAGTTAACTTGTGCCCAAAGCAAGTAGCTTCTAGAAAGAAGCTAGAAGTTTCTAATTAGCTTAGCTTGCATCCCAAGTAGGTAGCTTCTAGAAGGAAGCTTCTTGAGAAGCTTCCTAGTTAACTTGGCTTGCACTCTAAGAAAGCGGCTTGGGGAAGCTTCTTGCTAGGCATTTGTAGTTTTCTTTCATTCAAGTGTCCCTATGTGAGTCTCCATTCTCCTATTTCTCTCCTTGGCCTTGGTCTTCTACAATCGGCAATACCCATGGGTTTTAGCTCTAGTAGAATTGGTGAATCTAGTGGAGTTGCAATAGTTGGAGATGGTACTACTACAAGTGGAAGTTCCACTATAGGAGGTGATGTAATACCAAGGTTTAACCCCATGGTGGCGTTCTTCTAGTGCTTGAAGCAGAACTACCAAGGAGTGTGGATTGATAAGTTGAGGAGCTTGCAAGAGTTCCAATGGAAGGTTGGAGAGAGCCTATGCAAGGCATACACATGCACGAGATGGTTGATCAATGTTACTCAAGGAGTTATTGAGGCCTACGTAGTCCAATTTTGGTATGGGATCCTAGATAGGAAGTTGTGATATAGAGTATGTGATGTTATGTTGCTATAGGCTACTTCACCTATTTGGTAATGGTCTTTAGTTTGGTTGAGCACATTGAGCTCTACATTGTGGAAGAGAGAGTGTTGACATTTGGATTTGGTAGAGAGATCTCATCCTTGGCTATTTCTTTTCTAAAGTGCAATATAGTGCACCACGCCATGTTGGCTTTTGAGAATAGAGTGGACAGCCTAGATCTTATAGAGCAAGTAGAAGGCCTAGTGTAGTTAGACCTTTACCTTCATTTTTAGATCAATAGTAGCCAATGAGTGGTGGTGTTACTTGTTGGATGTGTGGTGGACTTCACCACAAGAGAGAGTGCACTCAAGACAATTGGCATGATACCTCTGGTGCATCTTAGCTAACATAGAGATAGTGTGACCATTGCCACAAATTTGGTCATACTAGTGATTAATGCTTTGATCTTCATCTAGAGTTAAAGAGTGATATGGTTGCTATGGTAGGTGGTAGAGGAGCTCCAAGTCATGGAGGACAAGGTGGTAGAAGATCCACACTTGGTAGGGGTGCAGTGCCTACCCTTGCTTCTATTATAGCTATGGCTACTAGGGTTGAGCAATTGGAGCAGAGATTGGCTAGTATGGCCATAGCTCAAAGGAGATCAAATTTATAAAGTGGATTTGGTGATCCATAAATTCCATCCATCCAATTCTTGCTCTAATACCAATGAAAAAACCGTGAACAAGCAGAGAAATAGGAGAATGGAAGCTCACATTAGGACACTTGAATGAGGGGAAAACTCCAAATGCTTAGCATGAGCTTTGGCTCTTGTATTTATAAGGATCATACAAAGCTCTTGAGAAGCTTCTCAAGAAGCTTCCTTGAGCCACTTTCTTGGAGTGCAAGGCAAGTTAATTGGGAAGCTTCTCAAGAAGCTTCCTTCTAGAAGTTGTTTACTTGGCATGCAAGCTAAGCTAGTTGGAACCTTCTAGAAGCTACTTATTTGAGGTGCAAGCTAAGCTAGCCGAGAAGATTTCCAAGAAGCTTCCTAGATACTTTTGGAATAATCTAGGCTAATTTGTCTTATTTGCTACTTCATTAGCCCTACTAACTTTGTCTCTAAACCCCATATTGTTACATATTCCCCCACCACTAGTTAGTGACATCCTTGTCACCATTGAAGCTTCAAATTCTTGGATGGCTATCTGTGCATTTTGGAGGTGAGAAAGAGATTACTATGTGGCATCATGAAGGGGATACCCTTTCTAAAGGACTGTGTACTCCATATGTTGTTGGTATCCTCGTTGAATGTGGCGATGTGCAAGGATACAATCAACTTTGTACTCCTCATGATCCTTGATAGGGATGGGAGGAGGAAGAGGTTGGATACAAGAGGAAAAAGAAGATGGGTTAGGAACAAAGTGTTTCAACTTAAAAATATGATAGACAAGGTGGATGCGCATATGACAAGGTAAGGCAAGTTGATAAGCAATAGGAGAGATGATTTGGATAACCTCAAAGTGTCCTATCCAATTAGGGGTGAGTTTAAAAAGTTGGGTATCAAGTGGGAGGGTAGCTTACTAGAGGATAGCATGACTTTATCACCGACTTCAAAGGTGAGATCACAATGATGGTGGTCTGCATATTGTTTTTGACAATTTTGAGCAACAAGGATGTGAGATTTGGCTTGTTGGAGAGATTGGGATATGGTGATCAAGAAGGTGGAAGTATGAGGGACCTGAGATGGAGGAGGAGTAAGAAGGGAATCTAAAATAAGCGGATCTTGGCCAAAATTGAGAAAGAAGGGAGAAAATCATGTGCTTGCCTGTTTGGAATTATTGTAGGCAAATTCTGCAACTACAAAACATTCATCCCAATTGGTATGGTGGACATTGATAAAATCACGTAGCATATCCTCCAAGGTATGATTTTCATGTTTGGTTTGTCCATCAGTTTGAGGATGATAGGCCGTGGACAAAGCAAGCTTGGTGCCGAGTATTTGAAGAGTGCTTGCCAAAACTTCCCAGTGAATCAAGGATCACGATTGGAGATGAGAACATGTGGTATCCCATGATGCTTGAAGACATTGTCAAAGTAGATTTGTGCTAAGGTTGGAGCATCCACAGTATCATGGGCTTCTTGAAGGCATACAAGTTGGAGATCACCTTTGGCTAGAACATAGATCCGGTCCTCATGGAATAGAAGGTCTTCCTTGAAGAGGAAGATGTTGTACTCCTTGTCGCATGTTGTAAGACAACCATGTACCATTTGGAGGAAGGGACCTTATTGTAATGTTGACCTAAACTCATTTTGGACCTTGGAGTCAATTAACATTGTTGTAATTGTTGCCGTGATGAGACAAAGAGACTTCAAATCAGGTCATTGTGATAGAGCATTAAGGATGATATAGAATAGACCTGGTTTTCACTCAAGTTTGATTTCAAACAATTGGAGTTGTTCCTCTTATTGATGATGTCTACTCTTCATGTGTTCCAAGTGTAAGGTCTGCAACAATGGTTTGTGATCAATTTGGATGATTGCTTACCTCCATACCTTGGTGGCATATACCATTGCAAGTTGTTCTTGGGCTCAAGCAGAGTAATTTCTTTCAGCTGTATTTAGTCGGCAAGACATAAAGGCAATGGGATGTAGTCCATCTGGGAATTCTTATTGCAACACGGCTCTAATTGCAAAGTTAAAAGTATCAAAATCAACCATAGAGGGTAGTTGAGGATCATACGGTTGAAAGATGGGTCTTGAAGACACCATATGTTTCAACTTCTGGAATGCTTCTTTATGCTTGGTGGTCCATTAGAAGCTCAAGTTCTTCCCCAAGAGGTCAGTCAATGGTGCAGCCACATGAGCATATAAATCAATGAACCATCGATAAGAACTGGTCAATCTATTAATGCTTGTACTTATATAGCATCCTTTGGAGTAGGCCAATTAGTAATGGCCTTGATTTCTCCTCTTCCATCTTGATCCCCTCTGATGAGATCTTGTGACCCAAGAAGGTAACTTCCTTTTGCCAAAAGGCACACTTTGACTTCTTGCAGTAAAATTTCTATTGTCATAGTTGTCTTAGGACTTCTTGCATGTGATTCACGTGTTCTGCCTCTATCTTGCTAATAGATTTAAGATAGCATCCAAGAACAACACCACGTACCAATCCAATAGTTCATCTAACACCCAATCCAATAGTCCATCTAGCACTCAATGCATCTGATCCATGAAGACCGTTGGAGCATTAATGAGCCCAAAAGGTAGAACTCTCCTCTCAAAATACCCATGCCTTGTGAAAAATGTAGTCTTTTACACATCCTTCATATCAATGGGGATTTGCCAATAGCCATTGCAAAGATCCAGTTTCGAAAAGTATCATGCTCCACTCAATTGATCAAGCAAGTCATCAATCCAAGGCAAGGGATATGCATTCTTCACTGTTTTCTTATTGAGCCCATGATAATCAATATAGAAACAAAATCCTCCATCCTTCTTTGGAACAAATAGTACCGGTGCTCCCCAAGGAGAGGTACTATGTCATATGAAGTCCTTCTCCAACAACTCCGTAAGTGTTGTTTGCAACTCCTCCAACTCCTTTGGTGAGAGCTTATAGATTGGTCTACTCACTAGAGTACTCCTTGGCAATAACTCAATCTTGAAGGGCATACCATGATTGGAGGGTAATCCCTTTGGAAGATCATCCAGAAACATGTCCGCAAACTTTTGAACTATCTGATCAACCCTTGCTTGATGAGGCTCTCAGCTCTCCTCAGATTGTCCTTGTGCAATTGGCTTGATCTACGCCGCAAAAATAGACCTATCTTCCTCCAAAGCTTGCTCTATGGCTGCTTCACTAACAAACTTCCCATCTAGGGACTCACTTCTCTTCAAAGCTCACTCCATGGTTGCCTTCTTGGCAAACTTCCCATCTTGAGGCTCCTCTCTCTTCAAGGCATGCTCTATGGCTACCTTCTCAACAAACTTCCCATCTTGGGACTGACTATTCTTAAATGTCTTACTCAGAGGTGTTAGACAACCTAATCATAAATTCCTACCTTGGTGTTGTACTTGAATTTGTCATCGGATCAAATTAAACCTCATGACATTCAAGCCAAGGTAGTCCTAGAACGACATCATAGTGTAAAGGTGCTACTACAAACCTCATACACTCCAAATACTCTTTCCCAATCTTAAAAGTAATAAGTGTGAGGTACGGGATGCAAAACCCTTTCTACCATCCACCATCATCCATCTACTTCCAATCATTGGCTTGATAGGAATACCCAATTCCTTTGCTACTTGCAAAGGAATTGGGTATTCCTAGACATGCAATTCTTTGAACTTCCAAAATCAACCAAAATCCTACAACCCAAATTAGATATCTTTCCTTGCAAAGGAAGCAGACTTGCATAGGTTGAGCCTTCAATCCCATTGGAACTAATCAAGCTCCTAATAGGTGGCTCAAAATCTCCTACTGAGATTCCTTGTTTCCTTGATCATTTTGTTCCACAAACTTCATCTGGGCAACTTGTTGAGGTCACCCATTCTTGAGTGGACATTCAGCAATACGATGTCCAACTTGGTGACAATAAAAACAACCTCCATTTTGTCGTCCCTCCAAACAAGATATCCACTCTCTTGTGCCATAGCAAACACTATATCTCTTATGGTATCATGTGTAGCCCGCCTTTGTCTTCCAAAAGACAACGTGTCATAATGACCAAATCTAGATTCTAGAAAGAAGTTTGCATTTTACTAAAGATACAAACTTTGCTAATTGGATTCTTACTTATCCAATGATTATTAGTTCTTGCTATTATTAGTTCGGCTAGGATACTTCAAGACTTCAAAACATTCTTCAAACGTTTATCTATAAAACCTTCTACTTTCTCTATGTTGAGACCGAAAGGGTACCATGAATTCTAATAGGATGCATTTGGAAGTAAAACCAATCGGCTCAATGATGAAGTACGGAGTAGAAACAAAGAAGAAGAGATGTAGGATCTGATGAAACATTATCCATGTAATAAAATCTAGAATTTACTTATATTTGCTGAATTTCCGACCTCTACTAATGCTCGGAAACTAGGGACCACAAATACGCTACGGTTTAGGCTTATGATATAAGACGTACTCATGGAAAATGGGAAAACACTCGTTTAGTTTAATTATGTTTCTAATTGGAATGGAAGATAAACAAGATATTTCACCCGTAATACAATTGCGAGAGCTTTGGAGCTCATTAAACACGGAATTGTGGAAAACGGGAAAAGACTCGTTTAGTTTAATAGAGAAGAAGGCGATCGCGTAGAAAAAATGAAGGATAGGAAGGCCCCGTCAAGGAAGAGACCAAAAAAATAAAAATAAAAATGGTGCTAAGTCTATACAAGAAATCTGCAATACCGCACCAATCTGTTTAATTATGTTCCTATTTGGAATGGAAGATAAACAAGATGTTTCACCCGCAATACAATTGCGAGAGCTTTGGAGCTTATTAAACACTACAATAAAGAATCATATTTGCATTGAGATGCTATAGATTTATAGACATATTCTGGTTTAGACTAGATGTGATCAGAAAGAGACACGTGTCACTGACAGATGACTGCAAAGCTTTATTGAATTTTGATTCCTGTTCAAAGGGTTCTTTGGTTATATATTGTCTAGTAAAAAGTAAATCAACTGATATTCAAATCACGATAAAAAGGTAAGAAAGGATACTACTCTCTTTCTATAGTTATAATTTTAAGTCCTAGTTGGCTATTTGATACTAGCGTCCAAGTCTCAGAATCTATTCAATAGCTACCAGATTTCCACATTTTATTATTTGTACTGGAATTCTTTAATTCCAGTTAGATGGTAACAACTTAAATGTTTTTCGTTTAATATACGGTGACTTATTAAATTAAAATCTATAGAATTTGTTCATATATATTGGAGAACAGATGCGGTCATGATGTAACAAAACTAGACATTTTTTTAAATTGTATTTATATTAAGTAATATTCTAAGTAATATACAAATTAAGCAGTCATACTACACTTCAAAAGTAAATTTTACTTAATGACCAAAGAATTTAAATATAAGCTTAATGTACAGGAAATCGATGTTACAAAAATGCAAAATGGTAATAAATATGTAGATTTGTGAAGGTCAAATTTCCATTTAATATTAACTGTTTAGACGTAAAATAAAATGAATTGATCTTTATTATCCTCTTGACTGCTTATTCCTTATACAATGAAAGAAGCATGTATTCTCCATATGCAATCGAATCGTATTTTTGAAAAATATCTGGAAACCACTTCTATTTGTGCTGATATCTATTAGCTTTCTTGGTCCCTTTGAAAAAAAAAACTTTATGTACTTCCAAACACAAGATATGTAAATTTCAAGAAGATGGATTGCTCTTGAAATCTCATTGTACACCTCCTTAATGAAGAATTTATGTAGCTTTCTTTGGAATATTGGAAGAAATAGATTAAAAAAAAACCTTTTTTGAATATAAATAGTCTTCGTCTATATTTTTTTTTAAATTTGAATTACTTGGACTTAATTTTTTTGATATTAAGAATTTATGTGGAGCTAAGTCTTCGGGCAAAAAGTGTCGATAATCTATGTGTTTGGCTTTACAACTAAGTTTTCTTCCTCCTCTTATGTTACCCTCAGAAACCTATGATATGATGTTTGTCTGTTATTAAAATGTGTTAAAATATGATGCTTTTCTGTTAATTAAGCACTTAATGGTCAATATTATATGTATTGTCTTATCTTACATGGGATTTTGGACTTTTTAAATTTTACTTCTATCCGTATTGTCTTACCTTGTATGTATTATGGGACTTTTTAACTTTTATTGCTAGATGTATCATATATGCATTTTTTAAATTAGTTTCTTGTTAAAATATTTGCGTAAAATTGGCAGATTGGTTTTTCTAAAGAGTCATCTCCTTCTAAAGAATCCGTTTATTTGCAAGACTGTTTTCTTTTTCCAAATGATAATTTATTTTAGCTCATATGAAAGAATATTGGGTGTGTACTTCAGAAAAACTCTCAAGAGGAAATACCAATGTTAAGTTCCTAGAGCTATTCATGATACTCAATATATTAAATAAAAACTATTTTATGTGTTTCACGATCAAGTATGTGATAAGATATGTTTTAGTTGTTTATTTTTATAACAAAAACTTGTGTTTTATTTTAAACACAAGTTTTTGTTATAAAAATTCAACCTATATATATATATATATATTCAAAGTACATTAGAGATTGATTGGAGTAGAAGTTAATAACTTATTGGGAAGGTAAGCACCAGTTATTAAGAAATCACCATTGACATCTAATAAGTTGTGGTCAAGAATTTGTCTCGTCCATGGGAGTTTTATGGTATTATGTTATAGTTTCGAGAAAACATTTGATAAATTCAGCACTATCCATTTCTGGAACTGAGCCAGATCCATGGGCGTTGAAGGTTCAGATATTGGAAACTCCAAAAGATATGGAGACCAAATTATTGACTTTCGGTTGAAGGGTTTATGATTAATCCTAAGGATACAATTGACTTAAGAGATACAAAACCCAAGCTTGTGAAGGAATTGCTTCATTTAGGATCTGATTTGAATTAGGAAGCCTCCAACAATATAAAGGTATCTATGAAGAACCGCATGGTTTAGAGTTATGGTGTTTATATTTCAGACATCCAAATATATGGTGACCATTGCTGTATTTAGAAAATACAAAGATAGGAAAATATTTTAGTATATGCAGCATTTTTTGTTTGGGCTGGAGATGAATTTCTAGAGCCTTCCAAGACACGGAGGGAAGGTCGAATTTGTTGAAGAAATATATGGTTTAGACTTGTGGTGTTTCTGCCATATAAGGACAAGGACAAGGATATGGAGTCTGGTCTTATTGTACTTTGAAGAGGAGGTAGACCATCCATCCGTAGACAATCTGCATGTTTGACAATTTGTATAAATTGTCCAAGAAGGCAAGGTGGGTGCCATTTAGCTCATTCCTTTCGTCATCCAATGTCATTTATTTAATTGAGTACATAAGAATCTGAAAGGTTCAAGAGAATTTGTTCACATCCAGTAGTTGTGTTAATCATTATTTCCTTCGTACTTATACATTTTTATTCAATCTCTGAGTTTCCTATATCCACCTCTAAGATGGCACCTAACTATATGATTTGCAAGTCACCTACTACTATGAATCTAGAATCTGCAAGGGAAAGGATATTTGAACTTTTCACATGGGATTGTGACATTGCTTCACCCAAGCGCAAGGAACAAGACCTCTGACCACGCGCAAGTAAGTACTCATCAAGGTGCCTTTACTGTGTGCAACAGGTTATATTTACCATCTAAAACTTTATTTATTTTATTTATTTTTAAAAGACAATTTGTCATCTACAGTATAGATGTAGATATCTACACTACACTACTATAATAGTGTAAACAAGATCCATACACTACTATAGTAGCGTAAGTATGTAATCCATCGTCCCGAACTAATTACCTGTAGGTAGTCTTCCCCGTACGGCCTATGGAACCACATGGAGAAATTGGCCACACGGGGGAAAGCCCGGGTATACCCTAGTGACGTCAAGTAAGGAGAACACGTGGAAAGGCTAACACGTGGATAGAACACGTGGAAAGGCGACCACGCAGATTGAACACGTGAGGAGAACTGGTCAAAGCATATGTATGTTCTCCGTATAATCTGATAGGAAATTGTAAACCCATCTCACCTTTTCTTCTTATCCACCTCACCCGTCTTAATCTAACATTTCCACCCAATCAGAGTGGCTAATTGTGTGAAATTGGTTCGATGGGGCATGGTTGTAGGATACCTTTTACGTCATGTTCCACCATCGTAACTAAAGTCATAACACAGCGACAGTAGATTGGTTTATTTGCACCCTGTGTAGTACAGTAGGGTGAGGTGAGTGAGCAGAAAAAAGAATGAGGTGGGTTTACTGTTTCCCTGATCTGATATAGGATTTGTTTAAATTTTGGTATGAACCAGCAGTGGATGATTTAGTGTATTTTGAGCACACTTTTCGCCTCCAGTAATCTTAGTTGTTTAAATGACTATGATATTCGAAAAATGGCATGTAATTAAATTCACCTATAAAAATGGTCAGAGTCAACAAAGAATTAAGCAGTTAGTGAATTCACTTAATTTCTTTTATTTTGGTTTTAAATTGAGGTAATAGTATGTAAGGATGAGATGGATAACTCTATATAAAACTAATGAGATGGATTGACAACATATGTTTCCGGTATTCCACCGTCAGATCACGGCATCGTTCTGAGATGATGTAAACTTGTTCTTTCTGGATTTGTTAATTTCCTAAGTGCATAAGAGCTCTGTTATATGTTGTCAACTGTGATAAATTGGGGCTCTGAACCACTTCATCAATATACGTTAAACAAAAAGTAATGCTAAAAATCTAACTTGATCTAATTCCGGATTGGACCAGTGACAATCATGGAGGTCAGCAAGAAACCATTTTTGTGAGTTGAAATGATAGCTGTCCTGAAGTATAGGAGGATACTCTGTATCGGTAAAACGTGATATCTGCAAAAGCTAGCATGTCATGAGACAGAACTATGTATGGTAATAAATCAGAGATGCAGGGACACTTGGTTCATATTTACTTGATGACAGATCATCAAAGCATTAGCTCAAATGGGAACATCTCTGCCCTACAGATCCAGAAAATTTTCAGTGAGAAGATGGAAACGTCATATGAATAGAGGGTTAACAGAACTGCTTCAATCGTTCAAGAGTGCCTTCCTAGCATAGAGAAGCTGTAGGTAAGAGCTAAACACAGCTGTAAAGAAGAACTTTCAAACATGCTATAAATAGAGAGATTTCTACGGCAAATTCTCATTTCCTAACATCTGGTCAGTAAACCAATACGACTTAGGACGAAATTGCAGACCAAGAAGACAGAAGAAAGAAGAAATACAGAAAAAACTCGTAGCTTTCCCAGATACTGCTGTGCTTGTCAAAAAACGATACACAAACTAACCTTGAGATCTGAATTTTATCCACTGTCAAGTATGTCAACCTAGTCTATCGTCCAACTTGTTCAGCTCTGGAGCCTTATCTTCCGATGATCGTGGGGACAGACATCATGTGTTACACAAAACTGAGGTTGTGTGGAAAATTTTAATTATCTTCAGCCTCCTGTTTTGGCTTCCGCATCAGCAGCCTTCTTACTCCAACTACGAAACTTCATCCACAGACTTGGTGGATGACGTTTCGTGCATATTCAAACCATCAGCACTCTGAGAGAAAGAACACCCACCTCTTCACTTGGAATGTACGAGCTGCACCTGCATACATGAGTTTGTAACATTGCATTTGTAACAGTTCATGCGCTTGGGTGGTTTGGGTGGTTAAACTGAGCTAGATGATCGGGATTCTTCCTGCAAAGCAAGCAGTTGCAACTGTCAGATCTCCCCAATCTGTCAGCCTTAATAGACATTCGAAGTAGGCCTTCAAGATTCAAATATTTTTCCCTAAATCCTCGCTGCAAGGTTTTGTTCACTAGTGAATAACAAGCGTCGAGTCGTTAGGGTCGCGTGACATAAGAGATCACAAACTTTTTGCAGTACGAGTTTTGTCCTTGTGGATATTCATTCGTTTTGAGTTTTGACAAGTATAAGCGAAATATCAAACCATTTCATGAAGGTTACGTAGGATACAGCGCATTGGACGGTAACCTTTGTCACATTACACGTACATGAGCAGCTTTAAATAGAAAATAGAAAATGAACGACAAGGACTGAACGTAAGAACGCGGTACCTGTAACAATTGATGCCATATTTACAATCTGGTCTCCGGCTTTGTCCAGGTGCTTTCGCTCTACGTTTCCTTTTGACGACGGAGTCAAGCTCATCTTCTTCCTCGTCCTCCTCATCGTCGTCGTCATCATCGCCATCGTCATCCTGGACATATTCCTCATCCTCCGAGTCATCATTAATGAAATCATCTAAAGATCCCATAGAGTCATCGCTATCTTCATCAGAATCTTCTTGTTTCTTTCTGGACGGCGCTCTCTTGGTGCTCGCCACTTTTGGCCTGGTTACTTTCGGTGTCACGCTGCTAATGCCCCTTTTCGAAGCAAGAAGTCCAGGAGGATCCTGCTGGGCTCCGATGCTTACATTGCCTAGATTGATCGTTCTTGAATCTGTGACTTCCTTGAGTTTCTGAGCATTCTGGTCAACCTTTTCCGCCCTCCTAGAACCACCGTTCTCAGTATGTCCTTCTTCCTTAATCCTAGCAACCACTTTTTCGTGATGGGGTACTCTCTGGACTTCACCTACTTTTCCCCTGGCCTCCTCCATCTCCTCCTTGATCCTGGCAACTCGTTGTTCCTGATGAGGTACTCTCTGCGTTTCTCCTAGATTCCTTGCACTAGCTATTGAGTCATGATGTTGCCCTCTGGAAGAATCCTTTCCCCCGGCCTCCTCCCTTTCCAGCATCCTACGCTGGCGCCTGGCAACTGCTTCAGCAATGCCTTCTTCCTCAGTCATTGAGGCGGAGTTCCCATTCTTCTTGATGATGTTGTTTACTTTTGAGTCGAGAGAGACTTCTTGGCAATCCGGGCTTGAACGACCCTCAAACCTCAGCTCGTAGAAAAACGGTCGTTTGATGGAGAGAGAAAATTTATCCCCTGCTGATAGCCATTCCTTTTGGCCGTTTCCCAGAAATTTCACTTGAGGCTTACCCTTTCCTTCTGTTCCTCGACTCACCACACAGATTGGGTTCCTGCCAACAACTTGCAACAGCAGCTTAAGACCAAGAGCTTGTCCTACTGCCTCCTTTCCTTTCCTGGAGCCGGGCCTCAACAGTTCTGCTACGACTTGATGACGAGAGACGCTTCCATCGTGATACGTAAGTCCGGCCACTCTACCCAGTACGAGAGGTTGTCCCTCATTCAGTTCCAGTAAACTTCCATCCTCTCCGGCAAGCTCCATTTCAAAGGGAGGGAACTACGCCAATCATACAGGGCTGCACTTGACATTCAGTAGTTAAATTTCAGTTGAAATGTAAACCTCCGCTTTGCCAGAAGTTGGAACCTGGAAAATTCGAATCACATATATATCCACCTTTAACCATTGATCTTCATAAGCAAACTAAAACTCCCAAACATCATAAACAGGACTCAATGGTCGACCAAGACAAATCTGTATCAACTAAATGAAAATTGGAAGGTCAGGGTTTAAGCGGAAAGAGATGAGTGTTGCACTAGTTGAGCTTCAAGAGCTCTTCCCGACATGGTTAACGCTCATGAGTTCTAGGTAATAAGTAAGCACTACCTCTCTAGCCGAGCTGGTCAGAAACTTAGGGGGTGCACAATACCGTCAGACACAATTGTTGAGAATAAAGGAAACAGATCCAGGGATCCAACCACAATAAACCACAGACGAAGGACACTGAGCTACGATCCTCTTGATCCTTTGAAGTGGAGACAACGATCTCACCTTTCCTCAGCTGTCTGCAGTCCTTCCCAACTCTGCGTCACTTCCAAATTTTCCTTTTCTCAAGGCTTTGTCTGCCTCGGAAAGAAGTGTCAAATTTCGAGCGCCGCCGCTCCTCCGCTGGGGTATGTTTAGAATTCAAAAGTCGAGCTCCTCGAGTGCAAATTGGCAGGAAAGAATTTCTCTACCACTGCTCTCTTCAATTACTCCTCGTTGCCTTGTAATCCAATTCACAGGTCTCTCAAGCATGAGACCCATTTACAGAGTCGTCACCAACGCTGTGGATCGGAAAACCCCAGAAGTCTCAAGCAAAAACTATCGCAGAATCGCAAAAGAACATCAAGCATCTGATCGCCGACAGCTCAATTCCACCCCTGTACAAAACAACAGAAGGGCCCTTTCGGAATTCGAAACCAATTTACGAGGACAGCACTCATCGGTCATGTTAATAAAGGTGGCTCGAAATCAAAAGCCTCGACATGCAAGACAACACAATGCCCAACCAGTAAGGACAGAACAGAACAAAAACAGAGCCCTTCAATCAACATCCTTCGCTCTTTACGTCACAGAGACCCGAACAGTCCTTCAGGTCTCTGTGACGTAAACCCGGCATTCAGCTCTCACGTCACAAGTTCCTCCCATCCACCTTGTCTTTCACATACGCGGTCGCCTACTTTACTTCTTTCACATACGTTCCTGGATGTTCTCCGAAGCTTTCAACACATTAACATGGCAACCATCTTACAGTTCTGTTGAGACCACGGTATGAACCTCCACTGCAGTCACCTCGACTGTGTTGAACAGTACGCCGTGCATTGAGTTACCGTGGTCCCCACTCTAAAGTACTCCAGGAGTATATAATTTCCATGTGTGGGGATTAATCCACGATGCGAATGAGAAAAGAGTTGCTCGTTAATCGTAAATTTACTCCAAATAAGGCACTGATAACTTTTCATGGGATTGTACTTATGGATAACATTTTCCTATCTTACAATCTGATTATATGCAGAAATTTCGTTCCAGATTAGCCATTATCTCACAGTAATTGTGCAAATTAAAAGTAACCAATAACCACATATTCATAATTAATGAACGGGTTACACGTCCATGTACCCATTTCACTAATCAATTCATGTTCAGAGAATCAGAACCTTAACATGACAGGTTGAGGTGATGGGAAACCCCCCGATGGTCCTAAGAATGGTGGAAATCTTGGAGGAGGGAACCAAGAGCCCATATAAGGCTCTTGGAGATTTGGAGGAGGAGAGGCCTCCAGCTAAAGGTAGTTCTAAGCGAAGTGAAATGAAAGACCAGCTAAAGTTAGAGGAGGAGGAGTCGATGTAACACTGCCGGAGGATAAGTTTGTGCGCACAAACTGTTGCAGATTCGATATCCATAAACTTGCTTTGATATCCACTTGGCCTACCGCTGAGTGGTCGCAAATTCCACCCAGGAGACAGTGAAGAGAAGGAAGCACCGAAGGAGTATGTGTTCGTGCAGCCGACGGGAACAACATCGAGAGAAGAGGGTGCGAGAAACTGACGAGCAGAAATGGCGGTGTGTATTAGCGTCCAGGCTTTGGCGTGTGCAGCAACCGCTGTTGTTTCCGCACCCTCTGTGTCGGGTCCCTGCACCGTGTCTAGCACCTCTGCTGCTGCTGGCTCGAGCACGAGATGGGGCCGACAATTGTGCCTCAAGGCGACTGTGATTGCCCATCCTTTGCACCAGAGCCGGAGTGCGTCCCACATTGCCAGACAGGCCGCGGTTGCTGAGCTCTCCGACTTCGCCGTCCAGGTTTGTGCTTGTTTATGATATAAACCAATCTAGTCACGGATTCGGTTCTTAGCCATTTCCAGCAGCCGTCATTCGGAGGAATACATTTCACTTCCCACTTCGTTTCTTATTCTGAAATTTTTTCCTCTGTTGAAAGAATCGGGATTGAGATTCAAGCAATGCCGCCTCTTTTCACGAACAACTGCAGGAGTCTAATGTTTGGACAGTCTAATTGCTTTGAGTAATTTGACAGCGCATCTGGTTATCAAATACTTGATCGCAGTTGCAACGTGTTTCAGACTCACTTATCAGTAATTTTTTTCTATATCATCAAGCTCGAAGATCAAACTCTCACGCTCAGGACTGGGAATCTACAATTTTTTTTTGTGGCATTCTAGGAGTCAGCGAAATTCCGCGAGGGCCTCCTGCAACAATTGAGTGCGAATGAAACAACCGCTAGTGCGAAAGTCAAGATTGCAGACGTATGCACCAAAGTGAGTCATTGTTTTATTTCCTTCATCTCGTCGGATATGCTCCTTCTCCTCGCCGTTTTACTGTGAAGAACTTTAAGCAGAGCATACATAATCTCTTGGCACGCTGAGTTGGTAAGAAAAGGAGTTCTCTGTGTGGAATTGTGACAGGTTTTTGGAGACTATTTGGACAAGTACGATGGCACATTGTCTCCGGCTCCCTTCGGACAGATGAAGGACGCCCTAGACGGAGAGAAGTTGCCCGGTAGCGAAGTGGCCATTTGTGCAGCTTTGGGATGGGCTCGAGGACATCTACACCACGATTGGAAGATGTCAAAGGAAGAACCCAAAGTAAAGAAATGAGTATCTCCATCTTAATAACTCCATTCAAGCGTATGTTGGGCTAGTTCAGACTGTCCCTGTTCAGGGCTTTAATTTGGCTGATACACAATTTTGTAGGAGAATTTTCTGTAAAGGTTCCAGTAATACACTCACATCAAAAAGCTGAAGGACTGATTTGGTTCATCTGTGATGGATATATGGTTGGTCCATTCCGAAAACCGTGTTGCTTTGGATGTCATGAAACTTCTCGTTTTTCCTCGTCTGAAAGAGACATGGATTGTGTGTTAAATCCATACGAGTTAAACTGTATTTATGCTACCGAGTCCACATTGCTGGACACGGAACAACCTGCACAGAACATAAATAGGTTCAGAGAATATCGACGTGAAAGAAAAGGGATTTGCCGGATACAGGAGACGGGAAGACAATTCTTATTCAATGACACGACAGTGTAATTGTCGTAGACACGGAAAGTGAAGTGCTCTAGAATAGAGGAAAAATGACCTTTTGTTCACTGGAATCCGAAAGCAGTTAGGGCTTCGTGGGTGCTTCACCGGTGACCTGCTGTGAGCGAAAGGGCAACCAAATTCTCTTGGAACTGATAGGAGAGACTGATGAACCGCTGCGGGTATCTCACTTGGCCAACCGATGAAAGTGTTTGAAACCCTTAAGCCAAAATGCGTTTCTTACTTCATTTGCTGTAAGGGAGAACTTGAGGATATCACAGATGCGGCGTTTGTCAGAAAGTGGTGGGAGGGCTAATAATACTCTCTTTGCCATCATAACTGGGCTTTAAATGAGCCTTTCCTTCGTGACTCTCAAGCTTCGATGATATAAGCTCAACCTAACCTCGGTCGTTTTTTGAGCAGGCTTCAGTTTGGAGGTCGAGTTCATTTCCCCACCAATTGACTTATGGAAGTCAGACAAGAGATGTTTCAGTTTATGTTTCTCTCTGATTTGTCCTTCCATCCATCTTCTCCTAACTGATGTCATTTAGAGCGTAGAATTGTCACAAGAATTGCGTCGTACGGGTAGCATTCATCTAATCAAGAACTTTAGACATATCAACGAAGATTGAACAGGCATCTCGAGGCATCTTTACCGCTCTCTATTCTCGCATCATCAAACACACAAGTCCTACCTAAAATTATCCTAGGTACCCTGAACAATTGACCAGGAGAACTCCGCGCAGTGAAATTTACTTCCAAACCTCCCCGTTACGCTGCTGTTTTCTTTACTTCCCTCCATAGAAAGATTGCTCAATGGTGTCTGTCGTACTTTACCTCTCGTGAGCTTCATCGTAAAATCAGAACCAAACCCTGGGATACTATCACAAGCGATAGACCTACAATTTGTCCCGCTTGAGCAGGACGTCAGGGGAGGTAAGTCTCCTCCTGTTCACTCGCGTCATACGAGGATCAAACCTACAGAAAATTGACGGCGCCACAATGTGGTCTGAGCAATTTACTTGGAGAATGAAGTCCTCGACTCTACTGCGAAGATAACCTCTAAAGTTAAAACCACTGCCTTTAGGTGTGGATGAGTCTTTACATATCTGTGTTGAGTACGACCGTAGATCGAAGCCAGAGCACCAACACGCATCAAGTTTGTTTATGGAATATCCAGATGATGGAAGGAGAGGAGGGAGGAAGCGGTAAAGCTAAGGTAAATGGAACTCGTGCCTTTCCGGAAAGTGGTTCTTCCTCTAGCTTGGCAGAGGAAGAGTCATCTCAAGGAGGTGGTGGGAAGGGGAAATTCAAAGGTGATTCTAAACTCTGGAGAGTGGTGACTGTTAGCTATGGATCAGGACTCTACCTGTCAAAACTTCAAGGAAGTCTCTACCTCTGTTCCTTAACACTAAAATTTGCCAGAATCATTACTTCACTCGTTGCGTCAAGTAGTGCTCAAGTACGGAACGTCCCTCTTGTGGATGATTCGAAATCTTGGAGAATTCCAAACTGCAAGAGAATGCATCATCTCATTCTTTCATCATTTCTGTGTAACCCTTCACAATCTAATGTCAAGTTCCATGAGTACGTCGAAAGTCTACATTTGTCACTTAGTTGCAGGGACGATCTCGTCCCATTCTGTTACCTTCGCGCTCCTTCGACTATCTATCCTCTTGCGGGGCAGAAGTACTCAAGGTAGGCAAGGTAGATATAATGTTTCATGAACTAGCCCAATCTTTCATTCGTTCCTGTTAGGCGATCCCCAACGTTTTAAGGTAGTGTAATAAGAGCACTACTTGAGGATTCATCTACATGTATCAGAGAGCCAAACCTTTTTAGGTAGAAAGGTTAGCTGGTGCCGTCAATTTCGTAGAGATTATACATTGAACTTACCTAGTCCTCCCAGCAAAACCTTCATCGGACAGTGGATCCAGATCGGATAAAAAATGGTGCCAGTTCCAGAAGCAGTGGGACTTCGCATTCGTTATAACCAGTCTCGAACAAAAATTGGGTTTTGAACTGCCAAAACCCCCGGCATGTAGCTTGGTCTTAGTGCTCGAAACGGAATTTGTAGATGGCTAGATAGCTGTGCAGGTGAACGTATGAGAAAGTAGACTAACCCTCGTAAATATGGAATTGAAAAGCACAGACAATCCTTGTGTGAGAAATTTGTCTTTCCCATGTTTTAAATCCTAGGCGCCCGAGATGAGAGCATGTGGTTATCACTAGCTCGATTACCTCACAAGGGTGCAAGTCTCATTCACGTTCCTGGATTCTTGGCAATTAGAGCCAGAGAGTCTCCGACGACTTACTGAAGCAATGGAAGGGTGGAAGAACAAACAGGACGAAATTCACAGAAAATTCATGGAAAGCTTTGAAAACATTGGTAAGGATCTCTCGAAGATGCAGCATGATACAGGAGGCTACCGACACTCAATATACGCGGTCAAGGACGGCATACAGAGAAGAGCTTCTGCGGAGAACCTGGTGCGTTTGAAAGCCCCTCTTCTGCCTCCATCATCTCTGTCGTTCAAGGACGTCTCGCGCTCCAAAGACGATATGGATAAGCATTAGGCGAAGACGGCTAGCCCGTAATGAACTCCGCTGGACAAGCAAACATGGATAGGTGCGAGGTGACGTTGGAAGCTGAAAATTCGAGTCAAGACCAACCGTTACCAGATTCATGATCAAATGCTCTTCAGATGTAGTCATGGCCACAAGGGCAATAGGAGGTAATGATCATCTTCCTTGATGGCCTCAACAAACCGAATTTTGCTTAATAGAAGCTCTGGTTTGCCCACGGGATGTATGTACAGAAAGCATGCTATAAAGATGCACGCAAACACTATTCAAGTCCAGCGAGCGCTGTTCATCTGCTCGAAGGCCAAAAGATGCGTACAGCCATGACAAGACAGTTGACACCTACTTTACTGAAATTCCATGATAAAAGAATTACCGCGTTGAGTAAAGATCTTCCCCAGCCATATACATTACGAGGAGCGCATTTAGTTGAATCTTTTGCTCTAAGTTCGTACTGGAAACCAATATTAACAATTCAGCCTTGCGCACACCATCAAACCCGTTTGTTTCACTACGTATATCTGACTTCTCAGTTTACTGAAACTTAAAATTAACAAATCCAAGATCCAAATCATGGAGGCAGCATATCAGCTTTGATCTGCTGAAGGAAACTTAAGTGACGAGCTCCGATATGGTTATAACCTTGATAGCGAATGAGCTAATGAGCCACCTTACCCACATTTTGAGACATCTACTCATCCATCAGACCACACGCTCCAGCGAATTAACGGCATTGTCCTTAGGTGGGCTGGAGATTAGATAAAAAGTGCCAATTGATAGGAACCAATTGCAGCATGTGCTATGTTTTGCCTACACACTTGGATCATCTTAGTGTGCGCTGCGCGTAATAACAGGTAATAAATCGTCAGAACGTTCAAATTGTCCTCGAAGAAATGATAAAGGAATGGCAATTGTACAATAGTACCTTAATACTGCAAACTTCAGTTACATTAGTTGAAACAGAATGCAACTATCCAACAGATCCTTACGCTGCACAAAATCCCCCTTTGACTCGCGGCTTACTTCAGGCTAACAATATAAAACCCCTCTAGAAAGATAACTTCCGTGCGTAAATAACTGATACAGGGGGTGCTACCAACCATAGGTTAAACTGCACTCGGCAGTACCAGGGTACGAAGTTCTATAGGAAGAATATCGCACTTTAGCCTGGCTGCTATCAAGCTAACGCACATCTCTCCACTATGGATCTTTTAGATAATGACATAAGTAGAAGGCACAATCTATTGTGCATTACACATCATAAACCTATATTTTTGAGCAAGAATTGGCAGGAAGTTTGTCATCTGGAGGAAACCCATCCATCCTAAAGTTGGGGAGAGAGGTACACCCTTAACAAGATGTTTCGATAAACTGCACCTCTAACTCCAGATACTTCCCAGTAGCTCCAGGTATAACGATCCCCGGAATGTACGAGCTAAGCAACATCCCATAAGAAGGCATTCCGAAATGCAGGTATCAGGAACACTGCAGGATACCAAATATGCCAGCTGCAAAGATCAGCGAATCAGAAACAGACCTCCAAGCAGAACATGATATACTTCACCTCCAAGATGTTGAACCACTCAAAGTTAGAGATTTCAATATCATGGGTGGGTAGATAAATGGGCACACCTTAGCGATCATTGCCGACAGCAGAAACGTAACATAGGGTTCATGATGCTTACAGCAAAGCCTGTACCTGCCGACATGCTATCTAGCACCCCCCATAGCACTTGGTTCCTACTGATAGTGATTCCGTACTCCAAACATAGATTCAGAGGGCCACAACTTCTTGCACTGGAGATGCCATCGAGTCTATGCTTCACCACTAGCCGTCGACGTCAAGTTGCTGATCAAGTTGCTGATCGGCAAGTTAAAGGGACTAGCAACTGCTGTTTAATGTGGTGCCACTCTCCTGACCAGCATCACATCTTCATGGTAGCTGGACGGCTAAAAACTGAGCGCTCGGCTGAAGCAGAAAATGGACAAGACACGAGTAAATACCAACTTATATGACCTTATACGCTTCATATGACCCGACATGCTGCAAAGCCACTTCGCGTACATCGACGAAATTCAGATTCTAACTGGTTTAAATGACTCTCTTCTTGTCTTAATTCTCGACGCCTTCTCGGTGCTGACTACTAGTACTCAATTCAATTCAAACGACGAAGGACAAGCTCATCCTCTTTCATTTAAAATTTGAATACATTGCAAGTCCCATTGAGCACCATAGATGTTGAAACTGTTACAAACCTTCTTTTGTACCCTTCCAATCTCATGAAGTTTCTAGTGAACCACAAGCAGTTTTGAATTAGTTTGATCTCACTGGGTATGAAAAAAGAAGACAAGGACGACCGTAGAAAACATAAACAGAAGTTTATAACCAATGCAAGTTTAGTAGGACTAGTAACTGTACCCATTATGTCCCGGTGGTTGACTTGGAAAGGGTGGCTGAGGATCAAGTAGCTGCCACTGTTTAAGTCTCCCAAAGATCAGCCGTGACTGTTAATCAGAACTGCAGAAGGTGATGTATGTAGAACACCACTTACTGGAGCTCTTTTTAATCTGGGCTGCACAGTAAAAAGAGGAAAACACAGACGTACAAGGTTCAGCTCCACCCCCAGTTATTGCAAATCGATCCTAGGACAAAATGTGGGTCAGCTTCTTGACAAACACCATGTATCTGTTTGAGCTGAACTCGGAACTGGAGTAGTGATTACAGAAGACAATCAACAGGATAACAGGTTTTAGAAACGAGAACAATGTTCTCCATTTTCCTTCCCAACTCTAGAAACCAAAAAAATGTTGCACGATAGATAGGGACCTTTGCCTGCTCCTCGCAATACTTCACAGCCTCTGCGACACTTCCGGTGCGCCCATGAACCAGAGTAAAAGCCCACAACAGCAGTTTCCTAGGGCAGCTTATGTCCACGGGTTTCGTGTGAGCTATACCCGATCCATTGCTACTTCCTTCCCCTGAAGCATTCGATCCTTGAACCAAGTACAAATTGATTCCTCCAGGAAATGGTCCAGATAGACTATCACGATAGAACCCGTATGTAGAGCGTAACAAACTAGTCGCTTTATCAAGATTTTCCACTGCTGCTTGTCTGATAGGAACAAGCTTCATCAAGGATATGGTTGAAACTGTTCCAGATACACCATTTACCGAGTCACCCGGAGTAGTCCTTTCAGCAGGTCCAGGAGTGCCATCCTCTCTCGAAGTTTCACCAGAAGCTGGCAACTCGTAGGAACTTGAGATGAAAACATCGTGTTGTATGTCTACCACTAATTCCCCCTGAGTCTGTGAATGGTAGGACACATGCCTGCTTTGAGTGACAGGTGTAATAGAAGCTAGAGAAAAGCAAAGAGCTCTGCACCACGCCAAGCATGCATGTCGGCAGATTTCTCCTGTCCGGAACCCCAGCATCTTGATACTCTTGAAGCGCTTCCTAATCCTTTCATTCATTGTTTCCAAGATATCGAGCTTCATCTCCTTCTCCAGATTAGAGAGATATCGATGAATGTGTCTGTAACATAACCAAGTAATGAAATCAACATGAAAACAAGTCTGGATGTACACATGCTCGTTACCAGTAGGAGCAATTACAGCACTTTATCCCTCAATACTGTGCCCAGAAATGTCATATGACAGTCACCTCCATCATAAAACTAATGGTCAGATCCACGTTCGATAAACAACTTTACCCATTTTGTATCCAAAGTTCAATGACAAGCTGCTGGTACTCTTAGTGAATTTCTTCGAGAAAGTTGGATATCATCTACTTCTCGTCTCAGGATGTCAGCCAGGTCTTTACTCCACGAAGTCATCAGGTAGCAGATAACATAAGAGCAGTAAGTCAAGGAGATCACTTCATACCTATGAATCGAGCCCTCAGATACCTGGGGCGCAGAAGAAGCTTGAGTCTCTGCAATACTTATTTCCAAAGACTCGGACCAAGAAGTTCCATGGTCCATGAAAAGATTGAATAGTTTCTCCATCAAGGAGTTTGAAGCAGAATTGGTAACAGAACCATTTGGACCGGATTCCGCCTGACCTATTTGCTTCGATAGTGCTTGCGTATACTTGCGTAGAGCTAACCGGGATAAATCATCTAGGCAGAGTGAAAACTGAGACACAAAAGCCAACAGGTTTGCAATACAAAATGAGGGCAACAAAACCTAGTGTGATCTTCAAATGAAGAGTGCGTGGAGTATTCCTGGATTCTACACTAACGATACTACCAAATCAGCTTAGGAAACCAGAAATGCGGTGAAAACTTGATACGCGTTTGAACTCCAAGATGACCTACAGAAACACGCAGGCAAAGTCCATCGAATATTGAGTGGAACTTACCTTCTTGTCTACTTTGAGGGAAGAAAATGCCCTCTCCAGAGTGTGGATATCGCCATTTTGTTCGCATAAAGAGAGATACAAAATCAGATATTTTCTGACGCAGGTAATAAACTTACGGGAGCTCTCAGGCATCTGTACATCTAAGTTGGTATGATGAGCTGCCTTCCGTCTGCAGCATAAAGGTCAAAAGGTTAAGATTCATCCAATTGCGATTAGGGTCTCTTGAGCACCAACACATTCCAGTGCTTGGACCTTGGCATGTACGACGAAATGTACTATCTAAAACCATAGAGGCTGATATAAGTATGGTGGTCAACATTAGTAGTTCTCTTCTATAGAAGGCTGCACAAAGTAAGATATACCTTATTTTCCGTAAACTGCCATCAATTTCCCACATGTTGATTGTAAACATTGAGCGACTTGATCTGAAGCAAAAGGCCAACTCTTCTTTGGCCTTGTCCAAATCTTGTATCTCATGTGTGTACAACCCATGTGCCAACCTGAATCGAGCCTTGTGGAAGTGCTTTAACTCCCCTTCGACACAGACCCTCATAACTGTGAGACAATCATCAAAAAGTAGTCGACGGATCTCCATGGTAAGCTCCTTTTGATCTGTAACATTAAATGAGTTTGAAACCCTGTCTTCGGATACTGGTTGACTGGTTGGATCCTGAACGCTTCCATTATCGAGATCAGGTATGGGAGTAGCCTGACTAGTTTGTTTTGGATTACCAGCCTCCACTACACGTTTCAGAAGATTGCACACTTTCTCCTTTGTGGAGGATACATAACAATGTTCAGCAATAACCTGCATGAAGAGAGGAGAAGCTTACTACTGCGCATCGTACAAGACCTTGCACATGTTACAGTGAAGATGACGTCATAAGACAACATTACCACCACGAAATCGCCCTCGCAAAACCTATCACCCCGACCAGAGACTTCCACTTCGAAAATCGGAAGCCGTGTGGACTATGCAAATCTGAACCACCGAGTAAGCCATAGTAAATAGGTTATGATCAACAAGGCATACTTGAAGAACTTTGATGTCCTGTCGATCACCCTCACAGAGTAGCTTCAGTCGTGAGGCATGGAGTCTATATACGGGGTCTACAGCTGACGACTTCATCTCCACCGCCTGCTTATAATAACCTAACGCTTCCTCACAAGGACGACACAATTTCTCGCACAGCTTTCCCATATAGAAAAGATGTTTCCAGTCAGGCCTGTCAAAGGACATTGCCACGTTGAACGTGCATCAGAGCCACACATTAGAAGGTGAACAGTCACCTGATTATATCGACATCAATCAGTGCCTAGAACTTCAGTATTCCTAGAGATAAGGAACCATATCATCGATAAAGCGCTTCAAATCTTAGACATACAGGATTCCTGAACGTAACCACCAATTTACAATGCATGAAGAACATATGCGAAATGAGAGCAGAAGCCGTTCGAAGAACGGGAGATCCAGAACCCATTAACTCCATAAGAAGTGCAGGTGAAATATAAGCATGATGTGTGCAAATCGAAATGAATAGCAACTCAGGAAATGGAGATTAAGTGAATCTAACAATTAGAAGGTAAGCCGAAGTAAAGACATAATTGAAACATCTCATGAGCAACACCTGCAGAAAACTAGTATACACTAAAGAACATACTTGAACTTATGTGCCCCTTCAAAGTGCTTCAGTGCCTTGTTGCAAAGAGAAGTCCATGCGGCATCTCGTCTAGGAATGTAGTTTCGCTGATCATACGAAGGTGCAACATTTTGTAGGGAGTCGTAATAAACAAGAGCGAGCAGCTCATGGACCTCACTCTGCAGGACAAAAAGAAGTATGGAGAATTATATTCAAGAAAGCACACTGTCCCATTAAGCAAACGTCTCTTGACCGATTTTCAACCTCTCTCTGCTCCAGGTCAAAATTATCACAATAAGCGCCACAATACAAAGTCGGCAGCACCTCGTGGTTCACAACCGAGCAAAACTTAAGTTCGGCACTGGGTTACAACTTGTGAGATCTCCCCTATCTGAGAATAAACAATAGTAAACTTCACCTCCTAAGGCATTCGCCGTGAAGTAAATCGTACTCCTAACCTCTGGCAGAATGTGCACACTGGCTATACGAGTAATAGTTTGCAGAACGGGAGATCCACACCCACTTTGAACCAAACCGATGCAAATCTAAAACATGCTGAATCTAGAACGTTCAATATCTAGAGATGTATGCAGCATCTATTGAAGGAAGCATGCCTTCGCAAGCAACACGATGAGAGACAGCATCTGCTTTCTCGCATAGTGTCAAAGTATGTCAAAGCAAAGGAACACCACCGACCAAGTAGGAAACATAGTGTTAGAGGGCAGTAAATGGGCGGGAATGAAGTGTGACCGGACATGAAGAGATGAGCGCAGAAGCCGTCCAAGGGACGGGAGATCGAACTGGATATTGGGATATGAGAGTGGAAGCCGTTCAATGATCCAGAACCTATTAAATGCATATGAAGTGCAGATGAAATGTAAACATGATATGAGGACATGAGAGCAGAAGCCATTCGAAGAACGGGGAATCCAGAACTCATTAATTGCATAGGAAATGTAGATGGAATGGCAATTAAATGAAAGCAGAACTGACTGAAAAATACATGCGAATAGGAGATAAAATCTAATTCATAAAGCATGTATTATCAAGCAACGACCATATATGTAGAGAATCTGAGAACCAATGTGTACTGAGAAAACGAATAGTCAACTCATATAAACATGATAAACATGATGTTGGATATTGGTCGATGAGAGCAGAAGTTGTTCTAGGAACGTGTATTGGATATATGAGGACAGAAGCCGTTCGGGGGATCCAGAACTCATTAAATGCATATGAAATGTAGATGAAATGGCAATAAATATGAAGTAGCTGAGAGAATGTCAGTACCCCTAGTACCGAGTTTCTGTTGGAACGCTCATGAGTACCAAGGCAAACTCGGTTGCTTCCCAAAGTGCAGCTCAAAGTAACAACAAAACTGAGTAAGGAAAAAGCTGGAACTTATGCAGGAACCAGTAAGGTCATGCAGTCAACTACTATGAAGCCTATCATAAATTTGTGGAAATTGGAAGGAAAGGGTCACCTAAAGAGCAGGAATAGGAATAAGCAGAATAATCACGAGCAAAAGAAGAATGCATAATAGTGAGCAGGAGAACGAAAAGAACTCGAGACATACCTTGTTAATACCTGAAAGGAAACATCGTTTAGTACGGAAAGCAAGCCAAACTTAGCAGAGACATACCTTTAAATATCTGAACGGAAACATCGATTAGTACAAAAAGGAAGCCAAAGATAGGAAAGTTACCCGATGATGCGTTCTAAACTACTAAGGAGAGCGGGGAAAAGATCATCGAAGAATAAGATAGATCAACGAAGAAGAAGAAGGGGCGAGAAATATGAGAGAGGGAGATCCTGGACAGATCGGACTGGATGTACAGTTTCAATATACTAGAAACTAAAAGGACACTGCACACTGGTTAAAGAAGTCTCCACCTTCTGCTGCTCCAGTGCTCACTTTCAAACAAAGGACACAGAGATGCGGACTTGCAACTATGAAACAGTCCGAATAGATAATAAGGTCCCAGTTTCCCACTAACCTGTTGCTCCGGGGTTTTAGCAAGAGCTAATGTCATCAGTAGGCATCGTCGCGTCCGACGGCGACTCATCTCGACTCTAGTAGTCAACTGAACATTTTTCCGCCACTCAATTGCATTGACATTCTTACTACCATCGTTTAGCATCAGGTCCACTTCCTGCTCACGACCACCACTCGCTGTGCATTAGTGATTGAGTCTTCATTTAATTCCATGTAACCTGTCGAACAACCCGACCCGACCCAACCTGTCGAACAACCGGGCCCTACAAGTATCTCGTGATAAAAAGCACTAGCATAAAAATCGTAAGAAGCACACTGCAGCATAAACTAACCTCATCGTATATCTTCGCAAGTTTGTTCCAACTCTCGAAACGCAGGGGATTGTAGCACAAGTCGTATTTGAGAAGCTTGGCATTCTGCTCAACGAACTCTTCCCCCTCCTTGGTTAGCACAAATCCGGCCCACTTATCACTGGCACTTATATCTTCGATCTCACTTACAAAGTGATAAAGGTTCTCATACACTTCTAGGTACGGTTCCTCTCGATCGACGTGAAAATCGGGCTGTGGAGTTTCGCTCCTTTGGCGTTTAGAGGCATCGCATGACGAGATTGTCAAGGATGTTTGTGAATTGATGCCTGGATCCGTACTATCTCCGCACTCTGATGAGTGGATTTTATTCATCTCAATCAGCTTCTGTTGTGATAAATTGGCTTCAGATGCTGCATCTGAAGCTCGCTCATTTAGTGCAAATGCGATAACTTCACTGGGTATCTTGCCGGAGAGGACCATGTTGCTCAGCGTCTCTTCCTCAAATTCTGGGTCATCAAGAAAGCCATCCACTGCTTTATCCGCAAGTACCTTCGCCGGAGGATAAGGAAACTGCTTGTGAACAGCTCTTAACACTTTCCGCAATTTTACGAGACGAGCTCTCTGCAAAACAAGTCTCAGTACACAAATTCATGATGAGGTCCAGAGATGTTGTTGTTCTTTAGTCACCTGAGCTCTCTTTCGACCAATCTCTCATCAATGATGAAATTTGTCTGTCTCTTAAAGGACTTCAGAGTTATCTTATGCTCTTATATGATTCAAGAAAGCCTTTGCACCCGAAGCATACTATGAGCTGAAGCACACTGTCTGCAAATGCATGAAACGCCATCATAAAGCACATTCGTTCCAGCCGGGGTGCCTCACAACAACAGTACATACTGATGACAGCACTCTATGAGCCTTAGACAGGAAAAGACATACCGTGCAAGCCTTCGCATAGGGAAGGATGTACTGGAAGACCCCCGCACATTGTTCCTTGGTCTTGTAGTCGCCACGGTTAGTATTTTGATGCTCTGCAAGACCATCATGACTGGATGGCTCGAATCCGCCTCGAAGATTTAGTCCGTAGAGGCAGAAAAAGCACTGGTCCAGGACAGAATCTAAACCTATCTCTACTCTCCTCCTCTCAACTTCTTCAGCTTCTTCATCCTTTGCAGATTTTACGACTTTCTTCCTCTTCCCCTTTCCTGATTCACAAGAAAACGGCTCCTCTCTGCTGTCATCCTTGTTTTCCAATATAGGTTCTGGTGACCTCTCAGTATCATCTTTCTCATCATTTTCTGCTCCCTGTGTGCCTGGCTCTTTCGAACCATCTGTAGCCATCAAAGCAGGAACTTTTTGAGCAGCGATGAGTCTGAGCTTTAGTTCGATAGATCCTAAATGCTTAATGGCCAATTTCAGAAACGCTCCCTCTCCACCTTCACAAGTCTTTCCCGCACAACAAAGACCACGAGCGGCGAGCACATCATGTACTGCTGCAAGGAGATCCACCTGCAAGAGAATTTACAGAAGTTGTAATCCCAAATCTGTAGAATATCTTAGAAGCTATTCACCTGCTGATGCGACTTTTATCGTTGGCATGATTTCTTGCGTGAACTAACCTAGAACACAAGGTGTATGCAAGTCTTTTATCACGTTCCGATAACAACGTACCTAACACGACAGAAGGTTCAAGAGAGAAATTTTGTACCTGTTCCTTGAATGAGGAATTTGAATCCAGATGTTGCACTCTACAAAATGCAACGAAGGCATCAACGAAAGAGCTGCTGTCGAATTGAGAAGTCCCGTTTAAACTGCTCAATCCCACGGTCTCTTTTATGTCAAAAGACTTCAGGTAGTGGCATATGATATCAAGCAAAAGCTCCTGGATCTGCCTCAACATGGATGCTTGAAGAGCACCACCACCCTGTATACAAAACGACGCATTTAACTCATAAGTAGAACGCAAGGAAGGGAATTCCCCACTTTCCGTGAGATAGTAAAGCCCTGTGCAGCTAGGTGTACATAGGTGTAGGTGTACACATTTACATCATGATCTTTGATACGATGTCCTCAACACATCCCAACCTTGCAGGCTGTATCATGTTTTGCAATCACTATCACTGATACTGGACACAGATAGTGAACAGATAGAACATGTTTGACTTTGATCATAGTGAAAAAGTTGTGCGCTGCTTGCACTGACAAACAGAGAGAGGAGAGAGAGGAAAGGGCAGGAGAAGCTACACACAGAGCACTCTTTGAGAGAAACCTGATAGAAGACGTTCAGTAGTACTTCCAAGGTGTAGGTGTACACATTTACCTCCAAGAGCGAGAGAGAGAGAGAGAGAGAGAGAGAGAGAGAGAGAGAGAGAGAGAGAGAGAGAGAAGCCAAAGAGAGAGAGAGAGAGAGAGAGAGAGAGAGAGAGAGAGAGAGAGAGAGAGAGAGAGAGAGAGAGAAGCCAAACACAGAGCACTCATTAAGAGAAAGCCGATGGAAGACGTTCAGTACTTCAAGCATTTGCGGAAAAGCTTAAAACTTTCTTCTCGACTGGGGCGACATTTCTGGATAAGAATCTAACCTTGACACCAGCTTCATCCGCCTTATCTCTGATAGCGGCAACGCATCTCGAGACCAGTTTCACCTCCTGGGAAACCAGCTTGCGTTGAGCTTCATTCCCTTTCCCTTGCTCCTGTTCTGAATCTGAACTCACGGGACTCATAGTTTGCCGTGCAAAATTGGTGGGAACCCTTCCTTTTTTCTCGCTGATATCCATAGCACCACAAAGGATTTCCAGTCTCCTGGTATAGCATTTCAAGGCTAAGCTAAGGTTCGGCGGCGATACATTCTCACAAGCAGATACTAATATGCTTAGTCCATTGAACTCAGGTGAGGTATCAACAGCACCTTTCCTCGTTTCACTCCATCCAAGCTTGCCTTTTACTGAATCTTTCTCGGGCAACAAGACGGGAACTAATAGGTCAATAATTTCCGGGTATTGTGCCTGTTCAACCCTTTTGGCTGCTGACTCCTTCAGCAATTTATCTATTTCCAGTTCGTGCAGCATGCGTTGAACGTTCACAGGGTTTACGACATTATCCACTTTGCAGTGTGGTAATAAAGCAGCGATCCAGAAATCACCCTTCCTTTTCCTGCTCTCCATGAGTGCCAAGCATGTACTGAGCTCCTCATGGGCCTTCTCACGCCGTCCAGAATGCATGTGCCACCTTCCGTTCAGCCAGTGATACCGGAGCCACAGTCTCCAGTCTTCGTCTTCACATTGATTGATAATTTCAACTCTCTGTCGAACTTCTGGTTTCTTTGAAGCAGCTTCATGCCCAAGTTGACCAGTGTGGTTTTGACGGATAACCTCATTCCACTCCACAGCATCTTGCATATGTGTATCATTCTTAAAGTCACTCAAGTCCTGAAGTAAGCTTCCTTCAGATTTGCCATTTCCTAGCAGACAGTCATCACTGGCCATGTCTACCTCTAAAATCTTGAACGAAGCATGTAACCCGGCGTTTTCCACTAGTCGACAAAGGTGGTAATCACATTCAGCCAGAAAGAGAGAAGGATTTTTCTGGGAGAAAGTACTGACCCTATCCAGACAAAGCTCTGCAAGATACATCGAGCAAGCTCGGCTTCTCGTTTTCCAGCTGAACTGACGAATTAACTTCTCAAGCATGAATACCTTTGAAACAGAGATCTCGTGCCTACAACGGTAGAGAGTTAACCTTTCTAAGAGCTTATGGGCTACATGGTAAGGCCCACTGTTACTTTCAAGATCTTGAATAAACTGTAGAACGTCATTTTCCTCTTCTACTGCATCTTGCTCCATTCTCTGCACCCCACCGGGCAGTACATCATTTGCAGCTGCGTTTGATGGACCGTCTTTGCCTCGACCAACGGGGACAACTGACGTGCTCTCCCTGCTGATGTCTAGCTGAAGCTGTTCTTCTTCTTGGCCCATTGAAGCAATAAATGGCTCAAGAACCTGCCTTAAGACTTCGCATTGGTCAGGTTCTTTCCTTTTAGCCAGGCAAATTTTATCATCCTTGTCATACCCACGAGTACGGATTCTTTCAATCCGAGTACTGCGCCTCTCTTGAGACGGAAGCTCATCCTCGTACAATGCTTCCACCACTTTCAACTTATCGACAACATCCCCAGAAGGACGAACAGTGGTACCCTGGTTTGGAGTCAAGTTAGCGGAATCCATGCCTGATTCCTTCCTTCTGTGTCCATCTGGGCAGCTGGCCGCTACATTCGCTTTGCTGCCTATACCATCACTAAGTGCTGAAATTGCCTTGGAATGTATAAGGTCTCGAGGTTCTCCACTGGATGCCATGCCGTTGGAGGAAAACTGGCATGGTGAAAGTCGTTCAAGGCTGGGAGACTTCTCCTGCGGTGACACAACAGATCCATTTCCTAGGGGGTTCTGCTTCTTAGTGATCCGCTTTCTTCGAAAAGAAAACACTACCATAGAGTTAAGGAGTGCTCCATCAATAGAATTATGTCCAGCCTTCCCCAACTTCAAGAGTTCCTCTAACGTAGAATCCGCTTCCTTCAGCCCTGGTATGCCAGCACTAGCATGGAGTAGGTCTAAAACTGAAGAAACCAGTGTACGCCAAGATAGATCTGCCAGTTTGACTTCCACTGTCTGAATCCTACTTCGTTTTGACTTTCCTTGATCTTCATCCTCATCCTCTAGCTGGCGTTTCTTTGGGAAAGACAAGCTGAAGTGTCGAGGCTCCAACAAGTCCAGCCCACGGGGTAAGACATTCAGTTTAAACAAACAGTCATTAAAGTATTCGCGTTTCCGCAATATCTCACGGGCATCTGCACGCCCCTCCAGCACATCATCGATATGTCTAGCTCTGCAATGTGATGGTGAAAGCCTCAGCAAACGCTTCACGATGTAACGACATGCTTCCTCATCTCCAATCGCTATCAAAACCTCTGCAAGTTTCTCCATACAAAGCCCTGCAAAGATGCAAGTTCCCTATCAGTTGAGCTTCATAGCTTGTAGACATAATCAGCTCCTAATGATATACATTACGACTTGGGCCTAACACTGAATGTGGATCGGCTGCAGAGCTTAAGTTCCTCAAACTCGAGTTACACAAAATGAGTGCTAGATATCTGGATATGAGAAATTATCCTGAAATGACACTGGAAATATAAAAGACGTTTCTTACAATTACGAGGACTACAAAGGAGACCCTGCTCGAAAGCAGCTCTCGCGATGCCAAGATGCCCGAGAGAGCAGGCAAGCGTTCCGAGTCTATTCCAAAGAACGACGTCATCCTGATCAATCGAAGCTGCCTGGAGATAGCAGTCCAAAGCATCATTGTGATAATTGCGATCCTGTTTGTAGAGAGTATCAGCCAGATTCTTCAAGGTAGAATACCTGCATTTTGAAAAAGTGTAAGCCTCAAAGATAACTTCTAAGTTATGCCTAAAACTAAGAAAGAAGGACTGTTCAGAGATTTCATACCCACCCCCGGGAAAAAGCAACTAGAATATCCTTATTTAATGAGGAGCTGCCCAGTGAAGCCAGAATTTTGTCCTAGGAGTGAAAAAGAGAACTACGTTGCCCTGCCAAAGATAGATATAAATGTGTGTCTAGGCTATTCAATCTCCCAATGAGCAAATTCTTCTCTGGCACTCATCAATATACCTAAAACCAGCAGATGAACTTAGGTAGCATTCTCTATAATGACAAGACTCAGCTCAAAACTTGCAAAGTTCGGGCCATATATAGCCATCTTTAGACATACCTTAGCTGAAGCATAGGGTTGGAATCGATAGAGTCTGCGGCATGTTCTTTCTGCAAGATCACGTGACATGCTATGAGAATACTATAAATCAAAGTCCCTGCTGAAATCTGTCCTAAGCTAAGAAGAGAATTTAATGAGAAGTCAAGAAAATATCCTACTTGCCTTTGAGAGTTTAGTCTGAAGAATGATCGGATCCTGCAATATAGACTGGAAAAGGGCCTGAGCTTTGGAAAGTTCTCCAGCCTGCAGTTCTGTTAAAGCCTCCTGATATGTATGTGCAAGCCGAGCCTCCTGAACAGAATATCCTTGGTTATTAGTGCTACTCTAAAGTTACAATTTACTCTCAGCCATAATGAACCCTGTCATAGAAACCCATGACGTCGGTAGCATATTTGCGTGCTTAATGCTAAGCATGTTAGGTGTCCACGGTCCTCAGGAGGAGCACATGCAAAAGGAGATGGACAAATTTGGACAAAGTGAAAGCAAACAACTCATATTTCCACATAAAAGAGCAATGTCCCCAATCATATATTACCCATGTAGCACATGTAGACCTGACCTTTTAACCTAAAGCATATGAATTTCTTATAACTTAAGCATTAAAGTAAATACTTCAAGCGAGGCAGAACAAATTAAACCTGCGCTTCTTTCGTGGGGGGCAATGTCTCCGATCGAAGGCGTGGTGAACTTGTGTCATTGATGGCAGCGATTGAAAACTGCGAGACGTGAGAAGAAGAGGTTAGCATAATACTCCCGCATTAACAACTTGTACTATCTTTAACACACATAACTTGCGAACTCTGTTCGCCTTGTGGACTAGGGTTGTGGACACGGACGTAAACCCTAGCGCCTTAAATTTTGACTGCAGAACCAAAAATGCCAGTTTCAGACCCTGTGGAACAGCAAGCATGGATTTCCGATCAAAAGATCTAGGCTAAAACATCACTCTGACTCTTCCACGTGAACTTGCATTCTAGGTGGCCATGGAAAGCGGTCCAGCTCCTTTCAAGTTATTTCGTCAGGACACTCGACAAACATGATTTCATGAAGTGTGGAAAAATTTAAAACCAGAAGATGCGAATTTAAGAGAAGAACATCTTGCAGAGTCAGACAATTCGACCGCTATCTGAGCCATGTAGCTCTAAATGCATGAGTACGAACAATCCCGTCCGTCAAACTGTATATATCTGTACACCTATGCTCATACACTTCAATATCAAGGTTATAATGTGAACGACTGAACGATTACGCTTCTCTTCCGGCACTCAGAAAATGTTCAATTCCGACTCGCCTCGCCCTGCACGACGACTGACGGGCATGCATTTCGACTTTCACGAGGAAAAGTTATCGGATGGAGCAGAGACTGACCATTTTGACAATTTGCGATTGATATTCTCCGGCTAAGCTCTTGCGTATCACGTACAACTGGTGACTGCAGCTCTCATAAAGCACATTGCCTATTCAAAGCTACAAGTCCCAGCGTCGAGAAGATTGGCAAATTGTGTCGACATTGTTTTTGAAAATTTTCCAATCGCGGAAGTCTGTGTATGGTGGCCAAGCAACGCGCATATCCGACAACATAACCTCCATGCGAATGATCTTGCCGAGAGGTACACTCCAAATCTTGACTTCCGAACGTGTATCCCGGAAGATCACCTTGGCGCGTGATCAGGACCTTGACAATCATCCAGGGACTCGGGTCATCAGTCATTGCTGCAATCAGCCTACTAATATTGCGCCTCCCAACGTGACATTGCAATTCAGACACACCTCAAACCACGACCGAATGAACACCTTAACTTACAGGCGGTACGTACATACACTGTTCTCTCAAATAGGGGCGTCGAGAAAGTGACTCTACCTGCACCAAGAAATTTGAAATCGGACCAAAGGCAACCATCAAGAAATTTTACTTATCCTAACTTTACCCTCGTCCAGATTCATCTCCCATGTCTCCCATCTCTCGTATGATATCAGCAGATTTCTATCTAATTTATCGTCCAGTGTCCCTAGTTACCATCCTCTAGCTCTCATGTGCGCAAACAAGATCTACATGAGCAGCTCCACTACACTCGTGGAAATTACTCATCACCATTTCTGTCCCTTCCCACTACAAATTTCCATTTCCCCCTCTCTATGCCACTAATCAACCCCGGCATTATCTGCCCCCTCCTCCTCAAAACAAATAAGAAATGAACTGGGCCTGGCCTGACTCCCAGCCCCACTCTCCCCCGTTCCTTCAGTGAAAGGATGGAGGTGGTGGTGGTGAAAGAGATAACCCTGAGGTTCAACAACCTGTTAGGGCCTCCAAAACTTTCTTGCTCCCCCTGCCCACTCCCACTCCCTTCCCTTACCTTTCTCTCGTCAAAACCAACAACAACAGCAGCAACTACTGCTTCTGCTCTCTCTTCCCTTCTGAGCACTCCTCACACACAATAACACATCTCCAGATTTTCCAAATTCACGTTAGTAGGTGGGCCCAAAATCACCCCTCCTAGAGATAATGTCCACACGACTCTCTCCGTCTCCAACTTCTTCTCCTTCCTCCTTGCTAACTACTTCACATAATCAAACCACCAATCCCCAAACCTACAACACTTCCCCCTCCCCCTTCGAAATTCCACTCATCACAACATGACCCTCCGATACTCCATAATCTAACTGACCTCTTCCCTCTCTCTCTGTGGCCTCCTCCTTCTCCTCCTCTTCCCCTCCTCCCTCACAAGAACACTAAGAAAATAGTAATGAAATGAAACATTGACCGTTCTGCTCCTGCTTTTGCTTCTACTAGTTCTTTAACCCACGGGTCATCGATGATCGGCGAGGTTTCAGCTCCTCCTGTGATACGAAATGGCCCTCCCTTTTGTTTCTCCTATCTCATCTGCATGATGTTGATGTTTGAGGTACTCTTTTCGCTTCTTTTCGTCTCTTTTCCTCCTCAACACTCCTAAATATCATTATGAAACCATGACGTTACCTTACATCACTCCTTTGGCAGCCGAGCCATCACCGACCCTGGCAACTTTCACTTCAGGGTTGAGTTTCAGTTTAGTTTAATTCAGTCGTGTTAAGTTAGGGATGCTGTGGCTCTACAGTAAGTAAGTACATACGTAGAGATCTGTGATTCTCGTACCAATACTATTGGGGCTTAACCCCATTTTACATCGTGTGTTTTATCCTCGTACGGCTTGATGGGGTCGTCCCCTCTTTCTTCTAATCCTACGCGGTCGCCTGTTCTTAAGCTTGCTATTCCTCGTGAAAGGGACGGACGTGTCTTTCAATGGAAAATGCTGTACTTAGTAGTTGTTAAAGTATTGATGCACATTCTGATTGGTTCGGAGCCTCTTGCGACATCAAGCTTGTCTAACGTTTTCAGGTGTATGATCATTGCTTGATAGGGTTTGTGGCTATAGTCATTGTTTCGACCTCGAATTTTCAGTTGTATTGCCAAACAGCTTATCAGCCTTCTCCTTCACGTCTCTTTGACAAATATCTTAAAATCTTATATTGTGTGAATATAGAAACCCCTTATTTAAAATGTTCACTTCCTCTAAATATACTACTGTTGTTTTCTCTTCTAACTTGAGTGAATGCTCGTAAAAGTAAAGACACAACTGATAAGAAAAGAAACCTCACATTATATGAATAGATGTGATAAATAACCCGTTCCCCGAACGGCTTCTGCTCTCATTTACCAACATATATATATATATATACTGCAAATTAACCGTAAGATGTTAATGTCAGTATTTATACACTTCAACATCTGGTAGTTAGTTTGTCCTGACAATGTTTATAAAACCTTGTCTATGTGTCTCCCTATTATGATAGTTTTTTTTTTAATTACTAAGATACCCATAAACTATTCAATGTGTAGCTCTCTTCTATATGGTAATTTCTGTGTCTTCTTCTACGAGCTACTACAGTAGTTGCACTTTTATGATAGTTTCCTCTCTTTTTTACTCTATCCGCTGTAACACTCAGCGTACGGTAGCTTCCTTACATCCTTTACTTTACTGTGTTGTCTGGATAAGACTGTAAAATGTTTTACACCAGCAGAAAATCGTCTCCATAAGCAGCAAATCATCTCATTTCCATCAACTTCAAGCCTTGCTCTTTTATTCATCATGCATCCGGATAAAAGTGAGACTCATCTTATTTTCTATTATTTCTATTGAAAATTTCTTTTTAGGTTCTCTTTGGTAGAAATTGCGAAGATCATAACCCAAGCAAATAGGATATGCGGGTTAAGACGCGGCCCAAAAGAGGCCCATCTTCGAATTAATACGGTTAATTGATCAATCAGTAAGAAAGAGGTGAAAGTTACGTATCGCAGTTTTCTTTGATTGTTGTGGTGCAGGTTTATCCTCTTCCTTGAAGGAGATTAAATACACAACCATGACGTACGTTTAATTGTAAATGTGATCCGATAAATAACTGCATATACAAAGTTGAATGGAAACATGTAGACACAGAAAGCTCAAAAGCCCGAATTTGATAAATACCTACAATTATATAGTAGTCGGCGGAAGGAGAAGTGAGTGAAACTAAGAAGTACACATATATAATCGATAATATGTTCTGGATCTGCCTAGTGTCCCCGATCATAAACCCACGTACTCTTCGGGTGTTACTTATAGAATTCCTCCATATCTAAATCGTTGTGTTTAGGAAGTCCATTTCAATTTGTTGTCACCAATTAGGTCTTAGCCCCAACTTTGTTTACGCCATTTTTCCTCCAAAAGGGCTTGATGATATCTTCCCACTCTTTAACGGTTGTTTCTAATTTGTTTCATAAGGAACGGAGTCGAATTTCTAATATCATTGAATAACGTTTGCAACCATTTTCTCACCTATTTAAAAATCTCATCTTTTGTCATGATATCGATGGAAGGTAATAATTTGAATCTTTCCTGAACACCCGTTCTGAAGATATTCAGAACCAACAAATGACTTTCTGGACACTTTGTTGCAGTTAAATATGTGCACAAAATCCAGAGCCTTGTGCAGAAATGGACACGCATAACAAGGGGACCATCAAACCGTACACATATAACCAAGTGGATAAAACGAGGCTAAGACCTTAGAGTTGTGAATAAAGGGTTGCTTATTTTAGTGGCTCCCAACCTATAAGAATGTCTTTCCGAACCTCAGGTATTTTAGGTGCTGTAGGGCAAATTCCTCTTATCGATACTAATGGAGCTTAGCCCCTGCGTCTTCTCTTGATGGTCTTCCCATCCTTCTTGTTATTACATGCGATCGCTTTTCGGAATACATAACGATATAGAAAACTATAAACTCTTTCACTAAGGTAGATGAGAGCGTCTTTGAAAGACGGCATGACTCTGGATAATAAACTGAAATGAGTGATAACATTATCGAGAGAGAAGATATATTTGGAATTTTGACTGAAATTCTGTCTTCAATTCCTCGCATACTTTTGATTCTCCACATGGTTTTTAACATTTATACCTGAAACTAGGAAATCTCGAGAAAGATAATTCCCATGTACATACAATCATAAAATGTCAAATACATCTTTTTAATCTGAACAAGTTCGGTTTAAAAATTTTGAAAAGAATTGCAGCTTCCGTTTTGTCTGTCTACGTGTCATTTTTGTCTATATCTCTTTTATTGTCTGTATTGAGGCATAGCCCCATTTTACCCGTTTTGTCATTTTCTTGTATTGCTTGATGGGGTCTTCCTATCCTTCTTGCTTTCACACGCAGTATTCCAGTCCCCTTCTGATGATGATAGTCTTTATTGTTTACTCTTCAAGAAGAAGGAGACTCACATAGAGTAACAAGAAAGATCAGATCAAGCCGTGCACGGATCAAGCACAAGAGGTAAATGGGAACTAAGAGGAACTCTTTCCAGGATATAGAAACGAGCCAGAGATATTAAAACATGTAGGGATCATGTACTTTAGACTTACAGCAAATGAAAACCGAACTTTCGCCATTTTTTGTAACGAGGGCTTTACCGGTGTATATACTGTACATGTCATAAAAAGTTGATACATACCTGTACGGCCTTCTATCGTCCTTCTGTCAATTTATTATGAAATATTGCTAACATATTTTACTATCTTTCCTATCAGTTTTGGTAGGCCAAGCTTCGGTCGTTGGAAATGCAAAGTCCTTATATAAAGTTACCCTTAAGGTATCAAGGGTAACTTTCTTAAATATTCACATCCTTGATTAAAATACCAAATCTGATTGAATCCTAATGAGAATTATTCAATGTGAAGGGATGATTCAAGGTGAAGTGAGTAACATAATGAACATAAAGTAAGCTTTACCATCATCAGCTAATTTATTAAGTATATTTTTCATGAACCAATAATGAAAATATTATTAACATTATCATCCAACTCATTTATGATAAGAAGAAGGATTGGAAGATCTTATCAAGTAGAATAAATAAGAGTTAAAATGGGACTAAGTCTCAATAGTATGAAAATAGAATTAAATTTTTATGTTATTACATATAAAATCTTAAAATTATATAAGTCATACCAATTATAGACATACTAGATTTCTTTGGACTAAAGGGAAATATTCACTCCACTTTGATACCTTGACTCTCAGGTCTACAAAGTAAGCTTTGTAGTCAAGCTGTCAAAGGCTCACCCAATTTGGTTAATTGGACCCATGAAGTTTATATTTTTTAACAAGGAAAGAAATTAACAACCTAGCATGGCAAAAGTTGTAAACAAAAGAGCTAAAAAATGAGTCATCACAATAAAGGTCCCATAGGGATCTTGTTGTTAAGCAATAACAATGGGTTGAAGAAGAATATTCTCTCGTGTGGAACATCATTCTTGTTATGAAGAGAAAAAGAAGAATAGTAAAGGACTCAACAAAATTAATAAAACTTACAAAGGATCCACCAACCTACCTAACCCTCTAAACATGTGAGATATTATTAAAATTGTTTTTGATATCCACTTATAAGACAACCTCATTTGGGCAAAATATGTAAGAGTGCTCTTATCCCAAGAGATACAACCTTGTAAGCCCTTGGTCTCATAGCTTAAAACTAATAGGGACTAAGGTGTTGGTGGAACTGAGAACAATGCTACAAAATGATAATAGTTTGGCTAAAAAAATGCAATCAGACCTCCATAATAACAATTAGTCTTGTGAGAACGGTGTCTTTCTTCATTGCAAGAAATCAACTAGGACCTAACACTCGACTAATTAATCAATGAAGCTTTTCAACTTAGAACAACTCCACAAAAAAACCACTAGAAGAATCATCTACTTTGAAGCAATTTCTTAATGATCATAAAGCATCCTTGATAAGCTCCTTGAGAAGGGGTGCAAGGTTATGCAAGGAAAAAATTGATATATCAAGACATAATAGCTCTTTGAGTTGATAGTCTAAAACCCTAATGGTACTTTGTATTTCTCAATGTAGGGTATAATATGCATAAGGAGCAAACAATACAATCTATATAACTAGCCATATACAAAGAATATATATAGTCCATGCAATTCTATTATACTCATTAACTTGACCAAGATACCACACCATTATGACCAAGTGGATTCTTAATATCTTGCGATTAACGTTGCCTCCAAAAACATATAACTCAAACAATTTCTCTTGCAAGGTAGCCTAATTTCTAAACCAAAATGTACAAAATCTAATGTCCAACTCTCTCTACACTACACATCTTCCTTTAATATAACAAAGCTAATAATGTAAGAATAAGAGAAATAAGAACCATGCTAACTCATCCAAGTAATAATATGCTAATGGATTAAAGTGATAAAAAAGAAAATCTAACCTGATTATGGAATATATAAGGACACTTATTTTAGGAGTACATGAGGAAGCCTATAAAATAAGCATGGAAATGTAAAATTAATATCAAATACACAAAATATAACATGCTTGGGACTCCCAAGATTAGATTGGTCTATTCATCACAATCATCATAATTTGTAATCTTGAATATAAACAATATCAATGAAATAGTACATCTCATATGTATATTATGTATAGTCTGGTCATAATCCTTGTTAGTGTTTCTCGCATGGATCTTTATCCCTTGTGGGATAAAGAATTGACTTGTATCCCATGCAACTCTAAGTATGCTCTCATCATTGAAAGTGAAGCTATAGCTACTAGAAAACAACAATTAACATGTGATGTTGCATGCTTCATGTATATGTCCATATTTGGAAAACCACGACCTACTTAAATCTTTCATGTAAGCCAATGCAATCTCTCAAAACCTTTAAACTATGGATCCTTATAACTTTCATTTCACATTTTATACTTTTGGAACTAGGTTCCAATAAAACCAAGGCAAAAAAATCAAAAGATTAGAAAAAAAAGTCCAAACTAATCACATTGAAACCTGAATTAATTAATTTACATTTTACCAGCAAATTGTTTGTAATCTTCAATTCATGTATCACCCCATACTTGGGAAACCATGACTTATTTGCATATTTCACATATGTAAATGTAATCTTTGAAGACGTTTAAAACAATGAATCCGTATAACTTCTCTTTCAGATTTTCATGACTTTGAAACTAGGTTCCATTAAAACCAAGGCATACAAGTTAAAAGATTAGAAACAAAATTTCCAATTGATCACTCAAAACCTAAAAGTCTAGATATATTCATATTTTATTTCCCAATTATTGGTAATCTTTAATAGTATAATAATTCAAAAGGAAAGCAAAACAAATCAATCATATACTTGTAAACTGAAATCTAACATACACTTGGAAATAAAAGTATCCTCTTTCTCTTTCTTATCTCCTTATGCGCTCATTTTTTCAAGTAACTTAGAATAAATGTGTCTTTGTTTACATTAGGTTTCACTTTTATATTCTGCGGATTTGTACGTATTTAGGCGGGTACTCAATAAAAGAAATAGGTTCATCCATAAAAGCAATCGTAAATGGTGGTAAATGGTGGTCCGTCAAATTTGATTTGATGCAATCGTTAATCGTAAATGGTGGTTTTCAAAATTTGATGGTCCGTTAAATGTTCATATGTAAAGATTTTTGGTAAAATTTTTACTCATTAAGTTCTACTGTTGCCCGTAACCTATAAAATTATGATTACGTTTCCCGTATCCAATAAAATGTTATATGGCTATGGACTTCTACTCACATAAACAACATACCCCCGCCATGCTACCCGTAAAACTTTTACAAATTGCCCTTAAAACTTAATTTTTACAGGTACTCATCAAATGCTATTGCATTTATTGTCATCCTATAGAACATAAACGTATGATACTTTTGTGCTTTGTTTGAAACGATAGCCTTGCTCCAAGATCACCGGTGTTGCGAAAGATAATGATGACATGACATTAAGACCACCACCATTGTAAAAGTTGGTGCGATCTAAAATCGCATTTCTGATGTTAGGGGATTTCAGTTAATGTTGTGACGGATAGTGACTGGTTAAATAGTCCTGCTTTACCGTAACTCGCATAAACTACGAATCTGTTTTTTAAGAATTATATAAACTGTCTATAACCATATAAAGATTTATATAGTTATGGACAGTTTTCATAAGATACACGAATCGCTATCAATCTGCCTATAAGATTTTGGACTTCCCGTAGAAATCCCGTAAATTTTGCATGGATTTTTACGGGTAGCGAAGAAACGCTAACCGAAGCCCGTGTTATATCAACTTATTCATCTAAGACGTTTTAGTCTCAAAAGCTGTTATCACACCCATCGTTAGCGGTGTTCAAAAACCTAGCAATCAGGGAAGGCAGTTTCACACCGCTCAAGGCACGTAGGTTGACTCGGTCGGGAACCTAAGCGGCAGACCAGAATCGTTAGGAACTGACGTCGCATGGGCCTACTGTCAGCCAGGCCATGCAAATCAAGCCATAAGTATCACAGGTACTAGATCCTCTGTACTGGCTCGCGACGATCCGAGCATGACGGCTAAAACCCTGGGTTGATCATGGGCCCCACATGATTCAGACCGAAAACGCATCAGGCAAGTCACTACAGTAGTTCGTCCTGACGGCACTGCCTGACAGCAACGGAAATCATCAAAAGGAGATTTCACGTTCATCAAAGCAATGTACGGTTGTTGAGCGTGACCTGCAGGAGATCTTCGTAAATGCATGGTTTAAGAGGATTTCTAATTTAGAATTATATTCAACAAATAAGAGCAATACGAATATTAATGAAAATGATATAGTGAAGTCATTATTAGTTTATTATAAAATACTAATAAACATAATTTAAAATTATATTATATTTACAGAATATAATTTAAATTTAAATATAAAAAAACTGAATTTTTAAATTAAAATTAAAATAGCTTAGTATTGGAAAATTAATTAAAATATTTTTTTTAAAATTTAATAGAAATTTTCACGCGTATAACGAAATCAAATTTCCAAACGGAAGCAGATGCTAGAACTCCATGAAAGAGCTAGTTGTAGGACAGTACTGGATTCACTTTAAAGTTTCCAGCACACCGTACAATAAATTTGTAGTAAATCTATAAGATATCCCATAGATTGTATTTTAACCGGATGTAAAGGAGAGTATTTGAATCATACAGAATTTCCCGGAAAAGTTTAAAGTTTTCTTTCTTGTGTCCGGTAAAGTTAACGGGTTATGTTTTTCATGCCCACCCGTTAGCTTTATCAGTTATAAGATGTTTCATGAATCATAAAGAGATAAAGGCCACAATAGAATTTTTATAATGAAAAAAGAAAATCCAAACTCTAAAATTGTACGGGTCCATGCTTAAACAATCTGAATTGGATTTACAAAAATCCATCCAATAATTTACAGGATTCTTCCGGGATCAAACTACCTCCCGGACATCCCAAAGGTGAAAACCCCTATTCTGTTTGTACATTCGCATGCGTGAACCAAACATATCCACTATGCTAATCGAATCGGGGTATTATATAATTCTTTATATATTTCTGTAGCTCGTTTTACTCTCGGTAGAACAGCAATCCCCAGCGCCAGTTTGGACAACCAAAACATGCAATCGAGGGAGCGAGGTACATATCGCTAGTACATTCTCTGAAAAGTTTGAAATTTCTTTTGGATTGCATCATGATCGAAAGTACTTGTCCCAATGCACAGTGAATGACGGTCCTCTCTAGCTAGAGAACGGAAACTGCTATTTAATTGAAGGTTATCGAATCGTCACTTGGACAACGTTAGAGTGACATGGTTGAGTTAACAATGAATCCTTTACTTGAAATAACGGGGGAATTCCCGAATTTGACGGGAAATGTGAGAATATAGAAAATATAGAACTTATAGGAAATATCAATGTCCATAAGGCGACCGCGGAGAAAAAGCGAAGGATGAGAAACCCCATTTCCGGAGAAAAGGATAAAGGACGTGAAACTCTAAGCCTATTAGTTACCACAAAGACATTCCGTGTCGCCTTCTTTCTTCTCGCACTTTGATGCATAACTCTTGCAAGGCAAATTCGTGAGTACGGGAGTATTAGAAAAGAAAGCGCCCGTCCGCGGGAAAAAAACAGAGGAGGGGAAGAACCCATCAAGCCATACAAGGTAAAATGACTAAAAAGGTAAAATGGGGCTAAGCCCCCCTATGAGAAATCTGCCCCACTGTACCTAAGATATCCGATCTCTGTACGATCCACTGTACCTAAGATATCCGATCTATGTAAATCGTACAGTCTACAAACAACGGGAGTATCCGAAGAAACATCGCGGTATGTGATTGCTCTCTTATGTATTGCACCAATCATTGCACTTTGTAGAACAATGGACACACATTGTTTAATATATTACAAAGTATGAGAATGAGAGTGGTATCCCTTGGCACCTAACATGATAAGCTCTTGTGCACTCCTTGACAAATGTGTCGAACTTCGTCCCCATCGCTCCATATAACTCCAAGGCTAGAAGAATAAAGAGGTGACCTCGCTGCATGCCCTATACTTGGAGACCTTGAGACCTATTGTTGCACTATAATACTCCGAGGACCAAAAAAGAGAGAAAACACAGATTACACACTCAACATTCGGTGCCCCAGAGGAGCACCTTCTCTTTATTATATAGACAAAGAGTATCTCTTCCAAAGAAACTCCACCATAGGATTAGGCACACAGATAAGTGACATGTCATCAAGCTCCACCCTTGGATTATTTACTTGGATAGGTGACATGTCGGTCTAGGTCCTATCTGGTTGGTCAAACAAGCTTTGACCAGAGTGAATCTTTTAGGGAATCTTCCTATAAGAGTCTCTGAATCAGATGGATAAAGTACCATTGGAAATTTCTCGACGAGACAAACCAAGGGGGAGAGAATGCCAACCTTTGTTATGGTGGGTGGGTGGGGGGATATGTGTACATTTTTGAGGCCTAATTCATCCGTTTAGGCCTCCAAAATTACCTTCAAAGATTTTAGCCATATTTTGATTCTTACTCTATAAGTAGAAGTCCCCTTTTGGTGATACTTTTTTTTGATATGTTTAGTCCATCATGTGTAACATCCTTCCAGATGTTACCAAACAAAATCTCACCTTTAAATCATGTCTAACTATTGGTTCTAAGGTTCTCAAGTCTATTTCTATTCTGCTCTATTAGTAGAAGTACTCTTTTGGTGATACTTCTATCTGATCTATTTTGACCATCATGTATAACATCATTCTAGATGTTACCAAACCAAATTTCACATCTAGATCATATGGCTAGTTTGTGGTATTACATGCACTCGCCGCCCATCCACCAAGATGTGTAATCACTCCCTCTAAAACTATATTGTGCTTAGGGTCTATAACCACAACATCCGCTATTATCACATGATTATCTCGGACCAAGTATAAGTCTGCCCAAACACTTGTCATTTGCAAAGCATACGAACATTCCTCCAAGCCAAGTATCCACTCTACCGTGCCATAGCAAACACTATATCCCTAATAACATCATGGGTAACTATCCTCTGTCCTCCAAAGGACACTATATCATATGGATCGCTGTTGCATCTAGTGTAGAACCACACTCACAAGTGAGTAATGAAGATGTAGATGGGTGGACCAAACCTAGGCAAAATCTCATCACTATAGAGAAAGTAACTAGTGCGAGTCAAAATGCTCTAATGCGCGATTGAACTAGGATCCAAGAGCTTACACCCTTGTTGGAGCAAGAGCGAAGACATGCCCTAGTAGCTTGAGGAATTGACTAGTCAACTAAGAGAATGTAACATATGCTTACACTATTGTTCCATCAAGGAAGACTTTAAACCTTTAGTCCAACTTGATGATAGTGAAGCAAAAGATGGAAAGTGATCTCGTGCCCATAGTGATAGACTATCTCTTATGTATCGTAATAATATTTAGAGAGAAAAAGATATTCTCTCCATCTTTATCACATAAATCTCCAAAATTCATCTATCAACATTCACAAAATGAAAAGAATTCACAAAATGAAAAGAAAGTAAAGGTGCCCTAGAGAACATAAGTGCCCAAAAATGTTAGAAGTGTCATTTCTTCCAAAGAAAGTAAGGGTTCCCAAAGAGAACATATCTATCCAAAAATGCTATAAATGTAGTCTTTTCCCTTGATAAAACCAACCACTCCACGTGAAATTAGCCGAGCCATCTATCTTTGTACCAAATCCATTATTATACTATTGGGGCGGTTATAATAACGTGAAGCATGGTTTCGATACTATTGGGGCTGTTATACTAACCTGAAGCATGGTTTCGATACTATTGGGGCTTAGGCCCATTTTACCCTTTTGTCCTTGGATGTCTTCCGGTCCTTCTCGTTGGCATACGCTATCGCGTTTTTACTTTGCTGCAGAGCTCTTGCAACCTGATGGCCGAGAATCCCCTTTTGAACAAGCCCCATTGCAACTTCTACTTGAACTGACTGGCAGAGCCATCGGATTGGGGCTCGTTGGATGTGGATTAGAAGATGTGGGGTCCACTAAAAGTAAGTTTCTTGTGAAACGCGACTGTGGTACTCGCGCCATCTCGTATCGTGGTTGCGTGTGAATGAACTGTGCATGGTTGGTAGACGACCAGGTGGACTGCGAGTAACTGCGCAAATTCCATTGGAGTAAAACCCTAAACCCTCTATTTCTGTTGAAATCCCAAGTCTCCCGAAGGAGGAGGAGAGAGCTGCAGCTGAAGGTTGCAGCTTTGAAGAATTCGATTGATTACAGGGACCTTGAGATTGCAATTGAATTTGTAGAACTTGGGAGGTATAATTTGGGCTTGTGACGTATGGTGGTGAGAAATGGTGAAGTCGTATCTTCGCTATGAGGAAGCATCTGTGTTTGGGTTGGTGGTCTCACCCGAAGCGAATGTGGAGTATGATAGCTCGGGGAAATTGTTGTTGGCTGGAGCTTTGGAGCAGCTAGCGGTGTGGAATGTCAAACAGGGCCTCAGTGTTCACAACCTTGCACCTCCACCTCCCACCACGGGTACCCGTGCTCTGGTCACGTCGGTGCTGCGCATGCCCACGTCGACCTCGCTGGTAAGAGCTGAAAGGAGATAGTGATCAAAGACGTCTGGTAATATAGTTTGAAGGAAATTTAACATGAACTTATGGAAACTGCTGTGGTATTTTTGGGGGTGAATCTTTAAAGTAATTAGCTCACCCTTCGAGTGCAAAACATAAGTCCAGTAGGATAAGGGGTGGGTAACGATTGGGATTGTAGTGCATAACATTTTGCAGAAGTGAATATTGAAAAATGTGATCTCAAGTCTGGTCGGGACGATATGAATCGTAGTACTTAAATTTCTGCAGAAGGGAAAAATAAACTGGAATACGTAATATTGCGTGTTTTGATTCAGAGGTTGATTGAAATATGTGCATGGTGAGGACAGGTTGCCGCAGGTTATGCAGATGGGACCGTGAGAATATGGGACATAATAAATGGGATATGTGAAACTACTTTAGTTGGGCACAAAAGAGCCACAACAGCATTACGGTACAACAGGTCGGGCTCGCTGCTTGCTTCAGGTAGCAAGGATACCGATATCATAGTCTGGGATGTCGTGGGAGAGGCAGGACTTTTTAGTCTCCGGGGACATCGGGATCAGGTAATTTAAATTACTTTTATGAACTAGAATGTCTCATTTCTCTTTGTTCACTCTCGCTGGCACACTAAGCAGATCCATGACCCAGGATAAGATTTCTCGTCCAAACTCTTGATTCTTGGTTTCAAGCAACAAAACTTCAGCGAGTTTACCCGGACAGAACGTGAGATTTTGTTTGTCAAGGTAAAATCGCTGAAAGTTTTGTTACTTCCAGCTGTATACTAACAGTTGGATTTCTCCAGTCCACTGAGCCTCGATTCATCCACTTTGCGTAAAGGCCGACTGGATTTGTAGAGTTTTACAGGAGTAGCTCCTTTGCAACAATTTTACAAGAAGTCGTAGAGACCTCTACAACAGAATCCACCCTGCAGTTTTAAGCACTGAAGCCGCAATGGTTTTGTTCTCCGATCGAGCTAGTCAAGTAGAGAATCTTTTGACAGCCAACCCCTTCAAGTGCCAACTTTCTTCTCCTGACATGCTTTCTTGATTTGACAGGTTACCGACGTGGTGTTTCTGACCAGAGGAAAGAGATTGATTAGTTGTTCTAAAGACACATTTGTTCGCGTCTGGGATCTCGATACACAGTCATGCATACAAACTTTGGTTGGGCACCGTGGAGAAATTTGGTCTTTAGATGTGGATCTCGAAGAGAGATTTCTTGTTACTGGTTCGTCTGATCCTGAACTTCGCGTCTACGCAGTCAGCGGTGACGCAGACGAGGAAAATACTGAAGATAAGGACAATGCTGAGAATGGAAGCACCACGAAGGGAAAGTGGGAAGTGCTTCAACCTTTGGGAAATATTAAACGAGGCAACAACGATCGAGTCTCGACTGTCAGGTTTGATGGAACTGGTACACTTCTTGGTAGTCAAGTGGCAGGGAAGACGTTGGAAGTGTATAGCGTAGCTGACAGTGCAGAGGCCTCTAGGAAAATGAAGAGGCGAAAGAAGAGAAGGAAAGAAAAAGCGAACAAGTCCACTGATAAGATTGGCGTTAGTGAAGGCAAGGGCAAGGAGGATTTGACCACCGAGAGTGATGAAATTATAGCAGGGGACATATTCCATCTGCTCCAAACTATAAGAATGAAACATACTATAAGGTCCTTCTGCTTCTCTCCTCTGCAAGCGAAGAAGGGTACGGTTGGAAACTTAGCAATTGCTCTACATAACAACTCTTTGGAGGTGCACGAACTGCTGGAGCAGACCGCCTCTCGACTGCATGCAGTGGAGCTTCCAGGGCATAGATCAGACGTACGGGTTGCTAGGCTTAGCCAAGATAGCACCCTTTTAATGACCACCAGCCACAGCGCTGTGAAAATATGGAATCCTCAAACAAGTACTTGCATCCGCACCGTAGAAACGGGATACGGTTTATCTGGTGTATTCGCACCTGGGAATCGTCATGCCATTGTAGGCACTAAAGCTGGCACACTGGAGATAGTTGACATTAGCTCAGCTGAACGGTCTAAGGTCGTTGAAGCGCATTTGGGAGCCGTATGGTCAATATCACCTTTTGCCGATGGATCAGGTTTTGTAAGTGGAAGTGCAGATCACGACGTCAAATTTTGGGAATACGAAGTAGTTCAGGTACAAATGTCCAAGCCAGGTTCTTCCTCAATTTTTGCGTTCGGCTCGATCAGGCTTACTGTCTGGATGTTAGAGTCCTGCATGTAAATTGCTATATGTTCCCCAATCTGATTCACACCTGAAGCTTTTAGCTGCTACTTTAGCACAAAGAATTACCGATGTTCTCTTTTCAGCTAACCTGCATGGTATGTCATATCTGCTTATCTGGGGGCTTCACTGCAGGTTACGAAGCAGTTAAGCATTCGCAATACACGAACTTTGAGAATGGCAGAGGATGTTCTGGCTGTTTGCCTCAGTGCTGATGCAAAATATCTTGCCGTTTCTCTCCTTGACTCAACAATTAAGGTATCCTGACAAGTCTTGTGTGAATTATCTCAGGAAATGACCTCTTTTGGAACGCTGGTCTGACACGTTCATTGTTCTTACAACCTAGAAATGTTCTCATTCTGCCATGTTTAGTTCTGAGAACGTTTTTTTGGGAGTGTCCAGGTTTTCTTCGTGGACTCCTTGAAGTTCTTTCTTTCGCTTTATGGTCACAAGTTGCCCGCTTTGGGGATGGACATATCGTCGGATGGTGCACTTCTTGTCACTGGCTCTGCAGACAAGAACATCAAAATATGGGGAATGGACTTCGGTGACTGTCACAAATCCTTGTTTGCTCATGCTGACAGGTATGAACTCTCATTTTCTTGACAACCGCAGGAAATAGTCCGTTACTAAGGGGTAATCATTTTATCTTTTGAACTTTGGTTCAGTTGTTAAGGAGATGTCAAGGATTAGAAAATGAAGAGCTTACTTCTGTAGAAAAGGAACGCAGAGCGATATAACTATCACGTGTACCTACGAACTTTCTCGCAGCTGAATTTCTACAACCATATACCGTATTCTCGGGTGGTAAGATCTGTTGGGGGCCTTTTTGGTTCTGATTTCACGACAAGCGGAACACTAGTAAACTCATCTATCCCTATAAATGGGGACACTGATGAAGTCATTTTAGTTTTCCAGGCAGACTTCCTTCGAAATCCCTGCTACTTCTTGTTGGTATCAAGGGTTCATCGGCTCATGCTGAAGAGAGCATACAGGGTTAAATCCCAGTCCTCATACCCAGGCTCCTGGGGTTCAGGACGTTTTGTTTGCTATGTATGCGACCTTAACTGCCGATGCCACTAAAACAACTTCACTCCAAATCGTTGATCCTCAACGTACCACTTACTGGAACCTAACCTCGTCTGCAGGTACAAATAATCAAAATACATACTCCCTACCCTAGGCTTCGCTAATTTTTGAGGTTACTCTTGCTAGCGCTAATCCTCGTCTGCAGGTATGTAGAAATAACAAGAGACCACTATATGTGAATGACAGCTATGACGGATTTTCTTCTCATACCTTGCTGACTATGTCATGTCTTTTCCAGTCCTACGCGAGGGCGGAACCAAGTTATATATTTATTTCTCAATATCCAGCTGCATTGCCTTTCTTCGTGCAGTGTGATGGCAGTTCAATTTGTACCGAATACACACTATGTCTTTAGCGTTGGCAAGGATCGCGGTGTGAAATACTGGGATGCAGACACTTTTGAGTTGCTGCTCACTCTCGAAGGTCATCATGCGGAAGTTTGGTGTTTGGCTGTCAGCTCTCATGGAGATTTCGTCGTTACTGGATCTCACGATCGATCTATACGTCGTTGGGATCGGACCAGTGAGCCTTTTTTCTTAGAGGTACGCCGAAGCTCTCTGTTGTTGACTGCTGCAGGAGGGTATTTGCACACGCAGCGAGAGCTAGAGTGGACAGATCTTTTAACCAAGACGTCCACTGAACATTGACATCTTGGTTTAATGGAGAACTCACACTTTTTGTGTTATGGGTTTGACCCCCTTAAACAATGAACAGATCTTCAATTGGAACCGGTTAGACTCTAAGAGAACTGCCTGACGGATTTATCTTCTGAATTTCTTTTTGGAACTCACTAAATCAATCTCTTGGTTGCTGGTACTTCCGGAGAGAATTATTTCAGCAGAATAGCCTTCACGTAAAGTCGAGTGCCGCCATTCTCTGCTTTTCATTCTGAACCTGAATATGGAATGCGTGAAACTTACGCAGGAAGAGAGAGAAAAAAGGCTGGAGACCATGTTCGATGCTGGGCTTGATGATGGTAAGGATGGACATATACCAAAAGAAGACATACCAGAGGAAGGGGCTGCAGGTGTAGCTGGGAGGAAAACTCAGGACACCATTTCAGCCGTTGATTCCATCATTGAAGCCTTGGAGATGGCCGAGAGTGAAACACAACGCTTAGCTCGTCATAAGGTATATATTTGTAACTTTTCGATGATTGTTGAAAGTCATCACTACACTACCAGCCTCCTTGGTTTCGATATATCACAAATTGGGATGGGAGAAATATTGTTCTCTAGACACAGTCCCATAGTCTCGTATTCATCTTCAGACGACTTGTAGCCTTCACCCATCGGTGGAGATCTCTGTACTCCAAAGTAGTCTGATACGTCATTACGGAAAATCTGTCATTGGTTGGAAGTAGATCTTTTGGAAAGTGTGTAGCTCAATCAATGAACTCACTTGGCAACGCTGTATCTGTGCAGCAAGAGAAAAAGGGTGACGAGAATGGCGCCCAGTTCAAGCCTAATGTACTTCTACTAGGGATGTCTCCGCACGCTTTTGTTCTGAGAGCAGTCTCCTCAGTTCGACCTAGTGACCTCGAGCAAGCTCTGCTGGTATTGTCACAATTTTGTTCACCTCCATTGTCAGGTTGTCAAATCGATATATGCCGCGAGTGTACAACGCCTGGGACTCCCAAAAATTCAATGCACTAGAGTTCATTTCATTTCCGTACCCAGAAACTCTGAGACAGTTGACGAACTATTTCTATTGGGTGTTCGTATAGACTTGGCTACGACTTATTGGGCTACGAAGGATATATCTTGTTGTTATAGCCCAATAACAAGATCACTCGGCAGTGGTCTGCCCTGGAGTTTCTGTTGATCAAGGCTGGCTAGTATCATGGGTCTTTACTAACGTGGATCGTGGTATCTTTGGTAATTGACGATCAGTTTGCCTGTGCAGATGCTGCCGTTTATGGACGCATTGAAATTGATGGGATTTTTAAAGGGTTGGATTTCCGAAGGCACCCAGGTGCTTAACTAGCTCTTTGGTATCGTTCAGAAAATTTGCAAACCTTTGGTTCCATCAGCCATTGTTGACCTGATTATATGTCCTCTCTTCGTCTATCAGGTTGAGCTCGTGTGTCGAGTTGCGGTATTACTTCTACATATTCACCATCAACAACTTGCAAGCACATTGGCTGCGCGTCCAACACTAACGTCACTTCATTCAGTCCTTAAAGAGGGTGTCCAGGTACGTTCCTGGAGCTTAGAGAATTATTGTTTGCAGACTGTTAGTAAATTGTGTTGGCTCTCGTTCACTGTTAAGTAGGCGAGATGAGAGAACCTTTGTCCTCAAGATTTACTTTAAGATTTTCTCTTGTCGTGTATAGTTGCTGAAGAATACCATTGGATTCAACTTAGCGGCCATGGGGCACCTGCAGGTGAGACTCTATTCCATGAGAAGTCCTTTGAAGTTTGCTAACATAGGGATAGCGAATTACCCTCCAGTTGAGGTTGATTCTAATCCAAGCATCTGTCTGTTTTGTTTTGAAAGCAAAACGTTTGCCTACGTCATCGGCAATGACTTACTTGATGGTGTAAACTTGACTGCAGAGATTACTAACAAACCGAGCAGACATGCCTTTCAAGGATGCGGCCGTCAAGGTGAAGGAAATTAGGAATATTCTTGCGAAGAGGAAAGGTGCACCAGAGCCGGGTGTGAAGCAACGGGACAAGAAAAAGCAGCTAGCAGAAAAAGCAAAGGCAAAGGTGTAGGTACTAGAGGTACAAACGATAGACTGCTATGGGTTCTTCTTCACATTTGACCGGAGTGGCACCAAGACTTTTACCAGGAACGCTCGAAAAGAGTTCGTTACGCGGTGCAAGATTCATGTCGCAATCATTCATGTGCCCCTTATCGCCGGAAGAAATTATCTGGTTTGCCCGATCGAAGTGGAAGAACTTTCTTCAGAACTACCTGAGGCACAACCTGTTTGGTTTGGGTGAAAAGAATTACTGCGTGAGTACTTCGACATACAGACACGCCACGCGGTGTTTGAGTGGGGCGGACCCTGGGAGCGCCGACTTAACAGGAGACACCTCGACCTGTCGTAGGCACAATCTTATTGCACGTGGCAAGGCGTCATTTTGGAAATGTACTATAAACCCCTAAAGTATGGGGAAGTCGACGTCCAACCTTTCTGGATTAAGACCACATTTTTCGAATACGAATTCAGTCTGTATATAAGAGAGTAACAGGGCCTTTAGTAGGAGAATTATGTTTGTATCCTTCAGAGCTTCTTGTGCTCCGAAGTTGGTATACGGTACCAAGGTGTGCAATTCAGCAGCCCTAGTGAACATACTGTTCGACGAATTAATTCTTCCCACATTTTTTGCCACCTACTTGTACTCTGTCATATTATGTCATACTAAGCGGATTACACATCTGAGGCTCCTGCATCTGGATTTTCTGCCATGGAATTTCGGGATCTAACGAATTGTGCAGGTATTTTTGAAGTTATTACTTGGTGTCATCTTGCGGAGTCTAAATCCAATTCTGAACGTTATTCTCGCATGTAGTTCTCCGTTTCCCTTCAACATGAGCTTGAGATTCGAATGACAGCAAATGTTATTCGAAGTCTTCTGTGACGTGGCCCCGAGCAAGGTAAGGACATAAGTACAGGTGCTGAAGAGAATAAAATCTCGAAGTATGGGCACTTCCGGAAGAAACGTGCCCGATCACCTGTCGGGAGCTTTTGTCGCTCTTCTATCTAACAAAGCAGAGAGCCGACATCACAGGGATCATACAAGCTTATACGCTTGTAGATAATGTATGCGCAAGTACGACTGTTGAAAACGTTAATTTGATGAAGCTCAGCTGACTGCACTGGGAGAATGCAAAGATTCAATTTCATCTGTTAGCAAACAAAATTACAGAAGACAAGCCACTGGCAACTGATCACACAATCTTGGTTTGAAAATCCTTTTGAGTGTTTGGAGTTAACCACCAATGGAGCACAACAGTACATGCGGTTATCGACTTACGGTACCGATACGTCTCCCCTCCAAATGAACTACAACACCTGGAATTTGACTTCTATGGACCTTCTCCATGTACACTCTAGGAAAGGCAGGTGCCCAGTCCTCGTCAAGTTTGACTGTAGGTAGACTCTCGTCAACATGACATAGGTCGGCCAGTCTGATCCTAAACCGGACAATACTCAGGGTCTACTCGAATCGTTTACAAATTGGTGTTTCCTTTGAAGCGACTACAAGTACAAGCCAATCTCTGACTGCGGACAACAAAGCCCTTGTTTCCTGGCAGTGTATTAAGTACTTACAATAGGTTACATAAACCTGTGAGTCCTACTTTCGAAGCTTCCACTGTAGACAAGTTCTGAAGAACTCAACTCATAGCACATCGGTGGAAATTCACGAAAAATTGGAGAGATCCTGTTCATTGCATTAGAAAGCGCGTTGCTTCAGTAACAGGGTCCTTTGAGCACTCCGTTGCGACAAGAAACCCGGAAGCCAAAGGAGCACGAGATCTCACAGGGAATTAGGAAAGAGGAGAGACGAAAGACCCAACTCTACTTTGAAGATTCGACGCAGTAGGGCAGATTTCTCAGACCTATACTATTGGGGTTTAGCCCCATTTTACCTCTTATGTCTCATCGTTGTAGGGCTTGATGGGATCTTCCCCTCCTTCTTCTTATTCTACGCGGTCGCATTTCTGCACTTTGACGCTAGCCCAGCAATCCATTGGGTGGAGGTTTCTGGCTGCTGACCGAACCCGAAGCAACTTCCGTTGGATGTTGGACAAGCGATCTCAACGATAACGGCCAATCCACCGGCAGTTTGCATCAAACAAACTAGAGAAACTTTTCGTTCGAGAAAACTTACTTCACCTTCACCCACGGGAAATTCCTCTCTGATGCCGTTCACCCTACCTGCCGTAATGTCTGACCAGATACATCAGCACGACGGATTGTCCAAAGCCAAGAGTTGGAGTGCTAAGGACTTAAGCAGCTTACAAATTACACAGAAAGATAAACTGGGAGGCAGCATCTTCCTCACGTTTATGGAGCAGGTCAAGAACAGTTGATGGAGCTAGAGTTCATTGACTTAATTTGTCTCGCTTTGATGCCTCGATGAAGGTTTCCACCTCTGGTCAATTAGCGAACGATCAAATGTTGCAGGGGAAATGGCATGGGAATCTAGTGGTGAAAGCTTCACTTTGAGTTCTAAATTCTGTGTGTGAATTGTCAAAGCTACTGTACTTCGTTGTTTGCATCACGAGGTCGACATATTGTCCCCTGTGGGAGTGTATTCTTACATTGGGGACTGCACAAGAACAAGGAGCAAGGCTTAGGAAGTACTGTGGTAAATTTTACAAGTGCTCGCTGGACGAAGATGGAACTGACTAGAGAGGATTTTTCATGCTATAGTAGCTACATTTTTTCTTCCTTAGCACCTTGAGTGTAACTTGGAACCTAAACATTCTTGAAGATTACTTCCACAACCATCCATTTTGAACACATGTGAGTCTGAAATTAAGTCTTCGAAGGACCGCAACGCCATCGAGAACTGAGATAAGCTTCCCATACTCCGAAACAACTATCACACATAGCAATTGCTAAACTCAAGTGTTTTCCCGATTACTCCTTGCGGTGTTTTAACACTTCTTGTAAATTTTGTTATGAAATATTTATGGGAAGTGAAAAGGCTGAATTTGAAACGCTCTATTTACGCCTCCCCTCCTCTCTCTCTCTCCTCTATTCTATGTAAGTGAAATGTTCAGAGCGCTGTCCATTCAGTTGCTTTCGTGTAAACTTGTCCCCACATGAAGGGACAAGTATACCTTTAATATCGAACGATAATTACTGTACTGTTTGTTAATCAAGGTAGCACTCGGAATTATCTTAATTATAGTAGAACTGGATTGTGTAGATTTTTATCTGTTAGGAAACAGAGCATTCGATCTTATAGGTAACCTTTTACTTGTAGCCTCTTGATTATGATATGATATGTCCTCGTGCTAATTTCCAGGTACAAGGGGTTCACAATTTCATAAGTGGGTCGCTAAGGTGACACTTATATTTACTAATTTGACACATCCCTTCACATAGGAAGGTTCTGATTTAATTACAAGTCCCTCTTATGTCTCTCTCCCTTGTATGGCTTGATGGTCTTCCCATCCTTCATGTGTTCTATGGGGTCGTTTGTTTGTTTTTTTTTTTTTTTTCCTTATTTACTTACAAGTTCATCCGCGCTAATGGAAGCAATCTGAGTTTTGCGATGTGGGAGGTGTCAAAATAGTAAACGGAAGTGTTTTCCTAGCGATTCCTTTTCACAAAATTATTTATATTATGAATATTTCAAATAATTTAGATTAATTTTGGATAATCAACCCCTCGTTGGTGATAATTTTTGTGCCAACCAAATGTTAGCCAGTATTCGTAGCTTGTAAAGACTTGCCTAATGCGTTTTCCATTCATAGGTTGTTGATGGATTTCTCTATTATTGCTACGAAATTTGATTTGTAGCTCCTCTTTGCTATAAAATTTGAAAAAGATAGTTAATAAATCTACATCTTGTTGAATTTCGATTAGACTCTTAAAATAAATTCCCTTTGGAAACCGCGCACATGTTATTATAAAAGTATTCTCGGATGACAACCTGTCAAAATAGGGAAAAAATAAAACAATGATGGAGGTTGCTTCAAAGTACATGTATATAATCAGATTATATATCTTTAAGTTGTAAGAATAGCAAGTTTCTTAAAATATCTCTGAACTTAACATTATTAGTACCACAAGATATTATGTCCTGATCCTATTGTGGAATTTGAGATAAAATAATCACGAATTTTCAAATTATATGTCTGAGTCGGTTTGATGTGAACGTAAGAATCTTCAAAAGGAAAAGACTGTTTCCACGAGGAACTAGTACTTTAGCAACATGACCTTAACTCAAAAAAGAAAAACAAACCACTACATACTTGAACAAACCACTACATATCTTTAAGCGCTTTAAAAGTAGATCTTCCGTCCCTACAATATTCTTTGTGTTTTGTTTAGCTTTCTAGAATTCAAAAATCTAACACAAACATTACTTAGGCCCGTCCCAGTATCACGATTTTGAAAGATCACAAAATTTTCTAGCATGCAAAATTTCTTCATTTACGGTATATTATCTGGTGTAGGCTTCCATAAACTCTTAACACATTAACAATCAACACACTAATCTCTTTGGATTCACGAAAGTCTGATAGTATGCTGTACTGATGGATAGAAAACTGAATTGATGAGTTATGAACTTATGAAGGATTAATAAGAGGCGACTATATTTTCGCTTTCCCGACATGTCCGGCTCAAGTTAGGAACATCACTAAATACACGTTCTGACTGAATAGTACTACACATAACAGAAAGTCAGCTTTGCTTTTTCATTGTCCTGAAATTGGTGCAGGACTTCGTTTCAACGGAATTATTGTGCACTGTTTATATTTTAATACCACCCGTAGAAATACTACACCTCCAGGCATACAAAATGCTTGGTTAAGATCGCAATCACCCAAACTAAACTTCCAAGTATTCAATGAAATGGGAGAAATATCTTCAGAGGAAGGATGGGGTTGTTGACTCTTAAAAGGGACAATCGTGGTGTTTTTATTCTCTTGGAAAGGAGTTGATGTATGATAGTCGGCGACAGGGTTATCCATTTCCTACGGAATGGTTCATGATGTGTACTCAATTGTGCCCTTTACATTTACACTATAAATACGTATTACTTACGTCTTCCAGTAGTCTACGTTACTTCGTAGTAAGAGTTCAGGTAGTCATTTATAATTGGATGTACGTAACTTTTAGCATTCGATTGGCTTAGGCTCAAGTTGATTCTGGACATTAAATAGGATATCCTGGTTTATGTAATGTTTAAAATTGTCTTCGAGTAAGTAGCATTGATGGTGGTAAAAGATCAACTTGGAACTCTTGTTAGTGCTACTTGAAGTTTCTGTTTATTGAACCAGTTTTCATTTACGACCACTAATGTGATTTCGTCCAACTCGTTTCGGTATTAAGCTTGACACGATACGTAATGAAACCGAAGTTAGCAAGTACGTTGAACAGAACCTACTGTAGTGAGAACCAACTTGGTTGCTTAGTGTGACACGGGCGGATGAAGTAGCGAATCAAGTTGAGGTTAGTTCTACTAGGTATTTACTACAGAGTGTCGTTTTTCGAGAAGTGCGAAGAGGATGTGACACCTCAACTTCTCACCGACTTTCACTGAAAAAGGACCGCAAGGACGCGAAAAGAAGCGAACGGAGGACTGGAGCGGGAGGTGTCCGCTCCATGACCGGGAGTTCACCGGTATGTCTTCCGTACCTCAGGTCTGTAAGCGGAGGACATTCATCCGTCAGTCATGGAAGCGGAAGGGAAGCGGGTTATGGCGGCAGCACTGACTGTGACAGGCGGAGTAATTCTCCCGGGGAGGCATGAATAAATACGATCTTCGGATCTAAGCTCGAACGCCGCGGATATGACAATAGTCCTCGTTGTCCTCTCTGAGAGAAAGTCGTCCAACTCCGGCCCCCTTCTCTTCTCCCTCTCCGCTATTCTTCGCCACCAGCAGTGGTGCAACGGTGGGAGTAGTGTCAATCCCATTGGTGGCCGGTAGTATGATTGCTTTCAGTGACGGGGTAAATTGGGGCAGGACTTGCGACCATTTTAACTACTTCCACTGCGTTCATGCCATTTGCTGTCAGCCCTGCCCCGACGAGCGAATGAAGGAATTGATGATGACTGACTGAATGAAAGTCCCTGCTTCATCCGTTCCCTCCCTTCCGGTGGCCCCTTCCTTCGTTCTTTTCCTTCTGTTTGCTCGTGTTTGGCTCTGTGAAATCTTTCCTTCCCTCGCTTTGGCGAAATACAGTAGTCGAAAACAGTGGGAGCGACGGACCGTCGTCGTCGTTGTCGTCGTTGTCGTCGTTTGCTGGAGTCTCGAGATTTTTGGTTTCCCTGCTTTGCTCTGCTGCTGCTGCTCCTTAATCAGAGAGGAAGGTCGAGAGGGAGAGAAGAAGGGAGAGAGAGGGGAGGCACTTCCTCTGCAAGTATCGAAACGATTCCCTTTTTCCCGTCGCTTTCTCCCCCTTGCGTGCTTCCTTGGTGCGCGCGCGCTATCTGCTTTTGCTGTTACTTGTTTCTCCGAATCAAACAACATCGTGAGGGTTGATTGATTTCGAGATTTCTTGCGCTTGTTTTCTTCTGGTTTTTCGTGGTCTTGTTTTTCAAGTTTTATTCATCGTGCTCAGTTTGTTGTTCGTCTTGTATGTATGTTGAGGTTTTGTGTATGTTTTCTCCCGAACCCGGGGGATCGGAGTTTGAAAATTTGAGGATGACGGTTTCGGGACGTATGCGTACCATCCTGTGGCTATCGAAGGGTTAAGTTTCAAGCAGGATCGTCTGCTTAGTTGCAGCCAGGTTATCTAGCGATTGGGAAATTGGTGTCAAGTTTTATGACAGACGATTGATGCGCGAGCGATTGATGCCGGTAGGGCGGAGAGCCGAGCGTGCAGTTAGATGCATGAGTGGGGGGATTCGGGGATCACTGCTGTGTTTTTTGCTCTCTTCGTAGCCGTGTTGATTAGTCTGGGAGTGGCTCAGCAAGCGCGTGCACGAGCTGCTAGGTATCAAGAGATCCGTCGTTTGCAGTCTGAGGCCGCCCAGGAAGCGCAACGAGAAGAGGCTCAGGCAGCCGCGGAATATACGTCGATGGTGGCAAACCGCATCTTTAAATGTGCTTTCTGTTCGAGCCCTACCACGACACGATGCGCTCGATGCAAGAGCGCCAGATACTGGTGCGTCTCGTACCATGATCATTCCCTCTCTGTTCCTCTTTAATTTCTGGATTTCTTCATTTTATGGTTATCTCACTCTACGTTGGAGGTTGAACTGCTCAATAACGCGTTCATTGAGGGAACACAGTATGGATTTGATAGTTATGGGAGACCTGCAACCGCGTTCCTGTTCCACGAATTAGGGCTCCTCTGCGAACATTGAAATGATATGTCTTTATTAAATTACAATCTAGCTCATGATGGCGGAGGGTGCACAAAGTAGTTCATTTCAGTTCAGGTTTTCGGTTTTTTTTTGGACATTGAATTCATCTGTAGGTGTGAGTATGACATGATGTGATGTCTTTTATTCACTCCACCTACGCGGGTCTGTTAAAACCCTTAGCTGTGCATCTGTGTCTAACCTCCTGCATAGCGCAAGATCGCTGTTCACAATCTGGAGCAATGGCTGTTTCTCAAGATGTATGAAGTGCTCTGCTTTTGGATTTAATTTCGCAAGTGAGTTCGGTTTTGAGGTTAGTTAGTAGCATGTGATGCAGTAATCAATTGGGATACACTGCTGATCAGTGGCTCGCTCGACATTTGTCCCCTTAGTTCACAGCTGGAGATTATCAACTGACACTTGAGCCCTGTAACTGGTGTTTAAAGCGGTCTGGTTTCTAACTCTTATCACCATGTATTTCCATTTCAGTTCTGAAGTCTGCCAAATACAGCACTGGAAGCAGGGCCACCGTCGGGAATGCCGGCCTCCAAGTTCGGACCCCCCAAGTTCGGGAAGTTCGGTTGCTTCGAGCAGGAGTTTCTCGGATGTCTTTAGCAGGAGTAGCTCTACAAGTGACAGCAGGACACAATCTGAGTTCTCAGATATACAAGCGAACGAATACACATCTCATTGTGAGCTATCGAGGGCTCCTCCATCCTTGAAAGTCAATGGAACCCTTTTGAAACCCAAAAGGGTAAGCTTACCGGAATTGTCAGAGCAAGAGAAAGAACTGTAATTTAAGAGAATCGCATGGTCTTTTTGACGTCACGGGAGGAAGTAATTCACCTTGATACGCGGATAGTTCACCAGACTTACGATGTGGCGGTCATAACCGAAGAATTGAATAACAGAAGAGCTGAAATTAACATACTCCCAGAAGTGCGTAAGTTCTGTGCGCTGTTCCCTGTTCGCAGTTCGGTTAAGGATTCAGGCGAACTTTACTGGCTTATTGATGCCAAGTCGGCTGATGTGTACAGGTTCTTTACCCTTACGACTACTTCGTCAAGCTTTTCAACTACGATCGACTCAGAGTTCCGCCTTGTGGTCTCTTCAACTGTGGAAACAGGTACGAGCCGAAGGGTTGAGGTGATTAAAGCAGAAAGTGACCAACTCAAGTGTGCAGGATGATGCCATTTTGTAGATTAAGAACCCAAATCTCTTCGCACCCAAGTTTACTTTCGTTTCTCACTTTTGGATCAGAACATTCGGTTGTGTCCTTTTCTGCCTGAATGCGGAGGAAGTTTATAGTCAGCTATCACTACTCATTGCATTTGTAATTAGCTAAGTTCTTGAAATTACGCAATTTACTTCTTGTCCAGCTTTTGGTTCTAGTGGTTTCTGGTGTTGTTTCACCATTCGAATATACCTGCACATGATTTGACAATGTGAAGTGAAGCTAGTCACTATATCCCTGAATTATTCTTGTTTTTGCTCTTGCCGCAGCTGCTTTGCAAATGTTGTACTCCAGTGCCTTACTTACACAAGGCCGTTGACTGGATACTTACTAGAAGGAGCTCATGGCAAGGAATGTAAGTTCGTCAAGAATGTTTGCTACTACTGTCGTTGTACGCGTATGGTGGATACTGCTGTCTGGAAGAATCTCCACAGGTTTCTGCTGTGTGATATCTCTTGTATTAATGTCAAAAATTGTGGTCTTACATTCCGGGATTCAGGTAGGAGGACGGATTGGTGTTTCATTTGTGAACTTCAAGAACATGTATGGAGGGTTCGACAGGACCAAAATGCCTTCTCTCCGATAAGGATCCTTTCCCGGATCCGAGAAATTGGGAATCACCTCGGATATGGGAGACAAGAGGATGCTCACGAGTTTATGAGGTATGTCCTCTGCCTTAGCACTCTTGAGCTTGAGCGGTACGAGGGGTACTGGCATTCGCCCAGCTACTTCGCACTGCGTAGGCACTGATGAAGTGGTTTGTGCTTTCGTGGAGGCTTACTATGACCGCCTTTCTGCTCTCATTTCCTCATATCCAGTCCTCTCACGCTTCTCTCTGACACAGCCAAGACACCATCCACTCCTCTCCCACTTCGCTCCATTCCACCCATCTTCAACTAATGCTTTGTATATTACTCCTCGCTCGATGTTTCTCTGTTTCGTGCTCCTACCCGACTTTCTATTTCAGCTTCTTGTTACATGATGTTTTTTAGTTCTCTGCCGGTGTTTTATTATACTTTAGCACTCATGAGCCTTTAAACAGAAGCTCGGTACGAGGGTGCTTTGCCAGTACGAGGGGTATTAGAGGCCATAAGACGTAGGCTACACATGCCTACTCAGAAACCTCTCATCTACCTATACCTACTCAGAAACGGCTTCTGTCCTCATATCTCCAATACCTACTCAATTAGAGACTACTCACAGGAGGGCTGTGCTGAGGCCTGGTCAACTACGAGGGGTACTGACACTTGCTCAGCTACTTCAGCACTGCGTGAAGCACTGATGAAGTCGCATGTACTTTCGTGAAGGTTTACTGTGGCCGCCTTCTGCTTCCTTAAGTTGTTTAGCAACTAAACAACTTAAGTTTCAGGACTAAAGCGTCCGTAGCGCTTGCTGCGATATACTTTATCCAGTCCTCTAACACTTCACGCTACTTCCCTCGTTCTCTGAGCAATTTCATACTCTTAGGCTGACTCAACTCTTCCAGGACTTTCGATTTCTAGGCTTCAACATTGATTCTCGACTTTGATTTATCTTAATCTTTCTTAATTTTTCTTAATTTATCGTCTGGCTAGTCAAGTCGTCTCTTTTCCTGTTGACTTTTTTCTCTACATGCACTGTTGTTCTGTTTCCGCTTTTTCGATGCATACTACTTGTACATAGGTATTACTCTTGATATGGTTCCAGGTTACGTCCATATGCCATCATTCGATCATATGATATAGGGTATCTTGTATACATTTCATATCTTGCATCTCATTTGCATTCAATGAGTTCTGGATCTCCCGTTCATCGAACGGCTTCTGTCCTCATTTCTCTGTATCCAGTCCTCTAACGCTTCGCTCTGCTTCCCCCGTTCTCTGAACGGCTTCTACTTTCATTTTCTCATACCCAGTCCCATAACGTTCCGCTCCGACTCTGCCAAGACACCATCCACTCCTCTCCGACTTCCCTCCACTCTACCCATCCTCACCTAGTGTTCTTTCCATGCTTGTCAGTTTTAACTTCGCTCTGACTCAGCCAAGACACGATCCACTCCTCTCCCATTTCGTTCCACCCCACCCATCCTCACCTACTGCTCTTTCGATGTTTCTCTGTTTCATGATTCGTACATGTCTCTCAACTTCATGATTTGAGCCCGAGTTCCGATTTCAGATTACTTAATGTTTCAAGTCTTGCTTAACAATCTTCGATTAAATGTTGTGGACTATTTCTGTACATGCTTTGCTTAGCACTTATCGATTACATGATGTATAATAGTTCTCTCCTGGTATTGAGCAGGAAATATTTATATTATGTCCGTGCTTCGCCTTACATTCGGATTGTTAGATTCACTTCATCTCCTGTCCGCATTTACTAGTCATTTCGATTAGTACATATCATGTTTCCCTTTCATCTGCGCTTCATTTGCACTCAATGAGTTCCGGATCTTCCGTTTCTCAAACGGCTTCTGCTCTCATTTCCTCATATCCAGGCCTCTCTCCCGTTCCTCGAACCGCTTCTGCTCTCATCTCCTCATATCCAGTCCTCTCACCCTCCGCTCCGTTCCACCCATCCTCAACTAGTGCTTTGTACATTACTCTTAGCTGTATGTTTCTCTGCTTCATGCTTCACACTGAGAAGGAGCATGCAGGGGTTCATCGGAGTCCTCATTGCGCACTCCGGAGGAGTCTCATAATTTTAGTCTTGAGACTTGTGCTGTTGATGTCGTTCACACTAACATTGTATCATGATACTTATGATAGAGCCACAACGTCATGCCCTTTCCTCTCAAGGTTACACTTGCCCCCACTCACTCTGCACTGCAGGTATCTATGCATCACAACATCATACTAAACCCGGATGCAGACACACGCATGCTTACCGGCCTATGTAACTGACAGATATGACGATCTTTATTGCGTTTCTATCAAATGTCAGAGTCAGTCCAGCCAGAACTGTGTTGTTTACAACGGGTTCTTCTGTATTCCATTACACATTTGTCAGTGTCAAATGGATCTCCGCGTTCTTCGGACAGCTTCTGCTCCCATTGCTCATATATGCTACTGTCAGCTATATGCTACAGCTACTTCGGCACTGCGTGTTTTCATGGACGTTTACTATGGCCACCTTCTGCTTCCTTTAGCTGCTTAGCGTCTCAGGACTCCGGCGTCCATACCGCAGGTGGTGATATAATTTATATCCTGTCCTCTTACGCGTCGCTCTCGTTACCGTGTTACACTTCGACCCGTTTCTGCAGCCATTTCATCCGAGAACTCTTGTTTTGTTCCACTCCTCCACTCCCCAACTAATTCACTCCTTAGTATTTTCCCTTCGCTCGTTGACTGCTTCCTGCTTCGACCTCTCGCGTCCACAGTGTTCCTACCCGACTCCAGCCCACGCTCTTAATCTTCGTTCACGCACTGCTTACTGGCTGGCTCTTACATCACGTTTCCTATTCATCGCTATCGTTTGCACAGATGCTCTCGATTTCACATTCTTTACTCGTCCGTTGGCTATCTGTTATTCACAATGTGTTTCAATTATGCCTTTGCTGCAGGTTACATTCGATGCATCCTACTTTAGGGATTTAACACTACTCTAGCATTGTAGTTCATGTACATTTTACTTATCGATCATTTGCACTTCATGAGTTCTGGATAACCCGTTCTGGGAACGGCTTCTGTTCTCGTATACCTATATATGCTACTGTCAAACATCAGAGTTAGTTCGGTCAGATGTGGGTATGGAACTGGATTGTTTACAACGGGTTCTATATCCTCTTACTCAATATGTCCTCTGTTGGTGTCTTCGTGTCTACACGATTGAGTTTCCCCTAGTTTCTGATTTAATCATGTTGCGCATGAATTGTGGATATGACGATGAGGTCGAGAATCAAAGTGTAGCAGAAGGCTAAAATTTATCAATCTGTCAGAAGTTACTGATTATTAACTGCCCTCTGGAGGTAGGTTTGCAATATAGAACCTGACCCGTGGTTCGTTGTTCTTCACGAATTAGGTTTGCAATAGACTCCATGCAATCCATATGCCTCGATGAAGCTGGAGGAGAAAAGTCTGTCGATCCACGTTCCCAAGAAACCACCCTTATCCATCACATATTTGGTGGGCATCTTCAGTCTCAGGTGAATCAACACGTACATCATGTGTCCTTACCTACGTTGGTCGTAATTGGTACTTGTCTCCTGCAAATCTTTTCACATTTTGTAATCTTTCAAGGCACCTTTGTTAATTATTTTGAAGCGCTTTCTGTCCTCGCCGGCTGTAAAGATATGTTGACTAGATTCTGATTCTATGTTGGTTTGTCATTCACAAGAAATTCCCCGGAAATTTTTTCTGTCTGAATGATCTGTACATAACCGGATGCGTACTTGGAATGCAGGTGCAATGTATGCAGTGTCTCCATGAATCTAATCGATATGAGAATATGATGGATCTTGCAGTAGAGATCCATGGCTCGGTCGAGACTCTTGAGGATGCACTTGCACAATTCACGGCTCCTGAATGGTTGGATGGTGATAACAAATACAAGTGTGACCGGTGTGTGGTGGCTATCCCCTATCAACATTTTAGCATATCCATGTGTTGTAGTGGAAAGGGTTATGATCTGGAACAAATTTGTTACTAAATATTTTAAACATGTGCTTGACTCAATGAAGCGGTTTTATGGACACCAGAATTCAGATGCTTGTTGACCATGCCCTTTGGACATGAATATGTCCTTGTCTTGCTCTTATCAGTGTCTACTGTGGTGTAGATGCAATGCATATGTGAAAGCCAGAAAACGGCTTACGCTGCATGAGGCTCCCAACATTCTTACAATCGCCCTTAAACGATTCCAGGTATGTTGACACGTCAAACCGGACTTCCCTCAAATGTATGACCACTTATTGCCACATATTTTGCCAAAATTTTCTATTGGTTCTTTCTGGTTTTAGCTTCTTGCCCATGGTATCGACCCGTGACGTTTCCTTAAGCTACGCAATGGCTAGCATAAGCTATGCACAACTCAATTTCTAATTCCGTCTCTAAGTTGCATACTTTGTCTGCCACTACTGCAGAGCGGTAAGTTTGGGAAATTAAACAAGCGGGTGACATTCCCAGAAGTGTTAGATATGATGCCTTATATGAGTGGGAAAGGCGACAAACCTCCGTCGTATTTGCTCTACGCTGTTGTCGTTCATGTGGATATGCTGAACGCTTCTTTCTTTGGGCACTACATCTGCTATGTCAAAGACTGGCAAGGGTCATGGTACAAAATTGATGACAGCAAGGTATTTTTTCTCAGAACTTTGTAGACTAAGCTGAAAAGAGTTGGAACAACGAGAAGGAACACCATGGTATTACTTTCAGTTTGGTGCATGTGACGGCCATTGTTGCGGTCAAAACCCTAGCTAAGTAGTAGATCGGAAGTTTGTCGACGTTGTTTCCATTTTAACCAGGGAATAGGAATGAGAAAGTCCTTCAGTGTCCACTAATATAAGATCTCGAATCAACATCTCCTACCCAGTTTATCTCAAATATTTCGCTTTTTGCCTCTCGATATCTTGAATTCCTGCGCAAATTGGAGTCAAGATTTTCTGACGTTTCTTCGACTTTGTAGGTCAAAGAAGTGGATATAGAGAAGGTGATGTCTCAACGAGCATACATGCTCTTTTATACAAGGTACCTAACTTCCAAGGTTGAAGCTTACCAATTAGTTTCTCGGGAATAATTTGTCATGAGAGAACACTAGAACTAGAAAAAATTTAAGTCGCTGTTCCATCTTATGTTGGAAAGGTCTTTTTACATAGGACGGAGGGCCACACGAACTTACATCTAGTCCATCATTCATCTTACAGATCTTCTGCTCGCCCACCGCCAGAGATGGAGACCGAAGTTGCGGCAGTTAACACCCCTATAATCGGCAGACCTATATCTGAAGATATAGGAGTTGGGAATGTGTACCCAGAAGCCGTACCCGTCGTAACAGGGATGATGCCTGCAGTCGGTGGATCTATGGGACTACACGCTATGGTCGATCAGAGGCAAAGGGGGAGTTTTGTTGAGGGTGTTCCTCAGACTGTTAAGGCTCACGCATTTGTCAATGGTGAGCATGCAACAACACAGCCAAGCTCCTGGGAGAGAGATAATATGTGTTTGAGGAATGATGGTGAGATTTCAGTTGAGGAATCTGGATGTGTTGCTATTAGCGCAAGTCACTTGGTTACATCATCTGCCAGTCCAAGTCGTCTGAGCACGGAGGAACCTGGAATTCCAAGGAAGATAATAGTTTGCAATCGTTCTGACTCATCAAACGAGGGGGATACGGAATGTATATCCAGCGATCTATTATTTCCCATGTCTTCAGATCTTGCAGACATCACCCTGAAGGTGTGCACTCCGGACAAGCCCTTGACTCCCAATCTTGGGAAGCGAAGGCTAGAAGACGGACTCACACCTCTGCCTACACCAAAGCCCCTCGATACTGATCAGTTACCAGCATGGCCTGCAAGCACTAATGGCAGATCGTCACCTAGTTCCCCAGTTCTTCATTCGGCTGCAAATCAATTGAGTTGCGCCTCGCCAAATGCACCATTTCCCCCACGACAAGAGCACCTTGGAGACAGAAGTGGGGAGTTTATAGCTCCACCTGCTTCTCCAGTGAAGCACAAATCATCTGGTGATCAGGCATGCCTTGGGGCAAGTTCGGAATCTGGTTATAGTCCAGACAGAACTGATTTTTTGAATGTCCAATCAGCGAGTGCAACCAATGAAGACCTCGTTGGTCGGGCCAAAAGGCAGCATGTTGAAGTTGACAATAGTGCGTTCAGCCTCGTGGAGAGAGATCAGAGGTCCAATGGAGTGGCACAATCTCTCGAGCAGCCAGAGATGTCTGAGTTAGATAGGAGAGATATGGAGTGGAATGAGTTAGTGCTACAGCCTGGACCTCCAGACTCTGTCGCCACTAGTGGCCCTGTATTTGATTCATGTGCTGACTACCTGCCTTCAGACACTAATTATTGCGCATCTTCTAGTGAGGTGCAAGCCTTTCCATCTTCACTCAGACAGGTATTGTTGGACCAGCAGGTAAAAGAAGGGAGTACTCAGCGGGTACATACAGATGAACATTTGTCAAATTCGGGGATTCATCCAACTTCACCGACAAGAGCGGTTGAAGGGACTGGCTTGTCGTGCAGGAACATGCAGGAATTTCCCACGTTAAGCGCGATGGTTTTCAATGCAACCGGAGGGTCTGCGTTACACGATGTTCGTGGAGATAACTGCAATGCTATGAAGTGTGAAGAAACCTTCCAGGGTGGACAATTGGGAAGCCGGGGAGAGCTAAGTTCGAACCTGAGCGATGTGTCGATCCTTCCTGCACCCGATTGGCAACGTGCGGTATCTTCGCAGACGTTAGTACTTGACCTTCAAGCCAAGAGAAGCGAAGGGACGCCTAACATGACAGCAGCACCGCTGTGTGCTGGAGAGAGTGGATCCTCAACCCATTCCTCTAAGGATGATGGTTTGCAAGTGCATAAAGTTGATATTGCCGGTCCGTCCGTGACTGAGCATAAATCTTATATTTCTTTTGAGGACAAGCCAGCACAAGCGAAGCTACAGAAGCAAAAATCAACCCTCAAGCCTATTTTTGCCCCTGGCTTCTTGAACAGAGGTAGCAATCCTCTTCAGGATTCCAAGTCCAGGCAAGAATGTACCGGAAACACAGCCACACCGAACGGTGTGATGCAGAACGGATTTTTCGTTAAACCCACTGCTGGGGAGAATGGGTCTCCAGTCAGAAACAATGGTTGGGAGAAAGGAACCGCAGGCAGACCCAATGATGGGGAGAACGGATTATCAGGAAGACCCAATGGTGGGGAGAATGGAATCACAGGTAGACAGAATGGTGTAGCAGATGGGCATTCCAAGGTAAAACACCCCAAAGATGGCCATTCCAACGTGCAAGCGAAAATCGACCTTCAGGTCTTCTGTACAAATGGTGGCGTTAATGGCAATAGCAGCGGATTCCAACCGACAAGTGACAGTGGAGTTGCCTCGAGCTCTTCAAGTCGCCTAACTGGTTCATCCAGCGAAGCAACTTCTCTCATAGGCAATGATGCTGTTCAAAATGGTGAGGAAGGAGGCAATAATCGTGTTCGTGCTGAGACTAAGCTTCGAAGCAAAGTCGGTTCTTCAAGCAAAGGAAAGAGGGCTGCCACTGTGCAGAGCGCGAATGGGTCAGTACCTGGACGCGCGACTGATGAACAGGGAGTTCACACTCTGCAAGAGTCGCGGTCCTCCCTTTCTCGGCCAGCCAGTGGAAAGCAAAAACAGGGGCAACAAAAGCAGGGACGGAATGAGAGCTGTCACTGTGGCTCTCAAAGGAAGTGGAAGAAGTGTTGTGGTAAGTCAGAAGGTATCATTCCGGAGATCAGTAAAAGACGGCTGATTATATGAGGCTTTTGGCCACAGATTTCGGAATTGAGTACCTTTGACCCTGAAATTCCCTCACCACATATCAGCAAGTCCCTCCCGCCGGTGGAAAATAGTTACGGTCATTGTTTTGGCTAGTTTGAAGGGAACTAGTGTATTCAAACGAGGTAAGTAGAAACCTTCAAGCACCCGATTGTGCAGTAAAAGCTCCAGATCGTCGCTTTGAGATGGTAGTCAGTTAGCGTGGCAGCAGCCTAGGGCACCAAAAGCGCAGTGGCAGATATTTTCTCCATCTACGTCAAGATATCGTCAGTGTATTCAATCCGCGGACCTTCGCACCAGGGAGACTTATATGCTGTCACTTGACCATCCCCTTCAATGCGGGGCTAAGAATGAAAGAATTCGGGAAGAAGAATGAACATATTTTCCGCGAAGGAATTTCACTTTTCTCACCTGAAAAGAAACTATTTGAAAGATGGACTATTGTTATTTCAATAAGTTTCCTCTCTGAATCTCATTGGCAAGGTTCCAGCTTTGTTTCAACAAACATGCCGTTTCTTTTGATGAATATTAGCTATACATTATTCCCGTGTTTTCATCCTCGACCTCGTCTTTCTCGTTCAAGGGGATAGACTTGTCTCGAACAAGCGTTTCTCCTGGGCACTTCTCCTTTCACTCTTTAAATTGACAGATTACTTGTGCTCTTCCTGAGGCATGTCCGTTGGTTCTGGTCTTCTCCTTGCCTCGATGTCTGTCCATTCTCTTCTTATTGTTGTGGTTCCTTACCTTACACTCAAATTGTCTACTCACTTAAATATTCTAACTACGACGGAAAAGTGACGGAAAATTCACCTGTATCCTTCCTGGTAAAGCCTTCATCAATTCATGTACAAACGGTGTTTCATGTCGGAATTGGAAATCTCAATAAGTTGCGCGACACCTTAAAGTCACGAGGTTCTTCCTTTCACAGCCTTCCCGTCCACTTATCTATCCTCCATTACCCTCCCACGGACTCTATTGGGGCTTAGCCCTATGTTACCTTTTTTGTCTCTCCCTTGTAAGGCTTGATGGGGTCTTCCAATCCTTCGTTTTTTCTACGCTGTCGCCTTCTTCTTCCCACGTTCAGCAATGAAGGTCATACTCCCACAAACATGCGAAGTCATTTCCATTATCTGTCTACTCCTTCCAACTAGCTTCACGAGTGACGTCTGAAATCATGACGCTCTTGTTAAGGAAATACCACACCTACCACCTTGTCCTTTCGAAGAAGTCGACAAAGGAAGGAAGTACACAGTCCTTTCCTGCCATGTGTTCAGGGTTCTATTTGTGGCACTCTGTACTCGAGAAGAAGTGAGGTCCAATTCAGATGTCTAGTTGTCTCCAAGGCTACTTATCCTCTTAAAATTCCAAGCAGCCGAAGTTATAACCATGCTCCCCTCTCATTAGGGAGAGGTGCTTCCCTCGCTCTCCACACTAGTCTCGAACTCAAGCGACTCTACACAATTTCCCGCCTCACTCGAGAGCCACTTCTCATGAACCAATCAAGGTCGTTAAAGGGGCTCCAAGTCCTTCGGCTATTCCTTCACGTTCCAATTTGGAAACTACAATGGAATGTCTCCTTGAAACTGCCCGTCCAATATCTTTCCAGTGGACCGTGTGTCCAGTGCCCCAGGAGTCCTCCTATGCTATGCAGCCTTATTTGGCTTCATGCTCACACACACAAGGGAGTAGTGCCTATGTTGTGATGAGAAAGTAAAAAGTGAGAGACCAGTACCGGCCTTCGTGTGTGGATAGATCTGAACTGGCATCCGTGCATAATTACAACTGAGCGACATGGGCCCACCAGAAATGGATCTCAGCGCTGCAACGGTGAGATCCATTTGCTTTCTCCTAACGTCTCCTCCTGTCGCTCTCATTGTTGGTCGCCTTTAGGTGTTGACAATCGGATTTGTGACGTGCGTTTGGGTGGGAGAATAAAATCCGAGATTACTTGAACAAGAAGCTGGGAAGTGGAAACGCGTTGATGGGTGGTGTCAGGGGAGAACAGAAAAGGACTATCTGGGCTCTGATACTCATTGTCTTCTAAGAGTTTGCCTGTTTTCTGAGTGGTTACTACCGTGGTCGAGTTTGCATTGCATTTCATCAGGAGAGGTAAAGAAACCCGTTTAGTTGGGTGTGTAACATCGGCCTTTCAGCAGGTGCGTGATCCGTGAACAGATCACCTCTAGTGATGAAGGTCGCTCAAAATGTCTGGGATTTTAGCCCCTTTACTGAAATTGATCTGGATTGCTGTGTTTCAAAGCAGCGCTTCCCGAGCTTGTTCTGTTCTCAATGCCCGTAGAATTGCGGCGTTTCCATTGAGCTGAATTCAACGATCCAGTCCTGTAAAGTCACTTACACTAGACACCGAAAGAGATACATTAGTTCTGGCTACTCATTCTGGGCGATTTGTAGTGTTCTTTACTATGGACACGATAATATATGGTGGGAAGTACGTGTGCTTTCTTTACATTTTGTAGCAATTTTACTATGCTTCTGTGAAACCATGTAGACGTAATGGCCATCAGTCAATCTGCCACTACTCACTTTGATATGTGGCTCATCCATTTGAGAATTGTTGAAGTGAGGAAGCCAAATTGAATCCGCCACAGGCTTCTCATTCTCCGCAAATTATACTTGGACTTTGATATTGCTGATGTGGGAAGTACAAACCTCTAAGAAGGCTTTCATTACGATGTAGTTGCTACTATATCGATCTATGCGTACTGAGTGAGTTTCCTTTTAGCAAGAAACAAAGTAGTAGGACATTCGTCAACTAGTAGATTTGTTGGCTCAAATTTCCTCAAATCAGGCGCCTCGATTAGCAGACCACAGTCAGGGAAGACTCAACAGCTAGTTGTGAGCAGAGTAAGCTACCAGTTTACGTAACTGACATTTCTCTGTATGATGTTGAACCAGAATGCGAATCAACGGATTTATATTTCTTGTGCTATCTATTACTGCTATTCGGTTTAGATCATCCATTCCACTCAGTCAATGAGCCGACGGAGCTAACTGGGGGATCCCATCCTTTTCTAATTTTACTCCCAAGGCTTATTACTTGTACGGTCGGGCCATAACTTATCTGTGCAGTCTTACTTTTTCCTTAAACGCTTCCTTTCGTTGTGAGGGCTAGTGCAGAGTTGATCAGGTATAGCAGGTTACAGAGATCTCGAAGAGATTATAGTGTCAAGAAGGAAGATCATAAAACAGATCTGTTGCAGAACGGGATAATGAAGTTGAAGAATCAGCTGCCTGATGGTCCACTACCTGCTACTTCTTGGCCTGTTGTTCCTTGTGAAGATAATCTGGATATTTAACAGGATAATTGGATCCAGGATGAGTAGTAGATCGGTCTAGTCCTCGAAAATTCAGTGAAATTTGTTTTCACGCAACCGTTCCTAAATTTTTCTCTCTTACGTTAGCAGATATGGGATCCGAGGTAGACGTTGTTGAGAAGTTGGAGGAATTGCACATTGGGGGACCAAGTCATCACGCGAAGAAGGGTTTAAGTACCGGAGAAGAGAAGAAGGTACGAGTTTCACGTTGTTCCATGCACTCGCTTTCTTCTAACATCCTTCCACAGTATGTTTGATTACCAGCGTTCTTACTTGACTATGTATTACTTTAAACGTTTCTGGTCGATAATTCCCGGTACGAGGGGTACTGACAATTGCTCAGCTACTTCGGCACTGCGTGAGGCACTGATAAAGTCGCAGGTGTTTTCGTGGAGGTTTACTATGGCCGCCTTCTGCTTCCCTTTGCTGTTTAGTGTTTCAGGACTCAAGCGTCCATAGCGCTTGTTGCGATATACTTTATATCCTGTCCTCTTTCGCTTCGCTCTCGTAACCCAGTTACACTTGACTCGTTTCTGCAGCCACACCATGCAATAGCTCTCGCATTGCTCCACTCCTCCATTCCCCAGCTAATTCCCTCCCTAGTATTTTTCTTTCGCTCTTTGACTGATTCCTGGCTCGACCTCTCGCGTCTACAGTGTTCCTACCCGACTCCAGCCCACGTTTTTCATCTTTATCGTTCACGCATTGCTTACTGGCGTTCGATTTCCGTAACGTTTCCTATTACTCGCAGTCGTTTGCATGGACGTTTTCGATTTCACATTGTTTACTAGTACGCTAGACATATTTCCCTCTCTCTCATATTTCTTGGACCATTATTCCTCATTGATCTTTCCTGTTTTTCGATGATTTCTCTCCTTAGTAGTTTTACTATCTAATACTTTGGTATGCATCCTCGGGTTATTCCGCTATGTTTTGCTTGCTTTCTGCACTAACTGATGTTTTCCTTTCAGGTTTTAACAAGGTATGTCTCCAGTCCTTTTCGTTCTCCTACTCACGATTTTGCATTGTAGTCCGATTTCTTCTGCTTATGCCTATTCCTGCTCTTTAGGTGGAACTTAAGCTTCGGCTGTTCCAGCCTTTCTTTGGAAGTTCCAGCTTTTCCCTTACTCTGCATTGTTATTACTTTGAGGGGCACTTTTGGGAGCAACCGAGTTTGCCTTGGCACTGATGAGCTTTCGAACAGAAACTCGGTGAGGGGTACTGACATTCGCTCAGCTACTACTTCGGCACTACGTTTGGCACTGATCAAGTCGTACGTGTTTGTGAAGGGGCTTACTATGACCACCCTCTGCTTCCCTCAGTGCTTTTGTGTTTTAGGACTCATGTATTCATAGCACATGCTTGCGATATACTCTATCTGTCCTCATTTCTCTATATTTAGTCCTCCATTCATGTCGATTTCATTTCTCTTCTTGCACTTTTGTTATGTTTCCACTGTGTAATTGCAGGTCTTTGGTATATAGGTTTTACTCTCCATTTGTTCCATGTTAGGTCTATTTCTGCTGTCGTTAGATCAGAGAATTGACATATTGCTTACTTTACATATCTTGCATCTCATTTGCATTTAATGAGTTCTGGATCCCCCGTTCCTCAAACGGCTTCTGTCCGCATTTCTCTATATCCAGTCCTCGATGTATGCAGGTGTCCTGTTTCTGTTTATTCTATGCATGCAATTAGGATATAGGTGTTGCTATTACATTGCTTCCAGCTTACATTTACTTATGCTTTAATTCGATAAGATTTTCATTACCTTGTTTACACTACATATCGTGCACAGTATTTGCATTCAATGAGTTCTGGATCTCCCGTTGGAGGACTAGATCTCCTGAAATGAGGACAGAAGCCGGATGAACGGCTTCTGTCCTCATTTCTCCATATCCAGTCCTCTAACGCTTCGCTCTACTTCCCCGTTCTCTGAGCGATTTCATTCCTCTCATCCTCTCGGACTCTCGGATCTTCCACCACTTCCGATTTCAAGGCTTCTACACGATTCCCGACTTCTGATTAACTTAATCTTTCTCATCTGGCTCGTTAAGTCGTCGATTCCCCGTTGACTTCATTTCTCTACATGCGCTGTTTATCTGTTACCGTTTATTCAATGCATGCTACTTGTATATAGATGTTGCTCTTTTGATGAGAACCTTTCTTCCTAGTCTTTGAAGTAGATGGTCTATCCTCAGTCATTCTGACTTCTGATGTATCAGACATCCTAGCACTCAGCTTTCCTAGTCTCACCAGAGTAGACACTCCTAATTGCACTCAGCAATATTCAACTCACTCTCTCTCAGAGCCTTCAAAGATAGTACACAGCAGCACTCACGCAGCATGAAAGGTACCCCAGTGGGAAGCAGCATAGAACACACCCTAAACAAGGTACAAGGTGCTGGGAATGATCCTTGTATGAGAACTTACCATAACATGAGCAGAGAGCACTCATATATATACACAAGCAAGCTCTAGCAGGTTGCTTTGCAGAGCCCTAATTGAGGCTGCGCCCTCACTTCACCCTAATCATGTATCTAGTCTAATCATGTATCTAGTCTAATCAGGTATCTAGCCTAGTCATGTATCTAGTCACTAAACTCGAGATTATCACAACTAACATCTTTAAATGTTTCTAGGTTGTGTTTACTTCTGCTTACATTAGATCAGTTGTTTCCATTTCATCTCCTTTCCCGGTTTTATACTAGTTTTGACTAGCACATGCTTTGTATACATTCCATATCATTTGCATTCAATGAGTTCTGGATCTCCCGTTCCTCGAACGGCTTCTGTCCTCATTTCTCTATATCCAGTCCTTTCAGGCTTTGCTCCGACCTAGCCAAGACACCATCCACTCCTCTCCTGATTCTCTTCACTCCAACCATCCCCAACTAAACCTGTCTTTGGCTCCTTGCTAGATTTTTGTCTGTTTCATGGTCCTCCCCGACTTTGAGTTTCAGATGCTTAATCGATTGTGTTTTGCTTATTATTTCATGATGTACACTAGTTGTCTGTTCCATGGTCCTCCCAGACTTTGAGTTTCAGATGCTTGATCGGTTGTGTTTTGCTTATTATTACATGATGTACACTAGTTGTCTGTAGGTGCCACTTATGACATTTATCAATTATGTATTTACTCCGGGTGATCTTCATATTGTTAGTTCCACTTCATTTCCATTTCCTTAGATGCAACTCATTTCGACTTGCACACATTAATGCTTGCATTTCACATGCATATTCATATGCACTTCATATGCACTTAGTGGGTCTGGAACTCCCGTTCTTCGAGCGGCTGCTCTCATTTTTCAATTATCTGGTTGATAGTACTTGCATCTGGTAGAATTGACGCTGTCTTCAGCCTTCGTAAGGTCTGATTGAGTTTAAGTAATGTGGATGGAGTCGAAGTGTAGTGTATGTTTCTTCTCGGTAATGGGCAAGTTCTTATCTGTCTCTGGTTTGGTTCTCAGGACGAAAAGGAGAAGAAGGAAGGAGGCGAAGAAATAAAGGTGAAGAAGGAGAAGAAGAAAGACAAGGGCGAAGGCGTTGCAGAGGGTAAGGAGAAGAAAGAGAAGAAAGTTAAAAAGGAGAAGGGCGTAGAAGGAGAGAAAGAGGGAGAGCATAAGAAGGAGAAAAAGGAGAAGAAAGATAAGGACAAGAAGGACAAAAGCTTAGTAGCTGAGGAAGACTGCGGAAAGAAGGAGAAAAAAGAGAAGAAAGATAAGAAAGAGAAGGATGAAGGTGAGGTAGAGGGTGAGGAAAAGAAGGAAAAGAAGGAGAAGAAAGACAAGATGGAGAAGAAGGACAAGGATGAAGGGGAGGTAGAAGGTAAGGAAAAGAAGGAGAAGAAGGAGAAAAAAGCCAAGAAGGAGAAGAAGGCCAAAGATGAAGGTGAAGTAGAAGGCGAGGAAAAGAAGGAGAAAAAAGAGAAGAAGGAGAAGAAGGAAAAAAAGGACAAGGATGAAGGTGAGGTAGAAGGTGAGGAAAAGAAGGAGAAGAAGGAGAAAAAAGCCAAGAAGGAGAAGAATGCCAAAGATGAAGGTGAAGTAGAAGGCAAGGAAAAGAAGGAGAAAAAGGACAAGGATGAAGGTGAGGTAGAAGGCGAGGAAAAGAAGGAGAAAAAGGAGAAAAAAGACAAGGATGAAGGTGAGGTAGAAAGCGAGGGAAAGAAGGCGAAGAAGGAGAAAAAGGACAAGAAGGAGAAGAAGGACAAGGATGAAGGTGAGGTAGAAGGCAAGGAAAAGAAGGAGAAAAAGGAGAAGAAGGACAAGGATGAAGGTGGGGTAGAAGGCGAGGAAAAGAAGGAAAAGAAGGAGAAAAAAGACAAGAAAGAGAAGAAGGAGAAGAAGGACACGGATAAAAGTGAGGTAGAAGGCGAAGAAAAGAAGGAGAAGAAGGAGAAGAAGGACAAGGATGAAGGCGAGGTAGAAGGCAAGGAAAAGAAGGAGAAGAAGGAGAAAAAAGACAAGAAGGAGAAGGACAATGATGAAGGTGAGGCAAAATCCGAGCTGAAGAAGGAAAAGAAAGAGAAGGACAAGGGTGAAAAGGAAGGAGGTGAGGATAAGAAGGAGAAGAAAGAGAAGAAGAAAAACAGTGACGAATAGTAATAGTCAGCAGTCTTCTCAGGTAATATTCCCCGCACCTCAGCTGCACTCCGTGATTTGATGGTGTTTCCCAGATTTAGCGTGCGATAATGGAACTCTATGGACTCTATGGACTATGTCTCACAATTTTGGTTCAAAATCTCGATCTATTCGCGTAACCAGATTATTTAATGGATGAACTTTGGAGAATTATGCTTTTGAGTGGAGGAAGTAAACGTTTTCGTGCTGATTGTAGGATTGACATCTGAGCTCCTTCAGTTAGCATTTAGTGTGTTTATGGGCTTCTTAGTCTGCTGCTCAGTTCCTTGTTTGATGTTGACGGCAGTCTAGATCAAACTAGGAAAACTGACCAAGCAGACTTCCTACTACTTTTAAGAACTTGCAAGCAGCAATAGAATGATTGGCTCCATGAAGAGTTCTTGAGTCGACTTCCGTCAAAATTTGATGATATTCTGCTCCTTATCATGGACAAAGCAGTATCTGACCCCTTTTCCACGTGCAGGTTATAGGATTCTCTTCATTACGGACGGATTCAAAGGAATACTAACGATCAGGTGAGCATGACGTCTATAGGCACATCTTTGCTTACACATCTGGCTTCTGATCCCTGACGGAAACGTTACGTATACCAGGCTGCCACGATGACACGGAAGTCTGAAATACTATGTCTCGTAACGCGTGAAATCATGACGACAACGAGATGTTGTTGTTTGGCACCTTCACCCAGCTGAACTACTCTCTTTTAATCCTCAATTCCTGTTCTTTGAACTGATTGTGTAAACATGACCATACCCTTACTTCAAGTTTAATACATGTTCTGTGTCGTATGTCTGCTTTGAAAGTAGAATATAGGTGAAGTTACGGAACTATCATGAAAGCAATGACAGTCCCCAGCTGACTTTCGACGTCCAAGCAATTATAAATTCGTCCGTGTCTCAAATCCGTCTATGGTTGTGACATGAAAAGTCCGAGTTCCGGTCACTGTTGATTATCAAGGAGACTGGATTCTAACACTGAGTTCGTGATTTTCGCAGCATACAAACAAGCACCTTCTCTATATTCATGTACATGCATGGGAAACACGGACGGGGGACGACCATTGCCACCAAGCGTAGACTGAGGCACATTTTGAAGAATTTAATTGATCATAGAGAGGATAGGTAATGAGGACGAGATGAGCAATGTAAATATGCACAAACACAAGCAGTTTATGGTAATTTATGGAGCTCGAAAGTAGGAGTAGAGAAGTGGAATCGTGACTCATTCTATAAAAGATCTGAATACCACGGTCGATGTCTAGGCTCTTCGTTCTTTCCAACTTCGGATGGACAAACGTTTCCATCTCTTGTAGATTTCCCTGCTACTGCGTTACTGCTGCGATTTTGTTCTCTGTTATTTGATTACAATGAAGTGTCTTTCCATTCAAAACGATATAAGGTTCAAACGTGTCAGAAGACGTCCTACCTTGATTAGCTTTATTTGTGCTAAAACTTGTAACTGATTACTGTCTTCGTTCTTGTATATGAGATTTTGGGTTATTGTTCGATGCTCACGTGTGAAACTATTCAATGCTTATGGGCGGTATCGGTGTTGAGTACCTTGCAGACAGTAACTAAGTAATCCCCTGTAGAAACTATGAAAGGCACGAGAGCTCACTTTGCTGTAGCCAACTTTACTTAGATACACCATTGGCTCCAAGATATTTGTCAGTCCTGGTGTATTCTGCAAAGAGTACTCTTTGACATAACTTCATTTACGTAAATGTGTTGCATTAAGTGAATAGATGGATTGTTGTCATCTATGGAAGACCCACAGTATGGAATTTCTTGTCCCTGTGGAGACGGGAGCCAGATTTGACGGCATGACTAGAAGGAACACCAATTTCTATGCTTTAAGGAATTATACCAGTACATACAAGCGTGATATGAAATTTTATATTTTTGTATATTCTGTACCGGTGATGTTGTCTATTTTCTATCACATAATTCGTAAGAACGGGAAAACATGACAACTATTTGGGTTCTAAGAAAGTCCAACAGAGAAAAATTCATAAGCATAACATAATAATAACATAATAATAAAACGGATCATACTTTAGTAAGGCGGACAAGTTTTACGGTAGAGAGATGAGGCAAGATTTGGAAAATCAGATAAGTACACCCATACAAAGAATTAAGATACTCCTCGTGAATAAAAGTAGAAATTTGAAAAGGATTGTTCAGACCCTTGGTAACTCACATCTCTACTAATCTCAGATTACTAAATTCAAATCACCAAAGGTACACATATATCTAACGATGAATCATGTTGAACAGAGATGTTGCAGAGAGCGGCTGCTCGAAGAAGATTGTCACAAAATAGCACTTAAGCAGCCAATCCATGGGTTGGCGGGATCTTCGTCTTTCCAAATCTTCTCCCTAGTTCACTAATGGAGTGGAATCCTCACAGGGATGTGAAAGCTAGTTACATGCTTCAAGTTGTGATTCACCAAGAATACGCCCAGCATAATTCAGCCTTCACTCCCCCAGTTACCCTCTAATAATGATTCAGTACTCATTCAATAGTGTCATTCCGATGGTCTGAAACCAACAATCGTGCATCTTACACACAGTACATGGTTTCCTGCATCCGTCAGTGGTGAGTAAATCGATGTCAAGCCAGTGGCCTTCAATCACCAATAGTCTGCATGTAACATGGTTACCCATCACGTCTCTTCATCTGCAACAGCAGCAGCCGTCTCAAGCAAGCATCATCGCTAACAATCCGCTATATATTGAGGATACACTCGTCGATCGAATTAACAGTAGTAATCTCTGTTTGCTGCGCCTTCCGTCTACAAAGCTAGAAGCTCTGAGGTTGACACTAAAATGTACTGGCTCTTACAACCGCTAGGGACTTGGGTCCTCGTTTTTCTGTTGATCACATTGAGGGCTAACTTAACTATAGCACGCTACTCTGAATCAGTTCTTGTCTGTCTTATCAACAAAATGGCTCCAGGATTATCCACGGATACTCCACAACTGACAGTTGCAGCAACCCAGAAGAGGGTGGAGAAGGACTTGGGGCGACAGGTCAAGGACCTTGTAGGCAGCAAGGAAGCTGGTGTAACACATGACCCTCTCGAGAAATTAGTATCGGAGATGAAGAGTCTCAAGTGCATTTCACAAGAAGGTGCTACGATTTTGAACTCGATTTTCAAAGACATTCTCGAAAACCAGAAAAATATAAACTGGGCATTGTTGCAGATTGATAACTCTGTTGCGAATGTTAATGACAGCGGACGGACGGTAGTGGGGGAGATAGTAGTGACAAATCGACTGCTTACCAATCTCATCATCCGAAAAGGAGAGCTTTGATAGGAGCGTTTATTTGGAGATCCCTCCTGCACTCAGGCGAGAAGCAGCCAATGCATTTCAATAAACATCCATGTGCATTACCGGGAAGAGAAAACAAATAGGCTCGTAGATGAAGCAATGGTTCAGGTGATGCACCATAGTAAAGTAGCTACTCTGGACCTTTAGCTTCTAATCTCTGTCTGCAAACTTCGATGGCAGGATGGGGGTGTCCTTTTGTATGGTGTCAGAAACCCAACTAAATAACTTGCTGGGTATCTATAACCGTGCCAGATCTGTAATATAAACCATCAATTTTTTACACACCACATTGTGCATAGCCGGTGTTAAACTTAATCTCATCATGCATGTTCTGAATTTTCTGTCATTCCATGCAAATTCATGTGACTTAAAACTCATCACATACACTTCGCAGTTGAACTCCAATACTTCTCTAGAAGTCGACATTGGACATTACAAAGAGTTATCTAGAAGTGCAATATACAGAGCTTTGCGTACTTCTCTTGACTAGAAATCACCTGCAGATAAAACAAAGAGTTGTCTAACAGTGCAACACAACGAACTTTCCTTACCTCTCTTGACTGTCTAGTTTGCAGTAACTACCGGAAGGGGGAACATCCAAGTTATGACTTCATTACTTACCAATATCTATATAAGTTACCATCTCGAGGTCGGTGTCACAAACATTTGTAACAACGAGGGTCGATGTCACAGACATTTGTAACAACGAGGCTAGTTTGCTCATACGTTAGAGTAGTAGTGTTATAGTAGTCATAGGTATTTTGGTAATTATTCATGGACTACTTGTTTATCGTCTAATTTCATGTTAGTGCTACTGATCACATGGTGGGATTCACCATCACTTGCACCATTTGCATCGTCGGATGTGCCGTCAGTAGTGCCGTTAGGGCTGGAGACCTAGGTCAAGTAGAGGGGTATACCGTCAACGTGCAACTCCAAAGAGCTCACTTCACTGATGTTGAGCCTTCAAGTTCTTGGCTATGGTGGACAAAGACCTGCAAGCGTCACTTGGAGTCTCTGGGCTAGAGTGGGTGTGGTTTGATTGTAATCAATGCCAGATTGTTCGCAGAGTGTTGAGTGAATGATCAACTACTGATATGTTTGAGTGTGATTCTAGTTGAAGAAGAACAAATTACATCAAAGAAAAGAGAATCAAGGGGAAATCAGGTGCAAGAATTGAGGACATTGGAGTAGTAATGTTATAGTAGTTAAAGGCATTTTGGTAGTTACTCATGGACTACTTGTTGATGGTTTGATTTCATGTTAGGGCTACTAATCACATGGTGGGACCCACCATCACTTACACCGTTCGCACTATTGGATGTGCCTTTAGTAGCATTGTTAGGGGTGGAGACCTAGGTTGAGCAGAGTGGTATACCTTCAAAGTCTAGCTCTAGGGAGCTCACTTCTCTGATGTTGAGCCTTCGAGTTCCTGGCTATGGTGGACAAAGTCCAACGAGCATCACTTGGAGTCTCTTAGCTAGAGTGGATGTGACTTGATTGTAATCAATGCCCAATTGATGGCCAAGTGTTGAGTGAATGATCAACTACTGATATGTTTTGAGCGTGATTCAAGTTGAATAGAACTGATTACATCGTGAAAAGAGAGTCAAGGAGAAATCAAGTGTAGGAACTGAAAGTGTTTGTGGTATCTCCAAGCCTGGTGGATTGTTGGTACTTTGATTGTGGTTTAGATTTCCTCTAGAGTGATAGTGTGTAGAAGCTCTATGAAAACTGATGTAGATTTTGGCAATGGTGTAGGCGGTGTGCGGAAGCTCTAGCCAAATTTCCCTAAAAATGGAGTCAATTTCAAACAATGGTGATTTGAGTCCAAGAGGTGAAATCATGTCAAATTGAGCTTGAAGTTCAAAATTGAAGGTGGATTTGGGAACCTATCTCCTCAAATTAGGGATCCTCATCCTTCCAATTTGGCTCCAGTAGAGATTTCAAGGAGGATTTGGTGATTAGCTAAAGATAGAAGAGTTACGTCAGATTTGGTGGAAGAGTTATGTCAGATTTTGTCCCAAATTTGGCTTGAGTTGGGTAAAGTTTGGCCAGATTTGGAGAGTGTTGAGGCATAGGATTGTGGGCTCTGAGGAGGCTATGAAGGGCCAACTTGTTAGCATGAGGCTAGCTAGTTTAGATGAGTTTTGTTGATCATTGTTTGGTAAAGTCTGCCCACCCATTTAGATTATACACAACAAGGTGTGAACTCCAGATCTTTGGTTCCTAGATTGGTGCACTAGCCAATCGGTCCATCTTCACTTGTTGTCCTAGTGACTCTTCCATTGATACCTATACACATGTAGCTTTGGCTAGGAGAGGCAATTCGATACCATTCTTGGTGATCTTGGTCGCTTAAGAAGTAGATATACACTCCTATTATATCCAATGCCAAATGGTGGCAGAGTTAGTCCAATGTTGATTTATGAGATAGAGGGTTTCTTTTAGATTTCTTGTGATTGGACTTGCTTCATTCTTTGCTTCTTGTTTGTGCCCCATGTTTGTGTGAGGTGCCTTAACTTTAGAGCGTTGGTGTGCTCTTGATAGTGAGGCTAGACTGATGACTAATCAGACTACCAATGTTTCTCTTTGGTGAGGCAGGAAGTGATGATCTATAGACCATGAGAGTCTATGTTTTGATGTAGGTTACATGTCACTCTTTCCCCTAGTGTAGTTGTCGTAGTTAGAGCTACATTAATTGGTGATGTTCAGTTTGTGGTGGCACTTGGTGGTGATTTTTGGTGGAGTACATGTGGTGTTTACGATTATGGTTTGAGTTATATTGTCACAGTAGAGTTCTTTGGGGATTTTAGAGGAGATAAAATTATAATATGTAGTGATTTTACTCAGAGTGGTACTTGATATCAACATATATCTCAAGTCTTAGTGAGAGAGGAGATTGACTCTAAGTTAGAGTCTGATACAAGAGCTGATTCACTTGAGAGTGCACTTGGTGTATCTGTATTGTTGTTGTGTGACATGGACAAGATTTAAGAGGACTCTAAATGCCCCAAGTGCTACTTTGGTATAGTGGGTACCATTGAGTTGGATGACTTCATCCAAGAGTTTGATAGTTGGTGTGATGTGTGGCAAATGTGGAACTTGACTTTGCTCACACCCTTCATGGCATGGAAGGGTTTCAAGACTTGACCGGTCCGCCAATGGATGACTATCATGAGTTCAAAAGGGTTCACTTGGATGAGATTGAGCTATGGAGAGAGTATTCGTCTCCAAATTACATCTCCATCACTTCAAGCTGGTTGCTAGGGGTAGATCGGCAGTTTTAACAAGTTCTAGCTCTAATAGCATTGGTGGATCTAGTGGAAGCGCACTAGTTGGAGATGGTTCTACTATGAGTAGAGGTTCCACTATAGGAGGCAGTGTAGTATTGGGGTTTAACCCCATGGTGGAGCTCTTCTAGTGCTTGAAGTAGAACTACCAAGAATTGCGGATTGACAAGCTAAGGAGCTTGTAGAAGTTCCAACAAAAGGCTAGAAGGAGCTTATGCAAGGCATACACTTGCATGAGATGGTTGATTAGTTTTAGTCAAGGAGTTATTGATGCCTTAGCAATCCAATTTGGTATGGGATCTTGGACAGGGATTTGTTACATAGAGTACATGATGTTATGTTGTTATAAGCTACTTCACCTACTTTGGTTTGGTCTTTAGTTTAGCTAGGTGCATTGAGCTCAACATGGTAGAGGAGAGAGTGATGACATTTGGATTTGGTAGGGAGAACTCATCCACAATTGTTATTTCTTCTAGAGTGCAATAGAGTGCACCACACCATGTTTACTTTTGAAGATAGGGTGGACAAGCTAGATCCTATAGAGCGAGTGGAGGGCCTAGTGTAGTTAGACCCTTACTTTGATTTCAAGTCAACAACAACCAATGAGTGGTGGTGTTGCTTGCTAGACTTGTGGTGGACCTCACCACAAGAGAGAGTGCACTCAGGGCAACAAACATGATACCTTTTGTGCATCACAACCAACACAAAGATAGTGTGACCATTGCCACAGATTTAGTCACACGAGTGGCCAATGCTGTGACCGATGCTCAGACTTATGGAGTAGTAGGGTTACTATGGCAGGTGGTAGAAACACTCCAAGTTATAGAGGATGAGGTGGTAGAGGATCCATACCTAGAAGGGATGCAATACCTACCCTTACTTCTAATACAACCATGGCTCCTCGGATTTAGTAGTTGGAGCAAAGATTGGATAACATGGTCATAACTCAAAGGAGATTAGATTTGGGTGCTAAGACTTCCGTCTCTTATGCTAGTTATAAAGACATCTTGGCCTTTATGTGCGGAGCAGCACAAGTAGATGCATCTTCTATAATGACTAGGAGTAAAATATGTGCTCCATAGTTTAGAGGAGCATCAATGGAGTTGGATCTATAGGGAGGAGAGGTTGGTAGATAAGTCAGACTCTCCCAATCTTTTACACTCTTTGAGGCACTATAAACAATATCCATGGCTCCTAAATGTCCTAATTTAGGTGTGGTAGGTGATGATGGGATGCATAATAGACTACATGCTAGTTAACCACCTACTATTACAAAAAATGATTCTAACCTGATGTTGGGAGTGGCTCAATTGATTATACGCTTTCTTTTATTCTCAACCAATGACATGTTTACATAAAGAGCTGACCTAGCTCCAATGTTCCAATTGGCTGCCACAGTTTGTGAGAGTAGAGATGATGTGGGTTCTACTTCTAGAGCATGGGTGGTTGATAGTGGAGTTGACTTGGTTGAGGAGCATGGATCCCCTCAGTGACTAGTGGTTTATGGCAAGCAATTGCAGCTAGATTGGAAGAGTTACTTGCCAAACTTGCCTTTGAGTGACCGCGGTTCACACCTAGAGTTGTCCTATTGGGTAACCAAAGGGGGATTTTCCATTTGGTGGGACATTCAAGGAAAGTCTATACACCAAAAACGGTCTTATTAGACGTTGATATGCAACCCTTTATGTTAGTAGAGGCCACAATTGTCAATCTAGAGCTACTAAAGATTGACGTAGAGAGGTGTCTATTTTAGATCCAAACATCTCTAGGGGTGGTTCTACATAGTACATCACATGTGGAGAGCTCATTGTCTAGATTCAGCTTGGTCATCTTATTGATAGCTTTGTGGTGAGAGCTTAGGCCATTGCAACAATAGTTGAGTCATATGATGTGCTAGTTGGTGGAGCAATATTATATCCCATGGGTTTCAATATCAACTATTGGAAAGAGACAACCTCATATAGACCAGGTTGGCAATCAGGTGAGGGATGGTAATGTTGCCTACTAGTATACCTCAGTAGTGGTAGTCTTGGCCCATTACAATCAAGGACCATGGCATCAGTTTCTAATCTCAATGGTTCTATTACTTTGCTTGGTGACTTATTGGAGGGGAATCCTCATACAGAAAATACTCCAATACCAAAGGAGATCACTTGATTTTGGAGTACAAGTGGGATTGTTCCATCCACCTTGGATGTTCCATTTTGGAGTTTTGAGGAGGCATTGCAATAGTATGCAGATCAATTGGTGCAACAAGCTTACTACTAGGAGACCAGTGTGAGGATGAGCCTCCAAAGTCTATCACATTGTTACCTTTGGATACCACACTCATTACTTGGCAATATCCAATAGAGGGAGTATGTCTATTGGAGTTTTTTGGTGGGATTAGCACTAGACTAGTTATGATATCATATGCACGTATATGAGTACAAAGGTACTTGTATGTGGAGAGAGATGAGATTGCTAGGAAAGTCTCCCTACATCATGTGGCACACTTGCGCATTGGTATCATGAGTCATTATTGATGTCAACAATCAGGGGTTACCAGAAGACCCTACCTACAAACATTTCCTTGTTGGAGCATATGATTTGGAGAGATATGGTCCCATTCATTTGGTGATTTTTGTATGTCCATGTTAGGGACATATCCATGCAGGCCAAGGTTAAGATCTCCAAGATCCCCATTCTATTGTGTTTTGGGAGATGTTAAATAAATTGTGACATCTCTAGCTTCATCAATCCCTTTCTCCAACCTACATTTTGGAGAACGTCCCTTTGATAGGTGATTCTTGTAATTGGGTGGTAGCCAATACACATAAATCCATTCCTTTATGAGACTTGCCATGTTGTTGGATGCAACTTGAGTGGAGCATGTGCTCATCATCTTCATCTTTGGTAGACAAATCTCTTACCCAGAGAGGTTCTATAGTGTGCTTATTGATGGGATTCAAAACCTAAACCCTAAAACCTAAACCCTAAACCTTACTATTGATGACATTTTGGATGTTGGGCTCCAATTTAGATAGTGGTAGTGGCTAATAGGTCACATATGGCAATGGTGAACCTTGTTGGATAGCCTAGAGTCGCTTTACCCACACTCATGAGTTTCCTAGGCTCCCATGCTTGACAAGAGGGAGGTCTTGGACTTGTTTGGGACTCATAATTACAATAGTTAGTGGAGCCTAATGCCAAAGAGAAGCAGCATGTTGCACATATAAACATCATGAAATTTGGCCAACACTTCTGCACACAATCAGTCTCAAGGAAATCTTAATCATGATCCAGGTGCATACAATTGACCAGGCTTGGAGATACCACCAACACCTTCAATCCTTGCACCTGATTTCCCCTTGACTCTCACTTCTTTGATATAATCAATTCTTCATCAACTCTAATCAACTCAAATCAGATCAATACTTGATCAATAATTTGTCAACAACTAGGTATTGATTATAGTCAAGCCACACCCACTCTAGCTAAAAGACTCCAGGTGACACTCACCGGCTTTTTGTCCACCATAGCCAAGAACTCAAAGGCTCAACATCATAAAAATGAGCTCTTTGGTGTTGCACTTCCAAGGTTTACCTCTAATTTTGACCTAAATCTCCAACCCTATAGTCCCACTAACAACACACCTGATGGTGCAAATAGTGCAAGTGAAGGTGGGCCCCACTATGTTATCAAAACCACAAACATGAAATCTGATAATCAACAAGTAGTCTATGAGTAATTGCCAAAATACTTTTGACTACCAACACTACTATTCCAATGTCCAAGCAATCTAGGTGTGATATTACAAATCACATGACAATTGTCATGCATATATACATCACTACCCAACATTCATCATTGTCAACATCATACACTAGAGAAGCACAACTCACATATATATCATACATGAACTCTAAAGTGCCACAATTGCCCCCTAGCGGGAAGTTAGTTCCCTTTTACTCTAAATAGCCATTGACTCCAAGTATATGGCATACCTTATGGTGGGCAAAGATTAGGAGGCCAAGTGCTATCAAGCTCCATCATTAATTTTTTGCTTTCAATCTATACCATATAAAGAGTGAACTAACTATAGGTCAAGTACATCTAGGATATAACTATTGTCCTTGAGGAATCACCATGAGTGGAGGAGTCAAACAAGCCATATGCCATCCTCTCAAACAACTATCACATACCAACATAGTAGTAGCTCCACTAGAAGAGCCACATAACATACACCTCAAACCTGTTTGTACAAGTGCCAAGCTTGGATGCATAGTACCATCAATGTTTTGGAAGTCGCATGGTGCACAATTGTGCACATGATCCTTCCAAACAACACCATCATGTCCTTCCAACACAAGGAATCCAGAAGGCAAAACCACATGCACTCTTAGATAATATGGTCTGTAGTAACATCAAGTGTCATTGGTGTTGTCTATTGTAGATATACATAGTCACTTGGATGAAACTGATAGATTGAGGGTCTATAACCTCTTCCTTGAGTAGTAGCATAACATAAGGTATCCTTATATTGAGCAATTGCCAAGGTCACAAAGACCATCGGCATCACTCTCCAAAAGATCTCTACATGTTGAGGAAATGCGCACCCATATGTTTGGATCATCCAAGTCCAAAACTACAATAACATCTCAACAAATGGCTACAAGTTAATCTAGATCTTGTCCATAGAGTAGAAAGTAAGGAGAGAAGGATGCTAAGGAGGCTTGCCCAATGAATCAATAGCCTATGGCCGACAAAGGTAATTGTAGATCCCAATCTCCCAAGTGACCTCTTTGCAAACCATACTTACGCAATCCTCCCTTCATCGTCTGAACCACTTTGTATGCTAAGCAATCTGCCTTAGGGTAGTATGATGATCAATCAAAGCCTTGTCACACAAGACCTGAAACTCCCCCAAGAACTCTATACCATACTCAATCAAAACCTCAACTAGTGCACCAAAATGACTAAGAACCCAATCCAAGAATGAGGAAACCGTCCTTCACTAGACTTGGTAGGAAGTGACACTAACTCAATCCACTTGGAGAAATGCTCTATTAGAACCAAAACTTTCCAATGATGTCTCACAATCAATGATAAAGGTCCAACAAAGTCCAAACTCCAATGATAAGCCAACCATGATAGGTTATGGCTGTAATTATGGCATAGGAGCATTAAATGATGCTTTAACCCAGTCACAAACTACACATCTAGCAACAAACTATTGTACATCAATCTATATATCATGCCACTAATAATGACTCTGGAGTAAGCTTTATGTATGCTTTATTCTAAAATGTCCTAGCTCCTCATGAGCATGACGGACCAACTTTGGTCTTTGTGATGGAGGTGGTACTCTACCATCCTCCCATACATGAAGAAGGTGTCTATCCTTTGATCTGAACCGTCTAGCTTGCTAAAGAACATGGTATTTGTCCTTGCCTCCAACTATGCCACCCACAACACCAATGCAAAGATAATCCATCACTAAGACATTCTCATGAATATCTTGCTGAATTGTACCACTATCTCCACCCTTTGGATATGTGATCTCAATAACTCCTAAATGTGTTGAGAGAAATATTCCCAAAGCGTTAGATAATATACAAAGAAAGGTAGATGCATGCCAACGTAACACCATCTCCTCATTTTTCTCATCATGCCAATGTGCTTTTTTTTTATCTTGTTGGCTAGGATATGGGTTTCTACTCAACCCATCTGCATCCCAATTCACTACTCCAGGTCTATGAATAATTGTGAAATCATACCCCTATAAAATCAGACCCATTGTGCAAGCTTCCTTTAAATCTTGTTGGATTCTATCAACCACTTTAGTGGCTGATGGAGTCCGATAAGCTTGAGTTCTAGAAAAGCTCTCTATTGCTAATCTCCCCAACACCACTTATGTGTAAGCTTGGTCAGCTTTTTCAAGGCCTTGGCAATAGTACTAAATCCTCTAACATATTGGAAATATAAGTTTGCCAACCCAAAGAATGCTTGCACTCTGCTCACATCCATAGGCCAAGGAATACGTGAAAATGGCCTCCACCTTGGTTTGTTGAACACCAAGTCCTCCAAGGTAGATAATGTGGTCCAAATACTCAACCTACTCATGGAAAAATCTACACTTCCCAAGATGTTATTTGAGTCCGTGAGATCTCAAACACCTCCAATAATCATCTCTCATGCTCCTCCACAGTAGTGCTATAGACCAAAGAGTCATCAATATAGCACTAAGCAAAATCTAATCCTACTAGGATCTTGTCCATGATCCTCTAGAACTTGGTAGGAGCGCTCTTTAACCCAAATAGTAAGAACCTCCAATGATATAATGCATCCTTACCATGAGGATCAACAACCCAAAATGTTATCTTGGAATTATGCTCCTCCTTGATCAGCAACTAATGATATGCTGCCCAAAGATCTAAGGTATTGAAGACCTTTGCATGCCCAATTGCATCAAAGATCTCCTCTAGTGTAGGCATGTCATATCGATCAACCCTAGTTTATTGGTTGATAGGACGGTAATCTCCACACATCCACCTATCTGTGTAGTTGCTATGCATATCTTTCTTGGTTGCATGACTATAGTTGATGTATACTCTCCATGTGAAATCTCCACCAAACTAACCTCAAAAAGATCTCTACTCCAACTCTAAATCAATGCTCTCTCCATATCACTATCATATCACTATCTCTCCATATCAATAGGGACTTAAAATAATTAGTGTATTGCTAATCAGCTCAATCCAAATACTATATCTTTTCAGAGCACCCAAATGCCTTTTGCTTTCAAAATGAAGATCATACTAAAGGAAAAAAAACTCGTGTAGCTCCTCAAGAACCTCCAAACTCTTCGTCTTTCCCCTCCTATAAGCTTGGGTCCAAGATTTGGCTCCCAAGTATCCTCTATAACTATCATAGGAGTGGAAGATATACTACCTAGCTACTACATTGAGCCCTTGGGAGCAATAATATCATGCCACCAACCACTAGAGGTCCCAACCTCAGTGTGAAAACTCCCTTTGATTTGGCTGCAAGCTCCATATGTTCTCTAGCTGCATCCCACATAGACCAAGGATGTAATTCAAATAGGCCATGCTTACTTGGATGGACCCCAAGTAGACCTCTCACTAGTAGCCAATGTTTGTGTCCCAAGAATACCCTACCCACTTGGTCTATCACCTCCAACTTATGCCTAAATTGTCTTGATAGACATAGAGCTCACAAGTGTCCAAGTGTTGATGCACTCAAGCACATCTTACATTGCTCTGCCAAGCCAAGGCTCACAATTCAGATCCATAGCTTGACCTAACATCTAATGCTTGGATGCCTTTGATATTATCGTAATAATGATAATACCAATGCAAAAACCCATTGTTTGCTCCCTCTCATTGGCATTGGACTCCACCAACTGCTATGACTATGAGTCCCAAACAAGTCTAACACTCAAAAAGCATGAGAGCTTGGGAAACTCATAATTTTGAGTAAAGTAGCTTGAAGCTGTCCAACTACGTTCACCACTACCATAGGTGACCTATCAACCACTACTACCATCTGAGATTGGCACCCAACATCCAAGATGTCATCAACAATAACATGGTCTAGTTGCTAAATCCCATCATAAGCATGCTTAGAACCTCTTTGGATAAGAGGTTTGTCCACCAAAGACAAAGATGAAGAGCACATGATCCCACTTTGGCTGCATCCAACAACACAACTGGTCCCATCCAAGAATGAACTTGATGTGTACTTGCCACTACTTGGGTGCAAGAATCACCTATCAAAGGGATGTTCTCCAAAATTTAAGCTAGAGAAATTGATTGATGAACTTGGAGATGTCGTAGAATATGTAACATCTCCCAAAACATACCAAAATGGGATCTTGATGACCCTGATGTTGGCCAACACATGTATGCTCCTAACATGGCCATCCAAAAATCACCAAATGAATGGGACCATGTCTTTCCAGATGCTATACCCGCAATAGGGAAATGTTTATTGGTAGGGTCTTCTAGTAACCTTTGACTGCTAACATTGGTAATAACTCAAGATACCAATAGGCCAAATGTGCCACAAGATGTAGAAATACTTGCCTAGTAGTCTCATCTCTCTCCACATACAAGTACCTTTGTACATAGATACCTACCTGTAATATCGCAACTAGTCTAATGTTAATCCCACCAAACAACTCCAATAGACATACTCTCTCTTTATGGATACTGCCAAGCAATGAGTGTGGTTTCCAAAGGGGCCAACATGATAGACTCTGGAGGTTCATCCTCACATTGGTCTCATGGTGATACAAAGGCTCCATTCCAAGCATGTTGCACCAATTGATTTGCATGCTACTACAATGTCTCCTTTGAACTTCACAATGGAACATCCAAGATGGATGGAATGATCCCACTTGTACTCTAAATCCAAGTGATCTCCTTTGGTACTAGAGTATCCTTGCATGGGCATCTCCTCTAATAAGTCACCAAGCCAAGGAATAAAATAAGTGAAAGCTAAAATAGATGCTACCATGGTCCTTGATTGTAGTGAGCCAAGACTACCACTACTAAAGCATATTGGTAGATGACATACCTATCCCTCACTTGACTACCAACTTGGTCTATAGAAAGATGTCTCCTCCCAATAATCAATACTAAAACACATAGGTATAATATTGCTCTACCAACTAGCACATCATATGACTCAACTATAGTAGTAATGGCTTGAGCTCTCACCATAAAGTTATCAATCAGATGACCATGCTGAATCTGGACAACAAGCTCTCCATATGGATGTATTGTGTAGAACTACCCCCTAGAGATATCTGGATCTAAAATAGACACCTCTCCACATTGGTCTTCTGAAGCTCTAGATCAACAACTATAACCTTCCCCAATATAAAGGGCTGCACACCAAAGTGTAATAAGACCCTCTATGGTGTATAGACCTTCTCTAAAGGTCCCACCAAACAGAAATTCATTCTTTGGTTATCCAACACGACAACCCTAGGTGTGAACCGCACTTGCTCAAAAGTAGGTCTAGTTGGTAACTCCTCCAATCTAGCTATCGTTGTTTGCCATAAACCAATGGTTGTTGAGCAGATCTCATGCACCTCAATCAAGTCAACTCCACTATCAACCATCTTTGCTTTAGAAGCATGAACCACATCATCCCTACTCTTATAAAGTGTGGCAGCCAACCAAAACACTAGAGTTGGGTCAACTTCCAATGTAAACACGTCATTGGTTAAGAACAAAGGAAAGCGTATAATCAACTAAGCCGCTCCCAACCATTTAGCTAGACTCAATTGGTGTAATAGCAAGTTGTTGACTAGCAAGTAGTCGATCATGAATCCCATCACCACCTACCACACTTGCACAAGGATATTTAGGAGCCATGGATGTTGTTTGTAATGCCTCAAAGAGTATAAAAGATTGGGGAAGTTTGAATTGTCTACCAACCTCTCCTCTCTATGGATCCAACTCCATTGATACTCCTCTAGGCTTTGGAGCACGTATTGCACTCCTAATCATCACAGTATATGCATCTACTTGTGCTACTCCACACATGAAGTCCAAGATGGCTCTATCACCAACATAAGAGGTAGAAGCCTCAACACCCAAATCTGATCTCCTTTTAGTGATGGCCATGTCGTGGGTATATACATCGCTACACAACATACATCGCTGTCAACATCATACACTATAAAAGCACAACTCACACATAAGTCATACATAGACTCTAAAGTGCCACAATAATCAGATTGCTTAACACTTTCAACTCAACTAAACTCAGATCAGTACTTGATCTGTCACTCTATAAACTGCCAACAACTGGGCACTGATTACAGTCAAGCCACACCCACTCAAGCATAGAGAATCCAGGTGACACTTGCCAGCCTCTGTCCACCATAGCCAAGAACTCGAAGGCTCAACATCAGAGAAGTGAGCTCTCTGGAGCTCACTTCGAAACTATACCCCCTGGACTCGAGCTAGCCCTGAAACCCTAACGGTCCCGCTGACGGCACACTCGACGGTGCAAATGGTGCAAAGTGACGATGGGCCCCACCGTGAAGTCAGTACCCCGAACACAAAATCTAACCATCGGAAAGTAGTCCCTGAGAAACTACTAGAATAACTCTAACTACCATCACTGGAACTCCAGTGTCCAAGCATCTAGATGCGGAACTACAAATGGCGTGACAGCTGTCGTGCGTATATACATCGCTACACAACATACATCGCTGTCAACATCATACACTATAAAAGCACAACTCACACATAAGTCATACATAGACTCTAAAGTGCCACAATTGCCCCCCTAGCTGGCGGTTAGGTCCCTCTAACTCCAGATAGCCATCTACTCTAAGTATATGGTATACCCTCTAATGGGCAAAGATCAGGAGGCCGGGTGCTATGGAGCCCCATCGTTAGTCGCCTGTCTGCAATCTATACCATATAAAGAATGAACTAGCTATAGGTCAAGTACATCTAGGACATAACCACTGTCCCTGAGGAACCACCGTGAGGGGAGGAGTCATACATGCCATATGCCATCCACTCAAACAGCTATCACACACTAACATAGTAGCAGCTCCACCAGAAGAGCCACATAACATACACCTCAAGCCTGCACGTACAAGTGCCAAGCTTGGGTCCATAGTACCATCAATGTTTGGAAGGTGGCATGGCGCACAATTGCGCACATGATCCTTCCAAACAACACCATCACGTCCTTCTAACACAAGGACTCCAGATGGCAAAACCTCGCGCACTCTCAAGATAGTGCGGCCTGTAGAAACATCAAGTGTCGTCGGTGCTGTCTGCTGTAGATATACATAGTTGCCTGGATGAAATCGACGGATCGAGGGTCTATAACCTCCTCCTCGAATGATAGCATAGCGTAAAGTATCTCTATGCTGAGCAATCGCCAAGTTCTCAAAGGCCATCGGCATCACTCTCCGAAAGATCTCTGCCCGCTGAGAACATGCGCTCATCCATACATCAGGGTCATCCAAGTCCAAAACTACAGTAGCATCTCGACGAATGGCTGCAGGTAAATCTGGATCTTGTCCATAGAGTAGAAAGTATGGAGAGAAGGATGCTAAGGAGGCTTGCCGGCTGAACCGATAGCCCATGGCCAACCAAGGTAACTGGAGATCCCAATCTCCTAAGTGGCCTCTCTGCAAACCATACTTTTGCAATCCTCTCTTCACCATCTGAACCACTCTCTCTGCTAAGCCATTTGCATCAGGGTGATCTCGGGATGTAGTACGATGATCAATCAAAGCCTTGTCACACAAGACCTGAAACTCTCCCAAGAACTCTGTACCCTGATCAGTCAAAACCTCAGCTGGTGCACCAAAATGACTAAGAACTCGATCCAGGAACGAGTAAGCTGTCCCTTCACTAGACTTGTCAGGAAGTGCTTCCAACTCAATCCACTTGGAGAAGTGCTCCACCATCACCAAAACATACCGATGATGTCTCACAGTCAGCGGTAAAGGTCCGGCGAAGTCCAAACTCCAACGATAACCCAATCCCATGATAGGTAATGGGTGTAACTGTGGCGTAGGAGCATTGAATGATGCTCTAACTCGGTCACAAACCACACATCTGGCAACAAACTGCTGTACCCCGGTCTGCATACCGCGCCACCAATAATGACTCTGGAGTAAGCTATATGTACGCTTTACTCCAAAATGTCCTAGCTCCTCATGAGCATGATGGACCAACTGTGGTCTCTGTGATAGAAGTGGTACTACTCGCACTCTACCATCCTCCCATACATGCAAAAGGTGTCTACCCTCCAATCTGAACCGTCTGGCTCGCTGAAGAACACGGTCTCTCTCCTTGGCCCCAACTGTGCCACCCACAACACCAGTGCGAAGATAGTCCATCACTTAGACATCATCATGAATGTCTCGCTGAACTGTACCAATATCTTCACTCTCTGGATCTGTGACCTCAATAACTCCTCCTGTATGCGCTGAGAGAGATACCACCAAAGTCTCTGCAAATATACACAGAAAGGCCGATGCATGCCAACCTGGCACCATCTCCTCATCTGTCTCACCATGCCAACGTGCTCCGGTCTGATCCTACTGGCTGGGACATGGGTTTCTACTCAACCCATCTGCATCACGGTTCACCACTCCAGGTCTGTGAACAACCGTGAAATCATACTCCTGTAAAATCAGAGCCCATCATGCAAGCTTCCCTGAAAGCTTGTCGGACTCCATCAACCATTTCAGTGGCTGATGATCAGTGATGAGAGTGAAGGGGTTACCAAATAGGTAACATCGGAAATGTGCTACTGCCCAAACTGCTGCCAAGCACTCTCCCTCATATGAACTATACTTTGCCTCCGCTGAATTGTTGGAGCGACTAGCATAGGCCACCACAAACTCCTTCTCCTCATCATCATGTTGGGTGAGCACCGCTCCAAGCCCCAACATACTCCAATCAGTGTGAACATGAAATGGTCGTCCCCTGATTGGTCTCCTCAAAATAGGAGTAGATGTCAACCTCTCCTTGAGCTCTACAAAAGCTCTCTCCTGCTCATCTCCCCAACACCACTCCTGTGTAAGCTTGGTCAGCTTCATCAAGGCCTTGGCAATGGCACTAAATCCTCTAACATAGCGGCGATAGAAGTTCGCCAACCCAAGGAATGCTCGCACTCTGCTCACATCCGTAGGCCAAGGAATATGTGCAATAGCCTCCACCTTGGTCTGCTGAACACCAAGTCCTCCGGGGTAGATAGTGTGACCCAAATACTCAACCTGCTCATGGAAGAACCTACACTTCCCAGGATGTAATTTGAGTCCATGAGATCTCAACCTCTCAAACACCTCCAACAACTGTCTCTCATGCTCCTCCACAGTAGTGCTATAAACCAAAATGTCATCAATATAACACCGAGCAAAATCCAATCCAGCTAGGATCCTATCCATGACCCTCTGGAACTCAGCAAGAGCGTTCTTCAACCCAAATGGTAAGAAACTCCACTGATATAACACATCCTTGCCGTGAGGATCAATAGCCCAAAATGCTGTCTTGGACTTATCCTCCTCCCTGATCGGCAACTGATGATATCCCGCTCGAAGATCCAAAGTACTGAAGACCTTTCATGCCCAATCGCATCAAAAATCTCCTCCGGTGTAGGCATGGCATACCGATCAGCCCTGGTCTATCGATTGATAGGATGGTAATCTCCACACATCCGCCTATCTGTATAGCTGCCATGCATATCCTTCTTGGCTGGCATCACTGTCGCTAATGCATACTCTCCATGTGAAATCTCCACCAAACCAGTCTCAAAAAGGTCACTACTCCGGCTCTGAATCAATGTCCTCTCCATATCACTATATCGATAAGGACGTCGGAAAACAAGTGTGTTGCTAGTAAGCTCAATCCGTATACCAGGTCCCTTCAGAGCACCCAAATCCTTCATACTGAAGACAAAACAACTCGTGTGACTCCTCAAGAACCTCCAAACCCTCCGTCTTTCCTCTCCAGTAAGCTTGGGTCCAAGATCTGGCTCCCAAGTATCCTCTGTAACTGTAGTAGGAGTGGAAGACGTACTAACTGGCTGCTACACTGGGCCCTTGGGAGCAATGGTGTCATGCTCCCGACCACTAGAGGTCCCAACCTCTGTGTGAAAAACTCCCTCCACTCTGGCTGCAAGCTCCATACGTCCTCAGGCTGCATCCCATGTGGACCAAGGGTGTAATCCAAGTAGCCCACGCTCACCTGGATGGACTCCAAGTAGACCACTCTCCCTAGTAGCTACTGGATGTGTCCCAAGAATACCATGTCCACTCGGTCCATCGCTGTAATACTCCGAGGACAAGAGAAGAGAGAAAACACAGATTGCACACTCAAACATTCGATGCCCCAAGGGAGCACCTTCTCTTTATTATATAGACAAAGAGGATCTCCTCCAAGGAAGCTCCACCATAGGATTAGGGACATAGATAGGTGACATGTCAGCAAGCTCCACCCTTGGATTACTGACTTGGATGGGTGACCCGTCTGGTCTAGGTCCTATCTGGTTGGTCAAACGAGCTTTGACCGGAGGGAATCTTTTAGGGAATCTTCCTGTAGGAATCTCAGAATCACATGAGTAAGGTACTATTGGAAACCTCTCGACGAGACAAACCAGGGGGGAGGGAAGGCCATCCTTTCCTCCGTTGGGGGGGGGGAATCTGCATATTTTCGAGGCCTAATTCATCCGTTTAGGCCTCCGAAATTGCCTTCAAAGATTTCAGGCATATTTCGGTTCCTACTCTATTAGTAGAAGTCCCCTTTTGGTGATACCTCTTTCTGATCTGTTTAGTCCATCATGTGTAACTCCTTCCAGATGTTACCAAACCAATTCTCACCTTTAAATCATATGTCTAGCTATTGGTTCTAAGGTTCTCAAGTCTATTTCGGTTTCTGCCCTATTAGTAGAAGTACTCTTTTGGTGATACTTCTATCTGATCTATTTTGACCATCATGTATAACATCATTCTAGATGTTACCAAACCAAATTTCACATCTAGATCATATGGCTAACCCTTGGTATTACAGACCTCCCTCCTTTTAAGACGCAACGTCCTCGTTGTGCAATTGTTGCTCAAATGCTTGCACCAACACCGGTGCATGTGCCAAATTGGCAGCGGGTTCCCAGGTTGCTTCATAGAGAGGGTAACCTTTCCATTGCACTAGATATTCCACCCGTGGATGGCGAGTACCACGCATGCGCTTTTGGAGAATCCGCTCTACTTCATATTCCTCTGTGCCATCAATGACTGTCGGACAAGGTCGAATGTCCTGTGTGGAAGTACCTTGGCCTGATCGGGGAGCATATCTGCGTCATAGGGAGACATGGAACACTGGATGGATCTTCATGTGTGGTGGTAGCTCAAGGTGATAGGCCACAGCGCCGATGCGACGAAGAATCGAGAAAGGCCCAATAAAACGAGGTCTGAGCTTACGAGATACAACTAATGTGAGGTTGGTTGTCGATAGCCACACTTGATCCCCAACATTGAACTCCATGTGCCTACGGTGTGCATCAGCATACTGCTTTTGTCGATTTTGCGCAATCTGTAACCTGTGCTTGGCGCTCTCCACACCTTGTTGGATTCTAGAAACAAATGTGTTGACTGCATCAACCTTGGTAGTCACTGGACGGATCTTCATCAAGCTAGAAGGTGTGAAGGGATGCTCACCATACATGAGGAAGAACGGAGTGACCTGGGTGGAGGCATTCACTGAATTGTTGTAAGCGAATTCCACCAACGGTAGTAGGGTGTCCCACCTCTCTTGCTCTTCTAAGGTGAAGCCGCGTAACATGTCTTCAATCGTGCGATTAGCCCGCTCTGTTTGGCCATCTGTTTGTGGGTGGTAAGCTGTAGACATGGCCAACTTGGTTTTGAAGAAACCAAAGAGTGTTCGCCAAAACAAACTGGTGAATTGGGTGCCTCTATCGGTGATGAGTACTCTAGACAAGCCATGGTGAGCAAAGACTGCATCTAAGTATAGTTGAGCTAGTTGTGGAGCGGTCACCTCCTTGGTGGTAGGGCGTACATGAATCATTTTGCTGAGCCGGTCCACAAAGACGACAATGGAGTCAAACCCTGAGGTGGTCTTGGGTAATTCACAGACGAGATCCATACTCACTTGTTCCCAATGTTGGGTAGGAGTGGGAAGAGGTTGAAGGAGCCCTGCAGGAGCTTGATTAGAAGCTTTATTCTGTTGACAAAGTAGGCAGCTACGCACATAGTCCATCACGTCGTTGCTCATCTTGGGCCAATAGTAATGGCGCTTGACTGCCTGCAAGGTCTTGTCCACTCCGACATGAGCTGCAATGGCCGAATCATGACATTCCGCTAGAATGGTGGTGCGTAATTCTGGGACATTTGGGATCCACAATCGGCCCTCTCGAAAGGTGAGTCCTTGGGTGCTGGTGACACCTTTGGATGCTTGCGCTTCTACAATCTGTGGGTCAGTTTTTGTAGCAGCTAGAATCTCTTGCCAAAATTCAGGGTTAATCTTAACCTCTACCGCCAAGTTGTTGGCCATTGGCATGCGGGTGAACGCATCTGCAAGTTGCTTCTTACCTTCCACATAGGTAATTGTCATGTTGAAGCGTTGTCGCCACTCTGCCCACCGAATTTGGCGACGAGATAGATCCTTCTGCGTCTCGAGGTAGACTAGAGGTTTGTGGTCTATCTCTACTACAATGCCTTCTCGCCCAGGTAGTGCTTCCAATGCTTGGTTGCTAGAACAATGGCCAGCTCTTCTCGTTCTGTGGTGTGGTAGTTGCGCTCTGCCGGTAACAACTTTCGAGAGAAATATGCAATTGGATGCCATCCGTCATGCCACTCTTGTTGTAGGACTGCTCCTATTGCTACGCCTGATGCATCCGTAGCCAACTTGATTGGACGTTTTGGGTCATACCACTTCAAGATTGGTGCATGTAGCAAGGCGGCCTTCAATTCTTGAAAGGCCAACTCTTGTGCAGTTCCCCATGTCCACTTCTTCCCCTTGCCAAGTAGTGCCGTTAAAGGCTGTGCAACCTTGGAGAAGTCCTTGACAAATCTACGATAGAATCCCATCAACCCCAAGAAGCTCTTAAGTTGAGTCTGATCTTCGGGGGCACTCCATTTTTGAATGACCTTTATTTTATCTGTCAATACTTGAATGCCCTCTGCACTTACTCTATGCCCTAAGTAGTCTACTTCAGACTTGCCAAACTCACACTTTGAGATTTTGGCATACAACTGATTCTGTCTTAGAATCTGGAGGACCTCTCGTAGATGTTGTTTGTGTTCTGTCATCGTGCTACTATATACTAAGATATCATCCAAGAAGACGATAACAGACTTATCCAAGTATGGACGAAATATGTCATTCATTAGGCTCATGAAAGTGGCAGGCGCATTGGTGAGGCCAAAAGGCATCACAAGATACTCAAAGTGGCCATACCTGGTTCGAAAGGCGGTTTTGTACACATCCTCCTCTGCAATTTGGATTTGATTGTAACCGCTCCGCAAGTCCAGTTTGGTGAAGTATCTCGCTCCATGGAGTTGATCAAACAAGTCATCCATGCGAGGTAAGGGGTATTTGTTCTTCACTGTTTGCTGATTGAGACCCCGATAGTCAATGCACATGCGCATTGTACCATCCTTCTTCTTCACAAACAAGACAGGGGCCCCATATGGTGATACGCTAGGTTGGATGAACCCTTTCTGTAGCATCTCCTCAATTTGAGTCTTACACTCCTCCAACTCATGAGGTGATAGGCGATATGGGGCCTTACAAGGAGGTGTCTTCCCCGGGAGTGTCTCTATTTTGTGATTTACTCGCCTTTTAGGTGGTAATCCTGAGGGTAGATCATCGGGAAAGACATCTTGAAACTCATCCACCACATCCTTCAATTTCTCAAGAATTTGTCCAGCGAGTTGTGCACTCTGGACTTCTCTTATTAGACCCAGAAAACATCTATCGGTCTTACAGACAGTTGTCGTCCCTACGACATATAGAGGCAGTTTCTACCTGTGCGATTTTTCTTTAACCCCAATGATTGACCATTGGTGGGTTCTCACTACTTTCTTCCTCCAATCCACCATTGGGTTGTACTGCTCCATCCATGGCATGCCTAAAATTGCATCATAACGGGCTAACTGTATCACTCGCCACTCAATTGCTTCCTGATATTCTCCTACAGAGAGGGTTACCCGTCTAGGTAATGATTCAATACTCTCTGTTTGCCCATTTGGTAACTCTACTTCTTCACTTCCATCTCTCTCTAGATCCATTCCCAATCTGATTGCAACAGAGCGAGACAAGAAATTCTCTGTTGCTCCCGGATCTATTAATACTCTCACTTGATTACCTTCTAGGATTCCATTCACAACAATCAATTGTGAGGTTGCCTTTCGGGATCTTTGTGCATTATTCTTCTTCCTTCCCTCGCTTCTCTGCTTCCTTATTGAGCCAGTAAGGCCGCGAGGTACATTTACTGGCGATCTTCGTTTTCCGAAGTGGTTTCCACCTCCTCCTCTTCAATGTGCCTCTCCATGTTGTTCAAAGATCGCCTGTACGAAGGCCGAGGGCCTCTAGGGAAACGAGTGCGACAATTGGTAGATATGTGCCCAATATGGCCACAATTGTAACAACGGCGTTGTTCTCCTCGAGTCCCTTCTCCTCGTGGGACTCCATCTCTTCGTTCTTCTACCCGTCCTCGCTCTCCTTGAAGCGGCCGTGCTCCTCGATCCCGGAATCGAAGGTTGCCCAATTCCATCGGTACTGGTCCACCCATGTGTGGCATTTCTACCCGATAATGTTGAGGTGGAACTACTCCTTCACCTCCACCTAATGCTCCGGCTATTCTCTGCGCACAAGCAATGGCTTCAAATACCATGCAAGGGTTTTGCACCATGACTTCTTGGCGAATCCGCTCTTTCAACCCTCGTTTGAAATTGTCGAGAGCCTCTGCTGGACTCATGTCGGTAATTGCGACTTGTAGATCCAGAAATGCCTCCACATACTCTTGTACACTATTCTTCTGTCTCAATCCCCATAGTCGGGTTCGAGCCATCTACACAGAATCCACCGATTGGAAATTCTTGAGCAGTCCTTCTTGCATTGCTGTCCATGTGACCTCCCTTCTCTCTGCCAGCATGGATCGTTCCCAAGCATCATACCATGTGAGGGCTTTATCGGTCAAGTACCCACATGCAAACACGCCTACAGCATGCTCTGTGATCTCTGTTGAGAACAATCAAAAATATCGATTCATTCTCGAGATCCAATTCTCCACTACTCCCATTGTACGTTGCCCCTTGTAAGGCTCGATGTTGCAGGTCTTCTTCATCCGGAGTAGCAATGTAGCTTCATCGTTGATAGGGTTTGTAGGCACGGATGCCTCTCCAAGTACTTCAGTCGCAGGTACTGGGTTTTGAGACGGCTCTTCTTCTTGCATGGCTTGATTGTTCCTGAGGATCTGCACTTGACTTTGCAATGTTTCCATGGTCATCTTAATCTCTCGAAATTCATTCAACATCCCTTGCATTCCTTGCACCAACTCTTGCAACTGTGGATCCATGGTGCCTGCAACACCCAATTGCTAACGTCTACTTCAATACAGAGTCAATATAATCACTCTGGAAGGCGCACAAACTATCGGAACTACCATTGGGACCTCAGAAGCTATCACTTGTTGATAATACTCCTCACCAAAATTCCTAACCACAAAATCTCTAAACATCAATTTTGGCCTTACTACATAACGGATTTCTACTTGAGTGTTGAAAGGGAGAGGATTTGGGACATTCATATCCATATTATCATAATAGAATGTAGATCGTCAAATCCCACTCTCTGTCATATATCACCACAGGTAGAATCACCGGGTTTGGTGAGTTCATCACTCTGTCCATGAATTCAGCACCAAAGTGATAAACTAGCGATACTCTCATCTGCTCACGCTGGATGTACATAACCTTGATGTGGAATGGGTTTGAGAATGGAAAGCTAGGTGCGGGAAATTGTACTCCCGGCGCATCCATCCCATCCGCTCTCTAAAGTCCTTCCTAAGTCTAGCGATTACTCTATGTTCTCCACCTCAAATTACTCAGTTTCAGTAGTTCGTGCTATTCCAAGAGGGGTGATCCACTCTCTTGGACTAGAACACTCGCTCTGATACCATTGTAATACTCCGAGGACAAGAGAAGAGAGAAAACACAAATTGCACACTCAAACATTCGATGCCCCAAGGGAGCACCTTCTCTTTATTATATAGACAAAGAGGATCTCCTCCAAGGAAGCTCCACCATAGGATTAGGGACATAGATAGGTGACATGTCAGCAAGCTCCACCCTTGGATTACTGACTTGGATGGGTGACCCGTATGGTCTAGGTCCTATCTGGTTGGTCAAACGAGCTTTGACCGGAGGGAATCTTTTAGGGAATCTTCCTGTAGGAATCTCAGAATCACATGAGTAAGGTACCGTTGGAAAGCTCTCGACGAGACAAACCAGGGGGAGGGAAGGCAAGCCTTTCCTCCGTTGGAGGGGGGAATCTGCACATTTTCGAGGCCTAATTCATCCGTTTAGGCCTCCGAAATTGCCTTCAAAGATTTCAGGCATATTTCGGTTCCTACTCTATTAGTAGAAGTCCCCTTTTGGTGATACCTCTTTCTGATCTGTTTAGTCCATCATGTGTAACTCCTTCCAGATGTTACCAAACCAATTCTCACCTTTAAATCATATGTCTAGCTATTGGTTCTAAGGTTCTCAAGTCTATTTCGGTTTCTGCCCTATTAGTAGAAGTACTCTTTTGGTGATACTTCTATCTGATCTATTTTGACCATCATGTATAACATCATTCTAGATGTTACCAAACCAAATTTCACATCTAGATCATATGGCTAACCCTTGGTATTACAATCGCCCACAGCATGTGCCTGAATCGTCTCGATAGGCACAGGGCTCTCAAGTGTCCGAGTGGTGATGCCTACCAAGCGCATCCTACGCTGCTCTGCCAAACCAAGGCTCACAATCCAGGTCAAACAGTTCAAGTCCATAGCCTGACCTAACACCTGACGCCTGGATGCCTCTGACACTACTGGAACAGCGGTAATACCGGTGCGAAAACCCATCGCCCGCTCTCTCTCATCAGCATTGGGCTCCACCAACTGCTATAACTGTGAGTCCCAAACAAGTCCAGGTCCTCCTTCTCAAAAAGCATGAGAGCCTGGGAAACTCATGAGTGTGGGAAACGCAGCTCTAGGCTGTCCAACTAGGTTCACCACTGCCATAGGTGACCTATCAGCCACTACCACTGTCTGAGACTGACGTCCAACATCCAAGATATCATCAACAAGAATGTGGTCTAGTCGCTGAATCCCATCATAACTACGCTGTAGAACCTCTCTGGGTAAAAGGTTCGTCCACCAAAGACAAAGATGATGAGCCCGTGATCCCACTCTGGCTGCATCTAACAATACAGTAGGTCCCATCCAAGAATGGACCTGATGTGTACTCGCCACCACTCTAGTGCGAGAATCACCCAACAAAGGAACGTTCTCCAAAAGGTAAGCTAGAGAAACAGACTGATGAACCTGGAGATGTCGTAATATCCGTAACATCTCCCAAAACACACCAGAATGAGGATCCTGAAGACCCAAACCACGGCCCGCACGTGTATGTCCCTGACATGGCCATCCAGAAATCACCAAGTGAATAGGCCCATGTCTCTCTAGGTCATGCGCCCCCAGTAAGGAAATGTCTCCTGGTAAGGCCTTCTGGTAACCTCTAACTGCTGACATCGGTAATAACTCCGGATACCGATAGGCCAAGTGTGCCACATGATGTAGAGAGACTCGCATAGCAGTCTCATCTCTCTCTACATACAAGTACCTCTGTACTCGGATACCCGCCTATAACACCGCAGCTAGTCCGGTGCTGATCCCACCAAACAACTCCAATAGGCATATCCCCTCTACTGGATACTGCCGAGCAATGAGTGTGGTATCCAGAGGTGTCAAAGCAATCACCTCTAGAGGCTCATCCTCACACTCATCCCCTGATGGTACGAAGGCTCCACTCCAAGCCTGCTGCACCAACTGATCTGCATGCTGCTGCAATGCCTCCTCTGAACTCCACAATGGAACATCCAAGGTGGATGGAACAATCCCACTCGTACTCCATAGCCGAGTGATCTCCTCTGGTACTGGAGTATCCATTTCATGGGCGTTCCCCTCCAACAAGTCACCAGGCCAAGTGACTGCACCGCTGAAAGCCAAAACTGATGCTGCCATGGTCCCGGACTGTAGTGAGCCAAGACTGCCACTACTGAAGCGTACTGGTAGGCAACATACTCGTCCCTCACCAGACTGCCAACCAGGTCTATAAGAGGCTGTCTCCTCCCAATAGTCAATGCTGAAACCCATAGGGTATAACACTGCTCCCCCAACTAGCACATCATATGACTTAGCTATCGTCGCAATAGCCGGAGCTCTCACCACCGAGCTATCAGTCGGATGACCAGGCTGAACCTGGACAACAAGCTCCCCACATGTGATGTACTGTGTCGAACCACCACCTAGAGATGACTGGATCTGAAATGGACACCTCTCCACATTGGTCTTCCGTAACTCCAGACCAACAACTGCAGCCTTCCCCAACATAAGGGGCTGCGCACCAGAGTCTAACAAGACTCTCTGTGGTGTATAGACCTTCCCTGAAGGTCCCACTAAACGAAAGATCCCCCTCTGGTTTTCCAATAGGACAACACCAGGTGTAAACCGCGCTCTCTCAAAGGCCGGTCTAGCTGGCAACTCCTCCAGTCTAGCCGCTGCTGCCTGCCATAAACCACTGGTCGCTGAACGGATCCCATGCTCCTCAACCAAGTCAGCTCCACTACCAACCACCTCTGCTCTAGTAGTAGGAACTGCACCATCCCTACTCTCACACAACATGGCAGCCAACCGGAACATTGGGGCTGGGTCAACTCCCAATGTAAACATGTCACTGGCTGAAAATAAAGGATGCCGCATAATCAGCTGAGCCGCCCCCAACATCATGCTAGACTCAGTCTGTGTGGTAGCAGGTGGCTGACTAGCAGGTACTCCATCAGGTACTCCATCACCACCTACCACACCTGCACTGGGACGTCTAGGAACCATGGATGTCGTCTGCAATGCCTCAGATAGCATGAAAGACTGGGGAAGTCTGACCTGTCTCCCAACCTCTCCTCTCTGTGGGTCCAACTCCACTGATGCTCCTCTAGGCTCTGGAGCACGTACTGCACTCCTAGTCATTGCTGCAGATGCATCCACCTGTGCTACTCCGCACATGAAGTCCAAAGCATCTCTATCACCAACATATGAGGTGGAAGCCTCAGCACCCGAATCTGATCTCCTCTGAGCAATAGCCATACTAGCCAATCTCTGCTCCAACTGCTCAATCCGAGTAGCCATAGTTGTGTCAGAAGTAAGGGCAGGTACCGCACCCCTACTAGGTGTAGATCCTCTGCCACCACCTCTACCACCTCGTCCTCCATGAATTAGAGCTCCTCTACTACCTGCCATAGCAGCCCTACCACTCCGTAACTCCGGGTGTAGGTCAAAACACCGGTCACTAGTGTGACCAAATCTGTGGCAATGCTCACACTGCCTCTGCGCTGGCTGTGATGCACCAGAGGTATCAGGTCCGCTGCCCTGAGTACACTCTCTCCTATGGTGAGGTCCACCACAAGTCCAACAAGCAACACCACCACTCACTAGCTGCTGCTGACCCGAAAATGAGGGTAAGGGTCTAACTCCACTAGGCCCTCCACTCGCTCCATAGGATCTGGGCTGTCCACCCTGTCCTCAAAAACCAACTGGGCGTGGTGCACTCTGCTGCACTCTAGAAGAAGTCACAATCGTGGATGAGGTCTCTCTACCAAATCCAGCTGTCACCACTCTCTCCTCCACCATGTTGAGCTCAATACGCTCAGCCAAACCAAAGACTATTGCCAAAGTGGGCGAAGTAGCCTGCAACAACGTAGCATCACGAACTCTACGTCGCAACTCCCTGTCCAGTATCCCATACCAAAACGGGACTGCCTAGGCCTCAGTAACTCCCTGAGTGAAACTGATCAGCCGCCTCATGCGAGTATATGCCTCGCGTAGGCTCTCTCCAGCCTTCCGCTGGAACTCCTGCAAGCTCCTCAGCTTGTCATCCGCACTCCCTGGTAGTTCTGCCTCAAACATAGGAAGAACTCAACCATGGGGTTAAACCCCGGTACCACACCACCTCCTGCAACGGTACCTCCACTCGTAGTAGCACTATCTCCAGCTAGTGCATCTCCACTAGCTCCACCCACACTACTTGAGCTAGAACTCGTAGGTACAGCCGATCTACTCCTGGCCACCGAGCCTGAAGTGATGGAGACATAGTGTGGAGACCAATACTGTCTCCATAACTCAATCTCCTCCAAATGAGCTCTCATGAACTCATGGTAATCATCCATCGGTGGACCCTCCAAGTGTTGAAACAACCCCTTCCATGCCATGAAGGGTGTGAACAAAGTCGGATTCCGCATCTACTGCAGATCACACCAACTATCAAACTCTTGGATGAAGTCATCCAACTCAATGGTACCCACTATACCAGAGTAACGCCTAGGGCCTTTGGAGGCCCCATAAATCTCGTCCATGTCCCACAACAACAGTGCGGACACACCAAGTGCACTCTCAACTGAATCAGCTCCTGTGTTGAACTCCAACTCAGAGTCAATCTCCTCCCTCACTGGGACCTAAGATACAGGCTGATACCGAGCACCACTCCGAGTAAACCCACTGCGTACTACAGGGCTAACTCCTCTGGAATCTCCAAAGAACTCCATCGTGACCACGTAACTGCAACAGCAAACCCGAACCACCAACTGCAACCGCAAGTCGCAACCGCAAGTACCCCACCAAGTGCCAACACCAACTAAACACCACCCACTAATGTAACTCTACCAAGATAACTACACTAGGGGAAGGGCAACCTGTAACCTGCCATCATAACACGCACTCTCACGGTCTGCAGGTCATCACTTCCTGCCTCACCGGAGAGAAACAAAGGTAGTCTGACTGGTCATCACTCCAGCCTCACCACCGAGAGCACACCAGAGCACCAACGCTCAAAAGTCAGGGCACCTCACACAAACATGGTGCACAAACAGGAAGCAAAGAATGGAGGGGATCCAATCACAAGAAATCTAAACGAAAACCCTCCATCTCATAACACAACATGGGACTGACTCTGCCACCATTTGGCATTTGACATAAGAGTAGTTCGTATCTAAATCCTAAGCTACCAAGATCACCAAGAATGGGATCAAACTGCCTCTACTAGCCAAAGCTACATGTGTATAGATAACAGTGGCACAGTCACTAGGACAACAAGTGAGGGTGGACCAGTTGGCTAGGGCACCAGTCTAGGAACAAGAGATCTAGGGGTCAAACCCTGTTGCGCACAATCTAGCAAGAAAGGCAGATTTTGCCAACCAATGACCAAGATCTACACTAAACTAGCTAGCCTCACGCCAGCAAGCTGGCTTGTTGGCCCTTCTGGCCCTTCTAGGCCTTCGTAGCCTCTCATAGCCCTATGCCTCGAAGCCTCGAAACGCCGAAATTCAGCCAAATGAGGCCTTTCTTGTTGCCACTTCGAACCTCCTCCAAAATTGGCGAAACTTCTCCAAATCTGTGAAACTCCTCCAAACTAGCGAAACTTCTCCAAATCTGGCCAAACAGCAAAACTCCTCCAATTCTGGCCCAAAAATCTGACGTAAATCTGACATAAAATCTGACATAAACCCTAAAGATGGATGTCCGCCAAATCCCCCGCTAACTTTCCACTCGAGCCAAATTGACAAAACGGGTTTTTCCAAATCACAATTTCATGAGAAGAGCTTTCCAACTCCACCTTCAATTTCACTTTTTGAGCCCAACTCGCAGCAAATTGGTCCTGCCTTCACCTCTTGAGCTCAAAATCACAACACTGCTCAAAAATTGCTCCTTCTTTGCTCGAAATTTGGCCAGCGCTTCCGCACACCGTCCACCTAACTGCCAAATCTGCATCAACTAAACGAGCTTCTGCACACTAGGGAAACACAGAACCTGAATCGAGCTACCACGATCCACCGAGCTTGGAGATACCACCAACACTCAACGTTCCTGCACCCGATTTCCCCCTGACTTCACTTCTCTGATGTAATCAGATTGCTTAACACTTTCAACTCAACTCAACTCAGATCAGTACTTGATCTGTCACTCTATAAACTGCCAACAACTGGGCACTGATTACAGTCAAGCCACACCCACTCAAGCATAGAGAATCCAGGTGACGCTCGCCGGCCTCTGTCCACCATAGCCAGGAACTCGAAGGCTCAACATCAGAGAAGTGAGCTCTCTGGAGCTCACTTCAAAACTATACCCCCTGGACTTGAGCTAGCCCTGAAACCCTAACGGTCCTGCTGACGGCACACTCGACGGTGCAAACGGTGCAAAGTGACGGTGGGCCCCACCGTGAAGTCAGTACCCCGAACACAAAATCTAACCATCAAAAAGTAGTCCCTGAGAAACTACTAGAATAACTCTAACTACCATCACTGGAACTCCAGTGTCCGAGCATCTAGATGCGGAACTACAAATGGCGTGACAGCCATGCTAACCAATCTTTGCTCCTACTGCTCAATACAAATAGCCATGGATGTATCAGAAGTAAGGGAAATTATTGCATCCCTACCAGGTGTAGATCCTCTACCACCTCATCCTCCATGATTTGGTGCTCCTCTACCACTTGCCATATCAGCCATACCATTCCGTAACTCCGGGTGTAGGTCAAAGCATTGATCACTAGTGTGACCAAATCTATGGCAATGGTCACATTGTCTCTATGCCAGCTATGATACACTAGAGGTATGTCCATTTCCCTAAGTGCAATCTCTCTTGTGGTGAAGTCCACCACAAGTCCAGCAAGCAACACCACCACTCACTAGTTGTTGTTGACTTGAAAAGGAAGATAAGGGTCTAGCTACACTAGGTTCCCCACTTGCTCCATAGGATCTGGGCTGTCCACTCTACCCTCGGAATCCAACATAACATGGAGCACTCTATTGTACTTTGGAAGAAGTAATAGCTATGGATAAGGTCTCTCTACCAAATCCAGATATCACCACTCTCTCCACCACCATGTTGAGCTTAATACACTTAGCTAAATCAAATACCATTGCCAAAGTAGGTGAAGTAGCTTATAACAATGTAGCATCATATACTTTATGTTGCAACTCCTAGTCCATTATCCCATACCAAAACTGGACTGTCTAGGCCTTAGTAACTCCTTGTGTAAAATTGATTAGTTGTCTCATGCAAGTGTATGCCTCGTATAGGCTCTCTCCAACCTTCTATTGGAACTACTGCAAGCTCCTCAACTTGGCAATCTGCACTCCTTGGTAGTTCTACCTCAAGCACTGGAAGAACTCTACCATGGGATTAAATCCTAGTACTACACCACCTCTTGTAGTGGTACTTCCACTTGTAGTAGCAATCTCTCCAACTAGTTCACCTCCACTAACTCCACCAATGCTACTTGAGCTAGAACTCATGGGTATTGTCTATCTACTCCTAGCAACCAAGCTTGAAGTGATAGAGATGTGTTTGGAGACCAATATAGTCTCCATAGCTTGATCTCCTCCAAGTGAGCTCTCTTGAACTCATGATAATCATCCACCCTCCAAGTGTTGAAACAACACCTTCTATGCCATGAAGAATGTGAACAAAGTTGAATTCCACATTTGCCGCAGATCACACCGACTATCAAACTCTTGGATAAAATCATCCAACTCAATGGTACACATTGTACCAGATTAAGACTTGAGGCCTTTGGAGGCCCCATAAATCTCATCCATATCTCACAACAATGATGCGGACATACCAAGTGCACTATCAGCTAAATCAATTCTTGTGTTAAATTCCAGCTTAGAGTCAATATCCTCCCTCACTAGGACCTGTGATACAAGTTGATATCAAGTGCCACTCTACGTAAACCCATTACATATTACAATGTTTTCTCCTCCAAAATCCCCAAAGAACTCTATAGTGACAAAGTAATTAAAATTGCAAACCGCAATCGTAACCACCGCAAGTACTCCACCAAATGCCAACACCACCCACTAATGTAGCTCTAACTATGACAACTACATTAGGAGAGAAGGTGACCTATAACCCTCCATCACAATATGCACTCTCACGATCTATAGGTTATCATTTCTTGCCTCACCAAAGAGAAACACAAGTAGTTTGATTGGTCATCACTCTAGCCTCACTACCGAGAGCACACTAGAGCACCAACGCTCTAAAGTCAAGGCACCTCACACAAACATTGTACACAAACATTGTGCACAAACAAGAAGCAAAGAATAGAGGGGGTCCAATCACAAGAAGGTTAAACAAAAACCTTTCATCTCATAAATCAACACCAAATTGACTCTACCATCATTTGGCATTTGACATAATTGGAGTATCTATTCACTTCCTAAGCTATGAGGATCATTGAAATTGGGATCAAATTTTCTTTGGCCAAAATTTGACATAAATCCTCCCCAGAATTTGACATAAAATCTGATGTAAAGTCTAGTGTAAATCCCTAAAGTTGACTGATTTCCAAATCCTCCACTAAATCTCCACTCGAGTCAAATTGAAAAGATGATGATCTTCAAATCTCTAATTTGTGAGAATAGATTCCCATCTCCACCTTCAATCTTGCAATTCAAGCTCTATTTGCATCAAATTGGTCATGTTTTCACCTCCTAAGCTCAAAAAAACACTACCGCTTGAAATTGACATTATTCGTAGGGAAATTTAGCTAGAGCTTTTGCACACAATCACTCTCAAGGAAATCCAAATCATGGTCTAGGTACCAATGATTAACCAAGCTTCGATATACCAACACCCTCAATTCTTTGCACCCAATTTCCCCATGACTCTCACTTCTCTATGTAATAAGTTCTTCATCAACTCAAATCAAATCAATACTTGATCATTCATTCAAAAATCTGCCAACAATTGGGCATTTATTATAGTCAAGCTACACCCACTCTAGCTAAGAAAATCCAAGTGATGCCGTCGGCTTTTTGTCCACCATAGCTAGGAACTCTAAGGCTCAACATCAAAGAAGTGAGCTCTTTGGGGTTGCACTTCTAAGGTATACCTCTGATTTTGACCTAGATCTCCAACCCTAACAGTTCCATAGATGGAAAACTTGATGGTGCAAATGGTGCAAGTGATAGTGGGCCCCATCATGTAGTCAATACCCCAAACATGAAATCTGACTGTCAATAGGTAGTCTATGAGTAACGACCAAAATACCTCTGACTACAAACACTACTACTCTAACGTCCAAGAAATCTAGGTGTGATGCTACAAATGGCATGACATGAAGGCTATTACAATAGTGTCAGAGGTATCCATGCATAAGGTATAAGATCAAGCTATAGACCTAAATTTTTTGATCTGGATTATGAGCCTTGGCTTGGCAAAGCAGCATAGGATGTGCTTGAGTGGCATCACCACTTGGATACTTATGCGCTTTGTGCTTATCAAGATGATTTAAGCACATACTAGGGGCAATGGACCAAGTGGGCAAGGTATTATTGGGACACATCCATTGGCTACTAGTGAGAGTGGTCTACTTAGGTTACATGGGATGGAGCTAGAGGATGTATGGAGCTTGCACCTAGATCAGAGTGAGTTTTCCACATTGAGGTTGGGACACTAGTGATTGGGGGCATGAGATTGCTGCTCCCAAGGGCCTAGTGTAGCAACCAGTCAATACGTCTTCTACTCCTACATTGATTATAGAGGATACTTGGGAGCAACATCTTGGACCCAAGCTTATAGGATGGGAAAGATGGAGAGTTTGGAGGTTCTTGAAGAGCTCCACAAGTTGTTTTGCCTTTAGCATGAAGGATTTGGGTGCTCCAAAAGGACTTGGTATTCAGATTGAGCTTACTAGTGATACATTAGTTTTTTGATGTCCCTACAAATAGAGTGACATGGAGAGAGAATTGATTCAGAGCTAGAATAGAGACCTTTTGCATGTTGGTTTGGTGGAAATTTCACATGGAGAGTATGCTTTAGCTACATGATGCCCACCAAGAAGGATATGCATAGCAACTACACAAATAGGCAGATGTGTAGAGATTATCGTCTTATAACCAACAAACTAGGGTTAATTGGTATCCCATGCCTACACCAAAGGAGATCTTTGATGCGATTGGGCAGTTCATTAGTTACCAATCAAGGAGGAAGATAAGTCCAAGATAAGATTTTGGGCTATTGATTCTCACGGAAAGGATGTACTATATTAGTGGAGGTTCTTACCATTTGGGTTAAAGATTGCTCTTTTTGAGTTGCAGAGGATCATGGATAGGATCCAAATAGGATTGGATTTTGTTTGGTGCTATATTGATGACATTTTGATTCATAGCACTATTGTAGAGGAGTATGAGAGGCATTTGTTAGAGGTGTTTGAGAGATTAAGATCTCATCGACTCAAATTATATCTTGGGAAGTGTGGACTATTCCATGAGTAGGTTGAGTATTTGGGTCACACTATCTACCCTCGAGGACTTGGTGTTCAGTAGACCAAGATGGAGGCTATTGTATGTATTCCTTGGCCTACAAATGTGAGTAGAGTGCAAGCATTCCTTAGGTTGGCAAACTTCTATCACCAATGTGTTAGAGGATTTAGTGCCATTGCCAAGGCCTTGATAAAGTTGACCAAGATTACACAAGAGTGGTGTTCAGAAGATGAGGATAAGAGAGCTTTTATAGAGATCAAGGAGAGGTTGACATCTACTCTTATTCTTAGGAGACCGATCAAAGGATGACCATTCTAGGTCATATTGATCGGAGTATATAGGAGCTTGGAGCAATGCTCACCCAACATGATGATTAAGGGAAGGAGTTTGTGGTGATCTATGCTAATCACTCCAACAATTTTATGGAAGCAAAGTATAGTTCATATGAGGGAAAGTGCTTGGCAGTAGTATGGGCAATAGCACATTTTTGATGTTACCTATTTGGTAACCTCTTCACTCTCATCATTGATCATCAACCACTAAAGTGGTTGATGTAGTATGATAGCTTTCACAAAAGCTTGCACAATGGGCTTTGATTTTATAGGGGTATGATTTCAAGGTTATTCATCAATTTGGAGTGGTGAACCATGATGCAGGTTGAGTAGAAACCCGTGTCCCAACCAATTGGATCAGACCGGAGGATGTTAGCATGGTGAGACAAATGAAGAGATGGTGCCAAGATGGCATGCATCTACCTTTCTATGTATATTTTTGAGGGTTTGGTGGTATCTCTCTAAGCGCATACACCTTTCTATGTATATTTTTTGAGGCTTTGGTGATATCTCTCTAAGTTCATACAAGAGGAGTTATTGAGGTCATAGATCCAAAGGGTGGAGATGGTGGTACAGTTTAGCTTGACATTCATGATGATGTCTTAGTGATGGATTATCTTTGCACTAGTGTTGTGGGTGGCATAATTAGTGCCAAGAAGAGAGATATTATTCTCCAACGAGCCAGGCAATTTCGATTAGAGACACCTTCTTCACATATGGGAGGATGGTAAAATTCAAGTAGTATCACTTCCATCTCAAAAACCACAGTTGGTCCATCATGCTCATGAAGAGCTAGGACATTTTGGAATAAAGTATATATATAGCTTACTCCAAATTCATTATTGGTGGCATGGTATACAAACCAATGTACAATAGTTTGTTGCTAGATGTGTGGTTTGTGACCGAATAAGAGCATCATTTAATGCTCCTCCGCCACAATTACATCCATTACCTATCATGGGATTGGGTTACCATTGGAGTTTAGACTTTGCTGGACCTTTACCGTTGATTGTGAGACATCATTAATATATTTTGGTTATGGTGGAGCACTTCTCCACGTGGATTGAGTTGGTGGCACTTCCTAACAAGTCTAGTGAAGGGACGCTTACTCATTCTTGGATTGGGTTCTTAGTCATTTTGGTGCACACGTTGAGGTTTTTGGGGAATTTACAAGTCATTAGGATATAGAGTCAACAAGTCATTAGGGTATAGAGTTCTTCGGGGAGTTTTAGGCCTTGTGTGACAAGGCTCTGATTGATCATCGTACTACCTCTCGAGATCACCTTGAGGCAAATGGCTTAGTAGACAAAGTGGTTCAAACGGTGAAGAGAGGATTGTGTAAGTATGGTTTGCAGAGAGACCACTTGGGGATTGAGATCTCCAATTACCTTGGTTGGCCATGGGTTATCGATCCAACCGGCAAGCCTCCTTAGCATCCTTCTCTCCTTAGTTTCTACTCTATGGACGAGATGCAAATTTACCTATAGCCATTTGTTGAGATGTTATTGTAGTTTTGGACTTGGATGATCCAAATGTATGGGTGCGCATGTTCTCAATGGACAGAGATCTTTTGGAGAGTGATGTTGATGGCCTTTGAGAACTTGGCGATTGCTCAATGTAGGGATACCTTATTCTATGCTACTATTTGAGGAAGAGGTTATAGACCCTCGATCAGTAATTTCATCCAAGTATATCTACAATAGACAATACCAATGACACTTGATGTTACTACATGTTGCACTATCTAGATAGTGCATGAGGTTTTGCCTTTTGGAGTCCTCATGTTGGAAGGACATGATGGTGTTTTTTGGAAAGATCATGTGTGCAATTGTGCACCATGTCACCTCCCAAACATTGATTGTACTACGGACCCAAGCTTAGCACTTGTATGTGTATGCTTAGAGTGTATGTTATGTGGCTCTTTTGATGGAGCTACTACTATAGCAATGTGTGATAGTTGTTCAAAAGGATGGGGTATGGCATGTTTGATTCCTCTTCTCACAATGATTCCTCAAGGATAGTGGTTATATCCTAGATATACTTGATTTATAACTAGTTCACCCGTTATATATATAGCAGGCATGCGACTAACGATGGGGTTTGATAGCACCCGATGTCCTGATTTTGATCCACCATAGAGTATACCACATACTTGGATTGGATAGCTATTTGGAATTAGAGGGACCTAACCGTCAACTAAGGAAGCAATTGTGACACTTTAGAGTTCACATATGACTTATGTGTAAGTTATACTTCTATAGTGTATGTTATTGACAACAATATATATTGTACAAGGATGTATATAGGCTTGATGTCAAAATTCCCAAGACTTGCATGATAAAACCTTGCATGAGTCTCTCGTGAATAACTTGACTAGTGGATACTGCTAACCCAAGAATGTACTCAAGAAAGATCCACTTAATACAATTAGTCCTACTGCATAAGTGAGAAGGCAAACTCATAAAGGAACACTCATTAGAAATCTAAGCAGCAAGGCTAAGTCATGGTTGTAAGGGACATAAGTGAGTTACAAAATCACTTTAAGGACTTTAAAAGAGTGAAATGGCACTTTTGTCCTCTGGTTTTTATGGTTAAAGGGAGGATGTTAACTTCCAACCTAAACATTGATCCTTAAAGTCGAAGGGGAAGAAACATGGAGAGAGCATTGGATAAACTTGACTCCCTTCCCAAAAAACAAATGAGTTATGCAAAGTGTCAAGCAATGGTTAGTTAAGATAATTAAGCACGGCAAGCATCGTTAATCACGAGAACATAAACATTGGCATTACAAAGTCAACAAACGACAATGTTAGAAAGGAGTCCCAGAATCAACAGATCTTTAAATGAGAACTTGAGATATTATTGCAAGGCCAGCTGTACTGGATGAATATAAAAGAAGAAAGGCGACCGCATACAAAAACGAAGGATGGGAAGACCCCATCAAGCCATACGAAAAACAAAGGATGGGAAGACCCCATCAAGCCGTACAAGGGAGAGACAAAAAAGGTAACATGGAGATGAATATAAAAGGTCATTCAGTGAAGGTTAATGGTAGGGAAGGGAAGGTCATTCAGTGAAGTTAATGATAAGTACCAAGTACAGAAACCGTGGTTAAGGGTTAATAACATGTTGCATACGTCACTGGTAGTGAAGTTAGTAGAAGTGATCGTTAGTAACTGTCGATATATTGAGTAAATGAATGCAGAATCCCGTGAACGCGGACCCGGTCCCTAAACCACGTCCCACCTGGTATTAAAAATAGAAGTGAAGTTCTTTCCGGCTGTCAGTTTTGAAGAATATTTAGTGGTAAGGAAGTGAGTGTATGAAAATGGAACCGGTTCCTCAGAACACGGTTGTGTACCCACTTAAGATTTGGCAAGGCATAAGCGGTAAATTCCTCATATCTCACACCTCGTGGTGTACAAGCTCTCCTCCTGGTTTGTACCTGCAAGCGAGATATACAGTGGTGCGTAGTTGAGTGCATGAATATGGAACACGTTCGTTAGAGCTCGGTTCAATACCCACTTAAGACTGGACCAGACATTAAGACGCATAAGCAACAATTCCTTCATAACCATCATTCACACCTAGTGGTGGGCAAGCTCGCCTGTTAGTTTGTACCTGCAAACGAGACTGGTGTAAAACAAAAATAGTGCTGCTCCATAGTAAACCTCCACGATAACACCAACGACTTCATCAGTGCCGAAGTAGCTGAACAATTGTCAATATTCCTCGTCCCGAGTTTCTGCTCGAAAACTCATGAGTGCCAAAGCAAACTCGGTTGCTTCCAACAGCGCCGCTTGAAGTAATAAACCACCATCTTTCAAAAGTACTAAATGAAATAATGAACCGCCAGGGGAAGGTTACAGAAATGGAAAGCTACAGAAATGAACAACTGGAGCTTAAAGTCCTAAAAGAGCAGAAATCGTACGAATGCATAATGTAGGCATGAACGAAATTGTGAACAAGGGAAAGAAGATTAAGATCAAAAGCAGGAGAATGTGAGTGATGTGAGACATCCCTCGAATCGAAAAAATGCCTGCAAGGCCAAAGTCGATCAGGGTGAGCAGTAAAAGAGAGCGAAGCACAAAGAAACCAGGAAGAGTTAGTAAGAAAACAAAGGAATGAGCCAGTTAGAAGAGTGCGAAGCTGAGAGCTAGAGAGCAGAGAATAAGGCAGGGAGCAGAGAATAAGGCAGAATGGACAGGCATGAAAAGGTGGAACTATCGAGAGAACGCACTATGAGCTAAGCAAGAACTATAACCCAAATGAGCAGAAAGCAAAGGAGAAGGAGAGGGTTTCCGAGGGAAGGATGGCCTCGGGTGCTAAGAGAGCCTCGGGAACTGTGAAAGAACCTGGCAAGATGGTCACACGTGTGAGATGATGCCCCGTGTAGCTATGCTACTTATTACTCTGCTTGTAATATCAATGTATCCTGATGTATCCTTATCAACGGGAGAGAACAGATATACTGAAACGCGCAGTCATGTAAGGAGTGTAAGTAACAAGCTGTAATTGAAGACCTACAACTAAAAAATACACCGTTCCGTTCGGGGGAAACTGAAAATGACAGACTGTTCAGAACACATACAAGGGAACCATGAAGTAAAACAACAGATGTGAGTTGGGCAAAAGGGAAGAAAGTGGATAGTCACATAGCTGAGAATGGGCGATGCATCAAACATGAGACATGTATATATGTATATGAGAACAGAAACTGTTCTGACCAGTGCCTAAATAAACAGTCAAGAATAAGTCCTGATCACCGGTATGGTAACCAAGCCTACAGTGAAAGCTAATGGTGGGCTCGAACTAGAGCTCCCCGCCTGGAAGAAGAAATGGATGTTCTTAAATCTCTATAGATACTAAGCCCAGGAAAACCATGGATATCTTTTTCCATTCATAAGACAGCAAAATTTTTTCTGGATCATATGAAGAGGGTAATGTTCAGAGATAAAGCTATTTATAAGTTTCCTACAAGCTGAAAGGAATGAATTTTTGGAATTACATATCCTTCGATATCTAACACACTCCGATTTTATAATACCTAATTTACATTTAGCAGTCGATATATGCACAATGTTTCCATCACCAAACCAGACACAGACAGGCCAACATTCGTTATTAAAGAATGAGAAGTCCTTCCCAACTTAAGCAAGGACATTTTACTTCAACGATCAATGTTTTAAATTAAAAGTTAGAATCTAGGTCTATATTCGAATCTCTGATCTAGAAGAATTACTACTTATACACGGGGTGCAAACCGCCCTTGAGTGAGCTGTAAAGACTCTGGGCTCGCTTGAAAGTGCTGATGTTGTCAATAAGTTGTCGACGACTGACCTCCTTGTCCTTCTTCCCCTTCAGAGCACCATCTTTAGTGTCCACAGGTTCCCTCATTATATCTCTACCTGCTTCTATAACAGCGTTATATTCTGCTAGGTGTTGACTTCCATACACCTGGAGGCTGAGTTTCCGGCGTTCTGGCGCATCTCTTTGAACATACCGTTGAAAGAACTCGACAAGACCCTTCTTTGCTAGTTGTCGCAAAGCTGCTACCTGCAACAAATTGAGAGAGAAATGACTCAAGCTACTTGATCAGAAGCCGTTGGCTGAGATCGGAATTTTCTCTAAAGCGAACGATATGCAATGAATTTTTTTGGCCCAGACTGCGTTATTCAAGCCTCTCCTCTTGGAAAAATTGGTAAGACTGCCACGAGTAGAACTACAGCCTCTACAAGCTCCTCTAGCACACGGGATACCAGATGTCACCATTGCCGTTCCAGGCAGATACGACTTGTGCGTGCAGCTGACGTCCATCTAAGTTTCAGTTTGTGTGCCTGTCACTAACCTTTTGAGATAATAACAGGAACAGAAACTATCTACCATCGCCAACGACAAGCCAGGTTACATGTTCAAGAATATCTGTTCATAATTACAACAATTTCAACTAATCAAAAAGTAGAAGAAATAGAATTACCTCGACTTCTGGCCTGTCAAACTTAAGGGTACCGTCTGTGATTTCTCTCCAGTAGAAACTGCTCTCTTCCCACAGATTTTTATACTTCTCCAACTTCATTTCAATCAATGCATCCACATGCCTCTGTAAACAATCACTGTTCGTGAGGCATTTGGGCAGCGAATGGTCACAAGAAATCCAGGTACGCAGTCAGGAAAACATCTGAAAGAATACTTGATAGTGACAAGGGAACAAATAGTTATATAGACGCGGCACCTTGAAGTCCTCTTCAGACATTTTCTCAAGAGTATCTGCATATCTCTCAAGAAAAGCTTCGACCCTGCCTTCAAGTGCCCCTGGATCCTATGTAAAGGGGAAACCACAAATATGTGAGCAAGCGTGGCAAATAAAAATGACTGATCTTTGTTGTAAATTACATTCACAATATCGTTCAGTGACAGCTTCGTACTTTAGGTGAAAAGAGTTGTCATTTCAATAGTTATAAAGTAGAAGGGTACCTTGACCGTCGACTGGATAAGAAATTGAATTCCTCGCACACCAAAGTCATTTCTACAAGTAAGAGCAATAGTGGCTTAGAAAACGTAGAATTTGGCTTACTAGAGTTAAGATTCAAAGACGGAGATAGGATCTGAACTAAACGACCAGTATTAAGACTATCATCATCAGGAGCAAGAGTTGTGGACTTGGCACTTACTTGGTGGCGACAAAAACCAGGTAGCCGAGCTGTTCCACAGTTCTAAGTTGATGAAAGACTCCCTCTTTCATGGTCAAAACTAATAGCTCGACAAGTACATTTATGTATGTCTCCTCTTGGCCCACCTGAAACAGATACAACAACATATAGTTAATCTCCATCAACACAGTTTACTTCAACTAAATTTACTCTCAAGTTGCTTAATGGTAGGGACATTCGCCTCTGAAAATTCTCGCGAACATTCGACAGTAAATAAACATGTTAACAATAAACATTTATGAGAAATGGAAGCAGAAGCCGTTCACCGAACGGGGAATCCACAACCCACTCAGGACCGACCCGAAACGAACGGAAAACATGCATATGGAAGCCATCAAATGCATGCATGAACGGATGCAAACCGATCTAGGAAGTAATATACAGAGTGGATTACTCTGTATATTACTTCCTAGCATAAGTGAAAACGACAGAAAGCAGAACAAAAATTGATACATTCCATGAGCAGCATGACAGTGGTGTGGTATGCATCATGTAAGAAAGGAAGTGAGCCTTTCCGAGCAGAAACGGAGGACACATCTGAGACCGGAAGCAGAGGAAAAACCATCGAGTGAGTGTGAAGATACATTCGAAAGCAAAGGGCAATTCATTGAAACAGAAGGAAAGCATCGCGTTAGTGGATGATGGCTGGGTTAGTGCGAAGTGCAACAGGACTCGATATGAGGAATGAGAGCAGAAGGCGTTCGGGGAACGGGAGATCTGGAACTCATTAAGTGCGTATGAAGTGCAGATGGAATGTGAACATGATATGTGCAAATCAAAATGAATCGTAAATCCGGAGAAGAGACTGGATATTAGGAGATGAGAGTGTTAGTGGATGATGGCTGGGTTAGTGCGAAGTGCAACAGGACTGGATATGAGGAATGAGAGCAGAAGGTGTTCGGGGAACGGGAGATCTGGAACTCATTAAGTGCGTATGAAGTGCAGATGGAATGTGAACATGATATGTGCAAATCAAAATGAATCGTAAATCCGGAGAAGAGACTGGATATTAGGAGATGAGAGTGGAAGCCGTTCGATGAACAGGGGATCCAGAACCCATTAAATGCACATGAAGTGTAGATGAAATGTAAACATGATATGAAATGCAGATGAATATGTAAACATGATATCGAGAAATGAGGACAGAAGCCATTCGAGGAACCGGAAATCCAGAACTCCTTGAATGCAAATGAGATGCATGATAGGTAATGTATATAGGTATACGAGAACAGATGCCGTTCTGGGAACGGGTTATCCAGAACTCATGAGGTGCACATGATCGATAAGAAAAATGTACATAATTGGCAATGCTAGAATAGTGAGAAATCCATAAGGTAGAATGCATCAAATGTAACTTGAAGCAAAGCCATAATTGAAACAAGTTGAGAATGACATATGGCTAACAGACTAGTAAACCACCATGAAATTGAGAACTCTATGCAAACAACTGCGAGAAATAGGTAACGCTATGTAAAAGACTGCCAGTAAGCAGTGCATGAACGATAAAAATAAAAATCTTGGGCTGGAGTCGGGTAGGAACACTGTATACACAAGGGGACCCATGAATCAGGCAAAGAGCGAAGGAAAAATAATAGGGAGGGAATTAGCTGGGGACTGGAGGAGTGGAACAATTCGAGAGCTATAGGATGGTGTGGCTGCCAAACCTGTCGAAGTGTAACAGGGTAACGAGAGCGAAGCGAAAAAGGACAGGATATAAAGTGTTAGTTGTGATAATCTCGAGTTTGACTAGATACATGACTAGGCTAGATACCTGATTAGACTAGATACATGATTAGGCTAGATACATGATTAGGGTGAAGTGAGGGCGCTGCCTCAATTAGGGCTCTGCAAAGCAACCTGCTAGAGCTTGCTTGTGTATATATATGAGTGCTCTCTGCTCATGTTAAGGTAAGTTCTCATACAAGGATCATTCCCAGCACCTTGTACCTTGTTTAGAGTGTGTTCTATGCTGCTTCCCACTGGGGTACCTTTCATGCTGCGTGAGTGCTGTTGTGTACTATCTTTGAAGGCTCTGAGAGAGAGTGAGTTGAATATTGCTGAGTGCAATTAGGAGTGTCTACTCTGGTGAGACTAGGAAAGCTGAGTGCTATGATGTCTGATACATCAGAAGTCAGAATGACTGAGGATAGACCATCTACTTCAAAGACTAGAAGGAAAGGTTCTCATCATAAAGTATATCACAACAACCGCTATGGACGCTTGAGTCCGGAGACGCTAAACAGCAAAGGGGAAGCAGAAGGCGGCCATAGTAAACCTTCACAAAAACACCTGCAACTTCATCAGTGCCTCACGCAGTGCCGAAGTAGCTGAGCAATTGTCAGTACCCCTCATACCGAGTTTCTGCTCGAAAACTCATGAGTGCCAAGGCAAACTCGGTTGCTCCCCTAAAGTGCCGCTCAAAAGTAATGGGAATGTCAAAAGGAACAGAGGTGGAAGTGTGGAAAGCAAGGGCAAGCAAAAGTGCAGGCACGCACTTAAGCGCTGGAGTCTTAGCCGTATAATGAGGATCAGTCCAGAAAGAAAAGAATCCACATCAGTAAGATGAGGGAAGAAATCAAGACATGCCTGATGGATCCCTGAAATCACAAACATTCATTAGTAGAGAGAAAGTCCAGGACACAATAATGTGAAAGAGTCAAGCAGAGGTTCGCTAGTGATACGAGAGTGGAGCAAGAAAACTTCAGCGTTGCACGGGAAGGGGATGAGTCAACTGAAGAGGGACAGGCAGAGGTGAAGTGAATGAAGGTGAAGGTGAAGTATACAGTATATACATGAATTCAGAAGTCAAGAAGGACTCCCAAACAACAGTATGGTATACAGGCCTCCAGGATAGGTAATGTATACATAAAATGTGCAAGACGAAAAAACCGGGAAAGGAAATAAAATGGAAACAACTGATCGAATGTAAGCAGAACTAAATGCCATCTAGAAAGAATTAAAGGGCAACACTTGTATACCAATAGCCTGCATCGAATAAATGGTAGCAGATAAACAGGGCGTGTAGAGAAAACAAAGCTCAACAGGAAACGACGACCTAACGAGCCAGACGAGAAAGATTAAGTTAATCTGAAGTCAAGATTTGTGTAGAAGCGATGAAATCGACAGTCTGAGGAAGACAGTCGAGTCAGGAAGACCGAGGGTATGAAATCGCTCAGAGCGGGGGAAGTAGAGAGAAGTGTTAGAGGACTGGATATAGAGAAATAAGGACAGAAGCCGTTCGAGGAACGGGAGATCCAGAACTCATTAAATGCAAATGAGATGCAAGATATGTAAAATATACAAGATATGTAAGTAAGCAAGATAGCGAATGATAGCATAAATAACCCTAACCTGGAAACATGTCAAGAGTAATACGTATATACCAGTAACATGCAACAGAAAAGCGGAAACAGAACAACAGTGTATGAAGAGAAATAAAATCGACTTGACATGCCAGACGAGAAAAATTCAGATAGATCGAAGTAAAAAAGCAATGTAGCAGCTAGGAAATCGAAAGTCGAGGACGATCCATGAGCCAGCCCGAAAGTATGAAATCGCTCAGAGAACGAGGAAAGTAGAGCGAAGTGTTAGAGGACTGGATATAGATTATATTGCAGCATGTGCTATGAACACATGAGTCCTAAAACACCCAAAAGACAGAGGAAAGCAGAAAGGCGGACATAGTACACCTCCACGAAAGCACAAACTACTTCATCAGTGCATATCGCCTTGCCGAAGTAGCTGGGCGAATGCCAGAATGCCAGTACTCCTCGTAATTAGTTTCTGTTCAAAAGCTAAAGAGTGGCAAGGGTTCACATGAGTCCTAAAACACTAAAGCAGCTGAAGGAAACAGAAGGCGGTCATAGTAGGCCTCCTCGAAAGTAAGAACGACTTCATCAGTGCTGAAGTAGCTCAGCGAATGTCAGTACCTCTTGAATCGAGTTTCTGTTTGAAAGCTCACGAATGCCAAACATACGTGCAAATCGAGATAAGTATTAAATCCGTAAAGCAGATTAGGTGAATATAACAAATCGAATGTAAACTGAAGCAAAGGCAGAATAGCAACATATCGAGAGCAACACATGTATACAACTAGTAAGCAAGACGTAAACGATAACAGCTATGTCAAGATATATTATACATCAGATAATCGACCACCTACAAGAGGACAGGGTATTAGGAGATGAGAGCAGAAGCCGTTCTAGGAACGGGTGATCCAGAACTCATTAAATGCATATGGAAGTGCATATGAAAGGTAACCAAGATATGCTCATTTTCGAGAAAAGGACAGGGTATGAGGAAATGAGAGTAGAAGCCGTCCAAAGAACGGGGGATGCAGGGTGAAGCGGTAGAGGACTGGATATAGAGAATAAGGACAGACGTAGTTCGATCAACTGGAGATCCAGAACTCATTGAATGCAAACGAGATGCAAGTTATGTAATGTATACAAGATAGCGAACATCTGATCGAATGATAGCATAAATAAACGTAACCTGGAAACATATCAAGAGTAACACCTATGTACAGGTAGCATGCATCGAAAAAGCGGAAACAGAACAACCGTGCAACTAGAGAAATAAAATCAACAGAAAAAGCGACGTCTTAACGAGCCAAGCAACAAAGATTAAGATAAACATAAGTCTAGAATCATGTTGAAGCCTGGAAATCGAAAGCCGTGGAATATCCGAGAGTATGAAATCGCTCAGAGAACAAGGGAAGTAGAGCAAAGCGTTAGAGTACTGTATATGGATTATATCGCAACATGTGCTATGAACACATGAGTCACAAAACCCCAAAAACACAGAGGGAAGCAGAAAGGCGGTCATATTTAGCCTCATCAAAAGCACATTTCACTTCATCTGTGCCAAACGCAGTGCTGAAGCAGCTGGGCGAATGCCAGTACCCCTCGTACCAAGTTTCTGTTCAAAAGCTCAAGAGTGCCATAGCACACAGCATGATCTATGCGCGTAGGACGCCTAAAACACTAAACAGTAGAAGGAAGCAGTAAGAATGTAAGTGAATTTAATGCTACCAAGAGAAACAGAAGTAAGCCTGTAATAAGCCTGTGACGTCCGCATCTCATAAGTAGCACCTGGAGAGAACTAGTATACATCATGGTATATGAACCAAGACACAACTGATCAAGCATCTGAAATTGAAAGCAGGGGAGGACCATCAACAGAGAAACTTCGAGCAAGGAGCAACAAGAGGGAGATTTAGTTGAGGGCAGGTGGAATATAGCGAAGTGGGAGGGGAGTGAATGTTGTCTTGGCTGTGTCGAAGCGAAGCGTGAGAGGAATGGTTACTGTATATCACTGCGTGCTCTATGTACGCATGAGTCCTAAATCACTAAACACTGAAGGAAGCAGACAGGCGGTCATAGTAAGCCGTCACTAAAGCACTAACGACTTCATCAGTGCCTGACGCAGTGCCACAGTAGCTGGGAGAATGCCAGTACCCCTCGTCCCGAATTTCTGCTCAAAAGCTAATGAGTGCTAAGGCAACTCAACTCAACTGAACCCGGCATGTTGAGTAATGGAAAGCTGAACCCGTTACAACCGGATCCGGTACCCACATTTTCAAGCATAATCGGATGTAACATTGGAAGATTTCTTTTGTAATATAAACTCCACATAACTGTAACTGTCAGTTAATATAGAGTAATTAAATATAGATCCAGTTGTAAACAACCCAGTATCAGAACTGTCGGTTACATAGAGTGGTTAGCGAAGCATACAACGGAGTTAGCTTTGATTGCGTGCAGAAGAGGATTAGTACAGGTGCAACCTTGATAATCAGCGAAGAATACAATCATGTTAGTTATGTGGACCTGCAGGCAAGTTCGAGCAAGTGTGACCTCAAGAATTAGCAACTAGCGTCGTGATTATGGTGGTGGTAGGAACAGTAACCATATTACAGTCCAAGTAGGAAGTATCTTAAAGCCCTACGAAAACGAAAACCTGACACAAAAACCTGACATACTCTCCTTTTGCCCAACTTGTCCCTTAACCGTCCATCTGGGATGCAATGGAGTACATATTAGATGTATTGAAGTAGTCTTGGCTAGATTGCCTACCTGAAGATACAATTGCAAAGCTGAGTTCTCATCTTGCGGGTTAAGGCCAATCATAGCGTGGTTAAAGTCCGCTCCATCATCCAGTCGAACAATCCTTTGCTCCATAAGCTGGGAAGAAAATGGAGGTTTTGCTCTCACGGTTGGTCCACTGGTCAAAGTTGTCTGAACGTGGTCCATAAGAACCTCAGATTCCTTGGATGTAATATTACCTGTTACATGACAGACGTTTTAACCTAAGTGAAGCAGGTGATCTCTACACTAGCTCAATAAGCAGCACCTTACAAATACCTGAATGACCATGCAAAAGAAATGACTTTGAAAGGGAAAGACCAACCTGCAACGAAGCACTCGACAAAGATCCGAGACAGGATCCGGGGGACCATCTGTCGCAAGTCTTGTGGGGTAAGATCTGGAATAACTTCAATGTACTCATTCACGTGCCACCGTCTATGTTCCAGGAGAAGACTGCAGTTGTAAAGAGCTTGTTGAAATGGTTGCTGGAAACGAAAATTCACACTATCCTTCATAACCATTTCCTGCGCACATAAGATGCAGATGTACGTATTGGGTGAATGGCTATCGTTGGACACGTTCTATTTGCATGTAGGACTTGAAAAGACATGATATAACATTGTGGACAAGGAACCAGAAGTAAATCCCTCATAACTGTCATTCATAATGGTGAGCACGGTCTCCTACTGTATTTGGAATCATCTGTACCGGCAGACGAGGTTAAATTGGAAAAAGTCCTAGACTCCAAGAGTCGTGTATGAGGACTGGGATCACCCCTGCCTGTTCTATGTCAAAATGAGTCCACCAACACATAACACCAAAAGGAGGCAGAACTTACATCTGAGTGTAGAATATAATACTCGTTCGTCAGAACACAGTATTTTGACCACTTAAGTCTGGACCAGACATGACGAGGTCTAAGAAGTAAATCCCTCATAACTATCATTCACACCAAAGTGGTGAGCAAGCTCACCTGTTCGTTTGTACCTGTAAGCGAAGATTGGTGTAAAGATATTATCTTCGGTAATTGGTCAAAATGTCTAAGATTTATCCAAGCTAATGTCATACCGCAGCTAAATATAACATAAGAACGTCCTAAGTTCCCTAAACCCCCAAGAAGCTGTGTATGAGTACTGGGATTACCCCCGCGGGTTCTATGTCAACATAAGTCCACCAACACTTCACACCAAAGAAATAACAAGACTTTCATGTTAAGTCTGCACGTAACACAGAATGAATTCATCAGTGCCCCTATTCGTTCCGAGAAATTGGGGTGTAATTCCGATAACTCTACGTACCGAGTTTCTGACTACTCAATGAGTCTTTGCAGGGCACACATGTTAAAATGGAGAAGGCTACGATCGTACGAGTACATATTTGCCTCAGCAGCAAGGTATAGCTACATGAATGACTGAATATCTAAAGAATATCTTACGACTGAATATCTTAATAAGACACATACATGGCTCTTATTATTTTATTATTATTTTCTTATTAACTTCTTCATAAAAAATGGTCTGAGTAGTAATTGATATTCAGTGCGAAGTTCCCTTCTAGAATGCGGGGTGACGACGAACGCTTTGGTTTCTTTTAAAGTCACTACAACCGGGAAAGAGAATCATATCTTGGGATGTGTTCAAAACCCAACAATGTTGACGTGCTAAAACGTACCTTCATCACTTTGAAACGATCTTCATTGACTTCAAAGTTCACAATAATCTCCATTATCTTCTTTGTCAAAACCATCAACTTGTGATTGTACCCTGATACGGACACCTGCAAAGCCAATCACGAGCATTGAAGAGGTCAACAGGCGTGCCACAAAGAAGTATGAATTTCCGAGAGGGCCATGTTAGAAACATTACATTGCTTGAAAGTCCATATACGCAAACCAATATACTGGTCTAAATTGGGCTTCGTGAATCGCTAGCACGATGGGATGGCAATCAAGATTGACAGAAAGAGAAGGTACCACAAAAACTAGAAATCAAGTGCACATGAAGTATTTGTCATCATGATAAGAAGCAACCATTATTGCACTAGCCGCTATGCTCAGTAAGCGCTGGGTAAGACTGCAAATTCATACGCAATAGATGGTCCGACATTTACAAGAGAATTACCTGAAAACCATGCGCTGTGACCATAATTTTGTACCCAAGTCCGGCCACCTCTGCGTAATAAGCTGGAAAAGGAAACCACGAAAGCAAGAGTAAACGATTGCCAAGCCCAAAGGATTGGTTCACAATTTAAGTTACAATCTCAACGGTCCTACCAGATTCTCCTGACATGAATGTACACACAATATGGCCAAGAAACGCTACCTCCACTTTGCCAACATGAAAGAATGCAACAACTAAATAACTAATCAACCACAAAAGAGAGACAAAAAGATGCCATTTTGCTGCATAAGGTTATCAGGTCAGACAGGGTATGGAGTGACACATCTCGTACGCGCGGGTTGTAGGTTTTATTACCATATGCATTAAGGTAATCCACAAGCATCTTCGTAAATATACGAGTCAAGATGCTTGCTTCTGGAGAGTAATTCGCCTCCGGACAGTTGAAGTGCATGTATATGCATGCTTTCGGAGTGCCAAATCTGGAATCAGCCTTGTACCAGAGTCTGGACATCTTGGATCTCCTTAAGACGACAGGAAACTGGACCTTCATGAAAACGACAAACCATAGAAGATTAGACTGCAACAAATTCTATGGTCGGCATTTCAATAAAAGCTGGACCTGGAACAGGAAATCCATCACAGAACTGCTGAAGCTGTTCCTACGAACAGTAACGACTATACTCACCTTTGAATCGGCATCCTCGATGAGACTGAAGTCGGTTGGAATGAGAAGATTTGGATTTGGTAGGTGTAGCCTGGGATCGACTTCCGAAGACTGCCATTTCTGCCACAGCAATACAAATTCCAAACCCATACAGCCCTTAATTCATCCGGGAAACCATGTCAACTAGACGTCTCTTCAGCAGTGTTATGCAAAAGACTTTTCCCGCTACTTACCGGCTTCCTCGAATTGAATATTGTATTGAATACCAGAGCGGCTACCAAATTCTGAAACGAAATTCTAGCAGGTGTGTTATCATAACCTTGTCTTGACCACCTAACCCATGGACGCCAAGACGTACACAGAATTCCAAGATGTGGCCTAAGTCATTCCAATGTGGCTACCTTAATCCACTAATTAATATTGGGCACCCTAAATGTGAAGAGAACGTCATTTCTTGACATTTCTCAAGAACTGACGGGCTTTGAGAAGTTAGTTCTAGAAACATGTGTATTTAAAAGCTTCCAAGTCCATACATATCGCACAATTCTCCTTGATGATTTCCCAAATGGTTTGCATGGATCTTCCCAGCTTCCACATGCGTGTTACACCTACACAGTCCAGATGTCCAGGTTTGCCATTCTCCTGTTAACCCCTGGAGTATCCAGGGCGTAAAATGCTCCCACATGTCTTTAGCTATTTATGCAGGGTCAGTTCTTTCCTCATGACCAAAAAGTTCTCTTGCAGATGAAAACTTCTGGAAAGAAGTTCATTCTCTAGTTCACATCACGCTGGACATTACAAAATTTGGTAATCCATCCCAAGGTACAGCATCTCCAAATCGGATGCAGCCAGCTGATATAATCCAGATGTCCACGACCCAGGGTAAGGATTTCACGCAGAAATATAGTGCTCGAGGGTAGAAGTTGAAGGCAGGTATGTTCATAACTGACCAAGAATTACAGTTACAATACAAGAATTGTCGACCCTGCGAACCTTTGGAGCTCAAACTACTTCATTACAACATTCTACGAACAAGCTCTATGCCTTCTTTAGAGAGTTCATCTACCTCACTTCTCCCATAGTTATTGAGAGATCAAGCTCCACTAAATATGCTTGCAAGAATACTTCTGAAAAAAGCATCCTACTTCGAGGGCTGCCTTGAATGAGAGAAAGAGTAAGGGCTAAATATCTCCGTAAAGCATATTATGAATCCGTGTAAGGGAGAAGGCAAATCGTGGTTAAGCCTGAATGCATAAACTACAGGTTTGTTTCCTGAATGGCTAAGGCTGAGAGTGGCAAGCTTTTCCTCCCATAGTCACCTGGGAGGTAACGTGGACTTTTGGAGGGGTAGCTACCACAGAAAGATCTTCACCTGAATCATATGAGGTTGACCCTTATTGCATGGTTTCTCAGCACTAATGCGCACCACTGTACAATACAGATGCTGTAGTTTGATGATTCTCGTCGAAAGATCTCCGATTCTTTGAGCATGGAGAAAACTAGGCCCCATAAGACTCGGAAAGTGTACAAGAAGCGAAGGGACTATACAGGTATTCGCAAAAACGTCAAGCTCTACACGGGGCCCCAAGGTACTGGTGCTGTGGCTGAAAATGCTTGATTTCTCTGGATGGAAGTGGGAGTAGATGGGTCGATGGATTCTGGTAGCTGATCCCCGCTGTTGTTGGAATACATCCCTGAAGAGGACCTCTGCACATTATTCAGATCCAGATCCCAAGGTATGCCGCTATGAGCAACCACAAGCTGCCACACATAGGGAGTGAAGAAGTCTTCAGAGTGCAATTCCTCTTCATATGTAAACCGAAGTTGGGGAAACGTGTTCATCGCTTCTCCTCGCCACAACCTAGCGTGATTGACAACAACCTGCAGTACTCGCTCAACTGAACAGTGGCCATCGATGGTTTTCAGTGGTACGCTGAAAAATTCGATGACTGTGTATATGTTCGCCAATAGCTCGTGAAAACTCGGGTGCTCCTTGTAAGGCTGGAAAAGCTCTTGGCGGTGTAGGAGGGCGTAGACAATCTCTGGATTGCGGGGTAGCGCATAGGTCAGAACTGAATTAATGACTTCTAATACGATCCGCAAAAAGTCGGTGTAAATGTGGAGCTCTGTCGGTACCTCCGGCGCCTCCGCTAACTGAGTACACGCATCGTTGTCGTCGGAGATGGAGATCCTTGTTCCGTGAGCATGAGTTTCGGACAACTTGGTGTATTTGCGCGCCAGCATGTCGAAAAGGCTTACTAAGCATTGCGACGCATATGCGTTCAGTTGATGACAATGAGGGGCCATGTTGGCTAGTGTTGCTAGACAGTTCGTATGCAGATAAACGTCCCTTAATTTGGACAAATTCTCCTTGACGATTCTAATCAGGATCACCACCATGAGAGAGCCCAGAGATATCCGGGGAAGCAGTCGCTCTTTGTACCACGGAACACCGGGCAGCATCAACTTATGTATGCTGGCGTTAAAAGAAGCATCCTGGCTGAGAATTAGCAGAATGATCAGTAGCATGTAGATCTGGTTCGAATTACATCTTGAAGCGTTGTAAAGAACCTCCAGAGATGGCAGAAGAAGCGTATCAAGGTCTACGCGAACCAACATGTATTCCAAGAACGTAGCATTGCCATGAACCAGAGAGTACAGGAGCAAGGTCGAGCGCTCGTCTGCTACTGTTGCACTCAATCTCTCAAACAGAGCACCATATGGGATTTTCAAAGCTGAAGCCATCTGTGTGTCCCCCTCGAGGTCGTCCGCATCTCCAACACCGGAATTAAGTAACACGGGATAGAAGCTAGTATCTCTCAATGTCTCCAGCGCGTCACGGAACGGATTGATTCCAGGAGCAGTGGATTTAGGGAACAGTTCTTCCATAGTACCATTCGGTCCAACTATCTTTTCAGAGTTCTCATCTGCGGGAACAACTTTGATGTTGTGCACCAAGACCAAGAGCAAGAGGAGACTATTATCAGCTAGCGGGCTTTTCGACACTTCTCCCTTCGCGCTCACCAAATTCGCATAAGAGTTGTATGGCAGGAAAAAAACGGTTGCAGCTGCCGAGGTCATTCTCCGTAGAATCCCTTGCTGGTTGTCAGCCAATGAGAATGCTGATTCAGAAGGTACAGGAAGTTTCGTGACGAAAGAAACCAGTAGCTTACGAACGAAAGGACCCACCAAGTCAATTCCCTGTGTAAGTGCAGGCTCAAGAAAAGGATGGAGAATCTTTGGTGCACCGATGTATCCAGTATGTAGTTGAGTCGACATCATCACCAGGAGCAGGTTCACGACCTCCAGGTGGAGCAGATAAGTTCTGACATTTACGTCCGCCGTCCCGACGAACTCAAACAAAGTCTTAATTACCAGCTCGATCACATTCTGGTCAGGCTTCTGGATCTGCGAAGCCTCTTCATGTAGTTCGCTCATGAGGAGATGGTCAACAACATCAGCGTTGAACACCTCTATGAAATATTTCAGAAAAATTCGCGCGAAGTGCGTAGAATTTATGGCCTTCAGAGGAACACCAGAACCAGCAGAGACTTCCTGGATAGTCCACACCACATGGATCAACAGCTTCACGAGGTGTCCAGTGAACCTGTCATTGCGAGCTAGCCCCTGGCAAGCAGCATTCACACTGTCCTGTGGCCACGGATAGTTCAACGGCACAGACAATAGGTTCGACCAAAATGGGGACCCCAGACTAAACGCCTTCGGGCCGACTAAGGCCTCCAAATAATACTCTGGTGCCTCATTTGCCTGTGATCCTCCTTTCGGCGTCGACACCGTTCCTCCCATACCTGCTTCTCACCCCTAACCCAACCTTTTCCTCTTCCTCCTCCTTCCCGCGATCTTCCCTTCCGACTCCAGTTCAACTCCCTTTCTGTCCTCCTCCCGTCTCCACTTCCCTCACTCCTCTCAAACCCCAAACAATCCTTCCCGATTCCTCACCCCCTGGTCTACTCCTGAAACCCGATCGATCCTTCCCTTCCTGGATCTCCACCAAGAAAAACCCCCGCGTCTCCAAAAAACGCTCGCAAATCTGTACCCGTCCAGTCTTCCCCGTTCCTGCCTCCCAGATCTGATCTCCCTGCCGATCTGATCCTGTTACGGAACTTCCTTCCGCCCGCTCGCTATTCGACGCCCCAATCGATTGATCCACTAATTGATCAGACCCTCGAAAGGAACACAATGCAATTCACGTCCTCATGATTCTCTCCTCTTCCATCTCTCCTCCCTAAACTCCTCACCACTCTTCCCTTCCCTTCCCCTTCCTTCCCGTCTGTCGCTGCATCATGCACAACAACGCAATCCCCAATCCCCCGCGCTTCCCTTTTCCCTTCCCTTCTTGCCACGAGGAGGGAACCCAATGCCCAAACAAGTTTAGGACGGGACAACAGACGATCTGTTCGTTCGTTTGACTGAAGCTCTAGTGAAACTGGAAAGAACCGGGCGATCGCCAAACCCTATCACACGCGTGTCGATAGCTGGCCGTCCGATACCCAGATCACCCGCTGGGATAACAGCCCCGGAGGTTATATTTTCATTGTTTCCTTACACACGACCGGAGCCGAGCCGGGTCCGGTCAAGCCGGGCCTCGAATCTCGGGCCCGATCATTCTTCCTTTCTTCCCATCGGCGTCTCCGTTCGAGCTTGGGGTTCGGGTCTCTATTTTGTCCGTTCGCCTGTAATATTCTGATCCTCTCCCCCGTTGACCAATTGCTGCTTAATCCCAGTGCTGACTAACAGGGCCTTTGGAGCCACTCCCTACAAAGGTCAGTCAACCGGATCACTTCATACCCTGGTTAGCTATTTATCTTTACCACTTCGTTGATTGGCGATCTCAGGGCGTTTAGAGCGCCTCTTTCCACCGGCGCATTCAATGGGATTCATGCTACCTTGGGGGAAAATAACATGTCTCAGGTCTAACAACGATCTGTAATCGTTTACATGGCAGACAGACTTCGTGAGTCGTCTATCGTAGTATGCGTTTGATTGTACAGGACAGACTGAGGTCCAGTAAGCTTTCGACAGAAAGCTTCACGACCATGAAGAAAGTACAGATCTAGTGATTATTAATCAAAATTGACGTCAGAGGAGGAAGAAACCACAAGTTCCGAGTGTTGGATCGGCGGATCAGAAGGTCTTCTGTGCGTGGAGTGCATGATGGGATTCTCGTTTCTTGACAAGGAAGTCCACAGCATATGAAACACATCATGTTCATGCATCACCTGCTGCATGATTCAGAAAGGACAAAGTGGAGAAACTTCTGAATGGAACTGTTTCTCCAAGTTTCTGCGTTTAGGGTTAGGCGGGCAGGCATGCCACAGGAGAACCTGCCGGGTAGTGAGGGAATATTTAGATAATGTGGGTACCACGTTATTCAAGGTTTGTTTACACTTGTTGGGGGAATGGGAATAACTGGAAAGCGACTACCTAACGGTCAATAACATGAGATACCGTGATACCCACATGAAACAGTTCGGCTGCTAAGCTCCTTAACACTGTGGCTGAGCTCTGGTCTAGGTAGATTCTAGAAGGAACTGGCTGCCCCTCACATCTCCCGGATGCATACTATGCGAGGAATTAGAATGGGAATCTCTATCTTTTACCAGGTCCTTTTCTGTACAGAGGTCTAAGTCATTATCCTCACAACCCAAAGGCAGACAGTAGTACAGTCAGGTACAAGTTAGGGCCTCTTGGCAGGTTCTGTATACATTGCAGACCTAACTGAAGAAGGAGAAAAGAAAAGAAGTGAAGAGACTGGCAAATTAGCCAATTATGAAATTCCGGCCCTGGGAACCGAAGGTTTAGTATCGATGATCAAATCAAATTCGATCTACGAGCCTTTTCTTCAAGGGGTCTCAATGCATTGATTATGTTGGAGGTCCAAAAGGGCATCATCCCGTAGTATGCCTTACTCCAAAGATGGCAATTCCATCGGTTGAGCAAGAATTGTGTATTTGATTATCGGGTTACTCAGCCAGCTTAGAGACCATGTACTAAAGATACTAGGAAAGATTCCAGGGACGTCGGGGAACATCCCATCAGGGCACTAGATTGAAGACGGAGTGCTACTCATGGTTGATAACGTTAATTAACCGAATTAGGAATTCGGGGAACCGGCAGAGCACCAGATAGAGCAGTGCTTTCGCTGATTTAGGAAACCTCAAATTTATTGAATGGAAGATATCTTCCCATATATCAGGGTTGCATTTGAGTTGTTTACCATGAAAGGTTGGATCATGTACGTACCTTAATCAGATGTTCGTCAATCTTCTTGGATGTGAACTGTGTGCCATACCATGGCTCAACATCCGTTGCAACTTCCTGGAAGAGCTTTGAATGCCAGAAAATCCTGCCCGTTCCAAAGTATATAAGAAAGCGTACAACTCGGAGGGAATGGCCCGTACACATCTTTCAAGCGGTAACGCATGTTAAGCCTCGGCTCCAAAGTGGGAACTGATACTATCATCACTAAGATGTCACGTGAGGAGGTATTTGACTTCTCATTTGATGGTTGGAAGTTTCCAGAAGTTACATATGGAAATGCAACTGATATCAAGTGGAAACTTACCTCACTCTGTCTGGTGTCAACTGCTTGACCGCTTTTGTTAAAACTTCGCTATTGAAGTTGCGGGGCAACATGGATGCTGCAAGCCAATCTTCTGGAGGATAGAGCTGCAGGAAGAAGACATTGACAAAGAAACGATCAGTGCTGCTATTAGAAAGGAAATATTTCATCTCAGCACACCAGTCAGTCATGTGGAACAGGCTGTCTAGGGGACTCCCGCTATTCCCTTCAAGACTTTGCCATCTACAACTAGAATTGATCATCTATTGAAGTAGGTGCCTTAACGGGCCAGAGTCTTGATGGGCTCAAGAATTCTTTCAACTGTCTAGCACCATTTGACGATCTTGGGGACTAACCAGGTGTCTAGACTAATTTCCAGACCTCGTCATGGGGACGGATAGCTACAAGTTTAGCTGATTGGTAACAACGTGCTATTAGTGCCTTGAGCGACAGCTGAAGACCAGGCGTCTGTGTGTTGCGCTGGTCAATAGAAATATTTCAGATGCAAATACGACCCACGCATATGGCAGATACTCGTCATTAAGTAAACCCCCTTAGCTGATCGCAAGACCTTTTTGAGTCAAGAAAGCACGCACATTATAGAGAAAAGGAAACCACATTCCAGATTTTAGGAGCTGAACTGACCTGCATATAATTCGCAAGACTTGAAACGTAACGAACCGGTGTCATTTTATCCTGGAAGTGAAATTTCAAGTCGCATACGGCTTGAAGCTGGAATAACCACAGAACACATGTCAAGACAAAACTTGCACACATTTTTACGACAACATGTTACTTTCTTTGTCAGATACCACCAAACGAGAAGAAGTACCACATTTACATACGTAAAGTAATACTAGAAGTCCAGTCACAAGCACTGTGCCGTCCCTTGTGGGCAGAAGGACCCTCTTTACCTCCGTAAATATCCACTCGGCAACACCGTCCTTTTGGAGGACACTTAGATATTGGAATGTGAATGCAACTACCTCCTCCATATGCTCTTCAAGCCCACACCACTATTCAGCCACTGATAGAGATTACATATTGAAGTGAACGGTGCTATGCTTAAACCTTCCAAGTCAACCTCATTAGTTTTGTTCTTTAACCACAATTCACGTTCGTAAAACGTAGAAATTGCGAGAAAGATTGATCAATTAGATGCCTTCTCTTGCCATATCCGTGAAGACTTAGACAGGCAACCGAAGGTGAGAAATCACACCATGCCCAACATCCGTGAGTTCGATATCCACGATAAAGAATGCGGTGTCTAGATTACTCTCCATCTCGCCAGCACTTAAGCTGTTAGCCCAGCCTGCAAAATGGAAATCCCTTGTCTAATTACTTCTCGATAATCATAACTACACTATTAGGTACGTGGGAAAGAAGTGGTCACGACCATAATTAAGACTACGACGTCGATTTCGGACGCATGTCAGTTTCTAAGACGATTTGTCATTACAACTTTCACCATTCTATACATGCGAAAAGCAGTAAGGCAAAGAAAGATTGGTATGTTGTTGGTACAATCGAGATTAAAATAATATATCTGGTAGAAAACAACCATCCAGCTGCTATAAAGGTGTACAAAGATTTCAACCGTACAAAGAAGCCTATCGTGATAAGCAGAGAATTCACAAGTATAACTGCTCAAGTCTGTGCACTCTGCGCACCTCTCTGCACACATGGACAAGCAAAGAATTGTACCTAGTTGCTTGAGAAGAGCGAGCAGAGAACCATCGGCTTCATGCCCAATCAGGTGACCAATGTAGTGAGATGGTGCTTCGCGATAGCTCTGAATCTCAGGAGTAACTGGCCACATTAGCATTAGAGTGTGCCCCTCCCTGACTGGTACTGCCTTCACTAGAATCTGTGAATACGAAAGTTAGGCCTAGGCATCTCTTGCTGGCAGATAGAGTAACAACTCATATCATTCGCTGCCGTGAAATAACGTTCAAATTTATTGTAACAGTGCAACGGACACGGACGAAGAAACGATCAACCAACAACTGTAGATGACAAAGTGTATGCTGTCAAGAAAAGCGTGGCTCACTTGCAAGTGCTCTGCAGTGCAAGGCTCGCCAGGAAATCGCACGACGTCTTTCTTTGAATTTTTCACTGCACTGAGCTTCTCTTCAGCAAGCATCTGAAGCACGTCTAAACTTTCTGGGAAAGTATTAAAAACACACCGACAATTTTAAGTATGTATCGGACCCAAGGATATTTTGCCAACGATCTTGACAAGGATTAGTCATACTGACCGTTCATACAGAGCCATGAGGTGTAGACACACTTAAAGCATGTGCTACTTGTCCCACGTTTGCCTCCTTCAGTTATGCTTCACTCTCAAAACTCTTCCTAGTTAGCGTGGGCCTTGATTTTCTGCAAAGAGCTCTCTTTTCTGACTGATGATTGTTGTGGAAAACAATTTTCTTGGCACAGCCTCAACGAAGACTCAAGCACCTTCAAGTAACTCTTTTGCTTCGAGTAAAAAGAAGCTGTAAGCGCTAAGAAAGATAAGTGGGTATCCTACCTCGGCCATATACGGCAAGACACATCAAATTGGCAGAATAACGTGCTTCGTAAAACTTCAGCAACTCTGCTCGTGTGTCCACTCCCTTAGCCTTTGGGCGTGTTTCAAGAGTGTCCAGACTTCCTACGGACATCATGACCGCAAACCTAGTTAAGAACTTGACCTGGCAATCAATCTAACAAATTAGTAGAGGTAGATTCAGTCAAACCGCTTATATCAGTTAAAACTTTCTGATCTCCAATGTCACCTTTTATGAAAGAGGATGTCACAGGCTAGGGTTTTGATGTCCTCTAAAGACTCACCGGTTCCAAACTTGTGATATGGATGATCCTTTGAACTCAGGTGTCTTGCAAGCTGCATAAAAACATGGACGGGTCAAATGATGACTCATCGTTGGTCACAGTTCAGCAAAATGAATCCGATCAGGCAATTTAGAGAAAGCTCGTAGTGACGAACTAGTAGGACACCACTTTGAAACACGAGGAATTCTGTGAGCACCGCATTACCTGGTTCATGCGCCATACGTCAGTTGTGAGATTCTTGCTGTTCTCTATAGTACAGCAACCCAGTTATCACGCAACAAGAATTGTCAAAAAACTGTTGAGCTGAGGATCTCAGTGTATCGTCATCAACATTCTCCACACTGGGACAAGGATAACACCGTTCATATAACCTCGGCAAGTGCACTTAATTTACCAGTCGTTTAGACTATCCAGAAGCCCACCGGAGCAGGTTACTACCAAAATCCACTTACACGAAACAATTATCGCATAAATATCACGAGATAGCCTGGCATCTTTAAGACAACTGGACTTAGTTTTGCCTTCGCCAAAATAGTTAACCTACCAAGAATGCTTTTAACAGAAGGGGAAGATGCTTATGAGAAGAGTTTATCTCCAACATACCAGAGTCAACAGCTTTAATTTCTCTTGAAGTGGCATCTTCAGCGAATAAAGGGCAGATAAAAAACTGAGCGAACCTGTATGGAGATAACGAGTATCAGGTCTCAACGCCAGTGATGAGAGTAGCAAATATTTCTTTAATACCAACGGTCACAGCTGCATGGTTTGAGTTTTGTGCAGGCATAGTCTGACTTTTACCTGTCGAGTGCCTCTTCCAAATGGTCCGCACTGACTTCAAAGTGAAAGTTTGTATGTTCAGCTGCGGTGTAAGCATTTGATTGGCCCCCATGCTGCCATCACAATCGTACATGGTAGTCAGATGTGATCCACTTCTCCCTTCACTCGCCGCACCGATTCCAAACTTTATACACAAAGTCCAAGCACATAGAACAAGGGCTCAGGAAACCCACCTCTACGAGAAACTTGAAGAAACTGTCTTCGTCAGGATACTTCTCGCTTGAGAAGAACAACATATGTTCTGCATTTCCCACAGAATAGAGTTAAAGAAGGTGAAGGCGAAAGTGTTGATGGCCATGCTTAAGGTTCTAGTTCAGCTTATGTAAGTAAGCGGTAATTTATTGAGTGTATGAAAGTGGAACCGGTTCGTTAGAACACGGTTAAATACCCACTTAAGACTGGACAAGACATGACGAGGTATAAGAAGTAAATCCCTCATAACCATCATTCACACCTAGTGGTAAGTAAGTTCTCCTTTCAGTTTGAAGCTGCAAGCGAGGATTAGGGTAAAGAAAGTATCGTCGATGACTAGTCAAAGTGTGTTAGATTTTTGCAACGCTCATGTCATAGTGCAGAAAGAACGTCCTGAATTTCCTGAACCCCCAAGAAGCTGTGTATGAGTACTGGGATTTACCCCCGCATGTTCTCCGTCAACGTAAGTCAATCAACAGTTCACACCACACGGAAGTAGCAAGGCTTTCAGAGCACGTTTGCACGAAACACAGAATGACTTCATCAGTGCCCCCATTCGTGACGAGGAATACCGAGTTTCTGTCCGCTAATTGAGTGTATCAGGGCAAACTCGGTTACTTCCTTTAAGGGTCTCCTCCACGAAAAGGAGGGTAAAGGGGAGGTCCATCACAGTTGTGACCTTCTCTTACTATTTCGGATTCCTACCTTCTTTTCAAATGATTCTCAAACAGCATCGAGTAGCAGTAACCGGGCAGCAAGGGGTAGGATACTCAGGACATACCTGAGTTTCTCTGTAGGGCAGATAACATTACAACAGAGCAGCAAGTATATGGTGGTAGGGGGAGAAAAGGTGAGCACGCACCTAGGTTTTTATCTGTAGGGTAAGAATACAACTGAAAGTAGCAAAGAATGGAGGTAAATACATTCATGAATGGAATATTCAGTGTTGGAATATTTAGTAATATTTTGCGTAGCTTGTTAACTCTGAGATAACGTTAAAGGACTCAAAGGACTGAGAAACACTAAGGAAAGCAAGAATATAATTATGCATTCAAAGGCGAAGGCAGGAAAGACACCAGACTTCTCAGGCAGCAGCATTCAATATTCTCACAGCATCCCCGATGTGTGTTACCGGATAGAATAAGTCCTTAAGTATCTAGGACCTTCTACTCCTAGGCTTAGTAGTGGGCCGAGTTTTGAGCTCAAACTAGGTCAAGTGGTCAGAAGAAGGTAGTAACAAGTAATGAGTAACAGACGTTCCTTACGAACGTGCACGTTCTCAAAATTATCAAGACGAGTATAGACACGAAATCACGAAAAATCTGTCTACTATAGTGAGCAGTAATATACTGACATAGGTAACGACCCTCCTTCCACTTGACACCGCAAGATAAAATAAAGAAAATACATACCAAGAAAGTGAGCCAAACCCGGTAGCTCCTCCGGGTCACTAAATGATCCAACATGTACATCCATCGATCCAGCGGCCTGCAATGCCCAGCATTTGCAAAAGTTTAGAGTTGCCTTTCAAGCCCAAGAAGTAACGCTGATGACCATAGGTAATTGATTAAGAGTCATCTTTAGTCAGGGATCCCTGTGGCCTGATTCAGTGCCAGCTCTTATTGTTCATGTGATTTTTTATTCAAGTCTGTGACTTCAGAACATCATCAATACTCTTGAGGACCAACCTGCCACTCAGACGGTTATGACTTATACGCCACTAAGAGCTAAGTCAGGGATATTCAGACATATTTTACGAATATACAAATTTCCTCGTGCCAAATGTTTAGCGTATAATTTGGTGTAAATGTTTAGGTGTAAAATTAGGCATATCGGCAATTTGGTGAAGAGGGGATTTAAGCATTCCAACTACGTTATGAAACCCATTTGATCAAAAGCAATCAACCTTACTTTAAGGAGTGGAAAGAACGTGCACTCGGTGATTTGATGCCAGCCAATTTGGCTACTTAGGGTTCGTGACAATCACGTGGCCCCGCATTTGTTTCCTCACTGTAGGGCTAAAATTCCCTCAAATTATATTTACTTTCCAGCAGAGGTCACTTGGAAAACTTGCCAATGATAAATGCCTCCCGAAAGATCCAGTCCAGTCCAGCAAATGCACTCAACAAATGTTTTCCCGTAAAAAATCCCTTCAAACTCTGGTTTATTTGGTGCAGATAAACCACTGAAAACGTTAATTTGTTAAAAGTGGATAATCGGGGTGAACACATAGAGATGGATTTACATACAGGACGCAAAATTACATATGTACAAACTTCAACACTCCTCTGTGTAAACTTTGAGGTAGATTTCAAGCATCACATTTGTAAACAATCGTCAATTTGAATGCCCACATGAAGATGAAGGTGAAATATGTAAACCCCGGAAGACCCAGAGAGTCAAAAGGCATTCATGATGTTACTTTCACCACTTCTTGACAACTCCGAAGCTGAAAAAAATCCAACATTCAACCCCAGGTTGGCAGGTTTGAAATACCTTGTCCGTATCGGGATCGCTAATGAGCAGCACCTGCAATGCATTCGGCAGGACGATTCTGCGGTAACTTCTCCGATCAGAGCGTGGTTTCAAAATCGTTTCATCCTCTGAACGCCTACGAGCATCCGTGACAGTCAAAGATTCACACCCAAGTGTGGTTTCTTCAAGAGCGCCCATTGCAAAGATGGGCCTGCGGATACCAAATTTCCTAAACAATGCCGCTACTACTGAACCAGATGCTGAAAAGGAGGAGAGCAGCCGGAGCCGTCTTGATTAACGTGAATACTCCACTCCTTGCCAGGCCCACCACGGAATAGCCTCCCAAATGGTCCTTTCCGCCACCACCCTCACAATCTTGTCTTGTCTGGCTTCCCTTGTCCTCCCTCTTTTTCTCTAACCAACCCCCGCATCAACCCAACAAACTTCTCAGGAAAACAATCAACCCTTTCGTTCCTCTTCTTGTCTACAATTGCTTATTGCAGCAACCAGTAATGAAGAAACTCAATGGAAATATTATCTTCAGCAACCATTCATTCAATGTGCACCGTGCAGAAGGGAGATAGAGGGAAAAAAGATGATGGGTCGGTGTGTCTGTCCATTTGTGTAGTAATCATCCATCTAGTGAGAGGCCAGAACAGTCAGACACTCAAAGACCGGAAACCAGGGGCTCCCTCACAGCATCAGGACTCAGAAGCAGTGGAGTCAAGTCAGGTACATCCCCGTAGTCAGTCCATCACGCAGCGGCAATGAAGGAGTCTCTCAAAGAGAGAGCGAGAGAGTGCGTGTAGAGTTACAGACTTGAGCTGCTCTATCTTTCATTAATTTGACACTAGAACTCCATCTCCACAAAATTCACTTACAATGAACAAACAACAACCAAATATCTCAAAAGAATGGATCTATTAGAATCAATACATGTCTCCTTTTAATTAAATTCCGGCTTATCTGCATCTCAATAGTATCATACTTCGGTCAAAGATACAATATAACTCCATATGGCATCATTCCCGGTACCACATGAAAGGAACAGGTGCAAGAAATCTTACTTATAAACGTGCTGGGAATTGCGTGTAGAAAGGAGCTTCCACAGTGTAGTACTTACACTTCTTTCCAGGTAGGTAACTTTCAATTTTAAGATAAAGTGCATATACCGCCAATTGAAGTCCATGCATCTCCAGGTCGTTTGCCAACTTCCAATAATGTTTAACTTATTTGAAGGAACTACCGTAATTCTGACATTATTCGGATCCAAACAACGGTACTCGTACATCTAACATAAAGTTACATGCATGTTTCGTATCTACTTTTTGTTGTTGATACATTTTGCGGTCCCATCATCCTCTTGGACTGAACGTGGTTTTGTTGATAATGTCATGCTGCAGCTACGATGGACGAAACTGCAATTTTTCTAGGGTATTGTTAAACCGACCAGGACTTTTACTAAATCGAGTTACCCTACGGTAGGTGAATCATCAGTCAAAGAGAATGTCAGAATGTCGGTAATGTCAAGACGGTGCAGTGTGACTAGGTCATGGTCAAGATGAAAATTCCCTAGTGAGCTTCACAGCGATAGTAGATCGGGAGAGGAAATTGATCCAATCAGTCTGAAGTGAGCACTCACTCTGGACAAAGAGTGAGTCCATTATGGAGTATGCTACCTCTTAGCCAAAATGTTGTTGATTTGAGGTCAGTTCTAGGAGAATGTCATTGGGTTTGAGGTCAATTGGATATTCGTGAAACTGTGAAATTTCTTGATTCTTCCAAAGTAACACAAGCTGAACCATACGATGCTTTAACGGAGAAAATACCCGTCACAAAGAGGATTGCTTGAACAGAAGTAATGTTTTGCTGTGGCTAATCTTGAGTAATCAGGAATCACACTATATAGTAATGTAAGTTAATTACCATGGAGTTGACGTGTGTGGCATAAGAGAGAGTTTGAACAAAAGAGTGTGGTCATTATGTTGTATTTTATGGACATTTTGAGATCGCATCAACTTTTGGAGGACCAATTGATGACAAACATCTGCTGATGGTGGTCTATCATTTCAAATTCCAATTTCATCACTCACATCCTACTATAGACGAGAATGTGATATCCAAAACTGCAATCTATCAAGTGATAGCTATCCAAGGCTAGATTGTTGCTCAAATGATATACAATATCAAAAGTATTTATGATTGAGGCCATTTAGTGGCACTTTCACATTGGCCACATTTAGTAAGAACTTGAGTGTGATATCCAAAATTGCAATCCATCAAGTGATAGCAATCTGAGGCTAGATTGTTGCTCAAATGGTAGACAATAGCAGAAGTCTTTACTATTGGAGCCATTTACTGGTGCTTTTATGATGGCAACATTTTAGTAAGAACTTGAGTTGGAAAACTCATATCAACTACATTTTAGGAGTGATTGAGGTTCCATTGGTACGAAATCACACTCTTTAGAATTATGTGCATATAATCATTAGCCATGTTTAGTCTTTAGTTTAGTGCAATCCCTATTTTTGTGGCTCTAGTGTAAGTATATCTAAGGTTCAGCTATCTCTTGGGCAAAAGTAGTGTGCATGCACACTTAGTGTTAGGCAAAGCAAGTTCTTAGGTTTTGCTTTTGAGTATATAAATGTGTTCTCCAAGCTTGGAATAGTCAGTTCTCCTACATGGGTCACTCCTAGCACCTTGCACATAATTTCAAGTCTTCTTTGTGTTGCATATCTTGGGGTGTTTATCCTATTACATGAGTGAATTGTTGTGTACTATCTTTGAAGGCTCAAAGAGAGAGAGAGTGTGTGTGTGAGAGAGAGAGAGAGAGAGAGTGAGAGAGAGAGTGTGTGTGTGTGAGTGTGTGTGTGTGTGAGAGAGAGAGAGAGAGTTGAGTATTATTGTGAGAAATCAAGAGTGTCTACTTTGGTGAGTTTGGGAAAGTTGAGTGTTAGTATGTATGATGCATCAGAAGTCAAAATGATTGAGTGTAGACCTTCAACTTTATTCAGAGGAAATAACAATTATCATTAGGATGTGGGCACGCAATTGGCATTGGGTTTGATGGGTGAACTCAAAGAGTTGGAGAAATTGAGTAAGTATAATTACTTGTTCTGGTCTAGTGATGTGGATTTCATCCTAGACATTATGATTGTTTATACATGATATTAAAGATCCATGATACCAATGACATGGAGTCCAAAAAAGTGAAGAGAGTGAAGCACTCTACAACTAAGGGATTTCTCTTACTTGCTGTGTAAGGCCAAATCAAAGACATGGTAGATAGTTACTCTTGGAGTTGGGAAATTTGGAGAAAACTCAAGAATTTATTTACTATTGAGAGACTAGAGAGGTCTAATCAAAATTGGGTAGCACTATCATCCATACAAATGCAAGAGGATGATGAGTTCACCAAACATTTGTCAAAAGTGCAACAAAGCTTCAAGATACTTTGGGATGATGGGCTACCATTTAAAGAGAAATATGAGAATGATCATCACTTATATACTCTCCTTCAAAATATGTATCCATTATCATACCTCTAAAGGCTTAACCTGTTTAGACTATCACATGGGAATATGTGGCAAACAAGCTGATAGAGTTTAGTAGAGACCAAAAGGTCAAAGAGAAGAAGTAAGGTCCAAATGAGCTATTGGATGTTGCTCTATTCAATGCTTCTTTGCAATCAAGGAGAGGACTAGGTAGAAGATCAAACATACAGAGACAAGATGATGATGTTAGAAATAAGACTTGTTTTTTCTACCATGAAAGAGGTCATATTGCACCTTTACATATTGCACCTTTATGTTCTAAGAAAAGAGAGAAGAGAGAACAAAAGATGAAGAAGGGAGGAAAGAGATCACATCTGGCAAAGGGATACAAACATGCAAGCTCAACATACAATGCAAAGGACTACAATGACATTTTGAGTGTTGAGGAAGGATACTCAATTGAAGAATTGGATTGGAGACTATTTGCAAAATTGCTCAAATGGTTTAGGATGGTTCTTGGATTTTGAAGCTACCTCTCATATCTATTACCAAAAGGAGTTGTTTTGAACTCTTAACCTCTCTAGTATCCCAAGAGTGTTTGTTGTAGACCTAGGATTTTGAATCCAATGTTAGGAATTTGCAAAGTTCTATTATCTTCATATGAAGATAAGACACAAGTTCTTTGTGAGAGCTATTTAGAGGACTTTGTCTATATTCCCAAATATACCAAGAACTTAAAGTCAGTTCAATGTCTACTTGAACATAGAGCAAATATGTTCCAAAGTAACAGAAATCAATCTATTATGAAGAAAAGAAGGTTTGTTCTTGGGTATGGAATTGTAGAAGGTAAGATGTTCAAGTTGATTGCTCAGATTTTGCATTTGTTGCTGAAATCACATGTATCCATGTTTTTCATTTGACGTTAGGCCATCTATCAAAGCCAAATATCCATGCTCTAGAAAAATTATTGGAGGAATTGAAATTAGATCCCAAAGGAAAACTAATTTTGCAATAGGTGAGCAGAAGGAAAAGTACACAAGTCTCCAATTCCCAAGAAGTCATCAACTAGAGCTTCTGGCCTCTTAAATGTCATCCATACAAATGTATAAGGATACATGATTGAAAAGTCACTAAGTGGAGCAACATAGTACATATCATTTGTAGATGACTATAGTCTAAAAAGTTTCACTATCTCATGAAGAGCAAGGAAGAAGAACTGCAAAAATTCCATAAGTTTGTAGCTATGGTTGAGTTGCAAATTGGGAGGAGAGTCAAATGACTTAAGAATAGATGGAGGCAAAACGTATAAGAATAAGGAATTTCTATCCTTTTTATCAAAAAAGGAATTCTTCTTGATTGTACAGCTAGAGATAGTCCAACGCTAAATGGAGTTGCATAAAAAGGTTGAATCATACATTGGTGGATAAAGCTTAGCAATGCTTCAATATGCAAAGTTGGAGAGGAAATTTTGGGGTGCAATTATTAATAGTGAAAATTTCTTGAGAAATAGTACCAATCCTTTACAAGTGAAAAATCCTTAAGAGTTTAAGAAACCTAAAGCTTCTACACTAAGAGTTTTTGGTTGTCTTGCCTATATTCATATCCCTTAAGAGCAAAGAAGAAAGTTCACAAAAAATCTGAAAGGATTATCTTCAAGGGGTATGAAAGGATATTTCCTCTTCAATCTTAAGATTGTACAGGTTATCAAAAGTAAGATGTCTTCTTTGATGAATTAAGAACTTGGGGAAAAAACTACAATGTGCAAAATCAAGCGGATGAAATTGATCAATTTGTCTTTCCAAGCTATAGCATTGATTCTTCAAAAGAACAATCCCTAATTAAACCTAAAGATTCATCTACTAAGACTTTAAAGCTATATAGTAGGCATCCAAAGTAGGTGGTAGTTTATGAGATCTTGATATCATAAAAGGAGAAGAATCCCAAGAAGGAATTTTAGGTGGAGAGTCATTGGATGAGGTTCCAAAATAGTCAAGAGATGACATAGGACATTTGAATGAAGGGCCAAGAAGATCAAAGAGGGTGAGAAATTCTATTGACAAACTTGGCTTTCCTTCTCAACAACAATCTCATTTGATAGAAGAGATGTCAAATGCATCTTACATCTACAATGAGATAGATAATGATCTTGAGACACAAGAGCAAGCAACGCTTGGACTAGATTTGAGTCAATGGGAGTTGGCTATAGCAAAAGAGAATAAATCTCTTTAGACCAATGGTACATGGGTTCTTGCTGATTTACCATTAGGTAGAAAGACAATGGCTTGAGATGGATATTTAAGGTCAAATGTGGAGCTACGAATGAGATTTTGAAGTACAAAAGAAGATTGGTTGCAAAGGGCTTCAACTAAAAAGAAAAAATTAATTATATTGAAACCCTTGCACCAATGTCAAAGTATGGATCTATAAGGATGCTTCTAGCACTTGTTGCAAATAGAGATTGGGAAGTGGAACAATTAGATGTGAAGATAGCCTTTCTTAATGGAGATCTGAAAGAGACTATCTAGATGGATGTTCCATATGGGTATATTGAAGGCAAAGGGAAGGTATGTTTGCTTAAGAAAGCCTTACATGGTCTTAAGAAAACTCCTAGAACCTAGTATGAGAAATTAGACTCATATCTAAGAGAGCAAGGCTTCAATCGAGGAGCCTCTAACATGAGTGTCTATTGTGTTGAGAAAATGTATACAATGCTTTCTACATAGATGACTTGTTTATATTGGGAAATAGAGAATGTATCAATGGAGTGATAGATCTCTTGTATTCAATTTTTGAGATGACCATCCTTGGTCCAATCAAACTTCTTTTGGAGATTAAGGTGACTAGAGAAAGAAAAGTAGGTTGGATTCAAATTAATCAACCTTAGTATGTGAAATCAATACTTGTTAAGTATCAAAAGAGTGAGATAAAACCTATCTTGATACCTCTCAATCTAGGATGGAAGAAAAGTGGAAGCATGGAAGGAGAATTAACAGACCAGGACCAAAATTTTCAATTTCTTTATCAAAGTGCACTTGGTTCTCTAACATTTATTGTGGTCTGTACAAGACCAAATATTTGTTACATAGTGGAAGCACTTGCTAAGTACACTAGTCAGCCCACACAAACACATTGGAAGGGTGTGACGAGAGTATTCAGATACTTGAAAGGCACTCAAGATGCTTTTTTTTGGAGTACAACAAGCAAGAGAATACATCTTCTACTCTAATAGCATATACAGATGCTAGAGGAGATGATATCGATAACATCAGATCAGCCAGTGGATATGTGATCATGATCAATGGTGGAGCAATCAGTTGGCATAGTAAATACCAAACATATGTTGCATTGTCCACTAATGAGGCAGATTTGACAACTTCAATGCTAGTTAGGAAGTCATTTGGAACAAGAGACTTCTTAAGGAATTGGCATTTGAATATACAAGTCTTACAATATTGTATTGTAACAATACAAGAAGGAGAGTGCTTAGTAAAAATTGTGTACATCATCCAAGGACCTAGCATATATAAATTAGAAGAAGGTTTGTAGAAGAGAAAGAGAAAGAAAAAGAAAGTGTTGTGGAGTTAGTTTACTATCATACACATGAAATGACAGCAGATGTGTTTACAAAAGCACTATTTAAAGATAAGTACAAAAAGTATGTAGTAGACATGGGAATTGTCTTTAACTCTCATTAAGTAGGAGTTAGATTTAGTTAATCTCTAGTTTAGTGCAATCCTTATTTTAGTGGCTCTAGTTAAAGTACATATAGGGTTCAATTATTTGATAAAGTGTGGTGCAACCACACTTAAGTTTAGGCAAAGCATACTCTTAGGTTTGCTTTTGTTTATATAACTATTTTCTTTGAGCTTGGAGTAGTAAGTTCTCTTGCATGGGTCATTCCTAGCACCTTGTACATGATTTTAGGTGTTCTTTGAGCTACTTATCTTGGGATGTTTATCATGCTATGTGAGTGAACTATTGTGTACTATCTCTAAAGGCTCAAAGAGAGAGTGAGTTGAGTATTGTTGTGAGCAATCAGGAGTATCTACTCTTGTGAGATTGGGAAAGTTGAGTGCTAAGATGTTTGATACATAAGAAGTCAAAATGACTAAGGATAGACCTTCAACTTCATTCAAAGAAAATAACAATTCTCATTGAGCCGGCCCATTAGATCCTGGTAGGCGTGAAAACCAGCTTTCCTTGACTTGTTGGTGATATGCATGTGAAGTTTGCAAGATGGTGGCAGCTAATTTGGTGACCAAGAAAACTTTAGGCACATTTGGTGTAACAAATTATTCTAGAAATGAGTTAATGATGTCCAATGATGCATATAAATGAAGTTTAAAGACACCTATAGAAGATTTTTAGATGTAATAATACTTATTCCCACCAAGAAATGACTAATGTGAACCAGACTACATATCCAAACCGTCCAATTATTATGTAGGTCAGAAAGTACACTATATACCAACAATAGAATAGAAGTTAGCGCACATAAAAACCGTAGCTATGATGAAAAGACTAAAGCTAGACAAGAATTCCAAAGAAATAAGAAAGAATAAATTGAAGGAAATGACCATTAAAGTGAGTACATGCACAAGAAGTTGAAGTGAATTAAAAATAAGAGCATTTATGTTCTCATTCTAAATCATCCAACTTGCTACGTTCAAAAGGCTTTCTTCTTATGTCTTGCATGTAGTGTGCCAACCTATGGCCTTTTGAGGAAGGAGTTCCCAAGAGATAAGATAAAAACTTGAGAGAAAATTACCTCAATAATGCAGAATAGAATCCACACACAATGATAAAAATAAGAAAATTGAATGTAATAGAAAAATAGTTCCTAGAAGCAACAATAAAATAGAGGTTCAGTAGTTGAATGGATGATTTTAAACTTGAATCTTGCTAGCATAAAATAGCTCATTGTAGCTTTGTCAAACTCATCTTTGATTAGATTACTTTAGTCAAACTTAATTTATCTTGATTTTGCTTGAGGCTTGATGGCTACTACCCAAATATCTTGAGCTTGAATTTCTCTTGGGCCTTGATGATCATGATTGTGTACACTCAACATATTATTGTCCCAACCTAAATTTTAGTAACTGAATATATTGCTTCTACTAGAAGGTATTGGGTGCAAGGATGTTCAGATAAAGAGGTGATGTCTTAGTAGTCATAAGTGCAATACACTTCTACACTACATGTTAAGATGGGGTTGGCATTTATTATTGTAAAAAATCAAGACTATAAGGATTGCACCTTGAAAATAGGAAGGTAGAACTATAGATCACTCCTATATATGTTTAAGTTTATATATTGTTGTGGTAAGCTGGAGGAACATAGACAATCTACAATGTTCTATAGATAGAAAAATTATGGATTAAAGCAAATAAAATAGAACAATTTGGAAAGCAATAACTAGCACCACTAAAGCCTGCAAAGAAAACACCACTTTGGGACACACCTTACAATCTAACTAAAACCAATTTTCCACTCCCAAACTACTCCCATAGGTTGTGGGTTCAGTTCAATATTTGGAAATTTTTGTCATGATTGTGTTCTAGTTACATTGCATTGTCTTGATATGACAAACATTCTCTTTGATTCCTTTTGATACCCTATAATGGATTGATGACTCATTCATCACAAGGTAAGATGGGGTGATTTAGTAAAAGCTTTGGTCAATTTAATAATACACTTTCTATATATTGATTGTAAGACAAATAGAGTTGATGCAAGCCTTGACATTGAGTGTTATTCCTTTCCATTTTGAACTAATAACATTGATCTAATGGGAGCTATGGAGTTATGAAGATGTGGAAGACCATTAAATAGACAATAATTGAGAGCTAATATGCTTTCTTCTAGAAATTCTAGATTATACTTTAGTATTAACAAACCCTCTTGGAGAAATCAACTACAATTTCTCTATTATGAAGCTTTGAAATATCATCTTCATAATCACTCTAAAGCTAAAAGGATTCTTTTTTCATGCTAATCTGAACACTTGTGCAACAAGTGTAATAAGTTAATGGAAACAAATAAAATACTCCACCTTGAAATCAATCTATCAAAACAAATATATAAGAAGATTCCACTACGGAAGAGTTAGTATGTGAGAATATGCATGGGTAGATAGGATACTCAATTGATTGTCTATTTTAGGAGAAACTCAAACAATGCTTGAATTCAAATTCATGTCAATAGACATAGAGTCAAGGGCTATATCTTGAGAGAGAGGGTGAACCAAAGGTCTCCTAGTGAAGAGGTAGAGACACTTCACAAGGGATAAGACCCTTTGTTTATCTATGATGGGTCATGCTCATTCTATATTCTGAACAATAATCTAAAAATTAGACTACTAAATGTCTCATTATATATTTAGTTGCATTCATACTAGTCTAACACTCTACCTTAATGAACATACTAGCAATATGTGAAATTATGTTTTATCTCCAACACCTAGAGCATGAGTAAATCTCTCATCTAATTTTGTAGCCTTTGGTGAAGATATCATGTATTGTGTTGGAATGACAAGATCCATGTCATTTTTATTGTCACAAAACAGTTTCGTTGTTTCTTCATGAAAACCCAAATAATTGAGTAGATATTAAACACAAATGGCTTCAATTTTTGCCTTTGATAGAGCCATATATTCAACTTCATTGATAGATAAGGAAACATAACTTTTTGCCTACTTGATCAGCTTAGAATTACATTTGAGATAATAAAGCAATATCTTCCAATTGATCTTCTTGTGTGTTGATCACCTCCTCTATCAAAGTCAAAGTAACCATGAATTGGAATCTTTATCTTACTATAAGCTAACACTTTAGAAAGTGTTCCTTGTATATATCAAAAAATTCATTTCACCACTTTCCAATAGTTAGGACTAGGATTTGCCATATATTTGGCAACTAAACTCACAACATAAGCAATATCAGGTATGGTGCATACCATAGCTCACAATTAAACTTCCAATTTCTCACTTTTATGGAATTTTTCATAAATTCTATTTCAACTTCATTCTTAGGACAGTTATATAGACTTGTTTTAGTCTCAAACTCTATAGGATTACTCACAAGTTTGCAATCTTGCATTTTAAATCTAGTAAGAATCTCTCCCTATAAAGACCAAGACCGAGGAGAGAAATAGGAGATGGAAGCTCACATAAGGATGCTCGAATGAGGGAAAACTCCAAATGCCTAGCATGAGCTTTGGCTTTGGTATTTATAGGTAGCATACAAGGCCCTTGAGAAACTTCTCAAGAAGCTTCCTTGAGCCGCTTTCTTAGAGTGCAAGCCAAGTTAACTAGGAAGTGTAATATTCTGAGGACAAGAGAAGAGAGAAAACACAAGTTGCACACTCAAACATTCGATGCCCCAAGGGTGCACCTTCTCTTTATTATATAGACAAAGAGGATCTACTCCAAGGAAGCTCCACCATAGGATTAGGGACACAGATAGGTGACATGTCAGCAAGCTCCACCCTTGGATTACTTACTTGGATGGGTGACATGTTTGGTCTAGGTCCTATCTGGTTGGTCAAACAAGCTTTGACCGGAGGGAATCTTTTAGGAAATCTTCTTGTAGGAATCTTAGAATCACGTGAGTAAGGTACTGTTGGAAAGCTATCAACGAGACAAAGCAGGGGGAGGGAAGGCCAGCCTTACCTCTATTTGGAGATGGGCGGGCTTTGCGCATTTTCGAGGCCTAATTCATCCGTTTAGGCCTCCAAAATTGCCTTCAAAGATTTTAGGCATATTTCGGTTCCTACTCTATTAGTAGAAGTCCCCTTTTGGTGATACCTTTTTCTGATCTGTTTAGTCCATCATGTGTAACATCTTTCCAGATGTTATTAAACCAATTCTCACCTTCAAATCATATGTCTAGCTATTGGTTCTAAGGTTTTCAAGTCTATTTCGATTTCTGCCCTATTAGTAGAAGTTCTCTTTTGGTGATACTTCTATCTTATCTATTTTGATCATCATGTATAACATCATTCTAGATGTTACCAAACCAAATTTCACATCTAGATCATATGGCTAGCTCTTGGTATTACAGGAAGCTTCTCAAGAAGCTTTCTTATAGAAGCTGCCTACTTGGCATGCAAGCTAAGCTAGTTGGAAGCTTCTAGAAGCTTCCTTCTTGAAGTTACTTACTTGAGGTGCAAACTAAGATAGTTGGGAAGCTTCCCAAGAAGCTTCTTAGATACTTTTGGAATATTCTAGGCTAATTTGTCTTATTTGCTACTTTGTTAGCTCTACTAACTTTATTGCTAAACTCCATATTGTTACATATTCCCCCACCGCTAGTTAGTGACGTCCTTGTTGCCAGTGAAGCTTTGAACTCCTAAATGGCCGTTTGTGCATTTTGGAGGTGAAAAAGAGGTTCCCATGTGGCATCATGAAGTGGATATCCTTTCCAAAGGACCTTGTACTCTGTATGTTGTCAATGCCTTCGTTGAATATGGCGGACGAGCAAGGATACTATCAACTTTGTACTCCTCATGATCATTGATAAGAATAGGAAGAGGGAGAGGTTGGACTCAAGAGGAAAAGGAAGAGGGGCTAGGAACAAAGGGTTTCAACTTGGAAATATGAAAGATAGGATGGACACGCATATGAAGTCGAGTCAAGTTGATAAGCAACAAGAGAGATAATTTGGGTGACATCAAAGGGTCTTTTCCAATTAGGGGCAAGTTTACAAACTTGGGTATCAAGGAGGAGAGGGAGGTTACTAGAGGATAACATGACTTTATCACCGACTTCAAAGTTAAGATCACGATGATGGTGGTCCACATATTGTTTGTGACAATTTTGAGCAACAAGGAGGTGAGATTTGGCTTGTTGGAGAGGTTGGGATATAGTGGTCAAGAATGTTGAAGTATAAGGAACTTGAGATGGGAGGGGGGGAGCAAGAAGAGAATATGGAACAAGTGGATCTTGGCCAAAATTGAGAAAGAAAGGAGAAAATCCAATGCTTGCCTATTTGGAATTATTGTAGGCAAATTCTACAACTGCAAGACATTTATCCCAATTGGTATGGTGAACATTGACAAAGGCAAGTAACATATCTTCCAATGTATGATTTGCACATTTTGTTTGTCCATTAGTTTGAGGATGATAGGCCATAGATAAAGCAAGTTTGGTGTTGAGTATCTAGAAGAGTGCTTGCCAAAACGTCTCGGTAAATTGAGGATTGTGGTTAAAGATGAGTACATGTGGTATCTGATGATGCTTGAAGACATTTTCAAAGTAGATTTGCACTAAGGTTGGAGCATCCACCGTATCACAGGTTGGTGCCAAGTGGATTTGCTTACTAAGCTTATCCACAAACACCACGATTGTTGTGTGTCCTTGCTTTGTCTTGGGCAAGGGTGTAATGAGATCTAAGCTCACATGCTCCCATCAAGCGGATAGAATGGTGAGTGGTTGAAGGAGTCCACTCATCTTCTGGTTGCTTGCCTTATTGCGTTGGCAGCTCTCACACGATTAGACAAATTCTCAAACATCTTGCGTCATGTTGGGCCACCACCATTGGCATTGGAGGGTACCCAAGGTCTTGTCTACACTCATGTGACCAGCTATGGTAAATCATGGGCTTCTTGAAGGCACACAAGTCAAAGATCACCTTTGTCTAGAACATAGATCCGGTCCTCATGGAATAGAAGGCCTTCCTTGATAGAGAAGGTGTTGTACTCCTTGTCGCATATTGTAAGGCAACCATGTACCACTTGGAAGAAAGGATCTTGTTGTAGAGCTGCCTGAAACTCATTTTGGACCTTGGAGTCACTTGACACCATCGTAATTGCCGTTATGATGAGAGGAAGAGACTTTAAATCAAGTTGTCGTGATAAAACATTAAGGATGATGTAGAACCAACCTATTTTGTACTCAAGTTTGATGTCAAAAAATTGGAGTTGTTTCTCCCATTGATGATGTCTACTCTTCATGTGTTCCAAGTGTAAGGTCTGCAACAATGGTTTGTGATCAATTTGCATGATCACTTGTTTCCCCAAGAGGTAATGCCTCCATACCTTGGTGGCATATACCATTGCAAGTTGTCCTCAATCTCAAGTAGAGTAGTTTCTTTCAGCCGTATTGAGCCAGAGAGACACAAAGGCAATGGGATGTACTCCACCTGGGAATGCTTGTTGCAACACAGCTCCAATTGCAAAGTTAGAAGCATCAAAATCAACCACACAGGGTAGTTGAGTATCATAAGGTTGAATAATGGGCCTTGAAGACACCATATGTTTCAACTTCTGTAATCCTTTTTTTTGCTTAGTGGTCCACTGGAAGCTCAAGTCCTTCCCCAAGAGGTTTGTCAGTGGTGCAGCCACGTGAGCATAATAATAGATAAACTATCGGTAAAAACTAGCCAGTCCATTAAATGCTCGTACGTCTGTAGCATCCTTTGGAGTAGGCCAATCAATAATGGCCTTGATTTTCTCCTCTTCCATCTTGCTCCTCTCCAATGATATCTTGTGCCTCAAGAAGGTAACTTCCTTTTGCCAAAAGGCACACTTGAACTTCTTGCAGTAAAATTTTCATTGTCTTAGTCGTCTTATGACTTCTTGCATGTGATTCACATGTTCTATCTTTATCTTGCTACAGATTAACATATCATCCTAGAACACCACCACGTACTAATCCAATAGTCCATCCAACACCCAATGCATCTGATCCATGAAGACTATTGGAGCATTAGTGCGCCTGAAAGGTAGAACTCGCCACTCAAAATGCCCATACCCTATGCAAAATGCAATCTTTTGCACATCCCTCCTATCAATGGGGATTTGCCAATAGCTATTGCAAAGATCCAACTTGGAAAAGTATTGTGCTCCACTCAATTGATCAAGCAAGTAATCAATCCAAGGCAAGAGATGCATTCTTCACTGTTTGCTTATTGATCCCACAATAACCAATACAAAAACACCTAAACCCTTGTTTGGAACAAATAGTACCAGTGCTCCCCAAGGAGAGGTACTATGTCATATGAAGTCCTTCTCCAACAACTCCGTAAGTGTTGTTTGCAACTCTTCCAACTCCTTTGGTGAGAGTCAATAGATTGGTCTACTCACTGGAGTACTCCTTGGTAATAACTCAATCTTGAAGGGCATACAAAGATCAGAGGGTAATCCATTTGGTAGATCATCCAAAAACACATACGCAAACTCTTGAACTATCTGATCAACCATTGCTTGATGAGGCTCTTGGCTCTCCTCAAATTTTCCTTGCACAATTGGCTTGATCTACACCACAAAAATAGATTTATCTTCCTCCAAAGCTTGCTCTATGGCTGCTTCACTAACAAACTTCTCATCTAGGGACTCATTTCTCTTCAAAGCTTACTCCATGGTTGCCTTCTTGGCAAAATTCCCATCTTGGGGCTCCTCTCTCTTCGAGGTATGCTCTATGGCTACCTTCTCAACAAACTTCCCATCCTAGGACTGACTATTCTTAAGTGTCTTACTCAAAGGTGCCAGACAACCTAATCAAAAATTCCTACCTTGGTGTTGTACTTGAATTTGTTGTTGGGTCCAATCAAATTGAACCTTATGACATTCAAGCCAAGGTAGTCCTAGAATGACATCATAGTGTAGAGGTGCCACTACAAATCTTATACACTCCAAATACTCCTTCTTGATCTTAAAAGTAACAAGATGTGAGGTACGGAATGCAGAACCTTTCCACCATCTGCCATCATAAATCTACTTCCAATCATTGATATGAGTACCCAATTCCTTCATTACTTGCATAGAACTGCAATTCTTTAATCTTCCAGAATCAACCAAAATCCCACAACCCCAATTAGATATCGTACCTTGCAAGTGAAGCAAACTTGCATAGATCAAGCCTTCAATCCCATTGGAACTAATCAAGTAGGTGGCTCAAAATCTCCTATTGGGATTCCTCATTTCCCTTATCATTTTGTTCTACAAACTCCATCTAGGCAACTTGTTGAGGTTACCTATTCCTAAGTAGACATTCAGCAATACAATGTCCAACTTGGTGGCAATAAAATAACCTCCATTTTTTTGCAATCTTTCTTTGTCCACTATACCAAGTGGTCTTTTTTGGATATCATCAATCTCCATTGGTGTTGGTTCTTCCACCTGTGCATAATGTACTAGTAAGCTTTGTGTAGGTTGAGATTGAGACCAAGTTATCACAACCAAGGAATCAAAGTGCTCAACCAATTGCATGGCTTCTTCAACATTTTGTGGTTCTTGCATGGTCACCTCCAATTTGGTTTGTGAATTCAATCCCTGCACAAATCAATCCAGAACTCCACCTTCTTGTATATCTAGAATTTGCATGCATGATGATGTTCTGAAATTGTGTGATGTAGCTCCTTACCGAGCCAATCTACTTCAACTCCACCAATTTACCTTGTGCAGCTTGGGTGACATTTATAGTTTAAAATTGACCAAGTATTGCATTATTGAATTCTGTTCATGCCAAAATTGGTGCAACAATCTATAGTTTAGCTTGCTCCACTCGGAATCACCACCAAAGTTTTGCCATACCATCTAATTGGCTAGAATCCAAGAGAATTTGTTTTTGTTCATCTTGAAGATTAGTGGCTTCAAAGTAACGTTTGCAGTCAAACAAAAAATTCTCCACTATGCTTGGAAGATTCTTGCCTTCAACCACCTTGGGTTTTGGAAATTAGATGCAATCTTCTCCATCTTGAATTGGCACTCTCTCTATATGTTCTTATCGTTGTTGGTCTTGTTCATCCAACAATCAAGTAAGGTGCTCAATTTGTTACTACATCACAAGGATATCATCTAGAATTGCTGCCATAGCTACTACTCTATCCCACTACTCCCAATTTATCTAATTGATTAACACATAGATACAACACGTCCACCATTTTCTATAAGTTACAATCAGAAGTATCAAGGGTTCCTCAGAAAAGGTGATCATATGCAAAAATTCTTACCCAAAGAGCAAGGTGATGAATTGTGTGAACCAATGCTTGGGTAATATTTGGATATGAAAATCCCAATGGTTTGGCAGAATTGGATTAGATGGTCTATAAATTCCATCTATCACATTCTTACTCTGATACTAATGTAAAAGACCAAGACCAAGGAGAGAAATAGGAGAATGGAAATGCATATTGGGATGCTAGAATGAGGGAAAACTCCAAATGCCTAGCATGAGCTTTGGATTTGGTATTTATACATAGCATACAAGGCCCTTGACAAGCTTCTTAAGAAGCTTCCTTGAGCCGCTTTCTTAGAGTGCAAGCCAAGTTAACCAACATTTTTCTCAAGAAGCTTCCTTCTAGAAACCGCCTACTTGGTGTGCAAGCTAAGTTAGTTGGAAGCTTCTAGAAGCTTCCTTCTAGAAGCTACTTACTTGAGGTGCAAGCTAAGCTAGTCAAGAAGCTTCCCAAGAAGCTTCTTAGATACTTCCAAAATATTTGAAGCTAATTTGTCTTATTTGCTACTTTGTTAGCCCTACTAACTTCATCGCTAAACTCTATATTGTTACACTCTCTCAAGTAATGTTCTTAAGAGGGACTGATCTTCCTTTGATTTTTATTGCATTTTACTTCCAATTAAAGGCAATAACTTATACTTCTTAGATCAATCATCTCAAAACCTTGCTTGAGAGACTCTTTAATAAAGAGTAAACAAAGAAGATTTTTATTAGCAAGGATGTAGTCATCCACATAAAGTGACAAGATGACACAATGAGAACCAGAATAATAAATATACAAATTCAAATCTTCTCTTGAGCATATAAAACCAATACTTTTGAAAAAAATTCAAATTTCTAATATCATTGCCTAGCAGATTACTTCAATGCATAAATTGCTTGAAAGAGTTGTAGAGCCATTTGATGCTGCTTTTTCTCTTTTTGTTGTTTGAGCAAGTTGATCAAGAGTCAAAAGTCCAAGAGGAATGTGCATGCAGATCTTTTTCATTGAGTGCTCCATTTAGGAAAGTTATCTTGACATCAAGCACATGTATTCTAAGTCTTGTTGAGCTCAAAAAGAAAGAAACACTCTAATTGTTGTCATCTTGACAACATCTTAAACCCTAAACCCTAAACCCTACACAAAGAGAATTAATCTTTCTGTAATCAATACTAAGAACATGAGAAAAATCATGGGCAACTAGTCTAGCTTTGTATTTTTGAATCAAGCCTTGAGCATCATACTTCTTCTTGAAGATCCATTTGTACGTTATTGCTTTGTGATCTAGTGGGAGCTCAATAAAAGCCCATGCTTTATTTTCTCCATTGAATGAGATTTATCGTGAATTGCCCCTTGACACTTGGAAGAATCAGGCATAGAGATAGTAGGTTCATAGATTTCAAGATTAGGGTCCCTAGAAGTAGAATAGATCCTAGAACAATACATTTTCTTTGCTAGGATTCTTAGAAGGTTTGGAAGGCTCTAAAAATGCATCATATTTCTCTACTTGTGTACAAACTCAGTCTCTCTTTCTTGATGTAGTCTCTCCTTATGTGGAGGTAGTAGTATCTATTTTATAAGGAGGAACAACAAGTCTTGGCTTTCTTGAATAAACAAATGTAGGAGAGCCTCAAGATCTGGGAGTGGTTCTAGGAATAGAAGATGGAAATAGTATAAGATTGGTAACAATAAGAGTGATAGGGTAATTCAAAATCATTATTGAGTGTACTTTGGAGTATTTTTTGGGGTAAGGGGTAAGCTAGGAGAAGAAGAGCAAATGAAGAATTTGGGATCATAAAATAAGTTCCAATGGAACATATGGAGTGTTTCTAAAATCCTCCAATGCATGAGTAGTAAGATGCTCAAGAAATTCAACATCACTTGATATGAAATATAGTGATCTAACAAATGTTGAAGTCTATAAGCTTTACTTGCTTGATCATAACCCAAAAATATATATTTTTATGGTTTATAATCAAGCTCAGATCTGCCAAAAGGTGGAACAATTTGCATACAATTGTTCCACATAGGCATATGCAATACACTCAAAAACTTGAAGTAGTGATAGATTTAGCTTGTAGCCAAATGAAAGTTGAAATGGTATAGAAGAGGGAGTAAGAGCCTTGGTAGGACTTTGATTTTGTAGAAACTTTTTAGTATAAATGGCTCCTCCCCAATAAGGCTTGGGGAGTCCAATTCAAATAACATAGATTTAGCTGCTTCAATCAATTCATGTTCTTTTGTTATGCAAAACTATTTTTCTAGAGTGTATGAGGGATGCTATATTGGTGCAAGATACCTTTGTTTTTGCAAAATATATGAAAAATTGTAGATTTATATTCCCCTCTATTTTCTGAGCAAAAAATATGAATTTTTTGGTCAAGTTGGTTTTCAACATAGATGACATATTCTTGAAATATTTGAAAACTCCATGTTTGAACTTTAAAAGATACATGAAAGTGTATCTTGTAAATTCATCAATAAATGTCACAAAGTATCAATAACTAGTTTAGGTAGCAGAAGAAATAGACCACAAATATCAAAATGTATTAGGCCTAATAGGATTATTGCTCTTGATTCTCTTTCTTGACAAAATAGAGTTGAGTTTGCTTGCCTTGAAGGCAAGATGTGCAAGTTGGAAGTGAAGTATGATGAATTTTATCCACCCCATCAATCAGCTCTTTGTTATTCAAAAGTAAAAGATGATCTTTGCTTATATGTTCCAAGCAATGATGCCATAAAGAATTAATGTCACTAGAAGTAAAGTTAATATTTCTCTCCTTGGAAATTAGGGCAACTTAGGGTGCTAGAATTGACTCTCCCAAAAGCCAGATATTATCTAGTCTTGGATATGATGCTATGAGTTTTTCTTCTCATCAAATAAAATAATGCTAGTGTCTTTTAAAGCAAAGGTTCCATGTGAGTTACTCAACTGCAATGAAAAATACAGATTCTTGTTAAGTAATAGAATATAAAGAACATCTAGTAAAGTATATTGATCCCATGGAGAGTCTAGGTTGAGTTTAATAATTCCATGACTAAGAATGTTGAGTGTAGAGCAATCATCTACATAGACTTGTTTGGGTGGTATAATACCAAGGGTTAGCCATATGATCTAGATGTGAAATTCGGTTTGGTAACATCTAGAATGATGTTATATATGATGGTCAAAATAGATCAGATAGAAGTATCACCAAAAGAGTACTTCTACTAATAGGGCAGAAACCAAAATAAACTTGAGAACCTTAGAACCAATAGCTAGACATATGATTTAAAGGTGAGAATTGGTTTGGTAACATCTGGAAGGAAGTTACACATGATGGACTAAACAGATCAGAAAGAGGTATCACCAAAAGAGGACTTCTACTAATAGAGTAGGAACCGAAATATGCCTGAAATCTTTGAAGGCAATTTCGGAGGCCTAAACGGATGAATTAGGCCTTGAAAATGTGCAGATTCCCCCCCCTCAATTGAGGAAAGGCTGGCCTTCCCTCCCCTTGGTTTGTCTCTTCGAGAGCTTTCCAACGGTACCTTACTCATGTGATTCTGAGATTCCTACAGGAAGATTCCCTAAAAGATTCCCTCCAGTCAAAGCTCATTTGACCAACCAGATAGGGCCTAGACCAGACAGGTCACCCATCCAAGTAAGTAATCCAAGGGTGGAGCTTGTTGACATGTCATCTATCTGTGTCCCTAATCCTATGGTGGAGCTTCCTTGGAGGAGATCCTCTTTGCCTATATAATAAAGAGAAGGTGCTCCCTTGGGGCATCGGATGTTTGAGTGTGCAATCTATGTTTTCTCTCTTCTCTTGTCCTTGGAGTATTAAGGTGGTAAGTATCATTCATAAATCAAGAAACAAGTTCTTTGATTTGTCATATGCTGAGATGCTATTGTATCAACATGGCATCAATTGTCTTTGGTAAATGAATGAGTAACATAGACATTGAATAGTGAAAGATGTGCAGTAGTACTATTTCATTGATAATGATAAGATACATAGTTTGAATCCTTTTTCTTTTCATCAATGATTTGTTTTCTAGAAATATGATGTCGTTTCTTAGAATAGTTGTCGCAAATAATAGCAAGTCTGGAATTTAAAAAAAATTTCTTGGTAAAAGGACCTCCAGAATTATTTTGAGCAGGAAATCCTTGATATTTAGGTTTTTATTTGCCTTTGTTTTTGCCTTCATATCTAAAAGGTCTTGGTGCCTTGACTAATTGCAAGAGAAGTTGTTTGCTCTATAAAGCCTTCATGTTTTATGCTTATTTCTTCTTGAAGGAGAATAAAAATTGCATTAGAGAGATGTAAATTTTTTTGGCTTCTTAATGACTATAAAATGTCTTCTAATTGATGTGCATTGATCTCATGAGATGAAGGTTTGCTTGCTGGTCATTTACTAGTTTTTGGCAATAGATAACTAAGTAAGAATGCTGCAAAAATTAGATAAATGTTTTGCAACACTATCACTCACTCTCATATTCATTGTTGGGAGAGTATCCAATAAGCACATCACTATGATATCATTAGTGCCTTTGTACATAGCAATTAAATCTTTCCAAGCTTCAATGGCTAATGTATGTCTCCTAATTGCATTGACATATTCTAGAGTCATGGTTGAGTTTATTGTCTTATGTGCAATAATAATTTGATGGTCCTAGGTAGCTTGATGAGTTGGTGTGGGAGGTCTTTATTCAATCCTATTAGAAATGGAGAAGAATATTGATGCTTTAGCTTGAGTGAAAGACAATGCTTTCAAGAATGGAAGTATTTTGCCATTAAATTTCAGAGATGAATAGAGTCCAAGCAAATCAGTGAAGTAGCAATAATAGAAGCCATGATGTAAATGTAGAATGTATAAAACAAGAGAAACCTGAGATTTCAAAGGAATAAATTTTTTTTGATTCCTTCAAGAATGGAGAATTGCTCCCAAATTTCAAAGAAGAGGAACTAATCTCTCTTTAGACTTAATTGAACTCAATATGGAATTCATTGACTGAAAATTTTCAAAATGGATGAGCTAGGTAGTAAAATGAAAATTATGCTAAGGTATTCTTAGGAAAATTTGAGTAATCATTTGCAGAATTGATCATCCAAAATTTGAATTTTGATATGTTCATGCTCTAATATCATGTAAAAATTTGCATAGATAGATAGGATACTCAATTGATTGTTTGTTTTAGGAGAAACTCAAAGTAGCAATGCTTGAATTCAAATTTTCTTAAAAGACATTAAGTCAAGGGCTATACTTCTCAAGAGAGGGGTGAGCCAAAGGTCTCCAAAAAAGCGTAAAGCCCTTCACATGATAAAACCCTTCCTTAATCTATGAAATGTCAAGCTCATTCTATAATGTGAACAATAATTTGAAATATTAGGTTACTAAATATCTAATTGTATTAACACTAGTCTAACGTCATATTTTATAGGAAAATAAACCACCATCAATATAATGGATGTGACCCCATTTCTATGGTGACCTTATACAATCCAACTTCCAAGTACATCTTCAAACCAATATGTACCGCAATTTTACATATCTTATGTATATTGTCTTAACTATGATTAAGTTGAAATCTCAAGAAATTGCTTATATATTTTTTAAAGGATATGGAGATCAAACTTCAACCATCCATAGACCTCACCACACTTTGTATTTGATCCCTTATTTTGAACTATCTATTACTATTTGAGTAGAAAATTAAAGAATGAAAATCCAAATCTCATTGATCCAACTCCTTTTTCTCCTCAATAACATTATGTCTTGTTAGTTCTTTGTTAATCTATAAGATTCAATGCTAAGTAGAGTGATTTATAGTTTCTTGGAAGTAATTACATAGGAGAATTGAATTGTCAAAGGTTTTTAGTGATTCATACTTCTCCCATTGTAAGACATGCACTACATGTGATTGTATGGCCAGCAAGTTGAAATTTAAAAGTACCCCTTGGAAGTTTAGCAATGGGCTCCTACTAATTTTTTTCATGTAAGAAGTACAATACTATAAGAGGAAGCCAAAACCATAGTAGAAATCACAAGAGAGACTTCCATGGCAAACTTTCAATGTACAAACAAGATGCACCTGCAAACTACATATAATTTAACAAAAAGGAGTGTGAGGAATTTGTGCTTTTAAGAGGCTAAGGGAAATAATTGGTAATTGGGAGATGTTGACACACTTCTTTTCAAGAGGGATTTGATTTAGCCTTTGGCATAGGGTCCCATAGATATGCAAAGTTAGATACAAAGATCACATTAGTATTTAGTGGATTAGATTGAATCATAGATATTTTTAGGGTTAAGGAGCAATACTTAGTGGCAAAACTAGATGGAAGAATGGTAAATGACAACTTTCAAAGTTTTGGACAAGAATTACAATGCATCGTGAAGAAATTTAGACAGAGCTTTGAAAGCAATTTGTGGTGATTGAAAAAGCATTGTGTAAAGGAACAAACATATTAGGGATTTTGGCTGATTAGGTTCTTGTATTGGCAGTTCTTCTTCCAAAGTGTTCTTGTACTACAAATTTCTTGTATGGGTTCTTGTACTAGATGGTTCATGTACACAATAGAGCTTGTAGGACGGTGACTCTCCATTGCTAGTTGATTGATTCTCTTCATATATATGTTCTTTACTTTTACACTATCCATGATGTTCCTATATGTGTTTTTCTGAGGTGTGTTCATTGTTTGGAATTTGTTTGTTACTCCATGTTCCAAATGATTATTTTCCACTTATGGCTTGGGTTGTATTTTTGAAGAGTTGATGGATTCTTCAATAGAATCTTTCACAATGTCTTCACTCTGTTCTTTGGCAAGAGTAGCTAAAGGGACTACCATAGGTGCATCTCATAATTTTGCCTTCCATATCCCTTATGACCATCCAATGAGTTGATCTAAATGCTTCATATTCTAACATACTCCTCTATGGGCTTAGGTTCCTCCTAATGTGTAATACCAAGAGCTAGCCATATGATCTAGATGTGAAATTTGGTTTGGTAACATCTAGATGATGTTATACATGATGGTCAAAATAGATAAGATAGAAGTATCACCAAAAGAGTACTTCTACTAATAGGGCAAAAACCGAAATATACTTGAGAACCTTAGAACCAATAGCTAGACATATGATTTAAAGGTGAGAATTGATTTGGGAACATCTCAAAGGATGTATACATGATGGAATAAACAGATCAGAAAGAGATATCACCAAAAGGAGACTTCTACTAATAGAGTAGGAACCGAAATATGCTTGAAATCTTTGAAGGCAATTTTGGAGGCCTAAACAGATGAATTAGACCTCAAAAATGTGTCGGTTTTCCCCAAATGGGAGAAAGGTTGGCCTTTGCTCCCCCCTTGCTTTGTCTCATCGAGAGCTTTCCAATGATACCTTACTCACATGATTCTAAGATTCCTACAAGAAGATTCTTTAAGAGATTCTCTCCAGTCAAAGCTTGTTTGACCAACCAGATAAGACCAGACATGTCACCCATTCAAGGAAGTAATCCAAGGGTGGAGCTTGCTGGCATGTCACCTATCTGTGTGTCTAATCCTATGGTGGAGCTTCTTTGGAGGAGATCCTCTTTGTTTATATAATAAAGAGAAGGTGCTCCTTTTGAGCATCGAATGTTTGAGTGTGCAATCTATGTTTTCTTTCTTCTCTTGTCCTTGGAGTATTAAAGTGGTATCAGAGCGAGTGTTTTAGTCCAAAAGAGTGGATCACCCCTCTTGGAATAGCACAAACTACTGAAACTGAGTAATTTGAGGTGGAGAACATAGAGTAATTGCTAGACTTAGGAAGGACTTTAGAGAGCAGATGGGATGGATGTACGGGAGGACAATTTCCCACACCTAGCTTTCCATTCTTGAATCCATTCCACATCAAGGTTATGTACATCCAGCGTGAGCAAATGAGGGTATTGCTAGTTTATCACTTTGGTGCAAAATTCATGGACAGAGTGATGAACTCACCAAACTCGGTGATTCTACCTGTGGTGATATGTGACAGAGAGTGGGATTTGACAATCTACATTCTATTATGATAATATGGATATGAATGTCCCAAATCCTCTCCCTTTCAACACTCAAGTAGAAATCCATTATGTAATGAGACCAAAAGTGATGTTTAGAGATTTTGTGGTTAGGAATTTTGGTGAGGAGTATTATCAACGAGTGATAGCTTCTGAGGTCCCAATGGTAGTTTTGATAGTTCGTGCGCCTTCTAGAGTGATCATATTGACTATGTATTGAAGTAGACATTAGCAATTGAGTGTTGCAGGAACCATGGATCCGCAATTGCAAGAGCTGGTGCAAGGAATGCTAGGGATGTTGAATGAATTTCGAGAGATTAAGATGACCATGGAGACATTACAAAGTCAAGTGCAGATCCTTAGGAACGATCAAGCCATGCAAGAAGAAGAGTCGTCTCAAAACCCACTACCTGCGACTGAAGTACTTGGAGAGGCACCGTGTCTATGAACCCTATCAACAATGAAGCCTCATTGCTACTGTGGATGAAGAAGACCTACAACATTGAGCCTTCAAGGAGCAACATACAATGGGGGTAGTGGAAAATTGGATCTCAAGAATGAATCAATATTTCTGATTGTTCTCAATAGAGATCACGGAGCTTGCTACAGGCATGTTTGCATGTGGGTACTTGACCAATAAAGCCCTCACATGGTATGATGCTTGGGAACGATCCATGTTGGTAGAGAGAAGGGAGGTCACATGGACAACAATGCAAGAAGGATTGCTGAAGAATTTCCAATCGGTGGATTTTGTGTAGATAGCTCGAACTTGACTATGGAGATTGAAACAAAAGAATAGCATACAAGAGTATGTGGAGGCATTTTTAGATCTACAAGTTGCAATTACTGACATGAGTCTAGCAGAGGCTCTTGAAAATTTCAAACAAGGGTTGAAAGAGCGGGTTTGCCAAGAAATTATGGTGCAAAATCCTTGCACGGTATTTAAAGCCATTGCTTGTGCGCAGAGAATAGCAAGAGCATTAGGTGGAGGTGAAGGAGTAGTTCCACCTCAACATTATCAGGCAGAAATGCCACACATGGGTGAACTAGTACCAATGGAATTGGGCAACCTTTGATTCCAAGATTGAGGAGCACGATTGCTTCAAGGGGAGCGTGGACAGGTAGAAGAACAAAGAGATGGAGTCCCACAAGGAGAAGGGACTCGAGGAGAACAATGCCATTGTTACAATTGTGGTTGTATTGGACACATATCTACCAACTATCACACTAATTTCCCTAGAGGCCCTCGGTCTTCATACAAGCAATCTTTGAACAACATGGAGAGGTACATTGAAGAGGGGGAGGTGGAAATCACTTCGGAAAACAAAGATCACCGGTAAATGTACCTTGCAACCTTACTGGCTCAATAAGGAAACAGAGAAGCAAGGGAAGGAAGAAGACTAATGCACAAAGATCCCAAAAGGCAACCTCACAATTGATTGTCGTGAATGGAATCCTAGAAGGTAATCAAGTGAGAGTATTAATAGATCCGAGAGCAATAGAGAATTTCTTGTCTCGCTTTGTTGCAATAAGATTGGGAGTGGATCTAGAGAGAGATGAGAGTGAAGAAGTAGAGTTACCTAATGGGCAAATAGTGAGGATTGAATCATTACCTAGACGAGTAAAACTCTCTATAGGAGAATATCAAGAAGCAATTGAATGGCGAGTGATACAGTTAGCTCGTCATGATGCAATTTTAGGCATGCCATGGATAAAGCATTACAACCCAATGGTAGATTGGAGGAAGAAAGTAGTGAGAACCCACCAATAGTCAATCATTGGGGTTAAAGAAAATCACACAGGTAAAAATTCCCTCTATATGTCATAGGGATGACAACTATCTATAAGACCGATAAATGTTTCATGGGTCTAATAAAAGAAGTCCAAAGTGCACAACTCAATGGAAAAATTCCTAAGAAATTGAAGGATGTGGTAGATGAGTTTCAAGATGTCTTTCTCGATGATCTACCCTCAGGATTACCACCAAAAAGGCGAGTAGATCACAAAATAGAGACACTCTCGGGGAAGACACCTCCTTGTAAGGCCCCATCGCCTATCACCTCATGAGTTGGAGGAGTGTAAGACTCAAATTGAGGAGATGCTACAAAAAGGGTTCATCCAACCTAGCATATCACCATATGGGGCCCTGTCTTGTTTGTGAAGAAGAAGGATAGTACAATGCGCATGTGCATTGACTATCGGGGTCTCAATTAGCAAACAATGAAAAAAAATACCCCTTACTTTGCATGGATGACCTGTTTTATCAACTCCATGGAGTGGGATACTTTACCAAATTGGACTTGCAAAGCGGTTACAATCAAATCCAAATTGCAGAGAAGGATGTGTACAAAATTGCCTTTCGAACTAGGTATGGCCACTTTGAGTATCTTGTGATGCCTTTTGGCCTCACCAATGCACCTGCCACTTTCATGAGTCTAATGAATGACATATTTTGTCCATACTTGGATAAGTCTGTTATTGTCTTCTTGGATAATATCTTAGTGTATAGTAGCATGATGACACAACATAAACAACATCTACAAGAGGTCCTCCAGATTCTAAGACATAATCAATTATTCGCCAAAATCTCAAAATGCAAGTTTGGCAAGTCTAAAGTAGACTACTTGGGGCATAGAGTAAGTGAAGAGGGCATTCAAGTATTGACGAATAAAATAAAGGTCATTCAAAATGGAGTGCCCCAGAAGATCAGACTCAACTTAAGAGCTTCTTGAGGTTGACGAGATTCTATCATAGATTTGTCAAGGACTTCTCCAAGGTTGCATAACCTTTAACAGCACTACTTGGCAAGGGGAAGAAGTGGACATGGGGAACTGCACAAGAGTTGACCTTTCAAGAATTGAAAGCCGCCTTGCTACATGCACCAATCTTGAAGTGGTATGACCCAAAACGTCCAATCAAGTTGACTATAGATGCATCGGGCGTAGCAATAAGAGGAGTCCTACAATAAGAATCACATGACGAATGGCATCTAATTGCATATTTTTCTCAAAATTTGTTACCGGTAGAGCGCAACTACCACACCACAAAATGAGAAGAGCTGGCCATCTTTTTGACAACCAAGCATTGGAAGCACTATCTGGGCAAGGAGGCATTCGTAGTAGAGACAGACCACAAACCTCTAGTCTACCTTGAGACACAAAAGGATCTATCTCATGGCCAAATTTGGTGGGCAGAGTGGCGACAATGCTTCAACATAAAAATCACATACGTGGAAGGTAAGAAACAACTTGCAGATGCATTCACCCGCATGCCAATGGCAAACAACTTGGTGGTAGAGGTTAAGATTAACCTTGAATTCTGGCTAGAGATTCTGGTTGCTACAAAAACTGATCCACAGATTGTAGAAGTGCGATCATCCAAAGGTGTCACCAGCACCAAAAGACTCACCTTTTGGGATGGTAGATTATGGATCCTAGATGTCCCAGAATTACACCATTCTAGCAGAATGTCATGATTTGGCCATTGTAGGTCATGTCGGAGTGGACAAGACCTTGGATGCAGTCAAGTGCCATTACTATTGGCCCAAGATGAGCAACAATGTGATGAACTATGTGCGCAATTGCCTACTTTGTCAACAAAACAAAGCTTCTAATCAAGCTCTTGTAGGGCTACTTCAACCTCTCCCCACTCGTACCCAATGTTGGGAACAAGTGAGTATGGATCTCATTTGTGAATTACCCAAGACCACCTCAGGGTTTGACTCCATTATGGTCTTTGTGGACCGGCTTAGCAAAATGATTCATGTACGCCCTACCACCAAGGAGGTGACCGCTCCATAACTAGCTCAATTATACTTAGATGCAGTCTTTGCTCACCATGGCTTGTCTAGAGTACTCATCACCGATAGAGTGTAATACCAAGAGCTAGCCATATGATCTAGATTTGAAATTTGGTTTGGTAATATCTAGAATGATGTTATACATGATTGTCAAAATAATCAGATAGAAGGATCACCAAAAGAGTACTTCTACTAATAGGGCAAAAACCGAAATAGACTTGAGAACCTTAGAACCAATAGCTAGACATATGATTTAAAGGTGAGAATTGGTTTAGTAACATCTAGAAGGATGTTACACATGATGGACTAAACAGATTAGAAAGATGTATCACCAAAGAGGACTTCTACTAATAGAGTAGGATCCGAAATATGCCTAAAATCTTTGAAGGCAATTTTGGAGGCCTAAACAGATGAATTAGGCCTCGAGAATGTGCAAGTCCCCCCCCCCCCAACAGAGGAAAGGTTGGCCTTCCCTCCCCTTGCTTTGTCTTATCGAGAGCTTTCCAATGGTACCTTACTCACGTGATTATGAGATTCCTACAGGAAGATTCCCTTTGGTCAAAGCTTGTTTGACCAACCAGATAGGACCTAGACTAGACATGTCACCCATCCAAGTAAGTAATCCAAGGGTGGAGCTTGCTGACATGTCACCTATCTGTGTCCCTAATCCTATGGTGGAGCTTCCTTGGAGGAGATCCTCTTTGCTTATATAATAAAGAGAAGGTGCTCCCTTGGGGCATCGATTGTTTGAGTGTGCAATCTGTGTTTTCTCTCTTCTCTTGTCCTCGGAGTATTACAATGGTATCAGAGCGAGTATTTTAGTCCAAGAGAGTGGATCACCCCTCTTGGAATAGCATGAACTACTGACACTGAGTAATTTGAGGTGGAGAATATAGAGAAATTGCAAGACTTAGGACGGACTTTAGAGAGCGGATGGGATGGATGCACCGGGAGGACAATTTCCCGCACCTAGCTCTCCATTCTCAAATCCATTCCACATCAAGGTTATGTACATCCAGGGTGAGTAGATGAGGGTATCATTGGTTTATTATTTTGGTGCAGAATTCATGGGCAGAGTGATGAACTCACCAAACTCAGTGATTCTACCTGTGGTGATATATGACAAAGAGTGGGATTTGACAATCTACATTCTATTATGATGTAATGGATATGAATGTTCCAAATCCTCTCCCTTTCAATACTCAAGTAGAAATCCGTGATGTATTGAGACCAAAAGTGATGTTTAGAGATTTTGTGATTATGAATTTTGGTGAGGAGTATTATCAATGAGTGATAGCATCGGAGGTCCTAATGGTAGTTCCGATAGTTTGTGCGCCTTCCGGAGTGATCATATTGACTCTATATAGAAGTAGATATTAGTAGTTGAGTGTTGTAGGAACCATGGATCCGCAATTGCAAGAGTTGATGCAAGGAATGCAAGGCATGTTGAATGAATTTTGAGAGATTAAGATGACCATGGAGACATTACAAAATCAAGTGCAGATCCTCAGGAACGATCAAGCCATGCAAGGAGAAGAGCCGTCTCAAACCTCAGTACCTGCGACTGAAGTACTTGGACAGGCACAGTGCCTACAAACCCTATCAACGATGAAGCCACATTGCTACTCTGGATGAAGAAGACCTGCAACATTGAGCCTTACAAGGGGCAACGTACGATGGGAGTAGTGGAAAATTGGATCTTGAGAATGAATCGATATTTTCAATTGTTCTCAACAGAGATCACAAAGCATGCTGCAGGCATGTTTGCATGTGGGTACTTGACCGATAAAGCCCTCACATAGTATGATGCTTGGGAACGATACATGCTGGCAGAAAGAAGGGAGGTCACATGGACAACAATGCAAGAAAGACTACTGAAGAATTTCCAATCGGTGGATTCTATGCAAATGGCTCAAACCCATCTTTGAGGATTGAGACAAAAGAATAGTGTACAAGAGTATGTGGAGGCATTTTTGGATCTACAAGTTGCAATTACCGACATGAGTCCAATAGAGGCTCTTGAAAATTTCAAATGAGGGTTGAAAAAGCGGATTTGCCAAGAAATCATGGTGCAAAATCCTCGCACGGTATTTGAAGCCATTGCTTGTGCGCAGAGAATAGCAGGAGCATTAGGTGGAGGTGAAGGAGTAGCTCCACCTCAACATTATTGGGCAGAAATGCCACACATGGGTGGACCAGTATTGATAGAATTGGGCAACCTTCGATTCCGGGATCGAGGAGCACGACCGCTTCAAGGGGAGCGGGGACGGGTAGAAGAATGAAGAGATGGAGTCCCACAAGGAGAAGGGACTCGAGGAGAACAATGCTGTTGTTACAATTGTGGCCGTATTGTGCATATATCTACCAATTGTTGCACTCGTTTCCCTAGAGGCCCTCGGCCTTTGTTCAGGCGACCTTTGAACAACATGGAGAGGCACATTGAAGAGGAGGAGGTGGAAATCACTTTGGAAAACAAAGATCGCCAATAAAGGTACCTTGCAGCCTTACTAGCTCAATAAGGAAGCAGAGAAGCGAGGGAAGGAAGAAGAATAATGTGCAAAGATCCCGAAAGACAACCTCACAATTGATTGTCGTGAATGGAATGCTAGAAGGTAATCAAGTGAGAGTATTAATAGATCCAGGAGCAACAGAGAATTTCTTGTCTCACTCTATTGCAATAAGATTGGGAATGGATCTAGAGAGAGATGGAAGTGAAGAAGTAGAGTTACCAAATGGGCAAACTGAGAGGATTGAATCATTACCTAAACGGGTAACCCTCTCTGTAGGAGAATATCAGGAAGCAATTGAGTGGCAAGTGATACAGTTAGCTCGTTATGATGCAATTTTAGGCATGCCATGGATGGAGCAATACAACCCTATGGTGGATTGGAGGAAGAAAGTAATGAGAACCCACCAATGGTAAATCATTGGGGTTAAAGAAAAATGACATAGGCAGAAACTACCTCTATATGTTGTAGGGACGGCAACTGTCTGTAAAACCGATAGATGTTTTATGGGTCTAATAAGAGAAGTCTAGAGTGCACAACTCAATTGAAAAATTCCTAAGAAATTGAAGGATGTGGTGGATGAGTTTCAAGATGTCTTTCCTGATGATCTACCCTTAGGATTACCACCAAAGCGGCGAGTAGATCACAAAATTGAGACACTTCCGGGGAAGACACCTCCTTGTAAGGCCCCATATTGCTTATCACCTCATGAGTTGGAGGAGTATAAGACTCAAATTGAGGAGATGCTGCAGAAAGGGTTCATCCAACCTAGCATATCACCATATGGGGTCCTTGTCTTGTTTGTGAAGAAGAAAGATGGTACAATGCGCATGTGCATTGACTATCGGGGTCTCAATCAGCAAACAGTGAAGAACAAATACCCCTTACCTTGCATGGATGACCTGTTTGATCAACTCCATGGAGCAAGATACTTCACCAAACTGGACTTGCGGAGCGGTTACAATCAAATCCAAATTGTAGAGGAGGATGTGTACAAAACTGCCTTTCGAACCAAGTATGGCCACTTTGAGTATCTTGTGATGCCTTTTGGCCTCACCAATGCACCCGCCACTTTCATGAGTCTAATGAATGACATATTTCATCCATACTTGGATAAGTTTATTATTGTCTTCTTGGATGATATCTTAGTATACAATAGCACAATGACAGAACACAAGCAACATCCTCCAAATTCTAAGACAGAATCAATTGTATGCCTAAATCTCAAAGTGTGAGTTTGGCAAGTCTGAAGTAGACTACTTGGGGCATAGAGTAAGTGAAGAGGGCATTCAAGTATTGACGAATAAAATAAAGGTCATTCAAAATGGAGTGCCCTAGAAGATCAGACTCAACTTAAGAGCTTCTTGGGGTTGACGGGATTCTATCGTAGATTTGTCAAGGACTTCTCCAAGGTGCACAGCCTTTAACAACACTACTTGGCAAGGGGAAGAAGTGGACATGGGGAACTGTACAAGAGTTGGCCTTTCAAGAATTGAAGGCCGCCTTGCTACATGCACCAATCTTGAAGTGGTATGACCCAAAACATCCAATCAAGTTGGCTGCAAATGCATCAGGCGTAGCCATAGGAGCAGTCCTACAACAAGAGTGGCATGACGGATGGCATCCAATTGCATATTTCTCTTGAAAGTTGTTACCGGCAGAGCGCAACTACCACACCACAAAATGAGAAGAGTTGGCCATCGTTCTAGCAACCAAGCATTGGAAGCACTACTTGGGCGAGAAGGCATTTGTAATAGAGACAGACCACAAACCTCTAGTCTACCTCGAGACGCAAAAGGATCTATCTCGTCGCCAAATTTGGTGGGCAGAGTGGCGACAACGCTTCAACATGACCGTCACCTACGTGAAAGGTAAGAAGCAACTTGCAGATGCATTCACCCGCATGCCAATGGCCAACAACTTGGTGGCAGAGGTTAAGATTAACCTGAATCCTGGCCAGAGATTTTGGCTGCTACAAAAACTGATACACAGATTGTAGAAGCACAATCATCCAAAGGTGTCACCAATACCCAAGGACTCACCTTTTGGGATGGCAGATTATGGATCCCAAATGTCCCAAAATTATGCACCACCATTCTAGCAGAATGTCATGATTCGGCCATTGTAGCTCATGTCGGAGTGGACAAGACCTTGGATGCAGTCAAGCGCCATTACTATTGGCCCAAGATGAGCAACGACGTGATGGACTATGTGTGTAGCTGCCTACTTTGTCAACAGAACAAAGCTTCTAATCAAGCTCCTACAAGGCTCCTTCAACCTTTCCCCACTCCTATCCAACGTTGGGAACAAGTGAGTATGGATCTCGTTTGTGAATTACCCAAGACCACCTCAGGGTTTGACTCCATTGTGGTCTTTGTGGACTGGCTCAACAAATTGATTCATGTACGCCCTACCACCAAGGAGGTGACCGCTCCACAACTAGCTCAATTATACTTAGATGCAATCTTTGCTCACCATGGCTTGTTTAGAGTACTCATCACCGATAGAGATATCCAATTCACCAGTTTGTTTTGGTGAACACTCTTTGGTTTCTTCAAAACCAAGTTGGCCATGTCCACAACTTACCACCCACAAACAGATGGCCAAACAGAGCGGGCTAATCGCACGATTGAAGACATGTTACGCGGCTTCACCTTAGACGAGCAAGAGAGGTGGGACACCCTACTCCCGTTGGTGGAATTTGCTTACAACAATTCAGTGAATGCATCCAGGTCACTCTATTCTTCCTCATGTATGGTGAGCATCCCTTCACACCTTCTAGCTTGATGAAGATCCGTCTAGTGGCTACCAAGGTCGATGCAATCAACACATTTGTTTCTAGAATCCAACAAGGTGTAGAGAGCGCCAAGCACAGATTACAGATTGTGCAAAATCGACAGAAGCAATATGCTAATGCTCACCGTCGGCACATGGAGTTCAATGTTGGGGATCAAGTGTGGCTATCGACAACCAACCTCACATTAGTTGGACCTCGTAAGCTCAGACCTCGTTTTATTGGGCCTTTCTCGATTCTTTGTCGCATCGGCGCTATGGCCTATCACCTTGAGCTACCACCACACATGAAGATCTATCCAGTGTTCCATGTCTCCCTACTATGCAGATATGCTCTCCGATCAGGCCAGGGTCATTCCACACCAGATATTCGACCTTGTCCGACACTCATTGATGGCATAGAGGAATATGAAGTGGAGCGGATTCTCCAAAAATGCATGCGTGGTACTCGCCACCCACGGGTGGACTATCTAGTACAAGGAAAGGTTACCCCCTCTATGAAGCAACCTGGGAGCCTATTGCCAATTTGGCACATGCACCGGTGTTGGTGCAAGCATTTGAGCAATAATTGCACAACGAGGACGTTGCGTCTTAAAAGGAGGGAGGTCTGTAATACCAAGAGCTAGCCATATGATCTAGATGTGAAATTTGGTTTGGTAGCATCTAGAATGATGTTATACATGATGGTCAAAATAGATAAGATAGAAGGATCACCAAAAGAGTACTTCTACTAATAGGGCATAAACCAAAATAAACTTGAGAACCTTAGAACCAATAGCTAGACATATGATTTAAAGGTGAGAATTGGTTTGGTAACATATGGAAGGATGTTATACATGATGGACTAAACAGATTAGAAAGATGTATCACCAAAAGGGGACTTCTACTAATAGAGTAGGAACCAAAATATGCCTAAAATCTTTGAAGGCAATTTCGGAGGCCTAAATGGATGAATTAGGCCTTGAAAATGTGTAGATTCCCCCCCCAATAGAGGAAAGGCTAGCCTTCCCTCCCCCCTGCTTTGTCTTGTCGAGAGCTTTCCAACGGTACCGTACTCACATGATTTTGAGATTCCTATAGGAAGATTCCCTAAAAGATTCCCTTTGGTCAAAGCTTGTTTGACCAACCAGATAGGACCTAGACCAGACATGTCACCCATCCAAGTAAGTAATCCAAGGGTGGAGCTTGCTGACATGTCACCTATCTGTGTCCCTAATCCTATGGTGGAGCTTCCTTGGAGGAGATCCTCTTTGCTTATATAATAAAGAGAAGGTGCTCCCTTGGGGCATCGATTGTTTGAGTGTGCAATCTGTGCTTTCTCTCTTCTCTTGTCCTCGGAGTATTATATAGAGGCACCCAATTAACACTCTTTCTTTTGGTGAACACTCTTTGTTTTCTTCAAAACCAAGTTGGCAATATTCACAGCTTACTACCACAAATAGATGGCCAAACAGAGCGGGCTAATCGCACAATTGAAGACATGTTACGTGGCTTCACCTTAGAAGAGCAAGAGAGGTAGGACACCCTACTCCCGTTGGTGGAATTCACTTACAACAATTCAGTGAATGCATCCACCCAGGTCACTCCATTCTTTCTCATGTATGGTGAGCATCCCTTCACACCTTCTAGCTTGATGAAGTTCCGTCCAATGGTTACCAAGGTCGATGCAATCAACACATTTGTCTAAAATCCAACAAGGTGTGGAGAGCGCCAAGCACAGATTACAGATTGCACAAAATAGACAGAAGTTATATTCTGATGCACACCGTAGGCACATGGAGTTCAATGTTGGGGATCAAGTATGGCTATTGACAACTAACCTCACATTAGTTGGACCTCGTAAGCTCAGACCTCGTTTTATTGGGCCTTCTTGATTCTTTGTCGCATCGGTGCTATGGCCTATCACCTTGAGCTACCACCACACATGAAGATCCATCTAGTGTTCCATGTCTCCCTACTATGCAGATATGCTCCTAATCAGGCCAAGGTCTTTTGACACAAGACATTCGACCTTGTCCGACACTCATTGATGGCACAAAGGAATATGAAGTGGAGCGGATTCTCCAAAAATGCATGCATGGTACTTGCCATCCGTGGGTGGACTATCTAGTACAATGGAAAGATTACCCCCTCTATGAAGCAACTTGGGAGCCTGTTGCCAATTTGACACATGCACCGGTGTTGGTGCAAGCATTTGAGCAACAATTGCACAATGAGGACGTTGCGTCTTAAAAGGAGGGAAGTCTATAATACCAAGAGCTAGCCATATGATCTAGATGTGAAATTTGGTTTGGTAGCATCTAGAATGATGTTATACATGATTGTCAAAATAGATAAGATAGAAGTATCACCAAAAGAGTACTTCTACCAATAGGGCAAAACCAAAATAAACTTGAGAACCTTAGAACCAATAGCTAGACATATGATTTAAAGGTGAGAATTGATTTGGTAACATCTGGAAGGATGTTATACATGATAGACTAAATAGATCAGAAAGAGGTATCACCAAAAGGGGACTTCTACTAATAGAGTAGGAACCAAAATATGCCTGAAATCTTTGAAGGCAATTTTGGAGGCCTAAACGGATGAATTAGGCCTCAAAAATGTATATGCCCCCCCCCAAATAGAGGAAAGGTTGGCCTTCCCTCCCCCTTGCTTTGTCTCGTCGAGAGCTTTCCAATGGTACCTTACTCACATGATTCCAAGATTCCTATAGAAAGATTCCCGAAAAGATTCCCTTTGGTCAAAGCTAATTTAACCAACCAGGTAGGACCTAGACCAGACATGTCACCCATCCAAGTAAGTAATCCAAGGGTGGATCTTGCTGACTTGTCACCTATCTGTGTGTCTAATCCTATGGTGGAGCTTCCTTGGAGGAGATCCTCTTTGTTTATATAATAAAGAGAAGGTGCTGCTTTGGGGCATCGAATGTTTGAGTGTAAAATCTGTGTTTTCTTTCTTCTCTTGTCCTTGGAGTATTACATAATGGAGCCACTTTTACTCCTTTACCACATCTTTGTAGTTCCCAAAAAGGAACCTACTTTCATTGATTCTCCCATGGGGAATCTCCTATGCACTATCCCTTGTAGTCCTCCCTTGCTATCCATAACCTCTACTCCTTACTCCCACCACCGGCAATTGACATCCCTCTCCCAATACCCCTAGTACTCTTTGAAACCCTTTACATCCCACCTTATCTATGTCTTATGCAATCTTGTCTAGATTACCCATGAGTGGGAGTTGGTTGGTTGGGTACAACACCTCCTTGAAGATAAAGCAGGGTGAGTTCACTATGTTATCTGAAAACTAAAAGGCTTGGAAGCATGATAATGACACTAAGCTAATGAAGTGAAAGAAGAAATTATAGAGCATCAATGTAAAAGACCAAGATCAAGGAGAGAAATAGGGAAATGGAAGATCACATTGGGGCACTTGAGTGTGGGGAAACTATGAATGCCTTTCATGAGCTTTGGCTTTGGTATTTATAGGGAGGGAGCATACAAGGTTCTTGAGAAGCTTCTCAAGAAGCTTCTTTAAGCCACTTTCTTGGAGTGCAAGCTAAGTTAACCGAGAAGCTTCTCAAGAAGCTTGCTTCTAGAAGCCGCATACTTGGCATGCTAGCTAAGCTTATTGGAAGCTTCTAGAAGCTTCCTTCTAGAAGCTATCTACTAGGAGTGCAAGCTAAGCTAGCTAGGAAGCTTCCAAAGAAACTTTCTCCTAGAAATTAACACTTGGCATGCACATTATTCAAGACTTGGAAGGTACCAAGTAATTTCCTAATACTTCTAGAATATTCTAGACTAATTTAGCCTATTTGCTACTTTGTTAGCCTTAACTAACTTTGTTGCTAAACTCCATATTGTTACAATCAAGGTAGATCTTGCAATGATGAAGGCAAGATCTACCCAATGAGAGAAAGCTTTTGCGGCTTACAAGATTGTATAGGAGGAGAGTTCATGAGAGAAAGGTTGGGAGATCTCCAAGATGAAGGAGGAGATAGCAAGCTTGAGGTAGAAAATTACCCAACTAGACTCAAACTTGATGATTGTCAAGGGTAAATCCAAGTGGCGAGTGGAAGAGATGATGAAGAATAAGCATGCCCAAGAGTTGGATGCTAGGGATAAGGAGGCAATATCCCTAAAGAAGGAATTGGATGGTATGTGGAATAAGATGGCCGTAGAAGAGCAATCTTGTCTTGCCGTCTTGGAAGTAGCCAAGATGTGTCCATGATCATGGCTGACCATGAAGGCATGTCTCACATCCTCCAAGTAAAGTTAGACAAGAGGTGGAGATGGAGTTGCAACCCATCCATGATACTCTAGATGAGGAACAAATGCAAGTTCTTATAATTGTGAAAGACATTGCTAGTAGGATGAAGACTCAAGTGGAATTGGCTGTTACAATCTAACCTCACAAGGCTAAGCGATGAGAGTTGAAGTCAAAAATACATGCCTTTGAAGCCAAGACCTACTCCACTAAAAAATTAACCAAGTTGACAAAGAAGCTACATAAGCATGGTGATGCCAAGTTTGAGAGTGTCTTAGGCAGTACTGACCATGAATTAGAAGAGTACAATCAACATGTTGAGGCATTGATTTGGAGGTGTAAAGGAGCAAGAAGGTTAGAGAAGTAGATCATGGGTACAATACTTGTGTAATTGTAATTTTGAACCATTGGATTGTGGTTATTATGACATGACCATTGGGTTAGGGACTTCATTGTGATAGGAATACCATCCGATTGGGAACTTCATTGGGTTGAGGATTCATTGTGATGGGATGTCTTTGTACAATGATATGTATAGGAATTATTTGAGCAATTAAGGCTTTGTACATTAAATTAATTATTTTGTAAATATCTTATTTTCAGGGCCATTCTCTCAATATGTAGCTAAAGTTATTATATTGGTAGAATGAATAGTGAGCACCTCTATGCAAGTAGCACCATCATAACATTTAAAATGTAACAACCAATTATGTAGACTTAATTCATAGTTATGGGGTAGCAGTATTGTATAGCTATAGATGCACCCCATCTTGTTGTAATGGAAAGTATAAGGGGAGTCACCCCAACTTAATACAAGTTTAGTCAGCACAGATTGGAATTCCGTGTCATACTTGTATGTTCAAACTCATAAATGTACAATTGCTTTGGTTGTGTGTTTGAAAAATTGACTCTATCTTGGGGACAATGCATGAAAACCTCTTAGATCTTGAGTGTATCAAGGTTAATATGGTGTATGTTTTATGATTGCTGAGCAAGTAGAATGAGAAACTCAAACTAGGAACACAAGTGCTATGGTATGTGAGTGCAATCAAGCTTGTGAGTTTTGAAGAGTCAAGGTGATGCGTTGAGAGTGATGATGGCTGTGAGTGTCATAAACTATCACGTGTAACAAAAAGCTCAATGTATTATGAACTTGTAATATAGCAGTGAGGAGTGCCTTTTGGTAAGAGTAGAATAATCTCATTAGCGTTGTGGTATGCATTGTATAGGTAACTATGGAGGAAAGATCTTTGGGGCCAATGATCAACATGATAGACTAAATCATCACCTTCAAGAGCTCATGCATTGAGATATCATTTGTGAATGTGATTTAGTGGTTTTTTTTTAATTGTAGTGTGCCATAGAAGTGTATTCTACCCTCATCTGGGAATTGTCTTGCCCAAGAGGTTAAATACATAAAAATAGCTAACTTGTGACAAAGTGACATTTTCCCTCATTCCTAGCCAACTTTGAACTATATCTTTGTCAGATTGATGTGTTTTTATTGATTATATTGCAAGTACATTGATAGTGGGCTATCACAATATCCTCTCACATTGGTCCTCCCATCATATATATAATATGCTCCTATATACTACTCCTATCCTTTGATACTCACATGCGCTATACCTTCTCTATGTTCTTAGGGCCTTGTATGCTCCCATAATTTTCAAATGATTGGTGGTGTTTTTTGATAGCTCTTCCCAAAGTCATGGGAGGATGTGGTATCACATTGTAGGAAGCTATTGCATTGACAACTTACATAGGAGTATGGGCCCTAGTGGCTCTTCTTTTGGCATATAGGTTTTTACACAAGGGGCATCCATTTTTATTGCCACACATCATAACAATTGACTTAGGCACCTTGGCTTCCCAAACATCTGGTTGATTACCTTGGGATTTATTGCCAAGACCAGCACGTACATCACTTCCTCCCTTTGTGTACTTTGTATCCCTAGACATTAGGAAGTTTTAGGTAGAGCTCAAATGAGCGAATGAACACTTGCACCTTTTCTAGCATCCTAATTGACATGCCTTTATTAAATAGAGCTAGGATCCTCTCTTTTTGCAGGAAGGGCATGGGAGCTTAGCTTCATGCTTCCTTTTTGATTGAGGACTTTTGGTTCACATTGGAGGAGTTCATATGGCCTTTCAGATTTTGCTAGGGCTACCACATCCAACACTTTTGGCCATATCAGCCGTGTCCATGCGGTTCCACATTTGATGTGGAGGGCATCCACATCTTATGTTGTGTCATAAGAGGAGAGCCTACCAGAGTCCATGATGTCATTAAAGATGACCCAGATCCTAGGCTCTACTTGCTCATATGTTCAGATTAAGTGATGGATGGTCCTAACAAGCCCGCCTCACCCGACTATGTGAATAGGTATTGTCACTTTCAAGGATGGCTAACGTACATTATATGATGTGGTTGTGGCAAACCCACTCAAACCAAAGTCCCTGGCACGAGCTAGCATCCATGTAGGAGCCACAACAATCATTGCCACCAAGGGAAAGGAGGACCACTATGCCCCACTGCTTGCCTTTGACACTTTCATCCCCTTAGCAGGGGAGATTTTTGGCCACCTTCATCATCAATTTGATGCACTCTTTTGAGATGTAGCAAGTTGCTCATTACAAAGGAAAGGCACCTTTGCTTTCTCAACTGCCATGCTTACCTCTTATTTTTGGCAGAGGATCTCCGTCACCTTACAAAGATGATAGGCTTTGAGTATTCATTGGTAGTGGGTGCTCTTATTCCAATCATGGCCCTTCCCTCACATTTGGTCTACATACTCTTGGAGTATCTTTATCATACAATTCAGTTATAGAATCCTACTTTGCTCATTTTACATCATCATTTTTTTTAGAGTTTCTATGGTTGGTTTCTCTTCTTATGTCTGCGTGCCCTTATGTGCCCTTATCTGCCCTTATCATAGAGTCTTGTGGCTCTTATTTTCTTTTTGCGCCTTTTGCTAGTTCACTTGGTGTTTCCAATAAAGAAGTTATAAGTGCTAAAAGTTTCATATGCACTACCTCACGGAAATGACTTTTCGGGACCACGAGAATCAACCAACTACCGTTGCACTTGCTTCCAAGTCAAGAACAACCGCTAGATCCACCTATCCAGTAAGTGTCTAGCAGGTGCTTGATCGAGAACTAATTGAGTCCTTCGTTTGCTAGAATCTAATGATCTTGGGTATCGTGTTGTTATTGTTTATGTCCGAGAAGTATCACTTTTAGTTGCTATGGATTTCCAACGTGGGTTGTAGGAGTTGTAACTTATGGGCTATGGCCCATGGGCCCTTATCATAGAGTCTTGTGGCTCTTATTTTCTTTTTGCGCCTTTTGCTAGTTCAATTGGTGTTTCCAATAAAGAAGTTATAACTGCTAAGAGTTTCATATGCACTACCTCACGGAAATGACTTTTCGGGACCACGAGAATCAACCACTACCGTTGCACTTGCTTCCAAGTCAAGAACAACCGCTAGATCCACCTATCCAATAAATCTCTAGCAGGTGCTTGATCGTGAACTAATTGAGTCCTTCATGTGCTAGAATCTAATGATCTTGGGTATCGTGTTGTTATTGTTTATGTCCGAGAAGTATCACTTTTAGTTGCTATGGATTTCCAACGTGGGTTGTAGGAGTTGTAACCTATGGGCTATGGCCCATGGGCCATAGCTCACAGCTTACTTATGTAGGTCAATAATTCTTAATCTGGCATACTGTTGATGATATCGAGCTTTCTCTCTTCCGAGCTTGTTGATCAACATATCCGTAGAATTCCACATGCTTTCTCTGCATCTTCTTCTTCTTCCACAAAGCACTACGGAACATGGCAAACGATAGGAAGAATCTTATGCCTCTCTGGTAGTTGCGGAGCTACTTACTACTGGGGTATGAGGACTAGGCAACGGTAACGCACAATTAGCTTCCATGTCTTTCGCTACTGACATGCCTTTTTTTTTAATGCATTATACTTGCTCAGATCGGTAAGAATGCGAACTATTCAAACCACATGATTCTTTACCAGGGAGTATACCTTGTTAATTTCAGTCAAGTTTTATTTTTCTTAGTTTTGTTTAGATTCCTCTAGAGTTCTACCATCTATTTAGGGTAAAATGGAACACAACCACAATTAGAGTTATGCAAAACAAACTCCTAAGGTTTACTTCTATGTATATATGAGTATTTTTTGAATTTATTTGAATTTATTCTTCTACAAGAGTTATTCGGTCCTACAACACCTTGCATTTGTTGAATTCGTAAGCTACTTCAAATCATCTCATGTGTATTCTTTGCTACTTCAATGTTAGATGTTATTAATGCTCTGTGAGTGAACTTCTATGTGCTGTCTTTGAGAATTGTAGAACAGAGAGAGGTCTAATATTGCTGAGTGCAATCAATGATGTCTACTCTGGTGAAACTAAACACAGCTAAATGCTAATGATGTCTGATACATCAGAGATTAGAATGACTTCAAAGAGCAGAACAATAGTTGAAGAAACTCAGGTGTTTTGATTCATTCGACCTCACCGCAATGGATTTCCAGCAACATTGCTCCTAGTTTCAATGTCTTTAGAACTCTTCTAAATTGTTACGAGATTTGACTCGACTACCAGATGGTAGCGAAAGGAGAATCCATCGACTGAGATTTTAATATGTGTCGTGCTGTTGATCTTAAGCATGCCAGAAGGTACCAAAGAAACTCTTTGTTTGTATCATCATTTCTAAGAAAATGCCTTCTCTACAGAACAGATGCAGAATGTTGCATAGTCCTTCATGACATATCACAAGCCAAAAACATTAAGTGCTAGCGCCTGGCACGGCATTTGTCACTGACTGCTCCTTGGACTGGCTCCACTTTGTCATAGCATTTGTTCAGTAAGAGCTTAGTGGAAGCGTTGAAGTGGAGACTAAGCACTGCCCCGAGATAGTAACGATTTTGGGGATATTGACAAGTCCACCATATGCACTTAAGCTGACACGTTTTGGGCAACTCCAAAAGAGAAATAATTATCCACAAGTGAAATTTCTCTCTGTAATTCTAGGTAAGCCCCGCAGCTAATCAGCAGCAGACTCTAATTTCTTCAAGAATACAGTTGCAAAACCTATGACTTGATATCGTCGATGGCTCAAGTTACTGCCGTAAGCATTTCCGACAAGCTGAAATCATGAAATGGTGGACCTGCAAAATCAAGACATGGATGAGATAGTGAAACGTAAAACTAGCAAGCAAATGAGCTACCCTTTCCCAAATTCTGCATTAAGGTATACCAGAATGCATAGAGATTTGATACAATTTTATGGTACTTCTTGGAATACCTTCTTTGTCCCCGAGCAGATAAAAGGGTATGCTGGCCACTGCCTTTACGTCACCCTCCCCCCACTGGATGTTTGTTGGATGATTGCGGTAGCCCATGGAAGATCCCAAAATGGACGAACAGATTGCTGGTTCATGCATCAGTCCCAAGTAGTCTCTGGCACGTCGCCACACTGCTTTGTCCAGTACTTGGTGAGATCGAGCAACCTTTATAGATCGGATGAGTTAAGCCCCACAAGATGAATGTAACGAAGTATAGAACATGAAACAACAAAGCGTTTCGTCAGCATAAAACCTTCCATTCAACTCGACTTGCAACGTCTTCCAAGACACAAGAAAGGCAAATGTAACTCCATCAAGCCATGTCTTCTTTATGGAAGGAAGCAACAAAGGGGGTTTACCTTGGCCAAGCAGACACGCGCTCTGGGGGACAACTCTCTATGACAGGTTGCCAATTTGGCGATAGCAGTGACGACAAAGCACAACAAACGCGCTTGAGCAGGACTCCCAGGTGCCATTGCCCCTGGCGTTTTCAGCCTAGTATCTGCAGCGAGAGACATTCTGGCAGCTCGACTGCAATGATGGACATGCCCGTAACCTCAGAACCCAGCTTACTATTGTTCAGACCAATTCAATACTAGAGACTTGTGTGGAGTCTCCTCGACAGCGTATCAAGCATAAACGCTGACTACGTCTTGCAACCTGCCAATCACCTGTGATGGGCCGCAGTTCTACACTACATCTGCTAAGATTTAAGTACTGATTCACGTCTCCTGACATGGACGGCAAATGTGGTGGAGGGGAGAAAACATACCTCGAGGCAAGATTTTCATACAGCACTAGCTCCAAAGACTCAAAGAGCTCTCGTGCTGCATATTTGTGAGAAGAACCGCCACCCCCATACTCACCGACTGCCCAACACAGTTGCAACGCTACCTCGGCCTGTCCGCGAGCCCAAAATTAAAAACTTGCAAAAAGCATGCGCAGTGCGCACTGAAAATATTGTTATTGAACCGGGAAGCAAATAAACTTATTGAGAAATATCTTCAGTATGATATCACAGTGAAAGGGAAACCGGTTGCATCAAGTCGACGTCTAGATACACATTTCCGTATAAGATTGCTAAAACTTGGTATCAAGCCACAGAAACATCAGACCAAAATAGAAGAGGGAAGCCACTGCCATTTTGACATGGTAGTGATAGATACAGGTGTGAGGGCATACAAAACCTTGTTTATGGTGGTGTAAGTTTGTCCAATACGATCCATTATGGGTTTCTGTCATGCACCAAGAAGCACATATCAGTCAAACGGAAGCACTATGTCAGGATGCGCACAACTTTTCGAGTAGACGAGACAGACTGATTATGAGAGAGAATAGCGATCAACATGAACAATTTCGATGCTTCTCAATGTAACCGTAGCATTTTATGGCAAGTTTGGCATGCCGAAATCCATAGGAGAGGAGTTTGCCAAAACTCCTAGAGGTAGAAGGTTGGGTTGACTCGAGTTGAAAGAGCAGGGAAAGACCTTCAAAACTGCAATGAACTGAGGTGACTGCTTGAACACTGACAGAAAAAATTCAATGCACGTTCTTCTTGTCTGTCATCAACCATGCACGCCAAAAGGGTTAGGACAATGAAGAGTGAGCCGTTATCGGCATTTACTCCAAAACCGAGTTCACCAAATCTAGTTTTGTCAAGGTGTTTAGATGTTAAAAGGATAGATGACGGTCAAGTAATGTCTGAATCACTCCAAGAAACTTCACAGTGGTATCAAATTTAGATTCACGAGGTCTTAATTTTTTTAGCGGATTGCACATCCACTTGAACAAACTGGAGCAGTGCTACCGCTGAAATGACGTATTCTCTCATGACGTACATATTAACGCAGAATTACTGGATTACTTCCAGACGTGATTCTCTCGGAAGGTTTTAGAGTATGCTAAAGCTTCTATCCTGCGTGACTTTAAGCCTAGATACTACAGCGTGTATGGGAAAGAGCAAACCAGCAAGAGAAAGCAGTTCTCCAAGCCACGTACTTACATGTAAGCAGAAGTCTTTATCCGGGAACATGGCATCCACTCGCCAAAATAATAGAGGCAGCAAGGCACACAGCAATGCTGCCACGTGACAGAACGAAAGTAAAACTCGTGCGTCACATATTCCAGGATCCAGGTGAAAAGCGTTAAAGTAAAGGTTGGAGCATGTAGTAGACTAACCCTTTGATAAGGAATTTACTGCTTGGTTTGCTTAGAAGATGAACGGTCTACGCTCATGTGGAGCAGATAGACCTAAAATCTGACCTGGCAATGAAACGGCAAGTGAACAGCAACGAAAGTGGTTCAGGTACTCACAGTCATTTACATCTCGCAGTGCCACATTAAGATATATCTTAAGTAATATAGGTGTCAATTTGAAGGCGTGCTTCAACCTATCAGAAACTGTAGAACCCATAGCAACTTGCAGGGCAGCTGCCATTCCAGGAAAAGTCCAATGCCGTTCCTAAACATAGAAGACAAATATGTGCGATCAGCGAAATCTTGAATCAATTTCGAGGCAAGATAGTTTTCCAACCGCCCAAGAGGACCTAAATTTTGCCACAGTTCTTGTCTCAAGTCTGGCGATATAAATGAAGACAAAACATGTCTGTTCACCTCTGATCAAGAAAGAACAGCTAGATGAGTACTTGAATTACTTGAAGCAGATTTCTCACAGATCCAGATTTATAGGAAAATGGCAAATGTAGTTACTCAACATACCGGAAGGCCTTCATTTTCATCTTTCAAAAGGTCAGCAAAGAGTGCTTCTGTCTCATCTCGTGTCGTGCTTTCACCCTCGTCACCAGACTCAGCTCCACCACCACCAACTCCCCCTGTGTAAGCTTCGTCCATAAGGGCTAGCAGTGCCTGCATCTATTATGTACATAGGTCAAACAGGAGTGTTACTTGCTTCGATGAGGAGATTACGGTTCTCTGGCATGACTTGTCTCAAACGTGCATACTTTGTGGAGAAAAACAACCTAGCCTCCTGAGTCCGCAACAAGGATACCTAGCCAACCATATTGGAAACCAACTTGCCTCAGGTGCAGGGCTGACTTTGCGACCGCCTCCATTGACACTTAGAAGTGTTCCTGATCGTTGCTCAAGACTTTCCAATGCCAGGACCAGAGCTGTTTCGTATAGAAGCATTCACCAACTAGGGTGAGGAGAGCTCACGTGCTTGTTTACAGGACAAGGAAGGACTGACTAATCTCAACCATTAAAGAAGAGACGTGATGTCTCCTCATTATGATGTGCTGTAGTGAGATAACTTACATGGAAGGTCTAACAGAGCCGGGAATAATGGTAGGAAAGAAGTTGGGCCTACGAGAGCCGGTAGTAGCTCCATGAAATCACTATCCAACCTGTCAATATAACCTTAAAATTAGAAATCAATTCGTAACTTGAGACGGAGCGCTCATAGTCATTGTACCAAGACAACTGTTCTTTCGTAATTTGAGGGTTATATTGAAACTAAGAACATGCTGGTGCGATGGAAGATAAGGCCAACAGCATAGAAAGGACAGGAATGTTAGCGTACTGCTCATCTCCCCACGCGATAATCTTCAACATGAGTGGAAAGAACTGCACAAGGACGTTGTAACAGCTCAGCCCAAAAATTGAAATTCGTTCTGCCTGATTCCTAGTGGAAATATGAGATCGTCTAAAGGAGAAGGTAGAAGGTACGAACAATGAAATGCAACAAACCTGGTGAAGCAATGGAGCGTGAAAGAGCAAAATCTTGGTCTTGTTTTGATTTAAGAAAACTAGGGTGGCCTTCGCGACTGTGTGATCGGCATAAAGTCTGAAAAGACGAGTGCGATAGAGAAAATTAGTAAAAGACCGTCAAATATTAGCAGACTCTTCAAATAGATTGCGAATCTATGAGAAGAAACTACGTACAAAGAATACAACAGGTCTACTTCAAAGAAACCCACCTGCTTAGGCAAGAGCGGAAAAACAGTCTTAGACTTGGATCTGTGTCATGAAGGACAGACTCTCCATAGTCCAGAAAATATTGAAGAACAACCTGAATCAGAGAACAAGTCAATGTAATCGTCACCTAACATATACCTTTTGACAAGTGTTTTGCTGCACTGATTTTCAGTGTCGATGTAAACGCTCAATACAGAGAGGGAGTACTACAAACCATACCAGCAAAATGAGACCATGGCTTGGCCTCATCGCTGACTCCGAAGAGCATAACCTCTGAAACAGCTTGGCAATTGGTGGATAAACCCTTGCCACCAAATCCCCATTCTCATCTTCTTTGCATAATGCGTACAACCTTTTCACCTGATGCAATCAATCATACAACTGAAGTTAATCACACGAGCAGGAGACCAGATACGGCACTGCTTAATCCCCACCTCAGCAACAGTAAATTCAACTCACACAAGTGCCCACTAAAAATCTCATCAGCATGTCCATAAAATATCCACAACTATCTTACCTGCCATTTTAGTCTTGGTTTGCATTATTCATCAATATGCGTGTAGATTAGGTTCCATAACCATCAAGCTCAAATTGGTATAGATTAGCTATGGTCGATCATGCAGAGTTACGGGTCCTTTCTAGGAGAGCAAATTGCAATTCGTGCGGATATTTGTTACAGGGGAATTCAGAGAATCAAGAAAACCATCGTACCGCATCGAGAACTGCTGTGTCCGAGGCCTCCGCGGAGGAACCAGTTTGACTGTCTCTGACAGTCTGTGACAAGATGCGCAGAAAGAACGCCAAATCTCGGTCACTCATCTTGTCGTTACGGCGATTCACAACCCGCACCGAAACCGAAATTATTTCTTGCTCCCCCTCATTACTCGACGAAGTACTCTGACTTGCCTGCTATAAAACTAAAAAGGGAGTGCGATCACCGAACTAAGCAACTCAAACTCGTCTCATCCATCCCTAAACCTCGGTCTTCTCAGCAATTCTGGTAGGTCTGCTAGAAAAAGGATGCAGATGCATGGGCTCGATCGGAAGGTACTTCTTTGGAAAAATTTGATGGTCCGTATCTCTTCGATGAGATTAAAAGCAAACACCAATTCAGTGCATTGCACCCAAACTTTCACTGCCGGAGCTGCAAGGTGATGCTGCCACGGTGGCTAATGCAGCGACTTTCGGCTTCCTATTCTCCACTCCTCTCATGGACAGCAGGTGGATCCTTTCCTTCCCAGTGAATTCCGATTTACCGTAGTCCATGCACAAACATGTGCAACCAATCTTCCTGCGCCGAATGTTTCCTTTTCTTACAAGAATGCGACTCCACCTTGTGAGGATAACATACCAGACTGGAGAACTTGGAGAATCTGCTCTACTGTAGAAGGGGCCCAGGAATTCCAAACAAAAGAAGATATGCCATCATCTCTTGACACTTTGTGGTTCTTCACAACATCATTCAAGACCACCGCGATCGGTAGAAGTAACCAGATTTCGATATGAATTGTCTATTTTGTATAAGATATTTTGTTTGTGATAACAAAAAGAACAGAAAAAAGCTAGTATTGTGATAACTTTGTGATAACTAGTATTGTCGATATTGATTGTGCAGTGGGGTCTCCAACTTACGCAACATTTACAAGAACATTGGTCCCTGATGGCGAGCGGACTCCCGGTATAGTGACCTAACGACCGGCGCTGGCAGGTCGCTGGGGCGAGATTTATGAGTTCCCGAGTCTAAAACTTTCATGCGCTGGATAGTCGATCAAAGAATCCTGCGGTTCATCATGCTATTCAAATGAATGCGATCAGCTTAGATTCATACGAGCAATCTTGCCTGAGAAGAATCGCATAAGACAGGATGGATGTCATACGAATTTAGTTCCAGGGAATTTTGGATCCTCAGGAACTTCAATCCCTGAGATAGGTTTCGGGTGAAAGGCAGGTCTCTTTTCACTTTGCATAGCTTGTAAGTTGGACGGAGGTTCCAGTAGTAAGACTCATTTGCAGAGACGCTCGTTGCTAGTTGGATGAGGAGAAGAAGGAAACACAACAGACTATGGTGAACAGTTTTAACGACCGAGTTCAGAAGATTAGGCATTACTAGAATTCGTACCTTATATTTGGGTTTCTTCCTCGTCGTTTTTGTTGAGTGCCGTTTCTTTATCCAAGCTGGATCTGTTCCTCCTGTCTGCATTGTGGCACGAAATCCTTAGTTGCGGCAGAATCTTTTCTGTTCTGTTTTGAGTTGAGAATTGAGTATTTGAGTAACCTGCTGCATATAACTGTTGAGCGATATGCAACTGACTCCTAAAAGGCGAGAGTGTTTTTGAAATTTCACTCTACAATATGTATAAAGTTGGCATTACGATTTATCTCCAGATTAACCTGCTCCATATATAGATCAAGCAATGTGTTGTTGAATCCTGAAAGGCGAGCGTGTTTCTGGAATAACTCTGTGTTTTGATTGGCGTTACCTACTGGCGCTTCAATAGCAGGATTAAGAGCAAAATAGGAATTTCGTGGAACAGTCGTATTTACTCGGATGCCAATGGCTATCGGCACTGAAATTCAGCATAGTCGAGGAAATGTGATGTTGCATTTACACGCTCAAAGCTCACCTAGTTTCTGGTGCGGTCCAGGAGCTCTAGGTGTTTATTCAGCTTACTGATGGAGTGTATTGAGCAAGGTGGAGGGCCAGCTTCTAAAGTTCAATGACAAGTTGAAGCAGACTGTGACTATGGAAGTACTGGAGCAAGCTATCAAAGAGTCTCAAACTGGAAATTTAGAGTACCTGATGACTTTGGATGAACTGAAGCAAGCTATCAAGGAGTTTCAAGCCGGAAAGTTAGTTCAGCTTACCTGTAGCGTTAGATGACACAATCTACTACTTCTCTTTCTTGTTTCATTACTACTTTGTAGCTTTGGCTATACTGAACTGATTATCATCTCAATCTCAGAATACAGAACTAGACTGGTTGGGCATTGAAATTTCATTACACAACGAGAGAGAGAGAGAGAGAGAGAGAGAGAGAGAGAGAGAGAGAGAGAGAGAGAGAGAGAGAGAGATCTTTTAGGTGCCTATTCTGGCCCAACGTTTCCCAAGTAAATTCCACACATGATTTGAGAACCAACAAGAATCACACAGTACCTCATTCACAAGAATGCAGAGAGAAATTACCTACAAGCTTGTGCACCAATGGAAGGTTACACCTAACCTTCCATTGAGTGTACCCAGATGTAACCTCTCTTACCAAACATCAGACTGGAGTATTCCTTAAAGATGTGAATTCGGTTACCCAAAAACCCGTAACCTATCTTAACATACATCGGACTGGATTATTCCTTACAGATGGGAAATCTGTTACCCAAAATACTGTAATTTAACTTTCCACTGCGGATAGGTGCCTTGGAGAGCTTTTAAACCTCTGCTTCAAAAACCGCGCGGCACTCCTGAGAGAGATCCATACTAGTAGAAATCGGTACATCTCTTTCCAAATGACGGCATGGCTCCGGTCGTGTGTAAAAACCACGGGTGATCACCCAGGGCTGGGTGATCTGGGTATCGACGGCCAGCGGGCCGACATGCGGGGATAGGTTTTGGTGTCGACCGGTTCTTTCCAGTTTCACTAGAGCTTTGCCAAGGAACGAACGGATCGTCCGTTGTCTTTGTCCTAGACTTGTTTGGCACTGGGTTCCCTCCTCTTGGCAAGAAGGGAAGGGAAAGGAAGCGCGGGGAACTGGGGACGGGAAGAGAAGAGAAGAGAAGAGAAGAGAAGAGAAGGGTTTAGGGTTTAGGGTTTAGAGGAGGAAGAGGAGAGAACCATGAAGACGTGAATTGCATTGTGTTCCTTTCGAGGCCTGATCAATTAGTGGATCCATGGATTGGGGTGTCGAATAGCGAGTGGGCGGGAGCAAGTTCCGTAACAGGATCGGATTGGCAGGGAGATCAGATCCGGGAGCCAGGAGCGGGGAAGACTGGACGGTTACGGATTTGCGATTGTTTTCTGGAGACGCGGGGGCTTTTCTTGGTGGAGATCCAGGAAGGGAAGGATCGATCGGGTTTCAGGGATAGACTAGGGAAGTGAGAGATTTATGAGTTCACATGTTTATAACTTTCCTTCGCTGGACAGTCGATGAAGGAATCTGCGGATCATCATGCGACTCAAATGAATGCGATCAGCTCAGATTCATACGAGTAATCTTGACTGAGAAGAATCACATAAGGCAGGATGGACGGCATACGAATTTAGATGCACGGAATTTACGATTTCATCAACTTCAAGAACCCTGAGACAGGTTTATGGGGGAAGGCAGGGAAGACAGGTCATTTACTTTGTATAGCTTGTAAGTTTGACGGAGGTTCGACTACTAAGACTCATTTGCAGAGACGCTCGTTGCAAGTTGGAGAACGTCATGGATGAGGAGAAGAAGGAAACACAACAATCTGGGTTGAACAGTTTTAACGACCGAGTTCAGAAAATTAGGGATCACTGGAATTCGTACCCTTATGTTTGGGCTTCTTACTTTGTCGTTTTCGGTGAGTGCCGTTTCTTTACCGAAGCTGGATCTTTTCCTCCTGTCTGCATTATGGCACGAATTCCTTAGTTGCGGCAGAGCATTTTCTGTTCTGTTTTGCGTTGGAACACAGAATTTCTCTAGACTAACCTGCTGCATATAACTGTTGAGCAATGTGCAACTGACTCCTAAAAGGCGAGAGTGATTTTGAAATGCGCTCTACATTATGTTTAAAATTGGCATAACGATTTATCTCGAGATTAGCCTGCTTCATGTATATATCAAGCAATGTAATGCTGACTCCTGAAAGGCGAGCGTGTTTCTGGAATAACTCTGTGTTTTGATTGGCGTTACCTACTGGAGCTTCAATAGCAGGATTAAGAACAAATAAGAATTCGTGGAACTGTCGCATTTACTGGAATTCCAATGGCTATCGGCTCTAGTATTCAGCATAGTCGAGGAAATGTGATGTTGCATTACACGTTCAAAGCTCACCTAGTTTCTGGTGTGGACCAGGAGGTCTAGGTATTTATTCAGCTTACAGATGGAGGGCACTGCGCAAGGTGGAGGACGAGCTTCTAAAATTCAATGACAAGTTGAAGCAGACTATGACTATGGAAGAACTGGAGCAAGCTATCAAAGAGTCACAAACTGGAAAGTTTTAGATTACCTGATGACTCTGGAAGAAATGAAGCAAGCTATCAAGGAGTTTCAAGCAGGAAAGTCGTCTCAGATTACCTGTAGCGTTAGGTGACACAATGTACTACTTGTCTTTGTTGATTCCATTACTATTCTGTAGCTTTTGGCTATGCCGAACCGATTATCATGTCAATCTCAGAATACAGAACTGGACTGGTTGGGCATTGAAATTTCATTAGAGACTTTTCAGGTACCTATTCTGGCCCGATGTTTTCCAAGTATATTCCACACATGAGTTTGAGAATCAACAGGAAATACGCAGTATCTCATTTACAAGAATACAGAAAGAAATTACTCACAAGCTTGTGCATCAAACACCCAACCGTCCATTGATTGTGCCCAGATGTGACTTATCTTAACATACATGAGACTGGATTCTTCTTTAAAGATGTGAGATCTGTTACCCAAAAGCCCATACTGAAATTAAACTTTCCTCTGAGGATTGGTGCCTTGGAGAGCTTTTAAAGCTCTACTTCAAAAACCATGCCGCCCTCCTGACCAGGTATGAGAGAGGTCCATACAAGTAGAAATGGGTACATCTCTTTCAGGGACTACGAAATGATGGCAGGGCACTACGAGGAAGATCAGGTCTGGATCACTTACGCAATGTTCCATTATCTTTATATTACTAATAGGCTAAACGATTTTTATTACAATCAATTCCTCTTAGGTTTCTCACCTTAGATTTAGCCAAGAAAGGCCTCAAATGAAAGATCTCACGCACTATATGTGCAAACTAGTTTTATTTTTGTGATTTTTATGTAATACCTCTTACAAATAGATAAAAGATCTAGGTATATATATCGTTTTAGTTACGATAAATGATATGTTATTATCAGGAGTAGGATTGGATACTATAGCACCTTTATACTCAAACTCTTCAAGTAACGAGCTAGTTTTGTCCAAGATCACGTTCGTATCATAGCACTCTTTGTACGGCTGGGATTTGACTCTTATCTACTGACCTCTAGTATAGAGGTCTTGAATTCTTGTCCTTACAACAGTCGACATCTCTGTTACACTGGTCCATATGTTCATACGGGGTTTGATATAGCTATTATGAGCTAGTCATACGCTCCAATCTATAGGAGAACTAAGGATGGTGTTTATGATTCTAAAGTGGTCGCACCCAAAAACTCCCTTATCTGCACTGAATGGACACGGATGAGCAGCTCTGAGAATCAAATTTCTTGATGTATCTATTTTTTTGTCAAAGCTTGATGCTGACTTTTCCCACAGTACAAAGATTACTCCTCCTTTTGACGAACAGAGTCTAATACACATCTTCGTAAATCGATGCCACACAACATCATGACCCCTGTCAGAGGCACTTTCAGTTGTCAATACGGCATTTAGCAGAGTACCCGCTGTCTGCACCACTTGGTAAGATCGCCGTGAGAAGGTATAGTAAACTCTTTGATCTCCACAAGAATTTCCTTAAATATATTTGCTAGTGACGGAGGAATGGGATATCCTCTGTCGAAAGAGAATGACAGCCCGTTAGCCTTACCAACACCCTTGTACGGTTCTTGTTCTTGTTTAACGACTCTTACAGTACTCAGTGGTGTCTCGTAGAAAGCCCCTTAGCACATTATTCATTGCAGGAAATATAACAACTCCTCCACTGATTTCTCTCTTTAGCACAAGTACTATGTTGTCCAATTCGTCTGCCATAGAAATGATACTTTCTTCCCACTCGAAGGGTAGCAAGACATCCATGATGCAGTGGTATAAGTTTAATATTGAGTGTATGATTATGAAAGGCATTAAGATTCCTGAAGGATCCAGATACATCAATAACAAGGTATTTCTTGAAAAGAATGTGCAAAAAGTTAACATTGGTTGTGGAAGGTGTGGATGTCTGTTTGATATGCAGGAGCAAAAAGACTATATCTGCAGATGTTCAGAAAAGATCTGCTGATGAGTAAATGACCACTATATTTGAGTGTTCTAATTGCCATCAAAGATGGCAGATATAAAGAAGTTTTTTCTTTACCAGACTATTGTCTGAATTATCCCTCCCATAACAAAATTGTATAATATCTTTACCATCTCTTCAGTCCCATAGTACTGAGTGGTTATGTCCTGCATTGATTCAGATAAACGTCTTTGTATATATCCAACATCAGATGTGTTCACACCAGTGTTGAGTAATCCCTCTCTACCTCCCTGACAATGAAAAAAGTACTCAACAGGGTTAAGACCTTGGCAGTGTAAACTAGTAACAAGTCCTCGTGCTTCAAGAGTGCTCGTATGTGAGTTGCACCACACCAGTGTTCTACGATCTGGAAGTATCCTTTTGGTCTTTCTCCTTTTATCCACTGTTGACCTACCAGCGGCACTATCTGCCCTATGTTGACAAGGCTTCCCTTGGACCCGCTCTCTATCATTGTAAGTAGTAGATTATTACTGTTGAGAGACTCTTTTACTGCTCGTTGGCTCTTGTTCCTAATATTATTGAGGATAATATTTATGATTTCGTCGTTTTCATCTACATCGGGTACATTGACAGTCTTTGCATCACATATGCAATCATCATATCCAACCCTTAGCCCTTCTTCAATGAGCCATCTATCAACGATCTTTTGCAATGACTTCAAGAAATGATATGGTGTTGCCTCTGTCTTGTTCGTAAAGATGTTCCTTAATTAAAAAAATAAACGTAAAGATGTTCCTTATTACACCTTTTTATCTCATTAGATGTAACAGAGTCAACCATCAAAACCTCCTTGCCTTTTGCTGTGCATATAAGAGCGAGTAATAGATCTCTTGAAGTCTGTATATAGTGTTACGAATATCGAGTCTGGATGTAATTAGACAATCGTGAAGCGTTGATCTCCTTAGCATCTTGTTCATCTTGTACATCATAAAGGATCCTGTAACCGTGTCCTGTATTGCGTACACTGTGGGCATAGAATTTTGTGGTGACAGTATGCATCTATTAACAGCAGAAGTTCCTCACATTCCGCCCTAGAAGCATATGAAGAAGCACAAAATATGGTCATCTCATCTACGTCAAAATCTGCATTGAATGCAGGACAAACAGATGGATTGTTTCTTATTGTGCACGAGTCTCCTATTACTCATAAGAGGCATTCTCTGAAGAGATGGTTGTCGGTTGAGTAATACATAGTCCTCATTTTTTTCTACTTTGATATTGCTAGAGAATTCCTCCGCAATACCTACCTCACCAATGTCTGGATCTGGGGTTATAACAGCTCTTGCACAATACTTGTTCCTCTTACCTAGGATGTACTTTCTGACCGTGCCACTCTTGCCAGACATTCTGCTCATTGATGCTTCATCGATCACTTGGACATCCTTACCTATTATTTGCAATAGTAAGCAGCTGCATTGTTGCTGTTTCTCAAGATCGACCTGTAAGTCTTGACAAGTTATCCTCCGAGCCCGATGACAGCTTGACACAGTCTGAGACAAGGGGTATGGCATTCTTTATAAAGTCTTTAGGATGTGACAACTCATAACCTAGAGTGTGTAGTTAGTGTGCAAAACGTGCTTTTTACACCAGAGAATCGCGACCGCGTTTGAAAAGAAGAAGGATGGGAAGACCCCATCAAGTCTTACAAGGAAAAGACAATGGGGTGAAAATGGGCTAAGCCTCAATAGTGTCGGTGAGAGAAATCTGCCCTACAGCACCTAAGATACATACAGGGGAGATATTATACAACTTGACTCCTTTGCAGTTATTGCATGGCTTTCTTTGTTTAACTTTTATAATGGAATCAAACGACATACAGTTGAAGCATATTGTCTCTGCAGTCTTTATTATATCCCTAATACATAGTGGATAGAAAATAGGCTCCTCGAGCCATATAAGTCCCATGTGTCCCGGACAGTTTTTTGGGTCAGAGCAGATCCTTTTCTTCATCCTCTTTTTCGCTTTCTTCTTCTTTTTAAGAGGGGCATCAACCTCCTGTGCAAGTGCTAATTCTTTGGTAAACTCCTTTTGTTGTTCAGCGTCTTCCCCCACGATTATCGAACTCCTAGCACACGCAAGCAAGAACACGAACACGAACATGGTGTCTTCTCCTTCAACCTCGTTTTTTTCATCCTCTTCTTCGCTTTCTTCTTTTTAAGAGGGGCATCAACCTCCTCTGCAGGTGCTAATTCTTTGGTAAACTCCTTTTGTTGTTCAGCGTCTTCCTCACTATTATCAAACTCCTAACACACGCAAGCAAGAACGCGAACACCGAAGTTAGTCAAAATCCACCCTGCATGACAGTGCAGCTATTCAAAGGAAGACTGCATACCACATCAGCCGCCCTGCAGTAACTTGTCTCCAAAGGCAGCCTTGGACAACAACATTAAAAAGTATCAGCGTAGTGAAGTGCACACTCTGCTCCACTGTCCCACTAAGCAGCTAAGATGCAATCGCTCCATCAGTGCAGTTCATGCAAAGGAAATTTACAGCCTGAAAATTTTAGACCGAATTTGGTGCGCATTTCAAACCAGAGTAAGCAAATCAGTAAACAGAGACAATGTCCCCAACTATAAAGCAAACACACGGGAATGTTGTATCTCACAGAGGAATAGAAGTGATGCTTCGTCAACGTCAGCATTGTTACTACCGTTTCTCTCTGAGCAGCCTCTGACATGCTGTACGCAAAAGTAAACTCCAATTTCTTCGGTTCACAAAAAGTAGGTCAATCCATAGGGTCCTCAAGTAGGCAATTGATCTGCACTCCAGGACTGGAGACCTAACCATCTCATCCTCCAAACTCTGCAAAAGAACGATCAGTATTAGCAATTCCCGTATATCACACTAATTCGGCCAGTATAAGCGAGTATGAGGAAGAATGAAAAACTCGCAATCTCCTGCGCGTTGGATGCTGTTTTCTGACGAAGTAAACAGTGATAGTGACTGACTGATTTGCACGCCAGTTTTCGTCTAGCTCATACGAATGACTCATTAGACGATTCCCGCCTTATCAGAGAAGAACTGCAGAAATATACCTGGGCAGCAGCTGGACTGGCTACAGTGAAGCGAAGTCGATCAGCAACTTCCTCGGCGGAGACCAAATCTTTCTTCCATTTCTCAATGATCTGTATACGTGAACGAAGTCATGTTAAGTCAGGCAAAAGCCGAAATCTGCATAGGAACAAACAGCGTTCGGAATTTGCTAACTAAAATATTTATCAACAATGAACTGCACTTACCTGGACTTCGGCTCGGAGAATTTTCAGCTTCATGAATAGCGGATTGAAGTTTGCTTCCGCAATTCTTCGCCAAGTGTTGCCTCCACGTTCCAACGGTCGTCATTCTGCCTACAGTGGGTCGATTAGGACCAGAGAGAGGACAACCTGAAGGGGAGGACAACCGGTGAAAGAGCGTGCTATAGCTCGAAGTGTGCCAACTCCGCGACTGGAGACCTGACCATCGCATCCTCCAAACTTTGCAAGAGAAAGATCAGTATCAGCAATTCCCCGTATATCACACGTATTCGGCCAGTATCAGCAAGAATGAAAAACCCGCAATGTCCTGCGCGTTGGATGCTGTTTCCTGACGAAGTAAACAGTGACAGTGACTGACTGATTTACGCACTCCAGCTTTCCTCGAGCTCATACGAATGACTCATTAGACGATGATTCCCGCCTTATCAGAGAGGAACTGCAAAAATATACCTGGGCAGCAGCAAGACTGGCTTCAGTGCAGTGAAGTCGCTCAGCAACTTCCTCGGCGGAGACCATTTCTTTCTTCCATTTCTCAATGTTCTCTCTGATATATTCAAAAATGCCGATAACCACACATGATTATAGGAAATAGTCGTGGTCGGAGACGACAGTATGAACGAAGGTGAACGAAGGTGAACGAAGGTGGTACTAACAAATAAGCAGGAAAATCGCGTACTCAGAGCTGCAGATAATATCCGTTTCCAATGGGAGATGGCAAAAATATTAAGAGTAATGGTCCCTCGTGGAATAGGAGATACCAGAGAAATTGACCAAGATAAGGCAAATATGAAGAATGTCCTTGCATGCATTTCTTCATACGACAATATCAATGCTATTTGTACTCAAACCAGATGAAACAAGGCTGACTCCCTCTCTCAAGTATTGTATCATGGAACTCTTTGTAGAACTGGACAAGGATGCTGCTAAAAATATAATCTTCTGCTTCACAAATACTAGAGGCACAATGTACCGTCCTAGAGCAACCAAACGGCTTCTCGATTTGCTACTACATGAAATAAATAGTGAGATGGAAGATACCAATATCCTCAAATTAAACAGAGATACAATGTATTGCTTTGATAGTGAGTCACTTATATTCTTGGCATGTTGGCAGCATGGAGTCAGTCTCAGTTAGTCTTTTTGCTCCTGCATATAAGGCAGACCTCAACATTTTCTTCCAACACCACTGTTATTTTTTGCACATTCTTTTCACGAAAGCCCTTGTTATTGATGTATCTGGATCCTTCAGCTTAATGCCTTTCATAATCATACACTCAATATTAAACTTATACCACTGCATCATGGATGCGTTGCTTCCCTCCGAGTGGGAAGAATTCATCATTTCTATGGCAGACGAATTGGACAACACAGTACTTGTACTAAAGAGAGAAATCAGTGGAGGAGTTGCTATATTTCCAGCACTGAATAATGTGCTAAGGGGCTTTCTACGGGACACCACTGAGTACTGCGAGAGTTCGTGATGCTCGGGTGTTGGTAAGGTTAACGGCGGTCAGTTTCCGTTCGACAGAGGATATCCCATTCCTTCATCACTAGCCTTTATATATCTAGATAGAGTAAGTGTCCATTGTTCTACAGAGGAGCAGTGATTGTTGCATTGCGGAGGAGAGCAATCACTTAGTGTGATCAGAGTAGTGTAATCGGATTCTCCAGTAATTTATCGATTTTATGTTTGCATAGCTCCAATATCCTAGATACAGTAGGGCAGATTTCTCATATCGATGCTACTGAAACCTAACTTCATTTATCTCTCCCTCTTACGGGCTTGATGGGTCTTCCCATCCTTCGTGTTTGTTACGCAGTCTCTTCCTCTCTCATCAATAGCAAATATATTTAAGGAAATTCTTGTGGAGATAGAAGAGTTTACTATACCTTCTCGCTACGATCTTACCACGTGATGCAGACATGGAGTGCTTTTGGATTGACAACTGAAAGTGCCTCTAACAGCCGTCATGATACTCTATGCCATCGATTTACTGTGTTCTTCAAAAGGTGGAGTAATCTTTGTACTGTGGGGAAAGACAGCATCAAACTTTGACAAAGAAATAGACACATCAAGAAATGTGATTCTCAGCGCCAAAAAGAAAGGCTACTCTAAACCCTAAACACCCAGACCCTAAATTTATCTATTTGATTCCAATATCCTAAACCCGGCAGGGCTTCTTCGGCATAGCGCAGCCACGTGCATCACGTGCATCAGCAGCAACTAGTTGTTTGCACTGTAGCAGCAGCAGTCGATGCTTTCACAGCAGAACGATCGGTTTCTGAAAAGCGGAAAGTTTGATTTCTGCAGGGCTTCTGCAGACCAACACTCCACTGCAACATTAACTACATTACATTTTCCGAGCACCCATCCACCCACTTTCTCTCGTGTGGATATGATACAAGAGCAAAGGTAAAAGGCGACCGCTTACGAAAAATGAAGGAGGGGAAGACCCCATCAAGCCGTACAAGGGAGAGACAAAAAGTGTAACATGGGGCTAAGCCCCAATAGAGTCTGTATGAGAAATCTGCCCTACTGCGCCTAAGATATTTGAGCTATGCAAGTCGTATGGTCTACACACAACTGGAACATCCGAAGAAACATCACCTAATGTGATTGCTCTCCTATGGATTGCACCAGCCACTGCACTCTGTAGAGGAATGGACACACGCTGTCTAAAATATGCAAGTCGTACTGTCTACACACAACTAGAGCATCCAAAGAAACATCACCTAATGTGATTTCTTTCATGTGGATTGCACCAGCTACTGCACTCTATAGAGCAATGGACACACGCTGTCTAAAATATGCTACAAAGTATGAGAGTGAGAGTGGTACCCCCTTCCAAATGCTCTAAACGCTCCATCCAAGCCAAGTATCCACTCTCTCATGCCATAGCAAACACTATGTTTCTAATGGCATCATGGGTAGCTATCCTCTGTCCTCCAAAAGAACATTGTGTCATGTGGACCGTTGCTGCATCTAGTGTAGAACCACACTCACAAGTGAGTAATGAAGATGCAGATGGTTGGACGAAACCTAAGCAAAACCTCATCACTGTAAAGAAAGTACATGGTGTGAGTCGGAATGCCCTAATGCATGGTTGAAATAGGATCCAAGAGCTTGCACCCTTGCTGGAGCAAGAGTGAAGATGTGCTCTAGTAGCCTAAGGAATGGACGAGTTGATTAAGAGAGAATGTAGCATATGCTCACTCTGTCGCTCCATCAAGGAAGATTGTAAACCTCTAGTCCAATCTGATGATAGTGAAGCAAAAGGTGGAAAGTCCTCTCATGCTCGTAAGAATAGACTATCTTTCGTCTGCTACAATAACATCTAGAGAGGAAAGGATCCTTCCACTTGTCACATAAGTATCCAAAACCGGCCTATCAACAACCACAAAATGAGAGGAAAGTAAGGGTACCGAGAGAGCCCAACTACCCAAAAATGCTATAAGTGTTGTCTCTTCCATAGATAGCAAGCCACCCCACCACATGAGATTGGCAGAGCCGTTTGTCTATGTGCCAAATCCCTTATCACACACTCAAAAGTCCCCGATCCAATAATATCACCAAAGACTCCCATAATCCTCCTATCAAATGCTCTTAGACGTGATAGGAAGGACGGTGAAGGGGAAACTATATGGATGAGGTAGGATGGTCGATGAGCAATGCTGGAAGAGAGCATAACAAATGCCACCTACGGATCTCTTGATAATGGAAGGTCATCCACATGGAGAACATCCTCTACAAGGGTAGTGTCTAAGAAGCATGTGATAAAATCCTCTGATCCTACTAGCACTCCAAGAACACAGAGTCCATCTATGGATGTGATACACTCCTCTGGAAGCTCAAGGTGGGGAGGGATACCTAAAGAGGACCATGCCCTACACTTTGATACCTTGATTCTCAAGCGTACTAGATGTAGCTCGGAAGTCAAGAAGTCAAAGGCCTACCAATATGACCTACAGGGCCTACGATGTGTGTATCATCTGCCAAGGAGGGAAATACACAACTTGGCATGGCCAAAGTAGTAGATAGGAGAGCTCTAAAGTGAGCCATGGCAAATAAGACCCCCCTCCTCCCTCCCCCCCCCCCAAAGGATCTCTCTGACGTGTACCAACAGCTAACTCCAAGACGGTGACTCTCTTGTAAACCACCATGCTGGTAGTAAATGGAAGTAGGAGAGCCATAAAAAGACCGCACAAAAGGAATGAGACTCACCAAGGATCCACCAGCTTCCCTAAGCTATCTTAAGATGGATGCCCGTGAGACATTATTAAAAGCGTTCTCAACATCCACTTGTAGGACGACCCACTCCGGATAGATATCTAGGACTGCTCTAATGCCTAAAGAAATAGCCTCACATTCTTAAAGTGTAGCTACTCCAAACTGATGGGGATTGAGGTGTTGTCAAAAGTGAGAACGATGCTGAAGGACAATTGTATGACTGACCAAATGAAAAAAGATCTCTGCAATAGCAATTGGTCTAATCCCCCTCCTGTCCTTCTCCATCCCAAGAAGTTGACTAGCAACTAACACTTGACTAATAAACAAAGGAATGTCTCCTCTTGCTATTGCTGTAGCCACCTAAAACAACTCGGTAAAACCACTAGAAGGATCATTTGCATGGAAGCAATCTTTAAGGTGCTCATAAACCATCCTTGACAAGCCTCCTGAGGAAAGGCAAGGGGCAGTGCACAATGCTTGTGCAAATAGCGACCTTTCAAGACATAAAGGCTGCTCAAGCTGATAATCTAAGACCTCTAGTGGTTGTCCCTTTACTGCTATATGTAGTGAGTGTAAGGGAAGAGATAGTCTCATCAATAGGACTCGCCATAGACAAAGGATGTAGCGCTTGTGCTGCTCTACTAAACTCTCCCGCTTGACCCAATGTCCTACACCGTCGTAATCGAGTGGACTCTCTGGTATCCTGTGGCGATGCTTGTCTCCTAAATTGTGTAGCCCTAATAGACTCCTTTTAAAGGGCCGCCCAATCCCTTGCTCAAAATCAACAAAATCTAGCAGCCACCTCTCTATGCCCAGCACATCCCTCTCTAGCGTAATAAAGACACCATCAAGGGAGTAAGAGGAATAAGAACCATGCTAACTCGTCCAAGGGATCATGTGCCAAACAATCAAGTGGTAGGTGAAAAGCCTGTCTAGCCTCATCATGGAGTGTGCGGGGTAGCCTATAGAATAGATGTGGACATTGAAAACTAGTCTCAAATAACTCCAAAATGCAACCCGCCTGAGAAGCTAACCACTCCCACAACTTGATCGGTATCCCCGAAATGATCAACAAAGGGATAGAAGAAGCGTGCATAATCCTGAGTGTCATTGTTGTCGATGTGGTCGCTCGTCTCATGTGAGCATCCCAAGTGTTCCAATCATAGTACTTATGCATCTTTCCCACGCGAGTCTTTACCCCTTGTGAGGTAAAGCATCAGTGACACATTGGGCATGGTGTATCTTGAGCCGCCCTAGGAGATCCCACCTGGGAAGGTGTAGCCATAGCTAGTACAAGAATAATGATAGTAACACATGTTGCTCCTAAAATCTATAAACTTTCATAACTTTCAATTTCCATCTCCAAAATTTTCAATGGAACTTAATCATGAAAACAAAGAGATTGGAAATGAAAATTCCCGATCCATCACTCTCAATGTGTAATGATCATTCTAAACCCTAAAAATTTAAAAATACTCATAACTTTCTACTCCATTCTCCATAGTCTTCAATCTAGGTACCAATGGAACCAAAATTGAAAAAAAAGAAGAGAATCAACTATACACTTAAATGCTATATGCTAGAGAGCCATAACGAATGACAGATGTCTTCTCACATCTCTCCCTCTCCTCTCTTGTCTCCACACTCTCCCGCAACTCCCGAGCTTATAAGATTTCAGCCCTAAACTAGGTGCAGTAAATTTTGTTCGCATATGATTACATTTGTAAGTTCTAATGGATTATAGCAACAAATTTCCTTCACAAAATGATCGGGCCTCATGATTGAGATCCCAGCAGTAGGAATAGTATCATGTATTCTTTAATATTCAAACTTTCGAGTACCTCTTTGGTGTCATTATCACCGGGCACAGTGAGGGACCGCTTGGGTATTAAATTGATGTGATGATCAAAAATATGTTTTGTGGGTCGTTTTGAGAATTTGACTTAAATAGGACGAAATTTCTTTTCTCGATGTAGAGAAACTTTCAATTCTTTGCAGAAGAATCTTAAATTATACTTTCAAAGACATCTAGACATGTTGTCTTCTGTTTTACTAGAGTTAGCATGTAGCAAGATAAGTGGTAGAGTCCGGAGACGTTGAGGGGAGACTGGCTCTATCATAGGAGAGTTCATGTAAGTTGCACTTATTAGGAGACACTCCTTTTAGTCACACATATTATAAATATAGGGAAAATAGATAGAGTCCAAAGATGTCTAGAGGAGAGTTGTTATATTATAGCAGGAGTTCATGTAAGTAACACTTGTCAAGAGATAGTCTTCTTAGTTACAAACATTATGAATGTAAGGAGACAACTTGTAGAATCTGGAGAGTTGAGGGGAGATTGGACATATCATATTAGGAGGAGTTTATGTAAGTTGCACTTGTTAGGAGATAGTCCTAGTTATAAGATATTCTAAAGTTTATTGGTTACGCTGGTGTAAAATCCTAGGTTAAATGGGAAAATACAGTAGAACTATACACATTTTACACCCTATGCCCCTTATGGCTAATCCCATCGAAAATACTTTCACTTCATACTCATTAAATCCTTTGGCAAGACTCATATACTCATTAAATCCTTCACAAATATCAATATAAATATCCTTTACAAATCATCTTTCCAGGGAGTGATGTAGTGAGTTTGTTTCGAATCTTCTCAGTTTCTAGCTCTAGTTCTGAAAACTTAACCTCCCGGCGACAAATCTTAACCTTCTGGCAGAAGGTCAAGATTTGTCTGAAGACAATTCGGAAGATCCAAATCTGAACTGTCGGAATATTCACTTTCAGAGTTTTTCCTCTTCTTCTTTTCCATGTCGTTGATCCGCTCCTTCTCATTCATGAAGTCATCCCAGACGGAGTTTTCCAGGACTTGTACTTTGGATCGAAGTTTACGAAGCACCCAATTGACTTCTCTCATACTTGTAGACGAGCTCGGAGACGATCCAATCGAGACACTTTGCAAACTCTTCTAGGTCAGGTACCGTCCTCAGGAAGGCTTGATCTTTTCTATATTCTTCGTGGCAGAAATTTCCTCGACGATTCGGAGCTTTGACTTAAGCTCTTTCACTCGGTGCAACAATACTCCACGCTCCTTCTTTAATAATTGCATAACTAAGTTCGGTCCCCCGTCCTCTCCAAACCCACCATGAATCTCAGAGAAGGAACCGAACTTTCGAGGGAGTGATGTAGTGAGTTTCTTTCGAATCTTCTCAATTTCTAGCTCTAGTTTTGAAAACTTAACCTCCCGACGACAAAGCTTAGCCTTCTGGCGACAATTCTGAAGGTCCGAATCTGATCTGTCGGAATATTCACTCTTCTTCCTCTTCTTCTTTTCCATGTCGTTGATCTGCTCCTTCTCATTCGTGTAGTCGTCCCAGAGGGAGTTTTCCAGGACTTCTACTTTGGATCGAATTCTACGAAGCACCCGATTGATTTCTCTCATAATTAGAGACGAGCTCGGGACGACTTGTGTATCTGCACTCTTCTCTTTGATATGTATATCCTGTGATGGGAGGAGACAGGTAAAATTCACATGCCGGAAATCCCTATGAAGGACTCGTTCATAGCCATCTCTGTCGAAACAACACCCTTTCAGAACTCTCACACCCCGCTTGGCTATTAAGTACAAGCCCTCGAGGGCCGCGAGGGCCTCGAGCTTGTCTTTTGAAACCACATGGGATAGGTACCGAACATCCCTCTTCAGGAAAACACGTTTACTCAGCAGTTGGTATCGCACACGATCAGCAGTGGGTGGATGGGCGGGGCATGGCTCTTGAGCAACAGGGCATTCCAGTGTATGCAAGTGCCACCCTTCACCGTCCTTCAAGTTATCCTCCTGTTGTCCATGGAAATAAAGAAAACCATCTGGACTCTTCGACTGCCTTACAAATCCGCTCTCACTGAATCACAGGTTCCCACAAATTCTTCTGCTGTCGCCCGGTCGATAGAAACCTCCTCGTAATCGTGTAAGTACTTGTCTATACCTGAGAAGGCAAAGCACAAAAGAGATTTAGACATGAATGTTGAAGGTGTATTTTTGAGTTTGAAGATACCAACGATATTAACGGCATTTACTGTTCCCTCCTGCCCGATCTTGTAATCAAATATTGACGTCAATTTAACAGTACTTGAACTCAACTAAGTCATCGGAAGCTGGAGCAATGAAAGCTAAAGAACCCCTAAGCCTGAGGAGTAGGGAGGCGAGAAAGTGGAAGCTCGAGAAACCTGTCATTTCTGCTCCCACTTGAACAGCACCATCCGCAACAGCTCGGCTAGTTGCAGATGCTGCAACCCCGCAAGCCATGTTTGCTATGCCGCAACTACACTGCACTTCTTCCTTCCTTGAACAATCTTCCTGCTGTAGAAACGGAGGAGGAAAGTCGGTGTCTATCGCACGTATTTATACCGTTCTGTGCTGTGATATGCCTTGACAACTCGTGCCCTTCACTCGTTTCTCTTCTAACCCCCAATCATGTGAGTGGGGGTTGCACCGGAATTAAGGCATTGGGCTGGGGGGGGTTCTTCTCGGAAACTCTATCCAGTTTATCAACCCCCAAGACCGGCCGTGGGGGTTCGGAGCGGGCCATAGCAAAACTGACCTTGGAAGAAACAACAGGTTGGACTCGAGAAAGAGGGAAACACGAAGGATGGGAAGACCCCATTAAGCCGTACTCCAACAACTGATCTTCACTCCTGCGCCACGAAACTACACAACGGCGCTGAATACTTTTGTAACCATAGGCAGCCCAGAAGTTTGATGGCCGATGCTGTTTTAACATTTTACACCCTATGGCTTTTCTGTCAACAGAACACGTGTTCATGGTGAACTGCATTGGGAATGTAGAATCTGGAGAGTTGAGGGGAGATTGGCTATATCATATTATACTATAGGAGGAGTTTATGTAAGTTGCACTTGTTAGGAGATAGTCTTAGTAATAAAATATTCTAAATTTTATTGGTTATAGGTGTAAAGTCCTAGGTTAAATGGCAAATAGAGTAGAATTATACACATTTTACACCCTATGCCTCTTATGGCTAACCCCATTGAAAATACTATTTTCACTTTACACTCATTAATCCGTTGGCAAGACAAGAAATACCATTATATCTTGATAGATCATTCTTTGTGCAAAGTCGTATGCCTTTTCTAGAAGGTTTGTTAAATATAGTTGGTGAGTATATTAGTATATATCATTTTTGGGCTGATGATCGCTTGAGTAATTTCACAATGTTGTTTTAGGTGGCTAGAACTATAGTGCAAGAAAAAAATTTACATAGTGGACAAATGTATAAAACATATAAGATAAAATTTATTGTGGTGTTTAATTGCATCTTTTTAGGAAAACTATTGCCTATCAACATTATTCTTATTTCTAGCATTGCCTTTGCCCATAACATTTGTGAATTGCTCCACCAAGAAGTTTTGTATAAGAGTACTTTTAGATCTCCACTTGATCCTGTTATCTTACATAAGAATATTAAGTGTGATTTAAATACAATTTAAGATATCTTAGAGAAGTAGTCTGACACTTGTCAGCCTTCTTCCTTTTTTGCCATTCTTTTATTCTTGTCTTTTCTATTAATAAAACTTCTCACCAAAGAGTACCAATGTTATCCAGCAATCATATGCAAAGAAAGGGAGATTCAATAAAATTAATATTTACCATAACTCATTTTAGAGTGTGATAGAGTAATAGTAGTAGCTATGGCGGCGATGCCCAAAGTTATCCTTGGTATGCAACAACAAATTGAGCATCTTACTAGATTGTTGGATGAACAAGATTGTCAACAACAAGAGCAAGTGGAGAGAGCACCAGTTCGAGAGGGAGAAGAATGAATCTTATTTCCAAAACCAAAGGTGGTTAAAAGCAAGAACCTTCCAAGTGCAGTGGAAAACTTTGTGTTTGATTGTGAGCGTTACTGTGAAGCAACAAACCTTCAAGATGAAAGGAGACAAATTCTTTTGGCCTTAAGCTAATTAGATGGAGTCGCTTAACTATGGTGGCAATTCCAAGTAGAGGGGTAGCTTGTTACGCTAATCTTGACATGGGGAGAATTCAAGTGTGCAAGTGTGCTTGTTACCGTGACTCATTTTAGAGCACTTTTCCCTTACGATATTAGCTGTTCTAGACTATGAATTTAATTTTTTGATAGACCACAATTCAAAGCTCTTTGGACCAGATTAGATAGGGTTTGGTGCTCTTGACTACCAAGTTTCATCTTGTAAGCTTTAGACTAGAGGTGTCAAATTGTGAAGCAAATAATTTTAAATATTGCTTTTGACTTATAGCTTTTAACAAGGCATAATATAGCCGTGTATATAACTTATATATTATTAGATTACCAATACAATTTGGAGATTTTGTCTTGCACTATTTAGATGTTTTACCTATAGAGAATATCATTTATATGGATGATCTTCCTTTATTTATAAAACTGTGTTGTCTTTGGTATATTTTACTCTAATATTGCTTATCAACTCTAATATAAAGTTCCTTATTCTCTTTCCTTTTCATCAAGCTTGAGAACCTTCTATAGGAAAACTATGGGTATCTTTATTGATATCATCAACCAAGGACTTTTATGCATATGCCAAGGGATTTAGTACACAAATCAAATTCTTTCATAATTTTATGTAAGGTAGGTATATTGTCAATGGAAGAGATTACAATTGTAGTAAAATTGTAGTAATAATGCGAAATTATCCATTCTTAACACCTTTAATTTCTCTTTGTTTTATGGATCTTAATTGTCAATTCTTGAGGAGTGTATAATGGAAGTGGAGATGGATCTGTTAACTGTTTTAGGTGGGTTCTAAAGGCCACCTTTAGATTTCATCGATTGAATTTCATTAATTGAATTTATTCTACAAGTTTATCTCCATATCATGTTTGTTGACTGTTTGATCTAAGAAAATAATTTAATTCCACTGAATGAATGAATTTATTTATATGAATGAATTTTATCTTATAGTTTTATAGATTTTTATTTTCTATATATTATTATTATTATTATATTTTTATTCGAATTATAATCTTATTAATATAATTATTTGAACCAAGACCCCATTACATTATATTCTATGGAGACATCTACGCTAGTTTCCGTCATCTCCCTTTAAACAATAAGGTGTTTATAAAAATATCTCTATATTATAACAAGTATAATCAAACAAATTTTGGAAAAAATATGATATTGAATTAAATAAAAAATAATATTTAACAAAAAATATTATTAAAAATATTAGATATATCAACCTGGACCATCATCTAATCTAGATGAATGTCCATGAATATTCAAATATCCATAATATTCGTTTTACCTCACTTTGGAGTAACTATAACCAACCAATGGGACTGGGAGAGGGAAAAAAAATTAAAATTTCACATTCTAAATAAATAATGCAAGAAATTAGACACAAAAAGATATCTCACTTGACAATGGGACACATTTGACATATCCTTTGTAAGAGTTAGGAGACCAAAAACTCCGTGCGGACAAGCTACTCCAGGGGTCACATGACATGAAACAACATAATAATTCAACAATATACTCAACCTATTAAGATGCATACTTCTCACAGAAATTTCATTAAGTTACGATTCCTGTTTTTGGTCCACTTCGCTAATGGTTGATTCTTCTCGACTCTATCAGTTCCAGAAACACACTTCCTATATCTGGTTCACTTCGCTCATGGTTGTTTCTTCTCGACTCCATCAGTTCCAGAAACACACGTTTCTTCATGGGTTTTCATTTTGGTAACTGCCTACAGAGATAAAGGAGATACCCGATAACCCTAATTAGACTTTGAAAATTGCTCGAAGAGTCATGGATACAATCAAGTCATCAAAGTCATTAGAAGCGATACGGAAGGGGTTAAAAAGTTGGACTATGCAAACTTCCGATTTGTCAACTCACTGTGAGAGACCTTGCAGGTCTTTTAAAAGATGGTATGGGATCTCATTGTAACTACTTTAGACAGAAAACACCAAAAGAGACTATAAGATATGTTCTGCGGAATGATCATATTCTGAACTACTTATGGGGCATAGACCTGAGCGAGATTATAAACCTCAAAGTTCTTTCAAGAAATGGAACAGGACGGGATGACCTCCTCAGATGGATAAACTTCCCAGTAGATGATCTATTCGTCGTTTCTGGACAGAAAGTATGAAAACAGATATGGATTACTCCAGTAGTATGTCACCTTTCCCAAAAACTATTCCCATCGTTATCTACTGTCCAGTTTCCATAGCAAAATTGATATCTGTCTACTTGTAATTCCACTTTCTCGACGAGGCACTCTTGTTGACTGCACAGTGTGTCCTCTAAGAAGAATGTTCTCAATGTTAGGTTCACAAATGATCTGTGTTCTACAATTTCCTCAATTTCCAGAGTTGCTGCACTTCATGATAGTCGTGTTGAAATATGATTCAAGAGTTCTGCTGGTCGAGTCATGCCGTAGGTCCAAACTGTACCTTTCTAGACTTCAATACTACTTGAACAGACAAGTATTTCAGAGAGCAAATGTTCACGAACGAAAGATGGAAACATCGTACCATTAATCAGAATGCCTGCAAGTCTTCAAATTTCAAAATTTATCATTAAGTCTGGAAAACTTGATAGCAGATCCCTTATTTCCAGTGGATCAGATACTCATAATGACCTGTCAATAAACTCCTTTCACTGACTTTGGATGAAAATCTATACTCTGCCCGCTTGAGAATGCTGCGTAGATGGAACACGGAATGACACGAGCAACAACAGTACCGGGACAAGCAGCGGGCCGAATTGCACCTGGAATAACCGCTCGGCCCGGTAACTCTGCGTTTTTATAGGTCTCCGAGGAGTGGAGAAATCGTTCGTCATTGGGCAATTAAGGATCATATTTCATACTTGAAGGTAGCCATCCACATCCACAGTAAGCTACACCTGACCTGAATTCGAGTTAAGAGACAGAAGAACTCGTGGTCGGGACCATTTGTTCTCCTAATCTCAATGATAATCTTTCTCACCTGCAGTAGTGGTGGCCACAGAGGGGCTTTGTGGTTCAGAGATTTTAGAAATCTCTGGCCCCTTCCTATGTGGGTGCTCGTGGATGAGTCCCTGTCAAGCACCTCATGTTGAAACAGCCTACCCTGTTAGGTGAATGTGGCGAGTGTGAACGTTTCCTGAATGCCTAAACTCGGTCAAATGCTCAGATAAGCTTGTTTGAGCTTTGTTGGCATCGACTGCCCCAATGATATTCCCTTGTGTTGCTGACTTGCTTCAAGAGTTTGCTACTGATGCAATAGGAGTCTGCTCATTGAGAGACTCACGACCTAATCGGAGGAGGAACTGGGAATATGACACGTCCATGTGTACATGTCTCACATGGCATAAGTTCTTACGCAACGATTCAGGAGAGATGGTCAACTCACCTGAAAGCATTCCCACTTCCTTTAAACGAATCTCGAAAGTTGTGTGCTCAAGGATTAGTCCAGATTCCGTCAGGGAAGATGTCTATCGGTGGTATTTCACCACAACCTTCTCATCAGGAATACCCAAATCCTCGGGATCGGAGTCCTCTTCGTATTCTTCTATTCTGCGTTCGCTCTCGTCTTCATCCTCGTCATCCTCCGAATCTGACAATGAATCCATGCCCAAACTCTCGGGATCAGAACCTTCTTCTCCTTCTATCTCTGCCTTGGCCCCAACCTCGTACTCATAATCCTCCAAATCTGACGGATCAGACAGTCCTGATTCTGAATCATCGTCTGAAAGGCTTGCGTATGAGTCTGGGTCCTGGCGGTCCTCCTGCTCCGTTGGTCCCCTTCTTCGTTTAACAGAACCATCTTCTCCTTTTACTGCGTCAGCAGCATTCCCCGCCTGCACTCCTTTGGAGGCCAACCATTGGGCATTATCCCTCCGTAGTTGTTTCAGGTCCTTTTCAAGCTTCTCGTTATTCAGAATAAGGGCTTTCATACTTTGTTCTAGCTTGGACTTCATCAAGGCCTGCAACATAACATAGGAACAGCCGTTAGAAGTTGAATTAAACAGCTAGTTCTTGCACCACCGACGAGTTGGTCCAAAGAGCGCACACCTTCATGACTTGCGGCGGTAGAGCTTGGGGACAAAGGTGGGCACCCGACTCCATAAGAGCTCACCTTATACTTGCCAGTTATGAGATCAGCACGACCGAGTAGTGATACAGTAGTAATGACGATGCAAGCTGTGATCCAAATATTTTGAACAGCCTAAAATAAGATATTCCGGTGCAGGCAGAGAGAACCTCTTCAGCGTAACACAAAAGCGAAGCGAAAGAACATGCAGTGACGTATTGTCATCACCTTTCTTTTATCGAGAGTCTTTATCGGGATCAGTTCCTTGGGCTGCTTGTAGTTCCTGCCCCGATAAAGAATAACAATGTTAGTCTGGTGTATGTCAATAACTAGTCCCCCACTGAGTCTTGCTAGTTGATCAGCCATCACTTTGATCTCCTCTTTTGAAAAGCCAGCAATTTCGACTTGAACAGTTTCATGCTTTTTCCAGTGGAGGTGGATATTTTGGATAGTTCCACCATAAACCCCCCTGCGCCCCACAGGTACGTAGTTTTTATTCTTGTAGCCAATCTTCTTAAGGTAGTGCAGCTGCTCGGGTGTCAAAACCTCACGGTCTTCATCAATTGGTGGAAGCTCTTGCACAGGGAACTTTGCTACCTGCTGCTTGATAAGTTGAATTTTCCTCGTTCCCTTAACAAGAAGGAAATAATGCATCGTTAGCAACTTCGATATACCTTTCCAGTCACTTTAAAACAGGCCCTAACAAAGGTGATAGTCGAGAACCAGGCAATACAAACCATCTTACCTTCTCAATCCTGAATTCCAGCATCTCCTCAGGAGTCATATCCTCCTTTCGTTTCTTAGTTGCAACCCGAATTCTCTTGATTTTAGATAAAACTTCTCTCTTCTTCTGCTTAGCCTTCTTTATCTTCTTCTTACTCTTGAACCGAACACTCCCGTCTCGAAAGGGATCTCTTAGACGCGATGAAAACAGAGGACCAGCGTATGCTCCTGAAACGCGCATCCATCTACCACCGTCTGTGATTGGCAGCATTGAATAGTTTCTACATTGCACCAAGTTCCATGGACTTTCACACCTAGTGACGATTGTGAAACCATAGTCATTTCTTGACCAAATTCCCACATTCATTCCCTCTTCCGACTGGTCCATCACTGCCTCCCCTGCAAGTAATGACTTATGATCAGACTGGTTCTCCTCTTATCAAGATATACGCCTCAAACATGCTAAAACACGTGTCTCAGGTATTGATTCGGGTTCACTTATATATCACCACCGAGGTATAGCCAATGCCACAAAGCCGTATACAGAGATATAACTAGTTCACAATGGAATACACAATCCACCAAATTCTCCAGAAATGAAACAAACTCTGGTAGACTTACGACTTTCATCCTTGCCATAATTGACTCCCGGCCTCCCTGAGAGTCCTGACGAATCTCTATATCCTCTCCGGACGCTGGAGCTGCCAAGTTCTTTAGTACTAAACCAGCTCCGGATGTAAGTGCTCTGCTCATCAACTCCTCCACGATGAAAGCATGGACCTAATTGCCTTTTTAGGAAGCCATAAAATACAGCGCCGGTTCCCAACCCCTTCATCTCTACATGAGCTTAGAGTGCTAATGGAGATCGAAGGCCTGCAGCGTGGCTCGAGTCCTCTCCTTATTCTTCTTTGACATGTTTACTGCTGGATGAAGCTGGAGAGCGATTAAAATGAATGGAACCAACAGAAGGCGGCCAATACCATAGACAAATTCTTCAATGACTGCTCTGCTCCACTCCAAAATTCGACTACGCTGCGAGCTCCTGCCAACCCACCACCGAATTTCTCGGCTAAACATCCTGGAAAATAGTCGATTTCGTTGGTTGCTTTCTGGTGATTAAGGGACAACCCTAAAACCCGACAAGCAAAGAGTTCTTCATGACAAAACCCTAAACCGCGTTAAGTTACTACAGTGAACTCATGGTTCTGGTGACGTACTAGCAGTCTTACGAAAGTTATGATAGATACCTTTAGAAGGCAATTAAGGGATGAGATCAGTCCAGAACGGAACGACTTAGGATACATCTTGTACGGTACTTCTCTGATGCAAGAATTGAACTGCCGTTCGAATTGCTCAAACATAGTGGAATAACGAAACTCTAGCTCAAATCCGACACTAGTTCGATCGACCATATGCATAACAGTCATTTTCCAGGACAGACCGAAGGTTTGCGGCGAAACGAAGTGCACTGCATTGAACTTCGTAGGCCTTGGGACTCTGCACGGTAGGTTAGTTCGCTGCGGTTCAAAGTTGGAATGTGGTGTAGGTCCTCTTTTGTATTCCCTTTGTCAAAGGAAAGAGATGATCTCCCTCCTCTTCAGAACCTGTTTGGATGCTTGAGGATTAGGGATAATTTTGGATCTGAGAGGGATTTACTCTTTAATTTGGAGTACTTTCTATCTGTAGTAACGCTCTCTCGACTCATTAAGAGCTAGAGATAGCGACCTTTGGAAACTACTCTAGCGGTCTTGCCTACTTTGTACATGGACGATTGGAGCCGAAATATAATACACTGGTTTACAAAACAATACAACTTTATTGTCAAACGAGTTTTTCTTATGGTGGTTCCAATTTACCACCTAACTTTATTCCTTTTACGTCCATAATTTGGATGAATGATACCAATTGTTGTGATAATTTTCTTATTTCACAACTCATAGTATATGAGCATGCTCATCTGAAATCTATTTTAAAAAGGGTTAGAATAGTCAATGTATATGCTTCATTTCAAGATAATCTCGATCAACATTATTATCCATGTCGAATATAGTAAATAGTTAAATAAGGAGAGGGTTTTGAGAATACTAGCAATCATAGTTTAATTTATGAAAACTACAAAATTTATCCAGACTCTCATGTTGACTTCTTGGTTCAGATATATTTTATTTTTAGCTTATTTATCATTTATTCTTGAGAAAATATGACAGGATACTTTACCGAATACGACAATATTCTTTGAATTCTCTCTTAAATAGAAGATTATTCTAGATATACATTACCGTATCTATAAATAAAGACTACTATCGTAAATACTTATTAGTAAATATTCACAGTTTTCTCTCTATGTCTCTATTATTGTGAAGATATTAACTAAGAATACACCCATCAAAGAATGTAAACCTAGATTATTGTATTTCCACCATGATTTGAGTAAGTAAAATAACAATCTAGTATTCACGGTAGAGAATATAGTGATTTTTAATGAAGCACTTGCAGCATTCCATAAATCGCTGTGTGGGTAGTATTTTAAAATAAGGTGATCTATAACATTCTACAATTCTCAGTCCATCTCCGTAAATGGTCACATGCCTGATTACTTGCTCTCTTTTGATCTTCTCAAAGATTTCAATAATTAGTTTTATAAGTTTGGAGATTTCTATGGGGCCTACGGGATGTCCCGTGAATCTTTATGCCAGACTCAGACAAAAATACTACATGAACTGCTACCCGTCTCTTCTTCTCCTCCTTCTCTCCACTGTTTGGCTTATTTGCGGGTGTTCGTTTAGTTTTCTTGGTCGCGGGACTGTGGTCTACTTCCTATGCTGCTGGTGGCTGAAGAGATTTACCCATCTTGGCAAAGTATTCGTCCTCATCTCTAATCTTGTTTAGTCTATCTCTTCCCACTCGTTTGTATCCGTGACAATCAGGCTGTGGGAAGTGATCAACATAGAATATCGTCTCTTCTTTGGAAAAAAAATTTATACCTGCAAAGAGGTGGATTACAAAAGGATCAAGTACGTCGGCAATCTCTCAATCCCTACTTTTCGACAACAAATTCTTAGGACAACAAATTAATGCACGCGAGGAAGTGGATTACAAAAGGATTCAAGTAAGAAGGCGACCGCGTAGAAAAAACGAAGAATGGAAAAACCCCAGCAAGCCGTACAAGGGTGAGACAAAACAGGTAAATAGAGTCGATAAAAGGGATTCAAGTACGTCAGCCTTTTACAGCCGTGCCAGCGGGAAACATCTTGTACATCTTCTGAGTATAGGTGAAACACTAGGGCGTTTCAAGAATAGGTATTAGGGAATAGCAAGGGGTCTCGTAAAAGTTTGCAAAAAGTCATGTAAAGGTAAGAAAAAGTAAGAAAAGTCATGTAAAGAACCATCTGTAAATAAATTTCTTTATAGATGGTTCTACGGCTCATTTCCTGTTTTACCTCGTTGATTTCTTTTCCTGATTTTTAAAGTTTCGGGTCGAGTAGCATATAAAGATGAAATGACTAATCTCAATTACATATGTAGCATCTCAAAGAGGGGATGCCATTTGGCAAATGCCAGAACAAGCTAAGGGATTATGTGGCCATGTCAAAACAAGCTAAGGGGTTTGTGCAGCCTGATCCTGCTTTCAAAATTAGAGTCTTCATCATCGAGAGGAGAGCTTAGCGTAAATGTATCCCGAGAGAGAATTTTCAAACTCAAAATCTCTAGAGACAAGAATGAAAACAAGCTAAAGCGTTTGCATGGCCTAGGAATTTTCAAAATCACGATAGTCCTCATCAAGAGGAGAGCTCAGATCTTGAGAGAGTGAATTTCAAAATCAAAATACTCTTTGAATCTCAAAGACTTGCCAAGATGGAGAAGTTGAGAATGCAAAGTGAAATAGAGAAAAATACTTTGAACCCAAGAACAAGAAGAGACTTGCTAAGATGGAGAAATTGAGGATCAAAGAAAGAGTGCTAAGTCCAAAAGGTTTCAAAAGGCAATAGAGCTAGCAAAAGTGTGTAAAATCTTAGAAGAAATTAGTAGCATCATGAGCATGGTTCTAAGCTTGGATGAGATCCAGTCCCATGTAGACTATAATGAAAGCCCATCCCATATAGAGAACAGTGAGTGATGAGTGATCAATACTATGTGAGTTTTGGGACCAGGTGAAATTTTTTTGCACTTGTATTACCTATATACTATATAAGTTGAGTGCATCTGCTTTAATATATAATATTTTTATCAATCTTCCCCTCAATATATCTAATTTGTTGATTTGCTTTGTAGCATTTTGCATTCCCATTTTGGTTAATCCAATGCTTGCATTTTTTATTTTCTTGGTTAAGGGAATGTTTTTTATTTAAGTTTATTTATTTTATAGTTTAAACTATAATATATTACTTGGTTTAATGTATAATGAATTACTTGGTCAATTGGTTAGGAATGCGAGAATAGATGTTCAAGGATTTGAGGGTGACTCTCACCCACCAAGTTCAAGGGTGAGTCTTCACCCTCCTCACCAGAACAATCATTATCCCCAATATTTCACCCTCTTGAGTAACTTCACCTTCTTGAATGGGTATTTATTGGTAGCTTGGGTACAAGACTCCCAAGGAAGGTTCTTTCTAGAAGTCACCTTGCTTGGAGTGCAAGCTAAGCTCCTAGAAAGTTCCTAGAAGTTTGGAAGTTCCTAGAAGGCTGACTTGGTTCTTCTAGAATATTCCACCAACAATCTTTCTTGCTACTTCTAGCACATACATAAGCTAGTTCTACTTCTTGTGGCTATTTTAGCTTGACTACTAACTTCATATTATTAGAACATAGATTTGGTTCTCACAAAATAGAAGGCTTTCCTTAATGGAGAAAGTGTTATATTCATTATTATGTGTTGCAAGATGACCTTATACCAATTGAAAGAAATGGTCTTGCTATAAACTCAATTTGGGTTTTTGAGCCAATTGACACTATCATAATTGCTACTATCATGAGAAATTCAAGAAGAGTTCTTAAATCAGGTCATTGTGATATGCATCAAGGATGACATGAAACCTACCATGTTTGTGCTCAAGTTTGATGTCAAACAACTATAGTTGTTCTCACCATTGATGATGTCAACTCTTCATGTGCTCCAAATGTAAGGTCTGCAACAAGGTTTCTGATTGGTTTGCATGATCACTTGTTTCCTCTAGACATAGTGTTTCCTTACCATTATTAGTTGTTCTTAATCTCAAGTAAAGTAATTCTTTTTGCAATGTTTAGTCAATGAGATACAAAGGCAATGGGATGTAATCCAGTTGGAAATTCATGTTGTAACACAATTCCAATGGCAAAGTTAGAAGCATCAAAATCAACTACATAAGGTAGTTGAGGATCATATGGTTGGGGAATAGTTTATGAAGACACCATTATGCTTCAATATCTTGAATGTTTCTTTGTGTTTATTGATCCACTAAAATCTTGATGCCTTCCCTAAGAGATCAGTCAATAGTGTGACCACATGAAGATAGTAATGGATGAACTATTGGTAAAAGCATACCAATCTCTTGAACGTCCGTAATTCCATGGTATCCTTTGGTGTAGACCAATCTATACTAGCTTTGATTTTCTCCTCTTCCATCTTGATCCTCTTTGATGAGACTTTATGACCCAAGAAGATAACTTCCTTTTGCCAAAAGGTACACTTTTGATTTTTTGTAGTGAAACTTCCATTTGCATAGTCATTTGAAGACTTCTCATATGTGATTTTGTGTTATACCTCTATCTTGCTATAAATTAAATATCATCCAAGAACACCACCATGTATTATTGAATAGCCCATCCAACACCTAATGCATTTGATCCTTGAAAATTGCAAGAGAATTAGTGACCCCAAAAGGTAAAACTCTCTATTCAAAATGCCTATACCTTGTATGAAAGGTAGTATTTTGCACATCAATGGGAATTTGCCAATAGCTGCTTCAAAGATCTAACTTGGAGAAACATTGTGTTATGCTCAATTGATCCAACAAATAATTTATTCAAGACAAGGGATACATATTCTTCATGATTTTTTTATTAAGACCCTATAGTCAATATGAAAGTGAAGTCCACCATACTTCTTTGATACAACCATCACTAGTGCTTCGCAAGGCAATGTACTATGTCATATGAAATCCTTCTCCAACAACTCAATCATTGTTGTTTGAAGCTCTTCTAACTCTTTAAGTGAGAGCAAATAGAATGGTCTACTCATTGTAATGCTACCTATCAATACCTTGATCTTTAAGGGCATACCATGATCAAAGGGTAACCCTTTCAAAAGATCATTTAGAAATGCATCTATAAACTCTTGAACTGTTTGATCAACCATTGTTTGATGAAGTTTCTAGTCCTCATAAGATTCTCCTTGCACAAATGGTTTGATCCACAACACAAAAAATAAAAATATCTTCCTCCAAAGCTTGCTTCAAAATTGCTATATTGGCAAACTTCTCCTCCTGGGATTGACTATTCTTAGATGTCTTACTCAAAGATGCCAGACAACCTAATTGGTAGTTCTTACCATAGGTTTTGTATTTGAATTTATCATTGGAGCCAATCAAATTAAACTTTATGACATTCAAGTTAAGGCCAATCTAGAATGACATCATAATGTAGAGGAGCTATAACAAACCTCATCCACTCTGGATACTTCTTTCAAATCTTGAATATAACAATATGTGAGGTATGGAATGCAAAACCTTTTCTACCATCTGCAACTATCAATCTACTATCAAATAATAAGTTGATAAGAATACATAATTCCTTTGCTAATTACATAAATGTGCAATTTCTCAAAATTTCACACCAAAATGCTAAATCAATGATTGGATATCATACCTTGCAAGTGTATTAAACTTGTATAAGTAGAGCTTTCAATTTTGCTAGAACAAATCAAGTTTCTAGTATGTAGCTTTATATCTATTATTGGGATTCTTTGTTTCCCTGATCCTCATGTTGCAAGAAATCCATTTGAGCAATGGGTCAAGGTCGTCTCTTCCTAGTAAGGCATTTGGAAATCTGATGTCCTATTTGGTGATAATAGAAGCAACTATGATTTTTTTAAAAATTGTTCTCAATCTGCAATGCTAAATTTGTATCTCTTGGATGGCATCAATATCCATTAGTGCCAGGTACTCCACTTGTGTGAGGTGTACTTGTAAAGTTTTGTGGAGGTCTAGGTTGAGACCAAGTTCTAACAAACAAAGGAATCAAAGTGCTCAACCAATTACATTGCTTCTTCCAAGTGTTTGGGCTCTTGCATGGTCACTTCTAGTTTAGTGCATGCTTTCAAGCCCCTCACAAATTGATCTAGAGTCTCACCTTCTAGTATCTTTAAAATTCACATATAGTGTTTTGGAATTGAGTGATATAGCTCCTCATAGAACCAATCTACTTTAATTCTATCAATCTATGTTGTGCAACATTTACCACTTTGAGTATCCTACTTATTACACTCTTGATTTTTTCACATGTCAAGATTGGTGCAGCAAACTGCAGTTGAGATTACTCTACTTGGAATTGCCATCATAGTTTTACCACTCCATCTAATTGGTTTGAAGCCAAGAGAATTTATCTCCATTCATCTTGAAGATTAATAGCTTCAAAAGAACATTTGCAATCAAATATAAAAGTTATTTATGGTACTTGATAGATTATTGCCTTCAAACACCTTTGGCTTTGGAAATCATATTCACTTTTCTCCTTCTCAATTTGTTACTCTCTTGATATGTTCTTATCATTGTTAGTCTCTCTCTCTTCCAAGTAAGATGCTCAATTTGTTATTGTATAGTAATAATAATTTTTGGTATTGTTGCAATGGCTACTACACTATAAAACTACCTACTTGCATCTAAGTTAACACATAGATGAGACTCGTCCACCACTCCTTGTAAGTAGCAATTGGAAGTTTCAATAGTTCATTAGACAAGGTTCAAAAAAATTTGCCCAAAGCATGAAATGATGCTTTGGTAGTACAAGGACACAAAAATCTCAATGGTTTTAGGGAAATGGATTTGGTAGTCCATAGATTCCATCCCTCCCATTTTTTCTTTGATACTAATGGAATGGATCAAGGAGAGAAACAAAAGAATGGAAAACCGGAGTAGAAGATCACATTGGGATTCTCAAGTGAGGGAAACTCCAAGTGCCTAGCTTGAGTTTGGCTCAAGTATTTATAGGTAGCTTGGGTGCAAAACTCCCAAGGAGCTTCCAAGCAAGGTTCTTTCTAGAAGTCATCTTACTTGGAATGCAAGCTAGGCTAATTGTCAACTTGGCGTACAAGATACTCTACCCTTGGAAAGTTCTAAGAAGCTTCTTGAATGCTTCTAGAATATTCTACCCACAAGCTTTCTTGATGCTTCTAGCAAAACCTTAGGCTAGTTTTACTTCCTTTTTCTATATTTAGTTTAAACTAATAGCTCATCTTTTGACTCCATATTATTATAGAGAAGGAGAGATGAGAGAAAAGTCATTTAGATTTGTGGAGGTTCACTAGCATATAGCACATGAATGAATAATTGATTTGGTTTTCTTTTTGGTTCTATTGGTACCTAGATTGAAGGCTATGGAGAATTAAGTATAATATTTTGAAACTTTTAGATTGTTTAGGTTTAGAGTGATTACTTCACATTATGAGTGATGGAGATGGTCAGTGATCCTAATCTCTTGGAATCCATGCTCTAGTTCTACAAGAACTTAGTTTGAAATTTTTGAGATGGGAATCAAAAGTTATGAGAGTTTAGAGTTTTTAGGGTTTGGAGAGATAATATTTACTCATGTGAGTTAGGATATGAGTGGTTGTGGTTTTACAAATATGGGGAATATGGAGAGGAGCATTGTGTGTTACTATCATTAGTGTTGTGCTAGCCATGGCTATAGGTCCGCATTTGGGATCATCCAAAGTAGCTTGGGATACACCATGCTCGGTGTGTCATTGACGCTTTACCTTGCAAGTGGTAAAGGCCCATGTGGGAAGGATGCACAAGGACTATGATTGGACCACTTGGAATGTTCACGTGAGGCAAGCAATAATGTTGATGGTGGTGATACTTGGGATTACGGATACTTCCTTTATTTCTCTGTTGACCATTTTGGGGATACCAATCAAGTCATGGGAGTGGTTAGTTTCTCAAGCGGGTTGTATTTTGGGCTTATTTGAGACTAGTTTTCCATGTCCACATTTACTCCAGAGACTACCCCATACACTCTATGATGAAGTTGGACAAGCTTTTTGCCTACCACTTGGTTGTATGGCACATGGTCCCTTGGACAAGTTAATATGGTTCTTATTCCTCTTACTCTCTCTAAGGTGTCTTTATTATGCTAGTGGGAGACATGTAAGGCATAAAGAGGTGGTTGTTAGATTTTGTCAATTCCAAGTGGGAGATTGGGCTATCCTACAAGAGAATTCTGTTAGGACTATAACACCCACTTGTGCATGTGTGTGGTATTATGATATTTAGCTTAGTATTGCAAATGTTTGAGAGATATTATTTATATAGAGATAAAGGATGGTTCTACATTAGTCATGATTAGCTAAAGTTAGTCATAGCTAAGATAATGGGAACCTTACTATAGAGGAAGTGGAAAAAATGAGCACCACTATTTTGGATTCTAGTGTGTTGACTTTGTATTACTCCTAGGTGTTTGGCTTTGAGGAAAGAGTTGAGAACTCTAAGGCCCACAAGTCTTTTTGTTTTGGATTCTTCTATAGTCCAAGGATAGCCCATGAGAAGGAATCCTTGATTTAGTGGTTCGGTCAAGATAAGATCACATGTTTAGTAGAATATACCCATGTGGATGAATATTTCTTTATACTTTTTGACTATACTTGACTTTTAGCCTAGTAACTTGAGTTACTCTAATAATTAGTAACTTTGGTGTGTGATTATTTCACAAGTATATAAACTAGGGGTGGGGAGGTACTCATCATCCTTTCATTTGCAACTATCTCTCTCTCATTGAGTTCTCTAGTGAATAATATCTTGAGTCTTGGAGTGTTTGCCTTGGAGGAGTATGATGGAGTTGGGGTTCCTTGCCTTTTTAGTCCATGGTGTGCTACCATAATAGCCATCAGAGGTTCATCCTAAGTGAGAGACATGCCGGCTCACAATTTTGTTCTTGTAACTAAGACCAAAAATCCTACTTGTTGACACAAAAAATAGAGAGAGATCATTCTTGCACAAGGAGTTATGAGTTTAAAGTGAGGGGGGTGGTTTTCAAACCAAATCTGAAATATAGAAAGATATCTAGGCCAAATGACTTGATAAAAAGATCTGAAACTTTTCAGGGAGGGACACCCTAAAGTTGTGATCAAGTGTAAACAATTTCAGAGGACCATGACATACCAGTTGAGAGAATTGAGTGACATTGTGAGGAAGGGTCAATTCTACAGAGTCGAGAATCTCATGCATGAGGAGTTTGAGAGCAACAAAAAGCATGTTTGAGTGTTTAGATTCATCTTGGGAACATAAAGGGTCATAGAGAGTGGAAATTGAGACTATGCAAGGTTCTCCAAGGGTTTGAGGTGATTGTAGGGTGGATTTGAGGAAAAGAGAGTTAAGAATAGAATTTGAAGAGAGCATTGAGAGGATCCAAAAACTTACACCACTTGGATGAAAGAGTGAGTCTAAGTGCTTTATATGTAGAGAGAAGGGACATAAGGCAAGTTCATGTCCATTGACCTTTGAGAGCAAGAGATTGAGGGAAAGGAGATGATTACTTGACTTGGGTTTGCATGTTGGACCTTCTTCACCAAGATTAGGAGAGAGAAGATCTAAGACCAAGGAGTTGTGTGAGGTTTGTGGAGTTGAAAGAATTCCCAAAAGACATGAGTGTAGTGGAGTAAAATCACTTTGGAGACTCTGGTGAAAGATCTTGGAGAGAGTCTTAGTACAGCTACAAAATTACTACCGCCCCATCAGCTAGTTTCTCAAGATTAGTGATGGAGATAATCTTTCAACTTATGGATAAATTATCCATGAGGGTTCAATTTATATGTACTGTAGGATTTGATGTTGCTACAGAAATTTTGGAGTAACTTGGACTTTTTGTGTTTCCTAGGGTGGATTATTCTCAAATGGTGTTAGTTATGTACATACTCTATTAGTTATAGAGTGAGCGAAAAGAAAAGAGAAAAAGAAAAATTGAGAGAAAAGAAAGATAGTGAGGGATTAAGATGGGGAAACTTCCGGTTTTCTTTGGCAAGGATGGAGAAGATGTGGAGGCCTTTATGAGAGATTTCAAGAGAGCTTTCATAGGAAACAATGAGAGGAGGAAAAATGAGTGAGCCTCATTATTACCAGATTTCTTGAGGATGCAACACTTATATGGTATGAGTCAGAATACCAAAAGAGAGAGAGGAGAGATGGGCAAGAAGAGTCTTGGGAGATTTTAGCACTCATTGAGAACTTTCTTCCAGATGAGAGTTATGAGAGATTAATGAGTGAGGTTACTTTTCTCAAGCAAGGAGATGGAGAGAAAATGAGAGTCTATGTCGAAAGAGTGGAGAAGTTAGAGTCTAGATTTTGCATAATGTTGAGGAAGGGTGGGGATGATGTGGAGACTACTATGATTGGCATAAGAGCTATGCTCACCAAGAATTTTGTGGGAGGGTTGAGACCACAAATTAGAAGCAAGGTGAGATATGAAAAACCTTTTTCTAAGGTTAAAGCTATCAAGATTGCAATTTGTATGAAAGAAAGTTTGGAAGAGGATGAGAGTGATTTGGTGGTGAAGGAGGTTGTGCATCCTCCTCAAGGTTACAAGTATGGTGGAATTGCAGATACTTTGGTGACAAGCATTGCACCACAAGTAGTAGTTGTTCCAATTCTTGCACCCCTACCAAAAGATCCACTTCAAACCATCACATAACAACTTGCAGATCTCAAGATCAATGTGGTGCAACTGTGGGAGAAGAGAGAGGTGGATTAGAATGATAGGAGAGGGCCTAGGAGTTATGGAAATGATCCATATATAAGAGGCCAACCAACCAACAATTTCAATAATAGAAATTGTTTTTGTTATGGAGGAAGAGGCCATATCCAAAAGAATTATCCAAATTATACTTATCATGGAAGAAGGGATTATGAGAGAGCCAATAGAGGGAAAGAGTGAGCAAGTGAAACCCAAGTGGCTCCTAATCCAAACAAAGGTAAGGGGATAGCATCCATAGATGTGGTTGAGAGCAAGTATGAGAAGGGGGAGTGCTCAAACTCCAAAGGTCTAAATTTGGATATTTTGGCACAAGAGAAGAAGAGAGCTCATTTTGTAGAGGATGTGCACTCTTCTAAAGGATTTACTCCTAGCCAAGATACACCTATGACTACTAGGAGCACTTGCACAAGCACCTCAACACCATCAACAACAAAGACTCCAAGAAGAAGTTGGGGATGGAAGACTTCTTGATCTCAAAGCAACAACTGAACTACAATGTCTTGGAGGATGTTGGTAGTCACAAGGCTAACATCACAGTTGGCCAACTGATTGCTTTGAATCTTACTTTGAGAAAGGAGCTTAGAGATGGTTTAAGTTCTACAAGGAGCAAAAGGAAGAAGAAGGCAAAAGCTTTAGTATCAATGGGGGTGGTGGATGCCAAACTAGCACCATGGGAGGCTTGTGAATATGCCAAGATTGATGTGAGAGTGAATGGTCACAACATCAAAGATGCATTGGTTGATGGAGGATCAGTAGTGAATGCCATGTTAGAAAGGTTGATGAAGAAGTTAGGTATGATACCCTTAAGACCTTCAATATTTGTGGTGAGCATAGCAAACAAGCAACAAGTTCAACTAGTAGGCGTGATGGATAAGGTGGTAGTTTCAATTATGGGAGTTCAAAATCTCATGACTTTCCAAGTCTTGAAGGATCCACGCTAGGACTTACTTCTTGGGAGACGCTGGTTGAGAGCAGCATGCACAACTGATCGATGGCACAAAGGGTACTTGAGGATTGGGCCATCAAACTATAGAGTCACAAGTCTTGTGACTAACGCCACCAACACTTCACATTTAGATACATCATCTTTTGATTATTGGAAATCATATTCTGAAGGAGGAGCTTCAAATGTGGACACAAGCATGGAAGAGTAGACTTCCATGGAGGAGGATGAATCTGAATCTGATTCAGATGTGTATCTCTTGTGTGACATGGATTTTGCACCTAAGCCAGAGGTTTTGAAGGACCTACATAAATCACCATTGATACTTGAGAAGATAGAGAGGAGGTTATCTACCTTCAAGTATGGCACTTTTAAGGAAGGTATAAAATACAATGCTGGTTCCCAACCCCTTCATCTCTACATAAGCTTAGAGCGTTAATGGAGATCTAAGGCATGCAGCATGGCACAAATCCTCTCATTATTCTTTTTTGACATGTTTATTGCTGGATGAAGCTAGAGAACAATAAAAATGAATGGAACCAACAGAAGGTGGCCAATACTGTAGAGAAATTCTTTAATGACTGCTCTGCTCCACTCCACTCCAAAATTTGACTACGCTGCGAGCTCCTGCCAATCCACCACCAAATTTCTCAGCTAACCATCCTGTAAAATTGTCATTTCGTTGGTTGGTTTCCCCTAGCGGTTTCCGGTGATTTAGGGACAACCCTAAAACCCAACAAACAAACAGTTCTTCATGACAACCCTAAACCACGTTAAGTTACTATCATGAATTCCTCATGGTTTTGGTGACGTACTAAGAAGTCTTACAAAAGTTATGATAGATACATTTAGAAGGCAATTAAGGGTGGAGATTAATCCAGAAAGGAACAACTTAGGATACATCTTGTACAGTACTTCTCTGATGCAAGAATTGAATTGCAGTTAGAATTGCTCAAACATAGTGGAAATACAAAACTTCAGCTCTAATCCATCAATAGTTTGATCGACCATATTCATAGCATTCATTTTCCAAGACAGACCAAAGGTTTGTGGCAGTACAAAGTGCGCTGCATTGAACTTTGTAGGCCTTGGGACTCTGCACGGTAGGTTAGTTCACTACGTTCAAAGTTTGGAATGTGGTGTAGATCCTCTTTTGCATTCCCTTTGTCAAAGGAAAGTAAAAGGTGACCGCATAGGAAAAATGAAGGATGGGAAGACCCCATCAAGCCGTATAAGGGAGAGACTAAAAAGGTAACATAGGGCTAAGCCCCAATAGAGTCTGTATGAAAAATCTGCCCTACCGCACCTAAGATAACTGAGCTATGCAAGTTGTACGGTCTACACACAACTGGAGCATCCAAATAAACATCACCTAATGTGATTGCTCTCCTATGGATTGCACCAGCCGCTGCCCTCTATAGAGCAATGGACACTCGCTATCTAAAATATGCTACAAAGTATGAGAGTGAGAGTGGTACCCCCTGATGCCTAACATGATAAGCTCTTGCACACTCCCTGACAAATGCATCAAATGCCAAATCCATCACTCCATGCCATGGAGATGGGGTATCCACTGCCAAGTTATTTATGTAAGTTATTTACCAAAATTATGTTGAAATTGTTTTTTGATTCTTACTTCTTGCTTGCACAAACATCATGCCACACAAACCACTCTATTGTGCAAATCTTTGGTTGTGCAAACCACCCGGCAAGCGGTTTGCTCAACAATGTGGTTTCTGCGGCCAAGTGGTTTGTACGGCCAAGTGGTTTGCACAAGTAGAGTGAACAATTGGGGACCATGGAACATGAACTTCTTTAAAACACTTTTTCTATTGATAAAATTTTTTCTTTGAAATATCTTTAGGACCCACTAGTTGATCATCTCATGCAATAAATGCAAGCACATGGGTGAGAACATGCAAAGAAAGTTAAGTGAGAAATTTAAGTAAGTTTGGCTAAACAAGTTCTTCTAATATGATGTGTAGGTTGCTTTGTGTATAGAATTATCACAAACATAGAACAAGGATACTCACAATGGAGTATTAGAGGGTAAGAGTTTGTTCTCAATATTGAGATGATACAAGAGGCTTTTTGTTTACCTAGAGGGAGCACTCATTCACTCTAGCCATCCTAGAGTAGTACATGGGAATATCATTTTGGCTATGAAGAGCAAGATAGAGTGCTCTACCTTTGTGTTTTATGATTGGGTGGAGCTTATTTTATTTGCTATTAAGGTAGAGCTAGTTGTAGTTCATGTGCAGCTTCACCACCCAAGGACAAGATGCTTTGTGTGACTCATGCAGGGTAGGTCCTTACACACTTGTTCATAGAGAGAGGTATGGTGGAAGAGGAAGAGCTTTTATATGACCCACAAGAGATAGAGGAGGCTTATGGCATTGAGTGTGAGGACAAAGGAGAGGAGGCACCCAATGACCATGATGATTATGAAGGTGAGTGAGAGTGACTTGAATATGGAGAAATATATTTCTTTATCAGAGTATTTATTTGTGTGTTTATGATGGAGTATGATAAACTCAATGAATATCTTTTTAGTTATGATTTTGATATGAACTTGGATGAACTTTATAGACTTGACTTGAACTAACTTGATCATGATCATGTGTAGATTTTATGTATAGGTCATCATTCTTCTCATTAGACCATCCTCCTTCCAAATTCTCCACTTGAGTGACTCTTGCATTTGAGGTCCATGAGATCACTTCCCATGCTCACTCACCCCATTGTAGTGCTCCCATGGAAGTTGAGTCCCCTACTCTACCTAGAGAGGCTTATTTATGTACACTCCTAGAGGAACATTTAGTTGAGAGGATTGATGAATTGGATAGACTTATGAGAGAGAGTGAATTGACGGCCAAGGAGTACATACTTCAAGAGATGTTTTTAGAGAGTTTGTTATTACTATGGAGCTATTAGAGAGTACCTAGAGTGTTCTATACGAGGTGAGTATTTGCTAGATTCTCTTAGGCTTGCATATAAGGAGGCTCAAAAGGAGGCGATAGAGTGGCTAGAGGCAAAGCAACTTCAGTTACCATGGTAGTTTCCTCACATTGATGTGGGTACTCAAATAGACAAAGCTCAAACAAAGCATGTCCATGACGGCATGGCAACATAGTAGTTCCCTCACATTAATGTGTGTACTCAAACCAAGCATGTACACTTCCATGGGCAGTTTTCTCACACATATATGGGTACTTAGAGAGAGCATGTACATGATGGCATGTCATTAGTGTGTACTTAGACCAAGCATGTACACTTCCTTGGGCATTTTCCTCACAAAAATCTGGGTACTCAAATAGAGCATGTACATGATGGGGTTGGGAGATACACTTATCCAAGTCAACCTTTGCTTACGCTCATAAGTGGGCCAAAGGGAGGAGTCTTATTAACATATCGGGGAGGACATTGTGTCATGGAGACCTTGCATAGTTGATGATCTTGCCACCTCTTTGCACTTAACATACCATGAAGCTTGTTGGCGTTTGGAGAGGAAGCAACTTACATATGAGTACATAAAGCTTCATAGCTCATGGCATGCCTTTTAGATAAGGATAGATTATATTTATGAGTATAGAGTGTTCATGGTTAGGCCTTACAATACATTTATATTTTTAGGATTATCTCTTAAAGATATTCTTATTGTAGATAGTGATACTCTTCCTTCTAGTAGAAACCACCCTCATGGAGCTATACATCCTCCTAATATTCCCCATTTGATATACTTACTGCTTCATGCACCTCTTTAATAGATAGACTTGTAGCTCCTCTAGAAAGATTTAGAGTCTTTACACATGTTACTATTAGGTTTCTAAAGGAGGAGTGAGCTTTTGGCCGTTTTAGATACTATAGTATTGATTCTTATTGATCTTCTTGGACAAGCCTTTCATGAGCCAAAGATGCATCCTTGTGAAGTGAGATGGATGTGGTACTATAGTCCTTTTGTTATACCACACACTTTGTATTCCAGATTTCACAATGCACTAGAGTGGGCTGCCTAGGGAGCATGTACCATGTATGCTACCCCTTGGTATTATACACTTGCACACCACCAATTTGGTTTTATTCTTGATGAGCTTTGTTGGTGAATTTCACCTTTTTTGACGATGGTGAGTTTCACTTTGCTTCTCATAGTTGTTTCACCAACTACATGATGAAATGCCATCCACTACTTAGCTCATCTTTTCTCACACATTAGTTTTGATCTTTTCTTAAATGTTTCTTTCCTATCATACCATAAATTTCTGTTGTGAATGTCTACAATAGGGAGTTTTCCATTCAATCAAAGGAAGAGATTACCTTCAATTTACTAAACTTAACAATAAAAAATGTCTCAAAACAAAGCATGTGTAATAACACTTGTTGAGATACTCTAAGGGTGCCATATATCTCCATGAATACTTTGTGCCAAGTTAAAATCCATTAATATCTATATTATCCATGTAGACATCATGTATGCTATACAAGCAACCTCCAAAAGCCACACAACCCACCATGTTGCATGTTGCACAAATCCCCTCAATGCCATGTAAACCGCAAGCCTTTGGACAAACCATTTATGCAACATGAGGAGGTGGTTTGCATTGCATTTTGGTTTTCATGGGGCCCTTTGTGGTTCGTAATGGTTTGTGCGATTGTGTCTTATGTGCTTTCCTATGGAATTGGAAGTTGAAGTTTAATGGGAAGCTAATTATCATGTGCTTTCCGTATCATATACACATCCACATAGATATATACATAGATATTTGTAATTATATCCTACAAAAATAGAGAATGAGAAAGAAATATTCATCAGGTAATCATGCTTATTGTTTTGTGCACTAGAAATAGTTGAGTTATTGTCTTATGCACTAGTTGGACAAGTAGGAAAGTAATAGTTGAACAAGTGGAATGTATTAGAACTAGGTGAGTGCCTTGTCTTGTGCACTAGTTGTATAAGTACAAACAATGAGTGTATCATATAGAACCATATCAAAAAAGAACCAAATCATACAAACCATAAACCAATATCATGATATCATTCACATAACCACAAACCAGTATCATAGTATCATTCACATAATATCATTTAGAATCATATCAAAACATTCAGAATAGAACCTTAGAACCACTTAGAACCATATCATAGGAACTCCATACTTCATACATATGACCAATAACCAAGAACCAAACCATATCATTCATAACCATAGGAACTCCATGACTAATGATGGATTCATATAACTCACAACCATTGAATTGAAAAGTTCACAAATTCAACAAAAATGGTATAGTACATAATGTCAAAGTCTTTTTAGTTTGTGTGTCCTTATGGAAGTACAAGTCAATGTTTACATTGAATGTTCAAGAATATGATACATTGAATTGTGTCAAAGGTCCCTAATACTCTTGAGAAGTAATCAACATAAAAGATCATGGGTTCAAAAACCCAACAAGTCCATTATAAGAAAGGCAACCACTCATAAAATGAGATCTAATATCCTCTCTTTTAAAACTTTGTCTTTGTTTGGCTTCTTCCAATATATCTTGAGCTACAAGGGGATTGTTTTCCTCTACACTCTCTATTCTTCTTCATTCCCTACAAGTCTCTTCTATTTATCAAAAAGTTATGCAAAAATAATGCATATACTAATCCACCTTCAAACACTATTTCTAATTTTTACTCTTTTGATGAACTCTCAATTCATGCAATGGATGCCATCTACCTTTCAAAATCCCTATGCAATGCTCATTGAATCCCTATGAATTGAATCCCTATGCAATGCTCATTGAGCATGCAAATGCAAGCTACACATTTATTAAAGTCTAATTGATCTCAAGAATGTTGCACTCTAGAAGTAGGTACCAAATGACTCATGTGCATAAAGGCAAAATCACCAAGACAAAACTGATTTGGACCAAAGAACTCATTGCTCCTATTGTATTCAAATTGATCCATAGGGTTGACCTTTATAGACAAGTCATATCATGGCAAGAGCCAAGCATTCTTACCTATTTGATCCAAATGCAACTCTGAGATAAAATTCTAAACTCATGAACTTGTGAAGGAACTATGGAGCATGCACGAATCCTAACAATCTAATTTTAATAAGATCTAGTGAGCAACAAGGACAAGATCCACACTAAGATTTACCACACCAAATACCAAAGAAGTATATTATTCACCTCATGTAGTCATCAAGTGAACATCAAGGACAAGATTCAAACTAAAATTTACCACACCAAATGGATCCTTACCACCAAAGAAGTGTATTATTTTCTTCATGTTGTTGCAGATTACTTGTCCATTGATGGAGTAAGATCCTTTCCTACTAAAATAAGTTTCACCATTCATTTTTGGTCATTGGGACAAGGGTTCAGTCAACCAATCCAACACAACCAAGGAGTCCTTTTGCTCCAAATACTTGTGAGACCTTTCTCTTTCCTCCATATTAGGCCACACAACCTCTTTTGCAAGATTTGCTATAATAGCAATGATTACTGTATTGGTGAATCTTGTAATGGACCCAACACCAATACCCCACAAGTTAGTGCCTCTAGTTAAACAAGCCTCATTCCCACTATGACCAAATCTGTCCAAGGCAACAGCAAGCTAGATCCACATGGAGTTCTCTTCCTTCCTTGGTTTGTCTTCTTGAACACCTCATGATCTTTAAGTAGAGCAAGCAATGTATAAAAATAATTTACATCCATCTTCATCAATTTTTTAAAAGGAATTGGATCTAGATTCTAGAAAATCATAATAATAAATTTTCTAGGGTAATCCATAATGGTTTGATCCAGCAAATAGCAAGGAGTATGGGCAAAGTCCTACCATCTTAACAATAACACACATTGTTCAATATGAGCACCATTGTCATCTTCATCAAAATGACTAAACCTATCTCTAATGTCAATGCTAAATTCAACCTCATATTGTCATATTGACAAATGATCCCATATCACGTTTTTTATCTCATTTGTAAACTCATACCTTACACTCATATGGTGCATATTGAGTAAAATGGCCTCTATAACACCACCCTCTAGAAAACACTATATGTACTCCACAACAAAATCTCAAAACCCCTTACCATCATGTATTCTTATGTAGATTCTTATATCTCCTAGCATGTACTCTTATTATATAGATTCTTTGCTTTGGTAGCATGTACTCTTTTGCATTGTGTAAATTTTATGTGCATTTGTATCTTTGCATTGGTAACATTTGCAAAGATCAAAGATACACCTTATCCACTACTAGAGAGTTGTATTCTAGTCCCATGCACTTTGCTATGTGATCTTTCCTATCTAGACTTTCACTTCTCAATACTACAAGATCCCCATTTAGTGGATGACTTCTCCTAACATGAGACTATAGAGAACCCATTGATTTTTCCTTCTCTACACCTATTGAAAATTGATTTCCTTCTCCACCTCTTTGCTTATGACAAAGCCATATACAAAAAAGACAATAAAGCCCATGATTTTCTTTCTAGATTATTTCTAATTCTAATATCTCACCAAGATGTCAAATCATTTCTGAGGACAAAACCAATTGTTTTTTTTTGTCAAATCAATCTTTGTTTGTTTTGTTCTTTACCTCTTATTCTTTACCTCTTATTCTCTAACCTTGAGCTCTATTCTTTCCTTTGAGCTCTACCTTTCCTTTCTTTCTTTTGACCTCAACCTCAACCTCTACTATGGGGTGACAGCCACTAACACACATTTATTCTAGTGAACTCCTTTTTTTTCCTCAATCTCCCTTTGACCTCCTCTTCTAACAAGCTACATGAACTCTTATTCCTATCAAACCCACATGAACTCTAATTCTTATTGAACATGGACTCTAGCTAGGCTAGACTCTCGCTAAGGACATGGACTAACCCATCCACACCACTGAATTTTTCTATAGAACTCATTAAGGACATGGACTGAGGAGGAAATCTATGTGGATTAAACTTAAATGAGGACATTGAATTTGGAGAGTAATACCTGATTTTCAAACTTGTATCTCTTTGCATTGCATTGTGATCTTTCTTTTGGCCTCACAATCTTGGATCTATTTCACAACAACACTCTCTTCAAGCTCAAGTTGCAATAGGAAATGTGCCTACTGTTTCACAACAATACTCTCTTCAAGCCTCAAGTTGCAATATGCAATGTGCTTACGGGAGGAAGATCTTGTCTTTGACTCACACAACATTCTCTTCTAAGCTTGGAGTTGCAAGAGGCAATGTGCCTAAGGACAGAGGATCTTGTCTCTCATTGACTCGCTCAACACTCTTTTCCAAGCTTGGAGTTGCATGAGGTAAAGTACTTCTTGATCTTTGGCTACTCCACACTCTCTTCTTGCTTGGAATTGCATGAAGCATCCGCTATAAGCCTCAGTCCACACTCTCTTCCAACTTGGAATTGCACAAGGCAATGTGTAATATGCAATAGGCAATGTGCCTCACTATCTCTTCCTCATGCAACACTCTCTTCCATCAAACCCGAGATTCACTATTTTTCTCATTTGGTTTAGGCTAGTTGAGAGTTTTTGCTTGTAATTGGATCACTTTACCACATCCTACTAAATCTCCTAATCCCATCTAATCTCTCTTCACAAACTACTCATTCTAATGTGTAGATTACACACCAATTCAATCTCTTCACTTCACTTCACATTCAATCTCTTTCTTTTGTTCCTCGTGTGCTACATTGAGAGATATAAGACAAGGAAAATTCCAACTCCAAATCATTTTGTCTCACTCCAAATCAGTTCACGTCACTGAGCATTATTTCTCTAATTGGAATCCTCTTGAAGCTACTAAGCTACCAGTTCTCTTGACACAACTAGCCATTGTCCATCCTGATTTCTGTACACCACGAGAGAACTTGTTCTAACTCAAAACTCAAAATTGTAAATGTGAAAGAGCATTCCTTGTCTTTTAGAGGACTCTCTAGGCACCAAACTTATTTTGAATCCAAAACTCCTCCCTCTTTTGGCCATGTCATCATTGTCCCAATGGCAGATCACCATGCCACATTGGCCACCTCTGACAACCATTAATAACTAAGTGGACATGATTAATAGTAACAAGATCACAAGGATCTGTTCCAAATTCCATATGTCACCTTTTGGATCTCCCACAAATAATTTACGGCAAGGCAATGGGATCCCTCTTGTAACAATCTCAAATATCTTACACCCGACACCTTGTAGTAAATTTGCAAATCTCGCATAATTAAGTTTGCCGGATATTTACATGAGGTGAAACAGCTATTTTTGAAATGCCCTACTCTTGCATAATATGTATTCTCCCTCTCAAAGACTAACTCAAAAAATATGACTTGACTAATTGTGAAGTAGGTTATCCGGTGGGTTCTAAATAACTGCATCATAGCCTGCACAATGGCTCTTTGGGTCTCTGTTAGAATTGATACCAAGTCCGTTGTACCTATTCAATTCAGCAAGGAACTATCTATTTTGGCTTTTCTTCGCCTTCATTCCCTTGTATTATGCACCGAGAGTATATCTACACTGCGTCTTTTGCCAGACATTTTCATATGTTTCTTTCACGAATTGCCAATGGTCTTCCGTCCAATTCCTAGGATTACCCCATAGTCTTTTGTAAACATCTTCCTTTATCTTTTTCTAAAACGTATTGTCAATTATCTTCTGTCCAGTTCAAGGGATTACCTCGCAGAATATTATATCCTCTATAGTTCTCAACTTTCAGCTCCCGCGCTATGTCTACACTAATAGAATCCAAATCCCCTAATAGGAAACTAACCTTTTTCTATTTTAGGTACCGTTGGCAAGCCACCATCTCAAACTTCTTTACTGCCGGAGCTTTTAGGTGCAGTCTTCCCGAGCCACTCTTCCCCTCACTATTGTGACTACTGCGCCTGACGATTATACTATTACTCTCGTCGATCTGCACACAATCCACTCTTAAATGATCTACTTCTCTCACGATTTCTTGTACGCCGATCTTGGAATTTTGCACTCTCGCACTTCGTTGAAAATTCTCGAGGAAACTTGGAAACGATGGTAACACAGTAACAATTTTCTCCTTTTTCATTTTCTCATATCGACTTATTGGGGTTTAGCCCTATTTTACCTACGTTGTCTCACCCAAAGAAAACAAAAGAAATGTATAGCAATCGACAAAAGACTCCGGAGATTTCATTGATGTCTCATCATACAGCTGTGAACTTGGAAGGGACGACATTATCAAAAATCGACACGAGCCCGGAGGAGATGGAAGTCAACACTAACGAGAACTTTTATCAGATCCATCTCAAGCAGTGACGAACGAAAATCATTTTTAAGATTGTATGCTCCGTGCTCTTTAAGAACTGCGACTTGATATGTACTGTTGTACAGTACACAAACCTGCCGTACACCAGTTTAAGTTCAAAGTCGAAGGTTTCATCCAAGGTTTTGGCATGGTGTCATAGCGACGCCAATTCCGACGAACTTCGCAATCAGAGACTGTTCGTTGTGACGGAGGAAGGCTATCGACATCATGTAACAACCAATGACCAGATTTGATCAAATATTAAGACTTTGGTGTTAGGAACTTGTTACAAACGGTATGTGTTAAGGCCGCTGTTGGAAACTAAACATGCGCATGAGCTACAACTTGATTTCCTGTGCATAAGCAAGGTGTGCGATTCCAGAATTGGTTCAAATTCTATTCTCCACTGACGATTTTGCCGATTAGAGCTTTAAGTGTGTGGGTCCTTTTCTTACTAAGAGCGTAAGAAGACAGGAAAGCTAGATTCTGCAGAATAGTTCCGTCTAAGCATGATTTCCTGTGACTAACCAAGGTGTCCGATTCCTCAGCTTGTTCAGATTCTATTCTCCACGGACGATCTTCCAAACTAGAGCTTTAAGTGTGGGTCTTTTTCTTACTAGGATCGTAGGAGGACAGGATTCTAGAGAATAGTTACGTCTTGCCAGTAATGGGCAGGCTAGGTTGCTTAAAATCTACTGTAATGCTCCTTTTGTCATGTTGTTGTACAATTCAGGATGGCACTGAAGTCTCTCATCTGACCTTATAAATTACTACTTGGTTAAGAAGCATTCGCAGAACAGTGTCACTAGAATGGGTCTCCTGTCCTGAAGGAAGAGCTACAATTCTCCGCAGCATATTCCAGCTCTTGAAGCCCACCACCTGATCCAGCTCAGTAAGTATAACGTCATTCAGATCAATGTGTGTTTTCTTCTAAGGTTGATCGTGTCAACACCGATCACTCAAGAGAAAACTCAGCTATGGAGTCCACAGCTGATTCAAGTTTCACAACTAAAAGTCTTAGATAACACAAAACTAAAACTACGGGTCATCCATACTTGCGGTGGTACGATCTTACCCTTCCCCACATAGAGAAGCTTCCGTCCCACTCAGAATGCGCTTCTGGATTGAAGAAGAACTCACTGGTGCCCTGGATATGAAACACCCAATTCAGAACTGATCACCTGTTGCTAAAGGAGAAGTCCAACAGCTAGAGACGTTGAGCACCTCAACCTGAGAAACTTCCAGTGTGCATTATGACACGGAGGACAGTTCCTGGCAATTTCACTCAACAACTCATGACGGAAAAAATAGCAGATGTTTTTCAGATCAATGTGTGTTTTCTTCTAAGGTTGATAGTGTCGATTCTGATCACTCGAGAGAAAGCTCAGCTATGGAATCCACAGCTCATTTAAGTTTCACAACTAAAAGTCTTAGATAACACCAAACTAAAACTACGGGTCATCCATACTTGAGGTGGTACGATCTTACCTTTGCCCCCCATAGAGAAACTTCCGTTCCACTCAGAATGTGCTTCTGGATTGAAGAAGAACTCACTGGTGCCCTAGATATGAAACACCCAATTCAGAATTGACCACCTGTTGCTAAAGGAGAAGTCCAACAGCTAGAGAAGTTGAGCACGTCAACCTGAGAAACTTCCAGTGTGCATTATGACACGGAGGACAGTTCCTAGCAATTTCACTCAACAACTCATGACGGAAAAAATAGCAGTGGGTATTAGGATGTTACAAGACCCCGGCCGGATGTTGCCACGGCCCTCGTCAATAGTGGGACCAGCAGGCTCCGCACGATAGAAGCATCCATCCATGAGCCCTTGACTCACTAGGCTCCGCTCAAGCACATCACCACATCAACTCCTGCATCAGAGCAGCACACAACAACGTCGTCAGCTCGTCTCTACTCAGTTCTCTTCAATCATATGCCCGCTTTTTTAGTTGTTTTGCAGTCTCTTCGAGTGAAAAGATACAGCAAGAAGCTTTTCTTAAATTCGCTAATCATGCTCGGTATATTGTTCCCGACAAGGATAGTCTGTAAGATTATGATTTCAAATTTTCTGTAAGCATGTTTTAAATGCAGTCCAAGATATACTGGTAGGATAGGAAAATAGACTCCTTCCCAGAACTAACCTTCATCTAGTTGACAGATTTGGAAGCGATATCTCCCGCAAGTTTAACTGTAATATCCTGCGCAAAGTCGGAGATAATCAAATTTTGTTGTGAGACAGGTCATGAACATCATAGAAAACAGAGACGCTCACTACGAGTAAGGAGTACGTCGTAACGAGGGCCCGTATTCGACAATTATATTGAGTCATGGTCATTGAATGGAAACACCGAAAGCTAGTTTACAGCCTACAAATCATACGCCTTCATTGAAAGGAACCAGAAAGAAAGCGCAGCAGCAAAACAGGTCTTCATACTCCGGATTTGGTAGAGGTTACCAAATATTCCTTCTGTGACTGGCGAGCATCTGCGTAAACCAAGAGAGAAAGAAGGCCGATCAAACGACTTCATGGATTGCATTTTGATTTCAGCACTGTTAGAATTCATGCCCTCTTTCAGTGGGATCCCTTGGTTTCCAACTGCTCATACATTTGGTAAAAGTATATTTGGTATAAACTCATTCAATGCCAACTTTGAGTCTCATTCTGGACTCTTCAACTCCTGGCCAGGTTCGCGTTTTTAATATTGGTACACAGAATTGTCATTTCATTTGGAACAGTTGTGGTTCAGCCAGCCCCCCAGGAAGGAAAACCCCGGAGAAAATAGCCGCAACCGAATGTATGCAACATTGGAAGTAAGTACCATCGTTTGGGAACCCGAATCTAAAATTTTAAACATGACCTCTCGAATTTGAGCGAAACCTTAAAGGAAATCCTCTGCAGATTTTCGAAAATGAAAGCATCGAATCAACCAATTAATCAATCCATGACGCAAAGAACTCGAAATAGACCTATCTATTCTCACCTGTGAAACTTTTGATCGCACTCCGTTTGGACGACACCCCCGAATAATCCACAAATGCATCCTCGCGTGATCCGGTGTCAGCAACGCAATCTGTGAGAATCCACGCAAACATCAGAGTCAGATCTTCCTCCCCGCGATTTCTCCATCATCAACAAGACTTCTCCTCCGCTCTCCACAGCAGCTCTGCTCCCGATGAAGCACACCGATCGAAACCACCAGTGCTGCGTTGCATCAGTGGTTTTGCTGAAACAGCTATTGCCCTGTAAACCGCCAGGGAACGAAAGATACGGCCACATCTTCCTGAGTTTTGCTTATCCAAAAGGGCGATCGCGTGTTTTCTACGCGATCGCCCTCCGAAGACCCCATCCTTCGTGAGTTTTGCTTATCTATAAAATACGTTCTCGAATTACTGTAATATAATAATCTATAGTAATAATGTAAGTATTGTAATCAGTCATCCCCAAGGCCGCCCAGAATTGCATCTCTAGCCAACCTCTGGCAGCCCAGAGCAGAGAAAGTGCGTGAACAATGACCTGAGCGACACGAAAGTACATTGTTGTTCATACTGTGGAGGAAGGTATTAGCATGCTATTTGTATTTGTATTATCCCCACGTTTTCTAGAAATTTGATGGATGAAGAATGTGAAAAATAATTTTCGTAAGAAAATTTTTGATCATTGTAAAATTTATGATGTTTTAATTATTCAATTGTCTAAGTTATTTCTTCACATGGGTACGCTCTCTCATCAGCGGGACAAGTAACTTGATATTCAAGATATCTACTTTGTCTTACAGAGGATAAAAAGCAAAGGGAATTTTTAGAGGATTAAATATTAAATTGACTCGAGAGAACAATCTGTTAACAAGGTTATACATCAATATACATCTAATAATGAAGATGTATGAACTCGGATTCATTAAGGACGGTAAGAATAAATTTGAGTGGTCTTGAATGATAAACTTCAGGAGGAACCCTGGAAGGATGTGCCCCATATCCTGAGAAGCAAAGACACTACTCAATTATTACAATGAAACACTCAATGGAAATATATATCTAGAGCGGTACAGATTATCAAATTATTAAGATTTTAACGGTTGTACATTGGTATTTTAGTTGGCAAAACTTATCAAAGGTGTAAAAAGAAGCGCTAAACAATGTGGGTCAATATGTTAAGTATTCTTTTTCAATCTGGACTTGAATTGAACAGTATCCTCTTCCGCTAAATTTTCCACTACTTTTCAAAAAAATGACTAAATTACTTCATTGTTTTGTATTTTGAATAATGAGAATGATGATAAATTTTGTAAACGAGAAAAAAAAAAGCGAAGGAAATTTAAATGTGGCTTTCTCGTAGCACCTGCCCATAACCTTTTAACCGATCGATTTGCTTACTATCGGATGAAAATGGAAGGTGAAGAAGTATTAGTGTCAAATATAAAATATTGATACCAGATTACATATGTCTTCAATGATTTTGGTAAAGTAATCAAAATAATCAAATTATTGATGCTGAATATTCATGATTTTCCTTTTAAATCAACCGTTGGAGATATTATGGGATTCGTTTCAAAGAAAGAGGTCATGTGGACCCTTGTAGGTTATATGATAAAACAAAGGTGACCGTGTAGGAAAAACGAAGGATGGGAATACCTCATCAAGCCGAACAAGGGAGAGGCAAAAACGGTAACATGGGGCTAAGCCTCAATAGAGTCTATATGAGAAATCTGCCCTACCACACCTAAGATATCCGAGCTATGCAAGTCGTACGGTCTACACACAAGTGGAGCATCCAAAGAAACATCACCTAATCTGATTGCTCTCCTATGGATTGCACCAGCCACTGCCCTTTGTAGAGCAATGGACACACACTGTCTAAAATATGCTACAAAGTATGAGAGTGAGAGTGGTACCCCCTGACGCCTAACATGATAAGCCCTCGCGCACTCCCTGACAAATGTGTCAAATTTCGTGTCCATCGGTCCATATAACTCCAAGGCTAGAGGAACAAAGAGGTGACCTCGCTGCATGCCTCTATACTTGGAGACCTTGCGACCTGCTGCTGCACTTGCCGCCCATCCAGGGGGATGGGTAATCACTCCCTCCAAAATTGTATCCTGCGTAGGGTCCGTAACCACGACATCCGCTACTGTCACCTGATCATCTTGGACCAAGTATAAGTCTGCCCTGATAGGTGTCGTCTGCAAAGCATACGAACGATCCCTCCAAGCCAAGTATCCACTCTCTCGTGCCATAGCAAACACTATGTCTCTAATGGCATCATGGGTAGCTATCTCTATCCTCCAAAAGGTCACCATGTCATGTGGACCGCTGCTGCATCTAGTGTAGAACCACACTCACAAGTGAGTAATGAAGATGCAAATGGGTGGACCAAACCTAGGCGAAACTTCATCACTGTAGAGAAAGTAGCTGGTGCGAGTTGGAAAGCCCTAATGCACGGTCGAGCTAGGATCCAAGAGCCTGCACCCTTGCCGGAGCAAGAGCAAAGATGTGCTCTAGTAGCCTACGGAATGGACGAGTTGACTAAGAGAGAATGTAGCGTATGCTCACACTGTCGCCCCATCAAGGAAGACTATAAACCTCTAGTCCAATCTGACGATAGTGAAGCAAAAGGTGGAAAATCCTCTCGAGCTTGTGGGGATAGACTATCTCTCATGTGCCGCAATAACACCTAGAGAGAAAAGGATCCTCCTTCCACCTCTGTCACATAAATCTCCAAAACTGGGCCTATCATCAACCACAAAACGAGAGGAAAGTAGGGGTGCCAAGAGAGCCCAACTACCAAAAATGCTATAGGTGACATCTCCTCCATAGAAAGCAAGCCAACCCTACCACATGAGATTGGTAGAGCCGTCTGTCTACGTGCCAAATCCCTTATCACACACTCAAAAGTCCTTGGTCCAATAATATCACCAAAGACTCTCATAATCCTCCTATCAAATGCTCTCAAACGTGATAGGAAGGACGGTGAGGGGGGAACTGTACGGATGAGGTGGGATGGTCGACAAGCAATATTGGAAGAGAGTATACCAAATGCTACTTACGGATCTCTTAGTAATGGAAGGTCATCCACATGGAGAACATCCTCTATAAGAGCAACATCTAAGAAGAGTGTGACAAAATCCTCCGATCCTACTGGCACTCCAAGAACACAAAGTCCATATGTGGATGTGATACAATCCTCTGGAAGCTCAAGGTGGGGAGGGATACCTAAAGGGGACCATGCCCTACACTTGGACACCTTGACTCTCAAGCCTACTAGATGTAGCTTGGTAGTCAAGTAGTCAAAGGCCTACCTAATCTGATCTATAGGGCCTATGATGTGTATATCATCTGCCAAAGAGGGAAATACACAACCTGGCATGGCCAAAGTAGTAGATAGGAGCTCTAAAGTGGGCCGTGGCAAATAAGAGCCCCTCCAAAGGATCTCCCTGACGTGTACCAATAGCTGCCTCCAAGACAGTGACTCCCTCCTGTGAACCACCATGCTGGTAGTAAAGGGAAGCACGAGAGATATAAAAAGACCGCACAAAAGGAATGAGACTTGCCAAGGATCCACCAGCCTCCCTAAGCTCTCTAAAGATAGATGCACGTGAGATGCCATTAAAAGTGTTCTCAACATCCACTTGTAGGACGACCCACTCCGGATGGATATCTAGGAGTGCTCTAATGCCTAGAGATATAGCCTCACATCCTCCAGGTATACCTACTCCAAACTGATGTGGACTAAGGTGTTTTCAAAAGTGAGAACGATGCTGAAGGACAATGGTATGATTGACCAAACGCTAAAAGATCTCTCCAATAGCAATCGGTATAATGCCTCCCGTGTCCTTCTCCATTGCAAGAAGTCAACTAGCACCTAACACCCAACTAACATACATAAGAATGTCTCCTCTCGCTACTGCTACAGCCACCTGAAACAACTCGGTAAAACCACTAGAAGGATCATTTGCTTGGAAGCAATCTCTAAGGTGCTCATAAACCATCCCTAACAAGCCTCTTGAGGAAAGGCGAGGGGCAGTGCACAATGCTTGTGCAAATAGCGACCTATCAAGACATAAAGGCTGCTCAGGCTTATAATCTAAGACCTCTAGTGGTAGTCCCTCTACTGCTATAGGATGTAGTGAGCGTAGGGAAGAGATGGTCTCATCAGTAGGACTCGCTATAGACAAAGGGTGTAGCGCTCGTGCTGCTCTACTAAACTCTCTCGCCTGACCCAATGTCCTACATCATCATAAGTGAGTGGAATCTGTGGTGATGCCTGTCTCCTAAATCGTGTAGCCCTAACAGACTCCTCTTGAAGGGCTGCTCAATCCTCCGCTCGGAATCGAAAAGAAATCTAGCAGCCACCTCTCTATGCCTTGCATGTGCCCCTCTAGCATAACAAAGACACACCTCTCTATGCCTCGCATGTTCCCCTATAGCATAACAAAGACACCATCAAGAGAGTAAGAGGAATAGAAACCATGCTAACTCGTCCAAGGGATCACAAGCCAAATGGTCCAGTGGTAGATGAAAAGCCTGTCTAGCCTCATCATGGAGTGTGCGGGGTAGCCTATGGAATAGACGTGGACATGGAAAACTAGTCTCAAATAACCCCAAAATGCAACCCGCCTAAGAAGCTAACCACTACCACAACTCGATCGGTATACCTAGAACAATCAACAAAGGTATAGAAGAAGCGTGCATAATCCCGAATGTCAATGCTGTCAATGTGGTTGCTTGTCTCATGTGGGCATCCCAAGTGGTCCAATCATAGTCCTTGTGCATCCTTCCCATATGGGTCTTTACCCCTTGCAAGGTAAAGCGTCGGTAACACACCGGAAGTGGTGTATCCCGACCCGCTCTAGGCAACCCCACGTGGGAAGGTGTAGCCATGGCTAGCACAAGAATAATGATAGTAACACATGCTGCTCCTCTCCATATCTCCCCATATCTGCAAAACCACAACCCCTCACATCCCAACTCACATAAGAAAACAATCTCTCCAAACCCTAAAATCTATAAACTCTCATAACTTTCAATTTCCATCTCCAAAATTTTCAAACTAAATTCCCATGGAACTTAATCATGTAAACCAAGAGATTGAAAATAAAAATCCCCAATCCATCACTATCAATGTATAATGATCACTCTAAACCCTAAAAAAGCTAGAAATCCTCATAACTTTTTACTCCATTCTCCATAGTCTTCAATCTAGGTGCCAATGGACCCAAAATTGAAAAATAAAGAGGATAAACTATTCACTGAAATGCTATATGCTAGAGAGCCCTCAGAAATTCCAGATATTGTCTCACATCTCTCCCTCTCTTCTCCCGTCTCCACACTCTCCCGCATCCCCGCAGCTTTTCACCCACTTTTTGTTTATATGGTTATATGTTTATGACATACGTTTTACTAATACAAGTGATGTTCACACCAAGACGGCTGGTGTGAACTAGGAATTATCTGTTGATGCTCTGTAATGTCACCACAGGATGCAGTTGATTAATGAGGATTTATAGTAGCCAAAATCTATAATATATCTAAAGAAGGAAAAAAAGTACAAAATGTTGTAAATAAGATGAGTACACATGTTTATATTATTTTGATCTGTAAAAAAAATATAATTTAGGGTAATATAAATTTATGAAATTTGAAATATAGAGGGCTATATTGACTTAATCTGAATTTCAGCATATAAAATGGAATTGACCAATGCTTCCTACCTTGTAAATAATATCTTGAAGTTGTGCATAATATATATTCCAATGATCTTAAGCATAATATTATAATTCTCATACCATTTTAAATATTCTAATTTTTAGTATACCAAACATATTTTATATAAAACCAATATCTAATTTCTAACTCCTAAACTATTTGTCATAATCTCCGTTAGTGTGGTCCTAGCTAATAAGTTATACTAATTATATGTCCACACTAATTACCCAAATGGAGTACCCAAAATCTCAACTATCATTTATAAGTGTGGATCCCTCTTGTACTTATGAAATGTAGAATCCGGCAATGTTGTCACAATATTGGGAGAAACTCTTGATTCACAATTGTACAAGGGGGAGACAAAAGAGGTAAAATAGGGCCTCAATAGAATAGATATGAAAAATCTGCCCTAGTACACCTAAGATATCCAAGCTATGCAAGTCATAAGGTCTACAAATTAGTGGAGCATCCAAAGAAGCATCATCTAGTGTGCTTGCTCTCTTGTGGATTGCACTAGCCAATGCTCTCTATAGACCAATGTACACATGTTGTCTAAAGTAAGCTACAAAGTATGAGAGTGAGAGTGAGAGTGATACCACCTAACATCTAATATGATAAGCTCTTGTGCACTCCTTGACAAATGTGTCAAATGTCATGTCCATCATTCCGTATAACTCCAAGGCTAGAGTTACAAAGAGGTGATATCGTTACATACCCCTACACATGGTGAGCTTGTGCATTGCTGATCTTCTTGTTGCCCATCCAAGGGGATGAGTAATCATTCCCTCCAAAGCATACGAGTGATCCTTCCAAGCAAGGTATCCACTCTTTTGTGCCATAGCAAACACTATATCCTTGATGGTATCATGGGTAGCTATCCTTTGTCCTCCAAAAGGACATAGTGTCATATGGATCATTGTTGCTTCTAGTGTAGAACCACACTCACAAGTGAGTAATGAATATGTAAACGAGTGGACCAAACCTAGGTGGAACCTCATCATTGAGAAAGTAGCTAGTGCAAGTTAGAATGCCCTAATGCTACAATCAAGCTAGGATCCAAGAGCCTATACTATTGCCATAGCAAGAGCAAAGATGTGCTCTAGTGGCCCAAGGAATGGGCGGATCAACTAAGAGAGAATATAGCATAGGTTGATACTATTGCTCCATCAAGGAAGACTGTAAACCTCTAGGCCACTCTGACAGTAGTGACGCAAAGGATGGAAGGTCCTCTCATGCCCATGGAGATATACCATCTCTCATTTGCTGCAACAACATCTAGAGAGAAAAGGATCATTCCTCCACCTTGATCCCATATGTCTCCAAAACTTGCCTATCAGCAACTATAGAATGGGAGGAAAGTAGGAGTGCCGAGAGAGAACCCAACTACCCAAAAACTCTATAAGTGTCTTCTCTTCCATAGATAATAGTCCTTTACTCCACATGAGATTGTTAGAGATTTTTTGTCTACGTGCTAAGTCTCCTATCACACACTCAAACATCACCAAAGACTCCAATAATCCTCCTATAAAATGCTCTCAAATGTGGTAAGAAGATCAATGTAACAATATGGATTTTAGCAACAAAGTTAGTCAAGGCTAACAAAGTAGCAAATGGACCAAATTAGCCTAAAATATCTAGAAATATATAGGAAGCTATTTGGTACCCTCCCAAGTATTGGGTAACATGCATGCCAAGTGGTAACTTCTAGGAGGAATCGTCTTGGGAAGCTTCTCGGCCGGCTTAGCTTGCACCCCAAATAGATAGCTTCTAGAAGCTTTCAACTAGCTTAGCTTGCATGCCAAGTAGGCAACTTCTAGAAGGAAGCTTCTTGGTTAACTTGGCTTGCACTCTAAGAAAGCGGTTCAAGGAAGCTTCTTGAGAAGCTTCTTAAGAGCCTTGTATGCCCCCTATAAATACCAAAGCTAAAGCTCATGCTAGACATTTGGAGTTTCCCACACTCAAGCATCCCAATGTGATCTTCCATTCTCTTATTTCTCTCCTTGGTCTTGGTCTTTTACAATCAAATAAGGAGGAACGGTGTAGAAAAGGTAATTCAATTGATGGACAATGCTAAAGGAGAGTATACCAAATGCCATATGCAGATCTCCTAGGAGAGGAATGTCATCCACATGGAGAATATCCTCTACAAGAGCAATGTTTAAGAAGCGTGTGACAAAATCCTTGGATCCTATTGGCACTCCAAGAATATGTTCTCCATCTATAGGTACTCCTCTAGAAGATCAAGGTGGGGAAGGATACTTGAAGAGGACCATTCTCTACACTTTGACACCTTGACTCTTAAGCCTACAAGATATAGCTTGATAGTCAAGTGATCAAAGGCTTACCTAATCTGAATTTACAAGGCCCACAATGTGTGTATTGTATGCCAAGGAGAGAAATACGCACCCTAGCATGGCCAAAGTAGTAGATAAGAAAGCTTTGAAGTGAGCCATGGCAAATAAAGGTCTCCTTAAAGCATCTCCTTATTGTGTACAAACAATTGACTCCAAGACAATGATTCATAAACTGACTAAACTATGACCAACCATGTTGGCCATAAAGGAAAGCATGCCATAAAATGACTCGCATGAAAGTCCTCAATAGTGCAATTTGCCCACTCTATTTGCCATTGGTCTATGGATGGGAAGCTATGGACATGGTCAATTTGGTTTTGAAGCAACCAAAGGGTGTTCTCCAAAAAAAACTAGTGAATTGAGTGTCTTTATCTATGATGAGCACACGAGACAGGCTATGGTGAGAGGAAATTGCATCTAAGTACAATTAAGTTAGTTGTAGGGTAGTCATATTCTTGGTGGTAGGATACATATGAATAATTTTCTAAGTCAGTCGACAAAGACTATGATAGAATCAAACCCTAATGTGGTCTTAAGCAATTCACAAACCAGATTCATGCTTACTTGTTCCCAACGTTGTGTAGGAGTGGGGAGGAGTGAAGAAGTCTTGTAGGAGCTTGATTAGAAGCTTTATTTTGTTGACAAAGTAAGCAGCTCCAAACATATTCCATCACCTCGTTGCTCATCTTGGCAATGTGTAATGTGTAATTACGCAATATGCCTCACTATCTCTTCCTCATGCAATACTCTCTTCCATCAAACCCAAGACTCATCATCTTTCTCATTTGCTTTATTTTAGTTGAGAGTTTTTGCTTGTAATCAGATCACTTTACCACCTCCTACCAAATCTATAAATCCCATCTTATCTCTTTGTACATACTACTCATTCTAATATGTAGATTCCACTCCAATTCAATCTCTTCACATCACTAGCTCTTTCTTTTGTTCCTCATGTGCTACACTAAGAGATATGAGACAAGGAGACTTCCCACTCCAAATCATTTCATGTCACAAAGCATTCATTTCTCTAATTGGAATCCTCTTGCAGCTACTAAGCTATTAATTCTCTTAGTTCTCTTGACACAACTAGCCATTGTGCACCCTGATTCTTTTTACACTATGAGAGAACTTGAAGAACTTGTTTTAACTCAAAACTCAAAATTGTAAATGTGAAAGAGGATTCCTTGTCCCCTGAGTTCTCTTGTTCAGAGGATTTTCTAGGCACAAAACTCATCTTGAATCCAAGCTCCTCCCTCTTTTGGCTATGTCATCATTATCCCAATGACAGATCACCATGCCACATTGGCTACCTCTGACAACCATTAATAACTAAGTGGACATGATTAATAGTAACAGGACCATGAGAATCTGCCATAAAATTCCTTGTGTCACCTTTTGGATCTCCCACAGATAATTTATGGCAATGGGACCCCTCCCGTAACAATCTCAAATATCTTCCACCCAACACTTTGTATTAAATTTGCAAATCTCTCGGAATTATTTTTACAAGAGGTGAAATAACTATTCTTGAAACTGTCACTCTTGCCCCATCTATATTCTCCCTCTCAAATACTAACTCGAAAAGGATGCCTTTAGTAATTGTGAGGTAGGTTATCGTGTGGGTTTTAAAGAACGCGTCATAGCCTGCACAATGGCTCTTTGGCTCTCTATGAGTATTGATAGCAAGTCAGTCCATTTTACCAATTCAATTCAGAAAGAAACTATCTATTTTGGCTTTCCATCTCCTCCGTTCCCTTATACTATGCATCGAGAGTATATCTACACTGCATCTTTAACCAAACATTTTCATGTGTTTCTGTCACGTCCTCCGTCCAATTCAGAGGATTTTCCCCATAGTCTTTTGCTAAACATCTTCCTTTATCTTCGTCTAAAACGTATCGTCAATGATCCTCTTCTAAAACGTATTGTCAATGGTCCTCTGTCCAGTTCAGAGGATTACCCGCAGAATATCATATACTCTATAGTTCCCAACTTTCAGCTCCTGCACTATGTCTACACTAATAAAATCCCAATCTCATAATAGGAAACTAAGCTTTTTCTATTTTAGGTGCAGTCCTCCCGAGCCACTCTTCCCCCTCACTGTTGTGACTACTGCGCCTGACGATTATACTATTACTCTCGTCGATCTGCACACTATCTACTCTTAAATGATCTTCTTCTCTCACGAATTCTTGTACGCCGATCTTGGAAAAATTTTCTCTCGCACTTCGTTGAAAATTTTCGAGGACACTTGGAAACGATGGTAACGATCCCCTTTTTCATTTTCATTTATTGGGGTTTATCCCCATGTTACCTTTTTTTTCTCTCCCTTGTACGGCTTGAGGGGTCTTCCCATCCTTCGTTTTCCTTACGCCGTCGCCTTTTTCCTTTTCATTTTCTCATATTGACTTATTGGGGCTTAGCCTCATTTTACTTACGTTGTTTCACCCTTGTACGGTTTGATGGGGGTCTTCCCATCCTTCGTGTTTCCTACGCCATCGCCCTTTCTTTTTTGTCAATTGTCTTACATTCGTCATACATGTTTCTCCCCACTCGTGTGGAGTAGTTCAATAGTTCTTTAGACGGTGCGTTGAAGGAATTCAAAGCAACTTCACCGAAATTTGAAATTTGAAAACCGATCCCCACGCCACTTGTGATCCCACTCTGAAGTAACCTTCCTCACACTGTCACTGATCTTCCCATGAGGAACAATTAACTCAAAGTTTCCGCCTGTTACTTGTCTGTGCATTTAGAGCAAAAGAAGAAAATACAAATATTTCCACTGCCATAATCTATAACAATCTCCTTGATGGATCAACTAAAACTAAATCTCTAAAGATATGTTATTCATATAAAAGATACAGTAATTAGGACGTAAATCAAGTCGAGTTATTTACCTTTTGCTAACTATTATTCCTAGCTTGATATCGTGAGATTATACTCATGGTTTATCTAGAATTTCTTTGCTTATAACTCTTTATAAAATAAGGTCAATAAATAATTAGTGGCTTTATTGTTGAAATTTTGAATAAACCCAAGTAATTATGTTCTAATACATAATTTAAAATTATAATTATCTAAAAATTAGGATTCTATAATAATATTTTTGAAGCAATTACATTAATACAAGATTGCATCTGTACCCTTATCAATTTCTATAACATATATATTTTTACTCTTGCAAACAAAGCCTATAAGAACTTTACAGCGCTCAATCTAAGATGAAAAATTGGTTAGTGCTCGTAAGTCTCGCGCGTAAGTGGCATTGGAACAAGAATTAGTATTTTTTATGGAAAAGTTAAATTGATAAGCATAATGTTTACTTGGTAGTATTAGCTCTAGAATTGGAAATGACTCCAGGTAGCAATACAAAATTATTTCTTCTTACACATGTATGGCTGAAGTAGGGAGTTTTTAGTATTGCAAATGGTTCATTACGTTAGTTATAAGGTGCTTTGATAATAGGACCTTAAACCCAAAACAACTTCAAAATAAATATTAATGAATTTATGATAATTTCCCAAATGGAAAACTATATTTACATTCCCTTTCCGGATATTTGCACCCATCCTGACTAGAAGTTGATTCAACCAAATCTATCACTTTGAAATCTTTGTTCGACTTACGTAGAACATGTGCGGGCATTGTGACCGCCTTCCCACATTTTGAGCATTTGCGGCCCGTTCAGTTTTGCTCAACAAAGTATATGAGAGAGTCGGGGTACAAATATCGAAAAAGGGGGTGCAAACACAATTTTCCTTTCCAATTTACAACATAATATTACATGACTCTAGCAACTTATAAAAACTATTTGATCTATATGAAAACTGACATGAATATTTCTGGGATCAGAAGACATACTTTTGGTTAAAATGTCTAGTTTTAAGTGCTATCTCATTTTTTAATAGCCGTTAACTTTACACAAACTTCGCCCTGAATTCTAGTGATAGACTACTCAATTAAGGTAACTCCTAATGTGGCTCGAGATGAATTGCCGACTTGGCTTTCAGTCTCCAAACTTTTGCAACTGCTGACTGTCTTTCTTGGCAATTATGGGTGGGATGTCGTCCTCCTCCTTGTCACATACATCTACTTCACTCAATGTCACCGGTGAATGATGAGGAATGGTGACACTAGTTCCTCTGTTGCTTGTCCAATCTCCTCATTGTCCGTCCATTTTAAGTGGTGAATCCTTTGCTCCTAGAGGACATCGCACATTAGGTATAATGACGTTTATTATCAAATTTCCAAGCAGCTGGTTGAGTCTTGGTTGCATAATGAACGGCTATACTTAGCTCACTGCGAGAAACTGCAGTCATTGCCAGAATCATTGGGGGGACTTCTCGGCCTGAAGGAATTGCAGATTGCAAGATGTTCAGAGGTGCAGGCCCTTCCCAACAATTTTGGAAAGTGAGCCAAATTGTAACAGCTATATACTTAGAACCCTGCGAGAGACTGCAATCATTGCCGGAATCAATGGGAAGACTTCTTGGCATGCAGGAACTGCAGATGGACGAGTTTTCAGGGTTGCAGGCCCTTCCCCTTTGCAAACTTGGAACGGCTATAGTTAGAACCCTGCGAGAAACCGCAGACATTGCGGGAATGGTTCGGGGGTACTTCTTGGCCTGAAGGAATTGCAGAGGGAAAGGTTGGGCCCTTACTAGCAGTGGGAACTTAGCCAAGGTGAAGTTGCTAGACTTGACGGTAACTGTCATCTCAGGTATGATGCTGACAATAAGGATGATAATAATAATGACGATGACGATTATGATAACTATAAGGATGATTATATTGAATATGACCATGTTACAGATGAACCCATAAGAAAACTTTATGATACATTTCTCAATATCGTAAATCAGCGGTCCGAGCTGCCGCTTACTCCGCGATGCTTAGGCACGCTTTAGGGCATTGCCTTAGATCGATTGTGGAACTCTTGTAATTAATTTGGAAGTCTTGTAAAGTCTTAATAAAGGCCCGGCGAATCCGCAGTCGAAATCCAAGTTGTGATGTATAGAAGTGTTCAAGGTCCAGAATATGAGTTTGGACGAATTTGAAGAATTATTTGATTCGATGTGATATCTTAGGTGCGGTAGCCGCATATTTCTCGTGTCGAGACTATAGGACTTAGCCCTATTTTATCTCTTTTTGTCTCTCCTTTGTAGTGCTTGATGGGGTCTTCCCATCTTTCATGTGTACTACGTGGTCGCTTTTTCTCCTTCGGTTCGATATCGCACCCCGACTGGAACATTAGGTTTGAGGCTTTTGGCCTAACTTGCAATCAGTTGAAAGGAGTTTCAACAGTCAATGCTTGTCGGGTATTTTATGATAGTACGAGTGAATATTTAGGACATTGGTAACTTGTTAACATCCTTCAGATTTATTTAGAAATATCCATACAGTAGAAGTTGATAAATCTTCCAAGGATGAATTCTAAATTCACAAATTATTCTCCTTCACTTCAACAATATCAATCGTCGGTCTTGAGATTGATAGAAATTGTAGAAATCAAATCAACCTTGAAAGAAAAGTTGAGTTGACTAATAAGCCACCAAGAAATTTTCATGAAATGGAACTCTCAAACACACTCTTTGTTCAACTACTTCAATTGGAATACGAGCAAATTCTCCTTATAGGGCACTTATTGTGAAGCTTATTAAAGTGGCCCATCATGGTATCGGGTCTTCAGCAAGTAGTACTCCTTTGCTAGAACGAGTATCTTGATTCTCATTCAAGCAATCTTGATTGTCAAAAAGTGTAGGTTCTATGCCCCACCTTGTTTCAATAGCTTCTTTCAAGTCTTTGAGCTTGTATAGTTCTCAAAACATGGTCACATTGATCCAATTTTCACTTAAAACTACTCCTCAATATGAAGGGTCTCTAAGGTAGATTCTTTTCAAAGATGCATATAATGCCTTCATCTTAAGAAGACCCTTCTCCTTTAAAAATGAATCCCGTGACTTGACGGGCTTATAATCTTCTTGCCTTTGTGCGATTAGTAGAGGGTTTAACTTGCTTGTCCTCACCCTCTAGTTAGCATCCCCAGATTGTATTGTTTCATTTTCTCCATGTACACAGAAATCAGCAAAACAGTCTGAACATAGACTTTGTACAGCCGGCGATATACCGTTTCCCAACACTCAATTACCTACCTACCTATACCTCAATTCCGTCGTTTTTCCTACGTGGTCGCCTTGTTCCCCCCCCCCCCCCCCCCCATACCTATATGAAGATCAGACCAGGTAAACCACACGGACTTCTCAATCAAGTCGAATTTCCGCACGCCTCAAAGGAAAGATCAAAATTAGGGCACAAGAGACCACGACCGTGCCAACTCTCTCAGAATCACCTAAACTGAGAGAAGCCGAGATCCCACACTCTGTCACAAATTACGCACAAGCTATCGGGAGGAACGGACCCTTCCCGTCGATAATCCAGCACAATTTGGGGTAGAAACTAATGGACCACACAACAATGCGAACCATCCTAGCGACAAATACGTCAGGAATGCCATTTTGCATCCCTGCCAGCCATTTCTCCTCCACTTCCTCGCCCTGCCCTCAACGTGAAGAGCCCTCTCGGTTCACCCGTAATTTGATGCCTAGACACTCGTCCTGACACACAAGATTCATTTCCAATTCAAACCCCTGCAACAGCAGCTTCTCCGCTTTCCAGATTAGTGCCCTCTCTGCGTCGCCAGCACTCCGCTCTCATCCCTTTCCCAACTGTACACAAAAGAAAAGGCGACAACGAACGACCCCCTATGTCTACTGACTGTACACCCGATATCCCACTTCCTTGCGCTTGACCAGAACTGCGGATTCACTTTACCTGGTCCTCGCCGTACGAATTCTTGTTACTGTATTAGCCACCCTCCATATTTCTGTGGTTGCTACCTGTGATCACGCATACACGCCCTTTTAAGCAATAAATATATTGATTTTTTGCATTTATTCAAATTATGGTACAAACTACAGTACAGTGAGGGTTTCTGGATTGAGGGACATTCCCTAGTGTATTCCAAGTTCGGAGGCCTAAGGATTTGAAGTCATAGGGGTTTCAGTTTGGCGATTTCGGCTGCCCGGAAAATAAATCTATGGGAGCTCTACGCACCATCCACTAAATTGATATACCTTTGATTTAATGGGAAATATTCCCATAACTCTATAAACGTTAAAAATTTATATATTTCATATTTCGTAAAAGCGTATGGATTACGTGATGGCCCCTATACCTTGGTATTCGAAAAGTTAGGTCGAAAATAAAAATAAAATAGAGCAAGTATAAAATCTCTACCCTAAAATTTTTATTCCCTCCTCATAAATGGTTATGATTTGATTTAAGGGATCTCATCCAAAAGTTAACGAGAAACTTTCAGGATGTGCCCATCTCCATAAATTCGAGGACTCAAACCTCCAATAAGTTTTGCTGAGATTTGTTTGATAGCTTGAGAAAACCAAAACACTACATAGTTTTGGTTTTTCATATATTCTTGGTCTCGTTGCAATTACATCACATAAAAAGAGACGGCACTTTATTGTGTATCACATTTTCAGCTTCCTATTAACTGTTCTAATTATAGTGGTGTCTAATGTAGTTTTAGAGATCAATTTAGGAAATCTACACAAATTTTTAATTGCAAAATATACATGGTTGGTTAGGGGTGGGACAGGCAGGGGTTCTACGGTTCCAATGGGTGGTGCGACTGGAGAGGATGTTTCGGTCCCCACATGCCATCACCGTCCCTTCAACTCTGCATACCCAATAAAACTTAAAAGTCAAAGGGAAATTTATAACAAATACCTCGGATAAAATGAGGAATTACAAAGACACCAAACTAATTTTAAATTGTAAAAATACCCAAACTAATTTTTAATTGCGGGTGGTGCGGCTGGAGAGGATTTTTGGGGTCACACATGCATCCCTTCGCCATCTTATCAAAGGGCTTTTATCCCAAATTAGTCCTCTACAGCCACACGACCCGGGGCGGCGATCCCCGGCCCCGGCTTCGGCTTGGCAATTAAAAAATATTTTGAGAGGCATTTTTGTAATTTCCCAACTTGTCAGGGCATCCCACAGTCAAAAGAATATGAACCAGAAATGTTGCATTATAATTCAACTTATTTCATTTATGGATATCATTTTTAATAGATTCAATGAAACTCCAATATAGACCTAGCAGAAGGTAATAAAAATCAAGACAAGAAGTGTGAAGGGGTTGTAGTTGCATGAGCTATTACACTATGAATCAGCCTGGATCTATGAATGCAATTTTAGTCAACAGAACATTTGTAGTTATAGGTTGCTTCACTCTAGGTGCACAAGCTTTGCATATGAGAGTAGATAGATTGAAGATGAAAGGTAAAAAGAAGATTTGGAATCACCAAGTGGAGGAAATTTCCAAATCTACTAATAGCAATCTAGACAAATTACGTACCAAACCAATAACTGACTCACTTATCCTAAATCAAGACATGTCAACCTTGTGCAAGGTACTCTGGTCTCAACCAAGGGTATTTTTGCAAGGTGGATTGTCTGCCCTGCACCCCCTCCTAATCAAGGATAATTGTAAAATTGAAAATGTTAGAGGTAATTTCCTAGTTTTTCAAATCATTGGCATTTGTGTAAATTTCCAATCAATTTAACTAATATATCTCTTACACAAGTTAATTATGCACAATAAGTATCGATTCGAAAATATGTTTTTATCACATGCATTCAAAACATTCTTATGAAACCAAAAAATAATAATTATCACTTTACCTATATACTTTGTACAAGTCTTCACTCTGGAATGTGAATGGAAGGAACATCAAAATATCATATAGTTGTGAGAGGAATCAGAGTGGTGTCCTGGTTGATGAAAAATCATTTTGTGCAGGCATCTAAGAGGTTGTGGCCCATGTAATGATGGGCCATCAACCTAGTTGCTAAACTCATGGATGGATAAAAATGTCATTGCTGTACTCTACAAGGGGTGGGACCTATGGTTAGAAACGCCACCGGCACAAGGGCCAATACAATACACCCAAGGAATGGAAGAAAAGGAACATAAGTGTGCCTATGGAATCCAGAGTCAAAATTCAGCCTTGATCTTACTGACTTCTAGCATCAACAACTCCTTGGGTTGCTTGACGATGGACACATCTTGCACTTTCATGAGTAGCATATATTGAAGAAAGGTCATAGTTCCTCAAGTTAATACTCAAATCATGCAAGGCTTATTGAAATGATATCTGGGTTTTGCTAAGTGGAAAATGCTATATTCAATTTGGTATTTTGTGTAACATAGTTAGTGCTTCCCTTATTATTGATAAAGATGATTGATTAGGTGTGTAGGGTATCATACGGTCATAGAACACTTAGATAGCATGAATGTCCATTACTTTATAAAAAGCATTGGTTGACAATATAGGAGAGCAGTCACACTAAATAATACGTGTTTGAATGTTCAATAATTTATAGACCATTTAACTTGCATAACTTATATATCTTAGGTACTATAAGGCAAATTTCTCTTCCCTTTACTATTGGGGCTTAGCCTCATTTTACTAACTATGTCTTTTCTTTATAAGGCTTGATAGGGTCTTCCCAGCCTCCTTATTATCCTCTTTCGTTGCCATTTTCCAATGATTTAATATCCTTATCATCAGTGATATTGCATGTTAGACAAGAATCTTTCTATGCATTTCTGATAGATATGGATTAAAAAGCACCTTAAGTTGGCCAAAAGACTCAAGAGCACCAAAATCACAAAAGTCTGATGTGCATTGATGTGACATTGACACTCAAAATAAAATAATCCAAAGTGTTTGGTAAAATAATTGTATCATAACTTCTTAATATGGTATTCTCTTCAGATTATATTGATAGATTAGAAGAAATAATCACATCAATCTAATGTCAAAGAGATTTAAGTTTAGTTTTAGTAGAGTTTCATAACAAAGAAGAAAGTTAAATATCAAGACATTATATTTGAGTACCATGACTATGATATAATAAGATTAAATTGATCCATAGAAATTCTTCTAAATAGATTATATTCAACTATGAAGATTTTTCTTATTTTTATTGCTATTTCTTTGATGGTCATAAATAGAATTACTCTTAACATGAGCAATTATAGAGATAATTATATCTAGAGAGGTAGATTCCATCCCTCCTATTTTTTCTTTGATACTAATGGAAAAGACCAAGGAGAGAAATAAGAGAATGAAAGATTTGGAGTGGAAGATCACATTGGGACTCTCAAGTGAGTGAAACTCGAAATGCCTAGCTTGAGCTTGGCTCAAGTATTTATAGGTAGCCTGGGTGCAAGACTCTTAAGGAGCTTCCAAGCAAGGTTCTTTTTAGAAGTCATCTTAATTGGAGTGCAAGCTAAGCTAGCTATCAACTTGGCGTACAAGTTACTCTAGTCTTGGAAAGTTCCAAGAAGCTTCTTGGATGCTTCTAGAATATTCTACCCACAAGCTTCCTTGATGCTTCTAGCACAACCTTAGGCTATTTTACTTCCTTTTGCTATATTTAGTTTAAACTATTAACTCATCTCCTGACTCCATATTATGATAGAGAGGGAGAAATAAGAGGAGAGTCATTTAGATTTTTGGAGGTTCACTAGCATATATCACATGAGTGAATAGTCAATTTGGTTTGTTTTTCACTTTTTGGTTCTATTGGTACGTAGATTGAAAGCTATGGAGAATTGAGTAGAATATTTTGAAACTTTAAGACTTTTTAGGGTTTAGAGTGATTATTTCACATTAAGAGTGATGGTCAGGAATTTTAATCCTAATCTCTTGGTATCCACGCTCTAGTTCTATGAGAACTTAGTTTGAAATTTTTGAGATGAGAATCAGAAGTTATGAGAGTTTATAGTTTATAGGGTTTGGAGAGATAATATTTACACATGTGAATGGTTGTGGTTTTTCAAGTATGGAGGGATACAAAGAGGATCATTGTGTGTTACTATCATTATTCTTGTGCTATCCATGGCTACAGGTGCCCATGTGGGAAGGATGCACAAGGACTATGATTGGACCACTTGGAATGCTCATGTGAGGCAAGAAAGAACATTGATGGTGGTGACACTTGGGATTACTCATAATTCATTTATTTCTTTGTTGACCATTTTGGGGATAACGATCAAGTCGCTAGAGTGGTTAGTATCTCAAGTGCGTTGTATTTTGGGCTTATTTGAGACTAGTTTTCAATGTCCATATTTATTCCATAGACTACCCCATACACTCTATGATGAAGTTGGACAAGCTTTTTGCCTACCACTTGATCGTATGGCACATGATCCCTTGAACACGTTAGTATGGTTCTTATTCCTCTTACTCTCTCAAAAGTTTCTTTGTTATGCTAGCAGGAGACATGCAAGGCATAGAGAGGTGGTCGTTAGATTTTGTCAATTCCAAGTGGGAGATTGGGCTACCCTACAAGAGAAGTCTACTAGGGCTGCATGTTTCAAGATACAGGTTTTGCCCCAAGATACCACAGAGTCCACTTGATTACAATAGTGTAAGACATTGGGTCAAGTAGGAGAATTTAGTAGCATAGCATGGGCGTTACATCCTTTATCTATGGCTAATCCCATTGTTGAGACTCCCTCCACTATGCTTACTACATCATATGACAAGAGAAGTAATGCCATTAAAGGTTTGGGATTATAAGCCTCAACATCTTTTATATCTTGAGAGGTTTTTTTTTTGCACAAGCATTGTTCAACACACCTCATCTCTCCACATAAGGCTTGTCAAGGATGGTATATGATCATCTTAGAGATTACCTTCAAGTAGATGATTGTTCTAGTGGTTTTTCCAAGTTGTTTTAGGTGGCTGTAGTAGTAGCAAGGAGAGATATTTTAACATCAATTATTCAAATGTTAGGTGCTAGTTGACTTCTCATGATGGAGAAGGACATAGGGAACATTAGACCGATTGCTATTGGAGAGATCCTTTTTATGCATGGTTGGCCATACCTTTCTCCTTCAACATCATTCTCACTTTTGATAGCATCTCAATCCACATCAATTCGAAGTAGCTACACCTAGAGGTTGTGAGGTTATATCCTTAGGCATTAAAGAACTCCTAGATCCATCTAGAGTGGGTAGTCCTACAAGTGGAAGTTGAGAATGATTTTAATAGCATCTCAGTGCATCCATCTTTAGAGAGCTTAGGGAGACCAATGGATCCTTGGAAAGTATTGTTCCTTCTTTGCGGTCTTTCTATAACTCCCTTGCTTCCCTTTACTACTAGCACGGTTGTTCATAGGAGAAAGTTACCGTCTTGGAGTTAGTTATTGGTGCATGATAGGGAGAGCCTTTAGGGGGATCTTTATTTATGATAGCTCACTTCAAAGCTCTCTTATCTAATACTTTGGTTATGCTAGGCTGTGTATTTCCCTCCTTGCTAGATGATACACACAGGTGGGCTTCATAGATCAAATTAGGTAGGCCTTTGACCACTTGACTCCAAGCTACATCTTGTAGGCTTGAGAGTCAAGGTATAGAAGTGTAGAGCTTGTTCTCCTTCAATTATTTCTCCCAACCTTGAGCTTCTAGAGGGATTTATGACATCTATAGATGGACTACATATTCTTGGAGTGCCAATAGGATCCAAGGATTTTGTTGCACAATTCTTGGATGAAGCTCTTGTAGGGGATATTCTCCATGTGGATGACCATCCTCTACTATGAGATCCACAAGTGACATTTGGTACACTCTCCTCTAGTATTATCCATTGACCAACTTATCTTCATTGCACTATTCTCCCTTCCTTGACCTTCCTATCACATCCAAGAGCTTTTGATAGAAGGATTATAGGAGTCTTTGGTGATATTATTGGACAAAAGGACATTTGAGTTTGTGATAGGGGATTTGGCACCTAGATATACTGATCTACCAATCTTGTGCAAAGGAGTAGGTCTATTATCTCTGGAGGAGATGGCACCTACAGAATTTTTGGATAGTGGAGCTCTCCCGACATCCCTACTTCCTCCCATTTTGTGGTTGCTGATAGGCCAATTTTGGAGACATATGTGACCAAGGTGAAGGAAGGATCCTTTTCTCTCCAAATGTATTGTGCACACAAGAGATGGTCTATCCCACGGGCAAGGAAGGACCTTCCACCCCTTTGCTTCACTACCATCAGATTGGACTAGAGGTTTACATTGTTCCTTGGTGGAGCAATGATGTCAACATATGGTACATTCTCTCTTAGCTGACATGTCCAGTCTTAAGGCTACTAGAGCACATCTTTGCTCTTGCTTTAACAAGGGTGAAAGCTCTTGGATCCTAACTCGATCGTGCATTAAGGCATTAAGGTCCAACTATATGCATCTTCATTACTCACTTGTGAGTGTGGCTTTGCACTAGATGCAAAAACGGTTCATATGACATGATGTCTTCTTGGAAGATAAAGGATAGCTATATCTCATGATGCCATCAGGGATATAATGTTTGATATGGCCCAAGAGAGTGGATACCTTGCTTGTAGGGAGCACTTTTATGCTTTGTACACCACTTGTATCAAGGTAAATGTATACTTGGTCTGAGATGATCAGGTGATAGTAGCAAATGTTGTGGTTATGGACCCTACTTCCAAAATTGAATCACACTATTGTGTGATTGAATTTTGGAGGAAGTGATTACTCATCTCCCTAGATGGGTGACAAGCAAAGCAACAACACGCAAGGTCTCTAAGTATCAAGGTATGCAGAGAGGTCACATCTTTGTTCCTCTAGCCTTGGAGTTATATGGAGTAATGGACATGGTGTTTGACACATGTGTTAGATAGTACACAAGAGCTTATCATGTTAGGTGTCAAGGGGTACCATTCTCACTCTCATACTTTGAAGAATATTTTAGACAACTTGTGTCCATTGCTCTACATAGAACATTGGTTGGGGCAATCTATACGAGAGCAATCACACTAGGTGATGCTTCTTTGGATGCTCCAGTAGTTTGTAGACCTTACGACTTGCATAACACAGATATCTAAGGTGAGATAGGGTAGATTCCTCCTATCATTACAATTGGGGCTTAGCACCATTTGTCCTCTTTCGTTGCACCCTTCTTCAGCTTGATGGGTTTTCCCATCCCTCTCATTCCTTGTTTTCTCCGCAATTTCCTTTTCTCTCTTATGGAATGGTTATCTCTAAATTGTTGACTAACTGGTCCATATCACATGGCTTTATAAACAAGGGCAGCTGAATGACTACCTCTGTGCTTGTTGCTCATGTGGACTACAATAGTACAAGTCAGCAGTGCATCTCGCTAGTTTCTCATTTTCAATTGCCTAAGTGCATGATGTTTAGATGTCCATGTTGATCCAATATGCACACTTTAGTACTTATAGGCATGAGAACTTTCTTAAAGTCATAAGAACTTTCTTAAAGTCACAAAAGGGGGATATGTATGTTGTAACAAGAAGCATAAGAAAGAAAGCCCATGAAACCGTACAAAGAGAAAACCTAAGAGGTAAAATGGGTACATATACAGTGGTCAAAGTGAACTGCCAAAGAATCATGCTTGGATAAGTACCAAGGAAAGTCAAAAGTTACTCCTCTCTATAAATGCTCGTGGTTAGATCAATCCTTGGAATTACATAGGATCAGAGATCCTTCTCAAGCTCTGGTTTTTGTCGAAATTAGTTTGCGCAGTGATGAACGCGCAAACTAATTTCGACGAAGTCAGAGGACCTTTTGCCGGCGATGAACATGCCATGTATTCGTGAAGGGTGTTCTTCATCGATAAGTTTGGACGGAGCTTTAAGGATCTTAGATGGCTCTGGCTGCATTGAGTATATGGTCGATATTCAGTCTATTCCCTCGGTTACGAGATCAAGGTGCTCTACGCTTTTAAATCTTCCGTTGCTCAAACCCTGTCAAATTACACGAAGAATTCGTGTAATTACATCAAGAGTATCGCCAGCGTTGATCACAACTGTTGCCCGGCTCGCGACTAGAGGAACGTTAACCCATCTTGCGCACCAAAATCACGATCTGCTCTCAACAATGTCATAATGTTGGGATTCGCATGAGGTCCTGCACCAACTGTAGATCGGGGACACTTCGGATGGTAGTTTAGCCTCCAGGAACTCTTGAAAGGTTGACTCCTCCAGACCCAAATACAGTGCAAGAGCTCCAAGTACTTCAATCCCGATACCTCTCAGCTTAGCTCAGAATTCCTCCTACGGTGCTATCATTCAATGACATACCCATATCATCAAGTGCGACCGCCTAGAAAAAACGAAGGATGGGAAGACCCCATCAAGCTGTACAAGGGAGAGACGAAAAAGAGAAAATGGGGCTAAGCCCCAATAGAGTCATACCGATATCCGGAATAAGCTTCTAAAACTTCAGACTGACGAACACTCACACAATATACCGATCTAGTATTCAACCCCCTACATATCTTAGTTGCACTTGTGAAGTTTCAGTAATCTATTGTACCGATCCAAGGGGGCATATCTCGTACCCAAACTCGGGTTACTCTCGGGCCAACTCAAATTTGTATAGAGGCCTCCATTCTATCAGCAGAGTCTGAAAGCGTCTCCATCCATGGAGCATTGGAAGATAGTGCGGGCCATCTCCGGTGAGGCCTTAGTGTTTGAATATGTCTTGCTATGGAACATGTCTTGTGAGACCATAGTGTTGAATATGTCTTGATATTCTATTGAGAGTCTGAAAGCGTTCCATCCATGGAGCATTGGAAGATACTGAGGGCCATCTCCTGTGAGATCTTAGTGTTGAAGATGTCTTGATATGGAATATGTCTTGATATTCTATCAAGAGATGAGAAGTAACAAGATTCAACGGTAAATGATCTACATGATTTATAGTAGATATATCTTCTAGATATAGCGGCCGAGACAACTAGGATTTTGAGTTTAACTTAGATCTTTGTGTGAAACTAAAATAAACAATCAAGTAGAGACCCATGAGAAAAAGACCATGAAGAACTCCTGAGGGTTCAGTCATTCATTCTGTTTTCAGTATCCTGAAGAACTTGATCACCGAGGGAATATCTGAAAATTGATATAACGAGAGTGTAGACACTTCAATAAAGAAAGACTGAGAGTGTTTGGCCGTGTATGTAACTCCAAAGACAGGAAGTGAACCACAAATATCCTGTGTGAATGTGTATTTTGATGTATGTTGTATTTTGCTGCGTAGTTTGATTTTGATTTTTTCTGATGAACGTGGATATCCCTGTTTGAACGAAAAGTCAAGACAGAGAATGCTTTCGATCATGGACCATGGTTGGCTTTTCCCTTCCTTTCCACAGCCAGATGACAGAACTTGCGACCTTGAAGAACAACGTCTTTATAGAGTTGATCTGACATACCGTGATTACAATTTGCATGAAACCACACTCCTCACATGCATGACCAATCTCTTCCACTATTTTGTTCCTCAGAACTTGATCTGCGCTCAATAAATTGGAGAGGTTTATAACTGGTATCTCTAAATTGGCTTCATGGTCTGCCCCGGAATCCATGTTCAAATTATGCTTCATTGTCGCTGACCAGATATAGCGCTCTGATAAATCAGTATGAGCTGAGCTTTGGAGAACATTTGGCCAGAACATTGGCAAGGTTCTTACCTGTGTAACGGGAGGAGACGTAACCATCACCATTATTTCTGGAGCTGCTGATATACTCGTAGTGTGAAACCTGAAGACATGAACTCAAGTGCAAATGTTCTCCGATGAATACGAGATAGAGTTGAATGTAATCAAATGATTATTCGAGGAAACTGGATACAGAACTTATAGGCACGGGTAAATTTCAATAACTTGAAGAGCCCGGCGAATGGAAGGCAAGACAAAACTTGTACCCTTTGCTTTGGAATATCAACCATCACCGTGGAGCAGTATTTCTCTCGAAGATGCCTGTGTGTTTGCCAGAGTTACATTGTAGAATGCTGCACACTAACGACTTCAACACAAAGCAGTACGGCTTATTCCAGGTTGAGAAGATTATGCTCAAAATGAAACAAACAACAGACTGAGAAGCAGACAATTCTAACAAACAGGGACGTCTGATTACGCACCTGCCTATCATATGAAACTTTGTCTTGTAAGTTTCCGTACTGCGTTTGAGTGAGATATCTGGGAGATATTACTACTGATAATACTAAAACGGGACAGAATTCTGTGAGATGATCAGGATCAAATTACCAGTACCTGAAAAGCGTGCATCTACATACTGGCATGTTGCAGTCTTCATGTTTGTATCCTTGTGGAACTTCAATGTGTGAACTTGTGGCACTTGATGTCTGATTTATAGGTAAAAGGCTGTTCGCGGTCTGCTGCATATACCACCACCCAGACACATTAAGCTTTCCCCCGATAAAGCAAACAGAACTCATTTCCGGTTTCCAACATCGAACTGCAACCCGAATCTTATTTTGTGCATGACCTAAACCAAAGTCTTATTTTGAAGTGAACAGGTGTGCGAGTCGACAATGCGGACTTCGGTGACAGAGTCATCTTAGTCTTGTTTACTGCTACTCGAATTAAGATCATGATTATGTTAATGATGTCAAAAACCATCAAACACCACTCAGTTGCCGGTCAGTTGATCTGTGTTACTGTTATGGTGTTGCCCACCGTTCATCCGTGTGTCTACTAAGTTGTTACTATTGTGCCTTCGATTCAGGTTATTCTGTGATCATCCTAGTTGTTGTCAAAACCCGTGAACGGTCGCAAAGTACAAGAATTGCTCCCTAGTGAACGTCAGTTTGGTATTGGTGGAAGCTCTTCCCTGGAGATAAAATTTTATGAAAAGATGTAAAGAGACTGTCCAAATTGGAGCCTATTCACGTTCAGATCGTCTGTCTCTCTGTTTTACCACGTTTGGATGTTAAGACTTCAATTACCGTGACAACCGTCCCACCAATTCTCCACCCAGTTTTAAATCACAAGAAGATTATTTCACACTCATTCTAGAGACAACAGAACCTAGGGCGGGTGCTTGTCGCCTTACGTCGCCATTCATAGATTAGATATTGGACGGAAAGCACGATCCAGAAGTAAGTGACATGCTGGGTGACTAAAAAATGGTACATATAAGAATGCTGTCAGTCAAGACTCGTATACTCATGTCCCAGTAATTGGTCGGCGGAGTAATATCATACTTCACAAGATGGGAAGAGAAGTCCTCAATTTATTTCTCTTGACTGTTGGTAAAGTAGTTAGAAAGCACCAACAGGGGATAGACGTCCACCTAGACGTTTTCCTTTTATGTAAGAGTTATCTAAGTCGAAAAGGAACAGGATCATGGGCAGCTCATTGACTCGTTAGAAGTTTTTATCTCTCCAGCACATTGCTTCGGTCGCAAAGTCAATAACCTCCTTCAACCATGCAAATAAGGCTTCTTTATGTAGAAGTTATCTACACAATCTTTGACACCTGAGGAAATGCGCTGGGGATGTAACCCTCAGCTTGGCTCTCAATAGCCGAGTAGAATATTAGTACATGGTTTAACTTACCACTAACTCTCTCTTTTGCTCTTAATTAAAGCAGACAAATATTGGCTGAAGCTATTTTTAGAACTCTAGAACTGTGGACTTCTTCTACCCTAGATTCTTACAGAATTAGATTCTGAGATATCAATACCAGGAAGGCGCGACTCCTGTGTAATCCCCCTCCCTGCACCTTTCAACTAAGTCATTGCTGGCATAGAGTGATCCGCACTTGTACCTGGTACAAAATAGTGAGCTTTGCAATTTCTTGGTGGGTTAGATCCTCTGGCATTGCAAGCTTGGATGGGTGTTCCTTCTGGATTGGAGTCATCGAGAACTGAACTGTTCTATTGTGTCAAGTTGACATGTCAATCATCTACTTTCCCCCGTTTTGTTAGCGTCGTAGTGGATATCGACATGAATCCTCAGTTCATGCTTCGATCTCGTAGTAAGGAAGGGCGAGGGACATGGTCATCATCGATCTAAATTATTCGTGAGAAAGGAGACACAAGCAGAATGCTGCAGCATCTGAGGACAGACAGATGGCGTAACCCCAAACTTTCTAGCTTATTGAGGGAACCTAGGGATGAATAGCAGCGCAGTGAGAAGTTGAGAAGGTGGAAGAGGAGACAATCCGGTGATCCTGGGGACTGAGGTTTCTTCTACTACTGTATGAGACAGGTAACTTATTTAACGTGCAAGTCATGCACTCCAAAAGCTTCCTCAGAAGACTCTAAGTTGAGAGAGGGGGTTCGTGATTGACACGCTTGTGACATAATTGATTGTTCTGAGTTGTGTGCGACTCGATCTGATATTTTAAATTCTCAGGCTTTCCTTCCTTGGCTTCCGTTTCACACTATCCCCATACGTTTGAAATTTGTCTGCCTCATGTCCCATAGTACTTAGGGTGGTTTCCATGCGAAGGTTCGATATATGGGTGCAGAGGACAAAATCGTTTGATCTTTCTTTTTCATGTAAATTTCTTTAAAATTTGGTCAGCCTATGTTACCGGCACACCAAATCCTGGTGGCATAGACTCGGTTCATTTCCTCGTCGACTTTCTCCCAATATCTCCGGTGGTCGCTGCACTCTGCTACATCCACCTGTAGTATTCCCTGCGTATTGAGTTTAGAACGGACCTTCAAGGGTAAAAATTTCCTTAAGAGAGGACCTTGGAATCCTCCTTAGGAAACCAACCGATTCCGGAGAGTATTGATCTTTTCTCAACGTTTCTCGACCAATATAGATTAACCAGAAATTGCCTTGGCACTTGTGAGCTTTCGAACCAGAAACTCGGTTGGAGAGGTACTGGCAGTCGCCCAGCTACTTCGGCACTTCGTGGGGCCTTCTCCTTCTAGCGTTTAGTGTTTAAGGACTTCTGCGTCCATAGAACATGGCAGACAGGATAGAGGATCCAGTCCTGTACTTCTTCGCTCTTGTCCAACTGTCATCCACTTACACTACGCATATTAATGCTTTTGCTTCACTTCCGAATGCATCTTCCTACTTCCCCGATCGTTTCCTCTACTTTTAGTTTCAAATGTATCCTCTATTTTTGCCTGAAAAGGCTTCCTTTCATACATGGTGCATACCATTGCACGGCACTACTGTGCAATGGTATGCATCATGTATGAAATCATGCTGCTCATCGAGTGGATCAATTTTCGCTTCTGCTTTGTATCAATTTCGCTTATGTTCCGCTCTGTATTTACTTGCTTAGACAGTTGGATTTCAGTTTGCCTCTGTTCATGTTCAAGCCTGCATTTCGTTGGTTCCATATGCATGTTCGGTTCGTATTGGGTGGGTCCTGAGTGGGTTCTGAATCCCGCGTTTGATGAAGGGTTTCTACTCCCACGGCAATGCTAAACCCATCAAAAACTCACATGGAAATCAGCCCTTAGCAACAATATGACGTCAACCATCACATGGCTAGTCAAATCTATTGAAGGCTTGCGGAATCCTCTCCAGGCCACAAGCTGTTTCATGTGAAAATAATCCAGCTCTTGTACAGACTCAGTTAGTGCGTTCTAACTAGTTGTATCATTATATATTACTTATGCTTGACCTGAGAAAGAAAGATGTTTGGGGATAGTTCCCGACTTGTATTTGAAGATGATAAAATCGTTGCCAATTTGTAAACCATCGAGTTGATTACTTTTATTTTCTGGAAGTGCAGTGTCACAGTGGACATACCGTCAAGCAGTTCTAGCCCACGAGATTCTCTATCTTCCTGCCAAGAGAACATCAAGGTATGTGAGTGCAAACCTGAGTATGAGGAATAACTTCTATCGATTATAGATGTTGATTAGATTCCGCCACAATGATTTACCTCTTTTGACAAACTTCGGAATACTCTGTCATAGGCTTCAATATTCGCGTGGTCAGGTAGGATTTCAGGACTAAAACAATAGGTAGGTCGTCGTTCAAATAGATACTATTGGTCTCCCTTACGAAAGTACCAGACGTTGTCTCACAGAGTTGTGAGAGTGTTTGAAACTAAATCTCTCAATTCATAACATTTTGTCTACGTTTGCAGCGGGTCCGGATGGATTCACCGACAACACGTTCTCAGGAGTCGGACCTTGGTATCAGCAAGGTAAAGCTTGAAGTGTCTCAAAATCAAGGAACAAGCATGTGCCAGAATGCCCGCTGATGGTTAACAATTACTTGCTTGATTACCTTTCAAGCTAACTATCTCGGTGAGAAATTTATAGGGAGTAGGAGGCTCTTGTGTTTTGAAATTGCTACACTTCTAATTTTCTGTACTTGTCCATTTTTCAGTTGAGCGATTCCGTGTTGTTAGTGTACGATCCAGCAGTACCGCAGGTCGACGTTGTTTTCTTCCATGGCCTTCAACATGAGCATACTGGTGGGCTAGATGTGCACCTTTCGACTTGGACGTGCAAACATGACTCGAAGACAATCTGGCCGCAACGTTGGCTTGAAGAGCAGCGTGCGCGCGTTCTCTTTATCAAGTATGATGCAAGTTTACAGCAGACCGACTCGACGGGGAGAATGGATTTGACGATAATAGCTGAAAATCTGTTGAGAGAACTCAGTTGGGCATTCCGCAGAGGACAAGAGTCGTCGAACACTTTCCGACCTATTATCTTCGTCGGACATAGTTTTGGGGGTCTTGTTATTAAGCAGTTATGCATTCACGCGGGAGAGCGGAAGGTTTTTGCAAATGGAGACGGAACTGATGAGAGATTGCTGAAAAGCATTAAAGGGATTCTGTTCTGTGGAACTCCCCATTCAGGGTCGGAAATGCTTGCTGGCATGGCAAAACAGATCATGAGCAGGAGTCCTTTGTTGCCATTGGTGGAGTTGTTGAGCACCGAGAGGGCCAGGCAAAACGAGAAATTCCGCCTATTGGCGACTAAAGCAAATTGGAAGATTTTCAGTGTTGGAGAAGCTTTTGCTACAGAAATGCAAACCAGCGGATTCAATATGGTATATTGTAATCTACAGAAAGTAAAATTTGATTTAATGAACGAGTTTTATGTTTCTTATAAGGATAAACTCCCTACTTATTACCAAATAAGAAATGCGTTTTTAATGATCCAGTTCGCTGGTTGTCTAGCTTTTGAGGGTACTATTTCCTGCATAGTGGTTTAGTCTAAGACAGGCAATGCGAGGTCTATCTTAAGTATTCATGTTTAAATCTTGCATGTGTAGGTCGCAGGTGGAATCTCAAGCCAGATGATTGTAGAAGAAGCATCTGCACGGTTCGGACCAAATCATATCACGGTGGCTGCAGATCATTTGTCATTGTGCAAACCAGAGAGCAACAAATCGAACATGTTCCTGCAATTAGTCCAGCTAATCGACCTTGCTAAGGTGCAGCAACAACACGTATTGGACTTCGTTCATATCTGTTGTATGATCTCAATTACATCAGGAAACACGACCTGTGTGCACAGTTTTTAAATTCCACTTCCCTCTAACTTTTGTTGCAGGTGCAAGAAACAACAGCCCCCGGTGCAACTACGCAATGCCATGCGAGGCGGAGGCAAGCAGTCCCAAAGAACCCAGTGGGTACCGAGTCGCTTCTGGAAACAGTTACGGCAGAAACTGAGCAGGGGCGTTCGTTTATTGGGTTTTGTGGGATGGGAGGAGTTGGGAAGACCACCCTTGCAAAGTTGCTCTACAATAAGATCAATGTCCCGTTTGAATACGCTTGCTTCGTGGAGAAAGTGAAGGAGATTCCAGGGGACAAGAGAAAGGTGAAGGAGGAAGTCTGGAAACACATAAGTCCCCATCCTGGAGGTGATTACAAGGAAAGCAGATGGGATGAGATAATGGGGAAGAAACTCCTTGTCATCTTTGATGATGTGGAGAAAAGAGATGTAGAGTTGTTGGAGGAAATAGCTCAAGAGAATGATGCTGAGGGAAGTTGTTTCGTGGTCACGAGCCGAGATAAAGGGCTTTTTAAGCTATTTGACCAGATATATGTCTGTCGAGTACCAGTTTTGGGGAGTGAACATGCAAGACAGTTGTTCATTACACATGCGTTTCCAAGCAAGAATGAACCTCTAAATGAGTTGAAGGAGATAGTAGCAGAAATTGTGGGAAGATGTGATGGATTGCCCCTGACCCTAGAGGTAATAGGAAGGTCAGTGAGAGGGGAAAAAGACAAACGGGTATGGGAAGAAATTTCCAATGCTCTACAAGCAGTAGACTTAAGAAGCCGTTTGAGTGATCTGGAGGAGAATGTGTGGGATAAACTAAGGGTGAGTATCGACAATCTTGGAACAGGGGAGTTGGAAATGTTTCTTGATACGGCGACCATATTTACAAGGCCCGGTGACTTTAAATGTTTTGGCATGCGTCACGATTCGTCCTCGGACCGTTGGTTTAGCTCTGAAGATGTGATGACGGCGTGGTCATCCATGTACGGCTCTGCACACTACAAGTGGCAAGTCTTGATAAACCGATCTCTTGTATACAATGGAAAGATGGATAACTGGAAGGGTGAATTTGAGCCTCGAATGCACGAGCATCTTCGAACTTTGGGCATCAGGATTGCACTGGAGAAAGGTAGAATTATTGAGCGCAATCCATTGGATGGTAACTACAAGGTATTTCCTGTTTTCTTTACAAACTCTTTCTTTTCCTTCAGCATTTCATTTTTCCCAACTAAATGAGATATATTTACCAGTTATGTTTCCTAAATCTGAATTCATTTGTAAATCTAAACTGGAACGGAGTCCGAAACACAGTTGTTGAGGTGAACATCATCGGGAACTTGTAGCCATTGTACTGGTTGTAATTTTGGGAGTCATACATCCATTCTCCTCCAACAACGAGAAACTTAGAAGCGGTGGTGCTAAAATAGGATCCGTCTTGTATAAGTGCTTTGATAGTTAGGCATGAAGACCTGGAGTTGCTTTATACAGAGCACGATGGACGGATGCACTTGAACTATGACAATTTTAGTTTTACATTTCATGTATGATAATTTTAGTTTTCTATTGCATTTTTGAAGGGAGCTCAAGGGCTGGAGAAAGTGATTTTCCACCAAATAGTAGTGGAAAATGAATACACGGAATACAATGAAAATTTCTGTGACGAGGAAAGACCTTGTAAAATGCGGGTAGCATCGAGCATTATGTCACGACTTGAAGGACTTCGCTACTTGGTATTCCGATATCACAGTCTCCACCAGCCGTGCAAAAGGTGTGCAGAGCGGCATCTTCAATTGCCACCCAAAATCACCATGCTCAGTTCTGCCCAGACCATTTTTGTGTGTTCGCCCTTGCAAGAGTTGGTTGTTTTGGACGTAACGTCCTCTCATGTGCCCAGATTGAGGCAATTAAATCCTGCGCGTACAAGTTCTCGGGGATTACAAGATTATGATAATAATACAATTCGTCTACCGGGGGAATCTTCGACAACCGTCCCGGATGAAGGAGATTTTGTCAACTTGCGGCCACTGGATCGGTCTCTTGCTACTCCAGACTCACTGCCGGAATCCTGTGGGCAACTTGTTCACCTGCGATTTCACAATGTGCCTAACCAGTCACTTCCCTATGCATGGGGGAACTTAGCTAAGTTGGAACTTCTGGACTTGGTCGCTTGTCAGATGCTCCAGTCGCCACTAGAATCATTTATGCGATTTCAACAACTACGGACTCTTAGGATAGTTGAATGTGGTTCCTTGGAGGCCCTCAATTTCAGGAGCTTACCCAAGTTGGAGCTACTGCAGCTGGTGCATTGTCACGCTATACAATCACTGCCGGATTCACTTGTACAACTTCCTAAACTGCGGGAATTGGACTTTTCCAACTGTTGGAACTTGCAGGCCCTTCCCGGGAGTTTCGGAAACTTGGTCAACTTGGAACGGGTCGACTTTTCTAACTGCGGGAATCTGCAGTCAGTGCCGGAATCATTCGGAAACTTGGTCAACCTGGAACGGGTCGACTTTTCTACCTGCGATAAACTGCAGTCATTGCCGGAATCATTCGGGGGACTGCGCGGCTTGAAGGAGTTGGACTTTTCCAACTGTCGGAACTTGCAGGCCCTTCCCGGGAGTTTCGGAAACTTGGTCAACCTGGAACGGGTCGACTTTTTTTTCTGCTGGGAACTGCAGTCATTGCCGGAATCATTCGGAAACTTGGTCAACCTGGAACGGGTCGACTTTTCTACCTGCGATAAACTGCAGTCATTGCCGGAATCATTCGGGGGACTGCGCGGCTTGAAGGAGTTGGACTTTTCCAACTGTCGGAACTTGCAGGCCCTTCCCGGCAGTTTCGGGAACTTGGTCAACCTGGAACGGGTCGACTTTTCTGACTGCTATAAACTGCAGTCATTGCCGGAATCATTCGGGGGACTGCACGGCTTGAAGGAGTTGGTAATGCGCTACTGTCGGAACTTGGAGGCGCTTCCCGGCAGTTTCGGAAACATGGTCAACCTGGAACGGGTCTACTTTTCTCACTGCTATAAACTGCAGTCATTGCCGGAATCATTCGGGGGACTGCGCGGCTTGAAGGAGTTGGAATTGCGCAACTGTCGGAACTTGCAGGCCCTTCCCGGCAGTTTCGGAAACTTGGTCAACCTGGAACGGGTCGACTTTTCTCACTGCTGGGAACTGCAGTCATTGCCGGAATCATTCAGGGGACTGCGCGGCTTGAAGCAGTTGGTAATGGACAGCTGTTTAGGGTTGGAGGCCCTTCCCGGCTCTTTCGGAAACATGGTCAACCTGGAACGGGTCTACTTATCTCACTGCTATAAACTGCAGTCATTGCCGGAATCATTCGGGGGACTGCGCGGCTTGAAGGAGTTGGAATTGCGCAACTGTCGGAACTTGCAGGCCCTTCCCGGCAGTTTCGGAAACTTGGTCAACCTGGAACGGGTCGACTTTTCTCGCTGCTGGGAACTGCAGTCATTGCCGGAATCATTCGGGGGACTGCACGGCTTGAAGCAGTTGGTAATGGACGGCTGTTCAGGGTTGGAGGCCCTTCCCGGCTCTTTCGGAAACATGGTCAACCTGGAACGGGTCGACTTTTCTAACTGCTATAAACTGCAGTCATTGCCGGAATCATTGGGGGGACTGTGTGGCTTGAAGGAGTTGACAATGCGCTGCTGTTGGAACTTGGAGGCCCTTCCCGGCAGTTTCGGAAACTTGGTCAACCTGGAACGGGTCTACTTTTCTGACTGCTATAAACTGCAGTCATTGCCTGGCAGTTTCGGAAACTTGGTCAACCTGGAACGGGTCGACTTTTCTGTGTGCAAGGAACTGCAGTCATTGCCGGAATCATTCGGGGGACTCCGCGGCTTGAAGGAGTTGGTAATGTGCAAGTGTTCAAAGTTGAAGGCCCTTCCCGGCAGTTTCGGAAACTTGGTCAACCTGGAAAGGGTCGACTTTTCTCACTGCTATAAACTGCAGTCATTGCCGGAATCATTTGGGGGACTGCGCGGCTTGAAGGAGTTGGCAATGCGCTGCTGTTGGAACTTGGAGGCCCTTCCCGGCACTTTCGGCAACTTGGTCAACCTGGAACGGGTCTACTTTTCTGACTGCAATAAACTGCAGTCATTGCCGGAATCATTTGGGGGACTGCGCGGCTTGAAGGAGTTGGCAATGGACGGCTGTTTAGGGTTGGAGGCCCTTCCCGGCAGTTTCGGAAACTTGGTCAACCTGGAACGGGTCGACCTGCCGTACACCAGTTTAAGTTCAAAGTCGAAGGTTTAATCCCAGGTTTTGGCACAGTGGGTGCCATAGCGATGACCGTTCCGACGAACTTTGGCATCAGGGACAATCTTCGTTGTGACAGAGGAAGGTTACCAACACCATGTAACAACCTACGGTTAGATTTGATCGACTCACTAAGACTTTGGTGTTAAAAACGTGTGAATTATGGCCGACGTTGGAAACTAAACATGCGCATGAGCTACAACAAGACGACTCTTACAAGCCGGCATCCACCTGCAATTGCAGAGCTTGTCGACACTTCTAAGTTCCTAACCGAACGAAATTATATCGACTTTCGAAGCAGCGGATTATCTAACTGCACGAAAAAGCATTCGTCTCTGCTAAGGAGGTGAATGCCATCTTTTTTGAGTCTCAACTCAACATACGGAGACAAATTTGATTTGATTTGATTTGAATGTCTACCGTGACATATAAAACAAAAGTAACCATCGATTTTCATGTTTCTTTCCCAAAAGAAAACATTTTGGCAATGGGTGGTACTTTTTAAACATCAAGCATCTTGTTCTTAATAAGGGGCACAAGCACCTTTCCTCTTTGTATCTCAAGAACAGATCTAATCTAAATGAGATCTTATCTAAATGAGATCAAACATGATAATCCAGCTGTACTTTCCTTTCGACAAGTTTGAAGATAATGTACAAATGAACAGGAAAACATCCGAAATACATAATACATATGCTCAGTCGGAACTTGATTTCCTGTGTATAAGCAAGGTGTACGATTCCTGAGTTCGTTCAGATTCTATTCTCCACTGACGATTTTGCCGATTAGAGCTTGAAGTGTGTGGATCCTTTTCTTACTAAGAGCGTAAGAAGAGAGGAAAGCTAGATTCTGCAGCATACTTACGTCTAAACATGATTTCCTGTGACTAAGCAAGGTGTCCGATTCCTCAGTTTGTTCAGAGTTTATTCTCCACGGACGATCTTGCAAACTAGAGCTTTAAGTGTGGGTCTTTTTCTTACTAGGATCGTAGGAAGACAGGATTCTGCAGAATAGTTGCGTCTTGCCAGTAATGGGCAGGTCTAGGTTGCTTTAAATCTACTGTAATGCTCCTTTTGTCATGTTGTTGCATAGTTCACGAGGGCACTGAAGTCTCTAATCTGACCTTATAAATTACTTGGTTAAGAAGCATCCGCAGAGCAGTGCCACTAGAATGGGTCTCCTGTCTTGAAGGAAGAGCTACAATTCTCCGCAGCACATTCCAGCTCTTGAAGCCCACCACCTGATTCAACTCAGTAAGTATAACGTCACTCAGATCAATGTGTGTTTTCTTCTAAGGTTGATGGTGTCAACTCTGATCACTCGAGAGAAAACTCAGCTATGGAATCCACAGCTCATTCAAGTTTCACAACTAAAAGTCTTAGAGAACACCAAACTAAAACTACGGGTCATCCATACTTGAGGTGGTACGATCTTACCTTTCCCCCCATAGAGAAGCTTCCGTCCCACTCAGAATGCGCTTCTGGATTGAAGAAGAACTCACTGATGCCCTGGATATGAAACACCCAATTCAGAATTGACCACCTGCTGCTAAAGGAGAGGTCCAACAGCTAGAGAAGTTGAGCACCTCAACCTGAAAAACTTACAGTTTGCATTATGATACGGAGGACCGTTCCTGGCAATTTCACTCAACAACCCATGACGGAAAAAATAGCACTGGGTATTAGGATGTTACACGACCCCGGCCGGATGTTGTCACGGCCTTCGTCAATAGTGGGGCCAGCAGGCTCCGCACGATAGAATGAGCATACATCCATGAACCCTTGCCTCACTAGGCTCCGCTCAAGCACATCACCACATCAACTCCTGCATCAGGGCAGCACACAACAACGTCCTCAGCTCGTCTTTACTCAGTTCTCTTCAATCATATCCCCGCTGTTTTAGTTGTTTTGCAGTCTCTTTGAGTGAAAAGATACAGCAAGAAGCTTTCTTAAATTCCCTAATCATGCTCGGTATATTGTTCCCGACAAGGATAGTCTGTAAGATTATGATTTCAAATTTCTGCAAGCATGTTTTTAATGCAGTCCAAGATATAGGAAAATAGACTCCTTCCCAGAACTAACCTTCATCTAGTTGACAGATTTGGAAGCGATAACTCCCGCAAGCCTAACTGTAATATCCTGCACAAAGTCGAAGATAATCAAACTTTGTTGCGAGACAGGTCATGAACATCATAGAAAACAGAGACGCTCACTACGCGTAAGGAGTACGTCGTAATGAGGGCCCGTATTCGAGAATTGTATTGAGTCATGATCATTGAATGGAAACACCGAAAGCTAGTTTACAGCCTACAAATCATACGCCTTCATTTAAAGCAACCAGAAAGAAAGCGCAGCAGCAAAACAGGTCTTCATACTCCGAATAAGGTAGAGAAGACCAGGTATTCCTTCTGTGACTGGCTAGCATCTGCGCAAACCAAGAAAGAAGGCCGATCAAAAGATATCATGGATTGCATTTCGATTTCAGCACTGTTAGAATTCATGCCCTCTTTCAGTGGGATCCCTTGGTTTCTAACTGCTCATACATTTGGTAAAAGTATATTTGGTATAAACTCATTCAATGCCAACTTTGAGTCTCATTCTGGACTCTTCAACTCCTGGCCAGGTTCGCGTTTTTAATATTGGTACACGGAATTGTCATTTCATTTGGAACAGTTGTGGTTCAGCCAGTCCCCTAGGAAGGAACCCCCCGGAGAAAATAGCCGCAGCCGAATGTATGCAAAATTGGAAGTAAGTACCACCGTTTGGGAACCCGAATCTAAAATTTTAACCATGACCTCTCGAATTTGGGCGAAACCTTAGAGGAAATCCTCTGCAGATTTTCGAAAATGAAAGCATCGAATCAAACAATTAATCAATCCATGACGCAAAGAACTGGAAATAGACGCAATCTATTCTCACCTGTGAAACTTTTGATCGCACTCCGTTTGGACGACATCCTCGAATAATCTACAAATGCATCCTCGCGTGATCCGTTGTCAGCAACGCAAGCTATGAGAATGCACGCAAACATCAGAGTCAGAGTAAGCCCCAATCGTCTTCCTCCCGGCGATTTCTCCATCATCAACAAGACTTCTTCTCCGCTCTGCACAGCAATTCTGCTCCCGATGAGGCACATCGATCGAAACCACCAGTGCTGCGTTGCATCAGTGGTTTTGCTGAAACAGCTATTGCCCTGTAAAACGCCATGGAACGAAAGATACGGCCACATCTTCCTGAGTTTTGCTTATCTATAAAATGCGTTCTCGAATTACGCTAATAATAAATTATTATTAAAAAATACGTTTAATAATCTATACTAATAATGTAATATTGTAATCAGTCATCCCAAGACCAGAGAAAGTGCGTGAACCATGACGTGTGCGACACCAAAGTACGTACACTGATGTTCATACCGTGGAGGAAGCAACAGGTATTTGCATGTTATATGTATTTATATTATCTCCATTTTCCAAAAAAATTATGGATGAAGAATGTGAATATTATGAAAAATAATTTTCGTAAGAAAATATATGGTCATTGTAAAATTTATGTTTTTTTCATTTTTCAAATATTCAAATTATTTCTTCACATTGTACGCTCTCTCATCAACTTGATATTCAAGAAATCTACTTTGAGGATAAAAAGCAAAGGGAAGTTTTAGAGGATTAAATATTAAATTGACTCGAGAGAACATTCTCTTAACAAGGTTGTACATCAATATACATACAATAATGAAGAAGTATGAACTCGGATTCATTAAGGACGGTAAAAATTAAACTGAGTGGTCTTGAGTGATAAACTTTAGGAAGAACCCTAGAAGGATGTGCTCCATATCCTGAGAGGCAAAATACTCCTCGATTATTACAATGAAACACTCAAAGTAAATATATATCTAAAGCGGTACAGATTATCAAGTGATTAAGATTTTGATGGTTGTACATTGGTATTTTAGTTGGCAAAACTTATCAAAGGGGTGAGAAGAAGCGCTAACAATGTGGGTCAATATGTTAAGTATTCTTCTCAATCTGGACTTGAATTGAACAGTATCCTCTTCCGCTAAATTTTCCACTACTTTTCAGAAAAATGGCTAATTACTTCATTGTTTTGTATTTTGAATAATGAGAATGATGAAAAATTCTGTAAACGAGAAACAAAAAGCAAAGGAAATTGAAATGTGGCTTTCTCGTAACACCTACCCATAAACTTTTAACCGATCGATTTGCTTACTATCTGATGAAAATGGAATGTGAAGAAGAATTAGTGTCAAATATAAAATATTAATACCAGATTACGATCGTGATCTTGAATGATTTTCGTAAAGTAATCGAAATAATCAAATGATTGATGCTGAATATTCATGAGTTTCCTTCTAACCGTTGGAGATATTCTGGGATTCATTTCAAAGAAAGAGGTCACGTGGACACTCAAAGGTTATATGATATACGTTTTACTAATACAAGTGATGTTCACACCAAGACGGTTGGTGTGAACTAGGAGGTATCTGTTGATGCTCTGTAATGTCACCACAGGATGCAGTTGATTAATTAGGATTTATACTAGCAAAAATCTATAATATAACCTAAAGAAGGAAAAAATACAAAATGTTGTAAAATAAGATGTGTACACACGTTTATATTATTTTGAGCATGTAAAGAAATAAAATTTAGGGTAATATAGATTGATGAAATTTGAAATATAGAGATCTACACTAACTTAATCTGAATTTCAGCATATAAAATGGAATTGACCAATGCTTCCAACCTTGAAAGTAATTTCTCGAAGTTGTGCATAATATACATTCCCATGATCTTAAGGATAATATTACAATTCTCATATCATTTTAAATATTCTAATTTTTACTATACCAAACATATTTTTTATATAAAAGACTAATATCTAATTTCTAACTCCTAATTTCTTTTTCATGATCTCTGTTAGTGTGGTCCTAGCTAATAAACTATACTAATTATATGTCAACACTAATTACCCAAATGGAGTACCCAAAATCTCAACTATCATTTATAAGTGTGGATCCCTCCGTACTTACGAATTGCAGAATTTGGCAACATTGTCACAATATTGTATTGGGAGAAACTCTTGATTCACAATTGTACAAGGGGAGACAAAAGAGGTAAAATAGGGCTAGGCATCAATAGTATAGAAATGAAAAATCTGCCCTACTGCACCTAAGATATCCAAGCTATGCAAGTCGTAAGGTCTACAAATTAATGGAGCATCCAAAGAAGCATCACCTAGTGTGCTTGCTCTCCTATGGATTACACTAGCCAATGGTCTCTATAGAGTAATGTACACATGTTGTCTAAAGTTTGCTACAAAGTATGAGAGTGAAAGTGATACCTCCTAAAATCTAATATGATAAGCTCTCGTGCACTCCTTGACAAATGTATAAAATGTCATATCCATCATTCCATATAACTCCAAGGCTAGAGGAACAAAGAGGTGGCATCATTACATATCCCTATACATGGTGAGCTTGTGCATTGCTGATCTGCTTGCTGCCCATCCAAGGAGATGCGTAATCATTCCATGCAAAGCATACGAGTGCTCCTTCCAAGCAAGGTATCCACTTTTTTGTGCCACAACAAACATTATATCCTTGATGGCATCATGGGTAGCTATCCTTTGTCCTCCAAAAGGACATAGTGTCATATTGATCAATGGTGCATCTAGTGTAGAACCACACTCATAAGTGAGTAATGAAGATGTAGACATGTGGACCAAACCTAGGTGGAACCTCATCATTGAGAAAGTAGCTAGTGCAAGTTGAATGCCCTAATGCTACAATCAAGCTAGGATCCAAGAGCCTATACCATTGCCATAACAAGAGCCAAGATGTGCTCTAGTGGCCCAAGGAATGGACGGGTCAACTAAGAGAGAATATAGCGTAGGTTGATACTATTGCTCCATCAAGGAAGATTGTAAACTTCTAGTCCAATCTAACAAAGGATGGAAGGTCCTCTCATGCCCATGGAGATATACCATCTCTCATTTGTTGCAATAACATCTAGAGAGAAAAGGATCATTCCTCCACCTTGATCACATATGTCTCCAAAACTTGCCTTCAACAACCTTAAAATTGGAGCAAAGTGGGAGTGCAGAGAGAGAACCCAACTACCCCAAAAACTCTATAAGTGTCTTCTCTTCCATAAATAATAGTCCTACTCCTCTACATGAGATTTTTAGAGATGTTTTGTCTACATGCCAAGTCTCCTATCACACACTCAAACATCACCAAAGACTCCAATAATCCTCCTATCAAAAGCTCTCAAATTTGATAAGAAGGTCAATGTAACAATATGGAGTTTAACAACAAAGTTAGTCAAGGCTAACAAAGTAGCAAATGGTCCAAATTAGCCTGAAATATCTAGAAGTATCTAAGAAGCTACTTGGTACCCTCCCAAGTAATAGGTAATGTGCATGTCAATTTGCAACTTCTAAGAGGAAGCTTCTTGGGAAGCTTCCCCAGCTAGCTTAGCTTGCATCCCAAGTAGGTAGCTTCTAGAAGCTTATAACTAGCTTAGCTTGCATGCCAAATAGGCGGCTTCTAGAAGAAAGTTTCTTGAGAAGCTCTTTAGTTTACTTGGTTTGCATTCCAAGAAAGCGGTTCAAGGAAGCTTCTTGAGAAGCTTCTCAAGAGCCTTGCATGCTCCTTATAAATATCAAAACCAAAGCTTGTGTTAGGCATTTGGTGTTTCACACACTCAAGTATCCCAATGTGATATTCCATTCTCTTATTTCTCTCCTCAATCTTGGTCTTTTACATTGGTATTAGAGCAAGAATGCAATGGATGGAATTTATGGACCACCAAATCCATTTTTGCCAAACCATTAGAAATTTTGTGCCTGAGTATTACCCAAACATCATTTCACACAATTCATCACCTCATGCTTTGGGCCAAATTTTTTGAATACGATCACCTTGTCTAAGGAACCCTTGGTACTTCCAATTGTAACTTATGGAGAACAATGAATATGTTGTATTTATGTGCTAATAAATTAGATAAATTGGGAGTAGTGTGATAGTGTAGTAGCCATGATGGCACTGCTTGAGGTTATCATTGCTATGCAACAACAAATTGAGCACCTAACTTGATTGTTAGATGAACAAGACCATCAACAACAAGAGCACGTAGAAAGAACACCAATTTGAGAAGGAGAAGACTAAATCTGATTTCCAAAACCAAGGTATTTGAAGGCAAGAATCTTCAAAGTGCAATGGAGAAGTTTGTATTTGACTACAAATGTTATTTTGAAGCAACCAATCTTCAAGATAAATGGAAATTCTAGATAAAAAAATTTGGAAATAGATTCTCTTGGCTTCCAACCAATTGGATGGAGTAGCAAAGCTATGGTGGCAATTCCAGCAAGTTGAACAACAATTTGTTACAACACTCTTGACTTGGGTAGAATTCAAGAGTACAATAATTTGGTCAATTCCAAGCTATACATGCCACATGAGCTACACAAGATAGGTTGGCAGAGTTGAAGCATATTGGCTCTATAAGAAGTTAAATCACGCAATTCCAAAACACCATCATGCAAATCCTAGATATACTAGAAGGTGAAGCTTTGGATTGATTTGTAAAGGGCTTGAAGTCACGCACCAAAGTAGATGTAACTATGCAAGAGCCACAACACTTGGAGGAAGCCATGTGGTTGGCCAAACATTGTGATTCATTGGTTGTAGCAACTTGGTCTTGACCTCGACCTCCACAGAACCTACACTACACACGGGTGAGAGAGCCAACACCAATGGAGATTGATGTCATTCAATGAAGACCACTTGGCACCAAAGATAGAGAAAAATTGTGACAAAATAATGGTTGTTTCTATTGTTGCCAAATTGGACATTGCATTGTTGAATGTCCACTCAAGAATATGTGATCTTGAAAATTCACCTAGATGGAGTTTGTAGAGTAGAATGATCAAAGAAACAAGGAATTCCAATAGGAAATTTTGAGCCACCTATTGGGAACTTGATTAATTATAATGAGATTGAAGGCTCGACCTATGCAAGTTTGCTTCACTTGCAAGGTATGATATCTGATCGTGATTGTAGGATTTTGGTTGATCTTGAAAGTTCAAAGAATTGCATATCCATGCAATTAGCAAAAGGATTACATATTCCTATCAAGCCAATAATTAGATGTAGAGTGATGATGGTGGATGGTAGGAAAGATTTTGCATTTTGTACCACACTATCCTATTACATTTAGGATTAGGAAGGAGTATTTGGAGTTTATGAGCTTTGTAGTGGCACCTCTATACTATGATGTCATTTTGGGTTTACCTTGGCTTGAACATCATTGTAAAAGACCCAAACCAAGGAGAGAATAGGAGAATGGAAGATCACATTGGGACACCTAAATGTGGATAAACTCTGAATGCCTAGCAAGAGGTTCGGCTCTAGTATTTATAATCATCATACAGGGCTCATGAGAAGCTTCTCAAGAAGCTTCCTTGAGTTACTTGGAGTGCAAGCCAAGTTAAATGGGAAGCTTCTCAAGAAGCTTCCTTCTAGAAGCCGTTTACTTGGCATGCAAGCTAAGCTAGTGGGCAACTTCTAGCAGTTGCTTACTTCGAGTACAAGCTAAGCTAGCCAGAAGCTCCCAAGAAGCTTCCTAGATACTTTTGGAATATTTTAAGCTAATTTGTCTTATTTGCTACTTTGTTAGCCCTACTAAATTTGTTGTTAAACTCCGTATTGTTACATATTCTCCCACCACTAGTTGGTGACGTCCTCGTTGCAAGTGAAGCTTCAAACTCTTGGATGGCCGTTTGTGCATTTTGGAGGTGAGAAAGAGGTTTCAATGTGGCATCATGAAAGGGATACAGTTTCTAAAGGACCTTGTACTCCATATACTGTCGACGGCCTTGTTGAATATGGCAACGTGCAAGGATATGATCAACTTTGTACTCCTCATGATCATTGATAGGGACAGGAGGAGGGGGAGGTTGGACTCAAGAGCAAAAAGAAGAGGGTTAGGAACAAAGAGTTTCAACATGGAAACATGAAAGTTAGGATGGATACGCATATGACAAGGCAAGGCAAGTCAATAAGCAACATGAGAGACAATTTGGGTGACATCAAAGGATCCTATCCAATTAGGGGCAAGTTTACAGACTTGGGTGTCAACTGGGAGAGGGAGGTTACTAGAGGATAGCATGACTTTATCACTGACTTCAAAGGATCATGACAATGGTGGTCTACATATTGTTTTTGATGATTTTGAGCAACAAGGAGGTGAGATTTGGCTTGTTAGAGAGATTGGGATATAATGGTCATGAAGGTTGAAGTATGAGGAACCTGAGACGGAAGGGGAGCAAGAAAAGAATTTAGAACAAATGGATCTTGGCCAAAATTGAGAAAGAAAGGAGAAAATCCGGTGCTTGCTTGTTTGGAATTATTGTAGGCAAATTTTGCTGCGGCAAGACATTCATCCCAATTGGTATGGTGGACATTGACAAAAGCACATAGCATATCATCCAATGTAAAATTTTCACGTTTGGTTTGTCCATCAGTTTGAAGATGGTAGGCCGTGGACAAAGCAAGCTTGGTGCTGAGTATCTAGAAAATTGTTTGCCAAAACTTCCCGGTAAATCAAGGATCGGAGTCGGAGATGAGTACATGTGGCATCTTATGATGCTTGAAGGCATTGTCAAAAAAGATTTGCACCAAGGTTGGAGCATCCATAGTATTTATTGTGGGTGCCAAATGGATTTGCTTGTTAAGCTTATCCAAAAACACCACAATTGTTGTGTGACCTCACTGTATCTTGGGCAAGGAGGTGATGAGATCTAAGCTCATATGTTCCTTATGAGTAGATGGAATGGGAAGTGGTTGAAGGATTCCACTTGGTTTTTGGTAACTAGCCTTGTTGCGTTGGCAATTCTCACACAATCGGATAAACTCCTTAACATCTCGTGTCATGTTGGGCCACCACCATTGGCGCTGAAGGGTACCCAAGGTCTTATCCACACCTATGTGACCAGCAATTGGTAAACCATGGGCTTCTTGAAGGTGTATAAGTCGGAGGTCACCTTTGGCTGGAATGTAGATCCAGTCTTCATGGAATAGAAGGCCTTCCTTGAAGGAGAAGGTGTTGTACTCCTTGTCACATGTTGTTAGACAACCATGTACCATTTGGAAAAAGGGATCTTGTGGTAAAGCTGACCAAAATTTATTTTGAACCTTGGAGTCAATTGACACCATCGTAATTGTTGTCGTGATGGGAAGAAGAGACTTCAAATGAGGTCGTCTTGATAGAGCATCAAGAATGACATGGAACCGACCTGGTTTGTACTCAAGTTTGATATCAAACAATTGGAGTTGCTCATCCCATCGATGATGTCTACTCTTCATGTGTTCCAAGTGTAAGGTCTGCAATGATAGTTTGTGATCAATTCGCATGATCACTTGTTTCCCCAAGAGATAATGCCTCCATACCTTGATGTTCTCTTGGTAGGAAGATTGACAATCTCGTGGGCAGGAATTGGTTGACGGTATGTCCATTTTGACACAAACAGCGAGAGAAAAAACGTAATGAGCCCCACGGTCCACAAATTGGCAAAGATTTTATCTTCTTCAAAAACAATTTGGGAGCTATTCCAGAACAACTTTATCAGGTCAATTATAAGTAATCTATAGCGATACAACTAATTAGAACGCACTAACAAAGTCTGCACACAACGCGGATCCAGAACCCAATTACGACCGACCCTAATACCAACCGAAAACATGCATACGGACGTAATGAAATGCATGCGTGAAGATGAACGGATGCAAACTGAAATCCCACTGATCTAAGCAAGTAAGTACAGGGCAAAGCATAAGCAAAATCAAGACAAAGCAGAAGCGAAAATTGGTCCATTCTGTGGGCAGCATCTACCGTGAAAAGATATGCATCATGTATTCAAGGGAGCAAGCTGTTCCGTGCAGAAAGAGAGGGTACATCCGATACTAAACGTAGAGACAAGCCATCGAGCGGATAGGAAGATATATTCGAATCGACGGGAAAGCACTTGAATCGTAATGTTAGTGGACGGTCGGCCTAGAGCGAAGTATGAGAGGACTGGATATTCTCTTTCACTGCATGCACATGCGAATGGGCGCTTGCGCCCTAAAACACTAAACCCTACAAGGACAGTGCCTCACGAAGTGTCGAAGTAATCTGGGAGAAATGGAGATTAGATACCATTGATCTCCTAAGGGAAGTATCGGACATTCTCATAGTATAGTGAGATTGTTTGAGACTACACCTTTCAATCCACAAATAATCAACAAAGAGTCACAAATAATCAACAAAGAGTCTTCTGCGGAAAGTTTTGGATTGCAGGACCTGCGTGTTGTATAAGTTGTTGAACTACCTGTCTCAAGCAGTAGTAGAAGAGTAAAGACAGTGCGTTGTGATCTACTCATGGTCACCATGAGTAGAATGGTGAATTGAACTCACAACCTGCGGTAGTAGAGTGAGAGTGGGAGCGGGAATTGGTCCTCTCAGTTTCGGATGAGCATTCCCTTTTTGTCCTGACCGGAGATTGTTACCTCTAATGAAGTCACTTCCTAGCCAGAATGTCGTCAGTTTGAGAAGAATATCGGATTTCAGGTCGGTCCAAGAAATAATTGTTTGTCCGAAATGAGCGCTTTGTGAGCGCTGGAGATTGTTGCCGTTTATGGAGTCACTTCCTAACCAAAATGTCGAAGTCAGTTTTCTCTCTTTACTCTCAAAGAAGTCAGTTCTCTCTCTTTAGTCAAAAAACAATGGATGAATTGGAAATCCGTGAAATCATGATGGATGTTAAATTATGGTCCCACATGTATGTTTTGATTAAATAACTAAGATTTCGACCCTGTTGTCTAATTGTCATATTTCTTTGCCATATCTCTGAAATGCCTAGTAGACTACTGGCAATCGCGAAGGATACAAGTAGTAAGAACCTTTAGGAGAGACCTTAGCCTAGGGGAGAAAACTATAGTCGAAAGGCCAACAAATGAAATGAATTAATAGATGCCTTTTCAAACAACTGGGAGCAAGGAATCACTGGTGTGGGAGGATTTACTGGAGGGAGAGAGTGGCTCACGATCTTCTCTACCTTGCTATGTTAACAATCGATAATCTTACCCGATGGTTTAAGAATTTTAGTCTTCAAATTCAAATAAGGAAGAATCTCGGGTGAAATTCCTTCTACCCGAAAGCTGAAAGTTGTTTGTATTGAAATTCATTAGTGTTTTGGATTTTAGTCGTCATTCTTTTGTTGTACCTGCCTTGAAGACCGTCCGGTCCTTCACGGTAGCCTAGCTTTTTTTAGCTTTTTTTAGTCATTTAGGGTAAATTTATTAGCAAAGCTAAGCATCAATGTCCCATGATTATGGCATTGTAGATTCTTGTCTTATTGTTATTGTTGGTTCTTGATATATTTGAGTCTTGCGGATTACTTCATATTATTTTTCCATCATTTAAGATTAGAATGAAACAATTATGATATTTCCGCTCCTGAAATCTCCCAATAGTTGTTGGAGTCCTGCTAGCAGATTTGGTAACACCCCATTGTTTAACTCAATCAGTTAATGAAGACCTCCTAGGTTGATATTCTCTTCATAGTACAAGCTCTTGTCTTGTTTCCTTGCCAAATCTCTGAAATGCAAAGCATACTAATGGTAAGTTTGAGGATGCAGGGTTCTAGACAAAAGAGTTCATTCTCAGCCCTCTTCAATATGAAAATTCCATACTCAAGTCTCCTTTATTTCTGCTTGTATTAAGTTGATCCTACACACACATATATTTGTCCACGCTAGTCCCATCAAATGTCAATAAGATGTAGACATGTCTGATTTTATTGCTTGATGTGGAGGTGTTCCAGCCTCTTGATTAGAAGAGTGTAAGATACTATTACGTGGAATAAATAAGCAAGATATAGGATTCTTGATACAGGAGTTCATTATTAGCCCTCTTTAATATAGAATTTCATACTAACATCCGTTTTACTTTGTATCAAATTGATCTTATGCACACATATATTTGTCCATGCTTGTCCTGGTCAAATGTGTAGGGTAGTATACAAACCCCTTGATTAGAAAAGTGAAAGATACTCCAACGTGATCATATGTGTTATTGTATCTATTGCTCACACTAATTTGTGACCTATTTTATGGAAAATCTTAACCTCTTGCATGTGAGACCTGATTAGAGACTACAAATTTTCAAAAAATTGATCCAAGAGAGGTTTGATATCTTCTCTTCCTGTTTCACCCTTTGGTTTGGATTACTAGTCTCTTCGGTTTCTTTGATGTGGTTTTGTGGTTTGGATTGGATTATGAGTTTCTCTAGTATATTTTGTCTCTTTGGTTTACTAGTCTCTCTGGTTTCTCTATCACAAGAATTCTCATGATCTACTTCTTAACTTCCATCATGCTACCTCCTCCAATAATTTCTTATAGTTCCCTTATGAAATGCTACAAAGTATCAATATTTTTATGCATTCCCAAGGCAATGCCATAGTTAAATGCCAATCAGAAATTAATAGAGTGACACTCAAATTTGACCAAGGATGCACATGCAATACCTTAAAAACTCCAACCATTACTATATAAAGCCTTAAAACTCAAGGCTCTTGCTTGATTGATTGCACATTCATGCTCTATGGATGGTTGTAAAAATCTGATAGACATTGGTATCTTAAGGTTTGTAATGGAGAGCACAATCATGATCCTTCAACTTGCATTAGTGATCATCTTGTTGTTTGGAATCTTCAACCAGAGCAATGTGAAATGACATCCCAAATATTAGCTATTGGCATTGCTCCAAAGTTTGTTCTTCAACTTTGCAACAAGCTACTCTTGATAGTCCTATGATAACAAGAGCAATATACAATAAAAGGCATAGCTTCAACAAATAGAAATTGCCAATAGACCACCAATTCTTGCTCTTTAGATACTCTTCGAGATACAAACTACCAAAATAACAATTTATGCAATGAAGCAAATGAAGTTACTCCACTATTTTTTGCACACCTTGATTCCATTTTTTTTGCTCTTGCATATCCATACTCTTTGGTGATAGATTGTACGTTTAAAAAAACATTTTAGAATGCCAATGGTCCATGCTATTAGGGTTACAAGTTTCAATACATCATCTACAACTCTACATCCAATCCTGGAGGCCTAAAAAATGAATTAGGCCTTGAAAAATAGAAGATTCTCCTCCCTCCTTGTTAGTCTCACCAAGAACTCTCAAACAATACCTCACCCGTATTGTTATGAGCTTCCTATAGGAAGATTCTCTTTGGTCAAACTTGTTTGACCACCCAAATAGGACAAGGATACACATATCACCAATCCATACAATGAATTCAAGGGTGGAACTTGTTGACATGTCACCAATCCATGTATCTGATCCAATTGTTTAGTTCCTTTTGAGTGGATCCTCTTTGCTATATAATGAAGATAAGGTGCTCCTTTGGGGAATCAGAGTATTGAGGATGAAGGCTTGTGTATCTCTTGTGTTTTGCTTGGGGTGTCCTATCCTCAGAATAATACAGATTGGTGATGAGTGGAACATATTCCTGAGTGAATAGACAAATGTGCTTCAATCAAAAACTCTAGAAATCCTTGCTAGATTATGGAGTGCTTGGCGTGAAATCTATGCCTTGATTCCAATGATAATCAACAAGCTGATGACAACATGCATGGTATACAAAGAATCTTTTGTAGCATGGATAAATGAATATAATCCTTTTGGCAATGTTACATCTTCTTGAGTTGAAGGTCAACACTCAACGGTAAGACACTACTTGAAAGTCTCTACCAAAGATCCAAGAGATGTTCAAATTTGACTATCTCATACCTTTGAGAATACACTCAAAGAAACCAAATCACATCAAGGCCTAGAGCACATTTGAATTCTACATGATCACAAGCAAGCATTTTATCATTATGTGATCCAATGAGTATTATTCTTTGCTCTAAAGAAAGTTCATAAATATTTTATGATGTCATAGGAGGAAGGAAGTAAAGAATTGAAGAGTTGTTCAAAATGCCTTAAGGAAGACTATGGGACTATCTTGTAAGCATTGTATTTTGTAAATGTTGAACGGTAAAGATCTATTGTCAATTGATGATTTCATCCTATGTGACATTTGGTAAACAATGAAAGTTTGTGTGAGACTTACCAATTGATACTATCCCACCAGCCTAGACCTTATCCTAAGAGTTATTCAACAAATTTATCAAATTGTATCATCTCATCAAGAGCAAATATGGTGTATCCACTTTTAAATATAGCTTCTAAAACATTGGCTCCAGGGAATCCATTAATGTAGGTACTCATGGATATCCTTAAGACTATCAAAGGAATCATCAATAATGTAACCAGAATGTTGCCAAAGATGAGTACTCTACACAAAGAGAGGCCATACAATATGAGCTTGTGGAGGCATCAATTTCACAAGGAAAACCTAGATGTTGTAGAATCTAAATTTTTTTTTGGACATAATGCATGACTTGCACCCAAAATATTATGTTCTCATTATAAGCATCATATATGTCAATGTAGGAAGAGTTTTGAATAAGATAGAGATGTTAGACAACATGATAGAGCTTTTAGAGTTACTTTGATGTAGCTACTTCTCTCAACATTCTTATAAATTTGGATGGAATATGTTCAATTAGAGGTGGTATTTTGTCCTCCCCAAATGATGCAAAACTTTGAATTACATTAATTCTCTATATCCTATTTTTGTAAATGTTAAATTTTTGTTAAGTGTGGGATGATCAAGTGAATTTGATGCTTTCCAATCTATATAATCTACCGGATATTGCATTGCTTGCCAATGCAAGTCAGAGAACTTCTCAATTGTAGGTTCTGGATTTTTATGATGTCTATATTTTTGTCATGATAACATTAAGTCATTCTGGTTGGTCATGGTTCTGCTCATCTCTATTTTATCTCATTTTTGTATATTTCTACAAGTTACATTTTAATTTATCATAATTTATAGGTGGTATTTTTCCATTATGTTTGATTTTCCTATTTTGGATCATTGTGTATGGATTCTATTCTCCATTCATGATTGTCATTTTCTATTCTCCATTCATGATTGTCATTCATGATTCTGATCCACATATCAATTGTAATTATATGCTTGGAAAGGTCTCTGTGATTTGCAAAAACAACTGCAAACTCAGAGTAAAGTAACAAGAAAAACTCCATACTGGACTTCTTTTCTGCAACTTCAAAAGTTGTTGTACGAGCAGAGCACTCTTGGTGCAACTCAAAGCTGTGACTAAATCAAAAACAGATAGGCAGTATCTGCGGACCCATAGAGAAGCAAGCGAAGAGGGTAGAAATAAACTGACAAACGACTATATGTTCTCGTTCCTACAGTTTTTATTCAGCTGCTGAAGATCCATGTTGGTGCTGAGAGAGTAGGTGATCAAGAACAGACAAACAATCAAGCGAAGTTGGATCAACAACCATGAGTAGAACAAGAATCAGGCGGCTTGTCTGCTTGGCTCATGTGGCCAACCCCCTATAAAGCAAGCGGTCTGTCCACAGATGGAATACATTCATGTCAGATATCCTCACATTTGGATATCCCTCAGTTTCCTCATCGGGCGCTTTCCATCGGTGTTTGCTCTCATGTCCTACCAATCGTACTATCCATGTTAAAATCATGACAATCGTAAATTCTATATCCATGTTGAAATAGAATTTACAATTAATAAATCCCAGTTTGTGCAAGCTGCTCGTGAACAGTCATAATGAGATTTTTCATTAGTTACAGATTATGGTGGGTAAGTTTGATGTGGACCACAAGAACAGGCAATGAAGATGAGGTGACATTACAGAAATGCGATAAGATCGGATTTTATCGCGCTACTTAATTGTAATACTATTGTGCGATTATGCATTCGTAATACCTTTGGTTTCTCTTTTTTTTATGGGTCTTAATTGTCAATTCTTGAGGAGTGTGTAATGGAGGTGGAGATGGATCCTTTCTTCTTTAGCTTCTATTGTGGTATACAAGAGATAGCCACAAGATGACCCTTTATCTTTTGTATTTGTTTTGTCTAGAGGTTTGTAAGCTTCCTTGATAATCTTGGCGTGTTTTAAATTTTTCATGTCAATTGACTATTCATTCCTTTTATTAGATGTGCATATCTTCATTGCTAATCAGGTGAGGTTGTAGGTTCTTATATCTTAGCTTGGAAATATATGAGTATATTCCAACTTGCATCAAGGAGAGAAATTTCTCTCTATAGTGAAGAGGTTCAAATCTAGGTTTGATTTAGCTATTGGTATCTTTGTTATTAACTTGAGATAATGGCTCTATATCAGATATAAAAATATTAGCTGGCATATTTTGTCTTTGTGGCCCTTGATTGAGATTAGAGGTTGGTGAGATTCTTGATGGATCACTTAATTCAATGAGCTCGACATTCTCTTAGTTTACACAACTTTTCTTACATTACCAATGTACTTCTTTATTGTTACTCTAGCAAGGATGAACAAGACTAAACGTACAAGCTCTTGGATTCTATACTGACCATAAATAAAGGCTTTCCAACTCATTCTAGCTCATTATTTAAAACAATGATATTTTTCATAGCTTTAGTTCATCCATTTGCATTTGCATCTTTGTTCTTCACTGTTGTATATATAACATAGGTTCATATTACTTATTTTATGTCTAAAGGAAACAGTATCAATATACAATGCTATTAGAATTTGGTTTTGCAATGGTATAGGAGAGTGGGGTAATTAGTATAGAAAGGGAACTATTATAACTTATATATAATATGGTTAGAGAAAATTTATATATGGTCCAAGACAATAGAAAACATATATTAAAGAAGACTTGTGTATAGTTAGAGATTCATACTATGATCATAATATAGTGGTATATATTGTGTTTACATATCTCACAAACTATGCAATTTTAGAGTGGATGATTATCTACCTATCCATCCATATGAGATGCAATATTTGAAGGGTATGATTACTAATCCTCTTGAATGTGCTATGAGTGGAGCATGAACAACCAAGGTCTATAATTATAGGGTTTTGTACAAAGATCAAATTTTGGTTCCTCTAGCTTTGGAGCTATGCATACAAAGTTTGACATCTTTGTCTGACATTACATGAGAGCTTATCAATCTAAGTAAGAATACTACTTTACTATTTTATAGCTCCCCTTAAGAAAATAGATATCCACAAGAAAGTGACCTCTAGATGATCTAATGATATATAGGCCATATGACTTTAAAAAAATTAATATACTGTAAAGATTTCTCACTATAATATTATTGGAGCTAAAGAAAGGGGCGACCGCGTAGAAAACACAAAAGATTGGAGCTTAGCTTACCCCTTAGATTTTCCTTCAGTTTTCCTTCCCATCGTCTTCGCCATCCTATGTGCGCAGCATTACAATCCAAAAAATGCATGCATAAGTAAAGCAATGAAGAAGAGTAACTTGAATGTGTACAGTTGCAATACGAAGTAGGGCTCTCTTCTCAACCTATCAGATAACTAAATCCAGACATCGCTTTACCTTCAACCTTATCAAGTCTGCGCAATCTGAACTCAAACGTATCCTGCAGTTTCATGGCACTCCCCATTACATGAACAACCTTGAAACAACAGTATCCTGGGCGTATGGGCACTTCCTGTACTTCAGACTGCCATCTTGAGTAGTGTATCTGAGTGCGTTTTCCACTCCTCAGGTCGACTCCAGACGTTTAGCTGCTAGGCTCCGAGGTGCATGATGGGTAGTAGGGATTCCGGTATTGCAGTTGTCAAGTGTTGTTGTTGGTGTAGCACAAGGAAAATCAAAGGGTTTCTGCACGTACCCAAGAGCAGCGCTCTCTGAGCTGTAGCCGCTCTTGGGTCCAAACTAAGTCATCACAACGTTTTGTAATCACATGATGTCATTTCAATAACTTTTAAGGTGTGTCATTCACTTACCCAATACTCGGACCTGAAAGGCTTGATCAATATTGGGGCTTAGCCCCATGTTACTTTCTTTTTTTCTCTCCCTTGTGAGGCTTGATGGGGGTCTTCCCATCCTTCGTTTTTCCCACGCGGTCGCCTTTCGCTGACCTGAAAGGCTGATCTAGTTTCAGACCTGTTCTGTCATGATGTACACATGCAGGTTCACGCTAGTGTTTTCTACACCGTAACAATAAAGGTCTAAAGCATCCCCTTGTGCGTTGAAAACATGGGAACAAAGTAATCATTAATTGAACTCCAAATGCATTTCGTTTTCTATTTCATTTTCATTTCATATCCATTCTCTATTCTATTCCACCGAATGACCGAAATATCAAAGTTTATCACACTTTGCTTGTGCAAGAGGAGGTTTCATTTCGTTTGTTATGGAATATAGTAGTAAATCTGTTAACTGTTTTAGGTGGGTTCTAAAGGTCCCCTCCTTGATTTCATCGATTGAATGTCATTAATTGAATTTATTCCTACAAGTTTATCTCCACGTCATGTTTTGTTGACTGTTTGATCTAAAAATTAATTAATTCCAGTAAATAACTAAATGAAATTTTTTTAATTTTTTTTTATCAGTTTTATACACTTTATATTCTATATAAAAATAGTCATACTTTTATTACTCTAATAATACATTATGGGAAATTATAGTATTATTAATGTAATTTTTTTATTTGAAACCCCACTACACTATATTCAGTGGAGGTATTTATACTAGTTTAGTCAACTCTCTTCTAGCAATAAGGAAATTATACAATAAAGGTAACTTGATACTATAGAAAGTGCGATAAAGTGATCATACAATAAAGGTATCTCGACACTATAGAAAATGTGGAGATATCTATACTAGTTTAGTCAACTCTCCTCTGACATTAAGATGGTTATATAACGAAGATATCTACTATCGAAAATATGGACAAACGAATCAAGAAAGATATATACAATTTCCAACTAAAAGAAAAATACAAAACAATGTTTGACAAGAAATAATATTAAATACTTCGACAACAATCTAATTTAGATAATGTCTAAGGATACTCAAATACAAATGATTAAATATTTGCATCCATATCGAGAACAACCTAATTTAGATGAATGGCCCACGATAATCAAATGCCCGGAATAAATGTCTTGTATCACTTTGGAGAACAACCTAATTTAGATGAATGTCCAACGATATTCAAATGCCCGTAATAAATGTCTTGCATGACTTTGGAATAACCACCGGAAACTAATGGAAAGACAGAAAAAAAAAAAAGCAAAACTATCACAATTATAAATAAATAATGTAAAATAAAAAATAAAAAACATCTCACATGACAATGGGACACAATTGAGATCTCGTTTATGAGAATTAGGAGACAAAAGAACTCGAAACAGACAAAGTACTCTAGGGGGTCACATGACGTGAAACAACATAATAGTTCGGCAATATATTCAACTTATTAAGATCCATACTTCTCATAGAAATTTCATTTAGTTACGATTCCTATTTTTGGTTCACTTCGCTCATGGTTGTTTCTTCTCGACTCCATCAGTTCCAGAAACACACGTTTCTTCGTGAGTTTTCATTTTGGTAAAGGAGATAAACGAGATACCCGATAACCCTAATTAGACTCTGAAAAATGCTGGAAGAGTCATGGATACAATCGTCATTAAACCCATTAGAAGCGGTACATAAGGGGTTACAAAGTTGGACTAAGCAAACTTCCGATTTGTCTACTCACAGTGAGAGACCTTGTAGTCTTTTAGAAAATGGTATGGGATCTCATTGTAGCTACAAAGAGATCCCATAGAGTTCTGCGTCGAGAAATCGGAATTATAAGTAGATAAATATCAATTTTGCTATGTAAACTGGACAATGGATAACGATGGGAAAAGGACGACCGCGTAGAAAACATGAAGAATGGGATACCAATGGAAATAGATATTGAGAAAAGTGACATACTTATTACTGACATTCTATTGGAATACTTACTACCGACATATTACAAGAAATGGAACAGGACGAGATGACCTCCTCAGAGGGATAAACTTCCCAGTAGATGATCTATACATCGTTTCTGGTCAGAAAGTATGAAAACAGATGATGGATAATTCCAATAATATGTCAATAGTAAGTATGTCACCTTTCTCCAAATCTATTCCCATGGTTATCCCATCCTTTGTGTTTTCTAAGCGGTCGCCCTTTTCCCATCGTTACCCGCTGTCCAGTTTACATAGCAAAATTGATATCTGTCTACTTATAATTCCGATTTCTCGACGAGGCACTCGACGTTGACTGTACCTGAAGCGAACATTGTACAGTGTGTCCTCTAAGAAGAATGTTCTCAATGTTAGGTTCACAAATGATCTGTGTTCTAGAATTTCCTCAATTTCCAGAGTTACACTTCATGATAGTCGTGTTGAAATATGATTCAAGAGTTCCGCTGGTCGAGTCATGCCGTAGGTCCAGATTGTACCTTTCTAGACTTCAATACTACTTGAACAGACAAGTATTTCAGAGAGCAAATATTCACGAACGAAAGATGGAAACATCGTACCATTAATCAGAATGCCTCCAAATTTCAAAATTTATTCTTAAGTCTGAAAAACTTGATAGCAGATCCCTTACTTCCAGTGGATCAGACACTCATAATGACCTGTCAATAAATTCCTTTCACTGACTTTGGATGAAAATCTATACTCTGCCCGCTTGAGAATGCTGCGCACATGGAACACAGAATGACACGAGTAACAACAGTACCGGGACAAGCAGCGGGCCGAATTGCACCTGGAATAACCGCCCGGCCCGGTAACTCCGGGTTTTTATAGGTTTCCTAGGAGTGGAGAAATCGTTCGTCATTGAGCGATTAAGGATCATATTTCATGCTTGAACGGAGCCATCCACATCCACAGTGAGCTACACCTGACCTGGATTCGAGTTTTGTTAAGAGACAGAAGAACTCGTGGTCGGGACCAGGAAATTTGTTCACCTCCTAGTCTCAATGATAATCTTTCTCACCTGCAGTAGTGGTGGCCACAGAGGGGCTTTGTGGTTCAGAGATTTTAGAAATCTCTGGCCCCTTCCTATGTTTCGGTAACCAGATGGGTGCTCGTGGATGAGTCCATGTCAAGCACCTCATGTTGAAACAGCCTACCATGTTAGGTGAATGTAGCGAGTGTGAACGTTTCCTGAATGCCTAAACTCGGTCAAATGCTCAGATAAGCTTGTTTGAGCTTCGTTGGCATCGACTGCCCCAATGATATTCTCTTGTGTTGCTGACTTGCTTCAAGAGTTTGCTACTGATGAAATAGGAGTCTGCTCATTCAGAGACTCACGACCTAATCGGAGGAGGAATTGGGAATATGACACGTCCATGCGTACATGTCTCACATGGCATAAATTCTTACGCAAGGATTCAGGAGAGATGGTCATCTCACCTGAAAGTATTCCCACTTCCTTTAAACGAATCCAGAAAGTTGTGTGCTCAAGGATTAGTCCAGATTCCGCCAGAGAAGATGTCTATCGGTGGTATTTCACCACAACCTTCTCATCAGGAACACCCAAATCCTCGGGATCGGAGTCCTCTTCGTATTCTTCTATTCTGCGTTCACTCTCGTCTTCGTCCTCGTCATCGTCCGAATCTGACAGTGAATCCATGCCCAAACTCTCGGGATCAGAACCTTCTTCTCCTTCTATCTCTGCCTTGGCCCCAACCTCGTACTCGTAATCCTCCAAATCTGACAGATCAGACAGTCCCAATTCTGAATCATCGTCTGAATGGCTTGCGTATGAGTCTGGGTCCTGACATTCCTCCTGCTCCGTTGGTCCCCTTCTTCGTTTAACAGAACCATCTTCTCCTTCTACTGCGTCAGCAGCATCCCCCGCCTGCACTCCTTTGGAGACCAACCATTGGGCATTATCTCTCCGTTGTGGTCTTTTTCAAGCTTCTCGTTATTCAGAATAAGGGCTTTCATACTTTGTTCTAGCTTTGACTTCATTAAGGCCTGCAACATAACATGGGAACAGCTGTTAGAAGTTGAATTAAACAGCTAGTTCTTGCACCACCGACGAGTTGGTCCAAAGAGCGCACACCTTGACGACTTGCGGCGGTAGAGCTTGGGGACAAAGGTGGGCATCCGACTCCATAAGGGCTCACCTTATACTTGCCAGTTATGAGATCAGTACGACCGAGTAGTGATACAGTAGTAATGACGATGCAAAGCTGTGATCCAAATATTTTGAACAGCCTAAAAGAAGTTATTCGTGTGCAGGCAGAGAGAACCTCTTCAGCGTAGCAAAATAAGAGAAGCGAAAGAACGTGCAGTGACGTATTATCATCACCTTTCTTTTATCGAGAGTCTTCATCGGGATAAGTTCCTTGGGTTGCTTGTAGTTCCTGCCCCGATAAAGAATAACAATGTTATTCTGGTGTATGTCAATAACTAGTCCCCCACTGAGTCTTGCTAGTCGATCAGCCATCACTTTGATCTCCTCTTTCAAAAAGCCAGCAACTTCAACTTGAACAGTTTCATGCTTTCTCCAGTGGAGATGGATATTTTGGATAGTTCCACCATAAACCCCCTGCGCCTCACAGGTACGTAGTTTTTATTCTTGTGGCCAATCTTCTTAAGGTAGTGCAGCTGCTCGGGTGTCAAAACCTCACGGTCTACATCAATTGGTGGAAGCTCTTGCACAGGGAACTTTGCTACCTGCTGCTTGATAAGTTGAATTTTCCTCGTTCCCTTAACAAGCAGGAAGTAATGCATCGTTAGCAAATTCGATATACCTTTCCAGCCACTTTAAAAACAGGCCCTGACAAAGGTGATAGTCGAGAATCAGGCCATACTAGCCATATTACCTTTTCAATTCTGAATTCCAGCATCTCCTCAGGGGTCGAATCCTCCTTCCGTTTCTTAATTGCAACCCGAATTCTCTTGATTTTAGACAAAACTTCTCTCTTCTCCTGCTTAGCCTTCTTTATCTTCTTCTTACTCTTGGACCGAACACTCCCATCTCGAAAGGGATCTCTTAGACGCGATGAAAACAGAGGACCAGCGTATGCTCCTGAAACGCGCATACATCTACCACCGTCTGTGATTGGCAGCATTGAATAGTTTCTAGATTGCACCAAGTTCCATGGATGTTCACACATAGTGTCGATTGTGAAACCATAGTCATTTCTTGACCAAATTCCCTCATCAATTCCCTCTTCCGACTGGTCCATCACTGCCTCCCCTGCAAGTAATGACTTATGATCAGACCGGTTCTCCAGACCAAGATATACGCCTCAAACATGCTAAACCATGTGTCTCGGGTATTGATTCGAATTCATTTATATATCACCACCGAGGAATAGCCAATGCTACAAACCCGTATACAGAGTTATGCTAAATTTCACAATGGAATACGCAATCCACCAAATTCCCCAGAAATGAAACAAACTCTGGTAGACTTACGACTTTCATCCTTGCCATAATTGACTCCCGGCCTCCCTGAGAGTCCTGACGGATCTCTATATCCTCTCCAGACGCTGGAGCTGCCAAGTTCTCTAATACTAAACCAGCTCCGGATGTAAGTGCTCTGCTCATCAACTCCTCCACGATGAAAGCATGGACCTAATTGCCTTTTTAGGAAGCCATAAAATACAGCGCCGGTTCCCAACCCCTTCATCTCTACATGAGCTTAGAGTGCTAATGGAGATCGAAGGCCTGCAGCGTGGCTCGAGTCCTCTCCTTATTCTTCTTTGACATGTTTACTGCTGGATGAAGCTGGAGAGCGATTAAAATGAATGGAACCAACAGAAGGCGGCCAATACCATAGACAAATTCTTCAATGACTGCTCTGCTCCACTCCAAAATTCGACTACGCTGCGAGCTCCTGCCAACCCACCACCGAATTTCTCGGCTAAACATCCTGGAAAATAGTCAATTTCGTTGGTTGGTTTCTGGTGATTAAGGGACAACCCTAAAACCCGACAAGCAAAGAGTTCTTCATGACAAAACCCTAAACCGCGTTAAGTTACTACAGTGAACTCATGGTTCTGGTGACGTACTAAGCAGTCTTACGAAAGTTATGATAGATACCTTTAGAAGGCAATTAAGGGATGAGATCAGTCCAGAACGACTTAGGATACATCTTGTACGGTACTTCTCTGATGCAAGAATTGAACTGCCGTTCGAATTGCTCAAACATAGTGGAATAACGAAACTCTAGCTCAAATCCGACACTAGTTCGATCGACCATATGCATAACAGTCATTTTCCAGGACAGACCGAAAGTTTGCGGCGAAACGAAGTGCACTGCATTGAACTTCGTAGGCCTTGGGACTCTGCACGGTAGGTTAGTTCGCTGCGGTTCAAAGTTGGAATGTGGTGTAGGTCCTCTTTTGTATTCCCTTTGTCAAAGGAAAGAGATGATCTCCCTCCTCTTCAGAACCTGTTTGGATGCTTGAGGATTAGGGATAATTTTGGATCTGAGAGGGATTTACTCTTTAATTTGGAGTACTTTCTATCTGTAGTAACGCTCTCTCGACTCATTAAGAGCTAGAGATAGCGACCTTTGGAAACTACTCTAGCGGTCTTGCCTACTTTGTACATGGACGATTGGAGCCGAAATATAATACACTGGTTTACAAAACAATACAACTTTATTGTCAAACGAGTTTTTCTTATGGTGGTTCCAATTTACCACCTAACTTTATTCCTTTTACGTCCATAATTTGGATGAATGATACCAATTGTGTTGTGATAATTTTCTTATTTCACAACTCATAGTATATGAGCATGCTCATCTGAAATCTATTTTAAAAAGGGTTAGAATAGTCAATGTATATGCTTCATTTCAAGATAATCTCGATCAACATTATTATCCATGTCGAATATAGTAAATAGTTAAATAAGGAGAGGGTTTTGAGAATACTAGCAATCATAGTTAAATTTATGAAAACTACAAAATTTATCCAGACTCTCATGTTGACTTCTTGGTTCAGATATATTTTATTTTTAGCTTATTTATCATTTATTCTTGAGAAAATATGACAGGATACTTTACAGAATACGACAATATTCTTTGAATTCTCTCTTAAATAGAAGATTATTCTAGATATACATTACCGTATCTATAAATAAAGACTACTATCGTAAATACTTATTAGTAAATATTCACAGTTTTCTCTCTATGTCTCTATTATTGTGAAGATATTAACTAAGAATACACCCATCAAAGAATGTAAACCTAGATTATTGTATTTCCACCATGATTTGAGTAAGTAAAATAACAATCTAGTATTCACGGTAGAGAATATAGTGATTTTTAATGAAGCACTTGCAGCATTCCATAAATCGCTGTGTGGGTAGTATTTTAAAATAAGGTGATCTATAACATTCTACAATTCTCAGTCCATCTCCGTAAATGGTCACATGCCTGATTACTTGCTCTCTTTTGATCTTCTCAAAGATTTCAATAATTAGTTTTATAAGTTTGGAGATTTCTGTGGGGCCTACGGGATGTCCCGTGAATCTTTATGCCAGACTCAGACAAAAATACTACATGAACTGCTACCCGTCTCTTCTTCTCCTCCTTCTCTCCACTGTTTGGCTTACTTGCGGGTGTTCGTTTAGTTTTCTTGGTCGCGGGACTGTGGTCTACTTCCTATGCTGGTGGCTGAAGAGATTTACCCATCTTGGCAAAGTATTCGTCCTCATCTCTAATCTTGTTTAGTCTATCTCTTCCCACTCGTTTGTATCCGTGACAATCAGGCTGTGGGAAGTGATCAACATAGAATATCGTCTCTTCTTTGGAAAAAAAATTTATACCTGCAAAGAGGTGGATTACAAAAGGATCAAGTACGTCGGCAATCTCTCAATCCCTTCTTTTCGACAACAAATTCTTTGGACAACAAATTAATGCACGCGAGGAAGTGGATTACAAAAGGATTCAAGTAAGAAGGCGACCGCGTAGAAAAAACGAAGAATGGAAAAACCCCAGCAAGCCGTACAAGGGTGAGACAAAACAGGTAAATAGAGTCGATAAGAGGGATTCAAGTACGTCAGCCTTTTACAGCCGTGCCAGCGGGAAACATCTTGTACATCTTCTGAGTATAGGTGAAACACTAGGGCGTTTCAAGAATAGGTATTAGGGAATAGCAAGGGGTCTCGTAAAAGTTTGCAAAAAGTCATGTAAAGGTAAGAAAAAGTAAGAAAAGTCATGTAAAGAACCATCTGTAAATAAATTTCTTTATAGATGGTTCTACGGCTCATTTCCTTTTTTACCTCGTTGATTTCTTTGCCTGATTTTTAAAGTTTCGGGTCGAGTAGCATATAAAGATGAAATGACTAATCTCAATTACATATGTAGCATCTCAAAGAGGGGATGCCATTTGGCAAATGCCAGAACAAGCTAAGGGATTATGTGGCCATGTCAAAACAAGCTAAGGGGTTTGTGCAGCCTGATCCTGCTTTCAAACTTACAGTCTTCATCATCGCGAGGAGAGCTTAGCGTAAATGTATCCCGAGAGGGAATTTTCAAACTCAAAATCTCTAGAGACAAGAATGAAAACAAGCTAAAGCGTTTGCATGGCCTAGGAATGTTCAAAATCACGATAGTCCTCACCAAAGAGGAGAGCTTAGATCTTGAGAGAGTGAATTTTAAAAATCAAAATCCTCTTTGAATCTCAAAGACTTGCCAAGATGGAGAAGTTGAGAATGCAAAGTGAAATAGAGAAAAATACTTTGAACCCAAGAACAAGAACAGAGTTGCTAAGATGGAGAAATTGAGGATCAAAGGAAGAGTGCTAAGTCCAAAAGGTTTCAAAAGGCAATAGAGTTAGCAAAAGTGTGTAAAATCTTAGAAGAAATTAGTAGCATCATGAGCCTCATGAGCATGGTCCTAAGCTTGGATGAGATCCCGTCCCATGTAGACTATAGTGAAAGCCCATCCCATATAGAGAACAGTGAGTGGTGAGTGATCAATACTGTGTGAGTTTTGGGACCAGGTGAAATGTTTTTGCACTTGTATTACCTATATACTATATAAGTTGAGTGCATCTGCTTTAATATATAATCTTTTTATCAATCTTCCCCTCAATGTATCTAATTTGTTGATTTGCTTTGTAGCATTTTGCATTCCCATTTTGGTTAATCCAATGCTTGCATTTTTTATTTTCTTGGTCAAGGGAATGTTTTTTATTTAAGTTTATTTATTTTATAATTTAAACTATAATATATTACTTGGTTTAAAGTATAATGAATTACTTGGTTTATTGTGTATTACTCGGTCAATTGGTTAGAAATGCGAGAATAGATGTTCAAGGATTTGAGGGTGACTCTCACCCACCAAGTTTGTAGGTTTGAGGATGATTCTTCACCCACCAAGTTCAAGGGTGAGTCTTCACCCTCCTCACCAAAACAATCATTATCCCCAATATTTCACCCTCTTGAGTAACTTCACCTTCTTGAATGGGTATTTATTGGTAGTTTGGGTACAAGACTCCCAAGGAAGGTTCTTTCTAGAAGTCACCTTGCTTGGAGTGCAAGCTAAGCTCCTAGAAAGTTCCTAGAAGTTTGGAAGTTCCTAGAAGGCTGACTTGGTTCTTCTAGAATATTCCACCAACAATCTTTCTTGCTACTTCTAGCACATACATAAGCTAGTTCTACTTCTTGTGGCTATTTTAGCTTGACTACTAACTTCATATTATTAGAACATAGATCTGGTTCTCACAAAATAGAAGGCTTTCCTTAATAGAGAAAGTGTTATATTCATTATTATGTGTTGCAAGATGACCTTATACCAATTGAAAGAAATGGTCTTGCTATAAACTCAATTTGGGTTTTTGAGCCAATTGACACTATCATAATTGCTACTATTATGAGAAATTCAAGAAGAGTTCTTAAATCAGGTCATTGTGATATGCATCAAGGATGACATGAAACCTACCATGTTTGTGCTCAAGTTTGATGTCAAACAACTATAGTTGTTCTCACCATTGATGATGTCAACTCTTCATGTGCTCCAAATGTAAGGTCTGCAACAAGGTTTCTGATTGGTTTGCATGATCACTTGTTTCCTCTAGACATAGTGTTTCCTTACCATTATTAGTTGTTCTTAATCTCAAGTAAAGTAATTCTTTTTGCAATGTTTAGTCAATGAGATACAAAGGCAATGGGATGTAATCCAGTTGGAAATTCATGTTGTAACACAATTCCAATGGAAAAGTTAGAAGCATCAAAATCAACTACATAAGGTAGTTGAGGATCATATGGTTGGGGAATAGTTTATGAAGACACCGTTATGCTTCAATATCTTGAATGTTTCTTTGTGTTTATTGATCTACTAAAAGCTTGATGCCTTCCCTAAGAGATCAGTCAATAGTGTGACCACATGAAGATAGTAATGGATGAACTATTGGTAAAAGCATACCAATCTCTTGAACGTCCGTAATTCCATGGTATCCTTTGGTGTAGACCAATCTATACTAGCTTTGATTTTCTCCTCTTCCATCTTGATCCTCTTTGATGAGACTTTATGACCCAAGAAGATGACTTCCTTTTGCCAAAAGGTACACTTTTGATTTTTTGTAGTGAAACTTCCATTTGCATAGTCATTTGAAGACTTCTCATATGTGATTTTGTGTTATACCTCTATCTTGCTATAAATTAAATATCATCCAAGAACACCACCATGTATTATTGAATAGCCCATCCAACACCTAATGCATTTGATCCTTGAAAATTGCAAGAGCATTAGTGAGCCCAAAAGGTAAAACTCTCTATTCAAAATGCCTATACCTTGTATGAAAGGTAGTATTTTGCACATCAATGGGAATTTGCCAATAGCTGCTTCAAAGATCTAACTTGGAGAAACATTGTGTTATGCTCAATTGATCCAACAAATAATTTATTCAAGACAAGGGATACATATTCTTCATGATTTGTTTATTAAGACCCTATAGTCAATATGAAAGTGAAGTCCACCATACTTCTTTGATACAACCATCACTAGTGCTTCCCAAGGCAATGTACTATGTCATATGAAATCCTTCTCCAACAACTCAATCATTGTTGTTCGAAGCTCTTCTAACTCTTTAAGTGAGAGCAAATAGAATGGTCTACTCATTGGAATGCTACCTATCAATACCTTGATCTTTAAGGGCATACCATGATCAAAGGGTAACCCTTTCAAAAGATCATTTAGAAATGCATCTATAAACTCTTGAACTGTTTGATCAACCATTGTCTGATGAAGTTTCTAGTCCTCATAAGATTCTCCTTGCACAAATGGTTTGATCCACAACACAAAAAATAAAAATATCTTCCTCCAAAGCTTGCTTCAAAATTGCTATATTGGCAAACTTCTCCTCCTGGGATTGACTATTCTTAGATGTCTTACTCAAAGATGCCAGACAACCTAATTGGTAGTTCTTACCATAGGTTTTGTATTTGAATTTATCATTGGAGCCAATCAAATTAAACTTTATGACATTCAAGTTAAGGCCAATCTAGAATGACATCATAATGTAGAGGAGCTATAACAAACCTCATCCACTCTGGATACTTCTTTCAAATCTTGAATATAACAATATGTGAGGTATGGAATGCAAAACCTTTTCTACCATCTGCAACTATCAATCTACTATCAAATAATAAGTTGATAAGAATACATAATTCCTTTGCTAATTACATAAATGTGCAATTTCTCAAAATTTCACACCAAAATGCTAAATCAATGATTGGATATCATACCTTGCAAGTGTATTAAACTTGTATAAGTAGAGCTTTCAATTTTGCTAGAACAAATCAAGTTTCTAGTATGTAGCTTTATATCTATTATTGGGATTCTTTGTTTCCCTGATCCTCATGTTGCAAGAAATCCATTTGAGCAATGGGTCAAGGTCGTCTCTTCCTAGTAAGGCATTTGGAAATCTGATGTCCTATTTGGTGATAATAGAAGCAACTATGATTCTTTTAAAAATTGTTCTCAATCTGCAATGCTAAATTTGTATCTCTTGGATGGCATCAATATCCATTAGTGCTAGGTACTCCACTTGTGTGAGGTGTACTTGTAAAGTTTTGTGGAGGTCTAGGTTGAGACCAAGTTCTAACAAACAAAGGAATCAAAGTGCTCAACCAATTACATTGCTTCTTCCAAGTGTTTGGGCTCTTGCATGGTCACTTCTAGTTTAGTGCATGCTTTCAAGCCCCTCACAAATTGATCTAGAGTCTCACCTTCTAGTATCTCTAAAATTCACATTATAGTGTTTTGGAATTGAGTGATATAGCTCCTCATAGAACCAATCTACTTTAATTCTATCAATCTATGTTGTGCAACATTTACCACTTTGAGTATCCTACTTATTACACTCTTGATTTTTTCACATGTCAAGATTGGTGCAGCAAACTGCAGTTGAGATTACTCTACTTGGAATTGCCATCATAGTTTTACCACTCCATCTAATTGGTTTGAAGCCAAGAGAATTTATCTCCATTCATCTTGAAGATTAATAGCTTCAAAAGAACATTTGCAATCAAATATAAAAGTTATTTATGGTACTTGATAGATTATTGCCTTCAAACACCTTTGGCTTTGGAAATCATATTCACTTTTCTCCTTCTCAATTTGTTACTCTCTTGATATGTTCTTATCATTGTTAGTCTCTCTCTCTTCCAAGTAAGATGCTCAATTTGTTATTGTATAGTAATAATAATTTTTGGTATTGTTGCAATGGCTACTACACTATAAAACTACCTACTTGCATCTAAGTTAACACATAGATGAGACTCGTCCACCACTCCTTGTAAGTAGCAATTGGAAGTTTCAATAGTTCATTAGACAAGTTTCAAAAAAATTTGCCCAAAGCATGAAATGATGCTTTGGTAGTACAAGGACACAAAAATCTCAATGGTTTTAGGGAAATGGATTTGGTAGTCCATAGATTCCATCCCTCCCATTTTTTCTTTGATACTAATGGAATGGATCAAGGAGAGAAACAAAAGAATGGAAAACCGGAGTAGAAGATCACATTGGGATTCTCAAGTGAGGGAAACTCCAAGTGCCTAGCTTGAGTTTGGCTCAAGTATTTATAGGTAGCTTGGGTGCAAAACTCCCAAGGAGCTTCCAAGCAAGGTTCTTTCTAGAAGTCATCTTACTTGGAATGCAAGCTAGGCTAATTGTCAACTTGGCGTACAAGATACTCTACCCTTGGAAAGTTCTAAGAAGCTTCTTGAATGCTTCTAGAATATTCTACCCACAAGCTTTCTTGATGCTTCTAGCAAAACCTTAGGCTAGTTTTACTTCCTTTTTCTATATTTAGTTTAAACTAATAGCTCATCTTTTGACTCCATATTATTATAGAGAAGGAGAGATGAGAGAAAAGTCATTTAGATTTGTGGAGGTTCACTAGCATATAGCACATGAATGAATAATTGATTTGGTTTTCTTTTTGGTTCTATTGGTACCTAGATTGAAGGCTATGGAGAATTAAGTATAATATTTTGAAACTTTTAGATTGTTTAGGTTTAGAGTGATTACTTCACATTATGAGTGATGGAGATGGTCAGTGATCCTAATCTCTTGGAATCCATGCTCTAGTTCTACAAGAACTTAGTTTGAAATTTTTGAGATGGGAATCAAAAGTTATGAGAGTTTAGAGTTTTTAGGGTTTGGAGAGATAATATTTACTCATGTGAGTTAGGATATGAGTGGTTGTGGTTTTACAAATATGGGGAATATGGAGAGGAGCATTGTGTGTTACTATCATTAGTGTTGTGCTAGCCATGGCTATAGGTCCGCATTTGGGATCATCCAAAGTAGCTTGGGATACACCATGCTCGGTGTGTCATTGACGCTTTACCTTGCAAGTGGTAAAGGCCCATGTGGGAAGGATGCACAAGGACTATGATTGGACCACTTGGAATGTTCACGTGAGGCAAGCAATAATGTTGATGGTGGTGATACTTGGGATTACGGATACTTCCTTTATTTCTCTGTTGACCATTTTGGGGATACCAATCAAGTCATGGGAGTGGTTAGTTTCTCAAGCGGGTTGTATTTTGGGCTTATTTGAGACTAGTTTTCCATGTCCACATTTACTCCAGAGACTACCCCATACACTCTATGATGAAGTTGGACAAGCTTTTTGCCTACCACTTGGTTGTATGGCACATGGTCCCTTGGACAAGTTAATATGGTTCTTATTCCTCTTACTCTCTCTAAGGTGTCTTTATTATGCTAGTGGGAGACATGTAAGGCATAAAGAGGTGGTTGTTAGATTTTGTCAATTCCAAGTGGGAGATTGGGCTATCCTACAAGAGAATTCTGTTAGGACTATAACACCCACTTGTGCATGTGTGTGGTATTATGATATTTAGCTTAGTATTGCAAATGTTTGAGAGATATTATTTATATAGAGATAAAGGATGGTTCTACATTAGTCATGATTAGCTAAAGTTAGTCATAGCTAAGATAATGGGAACCTTACTATAGAGGAAGTGGAAAAAATGAGCACCACTATTTTGGATTCTAGTGTGTTGACTTTGTATTACTCCTAGGTGTTTGGCTTTGAGGAAAGAGTTGAGAACTCTAAGGCCCACAAGTCTTTTTGTTTTGGATTCTTCTATAGTCCAAGGATAGCCCATGAGAAGGAATCCTTGATTTAGTGGTTCGGTCAAGATAAGATCACATGTTTAGTAGAATATACCCATGTGGATGAATATTTCTTTATACTTTTTGACTATACTTGACTTTTAGCCTAGTAACTTGAGTTACTCTAATAATTAGTAACTTTGGTGTGTGATTATTTCACAAGTATATAAACTAGGGGTGGGGAGGTACTCATCATCCTTTCATTTGCAACTATCTCTCTCTCATTGAGTTCTCTAGTGAATAATATCTTGAGTCTTGGAGTGTTTGCCTTGGAGTAGTATGATGGAGTTGGGGTTCCTTGCCTTTTTAGTCCATGGTGTGCTACCATAATAGCCATCAGAGGTTCATCCTAAGTGAGAGACATGCCGGCTCACAATTTTGTTCTTGTAACTAAGACCAAAAATCCTACTTGTTGACACAAAAAATAGAGAGAGATCATTCTTGCACAAGGAGTTATGAGTTTAAAGTGAGGGGGGTGGTTTTCAAACCAAATCTGAAATATAGAAAGATATCTAGGCCAAATGACTTGATAAAAAGATCTGAAACTTTTCAGGGAGGGACACCCTAAAGTTGTGATCAAGTGTAAACAATTCCAGAGGACCATGACATACCAGTTGAGAGAATTGAGTGACATTGTGAGGAAGGGTCAATTCTACAGAGTCGAGAATCTCATGCATGAGGAGTTTGAGAGCAACAAAAAGCATGTTTGAGTGTTTAGATTCATCTTGGGAACATAAAGGGTCATAGAGAGTGGAAATTGAGACTATGCAAGGTTCTCCAAGGGTTTGAGGTGATTGTAGGGTGGATTTGAGGAAAAGAGAGTTAAGAATAGAATTTGAAGAGAGCATTGAGAGGATCCAAAAACTTACACCACTTGGATGAAAGAGTGAGTCTAAGTGCTTTATATGTAGAGAGAAGGGACATAAGGCAAGTTCATGTCCATTGACCTTTGAGAGCAAGAGATTGAGGGAAAGGAGATGATTACTTGACTTGGGTTTGCATGTTGGACCTTCTTCACCAAGATTAGGAGAGAGAAGATCTAAGACCAAGGAGTTGTGTGAGGTTTGTGGAGTTGAAAGAATTCCCAAAAGACATGAGTGTAGTGGAGTAAAATCACTTTGGAGACTCTGGTGAAAGATCTTGGAGAGAGTCTTAGTACAGCTACAAAATTACTACCGCCCCATCAGCTAGTTTCTCAAGATTAGTGATGGAGATAATCTTTCAACTTATGGATAAATTATCCATGAGGGTTCAATTTATATGTACTGTAGGATTTGATGTTGCTATAGAAATTTTGGAGTAACTTGGACTTTTTGTGTTTCCTAGGGTGGATTATTCTCAAATGGTGTTAGTTATGTACATACTCTATTAGTTATAGAGTGAGCGAAAAGAAAAGAGAAAAAGAAAAATTGAGAGAAAAGAAAGATAGTGAGGGATTAAGATGGGGAAACTTCCGGTTTTCTTTGGCAAGGATGGAGAAGATGTGGAGGCCTTTATGAGAGATTTCAAGAGAGCTTTCATAGGAAACAATGAGAGGAGGAAAAATGAGTGAGCCTCATTATTACCAGATTTCTTGAGGATGCAACACTTATATGGTATGAGTCAGAATACCAAAAGAGAGAGAGGAGAGATGGGCAAGAAGAGTCTTGGGAGATTTTAGCACTCATTGAGAACTTTCTTCCAGATGAGAGTTATGAGAGATTAATGAGTGAGGTTACTTTTCTCAAGCAAGGAGATGGAGAGAAAATGAGAGTCTATGTCAAAAGAGTGGAGAAGTTAGAGTCTAGATTTTGCATAATGTTGAGGAAGGGTGGGGATGATGTGGAGACTACTATGATTGGCATAAGAGCTATGCTCACCAAGAATTTTGTGGGAGGGTTGAGACCACAAATTAGAAGCAAGGTGAGATATGAAAAACCTTTTTCTAAGGTTAAAGCTATCAAGATTGCAATTTGTATGAAAGAAAGTTTGGAAGAGGATGAGAGTGATTTGGTGGTGAAGGAGGTTGTGCATCCTCCTCAAGGTTACAAGTATGGTGGAACTGCAGATACTTTGGTGACAAGCATTGCACCACAAGTAGTAGTTGTTCCAATTCTTGCACCCCTACCAAAAGATCCACTTCAAACCATCACAGAACAACTTGCAGATCTCAAGATCAATGTGGTGCAACTGTGGGAGAAGAGAGAGGTGGATTAGAATGATAGGAGAGGGCCTAGGAGTTATGGAAATGATCCATATATAAGAGGCCAACCAACCAACAATTTCAATAATAGAAATTGTTTTTGTTATGGAGGAAGAGGCCATATCCAAAAGAATTATCCAAATTATACTTATCATGGAAGAAGGGATTATGAGAGAGCCAATAGAGGGAAAGAGTGAGCAAGTGAAACCCAAGTGGCTCCTAATCCAAACAAAGGTAAGGGGATAGCATCCATAGATGTGGTTGAGAGCAAGTATGAGAAGGGGGAGTGCTCAAACTCCAAAGGTCTAAATTTGGATATTTTGGCACAAGAGAAGAAGAGAGCTCATTTTGTAGAGGATGTGCACTCTTCTAAAGGATTTACTCCTAGCCAAGATACACCTATGCCTACTAGGAGCACTTGCACAAGCACCTCAACACCATCAACAACAAAGACTCCAAGAAGAAGTTGGGGATGGAAGACTTCTTGATCTCAAAGCAACAACTGAACTACAATGTCTTGGAGGATGTTGGTAGTCACAAGGCTAACATCACAGTTGGCCAACTGATTGCTTTGAATCTTACTTTGAGAAAGGAGCTTAGAGATGGTTTAAGTTCTACAAGGAGCAAAAGGAAGAAGAAGGCAAAAGCTTTAGTATCAATGGGGGTGGTGGATGCCAAACTAGCACCATGGGAGGCTTGTGAATATGCCAAGATTGATGTGAGAGTGAATGGTCACAACATCAAAGATGCATTGGTTGATGGAGGATCAATAGTGAATGCCATGTTAGAAAGGTTGATGAAGAAGTTAGGTATGATACCCTTAAGACCTTCAATATTTGTGGTGAGCATAGCAAACAAGCAACAAGTTCAACTAGTAGGCGTGATGGATAAGGTGGTAGTTTCAATTATGGGAGTTCAAAATCTCATGACTTTCCAAGTCTTGAAGGATCCACGCTAGGACTTACTTCTTGGGAGACGCTGGTTGAGAGCAGCATGCACAACTGATCGATGGCACAAAGGGTACTTGAGGATTGGGCCATCAAACTATAGAGTCACAGGTCTTGTGACTAACGCCACCAACACTTCACATTTAGATACATCATCTTTTGATTATTGGAAATCATATTCTGAAGGAGGAGCTTCAAATGTGGACACAAGCATGGAAGAGTAGACTTCCATGGAGGAGGATGAATCTGAATCTGATTCAGATGTGTATCTCTTGTGTGACATGGATTTTGCACCTAAGCTAGAGGTTTTGAAGGACCCACATAAATCACCATTGATACTTGAGAAGATAGAGAGGAGGTTATCTACCTTCAAGTATGGCACTTTTAAGGAAGGTATAAAATACAATGCTGGTTCCCAACCCCTTCATCTCTACATAAGCTTAGAGCGTTAATGGAGATCTAAGGCATGCAGCATGGCACAAATCCTCTCATTATTCTTTTTTGACATGTTTATTGCTGGATGAAGCTAGAGAACAATAAAAATGAATGGAACCAACAGAAGGTGGCCAATACTGTAGAGAAATTCTTTAATGACTGCTCTGCTCCACTCCACTCCAAAATTTGACTACGCTGCGAGCTCCTGCCAATCCACCACCAAATTTCTCAGCTAACCATCCTGTAAAATTGTCATTTCGTTGGTTGGTTTCCCCTAGCGGTTTCCGGTGATTTAGGGACAACCCTAAAACCCAACAAACAAACAGTTCTTCATGACAACCCTAAACCACGTTAAGTTACTATCATGAATTCCTCATGGTTTTGGTGACGTACTAAGAAGTCTTACAAAAGTTATGATAGATACATTTAGAAGGCAATTAAGGGTGGAGATTAATCCAGAAAGGAACAACTTAGGATACATCTTGTACAGTACTTCTCTGATGCAAGAATTGAATTGCAGTTAGAATTGCTCAAACATAGTGGAAATACAAAACTTCAGCTCTAATCCATCAATAGTTTGATCGACCATATTCATAGCATTCATTTTCCAAGACAGACCAAAGGTTTGTGGCAGTACAAAGTGCGCTGCATTGAACTTTGTAGGCCTTGGGACTCTGCACGGTAGGTTAGTTCATTGCGTTCAAAGTTTGGAATGTGGTGTAGATCCTCTTTTGCATTCCCTTTGTCAAAGGAAAGTAAAAGGTGACCGCATAGGAAAAATGAAGGATGGGAAGACCCCATCAAGCCGTATAAGGGAGAGACTAAAAAGGTAACATGGGGCTAAGCCCCAATAGAGTCTGTATGAAAAATCTGCCCTACCGCACCTAAGATAACTGAGCTATGCAAGTTGTACGGTCTACACACAACTGGAGCATCCAAATAAACATCACCTAATGTGATTGCTCTCCTATGGATTGCACCAGCCGCTGCCCTCTATAGAGCAATGGACACTCGCTATCTAAAATATGCTACAAAGTATGAGAGTGAGAGTGGTACCCCCTGATGCCTAACATGATAAGCTCTTGCACACTCCCTGACAAATGCATCAAATGCCAAATCCATCACTCCATGCCATGGAGATGAGGTATCCACTGCCAAGTTATTTATGTAAGTTATTTACCAAAATTATGTTGAAATTGTTTTTTGATTCTTACTTCTTGCTTGCACAAACATCTTGCCACACAAACCACTCTATTGTGCAAATCTTTGGTTGTGCAAACCACCCGGCAAGCGGTTTGCTCAACAATGTGGTTTCTGCGGCCAAGTGGTTTGTACGGCCAAGTGGTTTGCACAAGTAGAGTGAACAATTGGGGACCATGGAACATGAACTTCTTTAAAACACTTTTTCTATTGATAAAATTTTTTCTTTGAAATATCTTTAGGACCCACTAGTTGATCATCTCATGCAATAAATGCAAGCACATGGGTGAGAACATGCAAAGAAAGTTAAGTGAGAAATTTAAGTAAGTTTGGCTAAACAAGTTCTTCTAATATGATGTGTAGGTTGCTTTGTGTATAGAATTATCACAAACATAGAACAAGGATACTCACAATGGAGTATTAGAGGGTAAGAGTTTGTTCTCAATATTGAGATGATACAAGAGGCTTTTTGTTTACCTAGAGGGAGCACTCATTCACTCTAGCCATCCTAGAGTAGTACATGGGAATATCATTTTGGCTATGAAGAGCAAGATAGAGTGCTCTACCTTTGTGTTTTATGATTGGGTGGAGCTTATTTTATTTGCTATTAAGGCAGAGCTAGTTGTAGTTCATGTGCAGCTTCACCACCCAAGGACAAGATGCTTTGTGTGACTCATGCAGGGTAGGTCCTTACACACTTGTTCATAGAGAGAGGTATGGTGGAAGAGGAAGAGCTTTTATATGACCCACAAGAGATAGAGGAGGCTTATGGCATTGAGTGTGAGGACAAAGGAGAGGAGGCACCCAATGACCATGATGATTATGAAGGTGAGTGAGAGTGACTTGAATATGGAGAAATATATTTCTTTATCAGAGTATTTATTTGTGTGTTTATGATGGAGTATGATAAACTCAATGAATATCTTTTTAGTTATGATTTTGATATGAACTTGGATGAACTTTATAGACTTGACTTGAACTAACTTGATCATGATCATGTGTAGATTTTATGTATAGGTCATCATTCTTCTCATTAGACCATCCTCCTTCCAAATTCTCCACTTGAGTGACTCTTGCATTTGAGGTCCATGAGATCACTTCCCATGCTCACTCACCCCATTGTAGTGCTCCCATGGAAGTTGAGTCCCCTACTCTACCTAGAGAGGCTTATTTATGTACACTCCTAGAGGAACATTTAGTTGAGAGGATTGATGAATTGGATAGACTTATGAGAGAGAGTGAATTGACGGCCAAGGAGTACATACTTCAAGAGATGTTTTTAGAGAGTTTGTTATTACTATGGAGCTATTAGAGAGTACCTAGAGTGTTCTATACGAGGTGAGTATTTGCTAGATTCTCTTAGGCTTGCATATAAGGAGGCTCAAAAGGAGGCGATAGAGTGGCTAGAGGCAAAGCAACTTCAGTTACCATGGTAGTTTCCTCACATTGATGTGGGTACTCAAATAGACAAAGCTCAAACAAAGCATGTCCATGACGGCATGGCAACATAGTAGTTCCCTCACATTAATGTGTGTACTCAAACCAAGCATGTACACTTCCATGGGCAGTTTTCTCACACATATATGGGTACTTAGAGAGAGCATGTACATGATGGCATGTCATTAGTGTGTACTTAGACCAAGCATGTACACTTCCTTGGGCATTTTCCTCACAAAAATCTGGGTACTCAAATAGAGCATGTACATGATGGGGTTGGGAGATACACTTATCCAAGTCAACCTTTGCTTACGCTCATAAGTGGGCCAAAGGGAGGAGTCTTATTAACATATTGGGGAGGACATTGTGTCATGGAGACCTTGCATAGTTGATGATCTTGCCACCTCTTTGCACTTAACATACCATGAAGCTTGTTGGCGTTTGGAGAGGAAGCAACTTACATATGAGTACATAAAGCTTCATAGCTCATGGCATGCCTTTTAGATAAGGATAGATTATATTTATGAGTATAGAGTGTTCATGGTTAGGCCTTACAATACATTTATATTTTTAGGATTATCTCTTAAAGATATTCTTATTGTAGATAGTGATACTCTTCCTTCTAGTAGAAACCACCCTCATGGAGCTATACATCCTCCTAATATTCCCCATTTGATATACTTACTGCTTCATGCACCTCTTTAATAGATAGACTTGTAGCTCCTCTAGAAAGATTTAGAGTCTTTACACATGTTACTATTAGGTTTCTAAAGGAGGAGTGAGCTTTTGGCCGTTTTAGATACTATAGTATTGATTCTTATTGATCTTCTTGGACAAGCCTTTCATGAGCCAAAGATGCATCCTTGTGAAGTGAGATGGATGTGGTACTATAGTCCTTTTGTTATACCACACACTTTGTATTCCAGATTTCACAATGCACTAGAGTGGGCTGCCTAGGGAGCATGTACCATGTATGCTACCCCTTGGTATTATACACTTGCACACCACCAATTTGGTTTTATTCTTGATGAGCTTTGTTGGTGAATTTCACCTTTTTTGACGATGGTTAGTTTCACTTTGCTTCTCATAGTTGTTTCACCAACTACATGATGAAATGCCATCCACTACTTAGCTCATCTTTTCTCACACATTAGTTTTGATCTTTTCTTAAATGTTTCTTTCCTATCATACCATAAATTTCTGTTGTGAATGTCTACAATAGGGAGTTTTCCATTCAATCAAAGGAAGAGATTACCTTCAATTTACTAAACTTAACAATAAAAAATGTCTCAAAACAAAGCATGTGTAATAACACTTGTTGAGATACTCTAAGGGTGCCATATATCTCCATGAATACTTTGTGCCAAGTTAAAATCCATTAATATCTATATTATCCATGTAGACATCATGTATGCTATACAAGCAACCTCCAAAAGCCACACAACCCACCATGTTGCATGTTGCACAAATCCCCTCAATGCCATGTAAACCGCAAGCCTTTGGACAAACCATTTATGCAACATGAGGAGGTGGTTTGCATTGCATTTTGGTTTTCATGGGGCCCTTTGTGGTTCGTAATGGTTTGTGCGATTGTGTCTTATGTGCTTTCCTATGGAATTGGAAGTTGAAGTTTAATGGGAAGCTAATTATCATGTGCTTTCCGTATCATATACACATCCACATAGATATATACATAGATATTTGTAATTATATCCTACAAAAATAGAGAATGAGAAAGAAATATTCATCAGGTAATCATGCTTATTGTTTTGTGCACTAGAAATAGTTGAGTTATTGTCTTATGCACTAGTTGGACAAGTAGGAAAGTAATAGTTGAACAAGTGGAATGTATTAGAACTAGGTGAGTGCCTTGTCTTGTGCACTAGTTGTATAAGTACAAACAATGAGTGTATCATATAGAACCATATCAAAAAAGAACCAAATCATACAAACCATAAACCAATATCATGATATCATTCACATAACCACAAACCAGTATCATAGTATCATTCACATAATATCATTTAGAATCATATCAAAACATTCAGAATAGAACCTTAGAACCACTTAGAACCATATCATAGGAACTCCATACTTCATACATATGACCAATAACCAAGAACCAAACCATATCATTCATAACCATAGGAACTCCATGACTAATGATGGATTCATATAACTCACAACCATTGAATTGAAAAGTTCACAAATTCAACAAAAATGGTATAGTACATAATGTCAAAGTCTTTTTAGTTTGTGTGTCCTTATGGAAGTACAAGTCAATGTTTACATTGAATGTTCAAGAATATGATACATTGAATTGTGTCAAAGGTCCCTAATACTCTTGAGAAGTAATCAACATAAAAGATCATGGGTTCAAAAACCCAACAAGTCCATTATAAGAAAGGCAACCACTCATAAAATGAGATCTAATATCCTCTCTTTTAAAACTTTGTCTTTGTTTGGCTTCTTCCAATATATCTTGAGCTACAAGGGGATTGTTTTCCTCTACACTCTCTATTCTTCTTCATTCCCTACAAGTCTCTTCTATTTATCAAAAAGTTATGCAAAAATAATGCATATACTAATCCACCTTCAAACACTATTTCTAATTTTTACTCTTTCGATGAACTCTCAATTCATGCAATGGATGCCATCTACCTTTCAAAATCCCTATGCAATGCTCATTGAATCCCTATGAATTGAATCCCTATGCAATGCTCATTGAGCATGCAAATGCAAGCTACACATTTATTAAAGTCTAATTGATCTCAAGAATGTTGCACTCTAGAAGTAGGTACCAAATGACTCATGTGCATAAAGGCAAAATCACCAAGACAAAACTGATTTGGACCAAAGAACTCATTGCTCCTATTGTATTCAAATTGATCCATAGGGTTGACCTTTATAGACAAGTCATATCATGGCAAGAGCCAAGCATTCTTACCTATTTGATCCAAATGCAACTCTGAGATAAAATTCTAAACTCATGAACTTGTGAAGGAACTATGGAGCATGCACGAATCCTAACAATCTAATTTTAATAAGATCTAGTGAGCAACAAGGACAAGATCCACACTAAGATTTACCACACCAAATACCAAAGAAGTATATTATTCACCTCATGTAGTCATCAAGTGAACATCAAGGACAAGATTCAAACTAAAATTTACCACACCAAATGGATCCTTACCACCAAAGAAGTGTATTATTTTCTTCATGTTGTTGCAGATTACTTGTCCATTGATGGAGTAAGATCCTTTCCTACTAAAATAAGTTTCACCATTCATTTTTGGTCATTGGGACAAGGGTTCAGTCAACCAATCCAACACAACCAAGGAGTCCTTTTGCTCCAAATACTTGTGAGACCTTTCTCTTTCCTCCATATTAGGCCACACAACCTCTTTTGCAAGATTTGCTATAATAGCAATGATTACTGTATTGGTGAATCTTGTAATGGACCCAACACCAATACCCCACAAGTTAGTGCCTCTAGTTAAACAAGCCTCATTCCCACTATGACCAAATCTGTCCAAGGCAACAGCAAGCTAGATCCACATGGAGTTCTCTTCCTTCCTTGGTTTGTCTTCTTGAACACCTCATGATCTTTAAGTAGAGCAAGCAATGTATAAAAATAATTTACATCCATCTTCATCAATTTTTTAAAAGGAATTGGATCTAGATTCTAGAAAATCATAATAATAAATTTTCTAGGGTAATCCATAATGGTTTGATCCAGCAAATAGCAAGGAGTATGGGCAAAGTCCTACCATCTTAACAATAACACACATTGTTCAATATGAGCACCATTGTCATCTTCATCAAAATGACTAAACCTATCTCTAATGTCAATGCTAAATTCAACCTCATATTGTCATATTGACAAATGATCCCATATCACGTTTTTTATCTCATTTGTAAACTCATACCTTACACTCATATGGTGCATATTGAGTAAAATGGCCTCTATAACACCACCCTCTAGAAAACACTATATGTACTCCACAACAAAATCTCAAAACCCCTTACCATCATGTATTCTTATGTAGATTCTTATATCTCCTAGCATGTACTCTTATTATATAGATTCTTTGCTTTGGTAGCATGTACTCTTTTGCATTGTGTAAATTTTATGTGCATTTGTATCTTTGCATTGGTAACATTTGCAAAGATCAAAGATACACCTTATCCACTACTAGAGAGTTGTATTCTAGTCCCATGCACTTTGCTATGTGATCTTTCCTATCTAGACTTTCACTTCTCAATACTACAAGATCCCCATTTAGTGGATGACTTCTCCTAACATGAGACTATAGAGAACCCATTGATTTTTCCTTCTCTACACCTATTGAAAATTGATTTCCTTCTCCACCTCTTTGCTTATGACAAAGCCATATACAAAAAAGACAATAAAGCCCATGATTTTCTTTCTAGATTATTTCTAATTCTAATATCTCACCAAGGATGTCAAATCATTTCTGAGGACAAAACCAATTGTTTTTTTTGTCAAATCAATCTTTGTTTGTTTTGTTCTTTACCTCTTATTCTCTAACCTTGAGCTCTATTCTTTCCTTTGAGCTCTACCTTTCCTTTCTTTCCTTTGACCTCAACCTCAACCTCTACTATGGGGTGACAGCCACTAACACACATTTATTCTAGTGAGCTCCTTTTTTTTCCTCAATCTCCCTTTGACCTCCTCTTCTAACAAGCTACATGAACTCTTATTCCTATCAAACCCACATGAACTCTAATTCTTATTGAACATGGACTCTAGCTAGGCTAGACTCTCGCTAAGGACATGGACTAACCCATCCACACCACTGAATTTTTCTATAGAATTCATTAAGGACATGGACTGAGGAGGAAATCTATGTGGATTAAACTTAAATGAGGACATTGAATTTGGAGAGTAATACCTGATTTTCAAACTTGTATCTCTTTGCATTGCATTGTGATCTTTCTTTTGGCCTCACAATCTTGGATCTATTTCACAACAACACTCTCTTCAAGCTCAAGTTGCAATAGGAAATGTGCCTACTGTTTCACAACAATACTCTCTTCAAGCCTCAAGTTGCAATATGCAATGTGCTTACGGGAGGAAGATCTTGTCTTTGACTCACACAACATTCTCTTCCAAGCTTGGAGTTGCAAGAGGCAATGTGCCTAAGGACAGAGGATCTTGTCTCTCATTGACTCGCTCAACACTCTTTTCCAAGCTTGGAGTTGCATGAGGTAAAGTACTTCTTGATCTTTGGCTACTCCACACTCTCTTCTTGCTTGGAATTGCATGAAGCATCCGCTATAAGCCTCAGTCCACACTCTCTTCCAACTTGGAATTGCACAAGGCAATGTGTAATATGCAATAGGCAATGTGCCTCACTATCTCTTCCTCATGCAACACTCTCTTCCATCAAACCCGAGATTCACTATTTTTCTCATTTGGTTTAGGCTAGTTGAGAGTTTTTGCTTGTAATTGGATCACTTTACCACATCCTACTAAATCTCCTAATCCCATCTAATCTCTCTTCACAAACTACTCATTCTAATGTGTAGATTACACACCAATTCAATCTCTTCACTTCACTTCACATTCAATCTCTTTCTTTTGTTCCTCGTGTGCTACATTGAGAGATATAAGACAAGGAAAATTCCAACTCCAAATCATTTTGTCTCACTCCAAATCAGTTCACGTCACTGAGCATTATTTCTCTAATTGGAATCCTCTTGAAGCTACTAAGCTACCAGTTCTCTTGACACAACTAGCCATTGTCCATCCTGATTTCTGTACACCACGAGAGAACTTGTTCTAACTCAAAACTCAAAATTGTAAATGTGAAAGAGCATTCCTTGTCTTTTAGAGGACTCTCTAGGCACCAAACTTATTTTGAATCCAAAACTCCTCCCTCTTTTGGCCATGTCATCATTGTCCCAATGGCAGATCACCATGCCACATTGGCCACCTCTGACAACCATTAATAACTAAGTGGACATGATTAATAGTAACAAGATCACAAGGATCTGTTCCAAATTCCATATGTCACCTTTTGGATCTCCCACAAATAATTTACGGCAAGGCAATGGGATCCCTCTTGTAACAATCTCAAATATCTTACACCCGACACCTTGTAGTAAATTTGCAAATCTCGCATAATTAAGTTTGCCGGATATTTACATGAGGTGAAACAGCTATTTTTGAAATGCCCTACTCTTGCATAATATGTATTCTCCCTCTCAAAGACTAACTCAAAAAATATGACTTGACTAATTGTGAAGTAGGTTATCCGGTGGGTTCTAAATAACTGCATCATAGCCTGCACAATGGCTCTTTGGGTCTCTGTTAGAATTGATACCAAGTCCGTTGTACCTATTCAATTCAGCAAGGAACTATCTATTTTGGCTTTTCTTCGCCTTCATTCCCTTGTATTATGCACCGAGAGTATATCTACACTGCGTCTTTTGCCAGACATTTTCATATGTTTCTTTCACGAATTGCCAATGGTCTTCCGTCCAATTCCTAGGATTACCCCATAGTCTTTTGTAAACATCTTCCTTTATCTTTTTCTAAAACGTATTGTCAATTATCTTCTGTCCAGTTCAAGGGATTACCTCGCAGAATATTATATCCTCTATAGTTCTCAACTTTCAGCTCCCGCGCTATGTCTACACTAATAGAATCCAAATCCCCTAATAGGAAACTAACCTTTTTCTATTTTAGGTACCGTTGGCAAGCCACCATCTCAAACTTCTTTACTGCCGGAGCTTTTAGGTGCAGTCTTCCCGAGCCACTCTTCCCCTCACTATTGTGACTACTGCGCTTGACGATTATACTATTACTCTCGTCGATCTGCACACAATCCACTCTTAAATGATCTACTTCTCTCACGATTTCTTGTACGCCGATCTTGGAATTTTGCACTCTCGCACTTCGTTGAAAATTCTCGAGGAAACTTGGAAACGATGGTAACACAGTAACAATTTTCTCCTTTTTCATTTTCTCATATCGACTTATTGGGGTTTAGCCCTATTTTACCTACGTTGTCTCACCCAAAGAAAACAAAAGAAATGTATAGCAATCGACAAAAGACTCCGGAGTATTCATTGATGTCTCATCATACAGCTGTGAACTTGGAAGGGACGACATTATCAAAAATCGACACGGCCCCGGAGGAGATGGAAGTCAACACTAACGAGAACTTTTATCAGATCCATCTCAAGCAGTGACGAACGAAAATCATTTTTAAGATTGTATGCTCCGTGCTCTTTAAGAACTGCGACTTGATATGTACTGTTGTACAGTACACAAACCTGCCGTACACCAGTTTAAGTTCAAAGTCGAAGGTTTCATCCAAGGTTTTGGCATGGTGTCATAGCGACGCCAATTCCGACGAACTTCGCAATCAGAGACTGTTCGTTGTGACGGAGGAAGGCTATCGACATCATGTAACAACCAATGACCAGATTTGATCAAATATTAAGACTTTGGTGTTAGGAACTTGTTACAAACGGTATGAGTTAAGGCCGCTGTTGGAAACTAAACATGCGCATGAGCTACAACTTGATTTCCTGTGCATAAGCAAGGTGTGCGATTCCAGAATTGGTTCAAATTCTATTCTCCACTGACGATTTTGCCGATTAGAGCTTTAAGTGTGTGGGTCCTTTTCTTACTAAGAGCGTAAGAAGACAGGAAAGCTAGATTCTGCAGAATAGTTCCGTCTAAGCATGATTTCCTGTGACTAACCAAGGTGTCCGATTCCTCAGCTTGTTCAGATTCTATTCTCCACGGACGATCTTCCAAACTAGAGCTTTAAGTGTGGGTCTTTTTCTTACTAGGATCGTAGGAGGACAGGATTCTATAGAATAGTTACGTCTTGCCAGTAATGGGCAGGCTAGGTTGCTTAAAATCTACTGTAATGCTCCTTTTGTCATGTTGTTGTACAATTCAGGACGGCACTGAAGTCTCTCATCTGACCTTATAAATTACTACTTGGTTAAGAAGCATTCGCAGAACAGTGTCACTAGAATGGGTCTCCTGTCCTGAAGGAAGAGCTACAATTCTCCGCAGCATATTCCAGCTCTTGAAGCCCACCACCTGATCCAGCTCAGTAAGTATAACGTCATTCAGATCAATGTGTGTTTTCTTCTAAGGTTGATCGTGTCAACACCGATCACTCAAGAGAAAACTCAGCTATGGAGTCCACAGCTGATTCAAGTTTCACAACTAAAAGTCTTAGATAACACAAAACTAAAACTACGGGTCATCCATACTTGCGGTGGTACGATCTTACCCTTCCCCACATAGAGAAGCTTCCGTCCCACTCAGAATGCGCTTCTGGATTGAAGAAGAACTCACTGGTGCCCTGGATATGAAACACCCAATTCAGAACTGATCACCTGTTGCTAAAGGAGAAGTCCAACAGCTAGAGACGTTGAGCACCTCAACCTGAGAAACTTCCAGTGTGCATTATGACACGGAGGACAGTTCCTGGCAATTTCACTCAACAACTCATGACGGAAAAAATAGCAGATGTTTTTCAGATCAATGTGTGTTTTCTTCTAAGGTTGATAGTGTCGATTCTGATCACTCGAGAGAAAGCTCAGCTATGGAATCCACAGTTCATTTAAGTTTCACAACTAAAAGTCTTAGATAACACCAAACTAAAACTACGGGTCATCCATACTTGAGGTGGTACGATCTTACCTTTGCCCCCCATAGAGAAACTTCCGTTCCACTCAGAATGTGCTTCTGGATTGAAGAAGAACTCACTGGTGCCCTAGATATGAAACACCCAATTCAGAATTGACCACCTGTTGCTAAAGGAGAAGTCCAACAGCTAGAGAAGTTGAGCACGTCAACCTGAGAAACTTCCAGTGTGCATTATGACACGGAGGACAGTTCCTAGCAATTTCACTCAACAACTCATGACGGAAAAAATAGCAGTGGGTATTAGGATGTTACAAGACCCCGGCCGGATGTTGCCACGGCCCTCGTCAATAGTGGGACCAGCAGGCTCCGCACGATAGAAGCATCCATCCATGAGCCCTTGACTCACTAGGCTCCGCTCAAGCACATCACCACATCAACTCCTGCATCAGAGCAGCACACAACAACGTCGTCAGCTCGTCTCTACTCAGTTCTCTTCAATCATATGCCCGCTTTTTTAGTTGTTTTGCAGTCTCTTTGAGTGAAAAGATACAGCAAGAAGCTTTTCTTAAATTCGCTAATCATGCTCGGTATATTGTTCCCGACAAGGATAGTCTGTAAGATTATGATTTCAAATTTTCTGCAAGCATGTTTTAAATGCAGTCCAAGATATACTGGTAGGATAGGAAAATAGACTCCTTCCCAGAACTAACCTTCATCTAGTTGACAGATTTGGAAGCGATATCTCCCGCAAGTTTAACTGTAATATCCTGCGCAAAGTCGAAGATAATCAAACTTTGTTGCGAGACAGGTCATGAACATCATCGGAAACAGAGACGCTCACTACGAGTAAGGAGTACGTCGTAACGAGGGCCCGTATTCGACAATTATATTGAGTCATGGTCATTGAATGGAAACACCGAAAGCTAGTTTACAGCCTACAAATCATACGCCTTCATTTAAAGGAACCAGAAAGAAAGCGCAGCAGCAAAACAGGTCTTCATACTCCGGATTTGGTAGAGGTTACCAAATATTCCTTCTGTGACTGGCGAGCATCTGCGTAAACCAAGAGAGAAAGAAGGCCGATCAAACGACTTCATGGATTGCATTTTGATTTCAGCACTGTTAGAATTCATGCCCTCTTTCAGTGGGATCCCTTGGTTTCCAACTGCTCATACATTTGGTAAAAGTATATTTGGTATAAACTCATTCAATGCCAACTTTGAGTCTCATTCTGGACTCTTCAACTCCTGGCCAGGTTCGCGTTTTTAATATTGGTACACAGAATTGTCATTTCATTTGGAACAGTTGTGGTTCAGCCAGCCCCCCAGGAAGGAAAACCCCGGAGAAAATAGCCGCAACCGAATGTATGCAACATTGGAAGTAAGTACCATCGTTTGGGAACCCGAATCTAAAATTTTAAACATGACCTCTCGAATTTGAGCGAAACCTTAAAGGAAATCCTCTGCAGATTTTCGAAAATGAAAGCATCGAATCAACCAATTAATCAATCCATGACGCAAAGGACTCGAAATAGACCTATCTATTCTCACCTGTGAAACTTTTGATCGCACTCCGTTTGGACGACACCCCCGAATAATCCACAAATGAATCCTCGCGTGATCCGGTGTCAGCAACGCAATCGCGTGATCCGGTGTCAGCAACGCAATCTGTGAGAATCCACGCAAACATCAGAGTCAGATCTTCCTCCCCGCGATTTCTCCATCATCAACAAGACTTCTCCTCCGCTCTCCACAGCAGCTCTGCTCCCGATGAAGCACACCGATCGAAACCACCAGTGCTGCGTTGCATCAGTGGTTTTGCTGAAACAGCTATTGCCCTGTAAACCGCCAGGGAACGAAAGATACGGCCACATCTTCCTGAGTTTTGCTTATCCAAAAGGGCGATCGCGTGTTTTCTACGCGATCGCCCTCCGAAGACCCCATCCTTCATGAGTTTTGCTTATCTATAAAATACGTTCTCGAATTACTGTAATATAATAATCTATAGTAATAATGTAAGTATTGTAATCAGTCATCCCCAAGGCCGCCCAGAATTGCATCTCTAGCCAACCTCTGGCAGCCCAGAGCAGAGAAAGTGCGTGAACAATGACCTGAGCGACACGAAAGTACGTTAATGTTCATACTGTGGAGGAAGGTATTAGCATGCTATTTGTATTTGTATTATCCCCACGTTTTCTAGAAATTTGATGGATGAAGAATGTGAAAAATAATTTTCGTAAGAAAATTTTTGATCATTGTAAAATTTATGATGTTTTAATTATTCAATTGTCTAAGTTATTTCTTCACATGGGTACGCTCTCTCATCAGCGGGACAAGTAACTTGATATTCAAGATATCTACTTTGTCTTACAGAGGATAAAAAGCAAAGGGAATTTTTAGAGGATTAAATATTAAATTGACTCGAGAGAACAATCTGTTAACAAGGTTATACATCAATATACATCTAATAATGAAGATGTATGAACTCGGATTCATTAAGGACGGTAAGAATGAATTTGAGTGGTCTTGAATGATAAACTTCAGGAGGAACCCTGGAAGGATGTGCCCCATATCCTGAGAAGCAAAGACACTACTCAATTATTACAATGAAACACTCAATGCAAATATATATCTAGAGCGGTACAGATTATCAAATTATTAAGATTTTAACGGTTGTACATTGGTATTTTAGTTGGCAAAACTTATCAAAGGTGTAAAAAGAAGCGCTAAACAATGTGGGTCAATATGTTAAGTATTCTTTTTCAATCTGGACTTGAATTGAACAGTATCCTCTTCCGCTAAATTTTCCACTACTTTTCAAAAAAATGACTAAATTACTTCATTGTTTTGTATTTTGAATAATGAGAATGATGATAAATTTTGTAAACGAGAAAAAAAAAAGCGAAGGAAATTTAAATGTGGCTTTCTCGTAGCACCTGCCCATAACCTTTTAACCGATCGATTTGCTTACTATCGGATGAAAATGGAAGGTGAAGAGGTATTAGTGTCAAATATAAAATATTGATACCAGATTACATATGTCTTCAATGATTTTGGTAAAGTAATCAAAATAATCAAATTATTGATGCTGAATATTCATGATTTTCCTTTAAATCAACCGTTGGAGATATTATGGGATTTGTTTCAAAGAAAGAGGTCATGCGGACCCTTGTAGGTTATATGATAAAACAAAGGCGACCGTGTAGGAAAAACGAAGGATGGTAATACCTCATCAAGCCGAACAAGGGAGAGGCAAAAACGGTAACATGGGGCTAAGCCTCAATAGAGTCTATATGAGAAATCTGCCCTACCACACATAAGATATCCGAGCTATGCAAGTCGTACGGTCTACACACAAGTGGAGCATCCAAAGAAACATCACCTAATGTGATTCCTCTCCTATGGATTGCACCAGCCACTGCCCTCTGTAGAGCAATGGACACACACTGTCTAAAATATGCTACAAAGTATGAGAGTGAGAGTGGTACCCCCTGACGCCTAACATGATAAGCCCTCGCGCACTCCCTGACAAATGTGTCAAATGTCGTGTCCATCGGTCCATATAACTCCAAGGCTAGAGGAACAAAGAGGTGACCTCGCTGCATGCCTCTATACTTGGAGACCTTGCGACCTGCTGCTGCACTCGCCGCCCATCCAGGGGGATGGGTAATCACTCCCTCCAAAATTGTATCCTGCGTAGGGTCCGTAACCACGACATCCGCTACTGTCACCTGATCATCTTGGACCAAGTATAAGTCTGCCCTGATAGGTGTCGTCTACAAAGCATACGAACTATCCCTCCAAGCCAAGTATCCACTCTCTCGTGCCATAGCAAACACTATGTCTCTAATGGCATCATGGGTAGCTATCTCTATCCTCCAAAAGGTCACCATGTCATGTGGACCGCTGCTGCATCTAGTGTAGAACCACACTCACAAGTGAGTAATCAAGATGCAAATGGGTGGACCAAACCTAGGCAAAACTTCATTACTGTAGAGAAAGTAGCTGGTGCGAGTTGGAAAGCCCTAATGCACGGTCGAGCTAGGATCCAAGAGCCTGCACCCTTGCCGGAGCAAGAGCAAAGACGTGCTCTAGTAGCCTACAGAATGGACGAGTTGACTAAGAGAGAATGTAGCGTATGCTCACACTGTCGCCCCATCAAGGAAGACTATAAACCTCTAGTCCAATCTGACGATAGTGAAGCAAAAGGTGGAAAATCCTCTCGAGCTTGTGGGGATAGACTATCTCTCATGTGCCGCAATAACACCTGGAGAGAAAAGGATCCTCCTTCCACCTTTGTCACATAAATCTCCAAAACTGGGCCTATCAGCAACCACAAAACAAGAGGAAAGTAGGGGTGCCGAGAGAGCCCAACTACCAAAAATGCTATAGGTGACATCTCCTCCATAGAAAGCAAGCCAACCCCACCACATGAGATTGGTAGAGCCGTCTGTCTACGTGCCAAATCCCCTATCACACACTCAAAAGTCCCTGGTCCAATAATATCACCAAAGACTCTCATAATCCTCCTATCAAATGCGCTCAGACGTGATAGGAAGGACGGTGAGGAGGGAATTGTCCGGATGAGGTGGGATGGTCGACAAGCAATATTGGAAGAGAGTATACCAAATGCTACCTACGGATCTCCTAGTAATGGAAGGTCATCCACTGGAGAACATCCTTTATAAGAGCAACATCTAAGAAGAGTGTGACAAAATCCTCTGATCCTACTGGCACTCCAAGAACACAAAGTCCATATGTGGATGTGATACAATCCTCTGGAAGCTCAAGGTGGGGAGGGATACCTAAAGGGGACCATGCCCTACACTTGGACACCTTGACTCTCAAGCCTACTAGATGTAGCTTGGTAGTCAAGTAGTCAAAGGCCTGCCTAATCTGATCTATAGGGCCTATGATGTGTATATCATCTGCCAAAGAGGGAAATACACAACCTGGCATGGCCAAAGTAGTAGATAGGAGCTCTAAAGTGAGCCGTGGCAAATAAGGGCCCCTCCAAAGGATCTCCCTGACGTGAACCAATAGCTGCCTCCAAGACGGTGACTCCCTCCTGTGAACCACCATGCTGGTAGTAAAAGGAAGCACGAGAGATATAAAAAGACCGCACAAAAGGAATGAGACTTGCCAAGGATCCACCAGCCTCCCTAAGCTCTCTAAAGATATATGCACGTGAGATGCCATTAAAAGTGTTCTCAACATCCACTTGTAGGACAACCCACTCCGGATGGATATCTAGGAGTGCTCTAATGCCTAGAGATATAGCCTCACATCTTCTAGGTATACCTACTCCAAACTGATGTGGACTAAGGTGTTTTCAAAAGTGAGAACGATGCTGAAGGACAATGGTATGATTCACCAAATGCAAAAAGATCTCTCCAATAGCAATCGGTCTAATGCCTCCCGTGTCCTTCTCCATTGCGAGAAGTCAACTAGCACCTAACACCCAACTAACAGACATAAGAATGTCTCCTCTTGCTACTGCTACAGCCACCTGAAATAACTCGGTAAAACCACTAGAAGGATCATTTGCTTGGAAGCAATCTCTAAGGTGCTCATAAACCATCCCTAACAAGCCTCTTGAGGAAAGGCAAGGGGCAGTGCACAATGCTTGTGCAAATAGCGACCTATCAAGACATAAAGGCTGCTCAGGCTTATAATCTAAGACCTCTAGTGGTAGTCCCTCTACTGTCATAGGATGTAGTGAGCGTAGGGAAGAGATGGTCTCATCAGTAGGACTCGCTATAGACAAAGGGTGTAGCGCTCGTGTTGCTCTACTAAACTCTCTCGCCTGACCCAATGTCCTACATCATCATAATTGAGTGGAATCTGTGGTGATGCTTGTCTCCTAAATCGTGTAGCCCTAACAGACTCCTCTTGAAGGGCTGCCCAATCCTCCGCTCGGAATCAAAAAGAAATCTAGCAGCCACCTCTCTATGCCTCGCATGTGCCCCTCTAGCATAACAAAGACACACCTCTCTATGCCTCGCATGTTCCCCTGTAGCATAACAAAGACACCATCAAGAGAGTAAGAGGAATAGAAACCATGCTAACTCGTCCAAGGGATCACAAGCCAAATGGTCCAGTGGTAGATGAAAAGCCTGTCTAGCCTCATCATGGAGTGTGCGGGGTAGCCTATGGAATAGACGTGGACATGGAAAACTAGTCTCAAATAACCCCAAAATGCAACCCGCCTGAGAAGCTAACCACTACCACAACTCGATCGGTATACCTAGAACGATCAACAAAGGTATAGAAGAAGCGTGCATAATCTTGAGTGTCAATGCTGTCAATGTGGTTGCTTGTCTCATGTGGGCATCCCAAGTGGTCCAATCATAGTCCTTGTGCATCCTTCCCATATGGGTCTTTACCCCTTGCAAGGTAAAGCGTCGGTAACACACCGGAAGTGGTGTATCCCGACCCGCTCTAGGCAAACCCACGTGGGAAGGTGTAGCCATGGCTAGCACAAGAATAATGATAGTAACACATGCTGCTCCTCTCCATATCTCCCCATATCTGCAAAACCACAACCCCTCACATCCCAACTCACATAAGAAAACAATCTCTCCAAACCCTAAAATCTATAAACTCTCATAACTTTCAATTTCCATCTCCAAAATTTTCAAACTAAATTCCCATGGAACTTAATCATGTAAACCAAGAGATAATAAAAATCCCCAATCCATCACTATCAATGTATAATGATCACTCTAAACCCTAAAAAAGCTAGAAATCCTCATAACTTTTTACTCCATTCTCCATAGTCTTCAATCTAGGTGCCAATGGACCCAAAATTGAAAAATAAAGAGGATAAACTATTCACTCAAATGCTACATGCTAGAGAGCCCTCAGAAATTCCAGATATTGTCTCACATCTCTCCCTCTCTTCTCCCGTCTCCACACTCTCCCGCATCCCCGCAGCTTTTCACCCACTTTTTGTTTATATGGTTATATGTTTATGACATACGTTTTACTAATACAAGTGATGTTCACACCAAGACGGCTGGTGTGAACTAGGAATTATCTGTTGATGCTCTGTAATGTCACCACAGGATGCAGTTGATTAATGAGGATTTATAGTAGCCAAAATCTATAATATATCTAAAGAAGGAAAAAAAGTACAAAATGTTGTAAATAAGATGAGTACACATGTTTATATTATTTTGATCTGTAAAAAAAATATAATTTAGGGTAATATAAATTTATGAAATTTGAAATATAGAGGGCTATATTGACTTAATCTGAATTTCAGCATATAAAATGGAATTGACCAATGCTTCCTACCTTGTAAATAATATCTTGAAGTTGTGCATAATATATATTCCAATGATCTTAAGGATAATATTACAATTCTCATACCATTTTAAATATTCTAATTTTTAGTATACCAAACATATTTTATATAAAACCAATATCTAATTTCTAACTCCTAAATTATTTGTCATAATCTCTGTTAGTGTGGTCCTAGCTAATAAGTTATACTAATTATATGTCCACACTAATTACCCAAATGGAGTACCCAAAATCTCAACTATCATTTATAAGTGTGGATCCCTCTTGTACTTATGAAATGTAGAATCCGGCAATGTTGTCACAATATTGGGAGAAACTCTTGATTCACAATTGTACAAGGGGGAGACAAAAGAGGTAAAATAGGGCCTCAATAGAATAGATATGAAAAATCTGCCCTAGTACACCTAAGATATCCAAGCTATGCAAGTCATAAGGTCTACAAATTAGTGGAGCATCCAAAGAAGCATCATCTAGTGTGCTTGCTCTCTTGTGGATTGCACTAGCCAATGCTCTCTATAGACCAATGTACTCATATTGTCTAAAGTATGCTACAAAGTATGAGAGTGAGAGTGAGAGTGAGAGTGATACCACCTAACATCTAATATGATAAGCTCTTGTGCACTCCTTGACAAATGTGTCAAATGTCATGTCCATCATTCCGTATAACTCCAAGGCTAGAGTTACAAAGAGGTGATATCATTACATACCCCTACACATGGTGAGCTTGTGCATTGCTGATCTTCTTGTTGCCCATCCAAGGGGATGAGTAATCATTCCCTCCAAAGCATACGAATGATCCTTCCAAGCAAGGTATCCACTCTTTTGTGCCATAGCAAACACTATATCCTTGATGGTATCATGGGTAGCTATCCTTTGTCCTCCAAAAGGACATAGTGTCATATGGATCATTGTTGCTTCTAGTGTAGAACCACACTCACAAGTGAGTAATGAATATGTAGACGAGTGGACCAAACCTAGGTGGAACCTCATCATTGAGAAAGTAGCTAGTGCAAGTTAGAATGCCCTAATGCTACAATCAAGCTAGGATCCAAGAGCCTATACTATTGCCATAGCAAGAGCAAAGATGTGCTCTAGTGGCCCAAGGAATGGGCGGATCAACTAAGAGAGAATATAGCATAGGTTGATACTATTGCTCCATCAAGGAAGATTGTAAACCTCTAGGCCACTCTGACAGTAGTGACGCAAAGGATGGAAGGTCCTCTCATGCCCATGGAGATATACCATCTCTCATTTGCTGCAACAACATCTAGAGAGAAAAGGATCATTCCTCCACCTTGATCCCATATGTCTCCAAAACTTGCCTATCAGCAACTATAGAATGGGAGGAAAGTAGGAGTGCCGAGAGAGAACCCAACTACCCAAAAACTCTATAAGTGTCTTCTCTTCCATAGATAATAGTCCTTTTACTCCACATGAGATTGTTAGAGATCTTTTGTCTACGTGCTAAGTCTCCTATCACACACTCAAACATCACCAAAGACTCCAATAATCCTCCTATAAACGCTCTCAAATGTGGTAAGAAGGTCAATGTAACAATATGGATTTTAGCAACAAAGTTAGTCAAGGCTAACAAAGTAGCAAATGGGCCAAATTAGCCTAAAATATCTAGAAATATCTAGGAAGCTATTTGGTACCCTCCCAAGTATTGGGTAACATGCATGCCAAGTGGTAACTTCTAGGAAGAATCGTCTTGGGAAGCTTCTTGGCCGGCTTAGCTTGCACCCCAAATAGATAGCTTCTAGAAGCTTTCAACTAGCTTAGCTTGCATGCCAAGTAGGCAACTTCTAGAAGGAAGCTTCTTGGTTAACTTGGCTTGCACTCTAAGAAAGCGGTTCAAGGAAGCTTCTTGAGAAGCTTCTTAAGAGCCTTGTATGACCCCTATAAATACCAAAGCTAAAGCTCATGCTAGACATTTGGAGTTTTCCTACACTCAAGCATCCCAATGTGATCTTCCATTCTCTTATTTCTCTCCTTGGTCTTGGTCTTTTACAATCAAATAAGGAGGAACGGTGTAGAAAAGGTAATTCAATTGATGGACAATGCTAAAGGAGAGTATACCAAATGCCATATGCAGATCTCCTAGGAGAGGAATGTCATCCACATGGAGAATATCCTCTACAAGAGCAATGTTTAAGAAGCGTGTGACAAAATCCTTGGATCCTATTGGCACTCCAAGAATATGTTCTCCATCTATAGGTACTCCTCTAGAAGCTCAAGGTGGGGAAGGATACTTGAAGAGGACCATTCTCTACACTTTGACACGTTGACTCTTATGCCTACAAGATATAGCTTGATAGTCAAGTGATCAAAGGCTTACCTAATCTGATTTACAAGGCCCACAATGTGTGTATTGTATGCCAAGGAGAGAAATACTCACCCTAGCATGGCCAAAGTAGTAGATAAGAAAGCTTTGAAGTGAGCCATGGCAAATAAAGGTCTCCTTAAAGCATCTCCCTATTGTGTACAAACAATTGACTCCAAGACAATGATTCATAAACTGACTAAACTATGACCAACCATGTTGGCCATAAAGGAAAGCATGCCATAAAATGACCCGCATGAAAGTCCTCAATAGTGCAATTTGCCCACTCTATTTGCCATTGGTCTATGGATGGTAAGCTATGGACATGGTCAATTTGGTTTTGAAGCAACCAAAGGGTGTTCTCCAAAACAAACTAGTGAATTGAGTGTCTCTATTTATGATGAGCACACGAGACAGGCTATGGTGAGAGGAAATTGCATCTAAGTACAATTAAGTTAGTTGTAGTGTAGTCATATTCTTGGTGGTAGGATACATATGAATCATTTGCTAAGTCAGTCGACAAAGACTATGATAGAATCAAACCCTAATGTGGTCTTAAGCAATTCACAAACCAGATTCATGCTTACTTGTTCCCAACGTTGTGTAGGAGTGGGGAGGAGTGAAGAAGTCTTGTAGGAGCTTGATTAGAAGCTTTATTTTGTTGACAAAGTAAGCAGCTCCAAACATATTCCATCACCTCGTTGCTCATCTTGGGTCAATAGTAATGGTGTTTGACTGCATCTAAGGTCTTGTCCACTCCAACATGACCTACAATGGTGAAATCATGACATTCTACTAGGTTCTATATCTGTGGCATCTAGAACCCATAACCTGCTATCACAAAACATGAGTCGTTGGGTGCTAGTGATGCCTTTGGAAGATTCAACTCCCACAATCTATGGATCAGTTTTTGTAGTAGTAAGAATCCTTGGCCAGAATTTAGGGTTCATCTCCACCATTAGATTTGCTTGCCATCGGCATTCAGGTGAATACATCTACAGGTTGCTTCTTGCCTTCCGCATATGTGATTTTCATGTTGAACTATGGTCTCCACATTGCCCACCAAATCTATTGACAAGAAAGATCTTTTTGTGTCTCAAGGTAGACTAGAGGTTTGTGGTCTATCTCCACTACAAATGCTTTCTCACCAAGATAGTGCTTCCAATGCTTGGTTGCAAGGACAATGGCCTGCTCTTCTCATTTGGTGGTGTGATAGTTGCATTCTACCAATAATAGCTTATGAGAGAAGTATGCAATTGGGTGCCATCTGTCATGCCACTCTTGTTGTAGGACTGCTCTTATTGCTACGTTGATGCATCTATAGCCAACTTGATTGGACATGTTGGGTCATACCATTTCAAGATCGGTGCATATAGTAATGCATCTTTCAATTCTTGAAAGGTCAATTCTTTTGTGGTTCCCCACATCCACTTCTTCTCCTTGCCCAATAATGCTATTAGACGCTATGAAACTTTGAAGAAGTCCTTAACAAATCAATGATAAAACCCTGTTAATTCCAAAAAACTCTTGAGTTGAGTTTGATCTTCTTAATGACTTCTATTTTATTTATTGACGCTTGGATACCTTTTGCACTTACTCTATAACCTATGTAGTCTACTTTAGATTTGCCAATCTTGCACTTTGAGGTTTTGGTATACAATTGATTCTATCATAGAATCTGGAGGACTTCTCGTAGATGTTACTTGTGCTCTATCATCATCTTGTTATAGACTAAGATGTCATCAAGGAAAATGATAACAGATTATCCAAGTGCAAACACAATATGTCATTCATCGAAATCATGAAAGTGGTTATAACGATGGTAAGGCCAAACATCATTACCAAGTACTCAAAGTGACCATACCTTGTTCAAAAGGCCCTTTTGTGTATGTCTTCCTCCACAATCCTGATTTGGTTATAACCGCTTTGTAGATCAAGTTTGGTGAAGTGCTTTGCCCCATTGAGTTGATCAAACAAGTCATCCATGCAAGGTAATGTGTATTTTTTCTTCACCATTTGTTGATTTAGTCCTTGGTAATCAATGCACATGCGCATTGTTCTATCCTTCTTCTTCACAAAAAAACACAAGCACCCCATATGGTGATACGTTGGGTTAGAAAAATCCCTTTCCAACATATCTTTGATTTTAGCCTTACACTCCTCCAACTCATGAGGTGATAATTGATGGGGCCTTACAAGGAGATGTCTTTCTAGGAAGTATCTGAATTTAATGCTCTACTCCCCTTTCTAGTGGTAAACTTGAGAGTAATTCATCCAAGAAGACATCTTGAAACTCATTGACCACATCTTTCAATTTCTCAATAATTTATCTTTTTTGTTGGGCACTCTGGACTTCTCTTAGTAGATCCATGAAACATCTATTTGTCTTACCATTAGATGTGGTCCCTATGATATAGAGAGGCATCTCTTGCCTTTGTGATCTTTCTTTAAACCCAAAGATCTTCCATTGACTAGTTCTCACTACTTTCTTTCTCCAATCCATCGTAGGGTTGTAGTGCTCTATCCACAGCATGCATAAGATTGCATCATAACGAGCTAACCATATCACTCACCACTTGATTATTTGATGATACTCTCCTATAGGGATTGTTACCTTTCTAGGTAATGACGTGATATTGTATGTGTGACCATTAGGTAACTCTACTTTGTTATTCTCATCCTTCTATAGTTCCATCCCCAACCTTATTGCAACAAAGCAAGACAAGAAATTCTCTATTGCTCCAATATCTATCAATACTCTCACCAGATTGCCTTCTATGACTCCATTTACAACAATCAACTATGTGTTTGTCTTCCTCTATCTTTACACACTTGTCCTTCTCTTTCCCTCTCCTTTACTTTTCTTCATTGAGCCAATAAGGCTGTGATGTACATATACTGGTGATCTTTGTTTTCCAATGTGATTTTAGCATCCTCTTCTTTGATTTACCTCTCATGTGATTCAAAGGTTGCTTGTATGGAGGCCGAGGGCCTCTAGGATGATGAGCATGACAATTGATGGCTATGTGTCCAACTTTACCACAATTATAACAACATTGTTGATCTGCTTGAGCCCCTTCTCCTTGTGGGACTCCATCTCTCCTTTCCTCAATCCGTCCCCGTTCCTTGGAGGGGTCATGCTCCCCGGTCTTGAAACCAAATGTCACCCAATTTCATAGGAAATTGTCCACCAAAATGGTGTGTCTGAGCCAATAGTTTTACATTAGGACTACCTCTTCACCTCCTCCAAGCATCCCTGCTATTCTTTGAGCACATGCAATAGCTTCAAAAATATTGCAAGGATTTTGTACCATTACCTTTTGGCGGATCTACTCTTTTAATCCTCTTTTGAAATTGTCAAGAGATTTGGCTGGACTCATATTGGTAATCACAACTTGTAGATCAAGAAATGTCTCTACATACTCTTATATGCAATTCTTTTGCTTCAATCCCCAAAATCTGGTTTGGTCCATTTGCATAGAATTCACAAATTGGAAATTTTTGAGCAGCCATTCTTGCATGGCTGTCCAAGTCACCTCTCTTCCTTATGCCAAAAATGATTGTTCCTAAGATTTATACCATGTGAGGGCTTTATTGGTCAAGTAGTCACATGCAAACATGCTTGAAAAATGATCAATGATCAATGATCTCAATTGTGACCAATCAAAGGTATCGGTTCATTCTTGAAATCCAATTTCCACTACTCCCATAGAATTCTATCCCTTGTAAGCCTCAATCTTACATGTTCTTTCATTTCCAATAACAATGTGGTTTGATTGTTGATCGAGGTCTGCGCCATTGGCATGAGTGACTCTCTAGGTACTTCGGTTGTTGGTGTTGGTTGTTGGGATGGTTCCCCTTCTTGCATTACTTGATCATTTTTGAGGGTACATACTTGATCTTGCAATTCCTCCATGGTCATCTTGATCTCCCAAAACTCATTCAAAATCCTTTTCATTCTTTGCATTCTTTGCATCAACTCCTACAACTATAGATCCATGATTTCTTCACACAAAAAATGTTCAGTTGCTACTTCCTACTTCAATAGAGGGTTAGAGAGTTCCAAATATGATCATTTGGAAGGGAGCACAAACTATTGGAACTACCATTAGGACCTTAGAGGCTATCACTTGTTGATAATATTCCTCACTAAAATTGCGGATTAAAAAATCCCTAAACATCACTTTTTGTTTAACCACATAATGGATTTGTACTTACGTGTTGAAATGGGGAAGATTTAGTATATTCAGACCCATAATAACATCATAATAGAATGTAAATTGTCAAATTCTACTCTCCCTCATATACCACCATAAGTAGAATGTTGGGTTTGGTGAATTCATCACTATGTCCATGAACTCGGCTCCAAAATGATAAATGAGATATACTCTCATTTGCTCGCACTAGATGTACATAATCTTATTGTGGAATGGATTCAAGAATGGAAATTGGAGTGCATGAAATTAGCTTATAGGTGCCTCCATCCCATCCTCTCTCTAAAACATCCCCAAGTCTAACAATTGCACTGCATTTTCTCCCCTCAAAATTACTCAATCTTAGTAGTCCGTGTTCTTCCAAGAGGGATGATCCATTCTCTTAGATTAAAACACCTGCTTTGATACCATTGTAGTACTCCAAGGACATGAAACTCTCCAAGACAAATACAAGAGAGAAAACAAAACTTTCACACCCAATACTCCGATGCCCAAAGGAGCACTTTCTCTTTATTATATAAAAGTGGATCCCCTCAAAGGAAGCTCCACCCTTGGAGCTTTAGTATCTGTAGCTAAATGTATCTGATCCAACCTTGGATCAGATACATTTATTAGTAACATGTTAGCAAGCTCAATCCTTAGGTTAGTTGCTTGGATGGGTGACATGTTGGTCCTAGTCCTATTTGGTTGGTCAAACAAGTTTGACTAGAGGGAAGCTTTATAGAATCTTCTTGTAGGAAGCTTAGAATCGCATGGGTTAGGTACCATTGGAAATCTCTCAATGAGACAAATAGTGGAGTGAGAAGGCAAACCTTTTTTTGCAAAAGGAAGAAAGTGTGACTATTCTTGAGGCCTAATTCATCTGTTTAGGCCTCCAAAATTAATTTAAAGTTTTTAGGGTGTTTTTGACCCCTACCTTATTGGTGAAATTTCTCTTTCAATGACACCCCTATCTGATCTACTCAGGCCATCATATATAAAATACTTCTAGATGTTACCAAACCAATTTTCATCTCTAGATAATATGTCTAACTATTAGTATTACAAGGTTCTAAGTTCAGAGGATATGGGTGGCAAAGTTGAGGAATAAGGATTTCAATTCAATATATTTTTGCTAGTGCGATTTCCTTGATTGCTGCAAACCAAAATACAATAGTGGTTTGGTTGTTTGTGTATCAAATATTTCAATTTTATAATCTCCTATTAACTATGGTAATGGTTTTTATTGTAATTTTAAAGATCAATTTAACTGAAATACTACACAAGATAATCTTGCAAATAAATATAGATCTGCCAATAAGTTTATTGAGCACATTGCTGTTGATAGTTATTGAGCAAATTGCTACGGAACTAAGCAATGATAACTGTCTTTTTACCTATATATTTCTAAGTGTTCACTGTGGAATGTGAAATGCTTGGTCTAGTAGAACCAACTAGAACATCAAAACAACATCCCATTATGAGAAGGAATCAGATTGGTGTCTTGGCTCATGAAATTGTTATATATGAGCTTTCAGGAGGCTCGTACAAGTACAGGACCATGGGACCATCTGTTCCCTTCAAATGTCTATAAGAAACCTAGGTCAACAAGAACCTAGTTGTGACGTAATGGGTGAATGAAGATGAAATGTCATAGTTGTACACTGCAAGAGGTGGGGTCTCTGGAACCCGAGGTGAAAATGACTCGAGGGTCTCCACCAAGTCTAACAATTGCACTATATATTCTCCCCTTAAAATTACTCAGTTTTAGTAGCCCATGTTCTTCCAAGAGGGGTGATCCACTCTCTTGGATTAAAACACCTACTCTAATACCATTTTAATACTCCAAGGACATGAGAACTCTCCAAGAGAAATACAAGAGAGAAAACACAAGCTTCACACCCAATACTCCGATGCTCGAAAGGAGCACCTTCTCTTTACTATATAGCAAAGCGGATCCCCTCAAATGAAGCTCCACCCTTGGATAAGATATATTGATTGGTAACATCTCAGTAAGCTCTACCCTTAGATTGTTGCTTAGATGGATGACGTGTTGGTCTTTGTCCTATTTGCTTGGTCAAACAAGTTTGACTGGAGGGAACTTTTAGAGAATCTTCTTGTAGGAAGCTCAAAATCGCATGGGCGAGTTATTGTTGGAAAGTTCTTGATGAACAACAAGGGGAGGGGGAGAGAGTGGCAAACCTTTTTTTCCAAGGGGAAGCATCTTTCACTTTTTTCCAAGGGGAGGAATCTCCCCATTAGCTTTGAAGTTTCCAGGTTGTTTTCAACTCCTACCCTATTGGTGGAAGTGTTCTTTCAGTGATATCCCTATCTGATCTACTTAAGTTATCATATATAACATCTTTCTAGACATTATCAAGCCAATTTTCACCTCTATGATAATATATCTGTAATATGTCTATCTATATGTATTATTGAGAGGATACAGGTGGTAGAGTTGAGGAATAAAGATTTCATTCAATATGTTTTTGCTAGTGCGATTTCTTTGATTGTTTGCAAACCAAAATAAGATAGTGGTTTGGTTGCTTTTGTATCAAATATTTCAATTTTATAATCCTCTATTAACTGTGTTAATGGTTTTTATTGTAATTTTAAAGATCAATTTAACTAAAATATTACACAAGTTAATTTTGCCAATATATATAGATCTGCCAATATGTTTGGTCACATGTATTGTATTGAGCACATTGCTACGAAATTAAGCAATTATACCTATCATTTTACCTATATATATTCTTAAGTGTTCACTGTGGAATGTGAAATGTTTGTTCTAGTAGAATCGACTGGAACATCAAAACAGCGTCCCGTTATGAGAGGGAATCAGATCGGTGTCCTGGCTGATGAAATCGTTGTATATGGGCTTTCAGGAGGCCCGTACAGGGACAGGACCACGGGACCGCCCACTCCCTTCAAACGCCCATAAGAACCTAGTTACTGACCTAATGGGTGAATGAAGATGAAAATGTCACTGTTGTACTCTGCAAGAGGTGGGGTCTTTGGAGCCCGCGGTGCAAAAGCCAACCTCGATCTTTACCGTATTCTGGCAGCAGCAGTTCCTTGGCTTACTTCACGATGGGCACATTTTGCAGTGTCATGAGGTCATACATATTGAGGACAGACCAGGCCTTCTCAAGTCAATACTCAAAGCTTGCAAAAGTTATCGAGATCGTACCTGGATTTTGGTAAGTGCACGATTCCACATTCATTTCATATTCAATCTTCAAGATTTCCATTACTATTGACAAAGGATGAGTAATATAACATTCTTGTCATCAGTGATGTTGTATGTTAGAGGAGAATCTTGCTATGCATTTCTGACACATATGGATTTAAAAACACCTTAAGTTGGCCAAAAGCCTTAAGAGCACCGAAATCATAAAAGCTTGACGGTGTCGATGTGACATTGACGTTGAGAATAAAATAATCCAATTATTTGCACCCGATTTTGGGTAAAATCATCTATCATAACTTCTTAATATCTTATTCTCTTAAGACTGGTATTGACAGATTCGAAGAAATAATCACATCAAGCTACTATTATAGAGATTCTGGTTTAGTTTCAAGAAGATTTTCGTAGTAAAGAAGGAAGTTAAATATCAGGACAGTTTAATACGAATACCATGACTATGATATGATAAGATTAAATTGATCTACGGAACTTCTTATAAATAGATTATATTTAAATAGCAAGATTTTTCTTATTTTTATAGTTATTTCTTGGATGGTTATAGCTAGAATTACTCTTAAAACTAGAGAGGTGTACTCTCTGAACTTCCCGAAAGTTCCTGATAAATCAAAAAAATTAGTGTACAGAGAGAATATTGATAAGAAAAGGAATTTCATATTCATCATATGTGCTAGATTTTTATTAGTATAATTATTATAAACTTTCTTATTTATTTTACATTTGGGAAATAAAATTTGATAAAAATCTACTCGAAATTTGAAGATAATGTCCATAAAGTTTCTGAGTCAGTTCTCCTTAAAAGTTTTGGGTGAAATCTTTGGACGTCAAATGTGATACTTCAAATTTTGATGAATTTTAATTTGACTCTCCAACGGTAGAAGTTTATTTTTTCTACAACAAATTCTGAATTCCAAATTTATATGTAATCAAGATGGGACGGAGATATAACATATAAAAACTCTCCTTCAGGGTAAGACTGGATTACTTATGACATGGATATTCAAAATTTCTCCCATGCTGTCAGACAAGGACCACTTCCATTGCAGATATTAAAAATAAATTCTGCATGGGAGTAATAGGGAAGAATTACGATAGTCTATATTTTAATGTGTTAAATGTGTTGAGTGTTAGCACGGAGTGCCTACAAGCTCTGTGGTAAAGATAAATGTTTTGGTTAAGATGAAATTAAGTTTGGTACAATTAAATTAAAATGCCAAACTTAAAATATGGTTAATCTATCTCAAGCATTTCTGATGTAATCTTCTTTCCTTCCGTAGACTATATTCGAAGCATAATGTGTGTCTATCTCTGGAGGCTGCTCGTGTAGTTGACCTTGCCAGGTCCCTTGGACTTTCTCAAATGCGAATCAACTTTTCATTTTTAATTTCGCTTGGAGAAAAACGATCATTGCTCACATGAGTACTTAATAGGGTTAGTTTGAATTGAGAATATCTGTATTTATCGCTATGGAAATAGAAGGTTCTTGGTAAATTCAGAAGAGTATCCCATTGAATCTCTAAACACTTTTGATGAAATAATACTCATGTATGTAAAGATTGATGGTTTAAACTTCTCACCTCAAGTTCGCAGAAAGATCAACAATACCTTAACGCTGAACGTGGACCCAAGTGTGAATTCTTGTCTTAGTGGACCCCAAGTGGCAGTCGTTTTAGTTGGCAATATAATTGACCTTTTGAATTTCTTACGTACAATTTCAATTTCTTAAAACACAATTCCAGAAATATTTCCAAGGACCACGAATTCCAGGCTTGAATTTTATCCCCTGAATTCCAAAAGGACTCCGAATTCAGCCTAGGAGTTCAGAACCCCAAACTCAACGACCTCCAAATTATATATTCCCTTATCCAATCTTATTTCCTGATCCTCCAAATTATATATTTCTCTTTCCTCCATATTAGGCCACACAACCTCTTTTGCAAGATTTTTTATCATAGCAATGATTACTCTATTGGTGAATTATGTAGTGGACCCAACACTAATACACCACAAGTTGGTGCCTCTAGCTAAACAAGCCCTATTCCCATGGACAAGCTTTTTGCCTACCACTTGATCGTATGGCACATGATCCCTTGAACACGTTAGTATGGTTCTTATTCCTCTTACTCTCTCAAAAGTTTCTTTGTTATGCTAGCAGGAGACATGCAAGGCATAGAGAGGTGGTCGTTAGATTTTGTCAATTCCAAGTGGGAGATTGGGCTACCCTACAAGAGAAGTCTACTAGGGCTGCATGTTTCAAGATACAGGTTTTGCCCCAAGATACCACAGAGTCCACTTGATTACAATAGTGTAAGACATTGGGTCAAGTAGGAGAATTTAGTAGCATAGCATGGGCGTTACATCCTTTATCTATGGCTAATCCCATTGTTGAGACTCCCTTCACTATGCTTACTACATCATATGACAAGAGAAGTAATGCCATTAAAGTTTTGGGATTATAAGCCTCAACATCTTTTATATCTTGAGAGGTTTTTTTTTTGCACAAGCATTGTTCAACACACCTCATCTCTCCACATAAGGCTTGTCAAGGATGGTATATGATCATCTTAGAGATTACCTTCAAGTAGATGATTGTTCTAGTGGTTTTTCCAAGTTGTTTTAGGTGGCTGTAGTAGTAGCAAGGAGAGATATTTTAACATCAATTATTCAAATGTTAGGTGCTAGTTGACTTCTCATGATGGAGAAGGACATAGGGAACATTAGACCGATTGCTATTGGAGAGATCCTTTTTATGCATGGTTGGCCATACCATTCTCCTTCAACATCATTCTCACTTTTGATAGCATCTCAATCCACATCAATTCGAAGTAGCTACACCTAGAGGTTGTGAGGTTATATCCTTAGGCATTAAAGAACTCCTAGATCCATCTAGAGTGGGTAGTCCTACAAGTGGATGTTGAGAATGATTTTAATAGCATCTCAGTGCATCCATCTTTAGAGAGCTTAGGGAGACCAATGGATCCTTGGAAAGTATTGTTCCTTCTTTGCGGTCTTTCTATAACTCCCTTGCTTCCCTTTACTACTAGCACGGTTGTTCATAGGAGAAAGTTACCGTCTTGGAGTTAGTTATTGGTGCATGATAGGGAGAGCCTTTAGGGGGATCTTTATTTATGATAGCTCACTTCAAAGCTCTCTTATCTAATACTTTGGTTATGCTAGGCTGTGTATTTCCCTCCTTGCTAGATGATACACACAGGTGGGCCTCATAGATCAAATTAGGTAGGCCTTTGACCACTTGACTCCAAGCTACATCTTGTAGGCTTGAGAGTCAAGGTATAGAAGTGTAGAGCTTGTTCTCCTTCAATTATTTCTCCCAACCTTGAGCTTCTAGAGGGATTTATGACATCTATAGATGGACTACATATTCTTGGAGTGCCAATAGGATCCAAGGATTTTGTTGCACAATTCTTGGATGAAGCTCTTGTAGGGGATATTCTCCATGTGGATGACCATCCTCTACTATGAGATCCACAAGTGACATTTGGTACACTCTCCTCTAGTATTATCCATTGACCAACTTATCTTCTTTGCACTATTCTCCTTTCCTTGACCTTCCTATCACATCCAAGAGCTTTTGATAGAAGGATTATAGGAGTCTTTGGTGATATTATTGGACAAAAGGACATTTGAGTTTGTGATAGGGGATTTGGCACCTAGATATACTGATCTACCAATCTTGTGCAAAGGAGTAGGTCTATTATCTCTGGAGGAGATGGCACCTACAGAATTTTTGGATAGTGGAGCTCTCCCGACATCCCTACTTCCTCCCATTTTGTGGTTGCTGATAGGCCAATTTTGGAGACATATGTGACCAAGGTGAAGGAAGGATCCTTTTCTCTCCAAATGTATTGTGCACACAAGAGATGGTCTATCCCACGGGCAAGGAAGGACCTTCCACCCCTTTGCTTCACTACCATCAGATTGGACTAGAGGTTTACATTGTTCCTTGGTGGAGCAATGATGTCAACATATGGTACATTCTCTCTTAGCTGACATGTCCAGTCTTAAGGCTACTAGAGCACATCTTTGCTCTTGCTTTAACAAGGGTGAAAGCTCTTGGATCCTAACTCGATCGTGCATTAAGGCATTAAGGTCCAACTATATGCATCTTCATTACTCACTTGTGAGTGTGGCTTTGCACTAGATGCAAAAACGGTTCATATGACATGATGTCTTCTTGGAAGATAAAGGATAGCTATATCTCATGATGCCATCAGGGATATAATGTTTGATATGGCCCAAGAGAGTGGATACCTTGCTTGTAGGGAGCACTTTTATGCTTTGTACACCACTTGTATCAAGGTAAATGTATACTTGGTCTGAGATGATCAGGTGATAGTAGCAAATGTTGTGGTTATGGACCCTACTTCCAAAATTGAATCACACTATTGTGTGATTGAATTTTGGAGGAAGTGATTACTCATCTCCCTAGATGGGTGACAAGCAAAGCAACAACACGCAAGGTCTCTAAGTATCAAGGTATGCAGAGAGGTCACATCTTTGTTCCTCTAGCCTTGGAGTTATATGGAGTAATGGACATGGTGTTTGACACATGTGTTAGATAGTACACAAGAGCTTATCATGTTAGGTGTCAAGGGGTACCATTCTCACTCTCATACTTTGAAGAATATTTTAGACAACTTGTGTCCATTGCTCTACATAGAACATTGGTTGGGGCAATCTATACGAGAGCAATCACACTAGGTGATGCTTCTTTGGATGCTCCAGTAGTTTGTAGACCTTACGACTTGCATAACACAGATATCTAAGGTGAGATAGGGTAGATTCCTCCTATCATTACAATTGGGGCTTAGCACCATTTGTCCTCTTTCGTTGCACCCTTCTTCAGCTTGATGGGTTTTCCCATCCCTCTCATTCCTTGTTTTCTCCGCAATTTCCTTTTCTCTCTTATGGAATGGTTATCTCTAAATTGTTGACTAACTGGTCCATATCACATGGCTTTATAAACAAGGGCAGCTGAATGACTACCTCCGTGCTTGTTGCTCATGTGGACTACAATAGTACAAGTCAGCAGTGCATCTCGCTAGTTTCTCATTTTCAATTGCCTAAGTGCATGATGTTTAGATGTCCATGTTGATCCAATATGCACACTTTAGTACTTATAGGCATGAGAACTTTCTTAAAGTCACAAAAGGGGGATATGTATGTTGTAACAAGAAGCATAAGAAAGAAAGCCCATGAAACCGTACAAAGAGAAAACCTAAGAGGTAAAATGGGTACATATGCAGTGGTCAAAGTGAACTGCCAAAGAATCATGCTTGGATAAGTACCAAGGAAAGTCAAAAGTTACTCCTCTCTATAAATGCTCGTGGTTAGATCAATCCTTGGAATTACATAGGATCAGAGATCCTTCTCAAGCTCTGGTTTTTGTCGAAATTAGTTTGCGCAGTGATGAACGCGCAAACTAATTTCGACGAAGTCAGAGGACCTTTTGCCGGCGATGATCATGCCATGTATTCGTGAAGGGTGTTCTTCATCGATAAGTTTGGACGGAGCTTTAAGGATCTTAGATGGCTCTGGCTGCATTGAGTATATGGTCGATATTCAGTCTATTCCCTCGGTTACGAGATCAAGGTGCTCTACGCTTTTAAATCTTCCGTTGCTCAAACCCTGTCAAATTACACGAAGAATTCGTGTAATTACATCAAGAGTATCGCCAGCGTTGATCACAACTGTTGCCCGGCTCGCGACTAGAGGAACGTTAACCCATCTTGCGCACCAAAATCACGATCTGCTCTCAACAATGTCATAATGTTGGGATTCGCATGAGGTCCTGCACCAACTGTAGATCGGGGACACTTCGGATGGTAGTTTAGCCTCCAGGAACTCTTGAAAGGTTGACTCCTCCAGACCCAAATACAGTGCAAGAGCTCCAAGTACTTCAATCCCGATACCTCTCAGCTTAGCTCAGAATTCCTCCTACGGTGCTATCATTCAATGACATACCCATATCATAAAGTGCGACCGCCTAGAAAAAACGAAGGATGGGAAGACCCCATCAAGCTGTACAAGGGAGAGACGAAAAAGAGAAAATGGGGCTAAGCCCCAATAGAGTCATACCGATATCCGGAATAAGCTTCTAAAACTTCAGACTGACGAACACTCACACAATATACCGATCTAGTATTCAACCCCCTACATATCTTAGTTGCACTTGTGAAGTTTCAGTAATCTATTGTACCGATCCAAGGGGGCATATCTCGTACCCAAACTCGGGTTACTCTCGGGCCAACTCAAATTTGCATAGAGGCCTCCATTCTATCAGCAGAGTCTGAAAGCGTCTCCATCCATGGAGCATTGGAAGATAGTGCGGGCCATCTCCGGTGAGGCCTTAGTGTTTGAATATGTCTTGCTATGGAACATGTCTTGTGAGACCATAGTGTTGAATATGTCTTGATATTCTATTGAGAGTCTGAAAGCGTTCCATCCATGGAGCATTGGAAGATACTGAGGGCCATCTCCTGTGAGATCTTAGTGTTGAAGATGTCTTGATATGGAATATGTCTTGATATTCTATCAAGAGATGAGAAGTAACAAGATTCAACGGTAAATGATCTACATGATTTATAGTAGATATATCTTCTAGATATAGCGGCCGAGACAACTAGGATTTTGAGTTTAACTTAGATCTTTGTGTGAAACTAAAATAAACAATCAAGTAGAGACCCATGAGAAAAAGACCATGAAGAACTCCTGAGGGTTCAGTCATTCATTCTGTTTTCAGTATCCTGAAGAACTTGATCACCGAGGGAATATCTGAAAATTGATATAACGAGAGTGTAGACACTTCAATAAAGAAAGACTGAGAGTGTTTGGCCGTGTATGTAACTCCAAAGACAGGAAGTGAACCACAAATATCCTGTGTGAATGTGTATTTTGATGTATGTTGTATTTTGCTGCGTAGTTTGATTTTGATTTTTTCTGATGAACGTGGATATCCCTGTTTGAACGAAAAGTCAAGACAGAGAATGCTTTCGATCATGGACCATGGTTGGCTTTTCCCTTCCTTTCCACAGCCAGATGACAGAACTTGCGACCTTGAAGAACAACGTCTTTATAGAGTTGATCTGACATACCGTGATTACAATTTGCATGAAACCACACTCCTCACATGCATGACCAATCTCTTCCACTATTTTGTTCCTCAGAACTTGATCTGCGCTCAATAAATTGGAGAGGTTTATAACTGGTATCTCTAAATTGGCTTCATGGTCTGCCCCGGAATCCATGTTCAAATTATGCTTCATTGTCGCTGACCAGATATAGCGCTCTGATAAATCAGTATGAGCTGAGCTTTGGAGAACATTTGGCCAGAACATTGGCAAGGTTCTTACCTGTGTAACGGGAGGAGACGTAACCATCACCATTATTTCTGGAGCTGCTGATATACTCGTAGTGTGAAACCTGAAGACATGAACTCAAGTGCAAATATTCTCCGATGAATACGAGATAGAGTTGAATGTAATCAAATGATTATTCGAGGAAACTGGATACAGAACTTATAGGCACGGGTAAATTTCAATAACTTGAAGAGCCCGGCGAATGGAAGGCAAGACAAAACTTGTACCCTTTGCTTTGGAATATCAACCATCACCGTGGAGCAGTATTTCTCTCGAAGATGCCTGTGTGTTTGCCAGAGTTACATTGTAGAATGCTGCACACTAACGACTTCAACACAAAGCAGTACGGCTTATTCCAGGTTGAGAAGATTATGCTCAAAATGAAACAAACAACAGACTGAGAAGCAGACAATTCTAACAAACAGGGACGTCTGATTACGCACCTGCCTATCATATGAAACTTTGTCTTGTAAGTTTCCGTACTGCGTTTGAGTGAGATATCTGGGAGATATTACTACTGATAATACTAAAACGGGACAGAATTCTGTGAGATAATCAGGATCAAATTACCAGTACCTGAAAAGCGTGCATCTACATACTGGCATGTTGCAGTCTTCATGTTTGTATCCTTGTGGAACTTCAATGTGTGAACTTGTGGCACTTGATGTCTGATTTATAGGTAAAAGGCTGTTCGCGGTCTGCTGCATATACCACCACCCAGACACATTAAGCTTTCCCCCGATAAAGCAAACAGAACTCATTTCCGGTTTCCAACATCGAACTGCAACCCGAATCTTATTTTGTGCATGACCTAAACCAAAGTCTTATTTTGAAGTGAACAGGTGTGCGAGTCGACAATGCGGACTTCGGTGACAGAGTCATCTTAGTCTTGTTTACTGCTACTCGAATTAAGATCATGATTATGTTAATGATGTCAAAAACCATCAAACACCACTCAGTTGCCGGTCAGTTGATCTGTGTTACTGTTATGGTGTTGCCCACCGTTCATCCGTGTGTCTACTAAGTTGTTACTATTGTGCCTTCGATTCAGGTTATTCTGTGATCATCCTAGTTGTTGTCAAAACCCGTGAACGGTCGCAAAGTAGAAGAATTGCTCCCTAGTGAACGTCAGTTTGGTATTGGTGGAAGCTCTTCCCTGGAGATAAAATTTTATGAAAAGATGTAAAGAGACTGTCCAAATTGGAGCCTATTCACGTTCAGATCGTCTGTCTCTCTGTTTTACCACGTTTGGATGTTAAGACTTCAATTACCGTGACAACCGTCCCACCAATTCTCCACCCAGTTTTAAATCACAAGAAGATTATTTCACACTCATTCTAGAGACAACAGAACCTAGGGCGGGTGCTTGTCGCCTTACGTCGCCATTCATAGATTACATATTGGACGGAAAGCACGATCCAGAAGTAAGTGACATGCTGGGTGATTAAAAAATGGTACATATAAGAATGCTGTCAGTCAAGACTCGTATACTCATGTCCCAGTAATTGGTCGGCGGAGTAATATCATACTTCACAAGATGGGAAGAGAAGTCCTCAATTTATTTCTCTTGACTGTTGGTAAAGTAGTTAGAAAGCACCAACAGGGGATAGACGTCCACCTAGACGTTTTCCTTTTATGTAAGAGTTATCTAAGTCGAAAAGGAACAGGATCATGGGCAGCTCATTGACTCGTTAGAAGTTTTTATCTCTCCAGCACATTGCTTCGGTCGCAAAGTCAATAACCTCCTTCAACCATGCAAATAAGGCTTCTTTATGTAGAAGTTATCTACACAATCTTTGACACCTGAGGAAATGCGCTGGGGATGTAACCCTCAGCTTGGCTCTCAATAGCCGAGTAGAATATTAGTACATGGTTTAACTTACCACTAACTCTCTCTTTTGCTCTTAATTAAAGCAGACAAATATTGGCTGAAGCTATTTTTAGAACTCTAGAACTGTGGACTTCTTCTACCCTAGATTCTTACAGAATTAGATTCTGAGATATCAATACCAGGAAGGCGCGACTCCTGTGTAATCCCCCTCCCTGCACCTCCGCACTTGTACCTGGTACAAAATAGTGAGCTTTGCAATTTCTTGGTGGGTTAGATCCTCTGGCATTGCAAGCTTGGATGGGTGTTCCTTCTGGATTGGAGTCATCGAGAACTGAACTGTTCTATTGTGTCAAGTTGACATGTCAATCATCTACTTTCCCCCGTTTTGTTAGCGTCGTAGTGGATATCGACATGAATCCTCAGTTCATGCTTCGATCTCGTAGTAAGGAAGGGCGAGGGACATGGTCATCATCGATCTAAATTATTCGTGAGAAAGGAGACACAAGCAGAATGCTGCAGCATCTGAGGACAGACAGATGGCGTAACCCCAAACTTTCTAGCTTATTGAGGGAACCTAGGGATGAATAGCAGCGCAGTGAGAAGTTGAGAAGGTGGAAGAGGAGACAATCCGGTGATCCTGGGGACTGAGGTTTCTTCTACTACTGTATGAGACAGGTAACTTATTTAACGTGCAAGTCATGCACTCCAAAAGCTTCCTCAGAAGACTCTAAGTTGAGAGAGGGGGTTCGTGATTGACACGCTTGTGACATAATTGATTGTTCTGAGTTGTGTGCGACTCGATCTGATATTTTAAATTCTCAGGCTTTCCTTCCTTGGCTTCCGTTTCACACTATCCCCATACGTTTGAAATTTGTCTGCCTCATGTCCCATAGTACTTAGGGTGGTTTCCATGCGAAGGTTCGATATATGGGTGCAGAGGACAAAATCGTTTGATCTTTCTTTTTCATGTAAATTTCTTTAAAATTTGGTCAGCCTATGTTACCGGCACACCAAATCCTGGTGGCATAGACTCGGTTCATTTCCTCGTCGACTTTCTCCCAATATCTCCGGTGGTCGCTGCACTCTGCTACATCCACCTGTAGTATTCCCTGCGTATTGAGTTTAGAACGGACCTTCAAGGGTAAAAATTTCCTTAAGAGAGGACCTTGGAATCCTCCTTAGGAAACCAACCGATTCCGGAGAGTATTGATCTTTTCTCAACGTTTCTCGACCAATATAGATTAACCAGAAATTGCCTTGGCACTTGTGAGCTTTCGAACCAGAAACTCGGTTGGAGAGGTACTGGCAGTCGCCCAGCTACTTCGGCACTTCGTGGGGCACTCTCCTTCTAGCGTTTAGTGTTTAAGGACTTCTGCGTCCATAGAACATGGCAGACAGGATAGAGGATCCAGTCCTGTACTTCTTCGCTCTTGTCCAACTGTCATCCACTTACACTACGCATATTAATGCTTTTGCTTCACTTCCGAATGCATCTTCCTACTTCCCCGATCGTTTCCTCTACTTTTAGTTTCAAATGTATCCTCTATTTTTGCCTGAAAAGGCTTCCTTTCATACATGGTGCATACCATTGCACGGCACTACTGTGCAATGGTATGCATCATGTATGAAATCATGCTGCTCATCGAGTGGATCAATTTTCGCTTCTGCTTTGTATCAATTTCGCTTATGTTCCGCTCTGTATTTTCTTGCTTAGACAGTTGGACTTCAGTTTGCCTCTGTTCATGTTCAAGCCTGCATTTCGTTGGTTCCATATGCATGTTCGGTTCGTATTGGGTGGGTCCTGAGTGGGTTCTGAATCCCGCGTTTGATGAAGGGTTTCTACTCCCACGGCAATGCTAAACCCATCAAAAACTCACATGGAAATCAGCCCTTAGCAACAATATGACGTCAACCATCACATGGCTAGTCAAATCTATTGAAGGCTTGCGGAATCCTCTCCAGGCCACAAGCTGTTTCATGTGAAAATAATCCAGCTCTTGTACAGACTCAGTTAGTGCGTTCTAACTAGTTGTATCATTATATATTACTTATGCTTGACCTGAGAAAGAAAGATGTTTGGGGATAGTTCCCGACTTGTATTTGAAGATGATAAAATCGTTGCCAATTTGTAAACCATCGAGTTGATTACTTTTATTTTCTGGAAGTGCAGTGTCACAATAGACATACCGTCAAGCAGTTCTAGCCCACGAGATTCTCTATCTTCCTGCCAAGAGAACATCAAGGTATGTGAGTGCAAACCTGAGTATGAGGAATAACTTCTATCGATTATAGATGTTGATTAGATTCCGCCACAATGATTTACCTCTTTTGACAAACTTCGGAATACTCTGTCATAGGCTTCAATATTCGCGTGGTCAGGTAGGATTTCAGGACTAAAACAATAGGTAGGTCGTCGTTCAAATAGATACTATTGGTCTCCCTTACGAAAGTACCAGACGTTGTCTCACAGAGTTGTGAGAGTGTTTGAAACTAAATCTCTCAATTCATAACATTTTGTCTACGTTTGCAGCGGCTCCGGATGGATTCACCGACAACACGTTCTCAGGAGTCGGACCTTGGTATCAGCAAGGTAAAGCTTGAAGTGTCTCAAAATCAAGGAACAAGCATGTGCCAGAATGTCCGCTGATGGTTAATAACTACTTGCTTGATTACCTTTCAAGCTAACTATCTCGGTGAGGAATTTATAGGGAGTAGGAGGCTCTTGTGTTTTGAAATCGCTACACTTCTAATTTTCTGTATTTGTCCATTTTTCAGTTGAGCGATTCCGTGTTGTTAGTGTACGATCCAGCAGTACCGCAGGTCGACGTTGTTTTCTTCCATGGCCTTCAACATGAGCATACTGGTGGGCTAGATGTGCACCTTTCGACTTGGACGTGCACACATGACCCGAAGACAATCTGGCCGCAACGTTGGCTTGAAGAGCAGCGTGCGCGCGTTCTCTTTATCAAGTATGATGCAAGTTTACAGCAGACCGACTCGACGGGGAGAATGGATTTGACGATAATAGCTGAAAATCTGTTGAGAGAACTCAGTTGGGCATTCCGCAGAGGACAAGAGTCGTCGAACACTTTCCGACCTATTATCTTCGTCGGACATAGTTTTGGGGGTCTTGTTATTAAGCAGTTATGCATTCACGCGGGAGAGCGGAAGGTTTTTGCAAATGGAGACGGAATTGATGAGAGATTGCTGAAAAGCATTAAAGGGATTCTGTTCTGTGGAACTCCCCATTCAGGGTCGGAAATGCTTGGTGAGATGGCTAAAAAGATCATGAGCAAGAGTCCTTTGTTGCCATTTGTGGAGTCGTTGAGCACCAAGGTGGCCAGGCAAGGCGAGAAATTCGGGCAATTGGCGAGTAAAGAAAATTGGAAGATTTTCAGTATTGGAGAAGCTTTTGCTACAGAAATCAGAACCGGCGAATTCCATATGGTATATTATAATCTACAGAAATTGAAGTCTGATTTAATGAATGAGTTTTCTGTTTCTTTATGAGAATAAACTCCCTACTAATTACCAAATAAAGAAGATATTTTTAATGATCCATTTCTCGCAGGTTGTCTAGCTTGAGAGTACTGCATAGTGGTTTAGTCTAAGAGAGCAATGCGAGGTCCATCTTAAGTATTCATGTTTAAATCTTGCATGTCTAGGTCACAGGTGGAATCTCAAGCCAGATGATTGTAAAAGAAGCATCTGCACGGTTGGGACCAAATTATATCACGGTGGCTGCAGATCATTTCTCATTATGCAAACCAGAGAACAAACAATCTAACATGTTCCAGCACTTGGTCCAGCTGATCGACCTTGCAAACGTGCAGCAACAACAGGTATTGGAGTTCGTTCATATCTGTTGTATGATCTGAGTAACTTAGGAAACACGACCTGTGTGCACAGTTTCTAAATTCCACTTCCCTCCAACTATTATTGCAGGTGCAAGAAACACCAGCTCCAGGTGCAAGTACGCAATGCCCTGCAAGGCGGACGAAATCAGTCTCAACGAACCCAGTGGGTACAGAGTCGCTTCTGGAAACCGTTACTGCAGAAATTGAGCAGGGACGTTCGTTTATTGGATTTTGTGGGATGGGAGGAGTTGGAAAGACCACCCTTGCAAAGTTGCTCTACGATAAGATCAATGCCCGGTTTGAATACGCTTGCTTTGTGGACAAAGTGAAGGAGATTCCAGGGGCCAAGAGACAGGTGAAGAAGGAAGTCTGGGAACACATAAGTCCCCATCCTGGAGGTGATTACAAGGAAAGCAGATGGGATGAGATACTGGGGAAGAAACTCCTTGTCATCTTTGATGATGTCGAGAAAAGAGAAGATGTAGAGTTGTTGGCGGAAATAGCTCAAGAGAATGCCGCTGGGGAAAGTTGTTTCGTAGTCACAAGCCGAGATGGAGAGCTTTTCAATCAATTCGGCGACCAGATATATGTCTGTCGAGTACCAGTTTTGGGGAATGAAGATGCAAGGCGGTTGTTCATTGCACATGCGTTTTGTGGACACAATGAACCTCCAAATGAGTTTAAGGAGATAGTAGAAGAAATTGTGCGAAGATGTGATGGATTGCCCCTGACCCTAGAAGTGATAGGCAGGTCAGTGAGAGGGAAAACAGACAAATGGATATGGGAAGAAATTTCCGAAGGTCTACAAGCAGTAGACTTAAAAAGCCGTGTGAATAGTCTGGAGAGGGATGTATGGAAGAAGCTCAGGGTGAGTATCGACAATCTTGGAACAGAGGAGTTGGAAATGTTTCTTGATACGGCGACCATATTTACAAGCCCCGGTGACTTTAAATGTTTTGGCATGCGTCACGATTCGTCCTCGGACAGGTGGTTTAGCTCTGAAGATGTGATGACGGCGTGGTCGTCCACGTACGGCTCTGCACACAACAAGTGGCAAGTCTTGAAAGACAGATCTCTTGTATACAGTGGAGAGATGGATGACCGCCGGGGTAGGTTCGTGCCACGAATGCACGAGCATCTCCGAACTTTGGGCATTAGAATTGCACTGGAGAAAGGTAGAATAATTGAGGGCAATCCACTGGATGGTAACTACAAGGTATTTCCTGTTTTCTTTACAAAATCTTCCTTTTCCTTCAGCATTTCATTTTTCCCAACTAAATGAGATATATTTACCAGTTATGTTTCCTAAATCTGAATTCATTTGTAAATCTAAACTGGAAGGGAGTCCGAAACACAGTTGTTGAGGTGAACATCATCGGGAACTTGTAGCCATTGTACTGGTTGTAATTTTGGGAGTCATACATCCATTCTCCTCCAACAACGAGAAACTTAGAAGCGGTGGTGCTAAAATAGGATCCGTCTTGTATAAGTGCTTTGATAGTTAGGCATGAAGACCTGGAGTTGCTTTATACAGAGCACGATGGACGGATGCGCTTGAACTATGACAATTTTAGTTTTACATTTCATTTATGATAATTTTAGTTTTTTGTTGCATTTTTTAAGGGAGTTCAAGGGCTGGAGAAAGTGATTTTCCACCAAGTAGTAGTGGAAAATGAATACATGGAATACAATGAAAATTGCTGTGACGAGGAAAGACCTTGTAAAATGCGGGTAGCATCGAGCATTATGTCACCACTTGAAGGACTTCGCTACTTGGTATTCCGATATCACAGTCTCCACCAGCCGTGCAAAAGGTGTGCAGAGCGGCATCTTCAATTGCCGCCCAAAGTCACCATGCTCAGTTGGGGTTCTGCCCAGACCATTTTTGTGCGTTCGCCCTTGAAAGAGTTGGTTGTTTTGGACGTAACGTCCTCTCATGTGCCCAGATCGAGGCAATTAAATCCTGCGCGTACAAGTTCTCGGGGATTACAAGATTATGATAATAATACAATTCGTCTACCGGAGGAATCTTCGACAACCGTCCCGGATGAAGGAGATTTTGTCAACTTGCGGCCACTGGATCGGTCTCTTGCTACTCCAGACTCACTGCCGGAATCCTGTGGGCAACTTGTTCACCTGCGATTTCACGATGTGCCTAACCAGTCACTTCCCTATGCATGGGGGAACTTAGCTAAGTTGGAACTTCTGGACTTGGTCGCTTGTCAGATGCTCCAGTCGCCACTAGAATCATTTATGCGATTTCAACAACTACGGACTCTTAGGATAGTTGAATGTGGTTCCTTGGAGGCCCTCAATTTCAGGAGCTTACCCAAGTTGGAGCTACTGCAGCTGGTGCATTGTGACGCTATACAATCACTGCCGGATTCACTTGTACAACTTCCTAAACTGCGGGAATTGGACTTTTCCAACTGTAGGAACTTGCGGGCCCTTCCCGGCAGTTTCGGAAACTTGGTTAACCTGGAACGGGTCGACTTTTCTACGTGCGGGGAACTGCAGTCATTGCCGGAATCATTCGGGGGACTGCGCGGCTTGAAGGAGTTGGTAATGGACAACTGTTGGAACTTGCAGGCCCTTCCCGGCAGTTTCGGAAACTTGGTCAACCTGGAACGGGTCGACTTTTCTGCGTGCATGGAACTGCAGTCATTGCCGGAATCATTCGGGGGACTCCGCGGCTTGAAGAAGTTAGTAATGCGCGGCTGTCCGAACTTGGAGGCCCCTCCCGGGAGTTTCGGAAACTTGGTCAACCTGGAACGGGTCGACTTTTCTGCGTGCGGGGAACTGCAGTCATTGCCGGAATCATTCGGGGGACTGCGCGGCTTGAAGGAGTTGGTAATGCGCCACTGTCCGAACTTGCAGGCCCTTCCCGGGAGTTTCGGAAACTTGGTCAACCTGGAACGGGTCGACTTTTCTGACTGCTTTAAACTGCAGTCATTGCCGGAATCATTCGGGGGACTGCGCGGCTTGAAGGAGTTGGTAATGCGCTACTGTCTGAACTTGCAGGCCCTTCCCGGCAGTTTCGGAAACTTGGTCAACCTGGAACGGGTCGACTTTTCTGACTGCCAGGAACTGCAGTCATTGCCGGAATCATTCGGGGGACTGCGTGGCTTGAAGGAGTTGGTAATGCGCCACTGTCTGTACTTGCAGGCCCTTCCCGGCAGTTTTGGAAACTTGGTCAACCTGGAACGGGTCGACTTTTCTGACTGCTTTAAACTGCAGTCATTGCCGGAATCATTCGGGGGACTGCGCGGCTTGAAGGAGTTGGTAATGCGCTACTGTCGGAACTTGCAGGCCCTTCCCGGCAGTTTCGGAAACTTGGTCAACCTGGAACGGGTCGACTTTTCTCACTGCTATAAACTGCAGTCATTGCCTGAATCATTCGGGGGACTGCGCGGCTTGAAGGAGTTGGCAATGGACGACTGTTCAGGGTTGGAGGCCCTTCCCGGCACTTTCGGCAACTTGGTCAACTTGGGATCGCTCCATTTATCTGGGTGCGGGAAATTGCAATCATTGCCGGAATCATTTTTGGCAACTTGGTCAACTTGGGATCTCTCCATTTATCTGGGTGCGGAAAATTGCAATCATTGCCGGAATCATTCGGGGGACTGCGCGGCTTGAAACGGTTGGTAATGCGCAACTGTTCAGGGTTGGAGGCCCTTCCCGGTACTTTCGGCAACTTGGTCAACTTGGGATCGCTCCATTTATCTGGGTGCGGGAAACTGCAATCATTGCCGGAATCAGTCGGGGACTGCGCGGCTTGAAGCGGTTGGTAATGCGCAACTGTTCAGGGTTGGAGGCCCTTCCCGGCACTTTTGGAAACTTGGAACGGCTCGCATGGCTCGACTTATATCGGTGCGTGAAACTGCAGTCATTGCCGGAATCATTCGGGGGACTGCGCGGCTTGGTGTGGTTGGAAATGGACGACTGTCCAGGGTTGGAGGCCCTTCCCGGTAGTTTCGGTCAACTTGGAACGGCTCGGCTTTTTTGAGTGCCGGGAACTGCAGTCATTGCCGGAATCAATCGGGGGACTGCGCGGCTTGAAGGGATTGGCAATGGTCCGACTGTTCAGGGTTGGAGGCCTTTCCCGGCAGTTTCGGAAACTCGGCCACCTTGGAACTGCTACAGTCATCTCACAGCGAGAAAATGCAGTCCATGCCGGAATCATTTTGGGGATTTCTTGGCTTGAGGGAATTGGCAATGGACGGCTGTTCAGGGTTGGAGGACCTTCCCGGGAGTTTTGGAAACTCGGCCACCCTGGGATGGCTAAAGTTATACCACTACGAGAAACTGCAGTCAATGCCGGAATCATTCAGGGGCTTCTTGGCTTTAAGGAACCGGCAATGTCCCCCGCTGCCGGAATCAATGGGAGGTCTTCTTTGCTTGAAGGAATTGGGAATGGACAGCTGTCCAGGGTTGCGGGCCTTTCCTAGGCATTGCCGGCATCAATCGGGGAACCACCTTCTTGGGATGCAGGTCCGTTCCAACATATTGCCAAATTGTTGGTAGAGGGATTACGGTTGGTATATAATATTCATTATGCTCTCAATGCATTCTGAAAGGGTTTCGAACCTGCGACCCCCTCCTAGAAGGTTCTTTCTCTATCCAACTGTCCTACGATTATCTTTGGAAGATGTTTATAGTCGACGAAATTTGACAAGTCTTTCCAGAATGGATAGTAAACTTGCACAATCATTCCCCTACACTACAAAGTTATCAATCGTCGTTCCTGGGAACGATAGATAGTAAATATAGAAATCAAAATAACCTTGAAAGAAACTATTAGTTGATCAATAAGCTCCAACAGTAAGAAGCCTTTTATGAGATGCAGCGCTCAAGAGACTCACTTGTGAAAATCATTAATATGTTTATGGTTCTTAAACCCTATAGACGAAGATTGATCATTGCATTGCAGTAAACTTCATAACCTGACGTACATATTAATTAAAAGTGAAAATGCTGGGTACCCTACGAGGTTGTGCATGGTGAGCTGCACTTGACTATTCTCGGAATAACATAATTTTGGCATAATCGGGCGACTGTTACCTTCAGGATCGTCTGTAAAGCATGCTATTTTGAAATCTGATGGCTGCGCACGTACGCCTATCGAGATGAATAGTATGCTGAATGTGTTCCCAGCAAAGGTAATGTTAAGTGTGTCTGAGGTGCGCACCATATGCATGCAACAATCAGACTATGAGTTGGTTAAGTGTGTCTGAGGTGCGCACCATATGGATGCAACAATCAGACTATGAGTTGGAATTCATCAACTTGTTGGGGATGTGAAGAAATCTTGCACGGTGCTTTGGCCTAAGTAATGGAAACTAAACCAAAAAAACATATATGAGTTGCAACTAACACCAGATGAATATTAGAAGCCAAGACCCCGAGCAACTTGAGTTTAACGTTGAGACTTAGTTGATCTCGAACAACTTGAATTAACGTTGCCTACTTTGCCTAAAGCTCTTATGAAGTTGAAGATTTGTTTGTACAGTACTGAACAGCAGTTGACCTCAGTACAGGATTACAATTGACCATATTTACACATAAAATTAAGAAGACACATTATAATAAAAACTGGAAGTAATAAGTATAGAAAAATGTTAAATAAATACACAAATTTCCTTTATATTAAATATTCGTTGGTTTGGTTTTGTGTATATATTACAAGGTTGTGTCCTGTTTGTGGACAAAGACTACACTTTTTTATCATGCCTTCTTGTTGGATTGATTTCAAATGTCACGGGTCACCACACATCCAAACACAAGAAATGTCTTCCACTATACTTTCCTCCACCCGAAGGCATTCTGGGAACTTTGTAGACAGACAGGACACAACCGTGCAACATGCCCACAAAACCAAGTTGTTAATATAATTATTCCTGTACTGTTTTTTTAAAAGATTTGTATGTTTATTTAACATTTCTCTATTAAAAAAAGGAATAAAAAATGTGTAGCAATCGACAAAAGAGTCCTGAAATTTCATGGATGTCTCATCATACACTGTGAACTTGTAAGTGACAACATTATCAAATGTCAACAGTGCCCGGGAGGAGATCGAAGTCAACACTAACGAGAACTTTTATCAGATCCATCTCAAGCAGTGACAAATGAAAATCATTTTTAAGATTGTATGCTCCATGCTCTTTAAGAACTGCGATTTGATCTGTACTGTTGAACTGTACACAAACCTGCCGTACACCAGTTTAAGTTCAAAGTCGAAGGTTTAATCCCAGGTTTTGGCACAGTGGGTGCCATAGCGATGACCGTTCCGACGAACTTTGGCATCAGGGACAATCTTCGTTGTGACGGAGGAAGGTTACCAACACCGTGTAACAACCTACGGTTAGATTTGATCGACTCACTAAGACTTTGGTGTTAAAAACGTGTGAATTATGGCCGACGTTGGAAACTAAACATGCGCATGAGCTACAACAAGACGACTCTTACAAGCCAGCATCCACCTGCAATTGCAGAGCTTGTCGACACTTCTAAGTTCCTAACTGGACGAAATTATATCGACTTTCGAAGCAGCGGATTATCTAACTGCACGAAAAAGCATTCGTCTCTGCTAAGGAGGTGAATGCCATCTTTTTTGAGTCTCAACTCAACATACGGAGACAAATTTGATTTGATTTGATTTGAATGTCTACCGTGACATATAAAACAAAAGTAACCATCGATTTTCATGTTTCTTTCCCAAAAGAAAACATTTTGGCAATGGGTGGTACTTTTTAAACATCAAGCATCTTGTTCTTAATAAGGGGCACAAGCACCTTTCCTCTTTGTATCTCAAGAACAGATCTAATCTAAATGAGATCTTATCTAAATGAGATCAAACATGATAATCCAGCTGTACTTTCCTTTCGACAAGTTTGAAGATAATGTACAAATGAACAGGAAAACATCCGAAATACATAATACATATGCTCAGTCGGAACTTGATTTCCTGTGTATAAGCAAGGTGTACGATTCCTGAGTTCGTTCAGATTCTATTCTCCACTGATGATTTTGCCGATTAGAGCTTGAAGTGTGTGGATCCTTTTCTTACTAAGAGCGTAAGAAGAGAGGAAAGCTAGATTCTGCAGAATACTTACGTCTAAACATGATTTCCTGTGACTAAGCAAGGTGTCCGATTCCTCAGTTTGTTCAGAGTTTATTCTCCACGGACGATCTTGCAAACTAGAGCTTTAAGTGTGGGTCTTTTTCTTACTAGGATCGTAGGAAGACAGGATTCTGCAGAATAGTTGCGTCTTGCCAGTAATGGGCGGTCTAGGTTGCTTAAAATCTACTGTAATGCTCCTTTTGTCATGTTGTTGCATAGTTCAGGAGGGCACTGAAGTCTCTAATCTGACCTTATAAATTACTTGGTTAAGAAGCATTCGCAGAGCAGTGCCACTAGAATGGGTCTCCTGTCTTGAAGGAAGAGCTACAATTCTCCGCAGCACATTCCAGCTCTTGAAGCCCACCACCTGATTCAACTCAGTAAGTATAACGTCACTCAGATCAATGTGTGTTTTCTTCTAAGGTTGATGGTGTCAACTCTGATCACTCGAGAGAAAACTCAGCTATGGAATCCACAGCTCATTCAAGTTTCACAACTAAAAGTCTTAGAGAACACCAAACTAAAACTACGGGTCATCCATACTTGAGGTGGTACGATCTTACCTTTCCCCCAATAGAGAAGCTTCCGTCCCACTCAGAATGCGCTTCTGGATTGAAGAAGAACTCCCTGATGCCCTGGATATGAAACACCCAATTCAGAATTGACCACCTGCTGCTAAAGAAGAAGTCCAACAGCTAGAGAAGTTGAGCACCTCAACCTGAAAAACTTACAGTTTGCATTATGATACGGAGGACCGTTCCTGGCAATTTCACTCAACAACCCATGACGGAAAAAATAGCACTGGGTATTAGGATGTTACACGACCCCGGCCGGATGTTGTCACGGCCTTCGTCAATAGTGGGGCCAGCAGGCTCCGCACGATAGAATGAGCATACATCTATGAACCCTTGCCTCACTAGGCTCCGCTCAAGCACATCACCACATCAACTCCTGCATCAGAGCGGCACACAACAACGTCCTCAGCTCGTCTCTACTCAGTTCTCTTCAATCATATCCCCGCTTTTCTAGTTGTTTTGCAGTCTCTTTGAGTGAAAAGATACAGCAAGAAGCTTTCTTAAATTCCCTAATCATGCTCGGTATATTGTTCCCGACAAGGATAGTCTGTAAGATTATGATTTCAAATTTCTGCAAGCATGTTTTTAGTGCAGTCCAAGATATAGGAAAATAGACTCCTTCCCAGAACTAACCTTCATCTAGTTGACAGATTTGGAAGCGATAACTCCCGCAAGCCTAACTGTAATATCCTGCACAAAGTCGAAGATAATCAAACTTTGTTGCGAGACAGGTCATGAACATCATAGAAAACAGAGACGCTCACTACGAGTAAGGAGTACGTCGTAACGAGGGCCCGTATTCGAGAATTATATTGAGTCATGATCATTGAATGGAAACACCGAAAGCTAGTTTACAGCCTACAAATCATACGCCTTCATTTAAAGGAACCAGAAAGAAAGCGCAGCAGCAAAACAGGTCTTCATACTCCGAATAAGGTAGAGAAGACCAGGTATTCCTTCTGTGACTTGCGAGCATCTGCGTAAACCAAGAAAGAAGGCCGATCAAACGACTTCATGGATTGCATTTCGATTTCAGCACTGTTAGAATTCATGCCCTCTTTCAGTGGGATCCCTTGGTTTCTAACTGCTCATACATTTGGTAAAAGTATATTTGGTATAAACTCATTCAATGCCAACTTTGAGTCTCATTCTGGACTCTTCAACTCTTGGCCAGGTTCGCGTTTTTAATATTGGTACACGGAATTGTCATTTCATTTGGAACAGTTGTGGTTCAGCCAGTCCCCTAGGAAGGAACCCCCCGGAGAAAATAGCCGCAGCCGAATGTATGCAAAATTGGAAGTAAGTACCATCGTTTGGGAACCCGACTCTAAAATTTTAAACATGACCTCTCGAATTTGGGCGAAACCTTAGAGGAAATCCTCTGCAGATTTTCGAAAATGAAAGCATCGAATCAATCAATTAATCAATCCATGACGCAAAGAACTGGAAATAGACGCAATCTATTCTCACCTGTGAAACTTTTGATCGCACTCCGTTTGGCCGACATCCTCGAATAATCTACAAATGCATCCTCGCGTGATCCGTTGTCAGCAACGCAATCTATGAGAATCCAAGCAAACATCAGAGTCAGAGTAAGCCCCAATCGTCTTCCTCCCGGCGATTTCTCCATCATCAACAAGACTTCTTCTCCGCTCTCCACAGCAATTCTGCTTCCGATGAGGCACATCGATCGAAACCACCAGTGCTCGAAACGCCAGGGAACGAAAGATACGCCACATCTTCCTGAGTTTTGCTTATCTATAAAATGCGTTCTCGAATTACACTAATAATAAATTATTAAAAAAAATACGTTTAATAATCTATACTAATAATGTAATATTGTAATCAGTCATCCCAAGACCAGAGAAAGTGCGTGAACCATGACCTGTGCGACACCAAAGTACGTGCACTGATGTTCATACCGTGGAGGAAGCAACAGGTATTAGCATGTTATATGTATTTATATTATCTCCATTTTCCAAAAAAAATTATGGATGAAGAATGTGACAGGAATGTTATGAAAAAAAAATTTCGTAAGAAAATATATGGTCATTGTAAATTTATGATTTTTTCATTTTTCAAATATTCAAATTATTTCTTCACATTGGTACGCTCTCTCATCAACTTGATATTCAAGATATCTACTTTGTCTTACAGAGGATAAAAAGCAAAGGGAAGTTTTAGAGGATTAAATATTAAATTGACTCGAGGGAACATTCTCTTAACAAGGTTATACATCAATGTACATACAATAATGAAGAAGTATGAACTCGGATTCATTAAGGACGGTAAAAATTAACCTGAGTGGTCTTGAGTGATAAACTTTAGGAAGAACCCTAGAAGGATGTGCTCCATATCCTGAGAGGCAAAATACTCCTCGATTATTACAATGAAACACTCAAAGTAAATATATATCTAAAGCGGTACAGATTATCAAGTGATTAAGATTTTGATGATTGTACATTAGTATTTTAGTTGGCAAAACTTATCAAAGGGGTGAGAAGAAGCGCTAACAATGTGGGTCAATATGTTAAGTATTCTTCTCAATCTGGACTTGAATTGAACAGTATCCTCTTCCGCTAAATTTTCCACTACTTTTCAGAAAAATGGCTAATTACTTCATTGTTTTGTATTTTGAATAATGAGAATGATGAAAAATTCTGTAAACGAGAAACAAAAAGCAAAGGAAATTGAAATGTGGCTTTCTCGTAACACCTACCCATAAACTTTTAACCGATCGATTTGCTTACTATCTGATGAAAATGGAATGTGAAGAAGAATTAGTGTCAAATATAAAATATTAATACCAGATTACGATCGTGATCTTCAATGATTTTCGTAAAGTAATCGAAATAATCAAATGATTGATGCTGAATATTCATGAGTTTCCTTCTAACCGTTGGAGATATTCTGGGATTCATTTCAAAGAAAGAGGTCACGTGGACACTCAAAGGTTATATGATATACGTTTTACTAATACAAGTGATGTTCACACCAAGACGGTTGGTGTGAACTAGGAGGTATCTGTTGATGCTCTGTAATGTCACCACAGGATGCAGTTGATTAATTAGGATTTATACTAGCAAAAATCTATAATATAACCTAAAGAAGGAAAAAATACAAAATGTTGTAAAATAAGATGTGTACACACGTTTATATTATTTTGAGCATGTAAAGAAATAAAATTTAGGGTAATATAGATTGATGAAATTTGAAATATAGAGATCTACACTAACTTAATCTGAATTTCAGCATATAAAATGGAATTGACCAATGCTTCCAACCTTGAAAGTAATTTCTTGAAGTTGTGCATAAAATACATTCCCATGATTTTAAGGATAATATTACAATTCTCATATCATTTTAAATATTCTAATTTTTACTATACCAAACATATTTTATATAAAAGACTAACATCTAATTTCTAACTCCTAATTTATTTTTCATGATCTCTGTTAGTGTGGTCCTAGCTAATAAACTATACTAATTATATGTCAACACTAATTACCCAAATGGAGTACCCAAAATCTCAACTATCATTTATAAGTGTGGATCCCTCCGTACTTATGAAGTGCAGAATCTGTCAACGTTGTCACAATATTGTATTGGGAGAAACTCTTGATTCACAATTGTACAAGGGGGAGACAAAAGAGGTAAAATAGGGCTAGGCATCAATAGTATAGACATGAAAAATCTGCCCTACTGCACCTAAGATATCCAAGCTATGCAAGTCGTAAGGTCTACAAATTAATGGAGCATCCAAAGAAGCATCACCTAGTGTGCTTGCTCTCCTATGGATTACACTAGCCAATGGTCTCTATAGAGTAATGTACACACGTTGTCTAAAGTTTGCTACAAAGTATGAGAGTGAAAGTGATACCTCCTAAAATCTTATATGATCAGCTCTCGTGCACTCCTTGACAAATGTGTCAAATGTCATATCCATCATTCCATATAACTCCAAGGCTAGAGGAACAAAGAGGTGACATCGTTACATATCCCTATACATGGTGAGCTTGTGCATTGTTGATCTGCTTGCTGCCCATCCAAGGGGATGCGTAATCATTCCATGCAAAGCATACGAGTGCTCCTTCCAAGCAAGGTATCCACTTTTTTGTGCCACAACAAACATTATATCCTTGATGGCATCATGGGTAGCTATCCTTTGTCCTCCAAAAGGACATAGTGTCATATGGATCAATGGTGCATCTAGTGTAGAACCACACTCATAAGTGAGTAATGAAGATGTAGACATGTGGACCAAACCTAGGTGGAACCTCATCATTGAGAAAGTAGCTAGTGCAAGTTGAATGCCCTAATGCTACAATCAAGCTAGGATCCAAGAGCCTATACCATTGCCATAACAAGAGCCAAGATGTGCTCTAGTGGCCCAAGGAATGGACGGGTCAACTAAGAGAGAATATAGCGTAGGTTGATACTATTGCTCCATCAAGGAAGATTGTAAACTTCTAGTCCAATCTAACAAAGGATGGAAGGTCCTTTCATGCCCATGGAGATATACCATCTCTCATTTTCTGCAATAACATCTAGAGAGAAAAGGATCATTTCTCTACCTTGATCACATATGTCTCCAAAACATCTAGTCCAATCTAACAAAGGATGGAAGGTCCTTTCATGCCCATGGAGATATACCATCTCTCATTTTCTGCAATAACATCTAGAGAGAAAAGGATCATTTCTCTACCTTGATCACATATGTCTCCAAAACTTGCCTTTAGCAACCTTAAAATTGGAGCAAAGTGGGAGTGCAGAGAGAGAACCCAACTACCCCAAAAACTCTATAAGTGTCTTCTCTTCCATAAATAATAGTCCTACTCCTCTACATGAGATTGTTAGAGATGTTTTGTCTACATGCCAAGTCTCCTATCACACACTCAAACATCACCATAGACTCCAATAATCCTCCTATCAAAAGCTCCCAAATTTGATAGGAAGGTCAATGTAACAATTTGGAGTTTAACAACAAAGTTAGTCAAGGCTAACAAAGTAGCAAATGGTCCAAATTAGCCTAAAATATCTAGAAGTATCTAAGAAGCTACTTGGTACCCTCCCAAGTAGTGGATAATGTGCATGCCAAGTTGTAACTTCTAGGAGGAAGCTTCTTGGGAAGCTTCTCCAGCTAGCTTAGTTTGCATCCCAAGTAGGTAGCTTCTAGAAGCTTCTAACTAGCTTAGCTTGCATGCCAAATAGCCGGCTTCTAGGAGAAAGTTTCTTGAGAAGCTTCTTAGTTAACTTGGTTTGCATTCCAAGAAAGCGGTTCAAGGAAGCTTCTTGAGAAGCTTCTCAAGAGCCTTGCATGCTCCTTATGAATATCAAAACCAAAGCTTGTGTTAGGCATTTGGTCTTCAACACACTCAAGTATCCCAATGTGATATTCCATTCTCCTATTTCTCTCCTCAATCTTGGTCTTTTACATTGGTATTAGAGCAAGAATGCAATGGATGGAATTTATAGACCACCAAATCCATTTTTGCCAAACCATTAGAAATTTTGTGCCTGAGTATTACCCAAACATCATTTCACACAATTCATCACCTCATGCTTTGGGCCAAATTTTTTGAATACGATCACCTTGTCTAAGGAACCCTTGGTACTTCCAATTGTAACTTATGGAGAACAATGGATATGTTGTATTTATGTGCTAATAAATTAGATAAATTGGGAGTAGTGTGATAGAGTAGTAGCCATGATGGCACTGCTTGAGGTTATCATTGCTATGCAACAACAAATTGAGCACCTAACTTGATTGTTAAATGAACAAGACCATCAACAACAAGAGCACGTAGAAAGAATACCAATTAGAGAAGGAGAAGACTAAATCTGATTTCCAAAACCAAGGTATTTGAAGGCAAGAATCTTCAAGGTGCAGTGGAGAAGTTTGTATTTGACTGTAAATGTTATTTTGAAGCAACCAATCTTCAAGATAAATGGAAATTCTAGATAAAAAAAATGGAAATAGATTCTCTTGGCTTCCAACCAATTGGATGGAGTAGCAAAGCTATGGTGGCAATTTCGGCAAGTTGAACAGCAATTTGTTACACCACTCTTGACTTGGGTAGAATTCAAGAGTGCAATAATTGGTCAATTCCAAGCTATACATGCCACATGAGCTACACAAGATAGGTTGGCATATTGGCTCAATAAGAAGTTAAATCACGCAATCCAAAACACCATCATGCAAATCCTAGATATACTAGAAGGTGAAGCTTTGGATTGATTTGTGAAGGGCTTGAAGTCACACACCAAACTAGATGTAACTATGCAAGAGCCACAACACTTGGAGGAAGCCATGTGGTTGGCCAAACATTGTGATTCCTTGGTTGTAGCAACTTGGTCTTGACCTCGACCTCCACAGAACCTACCTATACACTACACATGGGTGAGAGAGCCAACACCAATGGAGATTGATGTCATTCAATGAAGACCACTTGGCACCAAAGATAGAGAAAAATTGTGACAAAATAATGGTTGTTTCTATTGTTGCCAAATTGGACATTGCATTGTTGAATGTCCACTCAAGAATGTGTGATCTTGACAATTCACCTAGATGGAGTTTGTAGAGCAGAATGATCAAAGAAACAAGGAATTCCAATAGGAAATTTTGAGCCACCTATTGGGAACTTGATTAATTATAATGAGATTGAAGGCTCGACCTATGCAAGTTTGCTTCACTTGCAAGGTATGATATCTGATCATGATTGTAGGATTTTGGTTGATCTTGAAAGTTCAAAGAATTGCATATCCATGCAATTAGCAAAAGGATTACATATTCCTATCAAGCCAATAATTAGATGTAGATTGATGATGGTGGATGGTAGAAAAGATTTTGCATTTTGTACCTCACATCCTATTACATTTAGGATTAGGAAGGAGTATTTGGAGTTTATGAGGTTTGTAGTGGCACCTCTATACTATGATGTCATTTTGGGTTTACCTTGGCTTGAAACATCATTGTAAAAGACCCAAACCAAGGAGAGAATAGGAGAATGGAAGATCACATTGGGACACCTAAATGTGGATAAACTCTGAATGCCTAGCAAGAGGTTTGGCTCTAGTATTTATAATCATCATACAAGGCTCATCAGAAGCTTCTCAAGAAGCTTCCTTGAGTTGCTTGGAGTGCAAGCCAAGTTAATTGGGAAGCTTCTCAAGAAGCTTCCTTTTAGAAACCGTTTACTTGGCATGCAAGCTAAGCTAGTGGACAACTTCTAGCAGTTGCTTACTTCGGGTACAAGCTAAGCTAGCCAAAAGCTCCCAAGAAGCTTCCTAGATACTTTTGGAATATTTTAAGCTAATTTGTCTTATTTGCTACTTCGTTAGCCCTACTAAATTTGTTGTTAAACTCCATATTGTTACATATTCCCCACCACTTGTTGGTGGCGTCCTTGTTGCAAGTGAAGCTTCAAACTCTTGGATGGCAGTTTGTGCATTTTGGAGGTGAGAAAGAGGTTTCCATGTGGCATCATGAAGAGGATACACTTTCTAAACGACCTTGTACTCCATATATTGTCAATGGCCTTGTTGAATATGGCAACGTGCAAGGATATGATCAACTTTGTACTCCTCATGATCATTGATAGGGATAGGAGGAGGGGGAGGTTGGACTCAAGAGCAAAAAGAAGAGGGCTAGGAACAAAGAGTTTTAACATGGAAACATGAAAGATAGGATGGATACGCATATGACAAGGCAAGGCAAGTCAATAAGCAACATGAGAGACAATTTGGGTGACATCAAAGGATCCTATCCAATTAGGGGCAAGTTTGCAAACTTGGGTATCAATTGGGAGAGGGAGGTTACTAGAGGATAGCATGACTTTATCATTGACTTCAAGGGATCACGACAATGGTGGTCTGCATATTGTTTTTGATGATTTTGAGCAACAAGGAGGTGAGATTTGGCTTGTTAGAGAGATTGGGATATAATGGTCATGAAGGTTGAAGTATGAGGAACCTGAGATGAAAGGGGAGCAAGAAGAGAATTTGGAACAAATGGATCTTGGCCAAAATTGAGAAAGAAAGGAGAAAATCTGGTGCTTGCCTGTTTGGAATTATTGTAGGTAAATTTTGCAGCAGCAAGACATTCATCCCAATTGGTATGGTGGACATTGACAAAAGCACATAGCATATCATCTAATGTACAATTTTCACGTTTGGTTTTTCCATCAGTTTGAGGATGGTAGGCCATGGACAAAGTAAGCTTGGTGCCGAGTATCTGGAAAAGTGTTTGCCAAAACTTCCCGGTAAATCAAGGATCGGAGTCGGAGATGAGTACATGTGGCATCTTATGATACTTGAAGGTATTGTCAAAAAGGATTTGCACCAAGGTTGGAGCATCCATAGTATCTATTGTAGGTGCCAAATAGATTTGCTTGTTAAGCTTATCCAAAAACACCACAATTGTTGTGTGACCTCACTGTGTCTTGGGCAAGGAGGTGATGAGATCTAAGCTCATATGTTCCTTATGAGTAGATGGAATGGGAAGTGGTTGAAGGAGTCCACTCGGTTTTTGGTTACTAGCCTTGTTGCGTTGGCAACTCTCACACGATCGGATCCTTAACATCTCGTGTCATATTGGGCCACCACCATTGGCGCTGAAGGGTACCCAAAGTCTTATCCACACCTATGTGACCAGCAATTGGTAAGCCATGGGCTTCTTGAAGGCGTATAAGTCGGAGGTCACCTTTGGTTGGAATGTAGATCCAGTCTTCATGGAATAAAAGGCCTTCCTTGAAGGAGAAGGTGTTGTACTCCTTGTCACCTGTTGTTAGACAACCATGTACCATTTGGAAAATAAGATCTTGTTGTACAGTTGACAAAAACTCATTTTGGACCTTGGAGTCAATTGACACCATCATAATTGCCATCGTGATGGGAAGAAGAGACTTCAAATGAGGTCGTCTTGATAGAGCATCAAGAATGACATAGAACCAACCTAGTTTGTACTCAAGTTTGATATCAAACAATTGGAGTTGCTCCTCCCATTGATGATGTCTACTCTTCATGTGTTCCAAGTGTAAGGTCTGCAATAATGGTTTGTGATCAATTCAAATGATCACTTGTTTCCCCAAGAGATAATGCCTCCATACCTTGGTAGCATATACTATTGCAAGTTGTTCCCAATCTCGAGCAGAGTAATTCCTTTGCAAATTGCATTGACATTCAATTCTCTAAACTCCTTGAGTCAACCAAAATCCTACAACCCCAATTAGATATCATACCTTGCAAGTGAAGCAAACTTGCATCGGTTGAGCTTTCAATCCCATTGGAACTAATCAAGTTCCTAGCATGCAGCTCAAAATCTCCTATTGGGATTCCTTGTTTCCCTGATCAATGTGCTTCACAGACTCTATATGGGCAATTTGTCAAGGTCATCCATTCCTTAGCGGACATTCACCAATACGATGTCCAACTTGGCAACAATAAAAACAACCACCATTTTGTTGTAATCTTTCCCTATCTGCTATACCTAGTGGTCTCCTTTAGACAACATCAATCTCCATTGGTGCCGGTTCCTCCACCCGTGTGAATTGTACTGGTAGGTTCTATGTAGGTTGAGGTTGAGACCAAGTTGTCATAGCCAAGCGCTCAGCTATTTGCATGGCCTCTTCCACATTTTGTGACTCTCTCATGGTTACTTCCAACTTGGTTCGTGACTTCAACCCCCTGACAAATCGATCCAAAACCTCTCCTTCTTGTATATCTGGAATTTGCATGATAATGTTCTGGAATTGTATGAGGTAGCTCCTTACAAAGCCAATCTGCTTCAACTCCGCCAACCTATCTTGTGTGGCTTGTGTAGTGTTGATAGTTTAAACTTGACCAAGTATTGTGTGCTTGAATTCTATCCATGTCAAGATTGGTGCCACAATTTGTTGTTCAGCTCGCTCCACTCGGAATTGCCACCAAAGTTTTGCTACGCCATCCAATTGGCTGGAAGCCAAGAGGATTTGCTTCTGTTCATCTTGCATCTTGAGGATTTTTTGCTTCAAAATATTATTCACAATCAAACACAAAATTTTCTATTGCACACGAAAGGTTCTTTCCTTCAAACACCTTTGTCTTTGGAAATCTGATCCGCTCTTCTCCTTCTTGAATTGGAACTCTCTCCACTTGCTCTAGTCATTGATGATCTCGTTCATCCAATAATCGAGTAAGGTGCTTGATTTGTTGCTGCATAGCAAGGATAACTTCGGGCATCACCGCCATGACTATAACTCTAACACACTATTTCTAACTGATATAATTTATTAAAATGTAAATGCAACACGTCCACCGTTCTCCATAAGTTACAACTAGGAGTATCAAAGGTTCCTTGGACAAAGTAATCATATGTAAAAAGTTTTGCCCAAAGTGTGAGGTGATGAATTCTGTGAAATGGTGCTTGGGCAGTACTTGGACACAAAAATCTTAATGGTTTGGTGGTCCATAAATTCTATCCATTCCATTCTTGCTCTGATACCAATGTAAAAGACCCAAACCGAGGAGAGAAATAGGAGAATGGAAGATCACATTGGGACACTTGAATGTGGATAAACTCTGAATGCCTAGCAAGAGGTTTGGATCTAGTATTTATAATCATCATACAAGGCTCATGAGAAGCTTCTCAAGAAGCTTCCTTGAATTGCTTTCTTGGACTGCAAGCCAAGTTAACTAGGAAGCTTCTCAAGAAGCTTCCTTCTAGAAGCCACTTACTTGGCATGCAAGCTAAGCTAGTTGGCAACTTCTAGAAGCTACATACTTTAGGTACAAGTTAAGCTAGCCGGAAGCTCCCAAGAAGCTTCCTAGATACTTTAGAATATTCTAAGCTAATTTGTCTTATTTGCTACTTTGTTAACCCTACTAAATTTGTCGCTAAAGTCCATATCATTACAATCATAAGGTTCAATTTGTTTAGACTCGAAATAAATTCAAGTACAACACCAATGTAAGAATTTCCAATTAGGTTGTTTGGTACCTTTGAGTACGACACCTAAGAATAGTCAATCCCAAGATTAGAATTTTGTCTAGAAAGTAGCCATAGAGTAAGCTTTGAAGGAAGATAAGTCCCAAGATGGGAAGTTTTTCAAGAAAATAGCCATAGAGCAAGCTTTGAAGGAAGATAGATCCCAAGATGGGAAGTTTATCAAGAAAGCAACCATAAAGCAAGCTTTGAAAGAAGATAAGTCCCTAGATGAGAAGTTTGTTAGTGAAGCAACTATAGAGTAAGCTTTGGAGGAAGATAAGTATGTTTTTGCGGTGTAGATCAAGTCAATTGCATAAGGTGAATCTGAAGAGGCTCATCAAGCAATGGTTGATCAAATAGTTGAAGAGTTTACAAACATGTTTTTGAATTATTTGTCAAAAATTGCCCTTTGATTGTGGTATGCCCTTCAAGATTGAGTTATTGTCAATGAGTAGACCAATCTATTGGCTCTCACCAAAGGAGTTGGAGGAGTTGCAAACAACACTTACGGAGTTATTGGAGAAATATTTCATATGACATGGTACATCTCCTTGGGGAGCACCGGTATTATTTGTTTGAAAGAATGATGGAGGATTTCAATTCTATATTGATAATAATACTATAATAATGATATTGATATTAATACTGATAAATAAATAGTGAAGAATGCATATCCCTTGTCTTAAATTGATGATTTGCTCAATCAATTGAATGGAGAATGATACTTCTCCAAGTTAGATCTTTGCAACGACTATTGGCAAATCCTCATTGATAGGAAGGATGTGCAAAAGACTACTTTCCATAAAAGGTATGGGTATTTTGAGTGGAGAGTTATACCTTTTGGGCTTACTAATGCTCCAATAGTCTTCATGGATCAGATGCATTGGGTGTTGGATGGACTATTGGATTGATACGTGGTGGTGTTCTTGGATGACATTTTAATCTATAGCAAGAAGAGTGTACAACATGCAATCTTGTGTAAGCAGTCCTAAGGCAACTATGTCAATGGAAGTTTTATTGCAAGAAGTCAAGTGTACCTTTTGGCAAAAAGAAGTTACCTTCTTTGGTCACAAGATCTCATCAGAAGGAATCATCAAGATGGAAGAGGATAAAATCAAGGCCATTACTGATTGGCCTACTCCAAAGGATGCCATAGAGGTGTGAGCATTTAATAGATTGGCAATTTTTTACTAATGGCTCATCCATTATTATGTGCATGTGGTAACACCATTGACCAACTTCTTGGAGAAAAACTCAAGCTTTCAATGGACCACCAAGCATTAAGAAGAATTCTAGAAGTTGAAACATATGGTGTCTTCAAGACCCATTCTTCAACCATATGATTTTCAACTATCTTGTGTGGTTGACTTCAATACTTCTAACTTTGCCATCAAAGTTGTATTGCAATAGGAATTCCTAGATGGGTTATATCCCATTCCTTTGTGTCTCACCGCTTAAATATCACAGAAAGGAATTACTTTGCATGAGATTGAGAATAATTAGCAATGGTACATGTCACTAAGGTATGGAGGAATTATCTCTTGGGAAATAGATGATCATGCAAACTAATCATAAACCCTTGTTGCAAACATTACATTTTGAACACATGAAGACTTGACATCATCAATGGGAGTAGCAACTCCAATTGTTTGACATCAAACTTGAGTATAAAACCGATTGGTTACATGTCATCCTCAATGGCCTATCACAATGACCTGATCTGAAGTCTCTTCCTCTCATCAGAATCGCAATTATGACGGTGCCAATCGACTCCAAGGTCCAAATTGAGTTTTGTACAACTCTACAACAAGATCCTTTCTTTCAAATGGTACAAGGTTGTCTTAAAACATGCAACAAGGAGTACACCACCTTCTCCATCAACAAAGACCTTCTATTCTATGAGGACCAAATATATATTCTAGCCAAGAGTGATCTCCAACTTGGGCACCTCCAGAAAGCCCATGAATAATCACTGGTCACATGGGTGTGGATAAGACCTTGGGTACCCCTAAACGCCAATGATGGTGGCCCAACAAGGCATGAGATATTTGAGAGTTTGTCCAATCATATGAAAGTTGCCAACATAACAAGGCTTGCAACCTAAAACCGAGTGAACTCCTTCAACCACTCCCCATTCTATTTGCTTGATGGGAATACGTGAGCTTGGATCTCATTAGATCCTTGCCCAAGATAGGTCACACAACAATAGTGGTGTTTGTAGATAAGCTTAGTAAGCAAATCTATTGGGCACCAACCTTTGATATTGTAGATGCTCTAATGTTGGTGTAGATCTACTTTGACATTGTCTTCAAGCATCATGGGATGCCTCATGTATTCATCTTCAATCGTGATCCTTGATTTATTGGAAAATTTGGCAAGCACTCTTCTATATACTTTGCACCAGGCTTGCTTTGTCCACTGCCTATCATCCTCAAACTGATGGACAAACTGAACATAAAAATTGCACCTTGGGGGATATACCTCGTACCTTCAATGTCTACCATACCAATTTGGATGAATGTCTTATAATTACAAATTTTACATACAATAATTCTAAACATGCAAGCACCGGATTCTCTCCTTTCTTCCTGAATTTTGGCCAAGATTCACTTGTTCTAGAATCTCTTCTTGCTCTTCCTCCCTCTCATGTCCCTCATACTTCTACCTTCTTGACCACTATATCTCAATCCCTCCAACAAGCTAAATCTCATTTCCTTATTGCTCAAAATCATCAAAAACAATATGCAGACCACTATTGCCATTATCTCACCTTTCAAGTTGATGATAAGGTCATGCTCTCATCTAGTAGTGTACCCCTCCCACTTGATACCCAAGTATGTAAACTTGTTCATCATTGGATAGGAGACTTTGATGTCACCTAAATCATGTCTCCTATTGCTTATTGATTTGCCTTGTCATATGCGTATCCACCATGTCTTTCATATTTCCAAGTTCAAAGCCTTTGTTCTTAATCCATCTTCTTTTTCCTCTCATATAAAACCTCCTTCTTCTCCTCCCGTCCCTATTAATGATCATGAAGAGTATGAAGTTGATTGGATCCTTGTACGTCACCACATTCAATGAGGCCTTAGACAACATACCAAGTACAAAGTCCTCTAGACAAGGCATCCCCTTCATGATACCCCCTGGGAGCCTCTCTCTCATTTGTAGAATGCACAAATGGCAATCCATGAGTTTGAAGCTTCACTAGCGATAAGGACATCACCAACTAGTGGTGGAGGAATGCAATACCCATAACTAGACATATCATCAAGAGGTGAAAATTGGATTGGTAACATCTGGAAGGATGTTATGCATGATGGGCTAGGTAGATTAGATATAGGTGTCACCAAAATAGTACTTTTACTAAAAGAGCAAGAATTGAATATAGTCTAAATTTGTAACACCAAAAGCTAGACATTATCTAAATGGAAAACTTAGCTTTGTAACATCTAGAAGGATGTTATGTATGATGAGCTAGGTAGATCTGATAAAGGTGTCACCATAATAGTACTTCTACTAATAGAGCATGAGACAAAAATACCCTAAAAACTTCAAAGCCAATTTTGGAGACCTAAGCAGATGAATTAGGCCTCAAAAATATGCAAATCCCCCTCCTCTTCAATGGAAGAAAAGTTGGCCTCCCTCTCCCTAGTTTGTCTCATCAAGAGCTTTCAAAGGTACCTTGCCCATGCAATTTGGAGATTCTTACATGAAAATTCCTTAAAGATTCTTTTAGGTTAAAGAGGGTTTGACCAACCAGACAAGTTCAGAACCAACATGTCACCCATACATGCAACTATTCTAAGGGTAGAACTTGCTGACATATCATCAATCCATGAATCCAATCCAATCCAAGGGTAGAGGTTCCTTCGTTGGTGTCCTCTTTGCTATATAATATAATAAAGGTGCTCCATTGGAGCACTGGAGTTTGAGTGTAAAACATGTGTTTTCTCTTCTATATTTTTCTTAAGATTTCTACTATTCTTGGAAGATTATGGAGAATATATAACAAAATGGAGTTTAGCGACAAAGTAAGTCAAGGTTAAAAAAGTAGTAAATGGGCCAAATTAATCTAGAATACTCTAGAAGTATCTAGGAAGCTACTTGGTACCCTCCCAAACATTGCGTAACATGCATGGCAAGTGGTAACCTCTAAGAGGAATCTTCTTGGGAAGTTTCTCGGCTGGCTTAGCTTGCACCTCAAGTAGATAGCTTCTAGAAGCTTTCAACTAGCTTAGCTTGCATGCCAAGTAGGCAACTTCTAGAAGGAAGCTTCTAGAGAAGCTTCTTGGTTAACTTGGCTTGCATTCCAAGAATGTGGCTCAAAGAAGCTTCTTGAGAAGCTTCTCAAGAGCCTTGTATACCCCCTATAAATACCAAAGCTAAAGCTCATGCTAGGCATTTGGAATTTCCCACACTCAAGCATCCCAGTGATCTTCCATTCTCCTATTTCTCTCCTTGGTTTCAGTCTCTTACAATCAAAGAAGGAAGAACCGTGTAGAAAAGGTAAGTCAATTGATGGACAATGCTTAAGGATAGTATAAAAAATACCACATGCAGATCTCCTAGTAGAGGAAGGTCATTCACATGGAGAATATCCTCTACAAGAGCAATGTTTAAGAAGTGTGTGACAATATCTTTGGATCCTATTGGCACTCCAAGAATATGTTCTCCATCTATAGGTTCTCCTCTTAAAGCTCAAGGTGGGGAAGGATATTTGAAGAGGACCATGCTCTACACTTTTACACCTTGACTCTTAAGCCTACAATATTAGCTTGTAGTCAGGTGATCAAAGGCCTACCTAACCTAATTTACAAGGCCCACAATGTATGTATTGTATGCCAAGGAGAGAAATACACAACTTAGCATGGCCAAAGTAGTAGATAAGAGAGCTTTGAAGTGAGCCATGGCAAATAAAGGTCTCCTTAAAGGATCTCCTTATTGTGTACCAACAATTGACTCCAAGACAATGACTCCTAAACTGACTAAACTATGACCAACCATGTTGGAAATAAAGGGAAGCATGCCATGGAATGACCTGCATGAAAGTCCTCCATAGTGCAATTTTCCTACTCTATTTGTCCATTAGTCTATGGATAGTAAGCTATGGACATGGTCAATTTGGTTTTCAAGAAACCAAAGGGTGTTCTCCAAAACAAACTAGTGAATTGAGTGCCTTTATCTATGATGAGCACTCGAGATAGGCTATGGTGAGAGGAAATTGCATCTAAGTACAGTTGAGCTAGTTGTAGGGCAGTCATGTCCTTGGTAGTAGGATGCACATGAATCATTTTTCTAAGTCAGTCAACAAAGAATATGATGGAGTCAAACCTAAGGTGGTCTTAAGCAATTCACAAACCAGATCCCTACTTACTTGTTCCCAACTTTGTGTAGGAGTGGGAAGGAGTGAAGAAGTCTTGTGGGAGCTTGATTAGAAGCTTTATTTTGTTGACAAAGTAAGTAGCTCCAAACATATTCCATCATGTCGTTGCTCATCTTGGACCAACAGTAATGGTGTTTGATTGCATCCAAGATCTTGTCCACTCCAACATGACCTACAATGGGAGAACCATGACAATCTACTAGGATGGTAGTTCTTATATCTATGGCATCCAAAATCCGTAACCTATCATCATAGAAGGTGAGTCCTTGGGTGCTAGTGATGCCTTTGGAAGATTTAACTCCCACAATCTATGGATCAATTTTTGTAGTAGCAAGAATCCTTGGCCAGAATTTAGGGTTCATCTTGACCTCCACCACTAGATTGTTTGCCATCGGCATTCAGGTGAATGTATCTATAGGTTGCTTCTTCTTGCCTTCCGCATATGTGATTGTCATGTTGGACTATTTTCTCCACAATACCCACCAAATCTATTGACAAGAAAGATCTTTTTGTGTCTCAAGGTAGACTAGAGGTTTGTGGTCTATCTCCACTACAAATGCTTTCTCACCAAGACAATGCTCAATGCTTGGCTGCAAGGACAATGGCTAGCTCTTCTCATTTGGTGGTGTGATAGTTGCATTCTACTAGTAACAACTTATGAGAGAAGTATGCAATTGGGTGACATCCGTCATGCCACTCTTGTTGTTGCTCCTATTGCTACATTGATGCATCTATAGCCAACTTGATTGGACATTTTGGGTCATACCATTTCAAGATTGGTGCATGTAGTAATGAGTCTTTCAATTCTTGAAAGGCCAATTCTTGTGTGGTTCCCCACATCCACATTTTCCCCTTGCCCAACAATGCTACTAGAGACCTTGGAGAAGTCCTTGATAAATTGATGATAAAACCCTATCATTCCCAAAAAACTCTTGAGTTGAGTCTTATCTTCTTAATGACTTCTATTTTATTTATTAACACTTGGATACCTTATGCACTTACTCTATACCCTAAGTAGTCTACTTCAGATTTGCCAATCTGCAATTTGAGATTTTGGCATACAATTGATTCTATTGTAGAATTTGGAGGACTTCTCGTAGATGTTACTTGTGCCCTATCATCATCCTATTATATACTAAGATATCATCAAGGAAAATGATAATAGATTATCCAAGTGCAAACAAAATATGTCATTCATCAAAATCATGGAAGTGGTTGTAACATTGGAAAGGCCAAACTGCATCACCATGTACTCAAAGTGACCATACCTTGTTCAAAAGGCCATTTTGTGTATGTCTTCCTCTACAATCTTAATTTGGTTGTAACCGCTGTGTAGATCAAGTTTGGTAAAGTGCTTTGCTCCATTGAGTTGATCAAACAAGTCATCCATGCAAGGTAATGGGTACTTTTTCTTCATTGTTTGTTGATTTAGTCCTTGGTAGTCAATACACATGCGCATTTTTCCATCCTTCTTCTTCACCAATACAAGCATCCCATATGGTAATACGTTGGGTTGGATAAACCTCTTTTGAAACATATCTTTGATTTTAGCCTTACACTCCTCCAACTCGTGAGGTGATAGTTGATGGAGCCTTACAAGGAGATATCTTTCTAGGAAGTATCTCAATTTTATGCTCTACTCTCCTTTCTAGTGGTAAACTTGAGAGTAATTCATCTAAGAAGACATCTTGAAACTCATTGACCACATCTTTCAATTTCTCAAGAATTTATCCATTGTGTTGGGCACTCTGGACTTCTCTTAGTAGACCCATGAAACATCTATTTGTCTTACCATTAGATGTGGTCGCTATGACATGGAGAGACAACTCTTGCCTTTATGATCTTTCTTTAACCCCAAAGATCTTGCATTGACTAGTTCTCACTACTTTCTTTCTCCAATCCATCATAGGGTTGTAGTGCTCTATCCATGACATGCGTAAGATTGCATCATAACAAGCTAACCATATCACTCACCACTTGATTGTTTGATGATACTCTCCTATAGAGAGTGCTACCTTTCTAGGTAATGATGCAATCCTCTATGCTTGACCATTAGGTAACTGTACTTTTTCATTCTCAACCTTCTATAGTTCCATCCTCAACCTTATTACAACAAAGCAAGACAAGAAATTCTCTATTGCTCCAATGTCTATCAATACTCTCACCAGATTACCTTCTAGGATTCTATTTACAACAATCAACTATGTGTTTGTCTTCCTCTACCTTTGCATACTTGTCCTTCTCTTTCCCTCTCTTCTACTTTTCTTCATTGAGCCAATAAGGTTATGAGGTACATAATACTAATGATCTTTGTTTTCCAATGTGATTTTAGCATCCTCCTCTTTGATTCGTCTCATGTGATTCAAAGGTTGCTTGTATGGAGACCAAGGGCCCCTAGGATGATGAGCATGACAATTGATGGCTATGTGCCCAACTCAACCACAATTATAACAATGTTGTTGATTTGCTTCAGCCCCTTCTCTTTGTGGGACTCCATCTCTCCGTTCCTTGATCTGTCCCTATTCCTTTGAGGGGTCATGCTCCTTGATCTTGAAACCAAATGTCACCCAATTCCATAGGAATTGGTCCACCAAAATGGTATATATCAGCCTAGTAGTTTTTCATTATGACTACACCTTCACCTCTTCCAAGCATCCTTGCTATTCTTTGAGCACATGCAATGGCTTCAAAAATAGTGCAAGGATTTTGTACCATTACCTCTTGGCGGATCCACTCTTTTAATCCTCTTTTGAAATTGTCAAGAGCTTTGGCTGGACTTATATCAGTTATCACAACCTGTAGATCAAGAATTGCCTCTAAATACTCTTGAATGTCATTCCTTTGCATCAACCCCAAGAGTCTGGTTTGGGCCATTTGCATAGAATTCACAAATTGGAAATTCTTGAGCAGCCCTTCTTGCATGGTTGTCCAAGTCACCTCTCTTCCTTACGCCAACAATGATCGTTCCTAAGCATCATACCATATGAGGGCTTTATTGGTCAAGTACACACATGCAAACACACTTGCAAAATGATCAATGATCTCAATTGTGAACAATCAAAGGTATCAATTCATTCTTGAAATCCAATTTCCCACTACTCCCAGGGATTGTTATCCCTTGTAAGTGTAACAATATGGAGTTTAGCGATGAAGTCAGTCGGGCTCACAAAGTAGCATATAAGACAAATTAGCCTAGAATATTCCGGAAGTATCTAGGAAGCTTCTTGGGAAGCTTCCCGGTTAGCTTAGCCTGCACCTTAAGTAAGTAGCTTCTAGAAGGAAGCTTCTAGAAGCTTCTAACTAGCTTAGCTTGCACGCCAAGTAGGCGACTTCTAGAAGGAAGCTTCTTGAGAAGCTTCCTAGTTAACTTGGCTTGCACTCTAAGAAAGCGGCTTGAGGAAGCTTCTTGAGAAGCTTCTCAAGGGCCTTGTATGCTACCTATAAATACCAAAGCCAAAGCTCATGCTAGGCATTTGGAGTTTTCCCTCATTCAAGTGTCCCAATGTGAGTTTCCATTCTCCTATTTCTCTCCTCATATTCGGTCTTTTACATTGGTATCAAAGCAAGAATGGGATGGATGGAATTTATGGACCACCAAATCCACTTCCACCAAACCATTGGAATTTTTGTGTCCAAATACTACCCAAGCATCGTTTCACACAGTTCATCACTTTGCACTTTGGATAAGATTTTCTGCATATGATCACCATATCTGAGGAACCCTTGGTGCTTCCGATTGTAACTTATGGAGAACGGTGGACGTGTTGTTTCTATGTGTTAATAAATTAGATAGATTGGGAGTGGTGTGATAGAGGATCAACCATGGCGGCAATACCTGATGTTATCCTTGCTATGCAACAACAAATCAAGCACCTTACTCGATTGTTGGATGAATGAGATCTTTGACGACAAGAGCAGGTGGAGAGAGTACCAATTTGAGAAGGAGAAGATCGGATCAGGTTCCTTAAACCCAAGGTATTTGAAGGCAAGAATCTCATGGGTGCAGTGGAGAATTTTGTATTTGATTGTGAATGTTATTTTGAAGCTACAAATCTAAAGATGAGCAAAGACAGATTCTCTTGGCTTCTAGCCAATTGGATGGAGTAGCAAAGCTATGGTGGAGATTCCGAGTGGAGCGAGCCAAATGACAAATGGTTACACTAATCTTGACATGGGAAAAATTCAAGAGCGCAATAATCAGTCGGTTCCAAGCTATAAATGCCACACGAGCTGCACGAGATAAGTTGGCAGAGTTGAAACAGATTGGCTCTGTAAGAAGTTACATCACGCAGTTCCAAAACACCATCATGCAAATTCCATATATTTTGGAAGGTGAAGCTCTGGATCGATTCGTGAGGGGCTTGAAAGCAAGAACCAAATTAGAGGTAACCATGCGAGAGCCACAACACTTGGAGGAGGCCATGCGGTTGGCCAAACATTTTGATTCCTTGGTGGCAACAACTTGGTCTCGACCTCGACCCCCACAAAGCCTACCAATACACTACACACAAGTGGAAGAGCCAGCACCAATGGAGATTGATGCAATTCAATGAAGACCACTGGGCATGGCAGACAAGAGAAGTTGCGACAAAATGGTGGTTGTTTTTATTGTTGCCAGTTGGGGCATCGCATTGTTGAATGTCCACTCAAGAATGGACGACCTCGACAAGTTGCCCAAGTGGAGACTGTGATGTGGAATGATCAAGGAAACAAGGAATCCCAGTAGGAGATTTTGAGCCGCCTATTGGGAGCTTGATTAGTTCCAATGGGATTGAAGGCTCGACCTATGCAAGTCTACTTCACTTGCAAGGTATGATATCTAATCAGGGTTGTAGGATTTTGGTTGATTCTGGAAGTTCAGAGAATTGCATGTTTATGCAAGTAGCAAAGGAATTGGGTATTCTTATCAAGCTAATGATTGGAAGTAGTTTGATGATGGCGGATGGTAGAAAAGGTTCTGCATTCCGCACCTCGCATCCTGTTACCTTCAAGATTGGGAAGGAGTATTTGGAGTATATGAGGTTTGTAGTGGCACCTCTACATTATGATATCATTCTAGGTCTACCTTACCTTGACGTCATAAGGTTCAATTCAATTGGACCTGACGTCAAATTCAAGTACAACACCAAGGTAGGAATTTCTGATTAGGTTTTCTGGCACCTCTGAGTAAGACACCTAAGAATAGTCAGTCCCAAGATAGGAAGTTTGTTGAGAAGGTAGCCATAGAGCAAATCTGGAAGGGAGATGAGTCCCAAGATGAGAAGTTTGCCAGGAAGGCAACCATGGAGCAAGCTTGGAAGAGAGATGAGTCCCTAGAAGGGAAGTTTGTTAATGAAGTAGCCATAGAGCAAGCTTTGGAGGAAGATAAGTCTGTATTTGCGGTGTGGATCAAGCCGATTGCACAAGAACAATCTGAGGAGGGCCAAGTGCCGCATCAAGCAACGATTGATCAAATAGTTCAGGAGTTTGCAGATGTATTTCCGAATGATCTGCCAAAGGGATTACCCTCTGATCAAGGTATGCCCTTCAAGATTGAGTTATTGCCAAGGAGTACTTTAGTGCGTAGACCAATCTATTTGCTCTCACCAAAGGAGTTGGAAGAGTTGCGAACAACACTTACAGAGTTGTTGGAGAAGGATTTCATATGACATAGTACCTCTCCGTGGGGAGCACCGGTACTATTTTTTCTAAAGAAGGATAGAGGACTTCGTTTCTGTATTGATTACCGTAGGCTCAATAAGCAAACCGTGAAGAATGCATATCCCTTGCCTCGGATCAATGACCGCTTGATCAATTAAGTGGAGCACGCTACTTTTCCAAGCTAGATCTTTGTAGCGGCTATTGGCAAATTCCTATTGAAGGAAAGGACGTGTAAAAGAATGTCTTTTGCACAAGGTATGGACATTTTGAGTGGAGAGTTCTACCTTTCGGACTCACTAATGCTCCAACAGTCTTCATGGATCAGATGCATCAGGTGTTGGAGGGACTATTGGATCAGTCCGTGGTAGTGTTCTTAGATGATATCTTAATCTATAGTAGGACAGAGGTAGAACATAGGAATCATGTGCGAGAAGTCCTAAGATGACTACGACAGTGGAAATTTTACTACAAGAAGTCAAAGTGTGCTTTTTGGCAAAAAGAGGTTACCTTCTTGGGTCATAAGATCTCATCAGAGGGGATCAAGATGGAAGAAGAGAAGATCAAGGCCATTACTGATTGGCCTACCCCGAAGGATGCTACCGAAGTATGAGCATTCAATGGATTGGCCAGTTTTTACCAACGGTTCATCCACTATTATGCTCACATGGCTGCACCATTGACTGACCTCTTGGGAAAGAACTCGAGCTTCCAATGGACCACCAAGCATGAAGAAGCATTCCAGAAGTTAAAGCATATGGTGTCTTCAAGACCCATTCTTCAACCATATGATCCTTAACTACCTTGTGTGGTTGATTTTGATACTTTTAACTTTGCAATTGGAGCTGTGTTGCAACAAGAATTTCCAGATGGACTACATCCTATTGCCTTTGTGTCTCGCCGACTAAATACAACTGAAAGAAATTACTCTGCTCAAGATTGGGAACAACTTGCAATGGTATATGCCACCAAGGCATGGAGGCATTATCTTGTGGGAAACAAGTGATCATGCAAACTGATCACAAGCCATTGTTGCAGACCTTACACCTTGAGCACATGAAGAGTCGATATCATCGATGGGAAGAGAAACTCCAATTGTTTGACATCAAACTTGAGTACAAACCAAGTCGGTTCTATGTCATCCCTAATGCTCTATCATGACAACCTGATTTGAAGTCTCTTCCTCTCATCGCGGTAGCAATTACGACGGTGTCCATTGATCCCAAGATTCATAACAAGTTTTGGTTAGCTCTATAGCAAGATCCCTTCTTCCAAATGGTACATGGTCGGCTAACAACAGGTGACAAGGATTACACCACCTTCTCCTTCAAGGAAGGCCTTCTATTCCATGCGGACCAGATCTATGTTCCAGCCAAAGGTGATCTTTGACTTGTGCGCCTTCAAGAAGCCCATGATTTACCCATTGCTGGTCACATGGGTGTGGACAAAACCTTGGGTACCCTCCAACATCAATGGTGGTGGCCCAACATGACAAGGGATGTTTGATAATTTGTTTGATCGTGTGAGAGCTGCCAACGTAACAAGGCCAGCAACCAGAAGCCGGTGGACTCCTTCAATTGCTTGCCATTCCATCAGCTCGTTGGGAGCATGTGAGCTTGGATCTCAGCACATCCTTGCCAAAGACAAAACAAGGACACACCACCATTGTGGTGTTTGTGGATAAGCTTAGTAAGCAAATCCACTTGGCACCAACCTGTGATACCATGGATGCTCCAACCTTAACGCAAATCTACTTCGACACTGTCTTCAAGCATCATGGAATGCCAGGCGTACTCATCTCTGACCATGATCCTTGCTTTACCCGGCAATTTTGGCAAGTACTCTTTCAGATACTCGGCACCAAGCTTGCTTTGTCCACGGCCTATCATCCTCAAACTGATGGACAAACCAAACGTGCAAATTGTACATTGGAGGATATGTTGCGTGCCTTTGTCAATGTCCACCATACCAATTGGGATGAATGTCTTGCCGCTGCTGAATTTGCCTACAATAATTCCAAATAGGCAAGCTCCGGATTCTCTCCTTTCTTTCTCAATTTTGGCCAAGATCCGCTTGTTCCAAATTCTCTTCTTGCTCCCCCTCCATCTCAGGTTCCTCATACTTCCACATTCTTGACTACTATATCCCAATCTCTCCAACAAGCCAAATCTCACCTCCTTGTTGCTCAAAATCGCCAAAAACAATATGCGGACCACCATCGTCGAGATCTCACCTTTGAAGTCGGTGATAAAGTCATGTTATCCTCTAGTAACCTCCCTCTCCCACTCGATACCCAAGTTCGTAATCTTGCCCCTAATTGGATAGGACCCTTTGATATCACCCAAATTGTCTCTCCTATTGCTTATCGTCTTGCCTTGCCTTGTCACATGCGTATCGATCATGTCTTTCATGTTTCCAAGTTGAAACCCTTTGTTCCTAACCCCTCTTTCTTTTCCTCTTGAGTCCAACCTCCCCCTCTTCCTATCCCTATCAATGATCATGAGGAGTACAAAGTTGATCGTCTCCTTGCGCGTCGCCACATTCAACAAGGCCATCGCCAACATACGGAGTACAAGGTCCTTTGGAAAGGGTATCCCCTTCATGATTCCACCTAGGAACCTCTTTCTCACCTCCAAAATGCACAGACGGCCATCTAGGAATTTGAAGCTTCACTGGTGACGAGGACGTCACCAACTAGCAGCGGGGGAATATGTAACAATATGGAGTTTAGCGACAAAGTCAGTCGGGCTCACAAAGTAGCACATAAGACAAATTAGCCTAGAATATTTTGGAAGTATCTAGGAAGCTTCTTGGGAAGCTTCCCGGTTAGCTTAGCTTGCACTTTAAGTAAGTAGCTTCTAGAAGGAAGCTTCTAGAAGCTTCCAACTAGCTTAGCTTGCACGCCAAGTAGGCGGCTTCTAGAAGGAAGCTTCTTGAGAAGTTTCCTAGTTAACTTGGCTTGCACTCTAAGAAAGCGGCTTGAGGAAGCTTCTTGAGAAACTTCTCAAGGGCCTTGTATGCTACCTATAAATACCAAAGCCAAAGCTCATGCTAGGCATTTGGAGTTTTCCCTCATTCAAGTGTCCCAATGTGAGTTTCTATTCTCCTATTTCTCTCCTCGGATTTGGTCTTTTACAGTAAGCCTCAATGTTACATGTCTTTTCATTTCCAATAACAATGTGGTTTGGTTGTTGATCGGGGTTTGCGTCATTTGCATGAGTGACTCTCTAGGTACTTTGGTTGTTGGTGTTGGTTGTTAGGATGGTTCCCCTTCTTGCATTACTTGATTGTTCATGAGGGTACATACTTGATTTTTCAATTCCTCCATGGTCATCTTGATCTCCTAAAACTTGTTCAAAATCCCTTGCATTCTCTGCATCAACTCCAAAAACTCCGGATCCATGATCCTTCACACAACAAATGCTCAATTGCTACTTCCTACTTCAATAGAGGGTTAATATGATCATTTGGAAAGGATCACAAACTATTGGGACTAGCATTGGAACTTTAGATCTATCACTTGTTGATAATATTCCTCACCAAAATTGCAGATTACAAAATCCCTAAACATCACTTTTGGTCTAACCACATAACCCATTTGTACGTACATGTTAAAATGGAAAGGATTTAGTACATTCAAACCCATAACATCATAATAGAATGTAGATTTTCAAATCTCATTCTCTCTCGTATACCACCATAAGTAAAATCACCGGGTTTGGTGAATTCATCATTATGTCCATGAACTCGGCTCCAAAATGATAAACAAGAGTTACTCTCATTTGCTCACACTAGATGTACATAATCTTAATGTGGAATGGATTCAAGAATGGAAAATGGAGTGCATGAAATTGGCTTACAGGTGCCTCCATCCCATCCTCTCTCTAAAACATCCCCAAGTCTAGCAATTGCACTACATTTTCTCCCCTCAAAATTACTCAATTTTAGTAGTCCGTGTTCTTCCAAGATCCACTCTTTTGGATTAAAACACTTGCTCTGATACCATTGTAATACTCCATGGATAGGAGAACTCTCCAAGAGAAATACAAGAGAGAAAACACAACTTTCACATCCAATACTCCGATGCCCAAAGGAACACCTTCTCTTTATTATATAAAAAGCGGATCCCCTCAAAGGAAGCTCCACCCTTGGATCAGATACATTGATTAGTGATGTGTTAGCAAGCTCGACCCTTAGGTTAGTTTCTTGGATGGGTGACATGTTGCTCCTAGTCCTATTCGGTTGGTCAAACAAGTTTCACAAGAGGGAATCTTTATAGAATCTTCTTGTAGGAAACTTAGAATCGCATGGGTGAGGTATCATTGGAAAGCTCTTAACAAGAAAAATAGTGGAGGGAGAAAGCAAACCTTTGTTTGCAAAGGGAGGAGAATGCAAATATTTTTTAGGCTTAATTCATCCATTTAGGACTCTAAAAATTAGCTTTGAAGTTTTTAGTGTGTTTTTGACTCCTATGTTATTGATGAAATTGTTCTTTCAATGACACCTCTATCTGATCTACTTAGGCCATCATATATAAAATCCTTTTAGATATTACCAAACCAATTTTTACCCTAAATAATATGTATAGCTATTGATATTATAGGATTCCAAGTTGAGAGGATACAAGTGGCAAAGTTGAAGAATAAAGATTTCAATTCAATATGTTTTTGCTAGAGTGATTTTTTTGATTGTTTGCAAACCAAAATATGATAGTGGTTTAGTTGTTTTTGTATCAAATATTTCAATTTTAGAATCCTCTATTAACTATGCTAATGGTTTTTATTATAATTTTAAAGATCAATTTAACTAGAATATTAATTACACAAGTTAATTTTGCAAATAAATATAGATCTGCCAATACGTTTTGTCACATGTATTGTAGTGGGCATGTTTATACAAAAATAAGTAATAATAACTATCACTTTACCTATATATATTCTTAAGTGTTCACGGTGGAATGTTGAATGTTCTAGTAGAACCGATTGGAACATCAAAACAGCGTCCCTTTATGAGAGGGAAATCAGATCGGTGTCATGGTTGATGAAATCGTTGTATATGGGCTTTTAGGAGCCCCGTACAGGGACAGGACCACGGGACCGTCCGTTCCCTTGAAATGCCCATAAGAACCTAGTTGTTGACCTAATGAAGATGAAAAATGTCAATGTTGTACTCTGCAAGAGGTTGGGTCTTGTCTCAAGAGCCGCGGTGCAGAAGCCAACCTCAATCTTTACCGTATTTTGGCAGTAGCAGTTCCTTGGCTTACTTCACAATGGACACATTTTGCAGTGTTGTACAGAGGAAGGAGTCACTGTCTGGAGTCAGCTGTTGGTACACGTTAGGGAGATCCTTTAGGGGGACCTTTATTTGCCATGGCTCACTTCAGAGCTCTCCTATCTATTACATTGGCCATACCAAGTTGTGTATTTCCCTCCTTGGCAGATGAAACACACATTGTGGGCCCTGTAGATCAGATTAGGAAGGCCTTTGACCACTTAACTACCGAGCTACATCTAGTAGGCTTGAGAGTCAAGGTGTCAAAGTGCAGGGCATGGTCCCCTTTAGGTATCCCTCTCCACCTTGATCTTCTAGAGGGGTGTATCATATCTATAGATGGACTATGTGTTCTTGGAGTGCCAATAGGATCTGAGGATTTTGTCACACGCTTCTTAGACGCTGCCCTTGCAGAGGATGTTCTCCATGTGGATGACCTTCTATTACTAGGAGATCCGTAGGTGGCATTTGGTATACTCTTCTCTAGTATTGCCCGTCGACCAAACTTACCTCATTTGTACAATTCCTCCCTCCTCATCCTTCCTATCACGTATGAGAGCCTTTGATAGGAGGATTATGGGAGTCTTTGGTGATATCATTGGACCAGGGACGTTTGAGTGTGTGACAAGAGACTTGGCACGTAGACAGACAGCTTTGCTAATCTCATGTGGAGGCTTGCTATCTATGGAGGAGATGGCACCTATAATGTTTTTGGGTAGTTGGGTTCTCTAAGCACCCCTACTTTCCTTTCATTTTGTAGTTGTTGATAGGCCGGTTTTGGAGACTTATGTGATAGAGGTGGAGGAGAGATCCTATTCTCTCCAGATGTTATTGCGGCAAACAAGAGATAGTCTATCCCCACGGGCACAAGAGGACTTTCCATCTTTTGCTTCACTATCATTAGATTGGACTAGAGGTTTACAGTCTTCCTTGATGGAGCGACAAAGTGAGCATACTCTACATTCTCTCTTAGTGGACTCATCCATTCCTCAAGCTACTAGAGCACGTCTACGCTCTTGCTCCGGCAAGGGTGCAGGCTCTTGGATCTTAGCTCGACCATGCATTAGGGCATTCCGACTTGCACCAATTACTTTCTCTATAGCAATGAGGTTTCACCTAGGTTTGGTCCACCCAGCTGCGGTCCATATGACACGGCGTCCTTTTCGAGGATAGAGGATAGCTACCCATGATGCTATTAGGGACATAGTGTTTGCTATGGCACAAGAGAGTGGATACTTGGCTTGGAGGGAGCATTCGTATGCTTTGCAGACGAGATGTGTCAGGGCAAACTTATACTTGGTCTGAGATTATCAGGTGATAGTAGTGGATGGCGTGGTTATGGATCCTACTCGAGATACAGTGTCGGAGTGAGTGATTACCCATCCCCTTGGATGGGCGGCGAGTGCAGCAGCAGGTCACAAGGTCTCCAAGTATAGGGGCATGTAGCGAGGTCACCTCTTTGTTCCTCTAGCCTTGAAGTTATATGGAGCGATGGATGCAGCGTTCGACACATTTGTTAGGGAGTGCACGAGAGCCTATCATGTTAGGCGCCATGGAGTACCACTTTCACTCTCATATTTTTGTAGCATACTTTAGACATGGTGTGTCCATTGCTCTTCAGAGGGTAGTGGCTGGGGCAATCCATAGGAGAGCAATCACACTAGGTGATGCTTCTTCGGATGCTCCAGTTGTTTGTAGACCATACGGCTTGCATAGCTCAGATATCTTAGGTGCTGTAGGGCAGATTTCTTGTATAGACTCTATTGGGGCTTAGCCCCATTTTACCTTCATTATCTCTCCCTTGTATGGCTTGATGGGGTCTTCCCATCCTTTGTGTTTTCTACGCGGTCGCCCTTTCTCTTCATTTTGCAGTTTCACGAGGTCATATATATTGAGAAGAGACCAGACCTTCGCAAGTCAATACTCAAAGCTTGCAAAAGTTATCGAGATGGTATCTGGATTTTGGTAAGTGCACGATGCCACATTCATTTTGGGGGTCTGTCTAACATCTTCAAGATTTTCACTACTATCGACAAAGGATGAGTCATATAACATTCTTGTCATCAGTGATGTTGTATGTTAGAGGAGAGTCTTGCTATGCATTTCTGACACATATGGATTTAAAAGCACCTTAAGTTGGCCAAAAGCTTTAAGTGCACTGAAATCATAAAGCTTGACCGTGTGTCGATGTGACATTGACGTTGAGAATAAAATATGGAATCAAGATGTAAATATAGATTGGATGAACTGATATCTGATACTTCAAATTTGGATGAACTTTAATTTGACTCTCCAACTGTAGAATTTATTTTTTCTACAACAAATTCTGAATTCCAAATTTATATGTAATTAAGATGGGACGGAGATATAACATATAAGAACTCTCCTTCAGGGTTACTTATGACATGGATATTCAAAATTTCTTCCATGCTGTGAGACAAGGACCATTTCCATCGCAGATATTAAAAAAAAATTCTGCATGGGAGTAATAGGGAAGAACTAAGATAATCTATGTTTTTATGTGTTACTTGTGTTGAGTGTTAGCACGGAATGCCTACATCCACGTCAAGCTCTGTGGTACCTATAAATCCTTTGGTTAACATGAAATTCATTTTGGTACAATTAAGTTAAAATGCCAAACTTAAAATATGGCTAATCTATCTCAAGCATTTCCGGTGCAATCTCTTTCCGTACACTATATTCGAAGCATAATGTATGTCTATCTCTGGAGGCTGCTCGTGTAGTTGACCTTGCCAGGTCCCTTGGACTTTCTCAAATGCAGATCAATTTTTCATTTTTAATTTCGCCTGGAGAGGAAAGATCATTGCTCACATGAGTACTTAATAGGGTTGGTTTGAATTGAGAATATCTGTACTTATCGCTATGGAAATGGAAGGTTCTTGGTAAATACAGAAGAGTATCCCATAAAATCTATAAACACTTTCGATGAAATAATACTCAGGTGTGTAAAGATTGATGGTGTAAACTTCTCACCTCAAGTTCGCAGAAAGATCAATAATACCCTAACGCTGAACGTGGACCCAAGTGTGAATTCTTGTCTTAGTGGACCCCAAGTGGCAGTCGCTTTAGTTGGCAATATAATTGACCTTTTGAAAAAATTTTACGTACAATTTCATTTTTTTAAAACACAATTCCGGAAATATTTCCAAGGACCTCGAATTCCATGCTCGAATTTTATCCCCTGAATTCCAAAAGGCCTCCGAATTCAGGCCTAGGAGTTCAGAACCCCAAACTCAACGACCTCCAAATTATATATTTCCTTATCCAATCTTTCGGCCCCGACTCCAATGCAATTGTGAAGCAACACAGCAAGCATAACTATATAAGTTTCGAGCCAATGAACTTAAAATGTAAGCCCTTTTGAAAATCAAAACCAGTAGAGATTCTTTGAAATCAAAAACAAATGAGATTCAATGAGAGAGCAGAAGATCCATGGCTATGCAAATTGGAAAAAATAAATGGGAAACTGTAAACCCACTTTACATTTTCTGCTCATCCATCTCACCCTTTTATTTTAACACTTCCAGCCAATCAGATTGGTGTAATAGTGGGAAATTGATCGTTGCTGCACGTCGTTACATGGTGAGAGGATTTCTACATCCTATTCTAACATTGTAACCAAGCTCATAACATCACGAAAGGGTTTGATTGGTTTATTTGCTCTTATATAGTACCCTAGAAGAGTGAGGTCGATGAGCGGACAAGGTGAGGCAGGTTTATAATTTCTCAAAATATAAATATTATGTATAAAATAGTGTATTCACATAAATAGAATGCATAAGATAATGTAGTCACTCAATGGTTTGTTTTATTTTACTGAAGGTCCTCAGAGCCATAAGTGCATCCACTCACTTTCACATGGTGATTTGAGTATTTTCACATGGTGATTTGACTACAAGGACAGTGCCGAAGTAGTCTGGGAGGAATGGAGATTAGATACCATTGATCTCCTAAGGGAAGTACCGGACATTCTCGTAGTGTAGCGAGATTGCTTGAGACTACACCTTTCAAACCACAAATAATCAGAAAAGAGTCTTCTGCGGAAAGTTTTGGATTGCAGGACCTGCGTGTTGTATAACTTGTTGAACTACCTGTTTCAAGCAGTAGTAGAAGAGTAAATGTTACGACAGTGCGCTGTGATCTACTCATGGTCACCATGAGTAGAATGGTGAATTGAACCCACAACCTGCGGGAGTAGAGTGGGAGTGGGAGCGGGAATTGGTCCTCTCAGTTTCGGATGAGCATTCCCTTTTTGTCCAGACCGGAGATTGTTACCTCTAATGAAGTCACTTCCTAGCCAGAATGTCGTCAGTTTGAGAAGAATATCGGATTGAGGTCGGTCCAAGAAATAATTGTTTGTCCGAAATGAGCGGTTTGTGAGCGCTGGAGATTGTTGCCGTTTATGGAGTCACTTCCTAACCAAAATGTCGAAGTCAGTTTTCTCTGTTTACTCTCAAAGAAGTCAGTTCTCTCTCTTTAGTCAAAAAACAATGGATGAATTGGAAATCCGTGAAATCATGATGGATGTTAAATTATGGTCCCACATGTATGTTTCGATTAAATAACTAAGATTTCGATCCTGTTGTCTAATTGTCATATTTCTTTGCCATATCTCTGAAATGCCTAGTAGACTACTGGCAATCGTGAAGGATACAAGTAGTAAGAACCTTTAGGAGAGACCTTAGCCTAGGGGAGAAAACTATAGTCGAAAGGCCAACAAATGAAATGAATTAATAGATGCCTTTTCAAACGACTGGGAGCAATGAATCACTGGTGTGGGAGGATTTACTGGAGGGAGAGAGCGGCTCACGATCTTCTCTACCTTGTTATGCTAACAATCGATAATCTTACCCGATGGTTTAAGAATTTTACTCTTCAAATTCAAATAAGGAAGAATCTCGGATGAAATATTCCTTCTACCCGAAAGCTGAAAGTTGTTTGTATTGAAATTCATTAGTGTTTTGGATTTTAATCGTCATTCTTTTGTTGTACCTGCCTTGAAGACCGTCCGGTCCTTCACGGTAGCCTAGCTTGGTTCGTCTTATAGTCATTTAGGGTAAATTTATTAGCAAAGCTAAGCATCAATGTCCCATGATTATGGCATTGTAGATTCTTGTCTTATTGTTATTGTTGGTTCTTGATACATTTGAGTCTTGATTACTTCATATTATTTTTCCATCATTTAAAATTAGAATGAAACAATTATGATATTTCCGCTCCTGAAATCTCCCAATAGTTGTTGGAGTCCTGCTAGCAGATTTGGTAACACCCCATTGTTTAATTCAATCAGTTAATGAAGACCTCCAAGGTCGATATTCTCTTCATAGTACAAGCTCTTGTCTTGTTTCCTTGCCAAATCTCTGAAATGCAAAGCATACTAATGGTAATTTTGAGGATGCAGGGTTCTAGACCCAAGAGTTCATTCTCAGCCCTCTTCAATATGAAATTCCATACTCAAGTCTCCTTTATTTCCGCTTGGTATTAAGTTGATCCTACACACACATATATTTGTCCACGCTAGTCCCATCAAATGTCAATAAGATGTAAACATGTCTGATTTTATTGCTCGATGTGGAGGTGTTCCAACCTCTTGATTAGAAGAGTGGAAGATCCTCTTACGTGGAATAAGATATAGGATAAATAAATAAGTAAGATATAGGATTCTTGATACAGGAGTTCATTCTTAGCCCTCTTTAATATGGAATCCATACTCACATCCCTTTTATTTTTACTTTGTATCAAACTGATCTTACGCACACATATATTTGTCCATGCTTGTCCTGGTCAAATGTGTAGGGTAGTATACCAACCCCTTGATTAGAAGAGTGAAAGATACTCCAGCGTGATCATATGTGTTGTTGTATCTATTGCTCACACTAATTTGTGACCTATTTTATGGAAAATCTTAACCTCTTACAGGTGAGACCTGAGTAGAGACTACAAATTTTCAAACAATTGATCCAAGGGAGGTTTGATATCTTCTCTTCCTGTTTCACCCTCTGGTTTGGATTACTAGTCTCTTCGGTTTCTTTGATGTGGTTTTGTGGTTTGGATTGGATTATGAGTTTCTCTAGTATCTTTGGTCTCTTTGGTTTCTCTATCACAAGAATTCTCATGATCTACTTCTTAACTTCCATCATGCTACCTCCTCCAAGAATTTCTTATAGTTCCCTTATGAAATGCTACAAAGTATCAATATTTTTGTGCATTCAGACATTAATAGAGTGACACTCAAATTTGACCAAGGATGGACATGCAATACTTTAAAAACTCCAACCATTACTATATAAAGCCATGAAACTCAAGGCTCTTGCTTGATTGATTGCACATTCATGCTCTATGGATAATTGTAAAAATCTGATAGACATTGGTATCTTAAGGTTTGTAATGGAGAGCACAATCATGATCCTTCAACTTGCATTAGTGATCGTCTTGTTGTTTGGCATCTTCAACCAGAGCAACATGAAATGACATCCCAAATAGTAGCTATTTGCATTGCTCCAAGGTTTTTTCTTCAACTTTGCGACAAGCTACTCTTGATAGTCCTATGATAACAAAAGCAATATACAATAAAAGGCATAGCTTAAACAAATAGAAATTGCCAATAGACCACCAATTCTTGCTCTTTAGATACTCTTTGAGATACACACTACCAAAATGACTATTTATACAATGAAGCAAATGAAGTTACTCCATTTTTTTTTTGCACACCTTGATTCCATTTGTTTGGCTCTTGCATATCCATACTCTTTGGTGATAGTTGTACATATAAAAAAGTCACTTTAGAATTCCAATGGTCCATGCTATTAGGGTTACAAGTTTCAATACATCATCTACAATTCCATTTTCCTTCTTACAAGAAGAAACACAACCATACTACCAATGAGCTTTAGATCATATTGCAACCTTATATGATCCTATCAAAGCACTTACAATTAAGATAGATGGTGAGCTTGCTTTGATGAATGTTCTTCCATCCATGTTCCCTACTTCATCACATCTTCTTTGCATATGGCCTATTCAAAAGAGTTTTGTAGTCAATATAAGAAGTCCTATTGGATTTTGTAATACGATTAGCTAGATAGATTATCTAAATATGAAAATTGTTTGGTAGTAGTTTTAGGGATGTTATATATGATGATCTAAGTAGATCAAATAGAAGTATCATCAAAAGAGTACTTTCACTAATAGGGCATAGGCCAAAAACACCTTGAAAACTCTACATCCAATCTTGGAGGCCTAAAAAATGAATTAGGCCTTGAAAAATGGAAGATTCTCCTCCCTCCTTGTTAGTATCACCAAGAACTCTCCAACAATACCTCATCCATATTGTTATGAGCTTCCTATAGGAAGATTCTCTTTGGTCAAACTTGTTTGACCACCCAAAATAGGACAAGGATAGACATATCACCAATCCATACAACTAATTTAAGGGTGGAACTTGTTGACATGTCACCAATCAATGTATTTGATCCAAGTGTGTAGTTCCCTTTGAGTGGATCCTTTTTGCTACATAATAAAGACAAGGTGCTCCTTTAAGGCATCAAAGTATTGAGGATGAAGGCTTGTGTATCTCTTGTGTTTTTGCTCTTGTGTTTTGCTTGAGGTATCTCCTATCCTCAGAATAATACAGATTGGTGATGAGTGGAATATATTCTTGAGTGAATAGACAAATGTGCTTCAATCAAAAACTCTAGAAATCCTCACTAGATTATGGAGTGCTCGGTGTGAAATCTATGCCTTGATTCCAATGATGATCAATTGGATGATGACAACATGGATGGTATACAAAGAGTGTTTTGTAGCATGGATAAATGAATATACTTATTTTGGCAATGTTACATCTTCTTGAGTTGAAGGTCAACATTTGACCGTAAGACACTACTTGAAAGTCTCTACCAAAGATCCGAGAGATGTTCAAATTTGACTATCTCATGCCTTTGAGAATACACTCAAAGAAACCAAATCACAACAAGGCCTGGAGCAAATTTGAATTCTACATGCTCACAAGCAAGCATTTTATCATAATGTGATTTGATGAGTATCATTCTTTGCTCTGAAGAAAGTTCACTAATAGTTGTTGATGTCATAGGAGGAACGAAGTAAAGAATTGAAGAGTTGTTCAAAATGCCTTAAGGAAGACAATGGGATTGTCTTGTAAGCATTGTATTTTGTAAATGTTGAATGGTAAAGATTTATTGTCAATGGATGATTTTCATCCTACGTGACATTTGATAAACAATGAAAGTTTGTGAAATTTGGTAAATAGTGAAAGTTTGTGTGAGACTTACCAATTGATATTATCCTACCAAGCCTAGACCTTATCCTAAGAGTTATTCAACAAATTTATCAAATTATATCATCTCATCAATAAGAGCAAATATGGTGTATCAACTTTTAAATATAGCTTCTAAAACATTGGCTCTAGAGAATCCACCAATGTAGGTACTCATGGATGTCCTTAAGGATCTCAAGGGAATCATCAATAATGTAACCAGAATGTTACCAAAGATGAGTCCTCTACACAAAGAGAGATCATACAATATGAGCTTGTAGAGGCATCAAGTTCACAAGGAAAACCTAGATGTTGTAGAATCTATAAAGACTTTGGACATAATGCATGACTTGCACCCAAAATATTATGTTTTCATTATAAGCATCATATATGTCAATGTAGGAAGAGTGAATAAGATAGAGAGGTTAGAGAACATGATAGAGCTTGTAGAGTTACTTTGATGTAGCTACTTCCCTCAAGATTCTTATCAATTTGGATGGAATATGTTCAATTGGAGGTGGTATTTTGTCCTCCCCAAATGATGAAAAACTTTGACTTACATTAATTATCTATATCCTATTTTTGTAAATGTAAAATTTTTGTTAAGTGTGGGATGATCAAGTGAATTTGATGCTTTCCAATCTATATAAATCTACTGGATATTGCATTGCTTGCCACTGCAAGTCAGAGAACTTCTCAATAGTAGGTTTTGGTTTTTTATGATATCTATACTTTTGGCATGATAACATTAAGTAATTTTTTGTCATTTTTCCATTGTTCTGCACATCTCTATTTTATCTCATTTTTGTATATTTCTACAAGTTACATTCTAATTTATCATAATTTATAGGTGGTATTTTTCCATTATATTTGATTTTCCTATTTTGGATCATTGTGTATGGATTCTATTCTCCATTCATGATTTTCATTTTCTCTCAATTTTCTATCTTATTTCTTGGGAACTCCTTCGTCACAATATGCCTTAGATTGGCATACTAGCACATTGCATGCATGACATTAGGAGAAAGTCTTTTGAAAGTAGCAAGTTGGCTAAATCAGAAACACTAAAGAATTTTAATACAATAAAATTTTAACCTTTTAATAGAAGGAAATAATTCATCTTTGATTCTTACTTATTTGAAGAGTAAAATTCTTGAACCACCGGCAAAATTATGGATTGTTAATATAGCAATGTAAAGAGTTCACAAGCCTCTCTGTTCCACCCGTGAATCGGCCCACACCGATGATTTACTCTACTCAAAGACCTTTGACTAAGCATCCATTAGCTCATTTCATCTATTAGCCTTTTGACTTGACTTTCCTCCTACATGCTAAAGCCTCTAGTAGCGGTTCTTTCTCCTACTTGTATCAAAAACCATGTAGTAGTCTACTTTGCATTTCAGAGATCTTGCAAGGAAATAGGACAATTAGGCAATATGGTCAAGATTCTACTTATTTATTCTAGACATATGTGGAACCATAACTTAACTTCCATAATGATTTCACAAATATCCAATTCTTGTACTACAAAGAGAAAATTGACCTCAAATCCTACTACATTCTACACCTGCAAGGGGTTGATTTCATTAGTTGTAGCAATTTCCGGTTTGGACATAGAGTGAACATTCATTTCAGACTAACATGATGGTTGCAATTTTAGATGAATGGGACCAATTCCCACTCCCAAACTACTCTTGCAAGTTGTGTGTTCTTGAGAATTTTCATCGTGACCTTGACTAGGTCATATTGCATAGTCAGGACATTATTGGGATTCTCTTTGATACCCTCCGATACCTTACAATAGACCAATGACTCATCTACAGTAGAGTAGGGTGGCTCAATCTAGTGAAAGTGTGTGTTTAGTGTCACAATGCCCTTGAATAAAGCTTTAATCTAGCTATCATGGAAAATGGGCAGAAACAACTTTATCTTGGGCAAAAAAGAAGTATATTGATTCACAAGATGAGACAATAAAGCGTTTCAAATGGAGGTTTACGAGTATCTACAAGATCCTCTTACAACTTTTTACAGAAGTTCATCAACTCCAAAAAGATGTGCAACGGAAGTAACATAACAAGAATTTACGTGCAATATCTGTAAGTCCATAAAATTTACAAAGATACCCGAAAACCCATAGGAGCGTGGGTGAAAACTAAACCAAAAATTTCATACGACAAGAAATGATAGTACTCATGAAAGTATCATAGATATTATACGTGAAACTCCATCTCTTCTAAAGGTACCCGAAAAACATTTGGAGACTTCAAGGATTTATGTAAAGAACCCATGAATTTCGTATTTGAAACTCTCTAATGAACCAGCGCAAGTCAATGAGCCCTAAGAAAACAAACTGATACAGTTCTGGGATAGGTTAAAAAGGAAGATTTAACCTAAATATACTCCGTTTGGGGTCCCATCTAAATATATGGGAGTTCCACGTATTGGTAAATAGGGCATTTCAAATAGAGGTTTATGAGGACCCATGAGTCTCGATATAATATTTTGGAACTGGCAACTCCGTAAAGATGAGCAATGAATGTGACATAATTGTATGGGCAATATCCATACACATGTAAATTTTATGGGTCTTGACGCGTAAAAGTGTACAAAGATACTCATAGAATCCGTAGGCAAAAACTAGAAAACAAATTTCACATTGCATTAAATGATAGGGCTCAACAATTTTTTAGGCGTGGAGTATATGAAATGCCTCCGCTCTTTTACGGATACCCATGATAAAATTTACAAATTTCACATTTTTCTTGACCCGTATAATTTAACGAGGATACCCATGAACACATAGAATCCCTAGGCACAAACTAGACAGCAAATCCACATTGCATTAAAGGATAAGCCAGGGAAAATTTTAAGGGTAGAGTACTTGAAATACCCTCTTTTATAGGTACCCATAATGATATATATGAACTTTACAGATTTCATAAAGAACCCATAAATTCTTCATTTGAAACGCCGTAGTAGACTCACACAAACTCTCATCCGCAATAATATTTTTGAACTTTATATATTTTCATAAAAAACCAATAAATTTTTCATTTGAAATGCCCTAATAGACTAAACACCAATTCTCATGTTGTCACACCGAGTTGCCGAAGGATCAAAGGAGACTTCACCGTGACCAGAACATTGAAGGAAGACTCAAGCCAAATATACTTTGTTTGGAGTCCCATCTATCTTGAGTACTTCGCTTATCGGTTTAACAAGCCCAACATACAGCATGTATTGTTTGGAGTTTCACGCAGTGTTATTCAATAGACCCAACACTAGCCCTCGTGTTATCACACAGAGTTGTCTAATTACCGAGAGATTAAGGTAATCTTCACCATGATCAGAATAGTGATCTTTACAAACACTAGAAGGTTCTAAAATGTACGGCCTCATCTTACTCTATAATAATAGGTTGCGATCACGGCGTTTAGTGACCTTAGCAATAGTCGGGTTCAAGTGCTATGGTAGAGCACAAGGACGGGTATTTGGCAAATTCAGGGACAGGCAAGGCTAAGTACTTTGCGGCAAAGGCGAAGATGGCGACAACACCGGGGACTAACCTTGCCCCGTCGTCGGGGCAACGTGGCAAGGGCTGAGTCGGTCGGGTCACTTTGTGGCACAGTCGGGGTCTGGGATAACGCTGGGACTGCCCTTGGCCCGTCGGGACGACGTGACATTTCTGAGTGAGAGAGAACTGTCTGTATCCTTTTCCAATTCTTTGGATGATGGCCTAAATCGTTTATCAAGCTTTCTAAGAAAAACTGATCAAATAACACTCCAACCATGCATAAGCGAACTACATACGGGCTCAAATACGCTTCAGTGCAAAGTTCCACAGCTAACATTTCTGTATCTGAGAGACCTGCGAAGTTCTATTGAACTCACCATGTTGTGACAACAATGTTTGTTCGAACCTCTCATGTTCGCGACAGTGATTATTCATTGTCAAGAACCTGATAGGTTTTTCAAATTTATATCTTCTGGTTTGCAGTGAAGTCTAGTCATGGGACAAAATCTGATAGAATTATTTCCACAGATTTTAGTGGGAAATCAATCACCTTATGCTCTGACGTTTCATCTAGTTGGTACATCTAGACAAGGAGCGGTCATGAAATTGTTTTAAAATTCCCTTCAGATAACCAAAACAGAATTTTCATAGCTTAAGATCTTATATGTAACTCTGTCCCTTATTACTCAGCCAGCGTCTAATTTCAACTCAGAACAGATCTACTGTATTATCTATCTATTGCCAACTTGAAGTCTTCCTCAAGCAACAATCCTGACAACAGAAGACAGAGTTAGTGATTGCCACAACGAAGTGAACAACGAGAAGGGCCCATGCCTTTTCGACTTCAGGGCCTTCAGAATCTCCTTCTCCTTATTTTCCGGATAAATTCAGTGGGCATGATCTTGGACACAATCTGCGTGCCGATGCTGATAAAGAAATGGTGAAATGTTTCAATATCGATTCCTAGGCTATAAGCTTCGGGTTATATCAACATCCACTTCGTAGCCGTTGTTTGATGGCGCACATTTTTAAAGCATCAATAGTTATTAAATTTTTCGAGGGTGACTATAGAAAATTACTTTCAAGGAACGAAAGTGATTTTATTAGATCTTAATAGATGAGAAGAAGGTACTTGTTGATTTATTGTACACTAGTCTTTAGGTAAATGTATGAACACTTAATTTATAAATATGATTATAATATTTATATCTAACGAATATATAATAGAAGACCTTTCAATTTCAATATAAATTAAAAGAAAACAAACAAATTCAATCGACTTATTAAACCATTAAATAAGAAAGATCTCAATATTTAGTTAGTTTCATGATTAACAATTAGAAAAGAATGTTTATTACTCTTGAACGCAATGGGGAATTCAAATAATGGTTTTCGAGATCCTGCAAAAATGCCATAAAATATTTTAGGGGGATTCGACGGAATAGCTATAGGGTTTGAGGGGAAGAGCTATGGAATTTGGCGGAAATGGCTATGGTGTACTTTTCGCTAACATGCTTTGCCCATAGCAGTAAAATCCTCCGGGGTGGTTACACGATCCTCCATGAACATTAATTAGTAGTACTATTTACATTCGGGCTAATTTGAATACTAATCTGTATAAATCTCTCTCCCGTCCTCACGGTGGTAGGTTCGAATTGCCTTTCAATTCTATGAATCTCACATGAGTTCTTCCTCATTTCTCCTTTGTTCGAATTGCCATCCAATTCTTCGAATCTCACATCAATTTTTCCTTATTTCTTATTTCTTGTGATGCAGTTTCGACCTCCCGTTCAATTCCTTGAATCTCACATAATTTTTTTACTCTCGGTGCTACTATGCAAAATTTATTTTCTGGTGTGTTCCATATGGTAAATTATAAAAGATCTGTGCTCCGAGTGGTAACGTATCAAAACGTTTCTCTTTCGATCGTTTCTGTGCAACTTTGAAGCCGTTTTGATTGAATAAGTTGTCAATATGCACCGCACAAGTTTTCCCTTGTAAATTGCTTAACAGAAAATAGTAGTTTCTAGCAATTCCAATGGAGTTTTGGAAAATGGCCAGTAACGGAGATGGTACTGCCTACAACAAACACTAGAGGGCTGCGGACCTGTCACAGTTCGTGCTATTAGCAAAGCTGTTTCCTCCACTACGTGTCCTCATACCAGATTTTCCTTTCGACATCACCAACATTAGTCACCATGACGGATTTCAAAGCATACCTGGGTTAAATTTCCGATCCTGAATACCTTGCAATAAGATTTCTTGTCGACCCAAACGTATACATTCCGAACTATTTACATGTTATCCAAAGAAATTGGGCGATAGCCTAGTTCAAACTGCGTAATTATCATAAACAAGGACGATTGATTGAATTGTGATTGAGGTGCTGCAGTAAGAATTCCGGAATCAATACAAGGTACTTCCTCTGCACAGAAGACCTCCTCAAGGCCAACCGATCGATGTGTACACACATGGAACTCTCCCTTGGTGTCTAACAGAACATTACAATTGGAGACATGACAACAGCAGCTGTTTGTAGGGGATGCCGCTCAGATCTTGTCGGAAAGACTTCTTGTGTGGTTACGGTTCTGTTGCTCTTGTTGCTTTGTCGAGAAGATTTATTGCAGAATGACTGAAAGTCTAGAACTGAAACCCCCTTTGTTTATTTACCCTAATTATGGCTCCCACGTGTCCTAAGTTGCTCGGTTCTGGACTAATCTGCTCCCTTAATTGCCTTCTCAAGGTATCGTAAGGCTGCTCAGTAACTCACCAGACCATGAGAAACTCACTGCAGTAAGCGATAAGCATAACGCGGTTTAGGGTTTGTCATGAAGAACTCTTTCCTTCTCTGGTTTTAGGGTTCTCCGGTGGTCACCCGAAACCACTCCGGGACACCAACTAACGAACGTGCGGATGTACTTCATGGCTCGACTAACAAATGCAGTGGTCGTTTGGCAGCTGATCTCCGCGGTGTCGAATTTCGGAGTGGAGCAGAACAGTCATTAGCGAGATTCGTTGTGATTTTGGCGTTCCTCTTCTGGTTCTACTCAACTACATCGCTCTCCAGCTCCAGCCAGCAACAACCATGTCAAAGAAGAATAACAGGGGGACTCGAGCCAGGCTGCATGCCTTCGATCTCAAGAGTGAGAATTGCCATCTCATCCCGTGTTCTGATTGGATATCGAAGTTGATTGTGAGGGATTTCTGCAATCGGGTCTTTCTCATCTGTTTTTTTTATCAACTGGAGCTGGTTGCGTATGACGTTCAAGCTTTGTCACATCACTCTTCGGTGAATTATTGTGCGTGTCTACGCGGCGAATTTGCGGCGTCTTTGCGCAGTGGTTGGGTCATAGATTGCTTGAACACTGGCTAGATAGTCGAAGTTTAGGGCGATACTCTGTAAGAAGGTCAACTCAAAAATTAGTTTCGCTAGAGAAACATCTCTGAAACAGGTAATGAGTGTCTCGCAGTTCTTTGTGCTTACTGTTTCGTAATATGTTTTGCATCAGGGGAGAAAGAAGAGATGGGCAAGAAGGTGGAGAAGCAGCAAAAGAAAGCTGAGAAGTTGAAGGTGAGGTCTTGTTTGGAAATCGGACTCCATGATGTGTTTTGGAAGGAACATATCGAGAACTGTGGTTCTCGACGGGAGTCTTGGTGCTTAATTTTTTTGAATATGTGCAGGTGAAAGTGGGGAAGAAGGTGAAGGTTAGCAAGAGGGGGAGAGGAGGAAAGCTTAGCAAAGGAGAAAAATCTGCAGTTGCGAAGGCGATGGAAATTGATTCATAGCTTCTAAACTAAGAACTCAAGCCATCCATTTTTCTGCCTTTTTTGGCAAGCGAGTATCGTAGCATGGTCTCCACTTTCCGTGGAAAATACCATTTTCGACACGCTCGACCACTGTACATGGTCGAGACCCCAATGAACTGTCGAGAAGAAATTATGAAGAGCAGACCTGTCCAAAAGTCGGATAGAGACACGAGCTCTAAGAAGTGGTGGTGTTCGATTTTGAAGCTGGAGCTGACGATCAGCTCGATTGCAGCATTTGAAGCTCCAATAGAAGACTTCCAATTGAGAAAGCGTGGTCCTACAGAGCAATTACGTGGTCTTCAGCAGTGGGCTCCTTTTTAATGCTCCATGTCCGACCGAAATGCCAAGGCACCATGTATACTAGTATCGAATTATTCAGCAAACAACTCTTCCTAATCCTAATTGCTGTGTCTCGAAGATTCCATGACCAAGTTAACTGCTTGCGTACGCCCGTTCTAGCCTGGATCAAATGTGGTCAAATCAATCATGGTAATTTCAGTTACCAGCTTGTCATGATTGAGTACGTTGGATAGAATGTCTTCCAGTAAATTCACATTCCGCTTTGGCTGTAATGTTGCCTTCACACCGTAATTGGATTCCAAATCGATCCAGATTCCTTCTGTATTGTTGCCAGTTTAGCTCACCATGGCGTGGTCAGCTTGTTCTCCCTCCAGGTGCTGTCTACCACAAGCTATGCGTCTACTTACAAGAAGTCATCCTTGGATGCTCCTGGCTGACACAGTCCATCTGGGCCTGTCGGATTGGGATATCTGGAGTTGAAGCTGTAATTTCCTTCCAAATCCCTTGAGTAGTGTCTGCCGAAGGCTTCCTATGGAATTCAACTTGGCTGTGAAGCATAATATAAGATAACGAGCTCAAATATCCCAAAAGCTTGAGCTTTTATCCCAAAAGGATAAAAGCTTTATCCACTTTATCAAACGTTTGTATTCGACTTGGGAACGAGTGATGTTGGACCTACTGCACTCTGGGAGTACTGTTTTCACGTTTACCAGTGTCCAGCCAGCTATAAGTTAGTCGAACATCACATTTGGGGAAAACAGTGCGATTCTGGCGCTGATCTTGTAAGCATGGCACAATAAAGAGCCCTGTGCAAACCTGGTCCCACCTTGACTTTCGTCCAAACCAAGTGGTCACACAGATACTGATGTCCTCCATGCTGTTAGTAATCAAAGATCCCAACTTGATTTTCTTTCTCTTCAATTATCTGAATCAAGGGCAGAGTTCCGTCTCAACTACCAGCTGCTGAACTTTCTTACTCCGAGTAGTTACCCAGCTGGTCCAGCTGGGTAACTATCCTCTAGGCGCGTACCATCTGAATCGACCTTTGTCACTGCGGTCAGGTATGGCAATCGACCCATCGATCTTGGACATAAGCCAACTATGAGAAACTCTGGAACACCGATCAACACTGGAACAGTGGTACTTACAGCAGTGTTCCACCGGTCACTCAATTTGATCATCTCCGCAACCGAACGAAGTAACAACTGGTACAACACTGGGGAAGCCCGAGACTTCTGAGAGACAAACACGCTATCGGGTGTGATTTTGTCGGCATGGAAAATTCCACCACAAGTAGGGATATTGCGTGCACATACTCACCCTGTTTGTGGGGTGGAGCTACTATGGTGATTCAAAGCAAGAAAAGCGAGCTGAATTTTTGTCCGCACGGCTTGAGCTGGACTTTTGATCGCATGGACATATCTTGACGAGAGAAGTCCAATTCTCAAGAGATTCGCTCTGTTGCCATAAGTAAGCCTAAGGCGGGGGATTCTCATATGCCACAAGTGGCGACATCTTCAAGATTGAGCTGCGAATTTTTCTCCCGCGAGACTTCGAAGTTCACATGCTTCATTCAGTAAGTCTCACCCTTGTACGGCTTGATGGGGTCTTCCCATCCTTCGTGTTTTCTACGCGGTCACCCTTTCCTTCAGTAAAACCTTTTTGACTTCTGCAGTTACGTAAAGACACAAAACGAACCTCGTCTTGTGGTGACGATGTGGGGTGTTCAGCCTACACAGTCCAATGGTGGACTCTGTCTTGAAGAAAGAATCTCCGACTCGCAAAGGATACCAAAAAGATCCTGATGTTGCGTCACATAGTAAGCAAGTCTTTGAGGACCTTGACGGAGGTAGAGTCGACATAGAAAGATGACACGTTCGCAACGTGTTCCTACAAGTTGTTCGTGCCGTTCAAGCATAAGTTCAAATCTTACATGCAATTCTCTCGGGAATGTAGAGTTCATGAACACAAGACCTCTTCCAGGAAAGCAAATTCTTTTTGTGGAAGTTCAGAGCAGTTACCCCTTCGAATTCGTTGCATTCAAATTGCATGCATATTTTAACTCATAGCTGATGGTTTCGGATTTAAGAGTATCTTGATTCCTATAGCGCATCACTACAATCGGGAGACTTTGGGACTTGCTGATTCATCATAGAGTCAACTTCATGCACTCGGTAGATGTCCAAGATATTATCAGCTTCAAAAGAGTCACCTGGAGCAGGACGGGGAAAATGTTCAACTAAATAAACGTTTCTGAATCCGGGTTTGAAATTAGCAAGGTTTGACAAGATTGTGCACAGAAAAATGACCACTGGACATGAAGGCTGGATCTCTTGGCGATTCGTGGCTGTGACAGTCACAGCTACTCTCATGTTGGTATACATGCTCGTCTTTGTTCCGAGCTACACCGAATACTTGCCTGAGAGCAATGGTATTTTAGAGGTCGAAGTAATTGCAGAGCCCAAGGGACTCTATCTCCAGCACCCAGAAGATAAGCATGATGATGATACTGTCTCAAAGACAAGGGAAGCTTCAAAAGAAGAATCGACGCCAACACAGCAATTGGACCCGAATGCACCGAGAAGCTTGAAGCCTTTGAGTTTTGCTCTATATCCATTCGTGAAGTTCATGACTTACAGGATCTCGTCAAAGGCCTTTCTGGTGGTGGGACTGACTTCAGTGGTGGCCAGGGCCTATGATCGACCGATATACAACTGTCAGTGGACGCAAAAGGGGAGGGAAGCCGAATACACGGACGCTCAATTGATCTACATAAAGAACGACGAGAATAGGATGCCTTATGCCACTGCCATGGTGAACTGCACCTTTCCTGACCCTGTGGGGTCTAGAGATGGGGGAGGGCGCTTGAAGCTGGCAGTTTCCATCACACCTATGCGTAATTCCCCCTCTGGTACTATCATTTCAGATGTCTTTGAAGAACAGAAGGGAGATCTCGAGAAATTCGAAAGAGTACTGGCGAAAGATTATGCCCCTCCTTTTGAGTATGCATTTTGCGGACCTCCTATGCATGGGAGGATCCGGGCAGATTGGATTTTAAGCTGGTTGATGTACCATTACGAGCTTTGGGAGGGGAAAGAGGGAAGGGTCAGATTTTTCTTCTACAACAACGGTGGATTGAACGCCGAAAGCAGGAAGGTGCTTGATCCGTTTCTACGATTAGGAGTGGTGGAGATTGTCGATGTGCTTGATGAATGGATATACCCCACGCATTACCATAATCAGGTGCTTTTCATCAATGATTGCCTTCAGCGGACGAGATTCATTGCACGGTGGACGTTCTTCCAAGATTTCGATGAATTTCTCTACATTCCACTTCCGAATACTTTGCGGGGGCTGCTGGAACAGCACAAAGACAAGCCATGGTTGACTTGGGCCAGCATGAAAGCTTCAATAGAGTTGTGCAGACCGCCATCTTCTCCTGATCGAGCATGGCCTGAAATTGAAAATATGATGTGGATAGAGAAGCAACCTGAGTGTCGGTACACAAAGAACATACCAGATCCATGGTTGTGCGTCGGACCTCTTGGGAGGAGAAAGTACGTGGTCAATCCGAGAAGGGTGTTGGCTGCGGGTGTTCACTATGTGGTTCTCGAGGACGTTGTACCGGAATTGGGATCACACGGACCAAGAGGGGAAAACTTAAATGGCACCATTGCTCGTTTACATCACTATCAAGGCGCACTCTCTACTAACCGTTGGCTGTGCGGAAATTCAGTGAATGCATCTTTTGCAATGGACTTAGAGAGTAACACCCAATACACTTACGATGAATATGTAGCAGCTAGTGTAAAAAGAGCCAGAGAACATTACATCCAGGCTGGTGATTGAATTCTGTGAGACGTGGTAATAAAGGAAAACAAGGACACATCTGGGATCAAAGACAAGAAATATGATAAGTGTCACTCCCGACTGATTGTTGGTATTACTTTTTAGATGCGTGACTAAAAGTTACGAGATTGTGCACAAAACTTGCTTATTAGGACCTGTGTGTTTGGGTTGTAATGGCGCATACAACTAAGTTCTGATCGTACTTGCAGGGCTGCGATACTTCTCTGCTCTTGATTCGAGGTCGGTCCTCTTCCCGAGCCAACGCCTGCCGAGTAGACGGTGTTCGTCGGTTTGGGTTTGACGGATGAGGTAAATGGAGCAATGGAAACCCTGGTAAATAAAATCCGCCATTTTCATGTCCTGGCATGGTTTACCTTCCCAGTGTTGGGCATGTTTGAGAAACTATTCACTTTCTTGAGTTCGAGTTCCTTTTGCTGTCAAAGAGATGTGTTTGGTTTTCAAAAAGAATAAAATGCAGAAACTTGAACTGGTGGTCAAAAGCTCTAATGCCCACTCAAATGCATAAAATTGTAAAGATCCACATCTGATGCATAATTTAAACTAAGAGAAGACTAAACCAGGTAATTAACAAATTCTCGCAGCGTTCATGACTGAAACAGGTGACTGCTAAGCTGTACTGTGACAGTTGATTGTAGCCCTGTGTACATATGGGTACAATCATCGAAGACAAAACGTTTATAAGCGTACTCGAGCATCGTAGGTGCGATGAGCTTCTTCTCTCTCACCCCTCTGTTTTGCAATGTCATCTTGTCCTCAGGTCTTCTTTCTGAAAGTGACTGCGTTTCCGAGTGATTCTACCCTCCTCAGATAGTTCTGCGTTGTGCATAGATTTTCATGTAATTCGCTACGTCTATATCCGCCAATCTGAGCTCCAGAATCGCGTTTGCGATGAACTTCATCCTTTCAGCACTTTGACACTCCAAAGGTGGAGTGCATGGACCAGTGCAAAGTTTCTCCTCCCCCAACACTATTGTACCTGCGGTTTAGCTCAGCGGTAAAGCAGGTTCTGTGGTTTCAGACCAGTCCCACATTAAAAGAGGAACTTTGCTAGCTAATTTCTTTCGTGCGTTTTCTAACATCCCTACTGCAATGGTCCCGTCATTTTAACTTCCTCATAATTACAAAGATGGATGCTTTGAACCTGTGTAATCTGTACCTTCCTCGGAAACCTATATACCCGGACCCTACACGCGCTAAGTAAGGTAGCAGGAGGGTCTTGCTGGCGATGGAACTTCATCCCGACCTTGATGCTCATAACCCTCATGTAATTACCAGCATTAGACATCCAAATTCGACTCCCGCAAGAGGCCATCATCACTTCAATCCATTCAACTCGACTTACCGTCAAGAGTCTAGGACTGATCCCGTGGTAAACTGGGAAGGCTCACTTCCTCGCCAACTCTTGCATACAAAGCTTGACTCCGCTGTAATGGCAGCCTACTACAGGTGGAAACCGAAGCTCATCCCAATCCCTTCTCCAGAATCTTCCTCAGACTGCCATCGTTCATTGCCCACAATAGCCTCTGCAATGGCCCTCACCTCTTCAAGGGAAATCCTGAGAACCAGGACGTGATAGAGTACAAATCCGGTTTCCACTCGATGCCTTGCATGTAGACTTCGAGTTCAACTCCGAGCTCAATTTAGTGAGCGTGTTATGATAACTGACAGTTATGTTTATGTTCGACGAAAGTTGCCTCTTGTATAGACTTGGAAGTATGTCCTATCGGTGCATCTTGATAGAAAGGATTTGAATTGATGATGAAGAGTCTAATGTTGTGATGTGATTAACTTGGGTCTTGCTCATGAAGCTAACTGGAATAAAACTTTCAGTTTGTGAGAATCAAGTAACCGTATTATTTTCTGGGAAAGTTGAACATGAAGTGTAGTTTATTCGCACTCAATTTCTTTTAGATGTTTATTAACAAAAAATATGAAATGAATAACATTTTAGAATTTTGGATCAATAGTATATTAATTGTCATTGTATTTTCACAGAAATAATTTTTACACATGAGGAACCACTATGCTTTGTGCATACAATAAATTTAGCGAAAGGTTCCTTCAATTATATTGTGAACTTCCTTTTTTCTTTTCCTTTTTTCTTTTTTCTTTTTTCTTTTGAAGTTTTAAAAATACGTTGAAAAAGTTCTTTCTCTCCATTTTTATGTAAATATATATTTTCATCATACGAACTTTTATATTTTTGAACTTCTAAAATATATTTCTTAAACCGCTCCAAAATTTCACTCAAATATGTAGTGTTTTATAGAAAAGATCATTGGTACACGATTTAGACATCAATCTACAATCTAAATGTAAGTCTCTTTCTCTCGAATGTGTTCGCCAACATGTTTATGCGACCGAATGTGCATCATTCTGACATCAAGTTAAAAATTTGAATTGGTTTGGTATTCAAAAATGAACATTATATATTCATATCGCTTCTTATATTCGGTTTCCCTTCATCATGTACTCATGAACTGCATACCGTAATATGTTACTTCCTCAAGTATGCAATGCGGGACTTAGTTTACAATTGCATAAGTCAAGTACTACAGCACAAGTACTAAAGTTGATTTTGATCATGCCCGCGATAGCCCTGGGTTCTATGATATAGATTGATAATCATGAGAGTAAAATAGTAACATGCGGACCTGGTTACCTCAAAACGCCCAACCGAGAGCAGCACTCTAGAATTCCGTGCCTAGATACAATTGAGGCCATACGAAGCCTCTCGAAGATATCACAGACTCGTTGAGTTGACTCATTGATATCACAGACTCATTGAGTTGAGAATCCATAAGAATGACGGTTTATTCAACCACTATCCGTGTCGGAAGGTGAAATCTATAGTATGCAATTTTCATATCGCTATGTACTCAGCGTCAAAACTTCTCAGACAGCTTTGCTATTGCACTTGAATGAACTCCTTTGACTCTACCGATTCTGACTCTGGTGATATAACATAGCGTCTGCGATAGGATGCATCTCTTGGACGGCATTAGCGCTTTGAATAAAGAACCGGTATGAGCACCCGAAGTTTTAACTCCCCACCCCCATCCTAGGGCTGTGTATGCCCCAACTGCAGAAGGTGCAGCTGTAGGCAAAATCTGAGGAATATGTGGTGCTGCAGTTGCTCCCAGGTTCGTTGAGGAGGGGAAGCTGGTAAGAGAGGTGATTGAGAGTCTGCATGAGAGGAGCTCATTAGTATCAACCTTTAATTCACATTTCGAAATCAATTGTCAAATTCAAGTCTAATTTCAGTGAATATATCCCAAGACCTTCAATTACTCAATTATGACAGCCATATTGGATTTAAAAAGAAGCCGTCTAATCCACGTAACAGTGTTTCAATGACATCAAATAAGTAATACACTTTTAATAAGTAAACTAGAAATGTATATTTCCACTAGGATGTGGAACTTCATTACGAAAACGTTCATACAACAATTGACTGTAGATAATTTCCTAACATTTGAGAATAAGCAGTGTAAGCTTAACAAATGGCGTACCTGATCTCCCTTAAAAACCTAACAAGTCCATGCATGAGACGTGTGGCTCAAGCTCTTAAGAGTTCTTTGCTCTTAGAAGTGAGGGGCCATTTCCGTAGGGGAAGAGCTGAGACTGACGTCAGATAGCATGCACTGTTGTGGAGATTCTCACTCTGTGCTTGACACGTGTGGAAGTGGAGGTTCGAGTGGAGAAGAAGTCCAGACCATTTCCTATGATGCACATTTTCATTTTCAGGATGTTCACTTGTATGTATGGAGTGGCCATACGGGTTCTTAGAACAGATTACCTGATGTTGGATTCAAACCCAGCAGATTAACATAAACTATCAGAGAAACAAATAGGGTTTACAGGCGAGTAACAAACGAGACACGTTTATCACACGTAGCAACACACAAGCTAGAGTAATAACTGACCACCTGAAACCCGTTGGTAAAATCTGTTTAATGGCCACCACCAAAATTGAGGTCGGTGCCTGGCCAATGAAACAGATTCTTATTCTTGAAGCACCCAAGTCCTTTAGATGCCCTCCATGCAACACGAACACCTCACCCAAATTGTGGGCGAATATGAACAGTTCCAAGTTCAGTTTTTCTACCAAGGGTACTGGGTTTAACAATGGAAATGTAAAGCTTAAAAGTATGATCTAGGAGAAGGAAGTAGGCCTTATCACGCAACACCTCCTCTCGAACAAGAAGCAATCAGTGATTTGATATGACAAAAAATGCAGTCCAATTTGTAAAATTGGTAGTGATCTGCAATTAAACCGAGTTGGACTGCACTACTTGGCCTGTGAAGCTGGAAGTAAGACAGCCCTTGCTCTACTTTAGAGTTCCATCAGTAACTGCGCACTCAAATGAGTTAATTTGCAGAAGGACTACCTCTAAGGAGCTCTACTATCGTTTCCAGAATACTGATGTTACCTCCAGCTCCGATTCCTTCCTTCACTATGATGGTAAACAGAACAGCACACTCCAGAATCTAATTGGCACAACATCATTCCAACCTTAAAAGTATATAGACAATTCAAAACCACCTCATCTTTCGCAAAGCCTTCCAAACAAGCAGTTTGGCCAGCAACGCCAGACTAAACTAGAGATCCCGTGCACTGCATTTGCAGTCGTTAAATTATGTCATTCACAACAATTCAACCTAATAAAGATGGTCCTTCAAGTTATGCAGCCAATACAAACAATAATTCTTCCTGTCAACTGGGGCAATATAACCTGTTACACCAGCAAACGGGGGAGAGAGAACTGTCCTTATAACACTCCGGAGTGCAAAAATTTCGATTAAGAGGGGACGGATTCTCATTCCGAGATGAGGAAATCCTTGACCCCAAGGTGCTCTACAACGTGAGAAGTTTGACTTTCGAATAATCTTTACAGCCGAAAATCATCCTGCATAATCTTGCATAAACCTCTACACATGATCTATCTTCGAAGATAGTGCACAAGCGGCAAAAATATGCCCATACTTGATCCAAGCTGCGATGAGCAAAAAGAAACGCCTACATTCCTGGCATTCCTCCTGGGCCGCCAATTCCTGGTGGCATACCAAGACTTTCTGCTAAACCCTTCATACGTTCCTTCATGGCCAGAACACTCTTGGTGTGGGCATCTTTGTATGCCTCGTTGATCATCTCTGAAAGCTTCTCACTTCCCACTTCCATGGCAGCTTCCAAAACCTCTACCCTGACAGGCTCTTGGTTCCCAGAAAGCGTCACCTTGATGAGTTCACCTTCGCAATACCCATCAAACTCAGCTGCTGCAAGCTCCTTTTGCACGCGGACGGCCTCGACTTGCACCACCTGTTGTGCTTTCCTAACAGTGTCATACAAACCCTGAAGATTCCCAAATAACCCTGCCTTTTTAGCATCTTCGTCTTCGTTCTTCTTCCCTCCGAATAAACCACTAGTAACACTCGCTTTCATCCTCCTCGAAGGCACCATCCTCACCATCGTCACCTCGCCCATTTGCGTTCCTCTCAAAGATTGCGGTTGCCATCTCGTCTGAACCGCTGTGTGATTCCCAGATAGCAGCAACTGGTTCATTGCCGCCATGGCTCCTTATCAAATTCTGGATCCTTCTCTTCAAAAAATGTACCAAATCAACCAAAATGCACAACCAAATCCCGATACTAGCTTCAAACCTGACTCTCCGAAGAAACCGAAGAGAAACACAGCTGTTGTTCAGTCAGCCCTCTCGAGACAGGGAATGGGAGGGTCGATGTCTCTGTCGATCGATCGATCGGGGGCAGCGCAAAGCTCTGGTTGGAGGAGACTGTTAGCTCTTCACAGCTCTCGTACTCACGCTATCCGACTGCAACTCGGCCGTGTAACTTACCACCTGGCCATTTAGGCTGGCCTACAAGGTGGAAACAGTTCTCTTATCTTAGTGCAGACGCGGTGAACACGCCGTAAACTGCAGGTAAAAACTGCGACTCACAACTTCCCACGAGGTTCCACGAGTTGCGATGATATCACCTGGTACACTTGTGGTCATGCCCTATTGGCCGAGCCCCCCCGCATCGCGACGCAAAACGAAGTCCTGGGAGAGCGTACTGTAGAGTACAGTTGAAGGCGCCATCAGAATGACTATGGTGGGCTGGGGGTAACGTAGGAGTCCGGTTGCAAGCGCCGTATACCTGATCGCTTCGCTTCGTCACAAGACTAGCACCTATGCACTTTTCAGTGTCAGTGCCGTAACCGGAAATTAGATACAAGGGCTAAGCGCTTTTTGGGGTGGTCTAGTGAAAGACTCAACAAGGAGACTAAAGATGGTACTCATTCAAAATATGTATAGAAGCTCATAATTGTATATCTCACTAATTTAATGATTCATATTTCAAGGGCTTTCACTTGTTGGATTGTGATATTTATAGCATCTAAATTAGTTTGCTGGGATATGGGAGTGGTAGGAGTAGGTAATTATAGTTATTTTGATAGTTATTCAAAGATTATTTGTTTGTGGTCAAATTTCATATTAGGGTTATTGGTTACATGTGGAAATCATGGTTTGCATTGTACGATTTGCCAGTAGAAAAATCTAAATCCAGTAGAAAAGTATGCTTTCAAAGTGTAATTCCATAGAGCTCATTTCCTTGATGTTGAGTCATCAAGTTCTTGACTATGGTGGACAAAGGTTGAGAAGCTTCACATGGAGTCTTTTAGCTAGAGTGGATATGGTTTGATTATTATCCATACCCAATTGATAAATGAAAAATCAACTATGGATCTGATTTGAGTGTGATTCGAGTAGAAGAATAAACTCATTACATTAGAGAAGTGAGAATCAAAGGGAAATTGGATGTAGAAACAATATAGTGGTATCTCCAAGCTTGGTTGATAGTTGGTACGTATGATTGTGATCCTAGATTTCTTTGAGAGTGATTATGTATAGAAGTCCTATTTGAGTTGATATAGATTTGATAATGGAGCAAACAATGTGTGGAAAAGTTGGCCAAATTTTTGAGAATTATGTCAATTTGAGATAATGGATGTTTGATTTGAGCCCAAGGAGGTAAAATCAAGGTCAATTAATATGAATTGAACAAGAAGTGCAATATTGGAGGTGGATTTAGAAACCCATCTCCTCGAATTAAAAAGTTGGAGATCCTTATCCTCTTAATTTGGCTCAAGTTGATAGTCAACAAAGGATTTGATAGTTAATCAATTGTGGAAGAGGTGCGTCAGACTAGCAGAGATTATCTAAATTTGGAGGTCGAGTTGGCAAATGTTGTGCAAAGTTGGAGGTTGCACAAATTACCCTAGCTAGTACTCAAGTTGGTGAAGCTTGGCCAGATTTAAAGAGGGTTTGAATTGGCAAGAAGAAATATATCATTTAGTTGTTTTTGAGAATTAAGTCAATTTGAGACATTGAGTGTTTGATTTGAGTCCAAGGAGATGAAATCACAGTTGATTTGGTGAAAATTGAGCACAAAGTGCAAAATTGGAGGTGAATTTGGGAACCAATCCCCTCGAATTAAGAATTTCAAGATCCCCATCTTCTCAATTTAGCTCAAGTTGATAGCTAGCGGAGAATTTGACAATCAGGCAACTATAGAAGAGCTGTGTCAAATTGGCAAAGGTTGTCTAGATTTGGAGGTCGAGTTAGCAAAGGTTATCTAGAGTTGGAAGTTGCTTGAATTGCCCTAGCTAGTGCTCAAGTTAGTGAAGCTTGGCTAGATTTGGAGAAGATTTGATTAAGCAAGAAGAAATACCTCATTTGGTTGAACTTTGGGCTTCAATACAAGACTAGAGAGGCTATGGAGGCCTAGAAAGGCCAGCAAGTCTACTTGTTGACATGAAGCTAGCTAGTTTAGAGGAGTTTTTGGTCATTATTTGGCAAAATCTATCCACCTATCTAGATTGTGCAAAATAGGGTTTGAATCCCATATCTTTAGTTTCTAGACTAGTGCCTCAGCCAACTAGTCCTTAAGTTGTTGTCCTAATAGCAAGTCGATTGATACCTATACACATACAGCTTTGAGTAAGAGGTAGTGTAAAAGAATGAGGAGAGAAATATGAGAATGGAAGATCAAAGACAAGATCTCATTGAGACTCTTGAATGAGGAAAACTGCGAATGCCTAGCATGAGCTTGGGCTTTTGTATTTATAAGGAAGATACAAGGCTCTTGAGAAACTTCCTAAAAGCCATCTTCTTGGAATGCAAGCCAAACTAATTGTGAAGCTTCATTCTAGAAGTTGTTTACTTGGCGTGTAAGCTTCCCAAGAGATTTCTTTCTAAAAGCTACCTATTTGGTGTGCAAGTTAAGCTAGCCACAAGCTTCTCAAGAAGTTTCCTCCTAGAAGTCACCACTTGGCATGCACATTACCCAATACTTGGAAGGTACCAAGTAGTTTCCTTGATGCTTCTAGAATATTCTTATAGCTCTTGGCTAATTTGGCATATTTGCTACTTCCTTAGTCTTGACTAACTTATTTATAAATTCCATATTGTTATATATCCCACCACTGCTAGTTGGTGATATCCTTGTCGCCATGGAAGCTTGAAACTCTTGGATAGCCATTTGTGAATTCTAGAGATGAGAAAGAGGCTCCCAAGTGGCATCATGAAGGGGATACCTTTTCCAAAGGACCTTGTACTCAATATGTTGTTGGCAATCACGTTGAATGTGGTAACATGCCAAGATATGATCAACTTCATATTCCTATGATTGTTGATAGGCACAATAGGAAGAGGGGATTAGATATGAGAGGAAAAGGAAGATGGATTAGAAATAAAGGGTTTCAACTTAGAAATGTGAAAGACAAGGTGGATGTGCATATGAGAAGGCAACGCAAGTTGATAAGCAATAAGAGAAATGATTTGGTGACATCAAATGGACCTATCCAATTAAGAGCAAGTTTGCAAACTTGGGTATCAAGTAGGGGGAGTAGGTTATTAGAAGAAAGAATGACCTTATCACCAAGTTGAAAAGTGAGATCATAATGATTTTGGTCCACATATTGTTTTGAACAATTTTGAGCAACAAGGAGATGAGGTTTAGCTTGTTGTAGGGATTGGGATATTGTGATCACAAAGGTGGAAGTATGAGGAACATGAGATGGAGGAGGAGCAAGAAGGGAACAAAACAAGTGGGTCTTGGCTAAAATTAAGAAAGAAGAGAGAGAATCCGATGCTTGCATGTTTGGAAATATTATATGCAAACTCAACAATTACAAGACACTCATCTCAATTAGTATAGTGAACATTGACAAAAGCATGAAGCATATCCTCCAAGGTGCAATTTTCACATTTGGTTTGTCCATCAGTTTGAGGATGAGGTCGTGGACAAAGCAAGCTTGGTGCCGAGTATATGGAAGAAAACTTGCCAAATTTTTTGGGCAAAATGAGGATTGCAGTCGGAGATGAGTACACAAGGCATGATGCTTGAAGACATTGCCAAAGTAGATTTAGGCCAATGTTAGAGCATCCACTATATCAAAGATTGGTGCCAAATAGATATCTTACTAAGTTTATCCATAAACATCACAATTATTATATGATCGTGTTTTGTCTCAAGCAAGGATGTGATAAGATCTAAGCTCATGTGTTTCAATCAAGTAGATGGGATGAGTAGTGGTTAAAGGAATCCACTTGGTATATGGTTGTTGGCCTTGTTGTGTTGGCAGCCTCTCACAAGATCAAAAAAACTCTCAAACATCTCATGCCATGTTGGTCCACCACCATTGGCTTTGTAGGGTACCCAAGGTCTTTTCCATACCCACATGACCAACAATTTGTAAGTCATGGGCTTCTTGAAGGTAGCCAAGTTGTAGATCACCCTTGGCTGGAACTTAGATCCGGTTCCCCCATAATAGAATGCTTTTCTTGAAGGAAAAGGTTTTGTATACCTTGTCATGATTGACAAGATGACCTTGTACCATTTGAAAGATTTGGTCTTATTGTAAAGTGGTCCTAAACTTGACTTGGACCTTGGAATCAATTGACAATGTTGTATTGCCACCGTGATGAGAGGAAGAGACTTCAAATTAGGTCATCATGATAGGGCATTAGAGATTACATGGAAACTATGGAGCTTGTACTCAAGTTTGAGGTCAAAAACTATAGTTGTTCCTCCCATTGATGATGTCAACTCTTCATGTGTTCCAAATGTAATCTCCATAGCAAGGGTTCATGATTGGTTTATGAATGGGTTTGCATGATCATCAATATCATATAGTACTCTCCATTCAAAATTTTTAAAATATCATCCAAGAACACCACGGACCAGTCCAATAGCCCATCCAACACCTTATGCATTTGATCCATGAAAACTATTAGAGTACTTCTCGGCAATAACTCAATCTTGAAGGGCATACCACAATCTAAGGGTGATTCCTTTGGTAGATCATTTGGAAACATATCCACAAACTCCTAACCTATTTGATCAACCATTGCTTGATGAGGCTTCTAACCCTCATCAGATCCTCCATGCATAGTAGGTTGATCCACACCACAAAAATAAGGTCATCTTCCTCCAAAGCTTGCTCTATGGTTGCTTTATTGACAAACTTCTCATCTTGGGATTGACTGTTCTTAGGTGTCTTACCAAAAAAACTAATTGGAAATTCCTACCTTGGTGTTGTACTTGAATTTGTGATTGGATCCAATCAAATTGAAGTTTATGACATTCAAGCCAAGGCAAACCTAGGATGACATCATAGTGTAGAGGTGCCACTACAAATCTCATACACTCCAATTACTCATTTGTAATCCTAAATGCAACAAGATGTGAGGTATGGAATGTAGAACCCTTTATACCATCCACCATCATAAATCTGCTTTCAATTATTGGCTTGATAGGAATACTTAATTCCTTTGCTAATTGCATAGACATGCAATTCTTTGAACTTCTAAAATCAACCAAATCCTACAACCCTGATCAAATATCATATCTTGCAAGTGAAGCAAACTTGCATAAGTCGAGCCTTCAATCCCAGTGGAAATAATCAAGTTCTCAATAGGTAGCTCAAAATTTCTCAATGTTTGGATTCCTCAATTCCTTGATCATTATGCTTGACAGACTCTATTTAGGCAATTTGTCAAGGTTTCCCATTCTTGTGTGGACATCCAACAATATGATGTCCAATTTAGCAACAATAAAAGTAACCATCATTTTGTCATAATCTTTCCTATTCTATCATGCTAAGTAGTCTCCGTTGGATGACATCAATCTCCATTGGTGCCATTTCTTCCACCTATGTGTAATGTGTTGGTAGGTTTTGTGAAGGTTGAGACCAAGATCAAGTAGTCTCAACCAAAGAGTCAAAGCACTTAGCCAATTGCATGGCTTCCTTCAAGTGTTTTGGCTCTTGTATGGTCACTTCCAATTTGGTTTATGACTTCAAGCTCCTCACAAATCAATCCAGAGCTTCACCATTCAATATATCTGGAATATGCATAATGGTGTTCTAGAATTGCATGATAGGTCTTCTTATAAAACCAATCTATTTTGACTCTGCCAACTTATCTCATGTTGCTCATATGGCATTTATAGCTTGGAAATGCTCAATTATTGCTCTCTTGAATTCTTCTTATGTCAAGATTGGCACAACAAACTACCATTCAGCTTGGTCCACTTGGAACCGCCACCATAGTTTTGCCGCTCCATCTAATTGGATTGAAGCTAAGAGAATATCTTTCCACATATCTTGAAGATTTTTAGTCTCAAAATAACATTCACAAAAAATATAAAATTCTCCATTGTGCCTAAGAGATTCTTACATTCAAATACCTTGGGTTTTGGAAATCAGATTTTCTCTTCTCCTTCTCAAAATGGTGCTCTCTATGTGCTCTTGTTGCTGATGATCTTGTTCTTTCATCAATCAAGTAAGGTGCTTGATTTGTTGTTGCATACAAATGACAACTTTGGGTATTGTTGCCATAGCTACTACTCTATCAAATTACCTACAATTTATCTAAATTAACACAAAGATGCATCAAGTCCACCATTCTCCATAAGTTACAATCAAAAATACCAAGGGTTCATAGGACACAATGATCACATTCAAAAAGTTATACCCAAAGTATGAAATAATGAATTGTATCAAATGATGTTTGGGTATTATACAAACACAAAATCCCCAATGGTTTGACTAATAGATTTGGTGGTCTATAAATTCCATCCAGTTCTTGCTCTAATACCAATGTAAAAGATCAAGGAGAGAAATAGGAGAATGGAAATTCAAAGGGAAAAATCACATTGGGACTCTTGAATGCGAGAAACTTTGAATGCCTAGCATGAGCTTGGGCTTTGGTATTTATAGGGAGGATACAAGACTCTTGAGAAGCTTCTCAAGAAGTTTCCTAAAAGACATCTTCTTGGAGTGCAAGCTAAGATAACCAAGAAGTTTCTCAAGAATCTTCCTTCTAGAAGCCGTCTACTTGCCGTGCATGCTAAACTAGTCAGAAATTTCCCAAGAAGCTTCTTTCTAGAAGCTACTTATTTAGTGTGCAAGTTCTACTAGCCATGAAGCTTCCAAAGAAACCTCCTCCTAGAAGTTGTCACTTTGTATACACATTACCCAATACTTGGAAGGTACCAAGTAGTTTCTTAGATTTTTTTAGAATATTTTTATAACTCTTGGCTAATTTGGCCTATTTGCTACTTTCTTAGTCATGACTAACTTACTTGTAAACTCCATATTATTACAGGTAGTTTGATCTCATCTTTGGTGATTTTGGTAACTTAATAGTAGGTAGACACTCCTATTGTATCAAATGCCAAATGGTGGCAGAGTTAATCAGGTGTTGATTTATGAAATTAAAGGTTTTTTTATACTTCTTGTGATTGGACTCCCTTTATTCTCTACTTCCTTTCTATGCACCATGTTAGTGTGAGGTGCCTTGACTTTAGAGCATTGGTGCTATGGTGTGCTCTCAATAATGAGGTTAGAGTGATGACTAGTCAAACTACCTTTGTTTCTCTTTGGTGAGGCAAGAAGTAATGATTGGCAAACCGTGAGAGTACATGTTATGATGGTAGGTTACAAGTCACCCTTTCTCCTAGTATAGTTGTTGTAGTTAGAGCTACATTAGTGAGTAGTTTTTAGTTGGTGGTAGCACTTAGTGGTGATCCTTGGTGGGGTACTTGTGGTGGTTACAATTATGGTTTGAGTTACATTGTCACGATGAAATTCTTTGGGGATTTCAAAAGAGATATTGCTATAATACACAATGGGTTTACATAGAATAGTGTTTGATATCAACTTGTATCTTAGGTCCCAATGAGAGACGAGATTGACTCTGATTTGGGGTTTGAAACAAGAGCTTGGTGCGTTCATACCATTGTTGTGAATCATGGACAAGATTTATAGGGCCTCCAAAGGTTCCAAGTGCTACTTTGGTACAATGTATATCATTAAACTGGATGATTCATCCATGAGTTTGATAGTTAGTGTGATCTAAAACAAATGCAGAATATGACTTTATTCATACCCTTCATGGCATGGGAATGGTTGTTTCAACACTTGGAGGGTCCACCAATGTATGATTATCATGAGTTAAGGAGAGCCCACTTCAAGGAGATTGAGCTATGGAGATAATATTGGTCTTTGAGCTATATCTCTATCATTTAGGCTTGGTTGCTAGGGGTAGATCAACAATACTCATGAGTTCTAGCTCTATTAGAGTTGGTGTATCTAGTAGAGGTGTACTAGTTGGAGATTTTGCTACTATGAGTGGGGGTACCACTATAGGGGTGGTGAAGTATTGGGGTTTAAATCCATGGTGGAGTTCTTCTTGTGCTTGAGGTAGAACTACCAAAGAGTGTAGACTGACAAGCTGAAGAGCTTGTCAATGAGTTCAAATGGAAAGCTAAAGAGAGTCGATGCAAAGCATACACCCACATGAGATGGCTGATCAATTTCACTCAAGGAGTTATTGAGGCTCATGTAGTCCAACTTTGATATAGGATCTTGGACATGGAGTTGCAACATAAAGTATGTGATGCTATGTTGTTAGAGACTAACTTACCTACTTTGGCAATGGTCTTTAGTTTGGAAAGCACATTTGAGCTCAACATGGTGGAGGAGAGAGTGGTGATATCTGGATTTGGTAAGGAGATCTCATCTACATGTATTACTTCTTCTAGAGTGTAGTAGATTGCACCACACCATGTTAGCTTCTAAGAGCAAAATGGAGAGCCTATATCTTATGGAACAAGTGGAGGGTCTAGTGTAACTAGATCCTTACCTTCATTGTTAGATCAATAGAAGCCAATGAGTGGTGGTGTTTCTTGTTGGACTTGTGGTGGACCTCATCACAAGAGAGACTGCACTCAAGGTAGTGGAGATGATCCCTTTGGTAAATCATAGCTAGTGCAAAGACAATGTGACATTGCCATAGATTTGGTCACATTAGTGACCAATGCTCTAACCTTCACCCAAAGTTACAAAGTGATAGGGTTGTTATGCAAGTAGTAGAAAAGCTTCAAGTCATGGAAGATGAGGTAGAGGACCTACACTTGGTAGAGGCATAATACATGCTCTTGCTTTTGATATAACCATAGCTATTCAGATTGAGCAATTGGAGCAGAGATTAGCTAGCATGGTCATAGCTTAGAGGAGATCAAATTTGGGTGTTGAGGCTTCCACCTCTTATGTTGGTGATAGAAATGTCTTGGACTTTATGTATGGAAAAATGCACAAGTAGATGTATTTTCCATAATGACTAGGAGTGTAGTACATGATTTAGAGACTAGAGGAGCATCAATGGAATTGGACCTACAAAGAGGAGAGATTGGTAGATAAGTCAGACTTCCCTAGTCTTTCATACTCTTGAGGCACTACAGATGACATCCATGGCTCTTAAACATCTAAGTGCAGATCTGGTAAATGGTGATGGAGTGCATGATAGACTAGATACTAATTATCCACCTACTACTACATAGATTGAGTCTAGCATGATGATAAGAATGGCTCAATTGATTATATGCTTCCCTTTGTTCCCAACCAATGCCATATTTACATTAAGAGTTGACCTAGCTCCAATGTTCTAATGGGCTACCATACTTTGTGAGAGTAAAGATGATGTCTTTCTTCTAGAGTAGACATGGTTGATATTGGAGTTGACTTGGTTGAGGAGCATGGGATCTACTTAACAACCAATGGTTTATGGTAGGCAACAATAGTTAGGTTGGAAGAGTTATCAGCTAGACCTACCTTTGAGCAAACTCAATTCACATATGGAGTTGTCTTATTGAATAACCAAAGGGGGATTTTCCATTTGGTGTGACCTTTACGGAAAGTCTATACACCATAAGAGTGTCTTATTAGACTTTGGTGCATAACTCCTTATGTTGGGAAAGGTAGTAGTTGTTGGTCTTGAGCTACAAAAGACCAATGTGGAGAGGTGTCCATTTTAGATGTAGATATCTCTACGGGGTGGTCTACATGATATATCACATGTGGAAAGCTCATTATCCATATTTAGCCCGATCAGCAATTGATAGCTTTGTGATGAGAGCTCATGCCATTACAACTATAGTAGAGTCATATGATGTGCTAGTTGGTGGAGTAGGGTGGTTATAATCCATGAGTTTCAATATTGACTATTGGGAAGAGATAACCCTTTATAGACTAGGTTGGCAATAGGTGAGGGACGGATATGTTGCCTACCAATACGTTTTAGTAGTGGTAGTCTTGGCTCACTACTATCAAGGACCATGGTATCAATTTCAAGTTTTAGTGGTTCCATTACTTGGCCTAGTGACTTATTGGAGAGGAATATGGATGTAGAAGATACTCCATGACCAAAGGAGATCACCTGGATTTGGAGTACAAATGGTATCATTCTATCCACCTTGGATGTTCCATTATGGAGTTTTGAGGAGGTATTGTAGTAGCATACATATTAGTTGGTGCAACACGTTTAGAGTGGAGCCTTTGCACTTCCAAGAGACTAGTGTGAGGATGAGCCTCCATAGTCTATTATCATCTCACCTTTAGATACAACACCTATTGCTTGGACATATCCAATAGAGGGAGTATGTCTATTGGAGTGGTTTGGTGGGATTAGCACTAGACTAGTTGCCATACTACAAGCAGGTATACAAGTATGGAGATACTTGTATTTGAAGAGATGAGATTGTTAGGCAAATCTCTCTACATCATGTGGCATACTTGGCCTATAAGTATCTTGAGTTCTAATAGATATCAATAGTCAAGGGCTATCAAAAGAACCTCCTATCAAATATTTTCTTGCTAGGGCACAAGATTTGAAGAAAAATGGTCCCATTCATTTGGTGATTTATGGATGGCTATGTTAAGGATATACCCATGTTAGTTGAGGTCAATGTCTACAAGATCTCCATTTTGGTGTGTTTTGGGAGATGTTAGATATAGTATAACATCTCTAGGTTCATCAATCCATTTCTCCATTCTTCATTTTGGAGAATGTCCTTTTGATGGATGATTCTTGTACACGGGTAGTGGAGAGTACACATTAGGTCCATTCTTGGATGGGACTTGTTGTGTTGTTGGATGAAGCTAGAGTGGGATCATGGGCTCATCATCTTTGTCTTTGTCTTTGATGAACAAACTTCTTACCTAGAGAGGTTCCTCAACATGCTTACGATGGGATTCAAAGACTAGACCACCTTATCATTGATAATATTTTGGTTATTGTTTGATAGTCTCAAATGGTGTTAGATCTCCTATGGTAATGGTGAACCTTGCTGGATAGCCCAAAGCCGCTTTACCCACACTTATGCGTTTCCCAAGCTCCCATGCTTTTCAAGGAGATATTAGACTAGATTAAGACCTATAATTACAACAATTGGTGGAGCCAAATACCAATGAGAAAGAGTGGTGTTGAGGGGGTTGGATGGTCTTGGGAGTACGCTGGGCACTTGGCTGCTTGTGCTTAGGTTGTCCTAATCGTTGGTGAATTGTAAGTTATCTCAAAAATTGTTCCAAGTTCTAATCTTTCATCCAATTGTAGCTTCCTCCTATGATGGAGCAATTTATCTGCAGTTTTCTCTATTTGTAGCTGCTTCCTAGGGCTATCATGTTGAGCTTCTTGGGCTAACTTTAGTCGTCATATACCTTTAAGGCCTGTTCCTGTTTTATTACATTTGGGGTTTGAGGTTTATGGATCAGATGGGTTTGTTTGGCAGTACACGAGCTAAGGCCATACTCATTTCAGAGCAAGCAGATCAGCGGTTTGATCTGTCTACACGTACCAGACTGGAAGCTCTGAGAATGGAGTCATTCTCCTTGACACTACTCATAGTTCACAATGAATACATTCATCCACAAGCCACTCAGTTTTCATCACACCCTTGTCTCAATATTTATAAGCCACTTGAAAAAAGCATCCAGTTCTAGCTAACACACTGAACTATCCTAAGCTTTGATCAGCTATCAGATAAACAAGGGAAAGGAACATATACAGCCAAATCCAATCTTGGTCTCCAACACGTTCTCTCTCTCTCTTACATGACTAGTTTAGAACACTCCATTTGCAAAAAAGTTGCCATCTTCCTCTTTCACTGTCCAGACAAATTCTATTGGAAAAATTCCTCTCCTCCTCTGTCACATCATGGCCTAAGGTCCTGATGTACCCAGATTCAACTCCGCTCAAATCAGACCAAACCAACTTTGAGGTTTTCCCCTCCTCTTACCTCTTTGTCCAATCCTCTCCTCAAAGCTCTTCATATTCAAAATTCCTCTTCCTTCTCCATGTCTTGCCCCAATTCTTCACAGCCTTTGATTCATTCCTTCTTTGTCCTTGGTCTGTTCACTCCTGCTCAGCCTACATTCGATTCATCTCCTACCAAGCTTCACACTCTTACATAGCCTTTACGTTCTAGAAATTGCTACTCTATCCAGACCTTCTCCTTCATGAGAATTTTCTCTCCTGTCAACACATTCTCAAGCCTACCTTCAAGAAAAGGTCCCCCTATCTAGCCTTCACACTCTCAAGCCAACATTCAAGAAAGATTCCCTCTGTCCAGCCTCCATATTTTGTGAGAAACCTCTCTCCCTGCTCTTCACACTCTCAAGCAACATTTGAGAAAATGCACTCTGTCTTGTCTTCAAATTCAAGATTTTCTCTCCTATCAACACTCTTAGTAAGCCTACTTCCTGTGAAATCTCTTTTGTCCTATCAACACACTCTCAAGCCAACATTTGAGAAAGACTCCCTTTGTCCAGCCTCCACATTTTGTGAGAACATCTCTCCTTGCTCTTCACACTTTCCAACAACATTCAGGAAAATGCCCCTGTCCTATCTTCAACTTCCTAAGAATTTTCTCCCCTTCAGTCCCATTAGACCACAAGCTATCCCTTTGGTAAAATTCCTTGTTCCTCTTGTTTGAACTCCTTCTGTGTTTTCTTCAATGACTTCTCCCTGGTCTTTTGATAAGTCTTCTTCACAGTTCCTCTCCTTCAGTCTCCCTCATTAGTCCAAACCTTCCCCTCAAAGGTCCCCCTGTCCAGACTCTGCTTTTGAGCTCTTCTCCTCAAGAAATTTTCTTATTTAGTCACCCTAATTATCCACTCTTTAGCCAAACTCTCTTTTGAAGTCCTCCCTAAACTCACATTTGACTGTCCATCTTCCTTTCAGCAAGATCTCCTATCATCAGCACTCCTCTCTCTCTTGTCACTAATTATCCACTCTTCAGCCAAACTCTCTTTTGAAGTCATCCCTAAACTCACATTCAATTGTCCATCCTCATTTCAGCAAGATCTCCCGTCATTAGCATTCCTCTCTTTCTACCTATTCTGTTACTCCTCGAGAAAACCTTCAATCCTTCCTTTGTGACCTCTTGTCCAAACTCTCAATGTAGGTGCTGGTCTTCTCTCAAAAACCTTTCCCTTACTGCCTTGTCACTGATTCAGCAAGCTCTCCTCTCGAACATTCTCTCAACACCCTAACTCATTTGTCATCACCCATTAGCCAGAACTCTCAAAGCTTTCTCTCTCAACATCTTTAATTCTTATCTCCAACAAGACCTTTCTCTTGAGCATTCCTCATTGACCCTTATTGCCCTGGTCCTCTCTCTTTCCAGGCTTTCCTTCAAAATCCCCTACTAAAACCCCTTACTCCTGTCCTGTCATCAGCAAGATCTCTTCTTCCAAAACCACTTTTGTCATGTCCCAGCCAAAACCCCCTTCCTTCCCTATCCGGCTCAAGCTTTGTCTCAAAGCCAAAACTCTTTTTCTCTTTTTTGTCCTTCAAGGCCCTCTCTCCAAGCCAAAAGACTCTTATGCTCAAATGACACTAAATGAAATACTCTTGAGACTCTAGTAACATAAACAAAAGTCATGAGTTGGTGTAACACAAAAGAGACTCCTGAGCTCATGCAAAAAGTAAACAAAACTCTCAAGCTTATGTAACATAAAAGGAAACTCTTGAGCTCGCCAAATGGCACCAATGATAATTGTGAATTATTTTCCCAATGATAGCGGGCAATGGGTTTTCTTACCGGTCTTACCACTATGACAACAATGTCAAAAGCATCCAAGCATCAAGTGTTAAGTCAGGCTATGGACTTGAATTGTTTGACCTAGATTATGAGCCTTGGCTAGGCAAAGTAACATAAGACATGCTTGATAGGGATCACTACTCTAACTCTTGTGAACTTTGCGCTTATCAAGATTATAACAATATAGAGTTTGTAGATAAATTAGTCAAGACTAAGGAAGTAGCAAAATAGGCTAAATTAGCCAAGAGTTATACAAATATCCTAGAAGCATATAGGAAGCTACTTGGTACCTTCCAAGTATGGATAATGTGCATACCAAGTGGTGAATTCTAGGAGGAAGTTTCCCGACTAACTTAGCTTGCACACCAAGTAGGTAGCTTCTAGGAAAAAGCTTCTTGGGAAGCCAACTTGCATACCAAGTACGTGGCTTCTAGAAAGAAATTTCTTGAAAATTTTCTTAGTTAACTTGACTTGCACTCCAAGAAGGAGGGTTTAAGGAAACTTCTTGAAAATTTTCTCTCAAGAGCCTTGTATGCTCCCTATAAATACCAAAGCCTAAGTTCATACTAGGCATTTGGATTTTTCCTCATTCAAGAGTCCCAATGTGATCTTTCATTCTGATATTTCATTCTCCTATTTCTCTCCTTGGTCTTTTACATTGGTATTAGAGCAAGAATGCAATGGATGGAATTTATGGACCACCAAATCCATTTCCGCTAAACCATTGGGATTTTTGTGTCCATGTACTATCCAAGAATCATTTTACATAGTTCATCACCTCATGCTTTGGATAGAAGTTTTTGAATATGATCATCTTGTTCGATGAACCCTTCATACCTCTAATTGTAACTTATGGAGAATGGTGGACGTGCTGCATTTTTGAGTTAATTTAGATAACTTGTAGATTGTTTGATAAAGTAGCAGCCATAATGGCAATGCTAGAAGTTATCATTGCTATGCATTAAGAAATTGAGCACCTTACTTGATTGTTGGAATAACATGACCATCAATGACACAAGTATGTAGAAAGAGCACCATTTCAAGAAGGAGAAGAGCAATTTGATTTCAAATTCCCAAGGTATTTGAAGGCAAGAATCTCCCTTGTGCAATAGAGAATTTTATGTTTGATTGTGAACTTATTTCAAAGCTACAAATCTAAGATGAACAAAAATAAATTCTCTTGGCTTCAAGCCAATTAGATGGAGTGGCAAAGCTATGGTGGCAGTTCCAAATGGAGTGAGTTGAATGATAAACTTTTGCACCAATCTTGACACGAGAAGAATTCAAGAGTGCAATACGTGGTCAATTTTAAGTTATTAATGTCACACAAGCCGTACGAGATAGGTTGGCAAAGTAGAAGTAGATTGGCTCTATGAGGAGCTACATCATGCAATTTCAAAACACCATTATGTAGATTCCAAACATACTAGAAGGTGAAGCTTTGAATTGATTTGTGAGGAGCTTGAAGTCACAAAACAAATTGGAGGTGACTATGCAAGAGCCAAAACACTTGGTCTTGATCTTGACTTTCACAAAACCTACCAACACATTACACACGGGTGGAGGAGCTTGCACCGATGGAGATTGATACCATCCAAGGGAAACCACTTAGCACAATAGATCAGGAACAATCATCACCAAGTGGTGGTTGCTTTTATTGTCACCAAATTAGACAACACATTGTTGAATGTCCACTCAAGAATGAATGACCTTGAGAAATTGCCCAAATAGAGTTTGTGGAGCAGAATGAGCAAGGAAACAAAGAATCCTAGTAGGAAATTTTGAGCCACCTACTAGGAACTTGATTAGTTCCAATAAGATTGAAAACTAGACCTATGCAAGTTTCTTTCACTTGTAAGGTATGATATCTGATCATGGTTGTAAGATTTTGGTTGATTTTGGAAGTTCAAAGAATTGCATGTCCATACAATTAGGAAAGGAATTAAGTATTCCTATCTAGTTAGTAATTGGAAGTAGATTGATGATGGTAGATGGCAAAAATGGTTCTACATTTTGTACCTCACATCTTGTTATATTCAGGATTGCAAAAGAATATTTGGATTATATGATGTCATCTTAGGTTTGCCTTGGCTTGAAAGTCAGAAGGTTCAATATGATTGGACCCAATGATAAATTTGAGTACAACACCAAAGTAAAAGATTTTGATTTGGTTGTTTGGCACCTTTGAGTAAGGCATCTAAGAGTAGTCAATTGCGAGATGAGAAGTTTATCAATAAAGCAACCATAGAGCAAACTTTGGAGGAAGATAAATCTATTTTTGTAGTGTAGATCAAGTCAATTGCATGTGGAGAATTTGATGAGGGCTAGAAGCCTCATAAAGCAATGGTTGATCAAATAGTTTAAGAGTTTTCATATGTGTTTTTGAATGATCTATTGAATGGATTACCTTCTTATTGTGTTATGCACTTCATGATTGAGTTATTACCAAGAAGTACTCTAGTGAGTAGACCAATCTATTGGCTCTCACCAAAGGAGTTGGATGAGCTTTGAACAACACTGATGGAGTTTTTAGAGAAATATTTCATATGACATAGTATATCTGATTGAGGAACACCAATATTATTCGTCCCAAAGAAGGATGGAGGACTTTGCTTTTGTATTGATAAATGTGGCCTCAATAGACAAACAATGAAGAATGCATATCCCTTGCCTCAAATTGATGAATTGTTAGAGTAATTGAGTGGAGCATGATAATTCTCTAAGTTGGATCTTTGAAGCGGTTATTGGTAGATCACATTCATAAAGACAATGTGAAAAAGATCACCTTTCACACAAGGTATGGGTATTTTGAATAGAGAGTTCTACCTTTTGGGCTCACTAATGCTACAACAATCTTCATGGATTGGGCTTTGGATGGGCTAATGGATTGGTACGTGCTGGTTTTCTTGGATGATATTTTAATTTATAGCAAAATGGAGTTAGAACATAAAAATCAAGTGCAAGAAGTCCTAAGATGATTATGTCAATGGAAGTTCTATTGCAAGAAGTCAAAGTGTGCATTTTGATAGAAGGAAGTTACCTTCTTGGGTCACAAGACCTCTTCGGAGGGAATCAAGATGGAAGAAGATAAAATCAAGATAATTATTGATTGGCCTAATCCAAAGGATATGGGCATTTATTGGATTGGAAAATTTTTACTGATGGTTCATCCACTACCATGCTTATTTTCCCACACCATTGACCAACCTTTTGGGGAAGAACTCAAGCTTTAAGTAGACCACCAAGCACAAAGAAGCATTCTAGAAGCTGAAACACATGGTATCTTCAAGACCCATTTTCAACTATATGACCCTCAACTACCTTGTGTGGTTTATTTTGATACTTCTAACTTTGCCATAGGAGCCATGTTGCAATAGGATTCTCAAATGTATTACATCCCATTGTCTTTGTGTCTCACCGACTAAGCACTACAAAAAGGAATTTCTTTACTAGAGATCAAGAACAATTAGCAATAGTATATGCCACCAAGGTATGGAGGCATTATCTCTTGAGGAAACAAGTAATCATGAAAACTACTCACAAACCATTATTGTAAACATTACATTTGGAACACATGAAGAGTTGTTATCATAGATAGGAGGAACAACTACAATTTTTTGACCTTAAACTTGAGTATAAACTTGATAGATTCCATGTCATCCCTAATGCCCTATCACTATGACTTGATTTGAGATCTCTTCCTCTCATCACGGCAACAATTGTGACAATATCAATTGACTCCAAGGTCCAAATTGAGATTGAGATTGCTTTCAAACAAGACCCCTTCTTTCAAATGGTACAAGGTCATCTTGCTACAAATGACAAGGAATACAATATCTTTGCCTTCAAGGAATGCCTTCTATTTTGGGAGAACCAAATCTATGTTCTAGCCAAGGGTGATCTATAACTTGTGCTTCTTCAAGAAGCCCATGACTTACCAATCATTCATCACGTGGGTGTGGACAAGACCTTTGGTACCCTACAATGCCAATGATAGTGGCACAAAATGTTTGAGAGTTTTTCCAATCTTGAGAGATGTGCCAATGCAACAAGACTAGCAACCAAAAACCAAGTGGACTCCTTCAACCACTTCCCATCCCATCTGCTTGATGGAAACACGTGAGCTTAGATATCATTGCATCCTTGCCCAAGACAAAGTTAGATCACAGAGCAATCACAATTGGTGTTTGTGGATATGCTTAGTAATCAAATCCATTTAGCACAACCCAACATAGTAGTAGATGTAGTATATATAGTGATCTACTATATAGTGATATAGTAGATGCTCCAACATTTTCCTAAATCTACTTTGACAATGCCTTCAAGCATCATGGGATGCCTTGTATACTCATCTCCAACCATGAACTTTGCTTCAATGGGAAAATTTGACAAGCACTCTTCCAAATACTCAAAAAAATTTTACTTTGTCCATGATCTATCATCCTCAAACTGATAGAAGAAACTGAATATGCAAATTTTACCTTGGAGGATATGCTTCGTGGCTTTATCAATGTTCACCATACCAATTGGGATGAGTTCTTGAGTTTACTTACAATAACTCCAAACATGCAAGCACCAGATTCACTCCCATCTTCCTTAATTTTAGCCAAGATTCAATTGTTCTAGATTCTCTTCTCACTCCTCCTCCATCTCATGTTCCTCATACTTCCACCTTCTTGACCATAATATTCCAATCTCTACAACAAGTCAAATCTTATCTCCTTGTTGCTCAAAATTGTCAAAAACAATATGTGGACCAACACCATTGTGATCTCACTTTTCAATGTGGTGATAAGATCATGCTTTCTTCTTGTAACCTACCCCTCCTACTTGATACCCAAGTCCTTAAACTTACTCCTAATTGGATAGGTTTATTTGATATCACCCAAATCATTTCTCTTGTTGCTTATCAACTTGACTTAGCTTCTCATATGCAAATCCACCTTGTCTTTCATATTTCCAAGTTAAAACACTTTGTATATAATCTATCTTCCTTTTCCTCTCATATCCAACTCCCTCTTCCTCCTATGCCTATCAATGATCATGAGGAGTATAAATTTTATTGTATTCTTATCATATTATAAAGTTTATTATATTCTGCACATCACCACATTCAAAGTGACCGCCACATATTGAGTACAAGGTCCTTGGAAACGGTATCCCTTTCATGATGCCACTTGGGAGCCTCTTTATCATCTCCAAAATGCACAAATGGCTATCTAGGAGTTTGAAGCTTCCATGGTGACTAAGATGTCACTAACTAGCGGTGGAGGAATATGTAACAATAAGGAGTTTGCCGAGATTGGAGTTGATAAGTTTGTCAAGACTAAGAAAGTAAAAAATAGGCCAAATTAGCCAAGAGTAATAAGAATATTCTACATACATCTAGGAAGCTATTTGGTACCTTCTAAGCATTGGGTAATATGCATACCAAGTGGTGATTTTTAGGAGGAAGCCTTCTTGAGAAGCTTCTCGGTTAGCTTAGCTTGCACACCAAGTAGGTAGCTTCTAGAAGGAAGTTTCTTGGGAAGCTTCTAACTAGCTTAGCTTGCACATCATGTAGGCGACTTCTAGAAGGAAGCCTCTTGAGAAGTTTCTTTGTTAGCTTGGCTTGCACTCCAAGAAGGTGCTTTTAAGAAGCTTCTCAAGAGCCTTGTATGCTCCTTATAAATACCAAAGCCCTTGTTCATGCTAAACATTTGGAGTTTCACTCATTCAAGAATCACAATGTGACCTTTCACTTTAATCTTCCATTCTCCTATTTCTCTCCTTGATTGTTTATGGAAATGATTCAAGCATATGCTAAGGGTGATGGACCGAGTGGGTACAGTATTCTTGGGACACAACCAATGGCTAGTTGTAAATGACTAAGGAGAGAAAGAGTCAATGGAAGACCAGAGTGAAGGATCACATTGGGACACTTGAATGAGGGAAACTCCAATGCCTAGCATGAGCTTAGGCTTTGGTATTTATAGGGATCATGCAAGGCTCTTGAGAAGTTTCTCTAGAAATTTCTTTCTAGAAGTTGTTTACTTGGTGTGCAAGCTAAATTAGTCAAAAAGCTTCCCAAGAAGCTTCATTTCTAGAAGCGTCATACTTGGCGTGCAAGCTAAGCTAGTCAAGAAGCTTCCCAAGAAGCTTCTTTTTAGAAGTCACAGATTTGGTGTACAAACTAAGATAACTGAAAAGCTTCCTAAGAAGCTTCCTCTTCAAAGTCACTACTACACATTACCCAATACTTGGAAGGTACCAAGTAGTTTCCTAGATGCTTCTAGAATATTTTTATAATTCTTGGCTAATTTGGCCTATTGTTGCTTTATTAGTCTCAACTAACTTGTCCAAAAATTCCATATTATTACACTCGTAGTGAGAGTGGTCTACTTAGGGTCCATCCAAATAAACATGGTCTACTTGGGTTACACTCTTGGTCTACTTGGGATGTATGGAGCTTGCAGCCAAATCAAAGAGAGTTTCCCACATTGAGGTTGTGGACTCTAGTGATTGTGAGCATGATGTTATTGCTTCCAAAGGCTCAATGTAGTAGCTAGTTAATGCATCTTCCACTCCTATATTAGTTACATAAGATACTTGGGAGCAAGATATTGGACCCAAGTTTAAAGGAGGGGAAAGATAAAGAGTTTGGAGGTTCTTGAGGAGCTACACAAATTGTTTTGTCTTCAATATGAAGAATTTGGGTGCTCCGAAAGGACCTAGTATTTGGATTGAGCTTGAGCTTACTAGTGATACAACAATTTTTTAACATCCCTATAGATATAGTGACATAAGAGAAGATTGATTTAGAGCCAAAGTAGAGATTTGGCAAAGGTTTTGCATGGAGAGTATGCCTTAGCTATAATGATACTAGCCAAGAAGGATATGCATGGCAACTACACAGATAGGCTAATGTGTGGAGATTACTATCCTATCAATCAACAAACTAGGGTTGATTGGTATGTCATGCATACACTAGAGGAGATCTTTGATATAATTGAGCATGCAAAGGTCTTTAGTACTTTGGATCTTCAAGAAAGGTATCATCAATTGATGATCAAAGAGAAAGACAAGTCCAAGATAGCATGTTTGGCTATTGATCTCACGGTAAAGATATATTATATTAGTGGAAGTTCTTTCCATTTGGATTAAAGAACACTCTTGCCGAGTTCAAGAGGATCATGGATAGGCTCCTAGCAAGATTGGATTTCACTCAATGCTATATTGATGATATTTTAGTCTATAGCATTATTGTGGAGGAGCGTGAGAGACATTTGTTGGAGTTGTTTGATAAGTTGAGAGCTCATGGACTCAAATAAAATCTTGGAAAGTGTAGATTCTTCCATGAGCAGGTTGAGTATTTGGGTCACACTATCTACCCTAGACAACTTGGTGTTCATCACACCAAGGTGGAGGCTAGTGCATATATTTGTCAACCTACATATGTGAGCAAAGTGCAAGCATCCTTTAGGTGCCAAACTTCTATCACTGATATGTTAGAGGATTTAGTGACATTGCCAAGGCCTTGACAAAGCTAACCAAGAGTACAGATGAGTGGTGTTGGGGAGATGAGTAGGAGAGAGATTTTATAGAGCTCAAGGAGAGGTTGACATTTGTCCCTATTCTAAGAGATAGATCAAAGGACAACCATTCCAAGTTCATACTGATTGGAGTATGTTGGGGCTTGGAGAAATGCTCACCCAACACGATGATGAGGAGAAGGAGTTTGTGGTGGTCCATGCTAGGTGCTCCATCAATTCAATAGAGGCAAAGTATAGTTCACATGAGGGACAATGCTTGGTAGTAGTATGGGCAATAGCACATTTCTGATGTTACTTATTTGAAACTCCTTTCACTCTCATCATTGATCATCAATCATTGAGGTGTTGATGGAGTCCAACAAGCTTTCAAAGAAACTTGCATGATGGGCTCTAACCTTATATGAGTATGATTTCATGGTTATTCATAGATTGGGAGTAGTGAACTATGATGCAGATGGGTTGAATAGAAACCCATGTCCCAGCCAGTGAGATCAAATTAGAGCATGTTGGCATGGTAAGATAGACAAGGAGATGGTGCCAGATTGGCATGCATCTACCTTTCTATGTATATTTTTTGAGGCCTTGGTGGTATATCTCTTAGCACATATAGGAGGAATTGTTGAGATCATAGATCTAAAGGGTGTAGATATTGGTACAAGTCAACAAGACATTCATGATGATATCCTAATGATAGATTATCTTTGCATTGGTGTTGTGGGTGGCACAATTGTTGCCAAGGAGAAAGACTATGTGTTTCACCAAGCCATGCAATTTAGATTGGAGGGCAAACACCTTCTTTGTGTATGGGAGGATAAAAGAGTGCGAGTAGTACCACTTCCATCTCAAAGACCATAGTTGGTACATCATGCTCATGAAGAGCTAGAATATTTTGAAATAAAGCATATATATAGCTTACTCTAAAGTCATTATTGGTGGTACAATATGCAAACCAATGTACAATAGTTTGTTGCTAGATGTGTGGTTTGTGATCAAGTTAGAGCATCAATTAATGCTCTTATGCCATAGTTACACCCATTACCTATCAAGGGATTGTGCTACTATTGGAGTTTGGATTTTGTTGGACCTTTACCATTAATAGTAAGACATCATTGGTATGTTTTGGTTATGGTGGTGCACTTCTCCAAGTGAATTGAGTTGGTGGCACTTTCTGATAAGTCCAGTGAAGGGATAGCTTACTCATACTTGGATTGGGTTCTTAGTCATTTTGGTACACCAATTGAGGTTTTGACTGATCAAGGTTTAGAGTTCTTGGGGAAGTTTCAGGTCTTGTGTGACAAGGCTTTGATTGATCATCATACTACCTCCCAAGATCACCTTGAGGCAGATGTCTTAGTAGAGAGAGTGGTTCAAACAATGAAGAGAGGATTGCATAGGTATAGTTTGCAGAGTGGCCACTTGGGAGATTGGGATCTCCATTTACCTTGGTTGGCCATGGGCTATCGGTTCAACCAGCAAGCCATCTTAGCATCCTTCTCTCCTTACTTTCTACTCTATAGATGAGATCCAGATTTACCTATAGTCATTCATCGTGATGCTACTATAGTTTTGGACCTGGATAATCCCAACATATGGATGAGTGCATGTTCTCAATGTGTAGAGATCTTTTGGAGAGTGATGTTGATGGCCCTTGAGAATTTAGCAATTGCTCAGCAAAGGGATACCTTATGCTATGCTATTATTTGATGAGGACATTATGACCTTCAATTTGTTGATTTCATCTAGGTGACTATGTATATCTATAATAGATTGCACTTATGACACTTGATGTTACTACATGCCACACTATCTTGAGATTGAGTGAGGTTTTGTCTTTTGGAGTTCTTTTGTTGGAAGGATATGATGGTGTTGCTTAGAAGGATCATGGGTAAAATTGTATGCCATGCCACCGCCAAAATTTTGATGACATTATGGATCCAAGCTTGGCACTTGTACATGTAGGCTTTTAGTGTATGGTATGCGGCTCTTATGGTGGAGCTGCTCCCATGTTGATGTGTGATAGTTGTTCAAGAGGATGGCATATGGAATGTTTGACTCCTCCCCTCAAGGATGATGGTTATGTCCTAGATGTACTTGACCTATAATTAGTTTATCCTTAATGTGATATAGATTGTAGATAGGGGCTCAATAGCACCCGGCCTTCTAATCTTTGCCCACCATGGGGCGTATCACATGCTTGGAGTATATCTATATGAGAATATTTAGTATATGGAGTAAGAGTTAGGGGGCCTAACCGCTAGCTAGGAGGAAAATTATGGCACTTTAGAGTTCATGTATGACTTATATGTGAGTTATGCTTCTTTAGGGTATGATGTTGATAATGATGTATTTTTTTAGCTATGTATATAAGCACAGTAATTATCATGACATTTGTAGCACCAAAGCTAATTTGCTCAAACATTGGAGTGATAGTGTTTGAAATCATAGTTATTCTGGTAGTTACTCATGGACTACTTGTTGGTGAAAAAATTTCATGTTAGTGTTATTGATCATGGTGGGACTCACCATCACTCCCATTGTTCACATCATCGGATGTGCCATCAATGGTGTCATTAGGGTTGGAGACCTAGGTTGAGCAAAGAGGTATACTTTTGAAGTCCAATTCTGGAGAGCTCACTTCTTTGATGTTGAGCTTCTTGGCTATGGTGGACAAAGGCCAACAAGTATTACATGGAGTCTCTTAGCTAGAGTAGATGTGGCTTGATTATAATTAGTATCTGATTGTTGGTAAATTATTGAATGAAGGATCGAGTACATATGTGATTTGGGTCTGACTAGAGTGAAAGACCGAACTAATTATTGTGGCACTTTAGAGTTCATGTATGACTATGTGTGAATGGTGCTTCTATAGTGTTATATGTTATGTAATGATGTATATATATTTTGTAACAATGTATATATGTTGTATAGTGAGGTATATAATTGTACAATAATTATTTTAGGAGCTAGATTTGAAAATATATCTTACTTGCTTAATTATGATTAAATCTTGACTTATATATAGTTGTATCTGTTGACATTATCTCACATGTATTTGCAATTGGGTTTCATAATGCAATGACATGATACTTAAGTAGATCTCTAATTCGTTGGAGGTATCTAGTCAAAGACTTTCTTATAAGACCAAATTTGACTGATTTTAATTGTCAATTCATTAATTTGACACATAATGTCCTTGAAAAAAGGAAAGGCAATCGCATAGCAAACACAAAAGATGGGAATTAAAATGGGCTAGGTCTCCATAGTATCGATCTGATAAATATGCCCTACTGAAACGATGAATAATAACTCATAGTTTTGTATCAAGATTGAGTTCTCCTCTAGAGGTGAGTAACCACTTATGGCATATCTTTAATGAGTGATTACATAGTCCATCCTCAAGTATCAGTATCAATCTAAATGTCAATAGGAATGTTTAGTCCATGTTCTATAAATAGCTACATGAATACTTTTGCTTTTTTATCTCTGATTTCATCTTATCTCATTGTTATTATTATTTGGATGAGTATTTTAGGTCACTAGTTACATCAAGCTATTTTTTTGGAAACACACTTACATCAAGTGATCCATATTTAAGTTTGAATACTCAAAATAACCACGCTTGATTTAGGACGTTATCTTATTATTCTTGGCTTTTTACTCTCTTAGAGTATTATGTGTTCATCTCATATTAATAATGTATGGTGTTCTCAACAAGATTATATAAACTTGATTAGATCAAGACAATTTAAATACAATCAAATCCACCATGAGGACAATAACAACTTGACTTGAGCTAAATGACAAAAAAAAATAGTAAAATCCTATCTCTTGAATTATACATGAATATTATATTTTTTAACCATGCAAACATTTTTTTCAATTTTTTAAAATTTTTAAAATAACTTTTGTAAGGCTTTGCTAAGAGATGTGCTCCCTGGATATTTAATGTTTAATTTTCAGAGTGGGTTGGTTGGGCATCTAAATCTGTTATCAGACAACCAAAGTATGAATTCGTGATAAAATGGGTATGGAATGAAAATAGTTAACTTATATTTCAGTCACTTATTTAATTCTCATTGTTTTCCTTCATTCATTATACATTCATCATTATACTTAGCATTACAAGAGAGATTCATCAAGTAAAATGTGATAGAATTAACAAATTAATTATACTATTTACCAGAAGAAAATCTATTTCATAAATGATACACATTTCACCCAAGTTTTATATGAGATGTGATGTTGAAAGATGTATCTTGAAAATGATCAGATGCCATATTTATGCTAGGAATGGTCAAATGGTCAAATTTAAGTTGCAAGGAGCTTGTCTTATATATATTAATAAAAACCATAAGATAAGTAGAGGATGATTATAAATGCATCTTTTAAGCTCTTTAAAAGTGGTATTATGTGTTCATCCTACGTGTGTCGCTTCTCGTTCTCTTTAAAAGTGGTGTAACCTCCACATAAAGAGAGACTAGTTGCTACCAATTGTAACCATGTACTCAGCTTATACCTCTTTATATTTCTTCCCAGAAGGAATTTACAGACATATACTAAACTATTTTGGATAAGCTGTTCCACCCGAATTGTTTCTGGAGTGAAAGTGGAAGAAATACACATCACATGATCATACTACAATTGAATCGATTACAAGCAACCGAGTTGATGGAACCAAGTTTGATGTACTGTAGAGTCCAACCAACCGAGACTGTGACTTCGCAGAAACTGTGAGTTTGGCGTTGTATGGTCATTAACCTGGTACATTTGCATCTGGTTCATCGACGGTCCGATGTACGGAGTGAGTACCTAGAAGTATTCACTGTTCCTTGTTGTTTTGTACCCCAGTGAAAAAAGCCACGATCGAAATCTCTCACTGTCGTGTTGAAAATGAACGATTTCCATCAAGTTTGAGTTCTTAGAATCGCGGAAAGGAAACCACATTTTTTGCTAATACTGATGGATTGTTGTTATATCAGCTGAACGCGATGCTTTGATCTCCAGCAGGGTTTGGTCTAGTTTTCTCTCGATTTTAAGAAGTGGTGAATACTAGGGTATGTGACGTGAAATCTCCAGAGAGCTACGTTGCCTGGTTATGAGGACCGCAATCGGTCTGGCTTGCATTGAGGAGACGAAACTGGTTTTCAGGAGGTAAATTTGATTTCGTGAATTAAGATTAAGGCGTAGGGACAATTGGAATCTGTGAGGATGACGAGGGTGACAAAGTTCTTGAAACCATATGTGCTGAAAATGTTCTTCTCCAACAAATTTGTCAGCGCTCAAGTGGTGCATTCGCCAACCAGTACCACTGTCATTGCTGCTTCTTCACAGGAGAAGGTTTTACGGGGAGAACTTCCTAATACCGCGGATGTCGCTGCCGCTGCGAAGATCGGGCAAGTTCTAGCAGAGCGGTTGAGACTGAAGGAGATTCCCGCTGTAGCATTTGAGCTTGCAAGGGGCCAGGGGTATCACGGGAAACGGAGGGCCCTTGTTGACAGTCTTAGAGAAAACGGTGTCAAGCTTATCTGAGAATTTTGTAATTTTGACCAGTGGATCTAGAACGGTGTCAAGGGAATCTGAGATATTCGAATTTTCTATCAGTGGATCAATGTAGGTAGTAAGCGGATGCGGATTTTTAAACTTCAACAGATATCAATCGAATTTGTTTCTCCTGTTGAATATGTAAGACTCCAGCTCCGTTGTCAGACGTTTGGAAGTTGTTCGAAGCGTTGCATCTTGAGGTTGGCTCTTACTCACTAAACCCTAAATCTCCCCAAGTCAGTTGATGGTATACTTAATAACGTCTCAATCGGAGGTCCAACGTCTTACTCCTAAGCAAATTCAAGGCTTACAAGGGTGCGATTGAGGGTTTAACATCTCCTTTGCTTTCTGTAACTATGTGAGTGGCATAGTCGAGTTTTCCTATGTAACATAAGTGACATCGATGACGTTTTATTGGATGGCAACTATGGGTACCCAGTACAGACTTCTGGAAGACTTAACCTTGCCCTGCAGGATATGATGTCCTTGCTTTTAGATTATTGACAGTTCGTAGTGAGCACATCTGTTGGATCATCTAGGGGGGGTTGTTATATCATGGTGTTGGACTGACGAACTCTCTACAATGGATACTGTGCCGGTGCTTATTGAAGGCAGTGCAGTTCTGTGTATGAACTCTTACAGTTGGCATTTTGGAATTAAAAGTCCGCAGTGCTTCCTTCAAAGCCTACTTTTGCATTATGTCTTATGGTTTCTATTTCAAGCTATACCTGACGATGTGTTTCCGGTTTGCATCGGTTCTTGCATGCATTTACTTGCTAAGATGTGCATGCCTTCGGTTTGCATAGGTTCGGTCCTAAGTGGGTGTGGATACCCCTTTGGAAGAACGTCTTCTTCTCTCATTACCCATATAACTGACCATGTGGTTCGAACACGGTATTACAGCTTACGTCAGATCTCCATTCAAACGCATTAAACTTGTGGGACTCGGATATAGTGTCTTCACTACTGAATTGCATTCGACTGCATTATATTTCCTTTCATTCGGTTATCTCATAGATATGCAGTATATTGACGCTTGTCTTGTAGGTACACGTTCACACCTGAACCAGACTCACTGCTACCTCGAGACGCATAGATGAAACCAATACTGACTGAAAGGTAGTACACAACCCGACTTTTGCTAAGATCTACATCCGCCTTCACTCCCCTTGCACCTCGAATCTTGCCCCGGATTTGAGTGCGAGATCGGAGTTTTAGAGGTGAAAGACCTGTGTCACTGATGTCCTGGTTGAACACTCTAGTGAACTGATACAAAGCTGTAACTTGATGCTAGTATCAGAGGAGGGCGATCAGTCGGCATCAGTGAAAACTAACCGTGTTGGTCGGCCTATTGGCAACAAGCTTCAACCCGAGTCCTGAAGGATATCAAACATCGATAAGCTGTCAACCGAGGCTCGATCGCAAGAACATGAACATCAGAAATAGCAATATAGTTTATTTATTTTTCTGCTATCCTTGTGACACCCTCCTCCAATCCATTTGCCTGGGCGGACTTGTTATTACATATTCATTAACGTTGTGACTTGGTAAAACTCACTTCTTGTCTTCGTTTACATAAACGAACTGAATATCTACAGACAACTAAAACACACACACAGGACACCCTTCACCTACATGTATAAGAGAAGCACCAGAACAGGACTTTTCATTGTAATACTCACTGAATGCGTCGTGTTGAGGGTCTGCATCTTTGAATTTTTCGATGGTCTAAATTCGAGTGCGACGTTCTGTAACAGCTGCGGGAGCATGAAGAGTCTAGTGGTTACAGGCGCGTTAACAACCACACGACGTATAAGCTTTAGGTTTGAATATTTGATTATGCTCGCCAATGCCATGATCCGTTGTAGTCTAGATGGTTAGGATACTCGGCTCTCACCCGAGCGACCCGGGTTCGAGTCCCGGCAACGGAAGCGCTCCCGAGCAAAAAGACTACCACTTTTGAGATTCTATGGTTCCTCTCCTACCGGAGGAAACATAGTACATTTAATGGTAGAAAGGTTAGATCTATGCACTTCTCCTCTGGTCCAACCGGTGAATTGAAATCGCGCAAATTCTTTTCAGTATCCGATGGTAATCAATTTCCTCAGGATGCTAATAAGACTAGACCTCATCACTTCAATTCACCCTCTCCAACCGGTGAATTGATATCGTGTACACTCTTTGGAGCATACGTTATTCATCAAGTTTCCCATCCGTTATTTAGAATACTCTCGCCTTTATATAACGATGTTCGTGTAGTTCCGAGATCATATAGTCAATACGATCATATAAGAAGTATTTCTCGTCCACATACGCGTGTTGTGCGAGGATGACTGCAATAACACGTAAAGATTGTGGACAAGCAACGGTAGTGAGCTACATGGGAAAAGAGCAAACAATGGATATATGTACTAGTTGTATGAAACAATACCATTCAATACAATACTAGTTGTGTGAGCTATGCATGTATGGGTGAGACTGTAGCAAAGGATTTGTATGCATATATAGAAGTAAAAGGCGCATAGATTTGTATGCATATATAGAAGTAAAAGGCTGCATCTAGTGTAGAACCACACTCACAAGTGAGTAGTGAAGATGCACCAAACCTAGGCGAAACCTCATCGCTGTAGAGAAAGTAGCCGGTGCGAGTCGAAAAGCCCTAATGCACGGTCGAGCTAGGATCCAAGAGCCTGCACCCTTGCCGGAGCAAGAGCGTAGACGTGCTCTAGTAGCCTGAGGAATGGACAAGTCAACTAAGAGAGAATGTAGCGTATGCTCACACTGTCGCTCCATCAAGGAAGATTGTAAACCCCTAGTCCAATCTGACGATAGTGAAGCAAACAGTGGAAAACCCTCTCATGCTCGTGGGGATAGACTATCTCTTGTCTGCCGCAATAACACCTGGAGAGAAAAGGATCCTCCCTCCACCTCTGTCACATAAGGCTCCAAAACCAGCCTATCAGCAACCACAAAACGAGAGGAAAGTAGGGGTGCCAAGAGAGCCCAACTACCCAAAAACACTATAGGTGTCATCTCCTCCATAGAAAGCAAGCCAACCCCACCACATGAGATCGGTAGAGCAGTCTGTCTACATGCCAAATCCCTTGTCACACACTCAAAAGTCCTTGGTCCAATAATATCACCAAAGACTCCCATAATCCTCCTATCAAATGCTCTCAGACGTGATAGGAAGGACGGTGAGGAGTGAACTATACGGATGAGGTAGGATGGTCGATGAGCAATACTGGAAGAGAGTATACCAAATGCCACATGCGGATCTCCTAGTAATGGAAGGTCATCCCCATGGAGAACATCCTCTGCAAGGGCAGCATCCAAGAAGCGTGTGACAAAATCCTCTGATCCTACTGGCACTCCAAGAACACGAAGTCCATCTGTGGATGTGATACACCCCTCTGGAAGCTCAAGGTGGGGAGGGATACCTAAAGGGGACCATGCCCTACACTTTGACACTTTGACTCTCAAGCCTACTAGATGTAGCTCGGTAGTCAAGTAGTCAAAGGCTTGCCTAATCTGATCTACAGGGCCTACGATGTGTGTATCATCTGCCAAGGAGGGAAATACACAACCTGGCATGGCCAAGTAGTAGATAGGAGAGCTCTAAAGTGAGCTATGGCAAATAAGGGCCCCCCCCCCCCAAAGGATCTCCTTGACATGTACCAACAGCTGACTCCAAGATGGTGACTCCCTCTTGTGAACCACCATGCTGGTAGTAAAAGAAAGCAAGAGAGCCATAAAAAGACCGCACAAAAGGAATGAGACTCGCCAAGGATCCTCCAGCCTCCCTAAGCTCTCTAAAGATGGATGCAAATGAGATGCTATTAAAAGCGTTCTCAACATCCACCTGTAGGACGACCCACTCTGGATGGATATCTAGGAGTGCTCTAATGCCTAGAGATATAGCCTCACATCCTCCTGGTGTAGCTACTCCAAACTAATGTGGACTAAGGTGTTGTCGAAAGTGAGAACAATGCTGAAGGACAATGGTATGACTGACCAAACGCAAAAAGATCTCTCCAATAGCAATCGGTCTAATGCCTCCCGTGTCCTTCTCCATTGTGAGAAGTTGACTAGCACCTAACACCCGACTAACAGACATAGGAATGTCTCCTCTTGCTACTATTGCAGCCACCTAAAACAACTCGGTAAAACCACTAGAAGGATCATCTGCCTAGAAGCAATCTCTAAGGTGCTCATAAACCATCCCTGACAAGCCTCCTGAGGAAAGGCGAGGAGCAGTGCACAATGCTTGTGCAAATAGTGACCTATCAAGACATAAAGGCTGCTCAGGCTGATAATCTAAGACCTCTAGTGGTAGTCCCTCTATTGCTATAGGATGCAATGAGTGTAGGGAAGAGATGGTCTCATCAGTAGGACTCGCTATAGGCAAAGAGTGTAGCGCTCATGCTGCTCTACTAAACTCTCCCGCCTGACCCAATGTCCTACATCGTCGTAATCGAGTGGAATCTGTGGTATCCTATGGCAATGCCTGTCTCCTAAATTGTGTAGCCCTAACAGACTCCTCCTAAAGGGCTACCCAATCCCCCGCTTGGAATTGATGAAATCTAGCCGCCACCTCTCTATGCCCTGCACGTCTCCCTCTAGCATAACAAAGACACCATCGAGGGAGTAGGAGGAATAGGAACCATGCTAGCTCCTCCAAGGAATCACGTGCCAAAAAATGATACTGTCGATGTGGTCACTCGTCTTACGTGGGCATCCCAAGTGGTCTAATCATAGTCCTTGTGCATCCTTCCCACATGGGTCTTTACCCCTTGCAAGGTAAAGCGTTGGTGACACAACGGGCATGGTGTATCCCGACCCGCTCTAGGCAACCCCACATGGGAAGGTGTAGCCATGGCTAGCACAAGAATAGTGATAGTAGCACATGCTGCTCCTCTCCATATCTCCCCATATATGCAAAACCCCAACATTTCACATCCCAACTCACATAAGAAAACAATCTCTCCAAACCCTAAAATCTATAAGCTCTCATAACTTTCAATTTCCATCTCCAAAATTTTCAAACTAAATTCCTATGGAACTTAATCATGAAAACCAAGAGATTGGTAATGAAAATTCCCAACCCATCACTCTCAATGTATAATGATCACTCTAAACCCTAAAAAAGCTAAAAATCTTCATAACTTTCTACTCCATTCTCCATAGTCTTCAATCTAAGTGCCAATGGAACCGAAATTGAAAAATGAAGAGAATCGACTATTCACTTGAATGCTACATGCTAGAGAGCCCTCAGAATTTATAGAAATTGTCTCACGTCTCTCCCTCTCCTCTCCCGTCTCCACACTCTCCCGCAGCTCCCTATAGCATATTCAGAGCAGCCTATACAGATGAGACAATAACAAACCCTTTTCCAAAGCTCACTTACTGTTCACCGAATGAACAAGGCAGAGTCCTCCAATTGATTCCTACTTCAAGCTGAGTTGAGTCCGAGTTGAGTTCAAGCCGAGTTGAGTTGAGTTCGGGAGAGGAGAGGAGAGAAGAGATGTGAGAAGAAAGATTTATATTTCATGAGTTCTCTCTAGCATATATCACTTGAATGAATAGTTGATTTTGTTGATTTTTTATTTTGTTCATTTTTTGAATTTGTTCATTTTTCAATTTTGGTTCCATCGGTATCTAGACCAAAGACTAGAGAATTGAGTAAAAATTTATAAGAATCTTAGATTTTTAGGGTTTAGAGTGATCATTACACCTTGAGAGTGATGGGCTGGGAATTTTATAATTTCTTGGTTTTTATTATTAAATTCTATGGAAATTTAGTTTTTGAAATTTTTGGAGATAGAAATTGAAAGTTATGAGAGTTTATAGTTTTTAGGGTTTGGAGAGATTGTTTCTTTATGTTAGTTGGGATGTGAGAGGTTATGGTTTTGCAGGTATGGGGAGATATGGATAGAAGCATCAGTTGTTACTATTGTTATTCTTGTGCTAGCCATTGCTACACCTACCCATGTGAGGCCGTCAAGAGCGGGTCAGGATACACCATGTTCAATGTATCACTGATGCTTTACCTTGCAAGGGGTAAAGACCCATGTGGGAAGGATGCACAAGGACTATGATTGGACCACTTGGGATGCCCATGTGAGGCAAGCAATCACATTGATAGCAGTGACACTCAAGATTACGTACTCTTCATCTATCTCTTTGTTGACCCTTTTAGGGATACCAATTGAGTTGCGGGAGTAGTTAGCTTCTCAGGAGGGTTGCATTTTGGGGTTATTTGAGACTAGTTTTCCATGTCCACGTCTATTCCATAGGCTACCCCATACACTCCATGATGAGGCTAGATAGGCTTTTCGCCTACCACTTGATCGTTTGGCATATGATCCCTTGGACGAGTTAGCATGGTTCTTATTCCTCTTACTCCCTTGATGGTGTTTTATTATGTTAGAGAGGGACATGCATGGCATCGAGAAGTGGCTACTAGATTTCATTTATTCTGAATGGGAGATTGCATAGCCCTTCAAGAGGAGTTTGCTAGGGCTACACATCTTAGGAGATAGGTTTCCCCACAGGATACCATATAGTCCACTTGATTACGACGGTGCAAGACATCAGGTCAAGTGGGAGAGTTTAGTAGAGTAGCATGAGCGTTACACCCTTTGTCTATGGTTAGTCCTACTGATGAGACTATGTCTTCCCTACGCTCACTACATCCTATAGCAATAGAGGGACTACCACTAGAGGTCTTAGATTATTAGCCTTAGCAACTTTTATGTCTTGATAGGTCAACTTTTGCACAAGCATTGTGCATTGCTCCTCGCCTTTCCTCAAGAGGTTTTTCAGGGATGGTTTATGAGCACCTTAGAGATTGCTTTCAAGCAGATGATCATTTGAGTGGTTTTACCAAGTTGTTTCAAGTGGTTGTAGCAATAGCAGTAGCAAGAGGAGAAATTTTTATGTCTATTAGTCAGGTGTTAGGTGCTAGTCAACTTTTTGCAATGGAGAAGGACACAAGGGGCATTAGACTAATTGCTATTGGAGAGACTTTTTTGCATTTGGTCAGTCATACCATTGTCCTTCAACATCATTCGCATTTCAACAATACCTCAGTCCAAATCAGTTTGGAGTAGCAACACTTGGAGGATGTGAGGTTGTATCTCTAGGTATTAGGGCACTCCTAGATATCCATCCAGAGTGAGTCATCCTACAAGTGGGTGTTGAGAATGCTTTTAATAGCATCTCATGGGCATCCATCTTTAGAGAGCCAAGGGAGGCTGGTGGATCCTTGGCGAGTCTTATTCCTTTTATGTAGTCTTTTTATGGCTCTCCTATTTCCCTTTACTATCAGCATGATTGTTCACAAGAGGGAGTCACCATCTTGGAGCCAACTGTTGGTACACGTTAGGGTTTAGGGGGACCTTTATTTGCCATAGCTCACTTTAGAGCTCTCTTATCTACTACTTTGGCCATGCTAGGTTGTGTATTTCTCTCCTTGGCAGATACATACATTGTGGACCCTGTAGATTAGATTAGGCAGACCTTTGACCACTTGACTACCAAGCTACATCTAGTAGGCTTGAGAGTCAAGCTATCAAAGTGTAGGGCATGGTCTCCTTTAGGTATCCCTCCCAACTTTGAGCTTCCAAAGGGGTGTATCATATCTATAAATGGATTTTATGTTCTTAGAGTGCCAATAGGATCCAAGGATTTTGTCACATGCTTCTTAGATGTTGCCCTTGCAAATGATGTTCTCCATGTGGATGACTTTCCATTACTAGGAGACCCATAGGTGTAACAATATGAAGTTTAGCGACAAAGTTAGTAGGGCTAACGAAATAGTAAATAAGACAAATTAGCTCAAAATATTCTAGAAGTATCCATGAAGCTTCTTGGGAAGTTTCCCGGCTAGCTTAGCTTGCATCCCAAGTAGGTAGCTTCTAGAAGAACACTTCTAGAAGCTTCCAACTAGCTTAGCTTGCACACCAAGTAGGCGACTTCTAGAATGAAGTTTCTTGAGAAGCTTCCTAGTTGACTTGGCTTGCACTCTAAGAAAGCTACTCAAGGAAGCTTCTTGAGAAGCTTCTCAAGAGCCTTGTATGCTCCCTATAAATACCAAAGCCAAAGCTCATACTAGGCATTTGGAGTTTACCCATATTCAAGTGTTGCAATGTGATCTTCCTTTCTCCATTTCTCTGCTTGGTTTTGGTCTTTTACACTAGTATCAGAGCAAGGTTGGGATAGATGGAATTTATGGACCACCAAATCCACTTCCACCAAACCATTGGGACTTTTGTGTCCAAGTACTACCCAAGCACCATTTCACACAATTCATCACCTTGCGCTTTAGGTAAGATTTTATGCATATGATCACCTTATTTGAAGAACCCTTGGTGCTTCCGGTTGTAACTTATGGAGAATGGTGGACGTGTTGCATCTATGTGTTAGTAAATTAGATAAATTGAAGATAATGTGATAGAATAGTAGTCATGGTAGCAATGCTCAAAGTTATCCTTGCTATGCAACAACAAATTGAGCATCTTACTCGATTGCTGGATGAACAAGATCATCAATGACAAGAGCAGGTGGAGAGAGCATCCGTTTAAGAGGGGGAAGAGTGCATCTAATTTCCAAAGCCTAAGGTATTTGAAGGCAAAAACCTCCTGAGTACAGTTTTGTGTTTGATTGTGAATGTTACTTTGTGGCAACAAACCTTCAAGATGAAAGGAGACAAATTCTGTTGGCCTCAAGCCAATTGGATGGAGTGGCAAAACTATGGTGGCAATTTTGAGTGGAGCGAGCTGAGTGCTAGTTTGTTATTCCAATCTTAACATGAGAAGAATTCAAGAGTGCAATCATTGGGTGGTTCCAAGCTATAAATGCTACACGGGCTACAGGAGATAGGTTGGCAGAATTGAAGTAGATTGGCTCTATAAGAAGCTATATCACTCAATTCCAAAACACCATTATGCAGATTCTAGATATACTAGATGGAGAAGCTCTAGATCAGCTTGTGAGAGGCTTGAAGTCGCACACCAGATTGGAAGTAACTATACATGAACCCAAAGACTTGGAAGAAGCCATGCAATTGGCTGAATGCTTTGATTCCTTGGTTGCAACAATTTGATCTTGACCTTGGTTTTCCCTGAACCCACCCACACACTACACATGGTTGGAGGAGCCAACACCAATGGAGATCAATGCCATCCAATGAAGACCACTTGGCATAGTAGATCGTGAAAGATTGAGACAAAATGGTGGATGTTTGTATTGTTGCCAAGTTGGACATTGTATTGCTAAATGTCCATTAAAGATTGAGCGACCTCAACAAGTTGCCCAAATGGAGTTTGTGGAGTGGAGTGATCAAGGAATCCCAGTAGGAGATTTTGAGCCACCTATTGGGAACTTGAATAGTTCCAATGGGATTGAAGGCTTGACCTATGCAAGTTTGCTTCACTTGCAAGGTATGATATCTAATCATGGTTGTAGGATCTTGGTTGATTTTGGGAGAGAATTGCATGTCCATTCAATTTTCAAAGGAATTAGGCATCCAATCATGCCAGTAAGTGGAAGTAGATTGATGATGCCAGATGGTAGAAAAGGTGATGTGTTTCGTACCTCACATCTTGTTACATTGAAGATTGGGAAGGAATATTTAGAGTGTATGAGGTTTGTAGCGACACCTCTACACTATGATATCATATTGGGTCTACCTTTGCTTGAACATCATAAGGTTCAATTTGATTGGACCCGATGACAAATTCAAGTACAACACCAAGGTAGGAATTTCCAATTAGGTTTTCTAGCACCTTTGAGTAAGACACCTAAGAATAGTCAATCCCAAGATGGGAAGTTTGTAGGGAAAGCAGACATAGAGCAAGGTTTGAAGAAAGAGAAGTCCCAAGAAGGGAAATTTGTAAGGAAAGCAATTAGAGAGCAAGCTTTGAAGGAAGTGAAGTCCCAAGATGGGAAGTTTGTCAAGAAAGCAGCCATAGAGCAAGCCTTGAAGGAAGATAAGTGTAATACCAAGAGCTAGCCATATGATCTAGATGTGAAATTTGGTTTGGTAACATCTAGAATGATGTTATACATGATGGTCAAAATAGATAAGATAGAAGTATCACCAAAAGAGTACTTCTACTAATAGGGCAGAAACCGAAATAGACTTGAGAACCTTAGAACCAATAGCTAGACATATGATTTAAAGGTGAAAACTGGTTTGGTAATATCTGGAAGGATGTTACACATGATGGACTAAACAAATTAGAAAGAAGTATCACCAAAAGGGGACTTCTACTAATAGAGTGAGAACCAAAATATGTCAAATCTTTGAAGGCAATTTCGGAAGCCTAAACGGATGAATTAGGCCTAAAAAATGTGCAGATCCCTCCCCCCATCAAAGGAAAGGTTAGCCTTCCCTCCCCTTGCTTTGTCTCGTTGAGAGCTTTCCAACGGTACCTTACTCACGTGATTCTGAGATTCCTACAAGAAGATTCCCTAAAAGATTCCCTCCGGTCAAAGCTTGTTTGACCAACCAGATAGGACCTAGACCAGACATGTCACCCATCCAAGTAAGTAATCCAAGGGTGGAGCTTGCTGACATGTCACCTATCTGTGTCCCTAATCCTATGGTGGAGCTTCCTTGGAGGAGATCCTCTTTGTCTATATAATAAAGAGAAGGTGCTCCCTTGGGGCATCGATTGTTTGAGTGTGCAATCTGTGTTTTCTCTCTTCTCTTGTCCTTGGAGTATTACAATGGTATCAGAGCGAGTGTTTTAGTCCAAGAGAGTGGATCACCCCTCTTGGAATAGCACAAACTATTGAAACTGAGTAATTTGAAGTGGAGAACATAGAGTAGTTACTAGACATAGGAAGGACTTTAGAGAGCGGATGGGAGGGATGCGTCGGGAGGCCAATTTCCCGCACCTAGCTTTCCATTCTCAAACCCATTCCACATCAAGGTTATGTACATCTAGCATGAGCAGATGAGGGTATCGCTAGTTTATCACTTTGGTGTAGAATTCATGGACAGAGTGATGAACTCACCAAACCCGGTGATTCTACCTATGGTGATATATGACAGAGAGTGGGATTTGACAATCTACATTCTATTATGATAATATGGATATGAATGTCCCAAATCCTCTCCCTTTCAACACTCAAGTAGAAATCCATTATGTAGTGAGGCCGAAAGTGATGTTTAGAGATTTTGTGGTTAGGAATTTTGGTGAGGAGTATTATCAATGAGTGATAGCTTTTGAGGTCCCAATGGTAGTTCCGATAGTTTGTGCGCCTTCTAGAGTGATTATATTGACTCTGTATTGAAGTAGACATTAGCAATTGAGTGTTGAAGGAACCATGGATCCGCAATTGCAAGAGTTGGTGCAAGGAATGCAAGGGATGTTGAATGAATTTTGAGAGATTAAGATGACCATGGAGACATTACAAAGTCAAGTGCAGATCCTCAACAACAATCAAGCCATGCAAGAAGAAGAGCCGTCTCAAAACCCAGTACATGCGACTGAAGTACTTGGAGAGGCACCGTGCCTACAAACCCTATTAACAATGAAGCCACATTGCTACTCCGGATGAAGAAAACCTGCAACATCGAGCCTTACAAGGGGCAACATTCGATGGAAGTAGTGGAAAATTGGATCTCGAGAATGAATCGATATTTCCGATTGTTCTCAATAGAGATCACAGAGCATGCTGCAAGCGTGTTTGCATGTGGGTACTTGACCGATAAATCTCTCACATGGTATGATGCTTGGGAATGATCCATGCTGGCAAAGAGAAGGGAGGTCACATGGACAGCAATGCAAGAAGGATTACTGAAGAATTTCCAATCGGTGGATTTTGTGCAAATGGTTTGAACCTGACTATGGGGGATTGAGACAGAAGAATAGCATACAAGAGAATGTGGAGGCATTTCTGGATCTACAAGTTGCAATTACCGACATGAGTCCAGTAGAGGCTCTAGACAATTTCAAATGAGGGTTGAAAGAGCAGATTTGCCAAGAAGTCATGGTGCAAAATCCTTGCACTGTATTTGAAGCCATTGCTTGTGCGCAGAGAATAGCAGGAGCATTAGGTGGAGGTGGAGGTGAAGGAGTAGCTCCACCTCAACATTATTGAGCAGAAATGCCACACATGGGTGGACCAATACCGATGGAATTGGGCAACCTTTGATTTCAGGATTGAGGAGCACGATCCCTTCAAGGGGAGCGGGGACGAGTAGAAGAACAAAGAGATGGAGTCCCACAAGGAGAAGGGACTCGAGGAGAACAACGCCATTGTTACAATTGTGGCCGTATTGGGCACATATCTACCAACTATCACACTCGTTTCCCTAGAGCCCCTCGGCCTTTGTTCAGGCAATCTTTGAACAACATGGAGAGGCACATTGAAGAGGAGGAGGTGGAAATCACTTTGGAAAATGAAGATCGCCAGTAAATGTACCTTGCGGCCTTATTGGCTCAATAAGGAAGTAGAGAAGCGAGGGAAGGAAGAAGAATAATGCGCAAAGATCCTGAAAGGCAACCTCACAATTGATTGTTGTGAATGGAATCCTAGAAGGTAATCAAGTGAGAGTATTAATAGATCCGAGAGCAACAAAGAATTTCTTGTCTTGCTCTGTTGCAATAAGATTGGGAATGGATCTAGAGAGAGATGGAAGTGAAGAAGTAGAGTTACCAAATGTGCAAACAGAGAAGATTGAATCATTACCTAGACGGATAACCCTCTCTGTAGGAGAATATCAAGAAGCAATTGAGTGGCGAGTGATACAGTTAGCTCATTATGATGCAATTTTAGGCATGCCATGGATGGAACATTACAACCCTATGGTGGATTGGAGGAAGAACGTAGTGAGAACCCACCAATGGTCAATCATTGGGGTTAAAGAAAAATCACACAAGTAGAAATTGCCTCTATATGTCATAGGGATGGCAATTGTCTGTAAGACCGATAGATGTTTTATGGGTCTAATAAGAGAAGTCTAGAGTGCACAACTTGATGGACAAATTCTTGAGAAATTGAAGGATGTGGTGGATGAGTTTCAAGATGTCTTTCTCGATGATCTACCCTTAGGATTACCACCAAAAAGGCGAGTAGATCACAAAATTGAGACACTTCCGAGGAAGAAGCCTCCTTGTAAGGCCCCATATCGCCTATCACCTCATGAGTTGGAGGAGTGTAAGACTCAAATTGAGGAGATGCTGCAGAAAGGGTTCATCCAACCTAGCGTATCACCATATGGGGCCCCTGTCTTGTTTGTGAAGAAGAAGGATGGTACAATGCGCATGTGCATTGACTATCGGGGTCTCAATCAGCAAACAGTGAAGAACAAATACCCCTTACCTTGCATGGATGACCTGTTTGATCAACTCCATGGAGCGAGATACTTCACCAAACTGGACTTGTGGAGCAGTTACAATCAAATCTGAATTACAGAGGAGGATGTGTACAAAATTGCCTTTCAAACCAGGTATGGCCACTTTGAGTATCTTGTGATGCCTTTTGGCCTCACCAATGCACATGCCACTTTCATGAGTCTAATGAATGACATATTTCATCCATACTTGGATAAGTCTGTTATCGTCTTCTTGGATGATATCTTAGTATACAGTAGCATGATGACAAAACACAAACAACATCTACAAGAGGTCCTCCAGATTCTAAGACAAAATCAGTTGTACGCCAAAATCTCAAAGTGTGAGTTTGGCAAGTCTAAAATAGACTACTTGGGGCATAGAGTAAGTGCAGAGGGCATTCAAGTATTGACAGATACAATAGAGGTCATTCAAAAATGGAGTGCCTCAAAAGATCAGACTCAACTTAAGAGCTTCTTGGGGTTGACAAGATTCTATCGTAGATTTGTCAAGGACTTCTCCAAGGTTGCACAACCTTTAACGGCACTACTTGGCAAGGGGAAGAAGTGGACATGGGGAACTGCACAAGAGTTGGCCTTTCAAGAATTGAAGGCCACCTTGCTACATGCACCAATCTTGAAGTGGTATGACCCAAAACGTCCAATCAAGTTGGCTACATATGCATCAGGCGTAGCAATAAGAGCAGTCCTACAACAAGAGTGGCATGACGGATGGCATCCAATTGCATATTTCTCTCAAAAGTTGTTACCGGTAGAGCGCAACTACCACACCACAAAACGAGAAGAGTTGGCCATCGTTCTAGCAACCAAGCATTGGAAGCACTACCTGGGCAAGAAGGCATTTGTAGTAGAGACAGACCACAAACCTCTAGTCTACCTTGAGACGTAGAAGGATCTATCTTGTCGCCAAATTCAGTGGGCAGAGTGGCGACAATGCTTCAACATGACAATCACCTACGTGGAAGGTAAGAAGCAACTTGCAGATGCATTCACCCGCATGCCAATGGCCAACAACTTGGTGATAAAGGTTAAGATTAACCTTGAATTCTAGCAAGAGATTTTGGCTGCTACAAAAACTAATCCACAGATTGTAGAAGCACAATCATCCAAAGGTGTCACCAGCACCCAAGGACTCACCTTTCGGGATAGCAGATTATGGATCCCAAATGTCCTAGAATTACGCATCACCATTCTAGCGGAATGTCATGATTCGGCCATTGCAGCTCATGTCAGAGTGGACAAGACCTTGGATGCAGTCAAGTGCCATTACTATTGGCCCAAGATGAGCAACGACGTGATGGACTATGTGCGTAGCTGCCTACTTTGTCAACAGAACAAAGCCTCTAATCAAGCTCCTACAGGGCTCCTTCAACCTCTCCCCACTTCTACCCAACGTTGGGAACAAGTCAGTATGGATCTCATTTGTGAATTACCCAAGACCACCTCAGGGTTTGACTCCATTGTGGTCTTTGTGGACCGGCTCAACAAAATGATTCATGTACGCCCTACCACCAAGGAGGTGACCGCTCCACGACTAGCTCAATTATACTTAGATGCAGTCTTTGCTCACCATGGCTTGTCTAGAGTACTCATCACCGATAGAGGTACCCAATTCACCAGTTTATTTTGGTGAACACTCTTTGTTTTCTTCAAAACCAAGTTGGCCATGTCCACAGCTTACTACCCATAAATAGATGGCCAAACAGAGCGGGCTAATCACACGATTGAAGACATGTTACGCGGCTTCACCTTAGAGGAGCAAGAGAGGTGGGACACCCTACTCCCGTTGGTGGAATTCGCTTACAACAATTTAGTGAATGCATACACCCAGGTCACTTTGTTCTTCCTCATGTATGGTGAGCATCCCTTCACACCTTCTAGCTTGATGAAGATCCGTCCAATGGCTACCAAGGTCGATGCAGTCAACACATTTCTTTCTAGAATCCAACAAGGTGTAGAGAGCGCCAAGCACAGACAGATTGCGCAAAATCGACAGAAGCAATATGTTGATGCACACCGTCGGCACATGGAGTTCAATGTTGGGGATCAAGTGTGGCTATCGACAACCAACCTCACATTAGTTGGACCTCGTAAGCTCAGACCTCGTTTTATTGGGCCTTTCTCGATTCTTCGTTGCATTGGCGCTGTGGCGTATCACCTTGAGCTACCACCACACATGAAAATCTATCTAGTGTTCCATGTCTCCCTACTATGCAGATATGCTCCCTGATCAGGCTAGGGTCATTCCACACCAGACATTCGACCTTGTCCGACACTCATTGATGGCACAGAGGAATATGAAGAAGAGCGGATTCTCCAAAAATGCATGCGTGGTACTCGCCACCCGCAAGTGGACTATCTAGTACAATGGAAAGGTTACCCCCTTTATGAAGCAACCTGGGAGACCGTTGCCAATTTGGCACATGCACCGGTGTTGGTGCAAGCATTTGAGCAACAATTGCACAACGAGGACGTTACGTCTTAAAAGGAGGGAGGTCTGTAATACCAAGAGCTAGCCATATGATCTAGATGTGAAATTCGGTTTGGTAACATCTAGAATGATGTTATACATGATGGTCAAAATAGATAAGATAGAAGTATCACCAAAAGAGTACTTCTACTAATAGGGAAGAAATCAAAATAGACTTGAGAACCTTAGAACCAATAGCTAGACATATGATTTAAAGGTGAAAATTGGTTTGGTAATATCTGGAAGGATGTTACACATGATGGACTAAACAAATTAGAAAGAAGTATCACCAAAAGTGGACTTCTACTAATAGAGTGGGAACCAAAATATGTCAAATCTTTGAAGGCAATTTCGAAGCCTAAACGGATGAATTAGGCCTAAAAAATGTGCAGTCCCCCCCCCCCCAAATCAAAGGAAAGGTTAGCCTTCTCTCCCCTTGCTTTGTCTCGTTGAGAGCTTTCCAACGGTACCTTACTCACGTGATTCTGAGATTCCTACAAGAAGATTCCCTAAAAGATTCCCTCCAATCAAAGCTTGTTTGACCAACCAGATAGGACCTAGACCAGACATGTCACCCATCCAAGTAAGTAATCCAAGGGTGGAGCTTGCTGACATGTCACCTATCTGTGTCCCTAATCCTATGGTGGAGCTTCCTTGGAGGAGATCCTCTTTGTCTATATAATAAAAAGAAGGTGCTCCCTTGGGGCATCGATTGTTTGAGTGTGCAATCTGTGTTTTCTCTCTTCTCTTGTCCTCGGAGTATTACAATAAGTCCCTAGATGGGAAGTTTGTCAATGAAGCAGCTATAGAGCAAGCTTTGGAAGAATATAAGTCTATTTTTGTGGTGTGGATCAAACCAATTGCACAAGGAGAATTTGAGGAAAGTCAAGAGCCTCAATGAGCAACGGTTGATCAAATAGTTTAGGAGTTTGCGGACTTGTTTCCAGATGATCTACCAAAGGGATTACCCTTTGATCATGGTATGCCTTTCTAGACTAAGTTATTACCAAGGAGTACTCTAGTGAGTAGACCAATCTATCGGCTCTCACCAAAGGAGTTGGAGGAGTTGCAAACAACACTTATGGAGTTGTTGGAGAAGGATTTCATACGACATAGTACATCTCCTTGGGGAGCACCGGTACAATTCATTCCAAAGAAGGATGGAGGGCTTTGTTTCTATATTGATTATCATGGACTCAATAAATAAACAATGAAGAATGCATACTCCTTGCCTTGAATCGATGACTTGCTTGATCAATTGAGTGGAGCACGATACTTCTCCAAGTTGGATCTTTGTAGCGGCTATTGGCAGATCCCTATTGATAGGAAGGATGTGCAAAAGACTACCTTCCACACAAGGTATGTACATTTTGAGTGGACGGTTTTGCTTTTTGGACTCATAATGCTCTAGTAATCTTCATGGATCAAATGCATCAGGTGTTGGATGGAATGTTGGATTGGTACATGGTGGTATTCTGTAATGATATCTTAATCTATATCAAGATAGAGGTAGAACATGTGAATCACATGCAAGAATTCCTAAGATGATTATGAGAATGGAAGTTTATTGCAAGAAGTCAAAATGTACCTTTTGGCAGAAGGAAGTTACCTTATTGGGTCACAAGATCTCATCGGAGGGAATCAAGATGGAAGAGTAGAAAATCAAGGCTATCATTGATTGGCCTACTCCAAAGGATGGTATTGAAGTACGGGCATTTAATGGATTGGCTAGTTTTTATTGACGGTTCATCCACTGTTATGCTCATGTGGCCGCACCATTGATCGATCTCTTGGAAAAGAACTCAAACTTTCAATGGACCAACAAGCACGAAGAAGCATTCCAGAAGTTGAAACATATGGTGTCTTCAAAACCAATCCTTCAATCATATGACCCTCAACTACCATGTGTGGTTGATTTTGATGTTTCTAACTTTGCAATTGGAGCCATGTTGCAACAAGAATTCACAAATGGATTGCATCCCATTGCCTTTGTATCCCACAAACTAAATACAACAAAAAGGAATTACTCTGCTCAAGATTGAGAACAACTTACGATGGTATATGCCACCAAGGTATGGAAGCATTATCTCTTGGGAAAACAAGTGGTCATGCAAATTGATCACAGGCCCTTGTTGCAGACACTGCATTTGGAATACATGAAAAGTCAATATCATCAATGGGAGGAACAACTACAACTATTTGACATCAAACTTGAGTACAAACCTGGTTGGTTCCATGTCATCCCTAATGCCCTATTGCAACGACCTGATTTGAAGTCTCTTCTTCTCATCACGGTGGCAATTACATTGGTGTCAATCAACTCCAAAGTCCAAACTGATTTTAAGGCAGCTCTACAACAAGATCCATTCTTTCAGATGGTACAAGGTCATCTTGCAGCATGCAACAAGGAGTACAACACCTTCTCCTACAAGGCAGACCTTCTATTTTATGAGAATCAGATTTATGTTCCAGTCAAGGGGGATCTCCGACTTGTGCGCCTCCAAGAAGCCCATGACTTACCAATTGCTGGTCACATGGGCGTGGACAAGACCTTGGGTACCCTCCAATGCCAATGGTGGTGGCCCGACATGACACAAGATGTTCAAGAGTTTGTCAGATCATGTGAAAACTGCCAATGTAACAAGGCCAGCAAGCAGAAGCCAAGTGAACTCCTTCAACCACTTCCCATTCCATCCGCTCGATGGGAACACATGAGCTTGGATCTCATCACATCCTTGCCCAAGACAAAGCAAGGACACATAGCAATCGTGGTGTTTGTGGATAAGCTTAGTCAACAAATCCACTTGGCACCCACCTTTGATACCGTGGATGCTCCAACCTTAGCGCAAATCTACTTTGACAATGTCTTCAAGCATCATGGGATACCATGCGTACTCATCTCCAACCGTGATCCTTGATTCACAAGAAAGTTTTGGCAAGCACTCTTCCAGATACTTGGCACCAAGCTTGCTTTGTCCATGACCTATCATCTTCAAACTGATGGGCAAACTGAATGTGCAAATTGCACCTTGAAGGATATGTTGTAGCCTTCATCAATGTCCACCATACCAATTGGGATCAATATCTTGCAGTTGTAGAATTTGCCTAGAATAATTCCAAATAGGGAAACATCGGATTTTCTCCTTTCTCTCTCAATTTTGGCCAAAATCCCACTTTTTCCAAATTCCCTTCTTGCTCTTCCTCCATCTTAAGTCCCTCATACTTCAATATTCTTGACCACCATATCCTAATCCTCCCAACAAGCCAAATCTCATCTCCTTGTTGCTCAAAATAGGCATAAACAATATGCGGATCACCATTGTTGTGATCTCAAATTTCAAGTTGGTGATAAGGTCATGCTCTCACCTTTCCAATAACCTCCCTTTCCCACTTGATACCCAAGTTTGTAAACTTACCTCTAATTGGATAGGACCCTTTAATATCACCCAAATTGTCTCTCATATTGCTTATCGACTTGTTGTGCATGGTCATATGCGCATCTATCTTGTCTTTCATGTTTCCAAGTTGAAACTCTTTGTTCCTAACCCCTCTTCTTTTCCTCTTGAGTCCAACCTCTCCCTCCTCTTGTCCCTATCAATGATCATGAGGAGTAAGAAGTTGATCGTATCCTTGCACTTCCCCATATTCAACAAGGCCATCGGCAACATACAAAGTATAAGGTCCTTTGGAAAGAGTATCCCCTTCATGATGCCACATGGGAACCTTTTTCTCATCTCTAGTATGCACAACTGGCCATCCAAGAATTCAAAGCTTCATTGGCGATGAAGTTGGGGGAACATCACCAACTATTGGTGGGGGAATATATAACAATATGGAGTTTAGTGACAAAGTTAGTAGGGCTAATGAAATAGTAAATAAGACAAATTAACCTAGAATATTCTAGAAGTATCTAGGAAGCTTCTTGAGAAGCTTCCCGACTAGCTTAGCTTGCATTCCAAGTAGGTAGCTTCTAGAAGCTTCCAACTAGCTTACCTTGCACGCCAGGTAGGTGGCTTCTAGAAGGAAGCTTCTTGAGAAACTTCCTAGTTAACTTGGCTTGTGCTCTAAAAAAGTGGATCAAGGAAACTTCTTGAGAAGCTTCTCAAGAGCCTTGTATGCTCCTTATAAATACCAAAGCTGAAGCTCATACTAGGCATTTGGAGTTTACACACATTCAAGTATCCCAATGTGATCTTCCATTCTCCTATTTCTCTCATTGGTTTTGGTCTTTTATAGCATATGGCATTTGGTATACTCTCCTCTAGTATTGCTTGTCTTACCTCATCTCTATAGTTCCTCCTTCCTTTGTCCTTCTTATCAAGTTTGAGAGCCTTTGATAGGAGGATTATGGGAGTCTTTGGTGATATTATTGGACCAGGGAAATTTGAGTGTGTGATAGGGGATTTGGCACATAGATAAAGGGCTCTACCAATCACATGTGGAGGGATTGGCTTGCTATATATGGAGGAGATGGCACCTATAGTACTTTTGGGTAGTTGGGCTTTCTCAGCACCCCTACTTTTCTCTCATATTGTGGTTGTTGATAGGCTAGTTTTGGAGACTTATGTGATAAAGGTGGAAGGAGGATCCTTTTCTCTCTAGATGTTATTGTGGCAGGTGAGAGATAGTCTATCTCCATGGGCATGAGAGGACTTTCCATCTTTTGCTTCATTATTGTCAGATTGGACTAGAGGTTTACAATCTTCCTCGATGGAGCAACAATGTGACCATACGCTACATTCTCTCTTAGTTGACTCGTCCATTCCTTAGGCTACTAGAGCACATCTTTGCTCTTGCTCTGACAAGGGTGTAGGCTCTTGGATCCTAGCTTGATCATGCATTAGGTCTTTCCAACTTGCACAAGCTACTTTCTCTACAACGATGAGATTTTGCCTATGTTTGGTCCACCCATCTGCATCTTCATTACTCACTTGTGAGTGTGGTTCTACACTAGATGCAATAGCGGTTCATATGACATGGTGTTCTTTTGGAGGACAGAGGATAGCTACCCATTATGTTTTTAGGGACATAATGTTTACTAAGGCACAAGAGAGTGGATACTTGGCTTGGAGGGAGCGTTCGTATGCTTTGCAATATACACACATTGGGGCAGACTTATACTTGGTCCAAGATGATCAAGTGATAATAGCGGATGTTGTGGTTACAAACCCTATGCAAGATTGAATTTTGGAGAGAGTGTTTACCCATCCTCTTGGATGGCAGTGAGTGCAACAGAAGGTTGCAAGGTCTCCAAGTATAGGGGCATGCAGCAAGGTCATCTCTTTATTCCTCTAGCCTTGGAGTTATATGGAGCAATGGACATGACATTAGATACATTTGTCAAGGAGTGTGCAAGAGCTTATCATGTTAGGAGCCAAGGGGTACCACTCTCACTCTCATATGTTGTAGCATATTTTAGATAGTGTGTGTCCATTGCTCTACATAGAGCAATGGCTGGTGCAATCCATAGGAGAGCAATCACACTAGGTGATGCTTCTTTGGGTGCTCTAATTGTTTGTAGACCATACAACTTGCATAGCTTGGATATCTTATATAGGGAAGATTTCTCAAATAGACTTAGTCCCATTTACCTTTTTAATCTCTCCCTTGTTTGTCTTGATGTGGTCTTCCCATCCTTCATTTTTTTCTACACAATTGCCGATTTCTTTTCAAAGCTCAATATACATAGAAAAAGTTCACCTGAATAGAGGAATGAAGTACAAAGCCCTAATAAGTGCAAAAGGAAATAAAAGAGCAAGGCACAACAAGGGCTAAGAAAAACCTAAAGAAGCAAGGCCCAAAGGTACCAAAGGGAAAAAATGCACTAACAATCAACACCTAAGAGACAAAGGAAAGAGTAGCTTACTCCTCAACTATGTGGTAGAGGTCTTCCAATGGTATGCATGGTAAGTGGGGAAGAAGGACTCTATCCATGTTGGGTGTGCCTACTATAGCTACCCAACTATTAAAACCCAAAGCCTACAACGTGACTGACATACACTATCAATGATAGGCCATGGCTAGAGAGACAACCAATGCTCCTCTCATCTACAAAGAACCTCGTGCTTCATCCTTAAAGAGACCATCAAAATGGTGATGTAGGCATCCAAAAATCTCAATGGCTAGTGAGACAAAGTTATTTGAGGATTGCTTGAATGTGTAATGGTCCTCCTTGCCCATAGAGGCAATGGTCACTACTACTCCTACTCGGATGCCTGCCCATGCCAATGATTTTACTCATAGAGGGTTTGCCAACATCGTGTCATGCAAGGTGCGATGACCAGGCATGAAAGTAATAATATCCACTTGCACTCCACGGATAGGTGGTCTTGGTAGATCCAACCATCACTCAATTTAGACATGGCCCATGTATCCCATAGGATCTAAGCTATTGTATGAAAAATTGCATTGTCTACTTTGGTGTGCTCCCCACCTACTACATATTGTAACAAGTGTATCCCCTACATGTCATATGCAGAGCCACATGCACATTAGTCCAAAAACCCTATGAGGGCTATATGTGATAAAGATCCAACCTCAAACGTGATGTTATGGTTAATTCCTCAAAAAGTAAATTGGAAGTCATCAATCAAGGGTGAAGCTTGGAGCTAGGCTTTCATTTCTCAAGAGCTAACGGTGTGTTTAAGCTAGCTAAGCCTTTCATTTCTCAAGAGAAGATCCTAGCTCTATCATATAGAGGTGCATCAGTGAGGATGCTAGTGAGTATGCACACGGTCATTAAATCTGCCTGAATCTTCCTAGAGTTTAAGGATATGAAGTCAATAAACTCAAGCAGTGCCATGCATGTAGGGCTTGGCAATAAGCTGCAAGCCAAGCAAAGAGATAACTAGAAGCCATAAGTACCTAAACCCACTATTGTGATAGGTCCCAACAAAAAAGGACACCTCTCTTGTAACCTATCTACTAAAAAAGGGACCACTAAGGATCGCAAGTGTGGCATCAATGTCTTTGTAGGTGAGAAATTTTGTGCTAAATATGAAGCTCTAGGGAAGTAACTACATGAAAGAATGGAATAGGCCACATGTGTATTTCAAAGCAGGGGAGGAGGTGGATACAAGTTGTAGGCTTGACTAAGATGTTTGAGAAGAACATACTACAAAAATCCTCTTGTCCTATAGGAGAGCATAGAACTCTCAAACCACCTATAGGGAATTGGAATCTTGGTGGGAAGTCAAAAGGAGTGAGGACTGTGTGTGGGCTTCGGGCCTTGTATTTATGAATTTGGACTCAAGGCTTCTAATGTGAAATCTGTTGCCACTTAGTGTGAAACCATATAATATGCTATGGCAAAGAGAGGCCCCCCTAAGGGATCCTCTTGTCATTTGTAGTCAAAAAATGTCAACTTTGTGCACTCTCTAGTAGCAATATGGTGGTTGTATAATAGAGGTATCTCTTTACCATAGAGACATCTATATGTTGGGTGAGACAATAACAAGAGTATATTCTTAAACAAGATTTAAGACATTTATATAAAAATACTTTTAAATTTTAGCTAGCTGCTTTTGGGGCAAATATGTGTTAGAACAACCAAGTCCTTACCAAGGATATGTAAATCCTTGTGAGTGAAGGAATGCTAAGTTGTTAAATCAATTTCCAAACATATTTTGGGGTTTCAATAATAGATTCCATCTTTAAGTGTAGCGTAAGGATATCCATATACAATTTTATGATACATGCAAAATGGAGATCAAAATTGAGTCCTCTATAAACAGTTTTATAGGTAAAAGAACAAGGAGTGTACTCAATTATAAAAGAGTTATATGGAAGTTAAGTGCATTAAGTATGGCCATTAAGGGAAGGAGGCAAAAAAGGAGAACTTGCCATGTGTAAGAAATTACAGAAACCATTTGAAATTATATGACATTCTTGAAGTCCCAAGAGGATCAAAAACAATGTCCTTCAAATAGCATTTTATCGAGAAGTTGAAATCAAAAATTCCCTCAAATTTGAGATTAATTCTCAAGATTTCGAAGCAAAGAGTGTGCAATTCACCATTGAGATTAGACTAGAGTAGAATAATTGTTAGGAGATGTTAGCACAGATGATGGGAGAGTAAGAGTGGACAAGAGAGTAAAGAAAATTGGAAGTGTGTGCCACCAAAGAGCAAGAAATGGAGGATTTAGCCTATCATGATGAACTTGAAATCATTGAAAAGGTTTAATACTCTTCTCTTCGAAATCACATTCCACATTTTAATCCCATTCACAACTTGAAACAATTGGTGGGTGGTACATTTGGGGACTTGAAAGCTTTGGGCAGTACATTCATAGAGTTGTTGAGTTGTTCTATCATCATGAAGAAACATTTTTTGGGTGTAAGGACAAGCCTATAGTGCAACACCAATCAAATGTTTAGTAGAGGTAATCCAAGTGTACTTCTCTCTATCCAAACACATAAAAGTCATCAATAAACACTTCCACAAACTTCCGTAGGAAGTCCTTAAAAATAACATGCATCATCCATTAGAATGTAGTGGGAGCACTACATAACCTAAAGGACATTTATTATATGCATACATACCCCAATCGGTGGTAAATTTAGTTTCATCCTTGTCTTCTCAAATGGACGCTTGGTTATACCCAAAAAATCCACCAAGAAAACTATAGCATGGATGACCTATCTATGACTTCATCAAAAATTATACCGGTAAATGATAAGGGATCCCTTCCAAGTCGTCAAGGTTTTTAGATCCCTTCCAAGTTGCCTTCTATTGTGAGCAAAGCGAAAGTAGCAAATGAGGATAGGTTTAAGATGATTGCACATCATTACTCTCAATATTGGATTATCTCAAGGACCCAAATCAGTTTATACAAAGTCATGGTAGAAATTGTAAAAACCCAATAAAAAAAACATTGACCTTAGTTCCATAGCTACATATTTAATTTAGCATGTTTGGTTTCCAAGCTTAATGATAGGTGATAGATTAATAAAAATGAGAGTGATATATGAAGTCATACAAAGAAGCAAAAGCCTAGAAAGAAAAAGCAATGGAGAAGGTCCTACCAATAAGGAATACTAATTGGGATGGAGAACTATCATGACAAACTAAATCATCTTTGCCCTCACTTTGGTAGAATGGACAAGATGCTTGCAAGTTGATCCAATGCTCTCCACCTTCTTTAGTAATCATGGAATTTAGGAATGAGATTAATAGAAGTGAAGGTGTGGAGCATGAGGAGTATGAATATGTCAGGATGGATGAAATTCCACTATAAGTGGATGTACCCAAGACCAGAATGGGTATTTTTGGCCTGCAGACACTCAATTTACAACTCTTGAGGAGGTAGAGGTAGGTCTTCACTCAAGTCCTTCTTTTATCTTGAGCACCAAAGAGGGAAAGCAAGGGAGAGAAAAAGGAATATATGGATGGCATAGATGAAGAAATTCAAAATGATAATGTGAACCAAGACATGAATGCCACGCTTTTGCCAGTAGATGGGATTCAATGAGAGAAAGACATGAATGCAAATAATGCATCCCGGAAAGGATTCAACTCAAAGAGAAAGAAGGAGACATAATAAGTGGAGTAGAGTTTCCACAAGGAATTTCAAGTTGTCACTAACTTCGGCATGTTCATAGGAATTAGCAAAGATTAATACCTTAAAATTAGAGACTCTTAAATCTCAAGGGAGATGCAAAGTAGCAAAGCTATAGAGAGAGCTAGATTTGAAATGGAAAAGTTGAAGGTTGAGGTTGAGAGGAGGATGAGTGAGAGAAGAGGAGATCTAAATTAGAGAAACATAGATTCAAGGAGATGAAATGCTTGCATGATATAGGATTGGAGTTGGTGAGAGCAAGAAAGATACCCAAAAAGATCATACTTTACTTTTCTGTACTTTTTTCTCCCTATTACCCTCCTTACAATAATTACAGCAATTACACAAATTTCCAATTCCTTATTATACACATTGTGTAAGGACAAATGATAGTGATAGCAAATATACCTTCATGTAACTTGTAGTATTTTTCATGTAACTTATACGAGTTTTTGTTCAATAAAATGTTTTCACTAAAGCCATCCATCCATCGAAGATTAACACAAGTAATGTGACTACAAGCAATGTTTATACATGTAGAATCTAGAGTGGGTGTGAATCTACTATGCTCTAATGGGTGCTAGTGCATCTTCTCACCATTGCTTATACTCATGGTGAGGTATCAAAAAGGGACTATATACCCATATGTATGCCCACTACTCCTCCTGCAAGAGGATCCTGAAGAGATTGTGCAAACATATCATATAGGTTTTCACTATAAGTTCTAAGACCTCAAGTAGTACACTCTTCCAATAAAGTAGTAGTACAGCGTGTATCATCTCTAAACCTATCTAAGAGAGCTTTCAAGTGCTCAAAAAATGAGATGTATGATGTCTTAGAAGTGTGCCAAGGATGAGCTTTTGTTCATTCACCTGACTCCCAATGATGTTTGATTCATACAAAGGTGTCTAGCACTGCAATTATTGTCTCACTTGGAAAGCAATCATGAAGAATTTGCACAAAGTGTTGCTATTTGGCAGCGTAAGAATACTTGTCTTGAAATAGTAGTCTATGAAATCTCATGTGAGCTTAGCGACATCGACCCATTTCAACCACTTGTACACTTCATCATTCAAATGCAAGAAGGTTGTGTTGGCCTCAACATTACAGATAGTTATTTTGAGATTCAAACCATTATAAAAGGTTTTGAGCAGCTTGTAACTGAGGGTGGAACATCAATAGAGAAAGTAGTGTCATGATTCCTGGATTTTGGTTTTCAATTCTCAATCTTTTGATTATTGAGTGACATTAGAATATTAGAACATTATCAACAGAATATTTTAGAATAATGGTTATATTACTCTTAAACCCCATAATATTTAATAAGATCTACCAAAATATAAAAAGATTGGATATCCATTTGAGTAAACTATCTAAATGCTTTGCATCAAGATCCTTAAAATATTTTGACATGAATTTTGAACTTTGAGGATAATAAACTCTCGTTTCTATTACAGTAGTTTGTAAACTCGTACATTTCAACAAAAACCCTGTCATATCACTAGAATCATCTAACTCATCTAACTATTCATCTAAATCTATAGAGTTGAATTCATTCTCAAGAGCCCCAATGCAATAAGGCTTTTCTGGATATATTTACCTGTTTTCTTGGTGAGTCGCTTACAACCAAAATATAATACTAATGATATCTAGGAGGATTGCAAAATGTCTACCCAACCCCACGCAGGTGCAATAAAGAAAGGAAGAAAGCCGGGACATGAGACCCGCCACGGCAAATGTGAAAGTTCATACACCCACATAGAATTGTTCAGAAATGTTCAACGTCCTTCCACCGCAACCCACACACAATCTCAAAATTGACGTTTTGTTCGACGGCCCGATGTGAATGAAGAGCCCTGCTTGCGAATGTGATTGGCGAGACCCAACTATAAGAATGTGACTGATGAGACGACAAAGAAATCTTATGAGATGTTGGGGACGCATCCTATCCAAGTTCCAAATTCAAATTACTTAACAATATAAGTGTAATTAATCCTCGCATTAATGTTTACGGGAGGCCTTATGACCTCATAACCCATGAATTCTCCCGCGTCACCCTTTACGAATTCCACAAATTTTGACGGAATTGAGTAAGTTGCACTCACACTTTTCAAAAGTTCCTATCTTGATTCCCCGCATAAAATTTACGAATGAACTGTATAATCTTTTACCGATCATTACGGTTACCCATGAAACTAGTATTGAAACCCTTTTTCTTGTCACTCTGTATTTGTATCATGGAGATGGTGGTACTGTGAATACTGTCTACGCTTATCTAATGAAAAGGCTGAAGGAGAACCCATTCTACGATTTTAGAGTATATGTATGTAGCACGCAGTTACTATCATATGTATATAGTGATACTCAAAGACACTCAAAGATTAGTTGTAGGAAATTTGCCCTTTCTGAAATCTCATTTATATATTTTTATCTATAGTTTGTAGTTTACTTTTACATGAAGATTATAATTTCTATTGAAAGAAGGAAAATAACACAAGAATAGTTTTGCGAGTTAATTACATTTTATACTTAATGCGTTATACAAACAAAGAGAAGGGTCACCGCATATAGAAAACACAAAGGATGGAAAGACCCCAAGGGTGAACAAAATAGGTAAAATAAGGCTAAGCCCCGCTAGAGTCTAAGTGATAAATCTGCACTACTGCACCTAAGATATCCAAGTTATGCAAGTCTAACTGCAGACAACCGCATATAGAAAACACAAAGGATGGAAAATCCCCAAGGTGAACAAAATAGGTAAAATAGGGCTAAGCCCCAATAGAGTCTATACGATCAATCTGCAACTCTGCACTCCTGTACCTCAGATATCCAAGTTATGCAAGTCTGCCTACCGACAATCGGGAGCATCCAATGACAAAGAAATAGTGTTAACTTTATAATATAGTTATTATAGTAACTTTATTATAGTTAACACTTGTCAGAGCATCGATTTACACAAATCGGACTTTGTTCTTTGCAATTGTCCTCCCACCTTGCAACTGACAGATTGACACTACTCTGGGCGATTTTATATATGTAACCTCCATAAGGTGCATACAGGCGTCGATATTTGCGATGTTACTTGTTTCTTTTTTAATTCCTTATTTATTATTCGAACTAAAATACAGTAAATGTGATACTTGCACTTAACCTAGAAGGTTCAGTAAAAATCCCTGCTAAACCCTAAACTAGGTTTCCGATATTTAGACTTGTGTGCTTTTGCTAAATCTTCTTTAACATTACTCCCTTCCAATGTATTATTGCAATTGGTTTTATGTTTTATAATATATTTTAGACACATGTGTTCATTGTTCTATAGAATGTAATGTCGGGTACAATCCATAAGAGAGTAATTACATTAGATGATATTTTTAGACTACTCCAATTATTTACAGACCTTTCGAGTTCGCATAGCTCGAATATAGTAAGTGCAATAGGGCAGATTCCTCCTAAAGACTCTATTGGAGCCTAGCCCCATTTTACCTTTTTCGTCTCTCCCTTGTACAGCTTGATGGGATCATCCATCCTTCTTGTTCTCTATGCATTTCGCCTTGTTCCTACTTCTGATGGATTAAGCAAGACCTAAATCTTAAACCTCGAGGGTAATTTTTGCACTTAAACACACCGTTCGCACCTCTAGCACTAAGCTGGAACCTACCGTTGACGGGTACTGGAAGAAAACCCACACGACAGTAAAGTTGGCCATTAGTGCATACCGGTAGTTAAAGTTTCAGTTAAAGTACAGTCAATACGGGCAATCCTCAGCAATCTTCGTAGTATGTCAGTTACGTAATTAGCATGATCCAGTACCTAGCCACTAATGGTAAATCTTCCCTTCCTTTATTCTGGATTCCGGTATGCTACTACTGTAACGAATCCTATCCTGAGTACTGAGGCTATTGCATAACTGGAACCTCCGGTAATGATTTATTTGCATTGATTAGAGAGAACTAATCCGGACTTAAATGTCAATCTCTGTTAGTGTAGTGTTCAGTAGTACCGTATGTAACATTCCCGAACCTGACTGTGATGCCTTTGGACTTAGTTTAGATCATTAAGAGGAAAGCTTAAAACAACTTGATCTTACCCGCAATGTAGGGTGGGAATACTTCTCCTGGGAAAGGTCTACTGTCGTACTTATTCAGTGTGTACAGTCACGGTGTTCCACAAGTTATTCCTTACGATTCATAACTTTAGGAAAGGTATAATCCTTTATCATCTACGCTACTTCAGTAGAGAGTATTAAAATATCGTTCCCGAGGTACTTTCTGATTTATATCCGTACAATGAAGCCGTTCTGTTTCAAGATTGAAGAGCTGTTATCATTTTGAACAGTACAAAAGGGGATGAAAGTATCAGGAATCGACGGTGCTTCCCCTAATACTAGCTTTCCGTGAATCAAATTCGATTTGTTGATTCCTGGTTTTGGTCAGTAAGTAGAGAACGAGAAGAAGTTCGAGATACAAGCTACATCAAACTCTGATTCCTGACCTGCGGAAGACCACTGTCCTAGTACTGTATGGTACTGTCTGATCGATCCCGTTACAAAGTAGGCTTTACTGCCTGTGTTACGAATGGAACTGACAGTAGTTGACTTTGAACATTACAAGAAAACTTTATCTTCATTGGCGCAGTAGATATGGACCTTAACTGTACTTCAACTTTGCACTTAACGGTACCCCAACGTTGGCCGACAGTTAACAGTTTCCAGTTCTTGACGTGGACTTAGTCAGTCCGCGTTGGCACTAAGGTGCTCGACAACTAGACTTGTTCTTATAATGTTCTCTGTAATACACAGGAATAAAGTCAATGTAAATTATCGCAATTTTGGAAATTGGGCAACTCCTTCTTCATCAACCAATCCTTCACGATACCGAGAGGCAGGGGAGAGAAACGGGATAGGAAGAATCGCAGGAGTGACATGGGATACTAGAGAGGCTAAACCCCCTGATTTCTCAACACACATTACGAACAAACGATGTGATATTACGAGGAGCCTGAGGGAGCGTTTCTTCGGGAAGAACTGTCTAGTCTTCAATCGGTTCTGTTGCCACAATTCAGGGAAGCGGTAGCTCGTAAAATGTCATTGGAAGTGGCGGTCATCCCCTGACTCCAGGCTTTCTTGTTCCTCCTAGAAAACTTCTTCTTGTTCCATTTCTTATTCACAGTCTGCTTTCGATTGCAAAAATTTCGCCCTACAGTTCTGCGAGTTCGCACTAGCCAACATCTCACCAATCTGTAAACCCCTTGGCTTGCCGCGGATGAGAGATGAGCGAGGATGACTCCACTGCATATCGGTTTGCATGTTCTAAACACCATTTGCTGGCAATAATTTCTTCCTGAGCTTTTCTAAAAGGAAGAAATCAGAGTGGACAGATTGGTGATTTTCAAATATCAAATTCAACCCACCATTCTCAAATTTCCCATCCAGCACCTTCAAATTAGTCATCGGAGTTCACATCAAATTACTAAGCATTCAATGAACTCCCTCAAGCTCGGTTGAATTTATGGGGAAATCATATTGGGAGTTATGTGAGAACTTCAAGCGAGCTCTTTCCCAAATTTCCCAACTATTTGAAGAAGTTCGCCTGAACTTCAGGGGTTTAGGGTAATAAACTCCTTAGAGGAATTCTCAGATATTCGGCCGATGAGGAATTTGAAGATATCGGATGAAGAATTAGAGTGTCAAGCTGAATTTGCTGAACTCCATCAAATTTCGTCGTCATTTCCGGGGAGGTCATCGAAGGAGATCACCCCGAACTTCAGAGAAACATCGCGAACCTGCACAACTCTAGGGCGAGTAGTCACGCAATTCAATGGTTTCGGAATTACATTTTGGGATATTTGCTCAACTCAATTCACACACAAAAACATGATGAGTTTCAGTGAGCACCTTCATGGTCAACAAAGACAATCAACAGCAATGTTGATACACGTCAAGCTTTGGAGTACTGTTAGGTCTTCGTTGTGAAGTAAGACAATCAACTGCAATGTTGATCCACGTCCAGATTTGGAGTACTGGTGAGTCTTTTGGCCAAATTGGGGTATCGTTAAGTCTAGGTGCCAAAGTTAGGGTGTTGTTAAGTCCTTCTCTGCCATCTGCAGGATCCCATCCGGATCTACTGAAGTACTTCAAAAATTGCGGTTCCTAGCGAATCGCCTTCACTGAGTCTTGAGGGGGAAAAGTTCTGGCAGATATCGAGAGCAACGATTTTCAACGACCTCCACGAAGAGGGATTGAGAAAACATCAATACTGAAGCCCTCTTCCTCCCCTAGCGTTTATGATTGGGAATTGGAGAGAATGAAGATAAGAAGTAATCATTCTCTTTCTGACTTAACACGGTTTACCGTACCGTATACTAGTCAGTGAATCAGGGTTCTACTCAAGAGATTATTCTGTCGTGTGATTGATTAGATAAACCATCATTTCCTCACTCATACGGCGAATAAAGAAGGTACAAGAAATCGATATGATTTAGGCCTGCAGATTTGGTCGTGTTGTGGAGCAGAGTTTCGAGCTGTTTGTACCGATGAAGACAGGAATCGAAGCCCATGGCATGGACAAAGTTTGTTAAGCCTTTAAGCTGTGTTGAAGTCTTCATGTATCCGTGTACGCATGGGGGATTCCCAAAGGTGGGCGCTGACAAGAAGGCAATGATTTCTCAGAAATCTCTATTGCTCTGACGAGCCAACATTGACCGCGGTTTCTACACTGCAATCTTGAGTATAGCTTGAAGTGATTGAAGTATTTTAGTCATGGAAGGTAATTTGAGTATTTGGGTCTCGAAGTCACGGAAACAAAGTTTGAAAGTTCTCTGAGTGCTGTTGATTGAGAAATCAAACCGAATTATGCGTAGTACACTGATTGGAGACAGTTTATGATTCAGATGTGGAAGTCGTACGCAAGGGGGCCAGAATCCATGCTTCGTAAAATCGTGCGGTAACTACAAAGCCAAGAATATATGCAGTTAACTCGTGCCTTCTCCATACAATGATCTGAAAACTGGATTAGGGAGATGATGGGTACCGTATTATCTTCAGTGAGATTAACCCAATTTCCCGTAGTAAGATACTAAGGACGGGCTCCATCTCCGTGTAAGCAGCCGAAACACCTTCACAAGGTCAAGAAACCAGATGGTAGAATTTAACATCACTGCCATAACTGCGGGAAGGTGGGTAGGTGGGTGTGCACTATTTTCTGCCGTTACGAAATATCGTATTGCACTTCTTTCAAGAACAATGTCCTGCAATTCTGACCCTCAAGTACAGTATGGCAAGAGAACTGCCGGAGATATTTGAACCCATTAGTCGGAGAATTACCACACCTAAACTACGAGAATTCTGGTGTGATTTACAATCGTACTCTGGCTGCATTTACGATGTCTATCTTCCACTGTGGCTGTCACTGATGATCAATGCACTCGAATCAGAAAGGTATGGAGTGCTATTGTGATTGGCTCCCACGCATGGAAGATGAGTCGCCCACCCAGCCAGAATGGCGAGTCTCACACTCCCCCAGAGATTGTCACGAGGAGACGAGAAGCTGACCAATTTTTCTTTTTCCGAGGCCGTAATCAAGCGAATACAGAGACGTGTTTTAGGAGATTCCTTTCCTAGGCAAAATCGGAATGTAGGTCGAATTTAACGGAAATGAAGATCATTGAAGACCAAAAGAAGACCAATTAGCTCATTAATTATCGCACAAGACTGGTTGGATTGTAATCCCTCAGCCGTTAAAAACACACGAATTATATGAAAGTCTGCAAAGTTTCCTGTCTAAATTTCCGCGGATCAATCACACGTTCAACTTACTCTCAAAGATTTCGCGGTCGTCTTTTCTAAGATTTCTACTTACTGTCGGAAAAACTGGCCAGCACTGTCTACTCAGAAGACACAGGTGATTTGACGGGCACATTGTCGTCAGTGTAGAGCAACATATAAACTCTCAATGTGCTTGGAAAGATCTTCCGATGTGACCTCAGAGATTCTTGCTGAGAGGTCTAATACTCTCTATGCATGCTCTTCCCCGCAAATCATTGTCTTGACAAGTAGAATATCATCGCGTGCATGGGCTTTCTAATACATAGAGGGATTTAGGATGTACAAGGCACGAACGATCTTCAGGCACAAGAGCTCGATCTGGCCCCTTGAAGGATCTACATTTCAAGGGAGCGGGAAAACTGCACTTTCACTGTACACATCAGTAGCTACAGACCGAAGAAACCAAGCCAGCGGAGAAAGGCTTCTCCACAGATTCCTACTTCTAAGGGACGTAAATCAATTGCAGCTCTTGGTAGTCAAGCATCAACTCACAACTCCAAAGCAAATCGCTCCACAAAAGCACCTATACAGTTCTCGCGAGACGAGAAGAGCCACTTCAATCATCAATCATCCCATAAGCAGATTGAGTTCGACTGATGATATTTTCCAGCACCCGAGCTCGTTCCCACAAGTCGTCCACTGTAACACTCGGCTCACTGACGATGGTCTCCTCCATCTTAACTTTCAACGGGCTCCTCAACCCTTTGAAGAATAGCCATGTCAGTGCCCTCTCGGATAGATCAAGGTTACCCTTGAGCATGATAAACTCGTCATAATAATGGTCGATGCTTTGATGGACACTACTGATCTGCTCCAAGCTGATAAGTCTCAGCAGTGACTTTTTATAGACCAGCCGCTCCGAGAAAAACTGATGTTTCAGTCCTATCTTCAAATTCTCCCATGAGTTGACTCCCTTATCCAACCCCTCTTTCGCTTGAGCGAGTCGCCAGGCGAACCACTGACGTGCCTCTCCAGCCAGACTCTTGCTGCATTCCAGCAGCTTCTTCTTCTCCTCAAACATTTTTGCAACAGAGAAGAAGTTCTCCATATGTTTACTCCACTCTTTAAATCGACAATACGCATCCAAATCATCCGGGGCCCTGCTGCCGGAAAATTTCTCCAGCTTCTCAATTTTGACACTCACACCATTGGTCATGACCAACGTAAGTTCAAACTCCTCGCGCTTCAGATCCTTGGTGATAACCAGCTCGGTTTCAAACACCCGGTCCTTCCGGTCCTTGGGCCCATCCTCCAGAACTCTACAACGCTTCCACAAATCATCAACCATGGGTTCCTCCTTCCCCACCATCAGGTCCATCGTCTCTGCTCTGAGCCAGCGCTTCAACCCTTTCGTGAACAAGCAAGCCAGCGCTCTCTCCGACAAATCGAGATTATGTCTGAGCCTGAAAAACTTCCAGTAGTAGTCATCTATGTTACCTGTCTGCACGATGGAGATGATCTCAAGTAGTGATTTTTCGTAGAGCAACCGTGGACAAAAGAATCTCTTCTTCAACCCTGCCTTTAACTCCTCCCATGTACTGATGCATTGCTTCGTTCCTTCTCGAGCTTGAGTATTCCACAGAAACCACTGTCTTGCACCTCCTGCTAACCCTCTAACCCCGGCGAAGTACAGCTTCTTCCTCTCCTCAGTCACATCAGCTAATGAGAAGAATTTCTCCGTTTTGTACACCCATTCCCTGAACTTGTCATAAGCGTCCAAATCATCCGAAAGCCAACTACCATAAAATTTCTTATGTCCGATGATGAGGCCCTGGTACTCGAACTCAAACCTCTCTGCTCCATTCACCCAGTTTGTCGTCTCCATATTTGGGATATGTAAAAGCTCTTGAAGCGGCGTCTGCCCACCCGTCATATCATATGAGTTATCCTCTCCTGGAGATGCAGAAGCACACAATCTTCTTCATCACCGAACAATTTCATGACTACAACTTATTGTGCTCCACCCACGTCTATTGACAATCCGCCTACAACCCAATACCTCTCGAACTAAATTCCCACCTGAAATCCCAGAACTTCAGATTTCTTCTCGAGACGAGATGAAGCGCTCAGCTGACTGCTTGGAATCAACCAGGTTACACCTCAATCAATTAACCCTCTATGGCCGGTTGCGAACTAAGCTCTCACCTCAAAGCTCCAGAGCTTGACACTGGTTGTCGAGAAGCAAAGCAAGCGTTCATCTGATTCTTATATGCCTGGACCAGGTCGTACCTCTTGCAGCTGAATTCTCAAGACTCTCAGTCTGATAACCAATGTATCGAATCACATGCCGTCGTCAACTATTGTAGTTAGGGACAGAGAGTGGTCAGAGTCGGAACCTGCCTGCCTGAGACGACGACCGAGAACCTGTTGTTTGGCGCGTACTTCAGGGCGAGCAAGTCTTCACGAGTTTTCGAAATGCCATTACTGTTACGGGTCCGAAAAAGGCGGAGAGTGACAGGAGTGGGAAAAATGGAGAATCTCGTTTCGGTTGAGTGAGTATGCCAACAGGTTTTAGATAATTCCGAAGCCCGTGTTTTGACAGAGCAATTCAGCAAATTCCAACTGCTTCAATGCGCCAATCATCCACGGGGGGAGGTAGATAGGGTCGTTGTTCCTGCAGGGAGGAAGAAGACATATCATTTTCTGTACACCACCAAGACCTCCGTGGAACTTCACCAGTCCTGGAGGTTCCGCTGAAGATATCGGAGGAATTCCATAGGACGAAACTTCACCTCGCACATTTAGAGCAGAATGTTGTCCCTCACTACTCTCCTAAACTGCCGGAGGGGATTCCTTTCTCCCACTTCTGCCGAATTAAGATCTGCTTTGCATCTTCCCAAGTTCCGTACAGGGCCTGCACAAAGATCGAGGCCGTCAGTTCTTGAGCAAACAGGAGTTGCAACACAGCTACCTCCTGATCCTCAACCCTCGCTCTCTGCCTGAACCGCTCACGAGTGCCTCTTTTAACTGTTGATGGTCAACCGGATCCGAACTTCTATAATTGGATGGGTAAGTGGGCTTTAGAGCTCTGTCAGGGCGTTCTTCTCGTTCGTTAATAGTATGTGCACATTGCAGGAACAGATTAAATGAACTTCCGTCAGAAAAATGAATCCTGCCTTAGTTGATTCTACCTCTCGCCCAGAGCATAGGCCCATGCAACACCGCATGATGTATCGCTCGTCGTTGGGTTTAGGAACAGTAGTGTGTCGCGAATGGTAGCTCAGGGGAGGGGGGGAAGGTTTCTTGGGTGGTAGTTTTTTCGGGGGTCTCAAGATTGATTCTATGGGTGGGTATGTGCTCGATAGGAAGGGTCAGAACCCTTTCACAGCGCATGACATCTGAGGAGGTTCGAATTTTCACAATGTGGCGCGAAAGCTTGTGCGACCAGTAACAGGAAAGTCAGTACACGAGTGGATATGCAGGTGAAAAAGTTTTATTCTTTCGTTCTGGGGTGTAGTTCATAAGAACCTTTGACCTTATATTCTATATTTCTTGATGAACTTTACTTCATAGCGAATCGCGAAAAGTGGGATCCAGCCTACCTTTACCCGTTGCTTTTCAGCCCTCGAGTCCCCACCAGAACTGACAGTCCAGGTCTCACTACGAGCGTAGGCCCGCTATCCATATGGACTTCTATCTACTGTGCATATGGTTACTCGATTTGTATCAGAGTAATTTAGTACCGTTGCGCATGTTGCTTGTAGTCGTTATCACAAAGCTGCAGTACACTGTTGGTTCGAGGTCCAACACGGTGAAGGTCCTGGTAATTGTCTCTTAGAACTGAAGTTAAGCCATCTTCCAGTCCAGTAGTTGCCGCTATATTGTGAATAAGGTCGTAACACCTTATCCTTATAAGTGCTATACAACCGCAGAGATGATATGATGATGACGAGGTATAGAAGAGAAAGTAGAAAGCTGTTTTGTGCAGGAGAAAAGCTACTTTCTACGTCAATCGTTCAATTTAATCATATATGTCTGCTATATTGTCAGACTGGCAAAGATCCACGTGAATCCTTTTTATTCCATGTCACACCAAATTACGCACTAGACGCGTTGCGGACAACAATCTCCATAACGTTGTACTTCATCTTTGAACCAGGAGTGGACAGCGATTAGTAAAGGTCGATCACTTTATATCTTCGTGAAAAACGGTCCAGATTCGTAGATTTGCCAGTGGGTCCTAGAAAGGGCTTTCATTCACCGACTCCTTTCACCTTTCATGTCGATAAAATAGGGGAAGGTAGGAATGGTTGTACTTCTAGTGAAGAGAGGAATGAGCACGTTGTGTTCATAAGTGCATTCAGTGGTTCTCCAATTGACGCTGATGATCTATGTAAATCATATTTGCCAGGTTCCATACCTACAACATTCAGATACGGAAAACAATGGCAATTAAGTAACCTCCAGACGTAGTATCTGTCAAGATGTTACTTTCAAAACGAAGTTCTTCAGATGCACATAACTAGGTGCCTCTGGCCTTTCCGGTTTGCAGATGTAAATGTGATCTTGGTCGAGGGCCTCGAAGAAGTCCACATCTCGCTTCGCTGACTCTTGTGTCACGACCATTGCACGGAAAGGACCCTGATAACGATAACCAGATAGTCATAAGTCAATTACAAGTATTTCAGTGAAAGTGGTAATTTCAGATGCAAACTTGCTAACGACAAATAAATGTTCGAGTAGAGATGAGCAGAAACTTACGATTTTGGTGATAACGCTTTCTGAGACAGCCATCGCTTTCCATTTGTACGTTTGACGCAGCTTGATAAAGGCCTCGTTAATCTCCTCAGTATGTATGCTCAAAACTGTCAAGTAGTCAAGCATAGGACCAGGACTTGGAATATAGCTCTTCGCCAAGTTCGCCAGCTGCGATCCTCCATGAGGCACAGAATAATAAAATATGCCCCGCAAATGTCTCAAGAATTTCTTGACATACTTATTGTGGTTGACATGTGTAGTCAAATTTCTCTCGGCTTCTAGACATAGCTGCTTAATTACAATCCCCCCAAGGCTATGTCCAACCGTAATGACAGGACATTTTTGACCCACTGCTGCTGAGCATATGATGTCTTGCACCAAAATTTCTCCCAACTGCTTTAAGTCCACTTTCCCTTCATGTTCACTCCTCCTCGCGCTGGAATCGTATGAAACAGATAGTATGCGCGCTTCAGGAAAATCTGCGGGTAGCCACATTTGGGGCCAACAAATTGATCCCGATTGCCATGTCTCGAGGAAGGCATTCTTGTAGGTGCCGATCTGGAGGCCGTGGAAGAAGACGATATCCATCTGCTGTTGGCCTTCTGGAGCATAAAGCTCAAAGACGGACTCATTCACCTAGGCAAAAGAAGGATCGAGAAACGTTAAGTGAGGTCAAAAGCAGTTCCTCGCAAAGAGAACAGTGAATCTGTATCCTGTTCCGCGAGCTAAAATGCACTGACAACGTCAAATTGTCCTCACCTTCCGCATGTATGACGATCCAGGTTTCACGGGCTTAGGCCAGTCGACTGGAAAATTGACATCCTCTGCGGATTTCTTCTTCTTCTTCTTGAAAAGAGAAATCATCTTATGAACTGGTATCACTCCTACCCGATCACAAATGTCTTGTTCCCTGCTTCTCTACCTCGCTCGTTGCTGAGCTGGAGTCACCTGCCCGGACTAATACACGCGCCATCGCTATCTCACATGTAGACTTCGTACACCGCCATTCTCACAAAACTCATCATTATCACCGCATACGATCAGAGCCTGCAAACAATGTTCGGCTGCTGGCCACGGTGGACGATGGATCCATCCACCATTGGTTTCAACAGTTCTGTTAGAACTGCAGCTCTCATCAGCCGATAAGTCGGCACACGAGTTTCCATCCCACTGAAACACTCGCGCTGGAATCTCCAGTAACAGTTCCTCTCCAACTTTCAGGAAGTAAAGATCAAAGTGCAAAGTTCTACCACTCGTCTGTGGACTGATGGCGCGCCGTCGAGATGCTACGCTCGCACACGACATCTTGCTTGCTACATTCTCACCATCTTCCTTGAATAGCAAGCAAGAGAAGAAAAAGCTAATTTCCCAGTTCCGAGAGTGAGAAACGTCAAGCGCCGCGGTTGGGGACACGCTGATCTAAACCTCCGCAATTCTTAGGACGTCGTGGGGCCCGCTGGACTGTGATTTAGCGGTGCCTAGGCATCGAGATTACGGTAGCAGTGTGCTTCATCACCAACTGCGCCCCCTTCGCCATCTCAATTGGCCTCCTCGAGAACTCACACAACGTAGTTTTATGACATGAAGCTGTCACAATAGTTTAGTGCTTTTTACTAAATAGTAATGATGCTTATCCAGTTGAGAGGACATGATTGTGACTTTTCTCCAGTATTAAAATAGCGTTTTCACGTACTTCTGTATTAAACTTTGGATAAATGATGCAGACATTTTGGTGGGCTTGCTCCAAACAACAATTTCCACAGTGAGAGATATAAAGTTGTGTGCACTGTGTAGGCTTTTTATGGCCTGTAAACCAGAAGAATTCATCATTTCTAGTACGACCTTCCACGTCTATCTCTCTACTCTACACACATGAGGCTGCTCTCTTGCAGCATTTAACAAAGACTCGAAATACGTGGCAAGCAACTTTAGATTGTTCCAACTTTACTTTCCAAGATAGAATTATAATGGCATCTACCCGTTTAAAGTGGAAAATGTAATCTAGACTGTCGTGTCCAAGGTTGCGGTTTTAGTATAACAAGTCAAAGGATATAACTCTTGAAACAACGAGGGCGTACTTAGTGTAGGTCGAAATCCATGGAACATTGTCCGGACTCCCTTGTAGTTTGAGACTTATCTCAAAGGTATCAAGGTAGGTGAATACAATATTCTTGTGCGTGTGCACCTCGGGATTTGTTCGTATCTTCAGCCATAAGTGCTAACTTGGCTTATGTCTATTACAAATGTATTATGTATTATAGACTCTATTGGGGACTTAGCCCTATTTTACCTGTTTTGTCTCACCCTCGTACGGCTTGATGGGGTCTTCCATCCTTCGTGTTTTCTACGGGGTCGCCATTTCTTTTCGCACAAACGTATTATGTTGCAGACAAGATTTTGAAGGACAAGCAGCAAATTTCTGAGTTGTTCATCTGCTTCCGTGAAGCGATTGATGTCTACGAACTGGAGCTACTCGGATCAATGAGACGAGCGGATTAGGAAAAGTCGGATTCAAATGGCGGAGAATATAGACAGCCTCATGTTTGGGGTTTCAGAATTTATACTCGTATTTTGGCGAAGACTACACATAACCTTCCTGGTTGTTACTTCATGTTTTGGAGTACCAACCAGGCAGAAGACATGAGTCAAAAGTCATGTTCCTGCTTGTAATTTTGGGACTCGAATTTCAAGGAACGTACAGTAAAAGATGTCAAGCTCAGAGATACGAGTCAAAATGCAGAGAAGCGAAAAGAGCTAAGAAGCAAGAAAGGGTCACATATTGTAATGCAATGGAGTATCGATTTGTAAGGGCTTAGGGTCAAAAGTACTCATTACACTTAATAGGGAGATATCCTCTAGTTAAGTGAGGCAGATGCAACTGCAATGCCACACTACGAGTACATGGTCCGTGTTGACGAGGGCCGCATTACCCTTTCCCCTGGAACCTGGTACCCCTGTCACTGGGAGAACCCCCATCTTCTGATAAAGATAGTGGTTCGGTCTTATTTTTCCGTCCTTGAGTTGGAACCAAGAATAACGACTCAAATGGTGGATGGTTGGCCTCGCTAAACACTCGCCTTGAAAACAGGCCAACAGATCCACCAAGACACGCCGGACACTCGTAGTTCTACTCAGACTTTAACTTCTCATATCGGGTCTCGAAAAGCCTTTCAAGACAGAGTTATCACCAACTGACTTGACTAGATCAACACGGAAAGCACTGAGGAATGTGGCCCTAAGCTGACGAAGTTTTGTCAAACCAAAAGAGTCGTTTATGTTGATTCCATGAGACTACATGGGGCTCCCATGTAGTCCTATGTAAGACAACTGATTCATATGTAAACCCCATATCAGTTGTCTTCGATCAATGCACATGTTGTGACTTCATAGTCTCATGACCATCTTGAACTGACGGACGGTGAACTTAAATTTGATTTAGTGATGCGTGTATAAGACAATATATCTCAACTTAAAAGTGATTCTACCAACAACCTTGAAAGCTCATATTTAACACATCCCTGCTCGCGTTCAAGAAAAGTAAGGTAATCCTAGAAGAACTCGTACCTCTAACAGGGTAATGAATCTGAACAGCTTGAGGACTTCCTCTAGCATGAGTAAATCACGCTCTAGTAGTATGGATACTCCCTAAATTGTATGAACTCCTTGTCATAGTATCAAAGATAGAGCTATTCTCAGCTGGAAAAGACACTGAAAATCGTCTGGTTGTAGGCGAAGAACTCTTGCTTCTCACGGTGAATCGCCGGGTCCCAAAATTCAGTAATCTGTTTCTTACTTGACACGAGTCCACAACTTCACCTGAACAGAGATGAATGCCTTTTCTAGATGCAACAGGAGATTCTGGTCATTCATCGCTGAACCCCTTTACTTGGACTGGATCATCGGCAGCCAAAGGGTGAATGTTTAGAAGCCAAAGAGCACAAGATTTGCACTTCAACTCATGGATACATTGAGGAGAACATAGAAGTTGTGCGGAGTAAAGGAAATGAAGTGTAAAGTGCAGAGGAAATGAAGGAAGGACTTTCCAACCTCTATCCGACCGCATGCACAGGTGTTGGCCACATTCTACGAGTGAATGCTAGAGCAACATGCGGAAAGAGAGCAAGAGTAACTCACTCGGACTTTCTCATAACTGATCTGCGGGTCATTGAGATGCTCCGCTGAGCTGTTGTCCGCTGGGAGCAGCTTTCACGTAACCTAAGGTTTTTATCTCCTGAAACAACCTCTTCTCTGCATACCCCTGCCGTCACGGCAAACAAAGATGTAAACAGGGAACATACAAAGAGAAAAGGTTATCTAACATACCAGGACAGTAGTTGCTTCCAGTTCGAACATTCTGCACCACAAGGGGTGGAATAAATCCGCAATGAGTCAGATCGTATACGCTAGCTACAGCCGGACTCCACGGTATTGCAAACGACTTTGACAGTCCGTGATATCTAGCCAGATGCTGATATAGCAGAAAGCCGTTCGCAGAGCGAGGTATCCACACCCACTGAGGACAGAACCGACGCAAACTAAGCGAATGCAAGTCTAAGCAACGCTGATATAGATAGCAGCTTAAGAGAGCTGAATTTCCAACGCACTTGTATCAGATCATTCATATCGCTTCAGAATTAAGAATGAACCAAGTGAGGGGCACCAAACAGGATCTTGATAACCATAAACGTTACAGGTAGAGAAACTATACCTCTAGTGTAGGACTATTTGAAGGAAGATTGACAGCGAGGATAATGCTCCAACCGGTTTTCATCGCTACATATACAAGAACATAACAACGCAAAGCCGAAGCACAAACATGATCAAAACAGGTTCATAACTCAAGTGACAGGAAAGGAAAACCCTACAGCTATTCTTAAAGACAGAGGCAGCCTGAATAATAGACTCAAGGATCTCATGCAGTGCATAAAGTGAGCGTAAACCCGTACAGAGTCTGCGGGCCATGCTAGCTCCGGTGTTATCAGGACCACCACCAATTAGGGATGTTAAGCTTGGTGTTCTATCCTGCCAGCCAAATTAGTCGATCCAAAAATGTATTATTCGAAAGAGTAATTTCTCCCAGTATGTCTGTAGATATGACCCACGAACTTGCAAGACACTATGAAGTCAAAGGAAACTCTGTCTTTATTAAAACGTTAGAATATTTGGTGCTAGAACCTCGAAACGTTACAAGATTATCGTCAAGAAATTGTTACTCTTTAACTTTCTCAATGGAAATCTGTTGCGTCGCATCTTACGAAAGGTGTCGGAAAAGCTGCAAAGACATGACCTAGACGGGCCGAGTTGCATCCAATCCAGATGTAGAGCTGTTGCAAGTGCCACGAGCCCCGTCAGAAATTTCAAAAGGGAAGTCCAGGATTTGTTCCGATTTTTTTTTTGCTGCAAGTAGAATACTCTCCCATTCACTGTCGCACTTCTCTAACAACCGATGCAAATAAACCAGCGACAAGGCAGAATAAACACCAGAAACCTTAGCTAAGTCACACGTCTCCACAGAGATCACATTATCAAGAGAATAGCAGTCGATTGAGATCACAGAAATCTGCATTTTCATTTCGTAACAGTAAACATCAACATGGGGTTCCAACACTGCAAAACTAACACAAAGAATGGAAATATTACCTGCTCTGTCAGTTTCAGAATCTGAAAATGAAACGTCGTATCATGTGCCTCGTCTGAAAACACGTGGAGAGGTAATCCATCTCCCTCGGAAGCGCTGAGTTCCTCCATTCAAGAGTTTCAATCGTACTGGTACTCCACAGCATGTGTGTTTGAAACTTGCCTCCAGGGAGAGCCAGATTCGTCAGTCACGGAGTTCATACCTTCGGAACTTTCCCTCGGGAAATTGACCTTGGGTGCCTTGCTTCTGGACTGTGATCGATAACATGGTTCATACCTGGGTGTTGGACAAATCTATACTGTTACGTGGTTAAAGTTGAGCATCTTACATTTCTTAAAGATCAGTGGGTCAGTGGAACAGGCAACCCGCCCTTCTTCATATCAGTAATATTTACATCTAGGATATATCATTATCTGAGATATATATTTACCTTTGCGATGCAGAGATCAGTAGAATGAAATCAACATGTGTTGTTTTCTCTTTCATTTCCTGTATTTATTCATTATACAAACACCCAAGGTCCGAGCTAAAACATACTTTGACTGCAACGATATTCGGCGGATAGAGATTCCATGAAATTCACCTATGAGAAACTTCTCTCGGTGAGTCTGGATAGTATTTTTAAGAATTTAGATATTGAAAAACATTAGATAGTCATTTGAATCACATTTAATTTTGTAGATACTTACTATCTAGTTTTATGTTAGACGATGCAAAGTAAAGTGACAAATGTTGCATTAAAACATAAAATATTTCCACAATATTGTTACATACAGAACATTTCTACACAAGTTACTTTGCACCATATCATTTAATTTTCAAAACATTTACTTTATATTACTTTATGTTGTCTCTTATATAGCTCTTCATAATGAAATACAAAAACTTGTAATTCTCCTTAGAAGATTTTATCTGATAAATCACAATTTTTTATTTATAAGTGTCTTACTTTTAGCTAGTATCAATGATAGAGCTTAATTTGATATGATAATAAGGAGATCATAATCATGAGCTTAAATTTACTCGACCATAAATCAATTCTCTAAATAAAAGTTATTTTATTAAATAAAATGCTAGTTAGAGGACTTAATTTAGAAATTTATTGCTAAAAATCTTTCTTCTAAAATCTGATAAATCACCAAGTTTGTAAAACTATAACTTTATTCATTACTTATCAGTTACTTTACTCATTATTCAATATTCATGTTATTAGAGTAGTTAGTTTAGGGCTAAAATAGTTTTCATCGATCACTAGTTAAGTAAGGTTAGTTAGGATCATCCATCACTAATTAGATAAATCATATATATATATATATATATATATATATATATATATATATATATATATATATATATATATATATATATATATCCCCTTGCATATGAAAAAGGTCAAATTATGCTACAAAATTTGTTATGTGTATGCTATACGTGGTCAATAGTAGTTATACATACTTCTAACATAATAGTATTTTTTCAAGTGGATACAAATGATAAATATAAATATTTGAGACTGTAATTATAGAAAGACTTTCATAAATAGAAAATTTCTATCTTAAGGTTATTTTATTATATGTTTGAATGGTAAGTGTTTAAAGAAAATTTGCAACTATGAATTTGAGAGAGCAACAGGAATCTGATTTTGGCTATGTGATAGAGCATAAATCATTCATCAATCTGGATAAGAAAAACATGCATAGAAATTATGTAAATTTCATGTGTTAGGCAAATATTTGCATATGTCCATAGTTGCACATGATTTATGTTTTACTCTGAATTGTTGATCAAGAATTGTAACACAAGAACCATCAAATTTGCTTCTTCCTACCAACTCTACACATATTTATACTCGTGCCCTTTGAGACCCTTATCTCGTTCTAGAATGTCAGGTGTAGATTGATCCCATATCTAATCCCTATAATGTCAAGTACCATTTGATACACCTCACTCAGTTCCACAGGTGGGGGACATACGAGTGGCCTTCTTGCAGGTTCTGTAATCCCAAGGCCTTCTAGCAAGTCCCAGAGCCATGAACGTAGTTCCTAGAACCATACCTACAATCCCGCTACCCACAACTCCCACAATGAATCCTATAGCTCTCATAAGACACAATTGTTCTAAACTTCAAGGAAGCATAACTTCTTTTCTATATATCCATTTTCCATGATCCTGGTGTTTATGGAAAGCTCTTAAGAAGATATTTCCAATAGATAAAGCATGTCTCATTTCATATGTATTCACAAAGATATGGATCCTAACGTGAACTATCTTTCTGGTCACATCCATAAATGAAATCTTATAATGTGACAATTTGTCTTGTACTTACACTTTTCCACTTTGTAGAAGATCTATTGATGTGCAAAATCTTCAATATTCTTGTGATAATCATCCCATAAAGTATTCTATTAATAATGAAACTCCACGCCTAATAGAAGAACTAAAAATAAAAAGAGAAAATATATGTATACAAACCTTGGATGATAGAATATAAAAACTACAATCAAATTGAATAAGTGATATATCAAATTCATGAATAATCAATTAATACTTATTTCATTAGATTAAGAAATAAAATATTTTTTTGCTCAAAATCAAATTTTAATGTGAAATTATAATAAATGATTCTATTTGTGAAGTTTGCATTTTTATTCAAAGAACTCTTACTGGAATATTAAATTTCATTATCATCTATACCAATATATATGATTAATAATCAAGTAAGATTACACTCCATTTCACAAATAAAATATTTAATGCTTTGAGAATCAGAATTAAGAGAAAGCATTTTTTACCTTAGAGTTTCTAAAATTTGAGACAATGAACTTTCAAATTTAGAATGAAAGTTATATCATCTTGTTATTTACAATGCAACTCATTACATTGTGTTATTTCTCCATCCTTATCATTTCACATATATTTTTACCCATATAGATATAGAATAAAATCAAATTTCTATTGTATGGATTTATTAATTGAACTAAAATCATTCTTTTGACTCAAACTTGATAAAAGGACATATGACTATAGAAATACTTGTTAAGGTTTATTTTTTGTAGAAGAAAATTCACTATATAAATATAATTCAACTATATGAACATATTTATATGATTAGTGTTCAAGTCTTAGCTTTATGAACATATCAACAATCTTAAATATTGATTTTATAATAGTATGTGGATATAATAGCGGTTTTAGGAATAGAGTTATGGACTCCATAAAATTTGTATGAATGGACTTGTGTTTATTTTTAAAGGCATAGATAGGTAAATTTTTGGAGTTTTATAAATGTTCATATGCTTTTTGGTGGCTATCGTAAAAGGTGACTCATAAAAGAGATAGGTTGTGGAGGATGCATTAGACTATCATAAAGTATTGATTATGGACTAGAGCATTAATTATGGATTAGGGTTCACTTGGAAAAGGAACATTTGAATTAGAGCACGGGAGGGAAGAGCCTTACAAGAACACCTCCCAAGGGACAAGTGGCCCTAGAACACTTCACAACTGGACCAACAATTTCACATTTTGTGATACTATAGAGTTCCCTTTTGTTGAAGTGGGTTAGGTGCACACATTGGGACAAAAATTTGGAAGCTATATTTGGACTAAACTTTTGAAGGCTTATAATCAAAGCAATAGATTCTTGGTGCAAAAATATTTTTTTTAGGTATGATTACATTATGTGGTTAGCTTTAGATGAGACATTTAGAACTTATATTATTGATTCAAGTTTCCTTGATATTTGGTGGCATATCATAAATTATGAATCAAGTTTTGTGAAAATTCCTTAACATTTGACGGGTGATCATGGCTTTCATTCCCAATTATCATGAGCATGCATCATAGTAAAATTCATACCATTAGAGTTGATTAATAGTTAAAATATGTAGGTGGGAATTGTTTCATGGTTTTGCTTTGTTTATGTTTGTGCTCAATGTAAAATTTTGATGATACTACTTGAAGTAAAATTTTGATGAGTATCATGACTTATTGTTACCTTTTTTAGAACCAAAGATGAAACCAACCAAACATGACAACCTGATTGGTAAGATACATTTTCCAAGGCCTTGCCCCACACTAGCAATGGATGCTAGTGTGGGGCATGGCCTTGGAACTCACTAGAAATATTAGCAAATGTAAATAATGGAGTATCATGGTGGATTTAGAATAGAGGTTGAGTATAGTGAGAATGAAACCTAACAAGGCAATTATGATACCTTTGAATTATTAATTACTTGGTGGGAATATGCACATTCTAATAGATACTTGGAAGATGGAATCACTTACCCTTGTAGTGGTAAATTTTTGTTTAAATATTTTGGAGGTGTGGATACAAAGGCCTTTAGGCAATTCACCTTGATGGATGTAGATTATTTCAATACCTTAGTTGATCTTATAAAAGATCACAATGTATTTAAAAGAAATTCAAGCAAAATCAAACACCTATGTAGATTCAACTAGCACTTGTTCTTGATAGATTAAGGCATCACGAGAATGGTGCACGTGTTGCATGTGGTTTAAATATCTAGGGTGCTAGTTTTGGATCAACCATTGCTTTCATAGATAAAGTCATGATAGTCATATGTTCCATTTTGAGGACTGAAGTGACTTGGCCAGATCAAGAGAATAGAAGGCAAGTTTCTGTACTTTTTGCAAAAAAAGGGTTCTTGTGGTGTGTGGGTTTGGTTGATAGAACTTTGTTCCCTCTTGTAGTCAGACCTACTATTGATAGGGAGATTTATTTTAGTAGGAAGAGGTCTTATTCAAGTCAATATGGACAAGTAGTATGTGATGACGAAAGGAGTATAATTCATTTAGGAGGTAATTTTTTAGTTGTTTTGATTTGAATACATAATTTGCATTGTGATGTTCACAATGAGTTTATGCACTATGCTAAGTTATGTTGGTTTGATGGAGTTTATGCACTCTATTAATTATGTTGGTATCTAATATTATCCATGTAGGTATGCTTGGATCATGCCATGGCATGACTTGCTTAAAGAAATCTTCATTGTGGAATGACTTGAATCAGAGAGGATTTTATCAATGTTTCCTATGTGGCTTGTTGAGTGATTTGGGATATGTTACAATATGTCAATTTGTTCCTATTTTCAAGCAAACTTGTTCAAAGAAGAGACAACAATCCAACAAGTATTTAGCAAAAAATACTGTTGTTAATGAGTATTCAATAGGGGTCCTTAAGGATAAATGACAGTCATTGAGGGATTTGAGGGTTCAACTAAGGGATAGAAGCAAGAGTGGAATCAACATGTGCATCATTTAACATAATTTTTTCATTTGCATGTCTAATGTTTTGGTAGAAGAATATGGAGGACTTTTTAAAGACACTTAGACAGATTCAAAAGATGCTTGTATTGGAAAAAATTGTGGCCAAGAATAACAAGAGCACAAGTAATGGAAATTTTCTTTGCACATCACCAACAAGATGTTCAATATATGTCAATTGGAAATCAATAAAAGATTATCCTACATGAAAGTGAAATAAAACTATAATATGAGGAGTGTGCTCTATTGTAATGATATAATGTGCTCTTTTGTGTATTATAATATGTAAACATGTTTTTAATTTTTTGGCACATATGTTTAAGAGTGTTTGTGACCTTGAACCACTATATACACAAGAGGACTTGTGTTGTTCTCACAAATGACTAGAAGGTAAGATTTATTCCTTTCATCTTGGGTTATCAATTTGGAGACAAAGCATTTAGAGTATATGGTGTTCACAAGGTATTTCAATTACTACAAAGGCGATAGTGTCGATGTAATACCAATAGCTAGTCATATTATCTAGAGGTGAAAATTGGCTTGCTAACATATGGAGGATGTTATAGATAATGGACTAAGTAGATCATATAGAAGTATCACCAAAAAAGAACTTCTATAATAGAGTAGGAACGGAAAATAGCTTGGGAACTTTAGAGCCAATTTTGGAAGCCTAAATAGATGAATTAGGCTAAAATTGTGCACATCCACTCCTCCAAGGGATAAAAGGTTACCCTTCCTTCCCTCTTGAATTCCCAATGAGATTTTTCCAATGGTACCTCACCCATGCAATTTTGAGATTCCTATAGGAAAATTCCCTAAAGATTCTTTCTGATCAAAGCTTGTTTGACAAACCAGATAGAACTATAATTGACATGTCATTCATGCATGAAAATAATCTAAGTGTAGAGCTAGTTGACATGTCATCAATCCATGTATCTGATCATGGAGCTTCCTTTGAGGAAATCTTCTTTGCTAATATATAAAGAGAAGGTGCTCCTTTGAGGCATTGGAGGATTGAGTGTGAAGCTTTGGGTTTCTTTTCTTGTGTTTCTCTTGGGAGTTCTCCTATCCTTGGAACATTACAATTGGAGAGAGTGGAGAGGAAGGAGGAGGAAAAGGGAGGAGGGGAAAGGGGTGAACCCAATTTATGGACAAATGAGTGGAGCAATTAAGAGTTCAAATCTTGATGTTCCTCTTACCCCTTGGACCTTCAGGTAACCAAATATGAGCTAGTACCATAGGCACTTTCACAAAGAAAGAAGCAACTTTTTTGTCTAAAAAAAAGGTATGTTTGGATAGAGTCCAAAATAATAAAATACATAGCACTTTTTGGGGAAGTAAGTAAATTTTCAAAGAGGGGAATGAAGGAGATAATCAAGAGGAAAGAAAGTGCACTTTTTGGGAGTAAGGAAGGAGATAATTTAGAGGACACCTAGGGGCAATTTTTGGGAGGAAGTGACCTTTTTAAGTAAAGGATAAACTTGAATATTATGATTTTTTGTGATTTTTTGCTTTTAGAAAGCAATGGTTTAGATGTTGGGGTATGAGTGAGTTATTGACACAAATGAGCACATGAATTATACCAATGAAGGAGACTAGCTAATTGTCTTCATACCATCTTTGAATAATGACTTATATTGAGTGGTCATGGTTGGACAAACATCCAATTTGATTCCATTTGGGAGATTAACTTAGAAAAATTGTGAGAGAATTTAGAGAACTAGAATCATACTTAAATTACTTTTTGAGAGTAGTACTTCAGAAAAGAAAGGCAATCGGCATATGTACAAAAAGTAACATTATTTATGCATGAAATATTTTGATTCCATTTGGGAGATTAAATCAGAAAAATTGTGAGAGAATTTAGAGAACTGGAATCACACTTAAATTATTTTTTGAGAGTAATACTTCAGAAAAGAAAGGCAATCGGCATATGTCCAAAAAGTAAAATTCTTTATGCATGAAACACTACAATCCATGATATATATTTACAATATTATGGACATAGTCTCAAGAAACTTATCCATATTTATAAAACAATCTCACACTTCTCACAAATTTCCTTGTGGTGTTACATCCTTCAACTCAACCAAAAATACACATATTGAATATTTTTTGTAATGTTACATAACATATTTGGACTAGGGGAAAACGCAGTCCACCAAGCACCCATTGTGCATATGGATAGGTTTGGATACTCTTTATTAAAAACTTTTGAGTAAAACATTTTGTTACAAATTTCCTTGTGGTGTTACACCCTTCAACTCAAACCAAAAATACACATATTGAATATTGTTTGTAATGTTCCATAACATAATTGGAGAAAATACAATCCACCAAGGACACATTGTGCTCAAAGAATCCAAATGGATAGGTTTGGATAATTTTTATAAAAACCTTTTGAGTAAACCATTTTGTTACATGCAAGTACCATTGTTATCATTATTGTCATTGCCATTGGCACAATGTTTATATTATGGCATAGGAAACTTGGGATCATGACTATAGCTATCATAAGAAATATCTCCTTGAGAAAAAAACTCTACAAATAGTATGGGATAGGAAATTTGGGGTCATGACTATAGCTATCATAAGAAATATCTCCTTGAGGAAAAAATCTACAAATACTTACTAATCTCTTTGGAAGATTTTCCAGCATGCATTAAACAAAGCTTGATTTCATGATTTCATTTTGATTTATTTCTCATTTCCTTGAACTTGTGCCTCTTTGCCCTGGATTTCCTCTTGTCTTCACTCATTTTCTTTTCACCTTCTACTTTTATTTTCTCCATCTCTACTCAAGCTTGCTCTATTTCTATTTTCATCTATAATTTCTCCCTTTTTCTCTAGTTGATTGCTTCTATTATGGCAACTTATAACCTCTCTCTCTAGATTCCATAGTGTCTACTCTAAAATTGGTAATTTGTGGTGTATCATGTGACAAAGCTAAGCTTGGAGACACTTTTGAACCACTTCTTAAAATTGAACCTCTTTGAGTCATGATCTCCTTCTTTGTTGGTGAACTCTCCCTCAGTCCTATCCATTGCTACTAGAGGTGGTGCAAATCAAAGTGGCTCTGCTTGTATTTCATTTTCAAAGCCATACAAAGGATCGTTATCTTCCACACCATCATCCACTCCTTGAGTGCTTAGGACAAATGAATGGACAAATGGAGGGAATGAGTCAAGAAGCAGCACCTTGGGAGGAGACATAAATGGTGTGCTTGGGATTGTGGTCTCTTTGCCCTTGGCAAACTCCTACTTGGATGGAAGATTAGTGAAATTTCCCACTCCTTGCCCAATAATTGTATAGGGGTTTGAGGTGCCCAAACTTATCATAACATGTGGTGTAATTTATCCCAACACTCAAACATGGCCTTTATTCTAGCAAAAATGAAGACAAAGATGATTTATTTTCTCATTTATGGTTCTCCAACCTTTATTTTATTCCTTCTTGGTGAGCCCTTATTTTGTTAACTTATTTTTCCATTTGTAATTTTTCTTGTAGGATTTCATGTACTTGTTAAACTTCTTGTAGAATCTATCACCTATCATAGTAGGAGGAAGTCTCTACCCGTGATGCACCAAAAATGTGGCCATGAAACTAAAGGTAGTTTTCTTCTACACTAGTCTCTTACAATTCCCCACAAAATTTAGGCAAAATGTTAAGGATCTTCTAAAATAGTGCACACTTTATCCATAATGGTGTTTTGCTATCCTAAAATGAACATCCTCTTAATTTTTGCTCATATTGAAGGCACAATTGAGACCATACTCAACAATTCTCCAGAAAAACCCACTTGACAAGGGAGTTGGATCACTCTATATCCAATGTTGTGAATTACAATAAGAAGTAAAGTACTACTCATTGCCAGAAATAATCTCTCCTTTTGTGGTGAATTTTCACACACTTCTTGAGATTCAATCTATTCTTCACTTTCTATTGGCAATGGGCTCCTCTAATTTTCCATAACTTCCTTTGCCTATTCTTGCACACTAAGTTAATCTATGAGATACACAAAAGGAATTCAAAATCAAAGGCCTGGTCTCTTTGCACTTGCTCAATGTTTATATGTGACATAGATGACATACATGAATTCAAAATTGAAGGCTCACTCAAATCAGAGGGAATAGATGATCCTTCAATATCTCTTTGGTGGAGGTTCTATTGTTCATTGAATTTAGTCATATCATGAGAGTGGGGATTACTTTAAACCACTTCTAGTGTGTGTGTTGCTTGTATTTGCATGCCAAGTCCCTTTATTAATGTTATCATTAAAATTTTATGGTCCACCTAAACCTCAGTCAAAGTGGTGCCTGATTTTTATAAATGAACAAAAAATACCACAAACTTGTCCATATCCATTTTTATGACACTTTAAATTTTTAACTCATTCAATTTTTACAAAGTTCACAAAAAAATTTAATGTTTAGTTTGTACTCAGCCATGGATTTTATTATTGAAACCCTTTAATATTTGAGAACTGATTCTTTTCTGAATGATAGCTGAATTATCAGGTAGAAGTCTTTGACAACAAATAGCAAGTTGTTTATTTTTGTATTATGGAAACTTTCAAGCTTTTTGAAGTGAATAAGGATAAGTATTTTTTCCAAAGAAATGATTTTATTAGTTATGGAGTTAGGGAAGTTTTGGAAAATATCATTATTCTAAAATTTCATTCTAGAATCCATCTATTGTTGAGTTGAGATTTAAGGAAGCATTAACTTCACAACCATTTGATATTGACATACTCTTTGTTTAAAATTATATAACATTTCCAACAAACTCTATCTCTTGATGTAAGATGATAAGTTACAAACTATATGTATGGTGACTCAAGTCTTTGAACAAGAGTGTTTAATTAGCTATAGGTGATTTGCAAGGAAACCCCTTGCCATATATACCTCTTGTCATATTATTAAATTCACACTTTCTTAATGGAAATTTTATTTAGTGACATTAAAGTATATCCATTAAGAATAAATTAGTATATCATTCACATCTATCTAAAGTTTTCTCATAAAATTCTAAATTTATAGGGACTTATTGTAATTGTATATGTGAAACTTGATAGGAGTTCAATGCAAAAGAAAATAGAATTTATCTACATTTTTATTTATTTATGATATTCATTAAAACCATAGTTTTTATATAAAAATGCAATAAATTAGATGCATATATTATAATATTGTATAAAAAATAATTTTATTTATTGATAATAATACTACTAGTAAATATAAATATTAATAAAATAAGCCAAGATGTATAATATTATATCTTCCTACAAATATAATAGAAATAAGAATTTTTTCTGAACCCAAGATAATTATCAATAATTTTATAAGGTATAAGTCTAAGAAGTTCAAGGTCTAAGTTGGGTTATGATGCTATTGTGAGTATCTTTTGGTCCATGAGAGCAACAAAGTATAAGAAAAATGAACTAATTTTGTCCACCTTGATAATCAAGTCAAAGATGGATGAACCATAAGTATAATGAATTTAAACTATATAAAACCTTTATCATAGATCTTATTACATTTTTGATTTTATGTGCCAAGCTCGCTTGTAAAGATAAGAAATATTGAGCTTGATAAGAGACTTGCCTAAAACAAGTAAAGTTAAGCGGTGGTTGGTTGTTGACTTATTAAAATTAAGTTTGTTTTATGTAATTTAGCATTGTAAGATTATATACTAGTAAACAAGAACTTTAGCTGCACATGCCAAACAAAAATTCCTGAGGAGATAAGAGTACAACAACAAATCTTCATTGGACTTATATATTCAACTCTTGTGATGATAATATGCTATTGTTGCTATGATGAAACTTGATATTAGTTTAGAAGACCAAAATCAACAGAAGTAAGTAGAAAGGATGAAAAGATAAGATATTTACAAAGATCTAACTAAACTCCTCTCTTGAGCCCTTAAAATAATCATAAGTTATTGTTGTTATGATGATTACTTAGAATAAATGTTGAAGACCAAAATCCAAGAGACTAGAGTGGATACAAGAAGAAAGATGGATCAAGAAGTGAATAGAATATATTCCAAATATCAAAGATTATTTGATGCCTTATTATTAACACTTGATATAGATATACATGTGCTTCTTAAAGAAGTCAGCAATAAAATTCTAATGTAATACTTCAAGGAAAAAAAACTCCCCAAGAGAGATACAAGAGAGGAAATACAAATTTCACACTCAATACTTTGATGCCCCAACTTCTCTTTATTATAGAGCAAAGAGGATCCTCTCAAAGAAAACTCCACTCTTGGATCAAATACAAGGATTGGTGACATGTCAAGCAGCTGCATTGCCTTAGATTAGTTGCCTGGATGAGTGACATGTTGGTCCTTGTCCTCTCTAGTTGGTGAAATAGATTTGACCAGAAGGAATCTTTAAAGAATCTTCTTGTACAAAGCTCAAAATCAAGTGGATGAGGTACCATTGGAAAGCTCTCAATGAGACAAACCAGGAGGGGGGAGAGAAAAGGGAAGCCTTGTTTCCAAAGGGGTGGGGAAATATTTCCATTTTCAAGGCCTAATTCATCCGTTTAGTAATATTCCGACGATAGTAGAGAGATATAGAAGAGAAAACACAAGTTTCACGCTCAAAACTCTAATGCTCTAAAGGAGCACATCTCTTTATTATTTAGCCAAAGAGGATCCACTCCAAGGAAGCTCCACCATTGGATCAGATACATGGATTTGTGACCTATTAGTGAGTTCAACCCTTAGATTAGTTGCTTGGATGAGTGACATGTTGTCCTTGGATTATTTGGCTAGTCAAATAGGTTTTGACCAAAGGGAATCTTTATAGAATCTTCTTGTAAGAATCTTAGAATCACATGTATGAGGTACCATTGGAAAGCTCTCACTGAGACAAGCTTGGGGTCAAGGGAAGGCTAACTTTTTTCCATTGGAGGAGAATGTGCATATTTTCAAGGCCTAATTCATCCATTTAGGCCTCCAAAATTGCCTATGAAGTTTCTAAGCATATTTCAATTTCTACCTTATTAGTAGAAGTACTCTTTTGGTGATACCTCTATCTGATCTCCTTATTCCATCATGTGTAACACCCTTCTAGATATTACCAAACCAAATTTCACCTCTAGATCATATGTCTAGCTATTGGTTCTAAGGTTTTCAAGCATATTTTGGTTTCTATCCTATTAGTAGAAGTGCTCTTTTGGTGATACCTCTATCTAATCTATTTGTTCAATCATGTATAGAATCCTTCCAGATGTTACCAAACCAAATTCACCTCTAGATCATATGTCTAGCTATTGGTATTACATTAGGTCTCCAAAATTAGCTCTAAAGTTTTCAAGCTATTTCTAACATTTTCCCTATTAGTAGAAGGAGTCTTTTGGTAACATCTCTATCCAATCTTCCTATCCCATCATACAAAAAATCCCTCTAGATGTTACCAAGTCAATTTTCACCTCTAGATAATATGTCTAACTATTGGTATTATAGACCTCCCTCTTTTAAGACACAACGTACTCATTGAGAAGCGGTTGCTCAAAAGATTGAACTAACACCAATGCGTTGGTCAAGTTGGCTGCTGGCTCCCATGTTTTAGTGGGTACCCTTTCCAATGTACAAGGTATTCCACACATGGATGGCAAGTACCATAGATGCATTTTTGGAGAATAAGTTTGACTTCATATTCCTCCATGTCATCAATGAGGGTTGGGCAAAGTTGACTTTCTTGGATGGAAGAGAAGGGAGGAAGGTCAAAGGACACATCTACATAATAAGGAAATATGGAAGACTAGATGGATCTTATGTGTGGTGGTAGCTTGAAGTGGTAGGCTATTACGCCGATTTGATGAAGAATGGAGAAAGGTCCAATAAATGTGGTTTGAGCTTGCAAGGGCCATATAACATGAGGATGGTGGTTGACAGCCAGACTTGATCTCCAATGTTGAACTCCATGTGTTGGTGGTTTGCATTTACATATTTCTTTTATTGATTTTGGTTGATCTACAACCTATGCTTGGCCTTCTCCACTCCTTGTTGGATTGTAGAAACAAAAGTGTTAACTTTATCAACCTTGGTAGCCACCAAATGGACCTTCATCAAGCTTGAAGGTGTGAAAGGATTCTCACTATACATGAGAAAGAATGATGTGACCTATATGGAGGCATCCATTGAATTATTGTAAGCACTTTCCACCAATTGGAGTAAGGTGTCCCATCTCTTTTGCTCATCTACGGTAAAGCCCCAAAGCGTGTCCTCAATAGTGCAATTTTCCCTCTTTGTTTGTCCATTGGTCTATGGACGGTAAGTTGTGGATATGGCCAACTTGGTTTTAAAGACACCAAAGAGTATTCTCCCAAAGAAAATAGTGAATTCAATACCTCTATCTATGATGAGCACTCAGGACAAGCCATGATGAGAGAAAACTACATCTATAGTACAATTGAGCTAGTTGTGGGGCAGTCACGTCCTTGGTGGTAGGACACACATGAATCATTTTTCTAAGTTGGTTGACAAAGACTAAAATGGAGTCAAACTCCAAGGTGATCTTGGGTAATTCACAAACCAGATCCATGCTTACCTATTCCCAACCTTGTGTAGGAATAGAGAGAGGTTGAAGGAGTCATGTGGGAGCTTGATTAGAAGTTTTATTTTGTTGACAAAGTAGGCAGCTCCAAACATATTCCATCACATCTTTGCTCATCTTGGGCCAATAGTAATGGCGTTTGATTACATCCAATGTCTTGTCCATTCCAACGTGACCTGCAATGGCAAAATCATGACATTATGCTAGGATGGTGGTTCTTACATTTGTGGCATCCGGGATCCATAACTTACTATTACAAAAAGTGAGTCCTTGGGTGCAAGTGACACCTTTAGATGATTGAGCACCTACAATTTGTGGATCAGTTTTTGTAGCAATAAGAATCCTTGACCAGAATTTAGGGTTCATTTGACTTCCACTACTAGATTGTTTACCATCAGCATCCGAGTGAATGCATCTGCAAGCCACTTCTTGCCTTCCACATATGTTGATTTTCATGTCGTGATTATCTCCACTTTGCACACCAAGTCTATTGATGAGAAAGATCTCTTTGTGTCTCAAGGTAGACTAGAGGTTTGTGGTCCGTCTCTACCACAAATACCTTCTCACCAAGATAGTGCTTCCAATGCTTGGTTGCAAGGACAATGACCATCTCTTCTTGTTAAGTGGTGTGATAGTTTCATTATGCTAGTAACAACTTACAAGAGAAATATGCAATTAGGTGCCATCCATCCTACCACTCTTGTTGTAGGACTACTCTTATTGCTGCCCTTGATGCATCTATAGTTATCTTGATTGGTTGTTTTGGGTCATACCATTTCAAGATTGTGCGTGTAATAATGCATTTTCAACTCTTGAAAGGCCAATTCTTGTGCGGTTCCCCACATCTACTTCTTTTCCTTGCCCAATAGTACTATTAGAGGTTATGCAATCTAGGAGAAGTCCTTGACAAATCAATGATAAAACCTCATCAATCCCGAGAAACTCTTGAGTTGAGTCTGATCTTTTGGAGCACCCCATTTCTGAATGACCTCTATTTTTTTTGTTAGCACTTGGATACCTTCTGAACTTACTCTATGCCTTAAGTAGTCTACTCAAATTTGCCAAAATCACGCTTTGAGATTTTGGCATACTATTGAATATGTCGTAGAATCTGGAGGACTTCTTGCATATGTTGCTTGTGCTCTATCATCATCTTACCATAGAGTAAGATGTCATCAAGGAAAATGATAATAGATTTATCCAAGTATGGATGAAATATATCGTTCATCAAACTCATCAATGTGGTTGGAGTGTTGGTGAGGCCAAGTGGCATCACCAAGTACTCAAAGTGACCATACTTTGGTTGGAGTGTTGGTGAGGCCAAATGGCATCACCAAGTACTCAAAGTGACCATACTTTGATCAAAAGGCAATTTTGTGTATGTCTTCTTTTGCAATCTTGATTTGGTTATAATTGCTCTAAAAATCAAGTTTGGTGAAGTGCCTTGCCTCATTGAATTGATGAAACAAGTCATCCATGCAAGGTATTGGGTATTTTTTCTTCACTATTTTTGGATTTAGTCCCTGGTAGTCAATACACATGCGCATTATTCAGTCCTTCTTCTTTACAAACAATACAAGGGTCCCATATAGTGATACATTGGGTTGGATAAACCCCTTCTGCAACATATCCTCAATTTGAGCCTTACACTCCTTCAACACATGAGGTAATAGTCAATATGTGTCCAATTTCTTGGGAATTTTTCCATTATGTTGGGCACTCTGGACTTCTTTTATTAGACCCATGAAACATCTATCTATCCTACCAATAGATGTGATTCTTATGACATAAAGAGGCAGCTCTTACCTTTGTGATCTTTCTTTAACCCCAAAGATCTTCCATTGATTAATTCTCACTACCTTCTTTCTCCAATCCATCGTGGGGTTGTAGTGTTCCATCCACGACATGCTTAAGATTGTGTCATAACGAGCTAATTGTATCACCTGCCACTCAATTGCTTCTTGATACTCTCCTATAGAGAGTACTACCTTTCTAGGTAATGACTTGATCTTCTCTATTGACCATTAGGTAATTCTACTTTGTCATTCTCATCCTTCTCTAGTTCCGTCACCAACCTTATTGCAAAAAGTGAGGTAAGAAATTCTTTGTTGCTCCAAGGTCTATCAACACTCTCATTAGATTACCTTCTTGGACTCCATTTATGGCATTTAATTTTGGATTTGTGTTCCTCCACCTTTCTACACTTGTACTCTTCCTTCTCCCACTTATACTCTTTGTTACTAAGCCAATAAGGCCATGAGGTATATTTATTAGCAATCTTTGTTTTCCGATGTGATTTAGCATCCTTATTGTTGATTCATCTCTCCATGTGGTTTAGAGATCACTTGTAGGGAGGTCAAGGGCCTCTAAGATGATGAGCATGGTAATTGATGGTTATGTGCCCAATTCAACCACAATTTTAGTAGCATCATTTTTCTCAAGCCCCTTCTCCCTAGAGCACTCCTTCTCTTCTTTCTTTGATCTATCCCCGTTCTCCTTGGAGGGGTCTTGCTCCTTGGTCTTGGAACCAAATGTTGCCCAATTCCATAGGAACTGGTCCACCAAAATGGTATGACTTGCCCAATAGTTTTGCATTGGTATTATTGCTTCACCTCCTCCAAGGACCCCTACTATTCTTTGAGCACAAGCAATAGCTTCAAAAATAGTGCAAGGATTTTGTACCATTACATCTTGCCAAATTTGCTCTTTTATTCCCCTTTTGAAATTGTCAAGAGCTTTGGCTAGACTCATATTGGTTATCTCAACCTGTAGATCAAGAAGCGCCTCCATGGATTCTTGTATGCTATTATTTTTCTCCAACCTCCAGACTTTGGTTTGGGCCATTTGTACAAAATCCACATATTGGAAATTCTTGAGCAACCTTTCTTGCATGGCTGCTCAAGTGATCTCTCTTCCTTCCACCACAATGATTGTTCCCAAGCATAATACCATATGAGGGCTTTTTTGGTCAAGTATCCACACACAAACACGCCTCCCAAATGATCAGTGATCTTAGTTGTGAACAATCAAAGGTATCAATTCATTCTTGAAATTCAGTTTTCCACTACTCCCATGGAACATTGTCCCTTGTAAGGCTCAATGTTGCATGTCTTTTTCATTTTTAGTAACAATGTGGTTTGGTTGTTGACTTGAATTAGTGTCCTTGGCATGAGTAACTCTCCAAGTACTTCAATCGCTAGTGCTGGTTGTTGAGACAACTTCCTTGCTTGCATTACTTGATCATTCTTGATGGTACGTACTTGATTTTGGAATTCTTCCATGGTCATTTGATTTCCCAAAAATTGTTCAACATCCTTTGTATTCCTTGCATCAATTAGTACAATTGTGGATCCATAATTCCTACACACTGCCAATGTTCAATTGTTACTTCTTACTTCAATAAAGGGTTAATATGATCACTTGGGAGGAAGCACAAAAAATTAGAACTACATTGGGGCATCAGAGGCTATCACTCATTGATAATATTCCTCACCAAAATTTCAAACTACAAAATCTCTAAACATCACTTTTGGTTTGACCTCATAATAAATTTCTACTTGTGTGTTAAAGGATTTCATACATTTAGATCCATAGCATCATAATAGAATGTAGATTATGAAGTCCCACTCTTTATCATATACCACCATAGGTAGAATCACGAGTGTGGAGAATTCATCACTTTGTCCATGAATTTTGCTCCAAAATGATAAACAAGAGAGATTCATTTGCTCATGCTAGATGTACATAATCTTGATATGGAATGGATTTAAGAATGGAAGGTTGGGTGCAAGAAATTGTCTTCCAGGCACCTCTATCCCATCCTCTCTCTAAGACACCCCCAAGTCTAACAATTGTACTATATTTTCTCCTCTCAAAATTACTTAGTTTCAATAGCATGTGTTGTTCCAAGAGGTGTGATCCACTCTCTTGGATGAGAACACATGCTCTGATACCATTGTAATACTTCAAGGACAAGAAAACTCTCAAGAGAGATAAAAGAGAAAAAATACAAACTTCACACTCAATACTCCAATGCCTCAAAGGAGCACCTTCTCTTTATTATATAGCAAAGAGGATCCCCTCAAAGGAAGCTCTACCCTTGGATCAAATACAAGGATTGGTGACATGTTAGCAAGCTGCACCCTTTGATTAGTTGCATGGATGGGTGGCATGTTGGTCCTTGTCTTATCTAGTTGGTCAAAGAGGTCTGACCAAAGGGAATCTGTAGAGAATACTTTTGTAGGAAGCTCAAAATCTCATGGGTGAGGTACCATTGCAAAGCTTTGATGAGACAAACCATGGAAGATGGGGGAGATTTTTTCCATTTTTTAGGCCTAATTCATCCGTTTAGGCTTACAAAATTGGCTATGAAGTTTTCAAGCTATTTTTGGCTTTTGCACTTTTAGTAGAATTACTCTTTTTCTGACACCTCTATCTGATCTACCTAGCTCATCACACATAACATCCTTCTAGATATTATTGAGTCAATTTTCACCTCTAGATAATATCTCTAACTATTGATATTACAGTGCGACACAAATGCAAATGGGATGTAATCCATCTAAAAATTCTTGTTGCAACATAGCTCTTATGTCAAAGTTAGAAGCATCAAAATCAACCACAAAAGGTAGTTAAGGATTATATGGTTGAAGAATGGGTCTTGAAGACAACATATATTTCAACTTTTGGAATGCTTCTTTGTGCTTGATGGTCTATTGAAAGCTTGCGATTGGTCAATGGTGTGGTCACATGAGTATAATAATGAATGAACCATTGGTGAAACTTACCAATCATTAAATGCTCTCACATTTATGGCATCCTTTGGGGTAGGCCAATCAATAATAGCCTTGATTTTCTACTCTTTTATTGTGATCCTCTCTAATGAGATCTTATGACCCAAGAATGTAACTTCCTTCTACCAAAAGGCATGCTTTGACTTCTTGTAGTAGAACCTCCATTGCCGTAGTTGCCTTAGGACCTCTCGCATGTGATTCATGCATTTTGCCTCCAACGTGCTATAGATTATGATATCATTCAAGAACACCACCACGTATTAATCTAATAGCCCACCAAATAACCAATGCATATGATAGATGAAGACTACTAGAGCATTAATGAGCCCAAAAGGTAGAACTATCCATTCAAAATGTCCATACCTTGTGTGAAAGATAGCTTTTTGCACATCTTCTCTATCAATGAAAATCTACCAATAGCCACTTTGAAGATCCAACTTGGAGAAGTATCTTGCTCCACTCAATTGATCAAACAAGTCATCAATTGGAGGCAAGGGATATGTATTATTCATTATTTGTTTATTGAGGCCATGATAATCAATACAAAAGCAAAGTATTCAATCCTTCTTTGGAACAAATAGTACCAATGCTTCCAAAGGAGATGTATTATGTTATATAAAATCCTTCTACAACAACTCCATCAATGTTGTTTGAAGCTCATCCAACTCCTTTGGTGAGAGCCAATAGATTGGTCTACTCACTAGAGTACTTCTTGGCAATAACTCAATCTTGAAGGGCATACCACAATTGAAGGGTAATCCCTTTGGCAGACCATCCAAAAACACTTATGAAAACTCTTGAATTATTTGATCAATCATTGCTTGATGAGGCTTATGGCCCTCCTCATATTCTCCATGTGTAATAGATTTGATTCACATCACAAAAACAAACTTACCTTCCTTCAAAGCTTGCTCTATGGTTGCTTTATTGATAAATTTTCTATCTTGGGACTTATCTTCCTTCCAAGCTTGCCCTATGGTTGCTTTCTTGACAAACTTTCCATCTTGTGATTGACTATTCTTAGGTGCCTTACTCAAAGGTGCAAGACCTTGGGGTTGTACTTAAATTTTTCATCAGATCCAATCAAGGTAAACCTTAGGACATTCAAGCCAAGGTAGACCTAGAATGACATCATAGTGTAAAGGTGCCACTACAAACCTCATACACTCCAAATACTCCTTCCAAATCTTGAATGTAACATAATGTGAAGTACAACATGCAAAACCTTTCTTACCATCTGCCATCATCAAACTACTTCCAATTATTGGCTTTATAGGAGAACTAATTCCTTTGCTAATTGCATAGACATACAATTCTATGAACTTCTAAAATCCACCAAAATTCTACAATCACAATCAAATATCATACCTTGCAAGTGAAGAAAACTTGCATTGGCAAATCCTTCAATCCCATTGGAACTAATCAAGTTCCCAATAGGTGGTTTGATTTCTCTCATTGGGACTCCTTGTTTCCTTGACCATCATGCTCCACAAACTTCATTTGGGCTATTTATTTGGTCATCCATTCTTGAATGGACATTCAACAATGTGATGCTTAATTTGACAACAATACTCCTACTACACTAAATGCTAATCCTTAACTATTGATCTTATCCTAATTGCAATAAGCAGTGATTGTGCAATTGCCGCCAATCACAACTACTCCTTGTCATCCAATGTACAATTAATTACTCTCCTAAAATCATTGGCTACAAAATTGGTCCTAAGTCAAAATTTACTTCTAGACAAAGGTATACATCAATGCAAGGGAAGATTTTGAGGCCTAAGAGAACTTCATGCCAAGGATGCATTCTATACTTAACAAATTTCTTCCTAAATTGACTCAAGTTTTTGCAAATGGATCAATGTAATTAGCTAAGTTGGATGGGATCTTGTTACTAACTAGACAAAATGTTTAATATGTTAAGAGATATTATTCTTGATGTTTATAAAGTGCCCCAAAATTGAGGAAGTGGTATGTATAGAATATTTTAGCACTCATGGCAATTTGGACTTGAAATTGAGAATAAGCCATTAATATGCACACATATTTCACATATATTCTTAAGCCATAGCTTTGAAGAGAAACTAATATAAAGAAAAGATAACAAATATGTAGTCAAGAAATCTTGGGGGTGTTAAGAGAAATACATATTATTTACCTACATGGATATCACGGACTAATGATGGCAACAAAGAGGAAGATTGATGTGAATAAATGTTGGTGGAGCATAAATTGTGATGGGAATTTTTCATGATGCTTTGCTTGGTTATACCATGCAATCTATTACCCAGCCAAATTGAGATTGTAGATGATAGAATATACAAATCATGAGAAGTAATACATTTGAATTATTTGCAATTAGATCAAGATAAATCTAAAAAATATTAAATTTTGAGACAATGAAAGAAATAGAAGTTAAATGGAACTATAAATGAATAAGAATTATATATGTTGTGTCAATCTGCTATATGAATTTGGAACCAAAATCTAAAAGTATATACATAATTGGATACATTCATGATTGGTGATAATGTACTAATGAGGATACAAATAAGGACAATCCAAGGGTTTGGTAGAAGATTAAGATTTGGGAGAATTTTGGAATGGAAGTTTGCATGAATGATTCCTTGAAGAATTAAAAACAAGTTGAAATTGATGCGATAGAGTTCAAAAATTGAATGTTGTACATGATGAGGTTAATGTAGTGACATGGTTGAAATTTCAAGGAAGAATACCAAACATGAACATTCAGATTGCTTGCGTATGCTGATCCAATCATTGGGAAAATTTGAAAGATTGTAAATAAAATGACTTCATGCAATAACATCATTTATTGGAATTTGAGCATTTGAGTAAATTTTACAACGCCTATGGAGGGGAGAAGGCCAATACAACCCAAAGACTATATTCTATGTTTCCATTTTAAAACTCTTATAAAGAGATATCAAAATTTTGCTGCATAATTATCACATTATTATAGAGAGATATTGTATATATAGATGCATGATACTTGGGAATTTATGAAGTCTTAAGTCTTGGATTCTTTGGAATATATCCTTGTAGGTTCTTGAAATGTCACATGCAATAATGGCTTTGTTGTCAAGTTTAGCTTGGGAAAAAAATCATGGGAGTGCTTGCTACACCTTGTAAATTGAGAGGAATCAAGTTGTATATGAAAAAGAACTCAAAGTCACAACAAAGTACTTTGAGAGAGAAATTTAAGTCCAAAGCTTATCACACAATTGATATCACTAGATTATGTCTAGTGAGTGTTGAAGCATAAATCTATAAAAGTTGACAAAGATTACTTGTTTTTTCATTGAGTCCTTTAGGTGAAGGATAATGATATTTTGTGTCTCTTTAGGAGATAAGAGACATTTGTGATATAGTATATCATTATATTGATCTAACTCTTCTAACAACGAGCTTTTAGTGTTTCTTATCCACCGTTGCAATAAAAAATTAATTTTTTATGATCCATAAGATTAATATATTACACAAAATTTAGGTGACAACACATCATATTATTTTTTTGTATCATTGCTTTTAGGTATATAGATACTAAAATTTTAGATTATATATGGTATTATATGGAAGTTGGACCAAGCACTCTCTATCTTGGACTTTAAAGGGTCAATTTGACTTAGTATGCATAAGTGTTGGTATCTTACCAGCTTGACTAATTAAATGAACATCTTATATGCTCAATTTTGTTAGGTAGCCTTATATAATAGAGGAAAGATAAGGGTGTAGCTGAACCTTCAAAAAATTTAGGTAAGGAAAAGGTTTTTTATACATGGAAATATTCTTGGGTGTATGAGAAAGGAGCCACAAGACGGCTAAAAGTCCATTTGAGAGGCTATCATATTGGGTTTACTTTGCTCAATGTATTTCAAAGTTACCAAGTTTCAACTATGGCAATTTTAGAGAGTATGTAAAGAGGAATTTAGGAGAGAAAGGAGATCAATTCCTTTAGAAAAATTTGAATAAATATTAGGAAGAAGAGTTAGTAAGTAAATTGAAGCTTTGAGAGTATAATCCACATATTTCTAAGTAAAGGTTAGAGTTTTTACTTTTATTAATACCATGGTAGAAGAATGATTTTGGAGTTGTTAAGTTATGAGGGTTGCTAGTTTGATATTATGTTGCTCTACTTTATGTGCCAAATTAGAGGAACCTTTGTTGTAGGAGTAAGTTTTGGGAATTCGCACAACCCCTCCGTTTCCACGAGTGAGGAGAATGTAATGTGAGATCTGATTTTATATAGCTTTTCTATTATTATGTATTGGAGGATTTTCCTTCTCTTTTAGCACAAGGTGCAAATCCAAATTAAAATTAGAGGGATATCAATGCACTTGGTAACTAAAACACCTTAGCATTTTTCATGCTACTGATGTAGCATTCATTCAAAGTAGTAGGGTACAAGTATTATAACATTGAAGACAACTAGAAGTAGTGCATTTTCCTTATAAACAATTTGAGCTTAATAGTGAGAAGAGTCCAATAGCTCTTGTTTGTTGTGTCACTAAATACAATCTATTTTTTCCTACCATTAATCTGTCCTCAAATCCACTTAAGATGCCTTAATTTCAACTTTGAGGTTATTCAATATTTTCAATTGCAATAAGTTATGTTTCAAACCCTTTCCCCATTCCTTCCGAAAGTTATTATAAGTTTGTAACTATCATAGTCAACACTCGTATGATGCCCTTAGAGATCTACACATGTACATCTCTTATAGCATTTTAATAAGACAAGATCGAAAGAAAGGTATACGCCTGCCATCAACCATGGAATATTTCCAGACCTTCAGGAGTGCGTTATGCACATATATAAAGCACTCATTGTACTTCATTATGTTACATGTTGGTTTCAACTGATGACGATCATTATTTGACAATTATGGTACTGAATTAAGGTCCACGATTTAGAGAGCTGGGATTTCCGCTGGGATTGCAATTTGGCAAAGCTTCTTATTGTAGAAAAATTTCCTGTACTTGCAGAGGGTCGCGTAGCGCAGTGGATTAGCGCGTCAGACTTCGGATCTGAAGGTCGGGGGTTCGAATCCCCTCGTGATCGTTCGTAAATCGGTGATCAGGATTTGTGTCTGTAACCTTTGCAGCTGAGTCTTTTGAAAGACTGGAGCCTTTGTATTTTGGTTCCATACTTTGTACCCAGATTTCATGCCGCACGGATTGTGAGATTATGATGGAGTTCGTTCCTAAGGTTAGAATCCTCTCTTAACATCCTTATGCGAAAATAGATTATATCTCAGATACGTTAGGTGGAGTAGAACAGACTTCTTTACTCGGATATTTTAGGTGCAGTAGTACAGACAGATTTCTCAATACTTATCTCCTATATTTTACTCTTGTGTGGGCTTGCTTGATGGGGTCTTCCTATCCTTAGCGGTCCCCTTTCTCGAAGAAGGCGACCGCGTAGGAAAATCGGAGGATGGGAAGAAATCATCAAACCGTACAAGGGAGAGACAAAGAAGGTAACATGGGGCTAAGCCCCAAGAGAGTCCCCTCTCTTGGTTCATAACATTTTGAATTTGGATAATTCCCGGAAGTCTGAATCCCCTCTGACCATCGAAATGCAAAAACAAATCGAGGTTCGAGCATCATCAGAATATGTTGTCGTCAATTATTAGATCGTGGCAATGTTGGCTCAATGTTCAACGATACTCGGTGGTGCTACTTGCTGCAAGCAATAAAAATAAAACACGACAATGCTGGGGATCGAACCCAGAATCTCTAGCTCCGTAGGCTAGCGCCTTATCCATTGGGCCACACGGTCCGCGACATGCCCCGCTAGCAGGAGGGGTCGAACGTCCGACCTTGTGGTTAACAGCCACACGCTCTAACCAACTGAGCTATGCCAGCCCATGACACAATTAAGTTGTGAAAATTTCTATCTATTAAGAGATCTAGAGACCAGGCAGATCCCCAGGATGGGATCGAGAAGAAATAAATAGTAAAAGCAATAAAGCTGATTTCCATCGTTTGGTTCCTAATAACCACTGGTAAGAGGTCACATCTGCGGATCGGGTGGAGCGGGAGAATAGCTCCAGCCCTACCAGTGAGCCTAGCCTTTGGCCAGAAACTTACGCTTCAGAACTCGTGTACTTTCTCAAAGCAATCGCTAGCTATACAAATTGAGAAACATTCTAGAGAAACATTCTAGCTCAGTATAGCACAGTATAGCTGAATGTGAAATTCAAGAAATTTTTGTCACAAGTTATGCATTTTAAACAGATGTGCAAAGTTCTGCAGAACTTAACATGTCGGTCTAGTCATAAACATTGCCGATTATAACTGCCTACTGGTTGAGTCCGTCATTTTCTCTACTCATTTTAGCAGATTTTGGATTAATTAGAATGACTGATAATTTATTTCATCGACCCTTAATTTCCATTCATTGCCCTTGATCTGGATCTTGTAAATATGTAATACTGAGGGCCGCAGCTATGCAGTGGCTGTAGTTTAGTGGTAAGAATTCCACGTTGTGGCCGTGGAGACCTGGGCTCGAATCCCAGCAGCCACACCTTTTTTTACGTGTGTCTAATTGGCCCATTCGTCCAGGAGAATTTCTCTTCTAGAGTCGGCCCCACTTCTGTCGTTGTCTAAAATCGGCAATCGTGTTCGAGAACTCCGACTTCTGTTCTGAAGTTTGACCGCGACTGTGGGTACATGTTAACATACACATCTGGTCTTAATGTTACTCGATCATCAAGATTTGGTGTTTGATTAGGCACTCATCTTCAGATTGGGTGCTGTCTTCAGGCAGTTGGTAGACGTCTGGGTCACATGTAGAATTAATTAAGGCGAAAGATGATGTTTCCCCGGCTGCGCCCAAAATGCATAACACCTCCTTCCTTGGGTGTCGCAGTGATACACCGTAGATGATATTCAAAGGGCTCTTGAATACCTCTACAACTATCCGGCATTGTTGGGAGCATAGGGGGCTTTAGCTTCACACCACAAAGTAAGTTCTATGCACAGACACTTCATGTCGAGTTCGTCAAGACATTGTACGTAATGAATCGGCTTTCCCATTTGCATTCATAACAAGGAAAGAGGCGACCCGCGTCATAGGATAACAAGAAGAGGTGCACCTTGCTGTTTAACCTAAGTACTTCAGCATACGTTGAGCCAGAACATCCGATATGATCACTGGACGAGATAGCGATAGGTTATAAGAGTCTGGCGAACATCTTCGCCCCTTGAGCATGTGAAGGTTGTAATTCAGGATGTCTAGAAAATTGCTCCGTTAATGACATATGTGATGTTACATGCCTCGGATTGGAGGAGATAGTAACTTGTGTTGTCGTAGTGCAAGCGGTTACGTCTTAAGCAACGGAGGAGTCTCACTCAGCAATTTGTTGGAGAGTACCAAGGTCGGAAGCCTAGACATTCGAAGATCGTCAATCAATAAGATATAGATATAAAGATATATTTCACTCAAATGCACCATCCTCAAACTCCGACGCGTTTGATTGGTCGCTGGAGGCCTTCCACAAATAAAAAGGGAACTTGATTAATGCGTCCTGCGCCGCTGCCGGGGATCGAACCCGGGTCACCCGCGTGACAGGCGGGAATACTTACCACTATACTACAACGACTCGGTGCCAGTTCGGCAACATATAAAACTAATAAAATATATGGGCATAAATTGCACTCTTCCAATGTGCAATGGCCTCGAGAACATTCCCATAAGAAATCACTTCCTAAAGACTGCGCGTTATGACGGGATATGAGTATAATTATTTTTAGGTATATGAATTTCTAATTTTTTCTCTTATGTAATAAACTAACTTACATTTTTTTAAATTTAATCAACAAATGTGTTTAAATCCGTTTGCGGTTTCGTCCAAAAATTCCACTTACCAACCCTGGATAACTGCAATGTTGTTAAAAGTTGTGCTTATGAGATAGTTTGCTAATTGCAAAACCTCCGAATGTTCAATCTCGAGGCCGGACTGGAGCCACTGCACTTATCGAAAGTGGAAAATAGTATAGTCTCGGAAGTTCAGCATATAACCTACGTCTCTATGATATATATCATAAACCATTTGATAAAATATCAAAAGCTTACGAAGTACTTTCTTATATAAACTCCTTTGCGTACTTGGCCCTATATTCATGCAAGTTCCATTTTGTATCTATCTAAAGATCATAAAATACGTCAGATATAATTAGCCCTCAGGTTCAGTTTCTCCTAGCAAGATAAAAGTAACCGGATTGACTAACTCCATTACTGTATGCATTTAACTATCGACAATATTCCGTGTAAAAATTGAACGGGTAGTTCGTTGATATTTTTGTCCTACAGAAACGTATTCTGTAAATATTCTTGTCCCTGTTTCTCCCGAAATTTAGAGATTTTGGCTCAAACGCAACGTTCATAGAATTCCTGCAATTCAGAGCTCGATTAACCGCTCAGACAAACTTCACTTCACCTCTTTTTCTTTTTTGTTTATTTTCAAAGACTATACATAAAACAAGAGCTCCAAGACATTTGTACATGATGGTTGCTCGCTTGCAAATTCTTTGTGTTTATCGTTAAGCAGAAGTAAGTGCAGAAATTAGTACTATGGCGATCTGGAGACTGGTCGAAGTCTTACCTCAACTGTCAGATGACAATTATTATAGAGATTGCAGTTTTTTAGTAATTCTTAAAAATGGTCAAATTGTTCACCGGATCTATGTATTTATTGTGCTTAGGGGCCGAGGTGTGGAACTCATAACTCTATTATTGTCTGGAGACTATATACATGCCTCTCTACTTGTACTGAAGGATGGCAATAAAGTGACTGACATCGCACACAGAATTCTGGATCTAAGTTATTTCCCGGGAGGGGTTTGCAACTTGACATTGAACAATGGGAGGCCATTGCTACAATGTCAAGTTGCAAACCATTAGGCCATTTAAGAGAGATACAAATCGGATGTCACTCATGTCCTCGTCTGTGCATTTCAGGCCGCAGAGGACACAGCGGCCTGAAATGCAATATGAGGCTGGGTTCTGTCCAATCGTCTGTGACAAGGCTCGCGAGGACAGAAAAGGGAACCGGATACAAATGGGCCAGGGTCTTGTCGATCTCACGAATGCGGCCTAATGACCGGAGAACGGCGACCTCCGGTTCACCCCATTCTACAGTGCCAGAAGACACAATAGCTTGCCTGCATGTTAAGCGCCTGATACCAGGTATGAAGTACTGCTCGCGACCACAAGAAACTTACAAGTCTTGAGTTTTGGATGGCTGGATATCAACGATTTATAGGCACATGTCCACGAGTTATACCAATACTTCTATTGTGGCAGTTGAATGGTTTTAAGGTGATTTTGTCCTGTGAAAAGGACGGGGAACAGCTGCCATATCCGCATAAGAGTGAGCCAGGAAGACGTTGGGTGGGACTTTGCCTCATCTCTAGCAAGACCGTGGTGGTACTGCCAGCATCTAAAAGCCTATAACGCCATTTAGCAGTTGGAAACGGGAAAAAGCTCAAATTTAGGTGCCGTTCTTCCAGTGATCGTGATCCACAGTTTTTAGCCATCGAGTTGCAGTACTACTAACTTGTCATCTTTGCTTGAGAAGACATCACACAAATTAATCAGCTGATATGTTTAGGGTTTTACTGTGATAGTTCTACGTGTATTTCCTTACAATTTTTTCATGCTTTTCAACAAAAATCATATTGCGCAACTTCGACAATGTTGTTCTGGTCACTTTGGACTTAGAACCCCATCTCATCGATCAAGAGAAGAGTCAAATCCAAGTGCAAAGATCAAAAGCTTTTAACCACCGAGCCACTCTTTCTTACTTTGAGTTATCTATTATAGTAAACAGGAAGGAGCATACATGAAATCGTCATGAAGCATATTGAAGGGTTCCATACATGAGCTTATGATATGCATAAACCTTCGAAGTGCTCTACATGATTGTGTTAAGCTGTAAACGAGTTAGCAAGTAGGTTGCTTCTTGATGTAAGAGTGATTGATGAGTTATCAGCATGTTCCTTAAAGATGTTTTTACTACAAGATCTCCCTGGAGTTAAGTTATACAAAACAAAGAGGTGTGCGTGGGTTATCTCGACCTCTGATCGCATTAGAGCGATTAAATTTCACATGAAGGAAATCAGATGTCCGTGGGTTATCTCAACCCACAATTCCTCATAACGAGTTTCACTTGTACTGGTGTCGTTACAATTAATATGCTTTGATTGTTGATCCTTTAAATACCTACTTTACTGTAGTTGGTTGGTTGGTTGGATGAAGAGGAGAGTCGAGTACTGTTCCTTGTTCTGTCAGAAAGAATAGATCATTTGTGGGTGGCGTGTTCGTTCCATCTGGTCATGAAAGGGACTGGAACAAAGTCTTGTTCTGTCGACCATCACAGTGCTCCGATATCAAAGCCGGAACTACACTCGCTTCACAGATCTTGTTGAGGTTTCAGCTATGGGTGTCACCAAGGAGTCCGTGGAAGCTACCCTCACCCAGAAGCTGCAACCCACGTATCTCGTAAGTTGATTTTATAATGCATCTAACCTGTTGGTTGCTTTCAATGTATGCCCTGGATCCATGTGCATATAATCATCTCACCTGTTCCGTTATGTTGGGGTGATCGTATCCTGATGCGAAATACTCCAACCTCCCAGCAAGGATGTGCATGAGTACAGTCTCTAAAACTGAATCTGCGAAAGAATGTGACCGGAGTGAGGAATTTCTGGTTTTTCTTCCGGCAGGCAATTGGTGATCGGATTGTCGTTTGATCTTGTAGCTTGCATAGCTCTCCTTATAACCCTGATACGGCGATGAACTTGACAATTGATGAAATCATATTTTCCTGATGCCGTCAAAGTCCATCAATTGTATTCCTTGTGGGATTCTACTGCTTGCGATCTAGAAGGCTAGGCGGGTTATCCACCTTGAGTTATGCTCATCCACTGCCGTGTTTGCTTCTGTATGATGTGACGCAAACTTGGAGCAGAAGGTGATCGACACCTCTGGCGGGTAAGTTTGTTGCGCTCAAAGTATCTGTGTACTGAATTCTGTGAATGAGCTTCACGAATTATCAATTATCATATTTTGGATATCATCTTCTTGCAGATGACGTACATGCTTTGATATCTTTGGAAGATTTGGAAGCAGACCTGTTGAGTTAATCCTAGTGCTGCTTACTGTGAACCATCAGATGTGGAGCAAGCTTCGATGTTGAAATCGCAACAGCTGCTTTTGCCGGTAAGAGGCTCCTAGAGCGTCACAGGGTCGTGAACACAGCTTTGACAGAGGAGATCAAGGACATCCATGCTCTATCAATCAGGAAAGCGCTTACTCCAGAGCAGTGGCAGGAGCAGAACGCAAAACCAACCGTAGCTCCAGCTGCCACTGAAACATCCTAGGTTTTAGTGAGTCGAACATGTTCGTCTCTCTGTACCTACAGGTGGTTAACGTCATTATGCCATGGGTAGTCCCATAATAGCAAAGATGGAGGTTCCATGATCCTGTTTGTCTTTTCCAGTACTCCGTAAAGAAGGTGGCAGACATTAGCTTTTGGCTGGTTAGCTTTGAGCATAAACACTTGAATTTCAGTTTCTCAACTTGTCAAGAGCTAGAAAACTTTCATCTATAAAGTTCCCATCTCCTTGTTTCGCTTCCTCGTCATTTTCGCCTGTGCTAGTATCATTACAAAGTTAAAAGCAACAGCAACAGTTGAACACGTAGAAAGTTACAAGCTCCGAATAGCAAGGAGTTCAGCAGCAGTCAGAGTGACCTTGAGCTTCTGCTGCTGTATGTATGTTCGGAATGTGGCTCCTTCCAGCAAATTTCCGTGCAGATCAATCCACAAGTGCAATCATTTCTTATTTCATATTGCAAATTTTATACTGCTCTGAGAAATGTGCTAAAAGCTGAACAGTTCAAGAATCCAACCAATATCTTTCAGTACGATAGGTGAGAAGCGCTCTGATGATGAAAATCGGAATGAAACGCCTGAAGTCGAATCGTAAGCCTTCGGTTGAGCTAAAGTTCAGATACACCTGACCAATAGATTCTGATAGAACACAAATCACAGTTTAGGTTTCTTTTCAAAAAACCCCAAAGACAATTGACCATTGAATCTGAACAAAGATTCTAGCTACTGGACGTCCCTGAGAATGAATATCCTCTAATTCGGAAATTAGAGGATAAGAGGTTGATCGATTGTCCCTTCTTTGACTAACGAAATACCATGGCACCTCCCGGAAGGTCATATGCACTACCGCCGAGATGTCCTTGGGGAGCATACTTTAAGCCACGTTCTATATTTGGAATTCTTCAATCCCTGTGTGTACCCGAAGATCGCGAAGTTCTCTCGACCTTCAGTGTATAAAGTTCACTTGCATGCGTATATGGACTTCTCCTGAATTTTGGTCAAGCACCAACGAAAAGGAATTGCCGTTATAAGTGAAATGAAAAAGTGCGATTCAAAAGCAGTTAGCAGTTGAGTTTGAACTTGGTCCATCAAACTGAAAGCATGAAGAGTTGTAGATGTCATGGTTTTGGATAAAGGTTGGTTCACTTTCTGAATCCGTATATCACTTTCCCCGGTGAGAAAAGCTAGCTATGTACATACATTTGTAAATCTCTCCTTAAAAGAAAATCTGGAATTCAAGCTTGATATATGGTGCATACTACAAATATTTCATCATGAGTCCATCTAAGAAGAGATATCTACTTCAAGATATGAGATTCATTACACACAGAATGTCTACCTGAAGCCATCATTACGCTATTTAGGAAAAATGTTGATATCACAGATCGACTAGTCCGATCCCCCGCGTAACCACCATGAGTATGCCAATTTCTTTGTTTGAATATTGCTTCTGTTCATCGTTTCTAAGCACAATACAAGAGTACAGCAGTTCACAGTTGGAAGCTGACAAGGACAAGAGCAGAGAGAATATGGTCCGTGAATAGACAGATCTGCTGCCGTTCAAGCATGGAATGCGGAGAGCGAGACGCACTCTTTTAGACTGAAGGAAACAGTAGAGAACAGAATATAGTGCATAATCCCAGCACTATTTGTCCATGGCGCCAGCGATCTCTGGACTATTCCTTCACTGGTAATCGGAATCCCCAAGTACAAAGAGCAACCCAACTCCTCCAGCCAGCTTATTGTCCCAGCGAGATCAATCTGAGAGGTGGTTGGAAGTAGTCAATCAACGATAATGATGATAGTCTGAGGAGAAGGTGTCGTGGTGATTCCCTTCTGCTGCAAGTTGCATAATGGCGTGCCGAAGAGTGGTTTGGGTGTTGTGATTTGTCGTGCCTGCATTGATTGAATGAGAACTTCTTGCTAAGACGTGGGACTTGGGATTCAGAGATCGGGGAGAGACCAGCCCAGGGCGGGGCAAGAAACACAGGACCAAGCCGCCACTGGAGGAGCCCACAATGGCGCGGAAGAATCCAATTGGTTCGTCCAGGAAATGGCTGACTGATGAAGAAGTGCTGTCAGTTGTTGGGCCGCTATCGAAGGGCTCAAGTTTTCGATCTGCAGTGTCTTTGGACACTACGGAGCAGAGGAAGAAAAATCCACAACCAGCTAGCCCAAGATGGAATCCCTCCAGGCATATCACCCCCAGTGCAATAAAACGGTTAACTGACGACGACGTGCTGGGTGTAGTGGCACCACTTTCTAAAGGCTGGTATAGATCCAGATTGTTCTTTGAGCCTACGGGACAGAAAAGAAAGCCTTCCTCCAGTTCCACTGCCGCTCCTAAATCATCCCAATGCCAAAATAGAGTAGCCGTGATGAAGAAAGATACCAGTTTATGATGATCCGTGTTGTGAATAGTTGTTGCTACAAAGAAGAGGTGCGTGACTTCACATTTGGGGTCTGGTCAGAAGACCTTCAATATTTTTCACGAAAGGAACTCGTCTACTTGCCAAAAGTCTGTGTGCTCACATTGGCGAGCTTGATTTCTGGCAAGTCAGTGATTTACCTTCTGTGAAGATATTTGCCTTCCGGTCGAGGAGAAAGGTGTCCCTTTCGAGTTTCTTATCTGCTAGATCCGAAGTGTTGCATTGGTCCCAATCACTGACACCTCGTGATCCACCGCTGGACGGAGCACAGAGGGAAAATGGTGAACTCATGGACTCACTGGCTGTCTGTGTTTTTCATGTCTGGTGCTAGCCTCCTGTAACTGGGAAAGCGGTAAGTTCAGTACAGACTCACTGTAAAAATGGAATTGTAATCCATATGTAGCAATTACTGCATGGAGTGTTGAAGTTGTTGATACTCTACTTCTGTTCTAGTTTGACAACAAGGCTTGGTTGAGGCCTATCTACATCGTTAGCTCTTCTCTGTGAGGCAAGTACTGTACTGTACTGTATCTTTCATGTTGCATTGCTTCTTGGAAGACAGGTACACTAAGTGAGCGCTTTCCTGCAATAATATATTCACACGGGACCTTATTGGAGCTATTACTTGGCGAGAAACAGGACCCGTATTTTTGAACGCGATGGCATTCAGGAATCGGTCGATGGAACGTACTTGTTGGAGATTTCCTCATCGAATCTATAGGTAACTACTACATAGAGAGCAGGTAGTTCCACCTTGCAGTGAAGACATGGGAATTTTCCAATTGAATACATCCTTCCAATGAACCATCCATTCAGTATGCATAATGTGAGGCTGTAGAGTTAGAGCATCTGAGGTTTAGCGGATTTGGAATGAGCGTTCATCGACGTTACTGAATTTTATGGACTGGTGAGTCCCCAGCATGGCTGTTTCTTGAGGCGTTTTGCAGTCAGCTAGGAACAGATCACCTACATTTTCACAATCTACACGTCTAGACCCACAGCGAGAATGATTTCTGGTCACACACACAAGGTGAGCCCAGGGAATTCGACATTCCATACAGGTGGGTTTTGAATACAGGACGGGTCGTTTCACAGAGCTGATTCCCATCCATTGTGGATCAGCTCTGTGAAACGACCCGTGAACTCAGAATCCACCTAATGGTACCTTTCTGCACTTCAACATGCAGATTGTGGGTCACTCTCAACTGTACTTCACGGTTTTACCAATGGCCAGGTTTGAGCAAGGGTTGGAGACCCATCAAGGTCAAACCATAAGGAAGATCCATACGTGGTTCCGCACACCGATCTGGTTCTGGTGCACAGTCATTAATGTCGCTGCAGGACCTTCCTACCTTCCCTTCGCCTGAGATGAGGTCGACATAGTAGCAATCCTTCTCTTCCAAATAAGGCTACCAGTTGATGTCTTGTATAGTATTTAGTGCATGACCGGACAAGCTGTACTAGGTTGATCAGAGTTTGGCTTGAGTATCACGCGCTCACTGCCTTCATTGAGCGCCTGTTGGATCAAAAGGGTGTTGCAGAAGCGTTGAGCTGTTGTTGAGAATTTTAGTAAAGAGCTATTTTACAGTGCCTTGGATTTCAAACCCTTACGACCATAGACTGGCTAACATCGAAAGAGTGGGGTTCAGGTCTACATGTGGATAACATGACCTAAAGGTTCGCCAGAAGCTTACGGAGAGTTTTTAAGACACTAGTTTGCCGACTTGAATTCCGGAAAGCTTAAATTCCTGATCATCCAAGTTACGGGCTTGAATCCCTAAACTCACTACTGCATAAAATTTTCTACATAGACTAGTTACTGAGATGTAACCAAATCCTCATCAGTGACAAAGTGTGCTAGTCAGTCAAACCATTCTATGCTTCCTTTTGCTCAGTGTCATATATTGTTGCTTACTTGCAAACAAAAGCTATGTATCGTACTCAAATCTGAGGACGCTTGGTTCTGTTTTCATGACTGCAGGTGAAGTGCTACCTCACTTTTCATTCAGAGAATGACCATGAAGACAAGAAAGTTCTCCAAATATGACCTAAAAATCATACATGCCTTCATTTTGAAGCTAGTTACGGTTTCTTGGGGCCTGTTTTACTTACCAGTCGCCGTGGCGGCCAACTCAAGAAGCAGAAGATATATGTTTCCGGAATTTGTAGATATGCTAGACAATATAACGCGCACTTCAGAGCCCCAAACCAGCTCAACAAATACATTCATTATTCCAGCAACTATTCCATTTGTTGAGGGTCTAACAGAAGTTTCCTTTTCTCATTACAAGTTATGTTCCGATGAATGTGATGGCTTGCTAGTAAATGTGACACAGACTTGTGATGGTTGTCTGGTCAAGCACCAACGAGGGAGCTACACCTACATGGCAAGGTGGCAACTCTCTGCAGATATTCTTATTGCTGTGGCATATTTTTCAATACCCGTGGAGCTTTTATTCTTCCTGTACAAAACAAAGGTACCAGTTAACCTCCCTCTACGTTTGCATTGTATGTAAAACTTCCATTCTAGCCCATGACATGATATCTGATGTGACGAAGCTATCAGGTGTACTTGTGCTCTACTCTACACGTAAGTTCTCACGGCAGAGGGACTCTTTTGAGGTTAACTGCACATGTTTTATGTTTATGCAGATGTTTCCTTATAAATTGGTGGTTGCTGAATTTGGTCTATTCATCATACTGTGCGGTCTGACTCACATCATAACGATATGGACTTACACATCAAATTCCAAAGCCTCATTCGGAATGATGACATTCTTCAAATGTCTCACAGCAGCTGTGTCATGTGCAACTGCCATCACGTTGTTTCAAGTTATACCAGAACTTCTTTCTGTGAAGACAAGAGAAATTTTCCTTACTTTAAAAGTAAGTCCACTTGCAATTTTGGCCATGTGTCGCGCAGAGTCTGGGCTACACAAGAATGCTAGGCACTTCCAGTTGATACATCACTTATCTTAAAAATCCGTAACCAATTGAGATCAATAGTTTCGTTTCTCACTTGTAGGATGTCAAATCTGGGTGGCCTTCCTAGGGTAAGAGGTAGTCATGGGCACACAATACTTGGGTTGACGATGATCGATAGACTAATCTCTTTACGAGGGTTCTGATACAGAATGAGTATGTTAACAACAATATTGTCATGTTCTTGGAAGCAACTAGTCTCAGGAATGCCATAACCCGAATAGATATCTCTCATTAGAGCTATAAAGAGTGTCGTAGTCTACACACAACACCTACTCTATCATGTCAGGTGTTATTTGATATGACACACAACTTGAAGCCTATTTTCGGGTGCTTAAGCTTACCGATAACCTTCATTTGATGCCGATTGTAGACAGCAGAGTTGGGCAAAGAGGTTGGGAAGATCAAGAAACAGGAAGAAATTGGACGACATGTAAGACTGTTGACTCATGAGATCCGAAGTACTCTCGATCGCCATACCATACTTCAAACCACACTCATAGAGACGGCCCGAACATTAAACTTGGAAGACTGTGGCATCTGGATGCCCAACCTTTCAACTAAATCCATGGAGCTTACCTATGCGGTTGAATCAGACGTCATAGCTACTTCATTTTCGGTCCCCATGGCCGATGAAACAGTTAAAACAGTTTTGTTTCCTTGCTTTGCCCATCCACCTGTTGCTTGTATGCTTAACTTCACAGAGCTAAGTAAACATATCTGCTATTAATCAATAGTAATGATCGTTGTGCAATTCTTTCATAGACCCTATTTTTTGAGAAATTACACATCAGACACAGTAGGAGCTCTGAGCACCTACATGAGCTTTTCAATTCGATATGGCCTCAGTCTTTCATCTTTTGACTCTTCACGCCAGCGCCATGCAGCATAATGATGCATGAGTATTGGGCCTCGTTGCAGATTTTGAACACCCTAGGTGCTCTGGTCATTCCAAAGGACTGTGCCCTCGCAAAATATACTGCATCCAGGTCACCTGAAGAGATGCTTGAGGGTCACATTATCGCCGTGAGGCTCCCTTTACTACACACAACTGATTTTAGTAGGAATGTAAATATTGAGGTCATAAATACCGGTGACGACGGAGCTTTAGCCTTGATGGTTCTTGCTCTTCCCAACGAGCCGGATCGACAATGGGGCACCCATGAAATGGATCTCCTGAACTCTGTTGTTGACCAGGTATGCCTTCTCAGCTGGAAAAGAAGTTCATGTATTTGTACCTTTAAGGCGCATAAGTTTACAAATCGTTTAACAATCGAAGCAAAGCAAAGGAACGGTATTCTTTTTTATTGGTAAGTATTGGCCCGTAGTCCAGGAATTTATAATGTCTTGAAGCTCACAAGATCCTGTAGGATCAGACGCATGTAGAGCTATTACGTAACAAATAGTCCAGACTGTTAAATGTGCAATTTATCCCAGGTTTATCAAGTTATTGAGATCTGTGGGCCGCTCATGTTGACGTTGATTTTCGACAAGAATAAATGGTTCAGAATGAATACTGCAGCTTCCAGTCGGTGATATACTCACCATCCTAGTAACTTCTCTTGTGTTTGTTATGATAAAGCAGTTATTCTAAGTGATCCACACCTCAAAACTCAGTGACCTATTGCAGGTGGCCGTTGCTCTTTCCCATGCTACAGTCTTGGAGGAGTCTCTGCGTGCAAGAGATCAGCTTCTGACTCAAAATGCAGAGCTCGAACAAGCCCGACAAGAGGTAGAGAATGCCATGGCTGCACGAAATGAGTTTCTAGCAGTTATGAATCACGAAATGCGTACACCTATGCATGCTATCGTAGCGCTCGCTTCGCTACTTTTGGAGTCTGATCTGACACCTGACCAGAAAGCAATGGTCGAGACTATGAATAGAAGTAGTGGGTTCTTACAAACCTTGATCGATGATGTCCTTGATTTTTCTAAACTTGAGGTCGGGAAGCTTGCCTTGGATGTGTCTCCTTTTGAACTTGCACCTCTTTTTAAAGAAGCAGAAAATCTTTTGAGGCCCATGGCAACGAGTAAACAGATAGGATTTGAGTGGAGGCTAAATGATGTGCCTGAAACTGTTCTTGGAGACAACAAGCGCATCCTCCAGATTCTCTTAAACGTGGTAAGATATTTTGCAGTCAGTACACATAGTTACAGCACGATAGTCTTTCTCTTTTCACGCCGTAGTAGTTTAAAGATTGCTTCAAGCTCAAACCTTGAATCGTTGTCAGCTTATAGACTGGTGTGGGTCTCCTTGCTCGACTCTAGAACGCTCAGATAATGATCAGACATGAAGGCCTACCCACTGACCTCATTTATTACTTATGTTTTGGAACAGATTGGGAACGCAATAAAGTTTACAACTACTGGACATGTGCACGTCTCAGTATATATGGGCGCAAGTGTTGACGGTCCACCTGGACTGGAGCAAGCACCGACTCCAACAAAGAAAAGAACTTTGAAACCCAGTTATAAGTATCTGCATGTTGATGTGCAAGACACAGGTGCTGGGATTAGTGCGGACAATATCAACCGTTTGTTCAACAAATTTGTTCAAGCAGACAGCAGCACTTCACGAAGGTTTGGTGGAACGGGACTTGGTCTAGCAATATGTAAGAGTTTTGTGGAGGTTAGTGCTTACTGATTCAGGCTGGTGAAACCACTGTTACTTGCGATTTTGGTTCCACGGCTTCTTTCCCGATGCAACTTGTAGGATCCGGTATCATGGCATACTATAAAAGCTATCACTTGTAACATTGAACTGTTCGAGATCATTGATGCATAACTTGGATCAATTACAGTTGATGCGTGGCACTATCGCCCTTGAAAGTGCGGGGATCGGCAAAGGTAGCGTGTGCAAGTTTTGTTTGTGTGTGGGAATTCTTTCAAAGCAAGCAGACGAACCTTGCACACCAAGAAAGACATCCGTTAGTGGAGATAGTCTTGCCGGTCTAAAGGTATATCAGCTGTTGAACAATACATGCTTACTTTCTTATCAGACAACTAATGTTAACTAGTTGGAAGAAGCGCAAGAAAGTTCCCTGTAGTAACACTGTCATTGAGGCATAGCGCTTGCAAGCAGCAGCATTTTGTAAAACCATGCAATCTAAAGAGGAAAGGAAGCTCGCGCATTGTCAAATGATACAACCATCAGGTAGGAGTAGTGGTTCATTACCCCATTTTGTGGGTTTGTTCCGATTCTAATATGATTGAGTGGTTAGTTCAATAATTCTTGAGTATGAATACCCTCAGCACATGTCTTGTATTACTCCAGGTTCTTGTTGTGGATGACAATGCAATCAATAGAATGGTGACAAGACGATTACTAGAAACACTCGGGTGTAAAGCAACTGTACTAGAGTCTGGTGCTGAGTGTGTTCAGAAGTTGGCTGAGGTGGGCCCTTCGGCATTCGATATCGCTCTCCTTGATCTATGCATGCCAGAGGTATGCGTCTTTTCTGAACTACTTATCAAGACCCATTCTCATAACTTGACTGCATGCTCATTTACGGACTCACTTCATGAGGGATTGCCACAATTTTGCCGTACAGTCAAGTGAATCCATGCGTCTAATAGTCTGATGGTTTGTAGGACACGGGACTCCTGTAGTGGAATTGCCTCTCAGTTCAGACTTCTCGCAAGTCTAGTTGTATCCATGTCAAGTTTCCCTGCAACAGGATGGAGGCATTCTCCATAGATATTGCAAACTAATCTTTCTCTTCATCATGTCAACGGAAATGATCACAGTACACCACCGATCATGTCACCATGGAGTCTTCTTAGTGTAAATGCATGTTCTTGATTGTATTCTTAGCCTGTCAATGAATACATGTTCCCAGATGGACGGATTCACCTTGGCAGCTGAAATCATCAAGACATACGGGCATGACAAGCGCCCTTTAATCTCAGCTCTAACAGCCAACGCAGACGTCAGGACACGAGAAAAATGTTTTGAGACGGGGATGGACAGTATACTGTTGAAGCCCATATCCCTAAATAAATTGAAAACTGATCTGCTGAAATTGCTTGAGCATGGTCATGCTTTCGACGTCATCGAGGAGAGTGGTGAAGGTCCTAGTTGACCAGAATCTCTGAGCTTACAATTAGTTTTGATCTGTATATCATTGTGTGCTACTGGTACTGTCCGTTGCTGGAGCTCGCATGGACTTCTGCATTAAAGTTCTTGACTCAAGCTATCGTATAGTATTTATTTCATGGAGTCACAGTGCTTTCCATCAGGCGTCTATTTAGGCTGCAAATGTTCAGGCTGCAAAAGTCCCTTTTTCAAGAAGTCGTTCAGGCAGTCACAAAACATTGCCTCTAGGCCTTTGAAGCCTTTGAGACCTAGTTGTAAAATTTTGTTACTGCTCATGCTGTGGGGTATCAGCTCCGAGTCATCAATCTTGCATCTGTTTCCACAGTTCATTGTACATCTCAGGAACTGTACAGTAAAAGTTCTCACTCAACTAATCAAAAATCTTCGCATCTGTATTTGTAGCTTTTAGTACACAGTTAAGATCTATTACTGCCCAGCGAATAATGTCATTGCTACATTTCTGTATCTGTTCCATGTCATGTTACGTCTTCGTACTTGGGTACTACGAGAAGTAGCAATGCGTATATGGTGTTATTTTGCAGAGAGTAGAACAAGAAAAGATTATTACCTTGAAGGAAGGGGAAGAGCGTAATTTGATCGAATAACATTCATAATGTCCCGCCAATGGGCTGTCACCGATGAACAAATATAGCGACCTTTGGCCTCAGGTTTCTCATACACAAGAAGATGTGCCTCTACAACATCGTCGATATGGACAAATCCAATAATCTGGTTTGGAAACTCATCCGTTCTTCCTGCATCACTTACAGACTTCATGACAAATTTCTGTTCCAATGTTTGAAAAGTTAACCCCCGTGAGCGAATTCGCGATGAATAGAAGGTAAGTACATAAATTAGATTTTGTACCTTGAACCAGATAGAGGATGAAAAGAACCGTGCTTGAAGGAACTGGAGTTGGGAAAGGGCCCACGACGTATGACGGATTCACTACCACGAGGTCAAGTTTCTGTTGTTCGGCGAACTTCCAAGCCTCCTGCTCCGCCAACGTCTTGGCCAGTGCATACCACATCTGTTTGTTACGTGTAATCCCCACTCATCACTTCAAGCGTTAGTTCATCATCGAAGCACTGCAAAATATTCCTGCGGTAGCTAAGTCTATACAGCCTCCTGACCTGATTAAAAGAAAGTCTTACATTTCTCGACATTGATTATTTAAGCACAACTTGGAAAGCGGAACCTGTATCGACAACTGACTGTTGAATAAGCAACTATACATGAAGAGAACTCACCTGCTTGTCTCTGCAGTACGTAGTGCTAGACCAGCAAGTCTCATCTAGGGGTTCATCGAGATCCGAACGATTAAATTCATAGCGTATGGCTGAACATGAAGAGGTCATCACCACTCTCTTCACCGTAGATGACTTCACACAGGATCTGAGGACATTCAAGGTCCCCTTGACGCTTGGATCTATCATACTCACCTGCTCGATCAACGGGTGCCAACATAACATGCAGCGACTTCAGACAGTGAAAAAGAGCTAATAAGCGGGGACCATATCCATGAGGTCTATTTGGTCGTTCAAGGTCAAAAACAGATAGGAGAGCTTACTTACATCTGGGTCTTCGTACTGATCAGGTGGAAGGACAGGGCAAGCACAATGGAAGACACCATGTACACCTTCCATGGCTTCATCGAACGATCCCTCTTCCATAAGGTTCGCTCGCACAATATGAAGCCTTTCTTTGGCTCCCGGGAAGTCCTTGAGAATGATCAGCCTCTTCGTTTCTTCTACTTGGTGCAAACCACCAAAGAAAAGGTCAGTATTGTAAGATATGACATGAATGGAAACTGTAGGAGCTCATGTAGGTACACTCAGGAGAGACACTACTGGAAAAACTCCGATTAGTATAGTGCAGCTGCCTAATGGTGGATATTGATTTCATTCTCAACGTAAGTAATTCTCTTTGTTCACACTCAACGAGATCGTCCACATCCCCTTGCTCAAATATGACTTATATATCCTGTGCAATCTGGAGTCTTTTGGTGCAGTGGACTATTTGGCGATCGCAGATTCTCAAAGAGTTCTACACCAAGTGAATGCTTCCTTGTATCATGAGGATGAAGAATGGATATATACAGCCCTCCAACACCAACTCGCATGCCCGGATCAGGACCATGGGAGCCACAATCCCGGTTTACAGCAAATGAGATGGTCTGGAAGAGAAGTACTTGTACTGCGCACAGTAGTCCGAACAGTGTAACCATTTTGGAGTAGTTTGCGGATGATACAGGATGCAATGTAACCTGTCCCTCCAGTTACACATACCTCCATCTGCCCTCACTCTTGCAGTATCAAAATGCGATCAGCTACAAATTTCTTGCGCCTCTCGAGTCTCTCTTGTGTTTTTTCAATAGCGAATCTTCAGAACTTAAGAACACCTCTGCCCTCTTGCCATCTTATAAGTTTTCCGGATTTCAAACTAAGGAGTGATGGAGTCAAAGTTTGGTAATCGTACATCTGCTTCAGCTAGAGAAGTATGGCTGTCATACAAATTGTCATTTCCAGCTGACAACCAACTATTCAGGAGAAGGATGCCGATTGTTTATTGTTCGTTCAGCGACCCTTGCCCATGGAGTCACACCATCCTTGTACCTGATAGTGATAGTGAAAGTCATGATAAAATTATCTGAGACATAAACTAGTAGTCCGTTTCAGGTACACATTGTTGTCAAGCAGGTCAGTCACAAGTGCCAGACTGGTAAGGGTGGATGATATGAAGCATGAAATTCATCGCATTTCATCTCATTTCATATTGTTGGGAAAGTGAATGACGTCACGCCTGCAATTTGCTTAAACGTACTAACTTGAGAGGCCCTGGACACCACTTCTGCGCCAAGAACAAGTTCTCTACATACCGATTCCTTATAGTCATTGACTACAGATTCTTCACTTTCTTCACTTGATATATTCAAGTATCTGTTGGTCTTTAGACAATACAGTAGGTATCAGTATGAAGAAAAGTTCAGTTAGTGTGAATCTTGAAATATGTACTGTGGGGAATGTCATTCATACATATTCAGAAGATTCTCATTGATTGAAAACCACCATCCAACATATCTCTCTAGTCGTAGCGGCAATGGCCGTAGATTGAAACCATAAACTATGTCAAACAATGTTGTCACTTTTTTGCGGTCCTGCAGGATCGCAAGCCTCAAAGTCCAAGAAGTGGCAGCCTGTAGTGATGATGCCTAGTGCTTCGAACTCCTGCTTAACCCCCATCTGCTTGACTTGAAACGGCAAATAATCTCCTCTAAGATGTTGGTAAGATAGTCTGCTGAGCTTGGACGAACTTACTGTATTGAGTTCCTTCACTATGAGATTCGCAAGTGTTTTAAATCTATAAATCCATGGGAGACGACACCTGCCAGGATCCTTACAAGTTAAATTATCTTTGGTCGTCCAGCTGGATTCACAAGGGAACACGAGACATGGAAGACAGAGAAGTTCAACTTGTGTTGCATTGTCGGGACTCGCGAACTTGTATTCTTAGCTTAGTACACCAGGTACTACGAAAATCTGTGTAGATGAAGCAACCAATTCATGCAGGAACGGATGCACGGTGATTTAAGCAAGTACGTGGAAGGCCAAGGAAGTACGGGTTGACAAGGAAAACGTGAGCGACTCGATCGAGACCAGAAGTGAAGATTCCATGAGTAGCATGTACAATGGTGAGCATCACTGTAGTAAATGGAGCGAGCCTTCTCAAGCCGAAACAGAGGATGCAAATGAAAGCAGAGGAAAAATTATCGAGCGAGTAGGAAGACACATACTCGAGCAAAAGGAAAGCATTGACCCAGTGAAACAAACATCATATAACAAGCAGATTATATATGTTGAGCTCTGCACAAGCGGATCGGCATGATTGTTGACACTATCTTGCTTAGGTAATGAATGTATATAAGATAAAAAGGCGTTTGCGTAGAGAACACAAAGGATGGGAAGACCCCATCAAGCTGTACAAGGGAGAGACGGAGCTAGGCCTCAATATAGTCTATATGAGAAATCTGCCCTACTGCACCTAAGATATCCGAGCTATGCAAGTCGTATGGTCTACAAACAATTGGAGCATCCAAAGAAGCATCAACTAGTGTGATTGCTTTCCTATGGATTGCACCAGCCACTGCACTCTGTAGAGCATGGACACATGCTGCCTAAAATATGCTACAAAGTATGAGAGTGAGAGTGGTACCCCTGGTGCTTAACATGATAAGCTCTCGTGCACTCCTTGACAAACATGTAGAACGTCGTGTCCATCTCTCCATATAACTCCAAAGCTAGAGGGACAAAGAGGTGACCTCGCTGCATGCCCTTATGCTTCGAGACCTTGCGACCTGCTGCAGCACTCGCTGCCCATTCAAGGGGATGGGTAATCACTCCCTCCAAAATTGTATCATGGGTAGGGTTTGTAACCACAACATCTGTCACGTGATCATCTCGAACCAAGTATAAGTCTGCCTTGACACATGTTGTCTGCAAAGCATAAGAACGCTTCCTCCATGCCAAGTATCCACTCTCTCCTGCCATAGCAAACACTATGGCCATAATAGCATCATGGGTAGCTATCCTCTATCCTCCAAAAGGACACCATGTCATATGGACCGCTATTGCATCTAGTGTAGAATTACACTCACAAGTGAGTAATGAAGATGCAAATGGGTGGACCAAACCTAGGCAAAACCTCATCGCTGTAGAGAAAGGAGCTAGTGCAAGTCGGAACGCCCTAATGCAAAGTCGATCTAGGATCCAAGAGCCTACACCCTTTCCAGAACAAGAACAAAGATGTGCTCTAGTAGTTTGAGGAATGGACTGTGAGCCGGCCTGTCTCTCACTCAGGATGAACCTCTGATGGCTATTATGGTAGCGCACCATGGACTAAGAAGGCAAGGAACCCCAACTCCATCATACTCCTCCAAGGCTAACACTCCAAGACTCAAGACATTGCTCACTAGAGAACTCAATGAGAGAGAGATAGTTGCAAATGAAAGGATGATGAGTACCTCCTCACTCCTTGTTTATATACTTGTGAAATAGTTACGTACCAAAGTTACTAATTACCGTAGTAACTCAAGTTACTAGACTAAAAGTCAAGTAAAGTCAAAGAGTAGAAAGGAATATCCATTCACATGGGCATATTCCCCTTATCTTGACCCAACCACTAAAGCAAGGATTCCTTCACATGGGCTATCCTTGGACTAAAGAAGAATCCAAAACAAAAAGGCTTGCGGGCCCAAGAGTTCTCAACTCTTTCCCCAAAGCCAAACACCTAGGAATAATACCAAGTCAACACACTAAAATCCAAAATAGTGGTGCTCATCTTTTCTACTTCCTCTAAAGTAAGGTCCCATCTATCTTAGCTATGACTAACTTTAGCTAACCATGACTAATATAGAACCATCCTTTATCTCTATATAAATAATATCTCTTAAGTACTTGTAATACCAAGCTAAATATCACAATACCACACACATGCACAAATGGGTGTTACATTTACCCCCGGACTAAGTTTTCACTTTGTCCTCAAAGTGAAGGTCTCTCTACCTTCTATGGTACATCTTCAACTTATCATGGTTAATCCTATCAAAGTGTCTTCCTCCCAACTCCTTGAGATCATAGGTGTAATTGCCCCACACCTTCTCTACTATGAAAGGTCCAAAGTACTTAGGCAAAAACTTCTTTTGCACTCTCTTGAATCGAATGGAATCAAACAACATTACCCAATCACCTTCTTTGAAAGGCTCCACCTTCTTCTTGCCTTGCCTCTTGTCATAGCTCTCCTTTTGTTTCCTTTGGGCTTGCTCCACTCGAACCATAGCAACTGCTCTTGCCTCTTCCAACTCCATGAGTTGATCCTTCCTTGACTTCCCTGCATCACTTCCTTGTGCTTTCTTCAATCTCCTATGAATGCTTTGGAAGGTAGGAAGATCAAAGTGAATAGGTAAGGTAGACTCAATACCATACACCAATTGGAATGGAGAATATCCAGTGGAAGTCTTCATGGTTGTCCTATACTCCCACAAAACTGCATGAATCCTCTTGTCCCAATGATGTTTAGCCCCCTCCATTTCTGCATCTTTGGCCAACATCATGCACAAGGTCTGATTGGTTCTCTCTGCCAAGCCATTGGAATTTGGCTTATAGGATGTAGTTACTCTATGTGTGATAGAGAAATGTCGTAGCATGGCTGTAGTAATGCTTCCTGTAAACTCTCCTCCTCTATCAGAAACCAACTCCAAAGGGCATCCAAACCTAGTGATAATGCGTTCATAAAGAAATCTACCCACTTCATCTTCATTCTTGTCCCTCAATGGTCTAGCCTCAACCCACTTGGTAAGGTAATCAGTAACTACCACAATGTACCGATTGTTCCTTGGGGTTCTATTGAGAGGTCCTACAAAATCAATTCCCCACTTCTCAAAAGGTCCTAGCAATGGAATTGATCTAAGTGGTGGAGTGGATGTAGACTTTCTAGCAAAAGCTTGACAAACATGACAAGTTTTGCAATAATCAAGACAATCCTTGAAAATCCCTCTCCAATGGTAACCTGCATCTAGAATCTTGAAAGCAATCACCTTTCCTGCAAAGTGTCCTCCACATACTAAACCTTCATGAAACTCCTTTATGAGTAGGATAGACTCTTCCTTACCCACTGCTCTTCGAAGTAGACCATCTGCTCCTTGGTGAAAAAGAATATCCTCCACCATTGTGTAAGGTCTAGATCTTGCTGCAAGGGCCTTCCTCTCCCTAGCATGCATCCCTTCTGGATAGTTACCTCTTGTCACAAAATCCACAATCTCCTTGTACTCCATTGGAATCTCTTGAGTGACTGAGATTGTCATGAGCTCCTCATCCGGGAAGGAATCATCTACTGGCTCATCTCCATCATGATCATAGGCTCTAGATAACAAATCAGCATTTGCATGTTTCTTTCCTGGCCTATCCTCAATTGTGTAGTCATACTCAGACAAGAGTATCATCCACCTTGCTAGTCTCCCTTCAACATTAGGCTTGTTGAAGATGTACTTCAAAGCCTTGTGATCCGTGACAATTGTGGCTTTCCCTCCAATCAAGTAGTGTCTAAACTTCTTGAGACCAAAGATCACTGCCAACCCTTCTCTCTCTGTGACAGAGTAGTTCTTCTCTGCTGAAACCATCTGCCTACTAGCATAAGCTATTGGATGATCATGCCCATCTTGGTCTAATTGACTAAGAGTGCATCCTATAGCTACATTAGAAGCATCAGTGTAGAGGATGAAAGGCTTACTCCAATCAGGTTTAGCAAGAATTGGAGCTACAACAAGAGATTGCTTGAGCTCCTCAAAAGCTTTGAGAGCCTCCTTGTCTTCCAAAATCACCATGTAATCTACACCCTTCTTCATGTAGATGGTCAATGCATAAGCCTTGTTGGAAAATGAGAAGATGAACCTCCTATAGTACCCAACCATTCCCAAGAATTGGCGTAACTTTGTCAAGCTTGAAGGGAATGGAAGGTCTGAGATTTTCCTCACCTTCTCAGGATCAACTGCTATTCCATCCTTGGAGATGATGTGCCCCAAAAGTAGACCTTCTTCACATCCAAAAATGCACTTCTCTGGGTTGAGTGATGCATTTGCCTCATCCAAGCGTTGCAAGACTTTGATTAGGTGCTCAAAGTGCTCCTCCTTGCTCCCATAGACACAAAAGTCATCAATGAAATCTCTCACAAATTTCCCAATGAAAGGTTCAAATACCTTGTTCATGAACCGTTGGAATGTGGCTGGAGCATTGCAAAGCCCAAAAGGCATGACCTTGAAAGCGTAAGTTCCCCAAGGTGTGGTGAATGTGGTGAGTTGTTGATGCTCTGGTGCAATCTTGATTTGGTTATATCCACTATAACCATCTCCAAAACTGTACCTCTCATGACCTGCAACCTCCTCCAAGATCTCATCAATGAATGGCAATGGGTAGTAGTCCTTCTTTGTAACAGCATTGAGCTTCTTGTAATCCACACATACCCGAAGCTTGCCATTCTTTTTCTTCACAATGACAATTGGAGACACCCATTCTGAATTCTCCACCTCAAAGATAAATCCAGCCTCCTTGAGCTTATCAATCTCCTCCTTCACAACCAAAGATATTGGTGGGCTAATGCGACGTTGCTTTTGGCGGATTGGTCTTGCATGTGACTCCACCTCTATCTTGTGCTCTTCCAAGGTGACTTCCTTCAAATCCTTGTAACTAAAAGCAAACACATGGATGAACTTGCGGAAAATCTCCTCAAATCTCACCTTCTCCTCCTTGGTAACATTTGGGCCATACTTGAGGGTAGATAACCTTCTCTCTACCTCCTCAAGTGTCAATGGTGATTTATCTGGGTCCTTCAAAACCTCTGGCTTAGGTGCAAAATCCATAGCACACAAGGGATACACATCTGAATCAGATTCAGATTCATCCTCCTCCGTGGAAGTCTCCTCTTCCATGCTTGTGTCCACACCTGAAGCTCCTTCTTCAGAATCTGATTCCCAATAATTAGAAGATGGGGTATCTGAATGTGAAGTGTTGGTGGTGTTAGTCACAGGAACAGTGACTCTATGGTTTGATGGCCCAATCCTCAAGTACCCTTTGTGCCATCGATCAGTTGTGCGTGCTGCTCTCAACCATGGCCTCCCAAGAAGTAAGTCATAGCTTGAATCCTTCAAGACTTGGAAAGTCATGAGATTTTGAACTCCCATAACTGAAACTACCACCTTATCCATCACCCCTACTGGTCGAACTTGTTGCTTGTTTGCCATGCTCACCACAAATGTTGAAGGTCTTGAGGGTATCATACCCAACTTCTTCATCAACCTTTCTGACATGGCATTCACTGCTGATCCTCCATCAACCAATGCATCCTTGATGTTGTGACCATTCACTCTCACATCAATCTTGGAGGCATATTCACAAGCCTCCCATGGTGCTGGCTTGGCATCCACCACCCCCATTGATACTGGAACTTTTGCCTTCTTCTTCTTTTTGCTCCTTGTAGAACTCAAACCACCTCTAAGCTCCTTTCTCAAGGTAGGGTTCAAAGCAATTAATTGGCCCACTGTGATGTTAGCCTTGTGACTACCAACATCCTCCAACACATTGTAGTTCCATTGTTGCTTTGAGATCAAGAAGTCCTCCATCCCCAACTTCTTCCTTGGAGTCTTTGTTGTTGATGGTGTTGAGGTGCAAGTGCTCCTAGTAGACATAGGAGTATCCTTGCTTGAAGTAAATCCTTGAGAAGAGTGAACATCCTCTGCAAAACGAGCTCTCTTCTTCTCTTGTGCCAAAAGCTCCAAATTAAGACCCTTGGAGTTTGAGCACTCTCCCTTCTCATACTTGCTCTCAACCACATCTATGGATGCTATCCCCTTACCTTTGTTGGGATTAGGAGCCACTTGGGTTTCACTACCTCCCTCTTTCCCTCTATTGGCTCCCTCATAACCCCTTCCTCCATGGTAAGTGGAATTTGGGCAATTCCTTTGGATATGGCCTCTTCCCCCACAACCAAAACAATTTCTATCATTGAAATTGTTGGCTGGTTGGCCTCCTCTATATGGATGGTTTCCATAACTCCTAGGCCCTCTCCCTACATTCTGATCCACCTCTCTCTTCTCCCATAATTGCACCACATTGATCTTGAGATCCGCAAGTTGTTCTGTGATGGTTTGGAGTGGATCTTTTGGTGGAGGTGCAAGAATTGGAGCAACTACTACTTGTGGTGCAACCCTTGTCACCAAAGTATCAGAAGTTCCACCATACTTGTAGCCTTGAGGAGGATGCACAACCTCCTTCACCACCAAATCACTCTCATCCCCTTCCAAACTCTCCTCCATACGAATTGCGATCTTGATAGCTTCAACCTTGGAAGAAGGTTTCTCATATCTCACCTTGCTTCTAATTTGTGGTCTCAATCCTCCCACAAAATTCTTGGTGAGCATGGCCCCTATGCCAATCATTGTAGTCTCCACATCATCCCCACCCTTCCTCAACACTATGCGAAATCTGGACTCCAACTTTTCCACTCTTTCCACATAGACCCTCACTTTCTCTCCATCTCCTTGCTTGAGAAATGTAACCTCACTCATCAATCTCTCATAACTCTCATCAGGAAGAAAGTTCTCAATGAGTGCTGAAGTCAAAGTCTCCCAAGACTCCTCTTCCCCCTCTCTCCTCTCTCTCTTTTGGTATTCTGACTCATACCATGTAAGTGCTGCATCCTCAAAGAAATCTGGTAATAATGAGGCCCACTCATTCTTCCTCCTCTCATTGTTTCCTATGCAAGCTCTCTTGAAGTCTCTCACAAAGGCCTCCACATCTTCTCCATCCTTGCCAAAGAAAACCGGAAGTTTCCCCATCTTAACCCCTCACTATCTTTCTTTTCTCTTAAATTTTTTTTTTCTCTTTTCTTTTCTCTCACTCTATTACTAATAGAGTATATACATGACTAACACCATCTGAGAATAATCCACTCTAGGGAACACAAAAGGTTCAGGTTGCTCCAAGATTTCTATAGCAACATCAAATCCTAGAGTGCATATTAATCTAACTCTCATGGATAGTTTATCCATAAGTTGAAAGATTATCTCCATCACTAATCTTGAGAACTAGCTGATGAAGGTGGTAGTATTTCTGTAGCTGTACTAAGACTCTCTCCAAGATCCTTCACCAAAGTTTCCAAAAGTGCTTTTACTCCACTACACTCATGTCCTTTTGGAAGTCCTTCAACTCCACAAACCTCACACAACTCCTTGGTCTTAGATCTTCTCCCTCCCAATCTTGGTGAAGAAGGTCCAACATGCAAACCCAAGTCAAGTAAGCCTCTCCTTTCCCTCAATCTCTTGCTCTCAAAGGTTAATGGACATGAACTTGCCTTATGTCCCTTCTCTCCACATAGAAAGCACTTAGACTCACTCTTTCCTCCAAGTGGTGTAGGTTTTTGGATCCTCTCAACACTCTCTTCAAATTCTATTGTAAACTCTCTTTTCCTCAAATCCACCCCTACAATCACCTCAAACCCTTGGGGAACCTTGCATAATCTCAATTTCCACTCTTGATGACCCTCCATGTTCCCAAAGATGAATCTAAACACTCAAACATGCTTTTTGTTGATCTCAAACTTCTCATGCATGAGATCTCCACTCTGCAGAATTGACCCTTCCTCACAATGTCACTCAAATCTCCCAACTAATATGTCACAGTCCTTTGAAATTTTCCACACTTGATCACAACTCTAGGGCGTCCCTCCCTGCAAAATTTTAGATCTTTTCATCGAGCCATTTGGCCTAGACACCTTTCTATTCAGCACCCATATTTCAGATTTGGTCTGAAAACCAACCCCCTCACTTCAAAAACTCATAACGCACTGCGCAAAAATGATCTCTCTCTAATTTTTGTGGCACCAGGTAAGATACAATGCACTGAATTTTCTTGGAAATTTTCAGGACAATTCACTGAAAATTGAAGAAATGGCAGACTCTGTACAATTTTCCAGAGAGCATGCAGTTGCGGGAGCACTTTACCCTATCAACTTTCAAAAATTCTAGCCCAGTGCGCATAGAAGCTCTCTCAATAATTTCAAGTGTTCTAACTGAAAGATAACCCAAGCTATCATGTGTATAAATCTCAAGTCCAGATCTCAAACTTGAGATTTTGCCCAAAATCACCTTAATCCCCAAAATCTGCAATCCACCTCACACAATCTCTCCAATTCCTCTCATGTGTACAAGATGTACAAAATCACCTCAAAGACATCATAATGAACTACAGGGTATACAAATGGATCTTGGTTCTCTAACATAAGTTCAGCCCTCTCCTCTCCTAATGTTCTCTCCAAGTGAGCTCTCATAGCCTCCTTCTGCCTAATGTAGAATTGGACGCGGAACATTATCTTGCCTTCTAGAGAGGTCCCGGCAACGGAACCAAAAATGTGAGCCGGCCTGTCTCTCACTCAGGATGAACCTCTGATGGCTATTATGGTAGCGCACCATGGACTAAGAAGGCAAGGAACCCCAACTCCATCATACTCCTCCAAGGCTAACACTCCAAGACTCAAGACATTGCTCACTAGAGAACTCAATGAGAGAGAGATAGTTGCAAATGAAAGGATGATGAGTACCTCCTCACTCCTTGTTTATATACTTGTGAAATAGTTACGTACCAAAGTTACTAATTACCGTAGTAACTCAAGTTACTAGACTAAAAGTCAAGTAAAGTCAAAGAGTAGAAAGGAATATCCATTCACATGGGCATATTCCCCTTATCTTGACCCAACCACTAAAGCAAGGATTCCTTCACATGGGCTATCCTTGGACTAAAGAAGAATCCAAAACAAAAAGGCTTGCGGGCCCAAGAGTTCTCAACTCTTTCCCCAAAGCCAAACACCTAGGAATAATACCAAGTCAACACACTAAAATCCAAAATAGTGGTGCTCATCTTTTCTACTTCCTCTAAAGTAAGGTCCCATCTATCTTAGCTATGACTAACTTTAGCTAACCATGACTAATATAGAACCATCCTTTATCTCTATATAAATAATATCTCTTAAGTACTTGTAATACCAAGCTAAATATCACAATACCACACACATGCACAAATGGGTGTTACAGGACAAGTCAACTATAAGAGAATGTAGCGTATGCTCACACTATCACTCCATCAAGGAAGACTGTAAACCTCTAGTCCAATCTGACGATGGTGAAGCAAAAGATGGAAAGTCCTCTCATGTTTGTGGGGAAAGACTATCTCTTGTCTGCCATAGTAACATCTGGAAAGAATAGGATCCCTCCTCCACCTCTGCCACATAAGTCTCCAAAACTAGCATATCAACAACCACAAAATGAGAGGAAAGTAGGGGTGCCGAGAGAGCCCAACTACCCAAAAACACTATAAGTGTCGTCGCCTCCATAAATAGCAAGCCAACCCCTCCACACGAGATTGGCAAAGCCATCTATCTATGTGCCAAATCCTTACTACACACTCAAAAGTCCTTGGTCCAATAATATCACCAAAGACTCCCATAATCCTCCTATCAAAGGCTCTTAGACGTGATTGGAAGGATGAGGAGGGAAGAATTATGCATATGAGGTACGTCAATTGACGAACGATACTCAAGGAGAGTATACCAAATGCCACCTATGGATCTCCTAGTAACGGAAGTTCATCCACATGGAGAACATCCTCTACAAGGGTAACGTCTAAGAAGCGTGTGACAAAATCCTCGGAACCTACTAGCACTCCAAGAACATGTAGTCTATTTATAGATGCGATACACCCCTCTAGAAGCTCAAGGTGGGAAGGGATACCTAAAGGGAACTATGTCCTACATTTTAACACCTTGATTCTCAAGCCAACTAGAAGTAGCTCAGTAGTCAAGAGATCAAGGTATGCCTAATCTGATCTACAGAGCCCATGATGTGTGTATCATCTACCAAGGAGTGAAATACAGAACCTAGCATGGCCAAAGTAGTAGATAGGAGAGCTCTAAAGTGAGCCATGGCAAATAAGGGTCCCCTTAAAGGATCTCCCTAACATGTACCAATAGTTGACTCCAAGATGGTAACTCCCTCCTGCAAACAGCCGTGTTAGTAGTAAAGGGAAGCAAGAGAGCCATAAAAAGACCACACAAAAGGAATAAGACTCGCCAAGGATCCACCAACCTCCCTAAAGATGGAGGCACGTGAGATGTTATTAAAAACGTTCTCAACATCCACCTATAGGACGACCCACTCCTTATGGATATCTAGGAGTGCTCTAATGCTTAGAGATATAGCCTTACATCCTCCATGTATAGCTACTCCAAATTGATGTGGATTGAGGTGTTGTCAAAAGTGAGAATGGTGCTGAAAGACAATGGTATGACTGATCAAATGCAAAAAGATCTCTCCGATAGCAATCAGTATAATGCCCCTCGTGTCCTTCTCCATAGCGAGAAGTCGACTAGCACCTAACAACCGACTAACATACATAGGAATGTCTCCTCTTGCTACTATTGCAACCACTTGAAACAACTCAATAGAACCACTAGAAGGATCAACTGCTTGAAAGCAATCTCTAAGATGCTCATAAACCATCCCTAACAAGCCTCCTGACGAAAGGCGAGGAGCAATGCATAGTGCTTGTGTAAAAAGTGACCTATCAAGACATAAGGGCTGCTCTGGTTGAGAATCTAAGACTTCTAGTGATAGTCCCTATATTGCCATAAGATGTAATGAGTGTAGGGAAGAGATAGTCTCATCAATAGTACTAGCCATAGACAAAGTGTGTAGCACTCATGCTACTCTACTAAACTTTCTCGGCTTACCCAATGTCATACACCTTTGTAATCGAGTGGACTCTGTGGTATCTTGTGGCGAAATTTGTCTCCTAAAGCGTGTAGCCCTAACAGACTCCTCTTGAAGGGCCGCCCAATCCCTCGTATAAAATAAACAAATCTAACAACCACCTCTTTATGCCCCGCATGTCTCCCTCTAGCATAACGAAGACACCATCAAGGGAGTAAGAGGAATAGGAACCATGCTAAGTCATCCAAGGGATCATGTGCCAAACGATCAAGTGGTAGGAAAAAAACTTGTTTAACCTCATCATGGAGTGTGCTGGGTAGTCTATGGAATAGATGTGAACATCAAAAACCAGTCTCAAATAACCCCAAAATGCAACCCGCTTGAGAAGTTAACCACTCCCACGACTCGTTTGGTATCCTTGGATAGGTCAACGACGGATAGAAGAAGCATGTATAATCCTGAGGGTCATTGCTGTCGATGTGATTGCTCGCCCCACATGGGTATCCCAAGTGATCCCATCATAATCTTTGTGCATCATTCTCACGTGGGTCTTTACCCCTTGTGAAGTAAAGCATCAATGATACACAGGGTATGGTGTATCCCGAGCTACTTCAGGCGGCCCCACATGGAGAGGTGTAACCATGGCTAGCACAAGAATAGCGTTAGTAACATATGACACTCCTCCATATCTCCCCATACTTGCAAAACCACAACCCCTCACACTGGATATAAGAGGAAAAGTGAAGAGGTGACTGAAGTAGGATGGGACAAGTAGGATAGTAACAAGGATGGGAAGACCCCATCAACCCGGACAAGGAAAAGACAACGGCATAAAATGGGGCTAAGCCTCATAGTATCGGTAAGTTTACAGAGGAAAGTTTATTAAAAGTAAGAAAGTTATAAGTAAATTTATAGAAAGTTTATAGAGAAAGATTATAGAGTAAAAGTAGACGCAAGCGTTGAAGCGGATGGAAGAACCCATCGAGCAGCTGGCCGACATGTGCTCACAAGTAGATAGCGTGATATACGGCTATGCAACGGCCATGTTTGACATGCTTCTGGCTTTTGTATAGACGTTCTCTCCGACTCAAATACACTCGGTGTTCAGGATACAAAGTCGTACAATTCCGATCTAGATTCTGCTACATACTCATCAATGTCCTGATAATCAATAGAAATTCTAAGAAGGTTGGCGGGCAAAATTAGTCGAGAGGCCTGCAAAGTCGTTCCACCCTGAACTTGCTTCGGGCATAGAGTTACTTTTCAGTGCTTTGGCGTTCTGCGATTTGCGTCTCCTTAGCTAGGCCCGAAACCAATAAGTGAAAATGTTTGCTAGCGAGTTCGCCGTGATCTGTTGTATTTTCCCCTCGTTTGATTGCAGCATTCTTGTCACCACCGAAAAGATCGCCACTTTCTGCAAGGCCGCCAATAAGAACTTCTAGTCTTTCCGCCAAGCTTTTGAGGAAGAGCACGTCGAGGACTTCATCACCAACCTCAAATCAGCTGGTGGTGGTGCGTCGCCCTTGAGCCGTCGCCACGCTCGGGCCACAACTGCTTCCCCCACACCTGAAACGTTTAGGAGCCAAAAGAGAAACCCCACGCAGAAAGTGATGGGAATGTGCGTTTCCGTCTAATCCACTAGTCAGAATTGTGGTATGTGTATGATTAATGTCTTGTCCCTACTAGAGCAACAAGCGTTTGAGTTCTCAGAAGACCAGAATTTCGTTTGGATTGAATGGTTGACTTAGAACGGACCAATTCTTGCTGTGAACGAGAACACAAGTGTCACGTAGTAATTTATCTGGCGTCTCTTGGAAACATACTTTTGAATCAACGGGTGACTGCACTTTACAAGGATTTGAACCGGGCAATTAGCTTCAAAATTCTCGCTACAGTGAACTGCATAAACCCCATGTAATCAAGACACAAATGCCTCCTTTAATCTCAGGTCCCCACATACATAGCCTTCTATAGGAGGATGCAGAACCAGTGCCGAATTGAAGCAACAAGGACTCTGTCACTTCCTGTTTGAAACGAGCTTTATCTTCACATACTCAGTGAAAGGATTAACAGCAATCCACACTTGACAAATCTGTCCTTTGATCGGCCTTGCAGCACTGTAGCCAGAAAATTACACCAACTCACAAACTCTGGCCGGGAACACGCTGCTTACGTATGTTATAAACAAGGGACTACCAGCTGAATCAAGTAGTAATGGTGGTCAAGTAAATCACATGCCAGGACTTCTGGGCTGACTAGGAAGAATGGTCAGGGTGAATGTTATCATGGAAATAAAGCGTCCCTTGTGCGCGGCAGGTTTAAAGGCCAGTAGCGTGAATCACCCTTTTATTCTGTAATGATATCCAGTGAAAAACTAGGGCAGAAATTATTTACATGCTTCCTGACTTCAGCTTCTTGGTGATGCCAGCAATGTACTTTCCCTGATGGAAGGCTTGTTCCAGCTCAAGCTTTGACGGTTGTCGGGTACCATCTCCTGCAAATGTTCCAGCTCCATATGGTGACCCACCCTTCACTGTATCCAGCTCGAACATACCAGCACCAAATGTGTATCCGATTGGGACAAAGATCATACCATGATGAGTCAACTGAGTGATAGCGGTCAACCTGTGAAACCAAAATGCACGATACACTGTCGTGTTAGAAATATTTCAAAACAAACTGGAAACACAAACTACTTCTCACAAACTCGAAGAGTTGCCAATGGTTTTCTGACAATGTCGGACACACACACGAAAAGAAGGACGAGCTACTACCCTGGCCTTCATGACTGTAAATGGAGCCATGATATATAAAAAGCAACCCAAACCTGTGAACAACCGCATCCAACTTCCTCAACTCGGTATAATCCTCACATTTCCAGTGACTGGACACTCTTGAAGGCTTATATGTTCGAAAAGGAATGCACTAACAACAAATGTCTTATTTACTAGACTTTTGAACAGTTCCACTGAGCAACTTACAACAAATAGAACTGATCAACAACTTCGGTCGAGGACTTTTACCGATGAGCGAAAATTAAGATCGGAGGAAGACTTCCTGTCCTTTAAAATGCTGCAAATCTATGCGTTCCAACACTAGTGCGGATTGATAAGAAACTAAAGATTGATAATAGAGGAGAAAACCGAAAAGGAATGCACTAACAACAACTGTCTTATTTACTAGACTTTTGAACAGTTCCACTGAGCAACTTACAACAAATAGAACTGATCAACAACTTTTGATCTCCAACACTAGTGCGATTGATAAGAAACTTAAGATTAATACTAGAGGACAAAACTGAATGAGGACCTGGTCAAACTAGGGATTTTGAGCCTTCAAAACATCAAGTCAGACTTCTGCAGAGATGGTGGCCCTCTTGCCAGTTATTAACAATGCCATCCTCAGCGGCCAATCAGACCAAGAACCACTAGCATGCGCAAACTAGAGGATGCAATGGATGAAACCTGAACATCACTCAAAACGTTCCAATTCGAACAGAGCAAAAGAGGTCAACTACGTACGCAGTGGTCTCTTGACCGCCGCCCTGTGATCCCGTCGAATAGAAAATCCCTGCTGGCTTGCCGGCCAGAGCCTGGGTGCGCCACAACCCACCAGTGGCATCGAGGAAGGCCTTGAACTGCGCTGCCATCATACCATACCGGGTGGGAAATCCAAAGATCAGGCCATCGGCGTCAGCCAAAGCAGCAGGCTGGATATGGGGAACCTCGGACTTGGGTGGTGCGCCCATCTTGCCTAGAACCTCCTCGTTCAGGGTCTCTGGCACCTGCACATTACTACTCCCGTTTAGGCTTATGCTTCCCCAAACATATATCTTTATCCACAACGAGTCTATATCTATCAGTTCCTTAGAGTTACCTTCATCAATCTTTTCAAATTCATCCCCAGAGACTGAGCCACGAGAACGGAAGTGGCACGATACAAACCTGATACAGAGTCGCTTCCACTCCCTCCACGGAATTGGCCCCCTTCGCTATCTCCTCGGCGAGCTTCTCGACATGCCCATACATGGAGTAGTACCTGCTCAATTACAATCAGCTACTTAATCATACTGCCCGTGCAGCAGGCAAAACTCGAGAACTTACAGGATTGAAAACTACAAAATCTGCACGAACCCAGATTGTAATGCTGTTCTACAGCATCTTTCAACACGGAAACAAATTCTCCACATCTAACTCCAGATGCAACGTGAGACTTCAAAACATTGCAAGAACTTGTAATTCCGCCATTGTCAACCCACATGCATCAGCGACACCAGCAGCAGCATAAGCATCAGACCTAGCACCTTATCTGAGAGACGTACGAAACATCTTATTGTCTGGAATTCAAGTGACTGAAATCGAGATTGAGGAACCGTGTACATACACAATGTACACCTTTGTTGCCACCATCTTGACAATCGAATGTTTCCGAGGCCGATTTCCGCAGATCTGTCAGTAGAGGGAGAGACTCTAAGGCTCCTCTTCCCTATGTTCTCTGCTTCGTTTGGTTGAGTATGACTCGTGGGTGTCTGCTTAAGTACGGGCAAAAGTCCTTTGGACTGCCTATCGTTGGACTGCCTATCGCTGGGCCCTACCCGTAAAGCGTTCCAAGCAGGCACATCCGCGGAAAGAGCAACCCGGTCGGTCTGTTCTTATAGCAGATGGTTCTTGCTTCCGGACCATGCCAAATGTCAGAACATTCGCAAGTCGCCTCGATATTATTTTGCAGGGATAACTAACTCTCGTAAAATGAAGTTGACTGTCATTTCTGTAATAGCCCATTACAAGAAGAGAGTTGCTGCATACACTCATGATCCCTCCTTCTCACCGTATTACTTAAATCTTTTGGACCAGGAAGTCAAAAAGTATCATGAAGAGAGTTGTAGCAGTAGCCTTGACCTCAAACAAGAACGTAGTTATTGTAAAAGCTGAGGAAATTCTTATATGGGTTTTGGAAGCACTACACCACATCTGTTTTCTGGGGTTCTATGGTTCTTTTGACCTCATATGAGAAGTAATTTAGATCAAAGAGGCATCACAATATTAGCAAAGCAGGTCCTCCTTACAATTATTCACTCTGCATAAGTTCACTCATAGCCACTAACCATGATAGCCGTGTTTAGAGTGAACAAAACCGGCAGTTACGTTACCGGAGAAGAGGCGCATATTTAAACCTCATTTAGTCTGTTCAAATCAGACAACGAGCGACATCATGTTCTGATGAGGAAAACGACCATATACCCTCTCTCTCTGTGGCTTGGATTTCCTCTCTCTCTTTATCTTGAAGACATATGCACATATGGAGATTGCTACTCTCTGGCATTTCCTGTGATTGATTTTGCACACAGATCTTACGAAAGTCCACAAGCAGATTTGGACCACCACCGAACGTGGTGGAATACTTCTCGCGTCCGCGATTAGACAGTGAAACAGCGCAATGGGTATAAGCCAGAACATGCCAATAAAGAACAGGCTATGTAACTGTAGATCTTTCCCAGCTTAATAATACCCAAATGATTCAACCGATGACAATAAACGAATCTCGCAGATCGAGATCATATCCAGTGTGAATCTTGGTGCAGTGAGAACACAGCCCAATCCGCGGGCGACGAGATGTACTCGAATCAAGTCCACCTCATGTATAATCGGTATGATCAAGTCAAGTCAAGCCAAGTCAAGCAAGCAAACGGGATAACGAAATGGTAAACATATGCACAGGGCTTGACTGCGTACATGTTTTGTGAAGGAAGTTGAAGAAGGAAAGTAAGTGCGCCGATGCAGGTGCAATAGTATGTACTCCATAGACTGTAACAATATGCTGATTCGGAGGGCTGATTACAGACAAACAGACATGGCTAAATGTTTTATCTCGTGATAAGAGCATGTGCAGTAAACACTGAGTGTTCACATGTATCATTTTAGACGGAAAGCAAATCAAGATGTAACGGTCTTCATCAATCAATCTTACGAATGTCCCTTCGATCCTCAAAGATCTAGTTTTTCTTTTGCTTGTTTCTTTCATCGTCTTCTCGTGCTTTCCACCACCTAACCCCCCCCCACCATGTATGCTTCGCTTCATTTCCTTTGTCGTTTACTTCCTCGAGCTGTCAATATCTACCATGGCATCTTGACTCTTTCGCCTTTCTTTTTGTTTCTTGGATGAACTCCGAGGTCGTTTTAGTCCAAATCACAAGCAATTGAATTTCACTCAGAATATTATCTTGCTCCACTATGTCAATATTGTATTACTGCCATTTCCCATTTGTCAACAGCATGGTTACATGGTTACAATGTTCTGAAAAGGATATAACGAAAAAGAATGAAATGTAAAGGTCGATCAAGTTTGGCCGTGGGAATCTAAGAGCTGAAATCGGGGACGAGTCTGTGCTCACAATATTTAATGTTTATTATCTATCGATTATAGGATCTACCTAGAATATCCAAATAAGCATCATCTTGAACGATCATTTTATTTAGTATGATATTTAAGTATTAAAAGAATCACTATTTAACGTGATTGTTCTCATTTGAAGCGGATTCTTTATAAACTTATACCTTTATATTATTTAACAAATGAAAATAGGAATAGAGTATTGTGACTTGAATAATACCCTATAACATGAAATAGAAAGACATATTGACGTCTAAATTTAGAATTTACTAAATTATTATATTTCTCATCGTCCATCGCGCTCTTTACAACTCCAACGCTGAAAGAACAAAAAATAGCCCACATTTAGAGACCTTCAACTATCCTAAAAGATCGTAATATACATGGAAATTTATATCAGCCCCTGTCTACTCGATCACGACTAAAATATAACCGCAATGTAGTACAATAGACATGATAAATATCTCTCGTATTTTGTCCATTCCTCATAACAAGCATTTTGAATACTAAGTGGAACCTGTGCCTAGACTACATATAAATTTAGGTGTATCTCATCTAACAATATACATTTCGTACAACGAAGAATTACAGAAGTTCCCCAAGATTGGTAGCTTTTTACATCATTAGAATATGATCCATATTCTCGTGGAAGGCATTCTTAAGAGTTGCATTCCTCGTCCTAACAATTGCAGGTTGTTACTAGATTTCATGCTCACTTCAAATCCAGCTGAAGTTGAATCGTCATATCACTACATACATAATTTCTTTCGAAGGATTGCGTGTGGTAATTTATGTTTAAAAGGGTGATCCCATGGACCCTTGTTGTAACTAATGTGGCATGCAGGCCAACCCTAATGCCCAACTCCCGAACGAGGCCTGTGGAGGATGTGACTTCTCTTCTGCCTTTCCACAATTTCCACAGCAAGGTGGTACGAACTCCCCGTGCTAACATGTAACAAGCTGTTCTAATATTTGCAGCTGCAGGGTGGCCCGAGGATATAGTGCTCATGGATCAGACCTCACCCCATAAGAATAACCTCAATTCTAAAAGGAAAGCCAGATCTCTGTTCCCTTTCATTGTTATGTACGGAGAACCAGAAGCAGGTGAGAGACGAAACATAAGTCGGTGAATTAATGCAAACCAAGACTTTAAATCAAGTCGCGGGCATGTGCACATTACATTCTCACAAGCACAGGGACAGAAATATGAATAAAATCACTTTTTGATGTAAGTCTTCATTTGGATGATTCAGCACGAAGATAACCCGACTGGTTGACCAACCGTCTGTACAAATGCCTCAACATTTCCCCAACCATCTTCATCTTCGGGACCAACCCAGTAGCCGGTCCATATGTGCATGGACCGAGGTCGTGAAGCACAACGATAAAAGCTACTGGTTCGAAGGTTTCTCAGACTAATCATTCTGTGGATTTCTTCGAGTTCCAACTGTTTCGAACAATAGGAATACATGCTTTCCTCCCAACGACTCGTGTGTTTCATGACTTTGAGATTCACCATAACAGCGAGTAAGTGATGAATACATCGTTTAAGCCATCTCTCCTGAGGACTGTTTGCGGACTGCAGTTTATTCTCCGGCTCCAACTGCATAAAGAGGGAAAATGAGTAGTGAGAAATGGATATTGGAAGATGAGAGCAGTGAGAAATGGATAGTATACACATCAGGAGTTGCATATAATCAGCAACTTCGTGGTAAGATTGTAACCCCTAGAACATAAGTTTGAAAACCCGAACCCTATCCTCCCGTCTCCAATATATCTTCCCATGATGTGATCAACGTTGAGAACTAAGCTCCTACTTTATGGTATCCAATCTACTGTGGTTTCATGCAACCCTGCCGGTCATGTACGAAATCAATCAACTCAAAGTTGTGGTAACTTGAATCCTGAAACCTAGAGCCGATATGAGCCAAGTCGATCTGATAGATGGCTTATATCCAGTGCCATTGACCAAGTGGGGGCAGCTAAAAATCCTAAACCTTTGGAATGTCGTATTTCTAATATGTCCTGACCTATCCCTAGAACCAAAGTACCAACGAAAAAACGTAGCACATGACAGTAAGCGTAGTCATCTTAAACTGCTAGTAACTGAGAGCACGAAGTCGTCACGAAACTTCTCGGATACTTGTTCTCCTTTAAATCAGCTCAATCAGCATATTACTGTTCTCAATTACAAAAGGTTTTCGTAGGTCTTCTGACTTGCCTAGTCTCTAAGGTAACCCAAGAGAGTGAGGAAGCCAGAATCTGTGACCAACTATGCGCCTCGGAAGAAGCTATCATAAGTAGCTCAGGAAGTTATTCAATCTCCAAGCTGAAATTCACGTCCATCAATCGTCTCCAATGGTTTGAAACACGATGATTTGAAATGGCTTGAACACAAAAACTTCAATGGTTTGACACAAGAACTTCGATTTTAGAATTAAAATATCCAATTTCTCCGGACTACAAACCACCAGACTTACATGCCTCCCAGAAAGCTAGTCCGCAGTATGTGCAAATGGTGCAGCCGCAAGCATATGTCGTATTCACTCTAAGCTCTCCAAAATGAGTGTTTATGTAGAATTATACCTGCACAGGTTGCCCGGCAACACTATTTGCAGATGCCCACTCACTACGGTTCTCGCAGGTATCCTCGGCAAACCCAGAATTAGAATTCAAAATCCCTCTTAAAGCTGTTTGAACCTGTTTGAACTCGCCAATTCCTAAATAAAAACATTGATCGCCTGAATCTATCCTGTCATTCATGAATTCAATATCTCTACTTCCTGTGTCCAAACTTCCACTAGTCGAAGCCATAAATTCAGCTCCGTTGACATTCCTTCCTTTAGATCCAAGCCCTAAGAGAGGCACATCAAAATCCGAACACAGAGTTATCGAAATCTGCCTTTCTTGCACAGATTTGAATTTTCCCTGCACTAAAACTGTTGGGGACAAACTTCTATCTCCACTGCATCCATCCGGTTTCGAAAAGAAGGAAGCAATATTTCTAACACCACAGCACGCATCCCGTTCCACTGCTCTAGACCGAGCGTCTCCATCTCCTCTGCCACTGAAAGCAGAAACCTCTCCGCAATTTCTCTGACTCAAAATAACGCCAAAATTGCTCACTGTTGTGCAGATATTCCTCGATGGGAATACCAGCGAGACGATCTTATACGAAGGAAACGAATGAACTGTATTTGCTGTCGATCCTGAACGCCAAATGATGTTGTTGCATTTCTGCTGAGCTCCGCCAACGTCGAGTGCCATACTGCAGGCCAATCCGCAAGGCGGTAGAGTAAAGAACACGCGGATGTTCTTTCCTCGAAAATAAAAATTTTTAATTAATACAAAAAAGGATAAAATATAAGAACATCCAGATAGAGAGGTAGAGGACCTTTGGTTCAGTAACCATGTGTTGGCCAAGTGGACAGAACTGCGGCCCCTCTACAGTCCTCGTTTCCGCTTACCAAAGACTCCATCTTGACCACAGTACACGAAAACTACAATGTACATGTACTAAGTTGAGTGTTTTAACTTTTAACTGTAAAGCCGTTCATCGAAGGCGGGATCCCCACGCAGGAGTGGCAGACATATGATGGGGCATCATCACATGCACACCAGTGATGAATACCATACAAGACGATGACCAATCTAACAAGAATTAAGCTCTATCTTGCCGTTAATCACAGAGAATGGTAATGGGATGATCACGTCCAAGTCAGTGGTGTTTATGTGCAAAGCACAAGCCAGAGTGTAAAAGAAAAGAGGATCGGGTAGTGTATATTTCTGCATCTCTGTAAGCGCTTGAGTCAAGCATCCACCATGTGACAGGGAATACATTGGATGTGGGATACGTTTGCTTTCTTTATCGGTATAAATTGAAAGTAAACTCATTTCAGGAAATACATGGTTAACTTTGAAATTAAAACTGCTTCGAAAACATTTCTCCAAGTTTTAAGCTGGATTGACCCAGAGCAGTAAGAGAAATAAAATAAATATGTACTGATTTAATGCGTGTTTTCTTAATGCTGATATTGATGCTGAAGTTCACATGTAAATTAGTGTGAATGTCAATTTTTCCCTCATGCAATATTCCACAGCAAGTCTTTAATCAAAGTCAACAAGTCGCTAATTAAAACATGATGATGATTATTGAATTGAGGATCTCTAGATGACTGTCATCATAAGGAGATTTTGTGCATCCTTAATGAAGTGCACAGATTAATCTCCATTTCTTACCTTGTACTTCAATGCCTGAGCTCAACGTAGAGAAGTAGGATCCTCAATGTTAGATTTAGATTTAATTAATATCTAGTTTAGAACAATCCCTAGTTTTGAAAGCTCTTGCTTAGATGTCTCTAGGTTAAGAAATCTCATTAGAGCAAAGTGAAATGCAACTCACACTTAGGGTTTAAAAAACACCTTTAGTTTTAACTTTTGTGTACATATTATGCTTTTTGAGCTTGAATGATCAGTTTTCAGACAAGGATCATTCCCAACACCTTGTACTTATTCAGGTGTGTTTTATGCTGCTTAATTTGGTATGTCTTTCATGTTTAGTGAGTGAACTGTTGTGTACTATCTTTCAAGGCTTTGAGAAAGAGTGAGGTGAGTAATGTGGTGTGCAATCAAGAGTGTCTACTCTAGTGAGACTAGTAAAGTTGAATGCTAGGATGTATGATACATTAAAAGTCACGTACTATCTTTGAAGGCTTTGAGAAAGAGTGAAGTGAGTATTGTGGTGTGAAATCAAGAGTGTCTACTTTAGTGAGACTAGTAAAGTCGAATGTCATGATGTATGATACATTAGAAGTCATGTACTATCTTTGAAGGCTTTGAGAAAGAGTGAAGTGAGTATTGGAATGTGCAATCAAGAGTGTCTACTCTAGTGAGACTAGGAAAGTTGAGTGTTAGGATGTGTGATACATTAAAAGTCAAAATGATTGAGGATAGACCTTCTACTTCAATCAAAGATAACAAGAATTCTTCTGAGATTATGGTCCCTAGTTAGCACTAAGTTTGATTGGAAAACACAACAAGCTAGAGAAATTATGTGAGCGTGATTATATATCATGGTCTTGAATGTGAAATCTATTCTAGATAGTTATGATTATTTGGACTTGTTATTAGAGATTCAAGATATTGGTGACATAGAGTTTAACAAAGTGGAGAGATTGAAGCACTATATAACTAAGAGATTTCTCCTATGTGCTTTTCAAGAGCTAATCAAAAACATAGTACATAATTAGTCTTTGAGTTGTGAAATTTGGGAGAAACTCAAAATTTTATTTATTGTTGAGAGATTGGAGAGGTCTAATTGGAATTGGGTAGAGTTGTTCACCATGAAGATGCAAGAGGATGATGAATTCATCAAGCACCTATCAAGATCCAAAAAAGATTCAAGAAGTTTCAAGATGATGAGTTAAAGTTCAAAGAAAAATAGGAGATTAATCATCTCTTATATACTCTTCCTCCAAGCTATGACTATATTCAAGTAGCTTTGAAAGTTTTGCCTATTGAGGTGTATCACATAGGATTATGTGGCAAACCAGCTAACCAAGTTCAACGGAGATAAAATAGATCAAAGAAAGGAATCAAGATGCAAATGAGTTGTTGAATGTTGCTCTATTTAGTGTTGCTTCACAATCAAGGAAAGGACTAGGTAGAAGATTGAACATACTGGGGAAGGGAGTTGACTTCAACAACAAAACTTGCTTTTTCTGCCATTCTTGAGATCATATTACACTTGTATGTCCTAAGCAAGGAGAGAGGAGAAAACAAGAGATGAAGAAGGCAAGAAGGAGATCCACATCTAACAAAGGGACACAAAATTACAAGCTCAATATATAATGTAAAGGACTACAATGAAATTCAAAGTAACAAGGAAGGATAATAAATTGAAGAGTTTGATTGGGGATTGATTGTAGAATCTCAAAGATTCTCAAATAGTTCAAAGATGGTTCTAGATTTTGGAGCTACTTCTTGCATTTGCTTCCAAGGAGAGTTATTCTCATCTCTTCAACCTATGGAGACTCCAATATTGTGTGTATATACATTGCTACATAACATACATTTCTATAAACATCATATACTATAGAGACACAACTCATGTAAGAAATCATACACAAAATCTAAAGTGCCACAATAATCAAATGATTAGATGTCAAAGATCCAACTCAACACACTTTGCCAACATGCATTGATTACTTTTATCAAGCCATACTCACTCTAGCTTAGAGAATCCAAGTTCACTTGCCAACTTTAGTTTACCATAACCAAGAGCTTGAAGGCTCAACATAAAAGTGAGATTTTTGGAGTTGCACTTCAAACTATACCCCTTGGAGCAGCCAAGGGGTCTCACCCTGATGGCACACTCAATGGCACACTTGACGGTATTGATAATGAAAATGGTATAAACCATAACTTGAATGGCGTGATCAAGAAGATAAATGGCCACCATCAAGGAACTCTTGAGTAACTATTGACAAAAACTTTGGTTACCAAGATACTAACTTCAATGTCCTAGCAAACTAATTTTGGTGTTACAAATATCAGAATGGTTGTCATTTGTATATATATCACTACACAACATTTGCTATCAACATCATAAACTATAAAAGCACAACTCATATAAGAAGTCACATATAAAATCTACAGTACCACAATCATCTCCTAGTTGTCAGTTTGGTCCCTTTAGCTTTAGCTACCCATCTACTCAAAGAATGTGATATGCCTTATGGTGGACAAAGATCAAGAAGCCGGGTGCTATTGAGCTCCATCATTAGTTGTTTTTTTACAATCATTACCATATAAGGAGTAAATTAGCTAAGGTGTTAAGTACATTGAGGACATAACTAATGCCCTTGAAGAACCACCGCAAGAAGAGGAGTCAAACATGCCATATGCCATCCTCTCAAATAGTTATCACACACCAATATAGTAGCAAATCCACCAATAGAGCTACATAACATACACCACAAGCTTGCACATATAACTACCAAGCTTGGAACTAATTTTCCATCCATATTTGGGAGGTGGAATGGCACATAATTACACACATGACCTCTCAAATAACACTATCACATCCTTCCAACATGAGAACTTTGGAAGGTAAAATTTTGTGCAATCTCAAGATAGTTGTAATACCAAGGGTTAGCCATATGATCTAGATGTGAAATTCGGTTTGGTAACATCTAGAATGATGTTATACATGATGGTCAAAATAGATCAGATAGAAGTATCACCAAAAGAGTACTTCTACTAATTGGGCAGAAACCGAAATAGACTTGAGAACCTAAGAACCAATAGCTAGACATATGATTTAAAGGTGAGAATTGATTTGGTAACATCTGGAAGGATATTACACATGATGGACTAAACAGATCAGAAAGAGGTATCACCAAAAGGGGACTTCTACTAATAGAGTAGGAACCAAAATATGCCTGAAATCTTTGAAGGCAATTTCGGAGGCCTAAACGGATGAATTAGGCCTAAAAAATGTGCAGATTCTCCCCCCCCCATGGCGGAAAGGCTGGCCTTCCCTCCCCCTGGTTTGTCTCGTCGAGAGCTTTCCAACGGTACCTTACTCATGTGATTCTGAGATTCCTACAGGAAGATTCCCTAAAAGATTCCCTCCGGTCAAAGCTCGTTTGACCAACCAGATAGGACCTAGACCAGACAGGTCACCCATCCAAGTAAGTAATCCAAGGGTGGAGCTTGCTGACATGTCACCTATCTATGTCCCTAATCCTATGGTGGAGCTTCCTTGGAGGAGATCCTCTTTGTCTATATAATAAAGAGAAGGTGCTCTCTTGGGGCATCGAACGTTTGAGTGTGCAATCTGTGTTTTCTCTCTTCTCTTGTCCTCGGAGTATTACAATAGTGCAACCTACAATTACATCAAGAGTTGGTGGTGTAGTTTGTTAAAGATATACATAATCATCCAAATGAGATTGATAGATTGAGTGTCTTAAACCTCCTTCTCAAATATTTGCATAACATAAGGTATCCCTATGTAAGCAATTGCAAGTTCTCAAAAGCCATTTGTATCACTCTCTAAAAGATCTCTACTTGTTGAGAATATATGCTCATCCATGCATCCAAGTCATCCAAATGCACAACTACAATAACATCATAACAAATGGTTGCAAGTAAATTTGGATCTAGTCCATAGAGCTAGAATGAGGGAAGGAAGGATGCTAAGGAGGCTTGCCGGCTGAACTAATAGCTCATACCCAACCAAGGTATTTGGAGATCCAAATTTCCTAATTTGCCTCTCTACAAACTATACTTACATAATCTTCTCTTCCTTGTTTGAACAACTCTCTTTGCCAAACCATATGTGTCACCCACCCATAGATCTAATCTTAGGGTGTAGCTTGTAGATATGTCACCTATCCATGTATCTAATCTAAGGATATAGTTATCTTGGAAGGGATCTTCTAGATTATATAATAAATTCAAAATGGTCCTTTGGCACATTGGAGCATTGAAAAATTAAACCTTATATTTCTCTTGTGTTTTTCTTATCCTCTGAACCTTAAAACTACTTAGGCAGAATTCATGGCAACATCAAAGCTACTCAAGAAGTTATATGGAATAGAGGACTTCTTATGGAGTTGAGATTTGAATACACAATATTGTCACAACATTGTGTTGTGACAATACAATGAAGTATAGTGTTTATTAAAACTCCCATATATCAACCAAGGACTAAGCATATGGAGATTAGAAGAAGGTTTGTAGAAGAGAAGAGAAAGTGTGGTAGAGTTAGTTTCTTTCCTAAACATGAAATGATAGCAGATGTGTTTATAAAAGCATTGCATAAATATAAATATATAGATTGTATAATAAACATGAGAATTATCTTAAATTCTCATTAAGTGGGAGTGTTAGATTTAGTTTTGGTAACTCTTGCTTAGGTGTCTCTACTTTAGAAAATCTCATTAGGGCAAAAGTGAAGCTCAACCTCGGATATAGTAAACATGGGAATTGTCCTTGATTCTCATTAAATGGAAGTGTTAGATTTAGTTAATCTCTAGTTTTGGTCGATCTTGCTGAGGTGTATGGAGGTTAGAAAATCTCATTAAGGAAAACATTGAGGCACAACCACACTTAGGGTTTAACAAAGCACCCCTCTAGCTTAAGCTTATGCGAATATAACTATGTTCTCTGAGCATGGAATATGCATTTCTCCTACAAAGGTCATTCCTGACACCTTGTACCTTGTTTCAGGCGTGTTCTATGTTGCTTAACTTTGGGGTGTCCTTCACGCTATGTGAATGAACTGTTGTGTATTATTTCTAAAGGCTCTTAGAGAGAATGAATTAAATATTGTTGTGTGCAATCAAGAGTGTCTACTTTGGTGAGATCAGAAAAGCTTTAGAGCTAAGATGTTTAATACATCATGTCAAAATGACTAAGGATATACATTGAACTTCACTCAGAGACAACAACAATTCTTCTCACTAAGAGACTATTGAAATCATGTGAAAATTATCTAAAATTATCAAAACCTGTTTGGCTAACGTTTGCATACCCTAGTCAAGGTCAACCTTCCTCTCTCACCCTGTGCTTCAATGTTTGATCTTTGCCCTCCTCTGTCAGTAGATTGGTCCACAGAAACCATGCCTCTCTAAATAGAAAGAAGTTTGATCCCTTGTCTGATCTTGGTAAACCAAGATCAGACAAAGTGTTGGATCCTGTCTTGGATATTTCTACACTATGAAGGGAATAATGTACAAAGCTTTCTATTACGACATCAGGAACAGAAGAACACCGTAAGGCCAGCTGGAATAAGATAAAAGTTTGAAACCTTCGAAAGGTTGTTGAACGTTCGGTAGGAGATCACCTACGTGACCCCTGAAAAGACCACAAAGGAGCAAAATCTCAGAGTTCCTGACTGGAATAATTCTGCAAAATGTTATTTAATTTCCCCTTTGGCCCTCTACTTTTTAATGTTCTCCACCCAATCCACAAACAGGGCATGAGCAGTGTCTCAGTTTCTATTTGTAGCAACATAGAGCAGAAGATCGCAGAAACATCAATGCACGGATTAAAAGCTGCAATCGAGACTTTAGTTGAAGACGTACATTACAAGAAGTTCTTCCCAGAGTATATCTTGCGAGTAATTCTTGACCCAAGGAATCCACCATTTTCTACTTCAACCTGCACCGTATCGGAAAAAGACGCGTCGCTACATGCTCCAAATTCCAAATTCCTATAAACAAAGGCTTGAGCAGCATCTATCCTTGAATCTAAACGCGCCAAACATAGAAATTCCTGTCAATGTTGGTAGTGCGGAAGAAAAGTTCAAGTAAGTCCTCCGTCAACACGGATCGCCAATTAAGAGCAGAGCCCTTGCAGCTATTCTCCATTATCCAAAAGGCGGAATCCGATGAGATATTTCTTTTGGGACCACCCACTACCATTGGAGAGTGCATAAGCCGGGAACATTGTTGTCTCCACTGATCAGACATACTTCAGTGGGATATTCTATTATGACTTACACTGTCAAAAATGACTGAAGAAGCTCCACCACTTGTGTAAACTTCAGCGGGCTATCTACTTCCTAACTGCTGTTTCCACACTAAATGTTTGTAGTTCTTTGGTTGCTTCAGCCAAGAAGTTAGCTGCCTCTTCCGCGATTGAAAGCCCACTGGCTCTTCTCTTTGGTGCGATTGGCATCGGACTCTTCTCTTTCTGCCTCTTCAAGTTTGCCTGCTTGCTAATCTCACGAATCTGCCTTCTTTGCTCTGCAATAGGGTTGAAAAAAATTATATGTACATGTCATAGCGAGTTAGTCTAGAACTGTTCGTCAGATCTTCAAAAGTTCCATGTCCCTTGAACAGACTTTCCCAAACCAGGATAACTGACAGCCTCTGAGTTATTAGTGACATACCTTCTGCAAGATCAGGAATTGCATGCTCAATAAACCGGTTTGCCGCACCGACGTTCAAATTTGTGGTTGGGCGTCGTGGACCTGCATCAAACGCATCATAGATCGTAACGCAACTAGCTTTTTCTGATATAGGATGAGATGTTCTGAAACTTCGACTCAGAAGTTGACTTTGTCCACTATAGAGCTGCTCGATAGCATATACGTATTAATTGAATATTACACAGAAGCATAGCTGGCATTCAAAAAGAGTAGGCAAGAGAATACCGCAAAGAGCATGAAACTGCATCGTAAAATAACAGCACATTCAGGTCCCAAAAAACCATCAAAGCCAGGACCACGATAACCATCACAGTTGGCAAGTAATAATGATATAACTTAATCAGGTAAAGACTGCTGTAATAAAATCTCATTCCAGTAAACGGATATATGAAGTGCTTGATTTAGCCAAGGAGTTTTAGGGTTTAGGGTTGGATGGCTGCATCTGGAATCAGCCCATGAACATTTTTGTTGAGACTGAAGCGTCTCAACATCAAATACTGAGATGTTGAAGTTATGAAATTCAATCAAGTATATTTCTCCCCACGAAAGATGATTTCGATCATGCTTCACGGAGAAAGTATGATCCATCTTGCAGGACCGACAATGTGCAGTACCACCCATGTTCTTCAGTCGTTGGAGTTCCAAGTCACAGCCAGCTTCAGAACCAGCAAAACTTATTGTATACACCTCAAATCCTGTCAGATTCTTCCAGGAAGTAGAGAGAACCTACCTGTATTTCTTTCAACTGCCGCCTGTACTTTTTCTTGATATAGATCAACTCTCTCCTGCATTGACAAGTACATAGAGCTTTAGAGGATAGCTGGCTCCTAGTTGCCATTGACTTTGGCAGCTCCGATCAAGGTAAACGCAAGATTAGCCGTGACCAAGATCAAAGCAATCACTCTGCACTACTCCATTTTTCGACGCTTACATCGTGCCTCGCAAATATTAATGGGGAGCACAAAAGCTAAACACACCAAGAATACTGACAAGCCTTTAAAGCAGATACACTGAAACACATTCACTGTGGCTACAGCTTACTGAGACCCCCACAGCTTCTGTTTTAAGATAGACATAACCCAATACGGTGTAGGCAATCAATATTAGAAATAAGAAAAGACGGTAAAGTACAAGCACCAATTCACTCTTCACATGATGATCGTCCGGCGAAAGACCACCTGTTCTCAAATACACTGCAAAACAATGAAGTGAAGAAAACTCAAAACGGACTGCATACCAAGGCAGGGCAGCATAAGATGTTACAATCTCAAACAGACACGTCTGGATCTTTTTGGAGCAATTCTAGTTCGAACTACCCTGAAATATCCTACGACATCCGACTTTTACTGCTTCTAAATCCGCCTTCCATAGCTAGATTCAAATATGAACATATACCCTACAGAGGACAGCAATCAGTATCATAGCCGCAGATAACGCTCTGTAGATTCAATCCCCGAGATGTGCCCCGTCGCTCTCGGCTGTCACTGAGAGGACATTATTTGGTGAGAAATGACACTTACAGCAGAAAAGGGTATTGAGAGTTTTAGAAAGCGTGAGGAAAGTAGAAGCTCGCTCAAGGTACGTAACATTATCCATGGCCTCACGCGTGCAAAGTTTGAGCACAATTCCCAGCTCTTCCTCTACTTTATTAAGAGCCTTGTCCACATCGTTGACATTCTCCAAAACTTCAGCTGGGAGTAATGCGTCCGCCATAGTTAGAAAATCTCGGATTCAGCTCATTCAAGAGGATATTTCAGGGAGAAGCCATCTTTGACAATTCCTGCGCGAGAAAAAGTAGGTTCGATAAAATGTGAAAATACGAATGAATCATTTTCATGAGCATGCTGCAGGCAGTATAGCTAGGGAGAAAAAAGCTGAATGATTTAGAACATAAAACTCAATCTTCCAGCTCGACAACTATGGATTTTTTTTCAAAATGATAGCCCTAGTTTCAGTTCTCTCCGATGTCATCGCAAACAAAGCTCAAATTCACCAATCAGTGGTGGAAACTCAAACTGCAGGACAGAAAAATGATGTTCTTAATTGCAGTATGCGGAAAAGTTCCTCTCTCCATCACTACAGGAGCTGTAACCAGAACCGATATAGGATGCCATGTCTAAGTGCATAACTCCAAATTCTCTCCGTCACGCTTGATGTCGGCAATCTTAGCTTGTACGAGTACTGACAGATCCCGATAAATGTGCAAATTTCAAATAATAGCGACTTCCAACACCAACCCCCACAACGAATTGTTCTTTCATGTCACTTGTCAAAGGTTGTCATATTGCAACCATAACCATCTCGCTTGAGATTCATTCAGGCCTTAAACCCATACCATTTGAAAAGGAATTGAGGGCTTGAAGAGCTCGTTGCTGAGAATACGTACTCAAGATTCCGTGCTCCAGATCTCGTCGATGTAAATCTTTGAGTCTCGTTGAGAATCGGTGCGCTTCAGCCTTCACCTAAACTCCTGAGACACAGGAATTTAGCACAAGAGCAGCGAATAAGGAAGCCTACTTCTTCCGTGATGCCAAACGTAGTCCATCTCCGTTGGAGTACATCATTCGGTCAACGACGTAGTTCACGCCAACGTAGTCCGTTTGTAGATACAGTAGACTATAGAGTCCCGTGTACTTCCTCTATACTCCGTATCTGCACAGGTTCTCGTAAGCGCAGTTGTCCGTCGACAGACGGAGAAGTGTATGCTCAAGTTCCGACTGTACACGAGACAAGGTCCTCTGATCGATCAGGTCCTCGTGGAGAAGGTGGAGATTATCGATCGGATGTGAAGTTCAGCTTCCGATCCTGCGGATTTGTTTGCGATAGAAGACGAACGTGATCGGAATTGGAGTGAAGCTTCCGAATGGCTAGCATTTATAATTTGTTTGTCATCAACAAGTCCGGGGGCTTGATATTTTACAAGGTAGGCTCACTTTGATCGTTGGCGTGAATTGTGCTCTTGGGAGTTCTCTTTTGTAATTGGAAGGTCGGATAGGGATTTTTATTGATTTTAAGAGGTACTAGTCACTTAAAGAATCTCCATTCTCTGAGGACAATGAATTTGGTGGTGAAAGATTATCTCGTGATTAAATTCTGCAGGATTATGGATCTACCGGACGACTGGACACCAATGACAGCTTGCGACTAGCTAGTCTCTGGCATTCCATGCATGCCATTTCCATACAGCTTTCCCCGACAGCTGGTTGCACAGGGATTGAGGTCCTGGAAGCTGACACATTTGATCTTCACTGCTTCCAGTCACTGACAGGTTTGACATACATGACTCTCTCTCGCCTTTCAGTTGCCCCTGATTTCATCTTCGACTTGATAATTATCGATTTTGGTAAATTGAGATTTGATTGGTTTCATCTTCACGAAGGATAGTAGAGTTGGTGGACTTGGTTCTCGTGGATAAGAACTAGGGCAGCCACCATGATGTAACTTTAGGTTTCTGAGATGTATTCGTTTTCATGTTTTGGTAAAAGTAGAGCTGCCACCTTCACCTAATATGCAACAACGTATAACTGAGAAGCGTAGACCATATTGTGAAGACAAGTTTGCATTTTCCAGTATGGACTGAGATCTTCCAGCTGTGCAGTAAGCTTGATAAGTCATGAAGAATGAAGTTCTATCGTTTTGCATCACTCAGGACAACTATTCTGCTCTTTCCTTTTCCTGGATAAGTTGCTAATGTTAAGAATGTTCCCAACAAATTTTAGTTCACAGTTACTGCTTAAGGTTAGGATCTCTGCACAAGTGAGCTATTAGAACTTCAACGACCTCCGCAGTCTGATGTTCACTATGAACTAGCTCCTTACGGTCTCCTCGATTGTGCAGGGACTAAGCTATTTGTTGTTTCAGAACCGGGTGCGCTTGGCGTCACTGCATTGTTGAAGACTATATACGAGCTTTATGCAGATTACGTGTTAAAAAATCCCTTTTATGAGGTAGAGATGCCCATTAGATGTGAGCTTTTTGAGTTTAACCTGTTGCAGGCCATTCGTAAAGACAAGTATTCTGTGGTTAGTCGGTGAGGAGAAATGTCAATTCATTCCCGTGCGGGACAAATTGTTCGTCACCCTCAGTACAGAACAGCACGGGAACGAGCTTCTTGTGAAGTTTACATGTAATATATTTCCGGACCACTTTGCTAGATTAAGTAAATTCCGTGTTTTGCTGCTCGGCGTATGAATGCCTGAACTGCAGGAATCATTGTTGCACCGTCATTCGGATCTCATACCTCACTTACATTAGAGTTATGTTTTTTAGGACAAAATGCGCGCAGATGAAGTTCGCCGTGTTGTTTCTCTGCTGCCTCGCAAGTAGAAAGGTCCATGGATGCAGTCGCTTGGGCAGATCTGAGCTGGGATCAACAAGTTTCCAGTTAAGCAATTGATATGTACACATCTGTTAATCGCGATAGCCTGGCAAACATAATTTTTTAAGCATTAACACGCTGGTTAAGTAATACAACATCCATTTCACGAGTTGAAGGGGGCTTCCCATCGTTCTTGTTATCCTACGCGGTCGCCTTTTTCTCCATTTCATAACATCATCCTCTTCCCTTTACCTCTCCCTATTCCGAAATGTTAATCCTCTACAGTTAACTTTGATGTCGTTTCTTCCACTCTTGAGAAACAATCAGAGACACGCATATCAGAGCGAATTTTTAAACTACAAAACTGTCTGTAATATTATTATTAGAAGATATTTTACATATTTTTAATACATTTAAAAAGTTACTATGAGGATAATCCATGCTGAAAATCGTAATAATCAGTAGGTTTGTGATACAATCTTCATTTGAATTAGATTTTTTCAATATTATTTGAATCTTCATAAATTTCGGTGATATACAAATATGTTTGCTTCCTATCCGCTGGAGTCATGATCAAAATCCTAAATCGTTGTACGGGTGCTTTTGTTTCTTACGAGTGCATACCAAGGTGACTTCAAGGAAGGAGATCTCACTCACCCTTGATTTAGCTTGAGGTCACTTGAATTTGAATTCATACTCGAACCGCTAGCTGGGGTAAGGCGTTGAGACTAGCATGCGCATACGTTGGGCAATGGAGATGATGGTCGCCTGTTGAAATAAAAGACCTTCCGAGGGTATTCACTTGTGAACCACATCATGATCCTTACCAAACCGGTTTACGTTCCTCGGACATAGGCCTAATCAATTGAACCCCAAATTTCGGATCACCATTATTTCTCGTGCGTCGACGGATCTTAGGGCTCCCATGACCAAGACTTCCACATTGCTTCACATTCTCAAAATCGTACACAATTAAAGCTCAGTTTCACCAGCGGGGTTTCATTCAATCATCTGAGTTCAAGCACTCTGGTTATAGGTCGTTAGGCCAAAGTTCAAACAGATTATGAGCGGCACATATATATGAAGGCAAAGGTGAGACGGTAAGTTGAACCAATAGTCGTTCGCAATCGCAGTACTAGATATATACAGGTGTGATAATTTACAAACCCCACAAAGGGTATTCTCTCAGAATCGTCCCTCCTAGATAGTGACCACTACAGGAACGTTCAAATTGGCAACAAATATGGGACTCATGATCTCAGTACCAGCACCCATCACCTCCAAGCCGGCTGACTCTTAGCATTTATGCTCCAATGTACCCTTCTTAAGGGCTGAGTAAACTTCTTAAAGTACTGTTCTACCTCACAGTGTTCTTACGTAGTGTCTCCGCATTATAAAGAAACCTGTCCACATTGTTCTCCCGGTCCAGCTAACCTGCAAACGCTTTTGACCTGTGAGTATAATATTTCGACCAAGGGCATTTTTTGACCAAAATATATTCCTCCAGTGAGAAATAAGCAGCAAAAACGTCATCGAGTAATTGACCTGAAGATTATGAATGAAAAAGCACTGCTGTGGAATTTGAATTGACAACGAAGTCAGCGACCTGAGGTTTTATGCAACAGGATAGATCTATATACAAGATCCACAAACCCAATGCTCAGTCAACGATGCACCAACAGGACGGAAGTGCTGACTTGCACTGTGAATCGTGAGGGCGACTGCACTTTTTTGTTAATTTGACGAGTTGCAGACCTTAGAAGGAGATTGAGAGGCCAACCATACAACTCCTGACACTCCGTACATTTCGAGTTTCCTTTTCCAGTACTTTCAAGGCATAAAAGGTACAACAGATTCAAGTGAAGAGGAAGGTTATACATATGCAGTGCATCACGTCATACAAAAGATTATACATATACATTGAATCACAGACAAGTTCTGTCCTTACCTGGAAAAAAATCAAGTTGACACCACATGAACTTGAGAGCCGGTTGGAGGAAGCATACACGAATACGTTATGTACTTCACACTATCCACCAGAACCACTACAAAGATTTGTGACAACCCCTTGGATGCACCTGCCCCATTTCTGCTGTCTTCTCCTCCGACATCCTGGGGCCCAGTGAAGACGGACACTACCATTGTCGAAGGACCGGTCCTTTCACTCTGGGGCTCCTGCTCCTTGAATACCTTCTCCATGACTGGCTCAGTTCCATTTCTGTCTTTTCTTCGAATAGGAGGCAATGGGACTGCATACGGATCTCTCTTCTTCTGAGACGAAGAATTATCGGGACTACGAGTCTTTTCTCGAGCAACTGAGTTACCCTGATCTTCTCCAACAGGGCTCGAGTTCCTGGGAGTCCCCGTATTTGGTGCAGACCCTGCTGGTGACGTATCAAAGCGGAACACCTCTGTGCACATACCTGTGCTCAGCACAGGTCCTGCGCAAGTCGAGAATGAATTACGGTCAGGAAGGCAATCCCTAGCTGGGTAATGATGGTAGAAATGGTAGTTCCAATGATCTCTTAAGGGAAATACCTGCATCTCTTTTTTGGACAAGGGAAATGAACCAAAGTACTGACAGGTAAAATGAGATATCTAGTGACTACAGTTTTATAATCTGCTAGGAACTGATGGAGTCTGAAATGGCGAGATACAAAGAAAGAAAGAAAAAATGAGATATCCAATGACCATGGTCTTATAACTTGATGGGCTTCTGGTTTCACCAGATGCAAAGAAGTAAGCAAAATACCAACCGGCTAGGTCAAATCGTCAATACCTAGAGTCCTATAACCCCTTGGATTTTGGTATGGCGCGATGCATAGAAGTGAAATTCTTAGAACCCATCAACCTGATCGATTCTGGTATAGCGTGACCCACAAACAGTGAAATTCGGAAAGGCCCAGTACATACTGTCCTATAACCTTCTAGACTTATGGTTGTACTATCACGTTATGCAAAGAAAAGAAACAAAGTACTGAAATTTCCAAAAGTCACAATCTTAAAATCTGATGGAATCTGATATCGCATGAAGCTTAAGAAATCAAATCAAGTACTTAAAAGCACAGGGGGTTGTCCATTAAAATCCAGTAACCTGAAGGTTCCCATTGTAACCTGGTAGGTCTTCCAGGATCATAATAGCATTCATCATTTGTCATTTTACGGACAAGACAATTATTTCTTATATAAATCCCGGTAGCTTAATCGGAATCTTTGTTTCGTTATCAGATAGTTCACAGGCTGACTTGGTTCTGTTCTCTTATCCAGGATAGCAACGGCTACTTCAAGACCCTTTTCATTCCTGAGGTGTGCATACCTTTCCTCATGTTTGGCGAGCAGCGCCATTATCTCCCTTTTGCAGCTCAAGTTCCCCTTTACAATGTGTCCTTCTTGTTGAATCAAATAGACATCGTGACATACACAATGTCCGTTCACACAGACTCAGTACTCTAGAATAATATATGTCTTCGTACATGTAAGCACTTTAAGACTAGAACAAAGCTTTTGCAAGTTCTGCTTGACCCTTAGACTTAATTTCATGTCCTAAAACGTGTAGAATACAAGGCCCCATGAACTGGACCTACTTCCGCTGATTTTGTGAACCCTAGGTCGACCCAGCTCTCTGAACACTCCTATCGTAAAGCATTAGTCACATTCTCCCTGTGTACATATCATCACTATCCAATCGAGATCAACTTACGTCAGATGAACATCTCTCCCAAAGTCCTTCACCATAACATTCCTTTCACCTACCCAGCCTGACACAGATTGTGTAGTGGAATAAAGAACCCGTTGTAAACAACCAGTTCCAGTGTGATACATAGTTTGAGGCCACTCCAAATGGTCTAACCGCTTTTCAAGTTACGTCTGAAAAGCTGTTAGTAGTTCCCATAGTAAACCTTTGAATTCGGGATCTTCTCCATTTTGATTGCGCACAATATTGGATAGTGTCTCACTATCCTGCTACCATGGCTGATATGTATCCCGTACTCCTACTTTAAGTGGTACATTTATACGCAAGGACCTGCAACGAAAGCGAAAGAGATCTTCAATTGAACAAACGTAATACCTGGATGATAAACATCCAGAACCCATTGTTGCAACCTTCCGACCATGGGCAATGTGGTTGGTTTGTTGCAACCATGTAAAGTAGTTTCAATGGCCTGAAAGGCTTTCTGGTTTTCAGACGAAATCTCATAAATCTCCTTCAAAATCGCTTCCACAGTGGTCTTACCTTTCTTCAACGCTAACAATGGACAAAAGAAGATTCAGGAAAGCTAGAACCTGAGATGGCGACTGGGTGAAGATAAGGACTTCGCACTAACCAAGTGAACGTGATCGTTCACTTAGTGTGAATATATTATATATATTCATATGCAACAACGTTAACGCTCATATCTCCCGAGAAAGAACAGGAAGCCCCAAACCATTACGTGGAATTTATCAGCTAAGAAAATTCAAAGCAAAGCTCTGAAACTCTACAGAATAGGTAGCCATTAACCCCGAGTCATTCACAAAAAGTCTCAACCTTCACAAAGTGAAGCATTGATGAATCTGCCACTCACAAGTAATCCACCAACAGAATAATCTTCTAAAGGTGGATCTTTATTGCTGAGTAGTTTTCATTCAAATATGTCTGATGCTACTGTCCCGCGTACAAGAAACCGGGGACTCGAGGATTCACGTTAAGGTACCGTATTTGTGTCAAGTATGCGTATCATATACTTCCTCGAGCTTGCTTCTCATCAAACTGAACCTAGTATGTAAACAAAGGGTTAAAGAATATTTGAACTGCGTGCGACATATCCGTTATGCATGATCCTCTATAAAGGTGCACATATCCAATTCTTATCATTAGACTCAACTAACTAGGTAACGTACTTCTGCACCGAGTAAAGAGTCATCAAGAGCCTAAGATGCATTACAACAAGACCGTACGTTCTACAAGGTCAAATCTACCCACCCAACTATTCTTTCCACTCCACAGGTACATAGGAGCCCTGCATATAGGACAGGCGCTGCTGACATATCCAATTTGGTTGAGCTCTCAACACATAAGTTACAGTTGTAGCTAGGACCACTCGCTCCATCCCCGGGTTTAGCCACTAATGAGTCTATTAGGTAGAAGCATGAATCAATTTTCTCTCGGTTGTCGGGTATAATCGGGCAAATTGGAGTAGATAGTTTCTCTGTTGACAAGCTAGAGGAGTTGAAGTCCATTGGTTTCCAAAAGAGCTGGCATGCGAGAATGTGACTTTCCGTAATGAGTGCCATGAGAACATTCTCCACATCCTCTTCTTCAACACACAAGTCGGCCGTTCTAGGTATGCCTATACTATCGGACCTTTTGCAATAAACCGTCTCATAAGTATAAACAAGTTTCTCAGGACAACGTCGTTGACCGAAAGCTCCACATAGAAGATGTGCAATATCCTGGCAAGCTTTAGGAGCCAACCAGGTTTTATTCCTGGGATCACCCCGGTCTGTTGTTGACTTCCAGGTACACGGTTGTCCAAACACCGTTACCACCACTTCAAATGAAGAATCTATCCGTGTTGGGTTCAGCCCAGGCGAAATGATAGTGAATACAGAATGTCCGTTGTGCAAGGACTCTTGATCCTGACTAGTAGCGATGCAATCAAAACCCAAAGCTGCGCCCACCCAACAGCTCACCGATGATCCCATTAAGTTTCCAAAAGAGACCTAAACTAGTGTTCTAAGATTAAACGCTGTGGGACTGTGATCGACCTACTGAGAGAGTAGAGAATGAACTAGTTAGAAGCAGGGTCTGTTTTAAACTGTAAGATTCACTTTTAAGGATATACAGAATATGTACAGGTCCTGCAAGTTTTCTTAAGGCCTGGAGATGGCAAGGAAAACCAAGAGTGGTGAAGAACGGTGTAACGGAAGTTAAACCGTTTACAGAGACCGACTTATCATATTACAGAAACTTAGCCACCAACCTCGTATGAAAGGGAAGCACCAATGTGCAGACAAATGTCAGAAAAAGACAAATTAGAATAATCAGATAATAATAAGCAGCCCAAAAACGAAACGCCTAGGATCCATTAGAGCTTTTATCGACCAAAGTTTAGTGTCCGACTAATTATTGATTAGGGTACATCTACATGGTTTAAAATTTCTCGATCTTGTATAGTGCTTCATCCATCATGTAAGGAACAAGTCGTTATGTGGTATTAGCGTTCTCATTTGGACCCTTCGTTCGAGGTGCTTTTAATTACGGGTTCTGAGATGTACCTGAAAGGCTTCCCAGCACCAATTGAGAAAAAGTTGGAGTTGCTGACACAGAAGCCAAAGCATCGCTCTTGTAAGTGGGCCTCTGACGATCCTTGTTCTCAACGATAGCACCTACACTTGTGCTCTGTCTTTCCCCTACTACAATTCCTCCTCCCTCTTGAGCTTGCGAGGAAATTGCTTTGATCAGCTGGTGGTCTGCGAGTGTAGGAGGTGAACTGCTACTCTTAGACACATCTTGCTTGATCTGCCCGTTGCCCTTCTCTTCCTCTTCAGAAGAAGGTTCCTCCCGCTCAGAATCTTTCGCTGCTTTATCCCCAGCCATTACGGCTCTGATGATAAGGTTCCCATCAACTTTAACAAGCTTGTTGTTCCTGGGGACAAAGAGGGAAACTTGCTCACTCACATTGGCATCAAGAACTTTTCCTCCCAGTTTGTGTGCAGCTTGTTGGTCACCACGACGATTGTAACATTCGGAACAAGATTGCCACACCTTCTCTGAACCAACTGTCACGTTTCTTCTCAAAAGAGCCCCTGGCCGTCTTTCGGTTTTAGCTCTCGGTTTACCACCAATCACGTTTCTACCAGCAGGATCTCCAGCATCACTGACATCTCCCAGTTTTCCTCCGCCATCTGCCCACGGTTCTCCACGAGTAGTGTTCCTCACATTGTCATTTCCCTCATCCCAGCTTGTAAGCACTCTACCTCCTACCCTAATCTGCGCACTACCAACGTGAATGTGCGTGGGGCCAGAGCTAACGGTATTGGATCCCCAGTCGAAAGGACCTAACAGCATGGTGATGCACAGCAGTCCCATGACACCAACCGTTGCAATACTTGCCACTTTCTTCGCTTTCCTCTTTTCTCCGGGTTCCTTCGAACTTTTGGCTCTTTTGGGTGTCTTTGTCAGAGATTGTTGTGGCTTAAGCCTGGGAATTGGTACAGGGGGCATTGGAGCTCCTGGATAAACAGGCCTGGCACTAACGAGTCCTGGATATTGCATCATCGGCATACCACCAGTTGGTCTTGCCGGCTGGTAAAAGAAACCTAATTGCCTGCGCAGATTGACATTCTCAGCAGTCAAATGGTTGATCGTAGCGTTCAACTCTGCGATAGTAGCTGCCATGGTTCTCAATCTCCCCTCGAGCTCATCCACATAAACCTTCTTTCTCTGCCTAGATAATTGAGCACTTTCTCGATTTCGCATTAACCGTGCTTGTCTTTTTTCGTCATCCTCCTCTCCGATGGCACCATCGCCAGAATCATTTCCTTTCCTGTCATTGTCGCTCTGTACGCATGACTGTTGCTGCCCATTATTTACCTCCTCTCTCTCCCACGATCTCCGCTTCCGATCACTTCTTTCTACATTCCCCCTCACGCCTGTTGAAATTCTTCCAACACTTGACGCTGGTTCAGCCACGAACTTTACCTCTTGAACTTCGATCGGAGCCTTATTCAAAACCGGTAAACCTGAAGCCCCGGGAATTGCCGAATCAAAATTAGACGTTGAACTCTCCTCCTCCGAACCATTCCCCGGGTTCAAATTCCCCTCCTCTTCTGGATCTTCGTTCCCCCACCAAGACGGCTGGACACCAGAGCAGGACTCACCACTCGCTTGAGTCAGGCTACTGTCAGGGGAACCTGTGTGACGATGAGGAGGTAAACATTCATGATCAGCAAGAGACACAATTGCCGCATGACTCTTTTCCGGATATCTATCGTTGACGTTCGCATGAAAGCTAGCGGCAGCGCAATCCGCAGTTCCTGGTGAACTCGACAGAATCATCGTCGAGTGAGACAACGGCTTATTGCCATCAGAAAGATGCGCGCTTGATTGCAAGACATCAACTTCCGGGTTCATTGTCATGGCGTTCAAGTAACTCTCATCGAAGAAAAGCGACACCCAATCGTCTCCAACATCGGCAGTCTCAACGCTATTATCCATAGCAAGATCACTATTATCCTCTACAGGGCCTCGCGGAAGCGCCATATGGCCCATATCCATTCCAATCAAACTGTTGACCCCATTATCATCAACTTCTACTACCTCGACCTCCATCGCTCCAAAATCTTACTCGCTCCTCATAGAATAACCCCTTCCTCTCTCCACCAAATCAACCCGCCAGCGTCGTGCAATCTAAGCCTGAGAGACTCCACTCTATACCAAATAGACCAGAAAACCTCTCCGATTGGCACGCGACATTGCGTGATCTGTGAACAAGTTTGAGTGGAAACGCATCAACCGCATACAATTTCAAAAGCTTTTTCTGCGTCCAATTGCAGCTTCAATACATTATTTACTACATTGAACGTCTCACACAGATCCACGGACATTCCACATGTCTTACTTCTTTCGATAGATTCACACTGAACGTCTTCTGCCCTTCTCAATTCCCCTGCACCACAATTTTCTTCGTCAAACGTTGCGCCTGCTCCGAAGAGCTTTCTCCGAATCACTAAAATCCAGACCTATTTGCTGCCGTCAGATCTTCAATCGCGAGGATCATATGTCCTGCCCCCAGAGCAGCCGGCACGCCCACGAGTGAAACGTCGTTCCAAAGGTCTGGCACTTGCCATGCGAGTTTCCTCGTTCCTGTTCGTCAACCGCGTCCAAAATATACTTACGTCAATTTAGATTACTGAAATGTATGCTTTACTTAAAATACTTTACAAAATATGTGGCTTTCTATTCTGGTGTGGAGCGGGAGGAGCTGCGGGGAGAGTGTGGAGACGGGAGAGGAGAGGGAGAGACGTGAGACAATTTTGATAAAATCTGAGTGCTCTCTAGCATGTAGTCTTCAAGTGAATAGACGATTCTCTTCGTTTTTCAATTTCGGTTCCATTGGCACCTAGATTGAAGACTATGGAGAATGGAATAGAAAGTTATGAAGTTTTTTAACTTTTTTAGGGTTGAGAGTGATCATTATACATTGAGACTGATGGGTTGTGAATTTTCATTTTTAATCTCTGGGTTTTCATGATTAAGTTCCATGGAAATTTAATTTGAAAATTTTGGAGATGGAAATTGAAAGTTATGAGAATTTATAGATTTTAGGGTTGTGAGAGAGATTGTTTTCTTGTGTGAGGGGTTGTGGTTTTGCAGATATGGGGAGATATGGAGAGGAGTATCACGTGTTACTATCACTATTCTTGTGCTAACCATGGCTACACTTTCCCATGTGGGGTCGCCTAGAGCGGGTCGGGATACACCATGCCCGGTGTGTCACCGACGCTTTACCTCGCAAGGGGTAAAGACCCATGTGGGAAGGATGCACAAGGACTATGATTGGACCACTTGGGATACCCACGTGAGACGAGCGACCACATCGACAGCAGTGACACTCGGGATTACGCACGCTTCTTCCATACCTTCGTTGATCGTTCCAGGGATACCGATCGAGTGGTGGGAGTGGTTAGCTTCTCAGGCGGGTCGCATTTTGGGGTTATTTGAGACTAGTTTTCCATGTCCACGTCTATTCCATAGGCTACCCCGCACACTCCATGATGAGGCTAGACAGGCTTTCGCCTACCACTGGATCGTTTGGCACGTGATCCCTTGGACGAGTTAGCGTGGTTCCTATTCCTCCTACTCCCTCGATGGTATCTTCGTTATGCTAGAGGGGGACGTGCGGGGCATAGAGAGGTGGCGGCTAGATTTCGTCGATTCCGAGCGGGGGATTGGGCAGCCCTTCAGGAGGAGTCTGTTAGGGCTACACGATTTAGGAGACAGACATCGCCACAGGATACCACAGATTCCACTCGATTACGACGATGTAGGACATTGGGTCAGGCGGGAGAGTTTAGTAGAGCAGCACAAGCGCTACACCCTTTGTCTATAGCGAGTCCTTCTGATGAGACCATCTCTTCCCTACGCTCATTGCATCCTATAGCAGTAGAGGGACTACCACTAGAGGTCTTAGATTATCAGCCTGAGCAGCCTTTATGTCTTGATAGGTCACTATTTGCACAAGCTTTGTGCACTGCCCCTCGCCTTTCCTCATGAGGCTTGTCAGGGATGGTTTATGAGCACCTTAGAGATTGCTTCCAAGTAGATGATCCGTCTAGTGGTTTTACCGAGTTGTTTTAGGTGGCTGCAGCAATAGCAAGAGGAGATATTCCTATGTCGGTTAGTCGTGTCTTAGGTGCTAGTCGACTTCTCGCGATTGAGAAGGACACGGGAGGCATTAGACCGATTGCTATTGGAGAGATCTTTTTGCGTTTGGTCAGTCGTACCATTGTCCTTCAGCATCGTTCTCACTTTCGACAGCACCTTAGTCCACATCAGTTTGGAGTAGCTACACTTGGAGGATGTGAGGCTATATCTCTAGGCATTAGAGCACTCCTAGATATCCATCCGGAGTGGGTCGTCCTACAGGTGGATGTTGAGAACGCGTCTCACGTGCATCCATCTTTAGAGAGCTTAGGGAGGCTGGTGGATCCTTGGCGAGTCTCATTCCTTTTGTGCGGTCTTTTTATGGCTCTCCTGCTTCCCTTTACTACCAGCATGGTGGTTCACGAGAGGGAGTCACCGTCTTGGAGTCAGCTGTTGGTACACGTCAGGGAGATCCTTTGGGGGGGGCTTTATTTGCCATGGCTCACTTTAGAGCTCTCTTGTCTACTACTTTGGCCATGCCAGGTTGTGTATTTCCATCCTTGGCAGATGATACACACATCGTAGGCCCTGTAGATCAGATTAGGCAGGCCTTTGACTACTTGACTACCAAGCTACATCTAGTAGGCTTGAGAGTCAAGGTGTCAAAGTGTAGGGCATGGTCCCCTTTAGGTATCCCTCCCCACCTTGAGCTTCCAGAGGGGTGTATCACATCCACAGAGGGACTTCGTGTTCTTGGAGTGCCAGTAGGATCGGAGGATTTTGTCACACTCTTCTTGGACGCTGCCCTTGCAAAGGATGTTCTCCATGTGGATGACCTTCCATTACTAGGAGATCCGCAGGTGGCATTTGGTATACTCTCTTCCAGTATTGCTCGTCGACCATCCTACCTCATCCGTACAGTTCCTCCCTCACCGTCCTTCCTATCACGTCTGAGAGCATTTGATAGGAGGATTATGGGAGTCTTTGGTGATATTATTGGACCAGGGACTTTTGAGTGTGTGACAGGGGATTTGGCACGTAGACAGACGGCTCTACCGATCTCATGTGGTGGGGTTGGCTTGCTTTCTATGGAGGAGATGGCACCTATAGCGTTTTTGGGTAGTTGGGCTCTCTCGGCACCCCTACTTGCCTCTCGTTTTGTGGTTGCTGATAGGCCGGTTTTGGAGACTTATGTGACAGAGGTGGAGGGAGGATCCTTTTCTCTCCAGGTGTTATTGCGGCAGACGAGAAATAGTCTATCTCCACGAGCACGAGAGGGTTTTCCACCGTTTGTTTCACTATCGTCAGATTGGACTAGAGGTCTACAGTCTTCCTTGATGGAGCGACAGTGTGAGCATACGCTACATTCTCTCTTAGTTGACTCGTCCATTCCTCAGGCTACTAAAGCACGTCTACGCTCTTGCTCCGGCAAGGGTGCAGGCTCGTGGATCCTAGCTCGACCATGCATTAGGGCTTTTGGACTCGCATCAGCTACTTTCTCTACAGCGATGAGGTTTCGCCTAGGTTTGGTCAACCCATCTGCATCTTCACTACTCACTTGTGAGTGTGGTTCTACACTAGATGCAGCGGCGGTCCACATGACACGGTGTCCTTTTGGAGGATAGAGGATAGCTACCCATGATGCCATTAGAGACATAGTGTTTGCTATGGCATGAGAGAGTGGATACTTGGCTTGGAGGGAGCGTTCGTATGCATTGCAGACGTCACGTGTAAGGGCAGACTTATACCTGGTCCGAGATGATCAGGTGACAGTAGCGGATGTCGTGGTGACGGACCCTACGCGTGATACAATTTCGGAGGGAGTGATTACCCATCCCCCTGGATGGGCGGCGAGTGCAGCAGCAGGCGCAAGGTCTCCAAGTATAGGGGCATGCAGCGAGGTCACCTCTTTGTTCCTCTAGCCTTGGAGTTATATGGAGCGATGGATACGGCATTTGACACATTTGTCAAGGAGTGCGCGAGAGCTTATCATGTTAGGCGTCAGGGGGTACCACTCTCACTCTCATACTTTGTAGCTTACTTTAGACAGCGTGTATCCATTGCTCTACAGAGGGCAGTGGCTGGTGCAATCCATAGAAGAGCAATCACATTAGGTGATGTTTCTTCGGATGCTCCAATTGTGTGTAGACCGTACGACTTGCATAGCTCGGATATCTTAGGTGCGGTAGGGCAGATTTCTCATACAGACTCTATTGGGGCTTAGCCCCATGTTACCTTTTTTGTCTCTCCCTTGTACGGCTTGATGAGGTCTTCCCATCCTTCATTTTTCCTACGCGGTCGCCTTCTTTCTTTTTTACTTAACATGGGGCTTAGCCCCATGTTACCCTTTTTGTCTTTCCTTTGTATGGCTTGACGGGGTCTTCCCATATTTCATTTCATTTTTCCTAAGCAATCTCTTTTTATTGTGGTTGTTGATAGGCAACCACAATCATTTTATTTTTGATAAGAATTTTAATTTTTATAATAATTTTATTTTTTATTTGTGGTTGTTGATAGGCGGTTTTGGAGATTTATGTGATAGAGATGGAGGGAAGATCATTTTCTCTCTGGGTGTTATTGTGGCATACGAGAGATAGTTTATCTCCACGAGCACGAGAGAGTTTTCCACCATTTGCTTCCCTATTGTCAGATTGGACTAGAGGTCTACAGTCTTCCTTGATGGAGTGACAGTGTGAGCATACGCTACATTCTCTCTTAGTTGACTCGTCCATTCCTCAGACTACTAAAGCACGTCTACGCTCTTGCTCCGGCAAGGGTGCAGGCTCGTGGATCCTAGCTCGACCATGCATTAGGGCTTTTGGACTCGCATCAGCTACTTTCTCTACAGCGATGAGGTTTCGCCTAGGTTTGGTCGACCCATCTGCATCTTCACTACTCACTTGTGAGTGTGGTTCTACACTAGATGCAGCGGCGGTCCACATGACACGGTGTCCTTTTGGAGGACAAAGGATAGCTACCCATGATGCCATTAGAGACATAGTGTTTGCTATGGCGCGAGAGAGTGGATACTTGGCTTGGAGGGAGCGTTCGTATGCGTTGCAGACGACACGTGTCAGGGCAGACTTATACTTGGTCCGAGATGATCACGTGACAGTAGCGGATGTCATGGTCACAGACCCTACGCGGGATATAGTTTCAGAGGGAGTGATTACGCATCCCCCTGGATGGGCGGCAAGTGCAGTAGCAGGTCGCAAGGTCTCCAAGTATAGGGGCATGCAGTGAGGTCACCTCTTTGTTCCTCTAGCCTTGGAGTTATATGGAGCGATGGACACAACATTTGACACATTTGTCAGGGAGTGTGCGCGAGTTTATCATGTTAGGCGTGAGGGGTATCACTCTCACTCTCATACTTTGTAGCATATTTTAGACAGCATGTGTCCATTGCTCTACAGAGGGCAGTGGCTGGTGCAATCCATAGGAGAGCAATCACATTAGGTGATGTTTCTTTGGAGGCTCCAGTTGTGTGTAGACCGTACGACTTGCATAGCTTGGATATCTTAAGTGCGGTAGGGCAAATTTCTCATACAGACTCTATTGCGGCTTAGCCCCATGTTACCTTTTTTGTCTCTCCCTTGTACGGCTTGATGGGGTCTTCCCATCCTTCATTTTTCCTACGCGGTCGTCTTTTTCTCTTTTTATTTCGTTATTTAGCCCCATGTTACCTTTGTTTTTTCTCTCCCTTGTACAGCTTGATGGGGTCTTCCCATCCTTCAATTTTTCTTATGCAGTCGCCTTTTACCATGTTTATTTTAGATACTTAATCCTTAATATTCTATACTAGGTCTATGTTTATTATATTCATATCGACACTATTTTGAATCTCATATCGACATTATTGGGTGTAAAATGGAACCAAGCCCGATTAGCGGCCTAGGTCCATTTTACTTTCTATGTCTTTTACTTGTACGGCTCGAGGGGTCCTACCCCTCTGTCTTGTTTATTAAACGCGATCGCTTTCGTTTGTTATTTAATATTTAACAAGATCAAAGTATACTATTATGGAAGACGGAATCTAGGGAAGCCCAAGTTATAGAGTGGACATGAATAAGAGTTACTCATCCATCAAATTGAATAAATTAAGTTCGACTGGCTCACATGAAATTACGGTATGGATCTCAGGACTCAATTATTCGGGGAATTCTTTTATGAATAAATTCCTGGGAAGGGCATCCAACTAGCATGAGTACTGGTGTGATTCCCCAACTATACCTCGAGAAGAAGCCAACTCTAATAATACTTGAATTGTAATTTCAGTTCCTAACAATACTTGGAAATTGATTGATATCTTTTTATATTCACTTGGGTACCTAAGAGTGTTTTGCGTTGGAGTTAGAGAACAGGTGGTTTTGCGTGGAACGGAGTAGGTTGTGGAATAGACATGCGACGTCATTTTAGTTGATTAATTTAACGAAAATATTAGAATTTATATGTTATATTATGGTATGAAACTTAAATTTCATTTATACTTTGTTTCTATTATTTGAGGTTCTGCTTTTGTAGACTTGCTATTCCAAGTCAGCAAATATTGCGATATCAAATAGAAATTTATTATACAAATGAATGTAGGGATATTGATATATCATACCTACATAATATAAAGTTGATTTTTCCCGTGTGAAACGTTTATGTAGTATATGCTGAAATAATTATCTATTCTATCGTTCCTAACAGTAGTCTAAATTGCTCTAAAGACGTTTGTAAAAAGGTTAACAATATACACTTAAAAGACAATTTCTTTAAAACATGCAGAAGTACGAAAACACGAACTTTTTACTTAACCTGAAATACATATATTCTGAAGTATTGAAGTTTCTGTCCATCATGTTAGATAGTGTAATAAAAAATATTTTACAGTTAATGAAACAGAACAGATACTTTTAACATTAATCCCCCTTGTTTCACCTTTTGTTAGAAATAATCTCCATTGAATTTCCAATAACATTTCTCGCTAAATAGAAAACTATTCAAGTCTTGGATATTTGATGAAAATCTAACAATATGATTCAGAAAGTTATCCCAACAATCTCCAGTTTCCTTAAACACACTAGCCCATGCATTGCGGTGTACTTAATTTGTTGCGTTAATTGTAATAAGGGATTGCTCTGAATGTAGCTGCAGTACAACAGTATTGGTAAATTTCAAGGATTATAATATTTTCCTGGAAAAACATAAGTATTCTTTGGAATTAATTATTCGGAGAAAGTTTGAAGAACTTGATTATACTGTGGTCAATGTCTACGGGCCTCCATGGAGACTATACTCATACCTATATACGACAAGCCAATACTTTATAGTTTCTGCTTTTTATCTCTTGGCCTTGACATGTTTCCTGTATTTTGAGTTTTGTATATCACTTTTGAAACCATTTTTCTTTTTCACATGGATATGCTCTTCGTCTTTTGGATCGCCAGGTACGGTCTTATCCAAGAAATAGTGTGGAAAAGGATAAAATGTTTTTCTCTATATCCATCTGTAAACGCTAGTTATTTTATTCTTAGATTAAGACTTATGAAGTGCACATTTTTTAGTTTTCTAAATGAACTTGGAAAAGCCATTTGTATTTAATTTGGACTGGACAGAATAAGTTCCTAATAAGAAAAATTACAAGAAATATCAAAATGTAAAGCTACATGTACAAGTTGTACTTTTAACGTTTGTCCATACCAATGTGCACTAAATCTTCATATTTCTAAAACATATCGAGATGATATTAGTACATACTAGGTAAGCCCCGTGCATGATGCACGGGGCAAAAAGAACCCGTTGACGTCCCATTCACAGAAACAATTCCTTCCATAGTCTCCGATCCGACTTTCTTTCCCTTTTCTCACTTTCCAGGAACAGGTTTGTTCATGGGAGTTCATTTTTGTCCACCAAGTCAATTTCATCTTCGTCTCGTTCCATTTCCTAAATATATACACCATTCATTGGAGTTCATTTCCTTTCATAAGATCAATTCCATCCTCTTCCCGTCTCATTTTCCAAAAATAATTTCACTCATTGAAAAATATCTTTGTTAGTAATTTTCGTTCGTATAGTGGATTCCCTTCATCGTTGTACTTGATTATATAAGAACAATCATGTTTAATTTATTATGCAAGCGAACAATCGACTTTCAACAAATAAATATGGACAATAGAGTTTAAAAATGAATAATAAAATTTTAAAAGGAAATAAAATTAATAATATACCATAGAGAAGGAAAACTATACTCTAGTACCTTATGAGAAACACACATTAGTGAAGTTTAGTCTCATTTTAACTTTGAGGCCTTATCCTTGTACGGGGTCTTTCCATCCTTCTTGTTATCCCATTGTTATCCTATGTAGTCGCTTTTCTCTTAATAATAAAGACAATAAAGTACCTACTGTAATATCTTTACTTCTATCGTATCTTACTTCTCTCATAGCATGTCCTTTCTACATGACTCTTGGATGTTGTGCATATTATGAACTAAAACTGCTATTGTGGCTAGAATCTTATCTTTCAAGGTACAGTATAATCACCGCAAGCGGCTGGAGTTCACGTGTTTGACGTGGAGGGCACTTTCTCAGCCACCGCACACAGAGACGTTTACTAAATGATTGCCAAACTTATAATGTACTGTATGTAAGGTACAGTACATTGTGTCACGTTTCCCCCTGTAGGTGACATTGTACATTGTCCTATCTTGTCTTGGTGATGAGATTTAGCATCTGCGGCGCGCTCGTTCTCAGTGATGGTTCCTTTGTTGAATCTAGAATTCAAATTTCGAGAAATGATGGTTCCTTTCTTGGATCTAGAGTCAAATCCGAACAGACTTAACGTTACCCCAAGTTGACACAATGCCCTAATAATACCCCAACGCTTGACGTGGAACAGCGTGGCAGGCGATTGTCGAGTTGGCAACTGATGTACATAGAACCTTCGTTGCTAGTTAAATTGATAATGTTACGCAGTTATATGACATCTTGATACCATATATAACGCAGTTGATGGTCAAATTTGGAACAGGTCAACTGGGGATGGCGCTCCAAACTTCCGGGGAAGCTTCCCGGATGCGGTCAAGCTCCAGGATGAGTTTCCCGGATGAGTCCCCCAAATTTGACACCAAACTTAGGGCCAGTTCCCCGGATGAGATCCTCAAAAGTTCGGGCGAGCTGCGAAAAATTAGTTGAATGCTTAGAAAATTTGGAAAGTTCACCCCGAAGGTCGGGGCGAGCTCCCATATGTTCGGAGGTTGAATGCTTAGAAAATTCGTGATTGTTTTGATGATTAACTTTCAGATGAGAGGGAAGGAGCGTCGTTTCATTACTCGATGTAGTTTCATTACTCCGCTGAATCTCTACGATGATAATAGAAGTTTGAGATTTCTTAGATTCCTGAGAGAGACTATGAGAGTCCGGAGAACATGACACTGTCGTCGATCGAACTTTTGACAGAAGAAAATTTGACGATCACTTAATCATGATCTAACTGAATCCGAATCTTTGATATTCAGCTTTCTCTTTTAGTCCTAGGACGCACGAAGCGAAAGTACGCTCTAATATGAGCACAGTCACGGACGTCGACTTTGTTTTCTGCTGCATGCCGTGTTGGGAAATCCTCAATTCCAACCACTGTTACTTAAAACAGATTTCTGGAAAATTATTTGTAGGCCGCGTTCACATCCTCTACGGCACTATGTACACAGAGAAGTCAATTTGAACAAGTTCAATTCAACTCAACTCAAAACTTCGAATTTATCTGCATGAAATTCTTTAGTTCAATCCTCTGTATGCCGTCCTGGTCCCGAAGAAACGCGCCCCGGCCTCCTCGTAATACCACATCGTTCATTACGCGTGATTACCGTGCTAAGAAATCAGGAGGTTTTGCTTCTCTTGTATCTCCTGTCACTCGTGCTATTCTTCCTACCCTGTTTCGCTCCCCTGCCCTTAGGTATCGCGACGGATTTGTCGATGACGTGAAGTAGTAGTTGGCCGATTCCCATAACTGCGATAAGTCACATAGAATCTATTCCTCTGTACATACAGTGAGCGTTATAAGAACAATCTAGCGGGTCGAACATTTCAGCGTCAACGCGACAGTTTCAATACCAACGCACGTCAAGAAGTGGGGTACTGTTAAGTCTTTGTGCCAACTTGGGATACCGGTAAGTCGCGGTGCCAATGCTGCGGTCTTGTTAACTCTATGTCTGGTCAAAAAGGCATATCGGCTGCAGATATGGTATTTATTCTGGACAAGTTCTTCTATTATTCTTGACTAGAGAGAAAGGCGACCACGTAGAGCACATGAAGGATGGGAAGACCCCGTCATGCCGTACAAGGGAGACTCAAAAGAGGTAAGAGACCCATCATTCTTAACTAGGGACCAAACTTTGCACAGGTGCAGACTGACTCTCTTGTGGTGGTTTGTAACTACAGAGTGCGATGCCTCGGTTCAGTCCTGGAGATTGTAATTACCTTCGACATATTTAACATTCAAAATATTTATATCAAAATTAAAATTATTTTAAATTTTGTAGAAGAATTTCATCAAAGATAATTTGATTCATATGGTTAATGAAACTGTTCAGTTACATGTGAAATGCTTCTTCTCTGTCTATGAAATAAAATATTCCCTTCTAGAAATATGAAAATGATGGGGGCAAGCATTTATCTAATTCCCTTTCTTCCAACATATTGTCAAATAGACCGTAAACCGTATATTTCATATACTTAAACATGCCTTAGCACATCTTTACTGTACATGTGAACATAAGGTATGACACCTTACTTCTCTTTCTCAAATTTACCTATTTCCAGTTGTCCAATATCGCCAACATACTTTTATATTTTCTTCAAAACCTGATTGTGAACTTAAGTTTGTCACAAGTGCGCTCTCACGACGCATTTATCAGTAGGTCAGTTAGTAATACATTACTTATCTTCTTTTACTCATGAAGTAATTAAGTCCTTATTATCTTCTTATTTCTCCGATATCACAAATTTTCTCTTAACACGTGTTCACAACTTGGCTCTCATTTGTGTGATTTCAGTCACTGTCACAAAGTGGTGTGTGAGATAAGAACCTTGATTAAGAATTTAGAACAGATACTTAGAAAAGCAAGGCTATTGCGTAGGAGTAATATAACAAGAAGGAAGGTGAAGGCGACCGTGTAGAAAAGATGAAGGATGGGAAGACCCCATCAAGCTGTACAAGGGAAAGACAAAAAAAGTTAAATGGGGCTAAGCACCACTAGAGTCTATATGAGAAATCTGCTCTACCGCACCTAAGATATCCAATCTATGCAAGTTGTACGGTCTGCACACAACTGGACCATCTAAAGAAACATCACTTAATGTGATTGCTCTCCTATGGATTGGAGCATCCACTACCTTTTGTAGAGCAATAGACACAAGCTGTCTAAAATATACTACAAAGTTTGAGAGTGAGAATGGTACCCCTTGGCACCTAATATGATAATCTCTTGTGCACTCCTTGACAAATGTATCAAATGCCATGTCCATTGCTCTATATAACTCCAAGGCTAGAGGAACAAAGAGGCGACCTCCCTGCATGCTCCTATACCTGGAGACCTTGCGACCTACTGCTGCAGTCGCCGCCCATCCAAGGGGATGTGTAATCACTCCCTTCAAAACTATATCCCGCATAGGGTCTATAATCACGACATCCGCTACTGTCACCTGATCATCTTGGACCAAGTATAAGTCTGCCTTGACATGTGTTGTTTGCAAAGCATATAAATGCCCCCTCCAAGCCCAATATCCACTCTCTTGTGCCATAGCAAACACTATGTCCCTAATAGCATCATGGGTAGCTATCCTCTGTCCTCCAAAAGGGCACCATGTCATGTGGACCGTTGTTGCATCTAGTGTAGAACCACACTCACAAGTGAGAAATGAAGATGCAAATGGGTGCCAGAGGTGAAGTGTGACACAATGGCACGGCAGATAGAGAGAAATGTGACAAAATGGTGGTTGTTTTTATTGTTGCCAATTGCGGCATCGCATTGCTCAATGTCCACTCAAGAATGGAAGACCTTGACAAGTTGCCCAGGTGGAGGTTGTGGAGCGGAATGATCAAGGAAATAAGGAATCCCAGTAGGAAATTTTGAGCCGCCTATTGGGAGCTTGATTAGTTCTAATGGGATTGAAGGCTTGACCTATGCAAGTTTGCTTCACTTGTAAGGTACAATATCTAATCGGGGTTGTAGGATTTTGGTTGATTTTGGAAGTTCAAAGAATTGCATGTCTATGCAAGTAGCAAAGGAATTGGGTATTCCTATCAAGCTAGTGATTGGAAGTAGTTTGATGATGGCGGATGGTAGAAAGAGTTATGTATTCCGCACCTCGCATCTTGTTACCTCCAAGATTGAGAAGGAGTATTTGGAGTGTATGAGGTTTGTAGTGGCACCTCTACACTATGATATCATTCTGGGTCTACCTTGGCTTGAACATCATAAGGTTCAATTCAATTGGACCGACCCCAAATTCAAGTACAAGACCAAGGTAGGAATTTCAGATTAGGTTGTCAAGCACCTCTGAGTAAGACACCTAAGAATAGTCAATCCCAAGATAGGAAGTTTGTCAAGAAGGTAGCCATAGAGCAAACTTGGAAGGGAGATAATTCCCAAGATGGGAAGTTTGCCAAGAAAGCAACTAGGGAGTAAGCTTGGAAGAGAGATGACTCACTAGAAGGGAAGTTTGTTAATAAAGCAGCCATAGAGTAAGCTTTGGAGGAAGATAAGTCTGTATTCGTGGGGTGGATCAAGCCGATTGCACAAGAACAATCTACGGAGGGCCGAGAGCCTCATCAAGCAATGGTTGATCGGATAGTGAAGGAGTTTGTGGACGTGTTTCTAGATGATCTACCAAAGGGATTACCTTCCAATCAAGGTATGCCCTTCAAGATCTAGTTATTGCCAAGGAGTACTCTAGTGAGTAGATCGATCTATTGGCTCTCACCAAAGGAGTTGGAGGAGTTGCAAAAAACACTTACAGAGTTGTTGGAGAAGGACTTCATACAACATAGTACCTCTCCTTGGGAAGCACCGGTACTATTTGTTCCAAAGAAGGATGGAGGACTTCGTTTCTGTATTGATTATCGTGGGCTCAATAAGCAAACTGTGAAGAATTCATATCCATTGCCTTGGATCGATGACTTGCTTGATCAACTAAGTGGAGCACAATACTTTTCCAAGTTGGATCTTCGTAGCGGCTATTAGCAAATTCCTATTGATAGAGATGATGTGCAAAAGACTACCTTTCGCACAAGGTATAAGCATTTTGAGTGGAAAGTTCTACCTTTCGGACTCACTAATGCTCCAGTAGTCTTCATGGATCAGATGCACCGGGTGTTGGATGGACTCCTGGATTGGTTCATGGTGGTGTTCTTGGATGATATCTTAATCTATAGTAAGACAGAGGCAGAACACGTGAATCATGTGTGAGAAGTCCTAAGACGACTACGACAATGGAAATTTTACTACAAGAAGTCAAAGTGTGCATTTTGGCAAAAGGAGGTTACCTTCTTGGGTCATAAGATCTCATCAGAGGGGATAAAGATGGAAGACAAGAAGATCAAAGCCATTACTAATTGGCCTACCCCAAAGGATACTACAGAAGTACGTGCATTCAATGGATTGGCTAGTTTTTACCAAAGTTTCATCCACTATTATGCTCATGTGGCAAACCATTGACTGGCCTCTTAGGAAAGAACTTGAGCTTCCAATGGACCACCAAGCATGAAGAAGCATTCCAAAAGTTAAATCATATGGTGTCTTCAAGACCCATTCTTTGACCATATGATCTCAACTACCTTGTGTGGTTGACTTTGATGCTTCTAACTTTGCAATTGGAGCTGTGTTGCAACAAGAATTCTCAAATGGACTACATCCGATTGCCTTTGTGTCTCATTGACTAAATACAGCTAAAAGAAATATATCTACTTGAGATCGGGAACAACTTGCAATGGTATATGTCACCAAGGTATGGAGGCATTATCTCTAGGGGAAACAAGTGATCATGCAAATTGATCACAAGCCATTGTTGTAGACCCTACACTTGGAGCACATGAAGAGTCGACATCATTGATGGGAAGAGCAACTCCAATTGTTTGATATCAAACATGAGTACAAACTAGGTCAGTTCCATGTCATCCCTGATGCTCTATCACGACGACATGATTTGAAAGCTCTTCCTCTCATCACGGTGGCAATTACGATGGTGTTGATTGACCCCAAGGTCCATAACGAGTTTCGATCAGCTCTACAACAAGATCCCTTCTTCCAAATGGTACATGGTCGTCTGACAACATGCAACAAGTAGTACAACACCTTCTCCTTCAAGGAAGGCCTTCTATTCCATGCGGACCAAATCTATGTTCCAGCCAAAGGTGATCTTTGACTTGTGTGCCTTCAAGAAGCCCATGATTTACCAATAGCTGGTCACATAGGAGTGGACAAGACCTTGGGCACCCTCCAACGCCAATGGTGGTAGCCTAACATGACATGAGATGTTTGGGACTTTGTCCGATTGTGTGAGAGTTGTGAATGTAACAAGGCCAGTAACCAAGTGGACTCCTTCAGCCACTTCCCATTCCAGCTACTTGTTGGGAACATGTGAGTTTAGATCTCATCACCCAAGACACAACAAGGTCACACAACAATTGTGGTGTTTGTGGATAAGCTTAGTAAGCAAATCCATTTGGCACCAATGGTTGATATTGTGGAAACTCCAACCTTGGCACAACTCTACTTCGATAATGTCTTCAGACATCATGGGATGCCACGTGTACTCATCTCTAATCGTGATCCTCGCTTCACCAAAAAGGTTTGGCAAGCACTCTTCCATCAACTTGGCACCAAGCTTGCTTTATCCACAACCTATCATCCTCAAATTGATGGACAAACTGAACATGCAAATTGCACCTTGGAAGATATGCTTTGTGTCTTTGTCAACATTCACCATACCAATTGGGATCAATGTCTTGCAGTTGCGGAGTTTGCATAAAATAATTCTAAACAGGCAAGCACCGGATTCTCTCCTTTCTTTCTCAATTTTGGCCAAGATTTGCTTGTCCTAGATTCTCTTCTTGCTCCTCCTCCATCTCAAGTCCCCCGTACTTCAACCTTCTTAACCACCATCACCGAATCTCTCTAGCAAGCCAAATCTCACCTCCTTGTTGCTCAGACTCATCAAAAAAAATATGCGGACCATCATCGTCGTGATCTCACCTTTGAAGTTGGTGATAAAGTTATGTTATCCTCTAGTAATCTACCCCTCCCACTTGATACCCAAGTTCGTAAACTTGCCCCCAATTGGATAGGACCTTTTGATTTCACCCAAATTGTTTCTCTTGTTGCTTATCAACTTACTTTGCCTTCTCATATGCACATCCATCCTGTCTTTCATGTTTCCAAGTTGAAACCCTTTGTTCATAATCCCTCTTCTTTCTCCTCTCAATTCCAACCTCCTCCTCTCCCAATCCCTATCAATGATCATGAGGAGTATGAAGTTGATCGTATCCTTGCACGTTGCTTCATCCAACAAGGATGCCGCCAACATACAGAGTACAAGGTCCTTTGGAAAGGGTATCTCCTTCATGATGCCACATGGGAACCTCTTTTTCACCTCTAGAATGCACAGACGGCCATTCAAGAGTTTGAAGCTTCAATGGCGATGAGGATGTCACCAACTAGCTGTGGGGGAATATGTAACAATATGGAGTTTAGCAATGTAACTAGTAAGGCTAAAAATTAGGGAATAAGCTAAACTAGCCTGGAATACTCCAAAAGCATCTAGGAAGCTTCTTGGGAAGCTTCTTGACTAGTTAACTTGCACACCAAGTAGGTAGGTTCTAGAAGGAAGCTTCTAGAAGCTTCTAACTAGCTTTAGCTTGCATGCCAAGTAGGCGGCTTCTAGAAGGAAGCTTCTTGACAAGCTTCCTAATTAACTTGGCTTGCACTCTAAGGAAAAAGCTCAAAGAAACTTCTTGAGAAGCTTCTCAAGGGCCTTGTATGCTACCTATAAATACCAAAGCCAAAGCTCATGCTAGGCATTTGGAGTTTTCCCTCATTCAAGTGTCCCAATGTGAGTTTCCATTCTCCTATTTCTCTCCTCGGATTTGGTCTTTTACACATATACCATTGCAAGTTTTTCTTGATCTCGAGCAGAGTAGTTTCTTTCAGCCGTATTGAGTCGATGAGATACAAAGACAATGGGATGTAGTCCATATGAGAATTCTTGTTGCAACACGGCTCCAATTGCAAAGTTAGAAGCATCAAAATCAACCACACAAGGTAGTTGAGGATCATACGGTTGAAGAATGGGCTTTGAAGACACCATATGTTTCAACTTCTAGAATGCTTCTTTGTGCTTGGTGGTCCACTAGAAGCTCAAGTCCTTCCCCAAGAGGTCAGTCAATGGTGCAGCCACATGAGCATAATAATGGATGAACCGTCGATAAAAACTAGCCAATCCATTAAATGTTTATATTTCTATAGCATCCTTTGGAGTAGGCCAATCAATAATGGCCTTGATTTTCTCCTCTTCCATCTTGATATCCTCCTATGAGATCTTGTGCCCCAAGGGTAACTTCCTTTTGCCAAAAGGCACACTTTGACTTCTTGTAGTAAAATTTCCATTATCATAATCGTCTTAGGACTTCTCACACGTGATTCACGTGTTTTTCCTCTATCTTGCTATAGATTAAGATATCATCTAAGAACACCATCACATACCAATCCAATAGTCCATCCAACACCCAATGCATCTGATCTATGAAGACTGTTGGAGCATTAGTGAGCCTGAAAGGTAGAACTCTCCACTCAAAATGCCCATACCTTGTGCAAAAGGTCATCTTTTGCACATCTTCCCTATCAATGGAGATTTGCCAATAGTCACTAAGAAGATCTAGCTTGGAAAAGTATCGTGCTCCACTCAATTGATCAATCAAGTCATTAATCCAAGGCAAGGAATATGCATTCTTCATTGTTTGCTTATTGAGAAACAATAATCAATACAAAAACAAAGTCCTCCATCCTTCTTTGGAACAAATAGTACTGTAGCTCCCCAAGGATATGTACTATGTTGTATGAAGTCCTTCTCCAACAACTCCGTAAGTGATGTTTGCAACTCTTCCAACTTCTTTGGTGAGAATCTATAGATTGGTCTACTCACTAGAGTACTCCCTGGCAATAACTCATTCTTGAAGGGCATACCACAATCAAAGGGTAATCCCTTTGGTAGATCATTCGGAAACATGTCCGCAAAATCCTAAAATATCTGATCAACTATTGCTTGATAAGGCTCTTGGCTCTCCTCAGATTGTCCTTGAGCAATTGGCTTGATCCACACCACAAAAACAGACTTATCTTCCTACAAAGCTTACTCTATGGTTGCTTCACTAACAAACTTCCCATCTAGGCACTCATTTCTCTTCAAAGCTTGCTCCATGGTTGCCTTCCTGGCAAACTTCCCATCTTGGGGCTCCTCTCTCTTCAAGGCATACTCTATGGTTACCTTCTCAACAAACTTTCCATATTGGGACTGACTATTCTTCGGTGTCTTACTCAAAGGTGCCAGGAATATTCTTACCTTGGTATTGTACATGAATTTGTCATCGAGTCCAATCAAATTGAACCTTATGACATTCAAGCCAAGGTAGTCCTAGAATGACATTATAGTGTAGAGGTGCCACTACAAACCTCATACAGTCCAAATACTCTTTCCTAATCTTAAAAGTAGCTGGATATGAGGTATAAAATGCAGAACCCTTTCTACCATCCGCCATCATCAATCTACTTCCAATCATTGGCTTGAAAGGAATACCCAATTCCTTTGCTACTTGCATAGACATACAATTCTTTGAACTTCCAAAATCAACCTAAATCCCACAACCCAGATTAGATATCATACCTAGCAAGTGAAGCAAACTTGCATAGGTCGCGCCTTCAATCCCATTGGAACTAATCAAGTTCCTAGTAAGCAACTCAAAATCTCTTATTGGGATTCCTCATTTTCTAATCATTTTGTTCCACAAACCCTATTTGGGCAACTTGTTGAGGTCACTCATTCTTAAGTGGACATTCAGCAATACGATGGCCAACTTGGAGACAATAAAACAACCACCATTTTGTTGCAATCTTTCTCTATCCGTTGTACCAAGTGGTCTCCGTTGATAGCATCAATCTCCATTGATGTTGGTTCTTCCACCCGTGCATAGTGTACTGGTAAGTTTTGTGTAGGTTGAGGTCAAGACCAAGTTGTCGCAACCAAGGAATCAAAGCGCTTAGCCAATTGCATGACTTCTTCTATCTTTTGTGGTTCTCGCATGGTCACCTCCAATTTTGTTCGTGACTTCAATCCTTGCACAAATTGATCCAAAACTTCACCTTCTTGTATTTCTAGAATTTGCATGATGGTATTTTGAAATTGTGATGTAGCTCCTTATTGAGCCAATTTGCTTCAACTCTGCCAATTTATCTCGTGTGGCTCGGGTGGCATTTATAGTTTGAAATTAACCGAGTATTGTATCCTTGAATTTTGCCCATGTCAAAATTGGTGTAACAATCTGTCGTTAAGCTCGCTCCACTCGAAATTACCACCAGATTTTTGCCACACCATCCAATTGGCTAGAAGCCAAGAGAATCTATTTTTGTTCATCTTGAAGATTGGTGGTTTCAAAGTAACATTCACAGTCAAACACAAAATTTCCATTATGCTCGAAAGATTCTTTCTTTCAAACACCTAGGGTTTAGGAAATCAAATGCGATCTTCTTCATCTTGAATTAGCGCTCTCTCTATATGTTCTTGTTGTTGTTGGTCTCGTTCATCCAACAATCAAGTAAGGTGCTTGATTTGTTCCTTCATCACAAGGATAACATCCAGTATTTCCGCCATAGCTACTACTCTATCCCACTACTCCCTCTTTATCTAATTGATTACCATATAGATGTAGCATGTCTGCTATTTTTCATAAATTACAACCGGAAGTATCAAGGGTTCCTCAAACAAGGTGATCATATGTAGAAAATTATGCCCAAAGCACAAGATGATGAATTGTGTGAAATGATATTTGGGTAATATCTGAACATGAAAATCCTAATGGTTTAGCGGAAGTGGATTTGGTGGTCATTCTATCCATCCCATTCCTACTCTGATACTAATGTAAAAGACCAAGACCGAGGAGAGAAATAGGAGAATGGAAGCTCACATTGGGACATTGGAATGTGGGAAAACTCCAAATACCTAGCATGAGCTTTGGCTTTGGTGTTTTATAGGTAGCATATAAGGCCCTTAAGAAGCTTCTCAAGAAGCCTCCTTGAGCCACTTTCGTAGAGTGCAACCCAAGTTAACCAAAAAGCTTCTCAAGAAGCTTCCTTCTAGAAGTCACCTACTTAGCGTGCAAGCTAAGCTAGTTAGAAACTTCTAGAAGTTACTTACTTGAGGTGCAAGCTAAGCTAAGCTACTTACTTCCAGAATATTCTAGGCTAATTTGTCTTATATGCTACTTTTGTCAGCCCTACTAACTTTGTCGTTGAACTCCATATTGTTCCAAAGCGTGTGACAAAATTCTTGGATCCTATTGGCACTCCAAGAACATGTAGTCCATCTGTGGATGTGATATATCCCTCTAGAAGCAAGGTGGGGAGGGATACCTAAAGAAGACCATGCCATGCACTTTGACACATTGACTCTCAAGCATACTAGATGTAGCTCAATAGTCAAGTGGTCAAAGGCGTCCCTTGTAAAAGACCAAGACCAAGGAGAGAAATAGGAGAATAGAAGATCATATTGGGATACTTGAATGTGAGAAACTCCAAATGCCTAGCATGAACTTTGGCTCTTGTATTTTAAGGAGCATACAAGGCCCTTGAGAAGCTTCTCAAGAAGCTTCTTTGAACCATTTTCTTGGAGTGCAAGCCAAGTTAACCAAGAAGTTTCTCAAGAAACTTCCTTCTTGAAGTCTCCTACTTGGCGTGCAAGCTAAGCTAGTTGGAAGCTTCTAGAAACTACCTACTTGTGGTGCAAGCTAGGCTAGTGGGAAGCTTCCCAAGAAGCTCCCTAGATACTTCTAGAATATTCTAGGCTAATTTGGCCTATTTAGTACTTCATTAATCTTGAGCAACTTTGTCACTAAACTCCATATTATTACATGCCTAATCTGATCTACAGGGCCCACGATGTGTGTATCATTTGCCAAGGAGAGAAATACACAATCGGGTATGGCCAAAGTAATAGATAGGAGAGCTCTAAAGTGAGCCATGGCAAATATGGGTCCCCCTCCCCAAAGGATCTCCCTAATGTGTACCAACAGGTGACTCCAAGATGACTCCTTCTTGTGAACAACCTAGCTTGTAGTAAAGGGAAGCATGAGAGCCATAAAAAGACCACATAAAAGGAATGAGACTCACCAAATATCCACCAGCCTCCCTAAGCTCTCTAAAGATGGATGCACGTGAGATGCTATAAAAGCATTCTCAACATCCACTTGTAGGACGACCCACTCCGGATGGATATCTAGGAGTGCCCTCATGCCTAGAGATATAGCCTCACATCTTCTAAGTGTAGCTACTCTAAACTAATGTAGACTAAGGTGATGTTGAAAGTGAGAACAATGTTGAAGAACAATGATACGACTGACCATATGCAAAAATATCTCTCCAATAGCAAGCGGTATAATGCCTCTTGTGTCCTTCCACATCGTGAGAAGTCAACTAGCACCTAACACTCGGCTAACAAACATAAGAATGTCTCCTCTTGCTACTATTGCAGCCACCTAAAACAATCGATAAAACCACTAGAAGGATCATCTGCCTAAAAGCAATCTCTAAGGTGCTCATAAACCATCCCTAACAAGCCTCTTGAGGAAAGGCAAGAAGTAGTGCACAATGCTTGTGCAAACAACGTCCTATCAAGACATAAAGGCTATTCAGGCTGATAATATAAGACATCTAATGGTAGTCCCTCTATTACTATAGATGTAGTGAGTGTAGGGAAGAGATAATCTCATCAATAGGACTCACCATAGACAAAGAGTGTAGCGCTCGTGTTGCACCCTTTGTCTATGGTGAGTCCTAATGCTTGTGCAAACAATGACCTATCAAGACATAAGGCTGTTCAGGCTGATAATATAAGACATCTAATGGTAGTCCCTTTATTACTACAGATGTAGTGAGTGTATGGAAGAGATAGTCTCATCAATAGGACTCACCATAGACAAAGGGTGTAGCGCTTGTGTTGCATCCTTTGTTGGACATTACCAGGCGAGAAAACCCCCTGACCTAATGTCCAACACAGTTGTAATCGAGTGGACTCTGTGGTATCTTGTGGCAACGCTTGTCTCTTAAACTGTGTAGCCCTAACAGACTCCTCTTGAAGGGTCGCCCAATCCCCCACTCGGAATCGATGAAATTTGCAACCACCTCACTTGCACGTCCCCTCCAGCATAATGAAGGACGGGAATAATAAGAAGGATGGGAAGACTCCTTCAATCACGCAGTACAATGATAAGACATGACAGGTAAAATGGAAGTAAGCTCTAACAGGGTTGGCATGAGGAGTTTGCATTGCTGTACCTAATATATCTCCGATGTTTTAAGTTTATATAACCTAGGTGATACTTCTTAGGATGTTCTCTAGTAGTTGATGCTTCTTGGCAGAGTAGATTTCTCATATCAATACTATTGAGACTTAGTCCCATTCTATTTCTTTTGTCTCTCCTTGTGCAATTTGAGGGTCTTCCCATCCTTCATGTGTTCTATGGGGTCACCTTTTTCTTTATAAAATTTTAAAGCATTAGACTATTACTATTACTCTCTTATGGATTGCATGCGCCCTTAATTTCTTAATTTTTGTGGAACAATGAACACAAACTATCTAAAGTATGCTACTAAATAGAAAGGTGAGAGTAGTACTTTTTGATGCCCAATATGATACATTCTTGCCCATTTTCAGACTATATCTATATAGAGTTTCATATCCTTCCAAAGCTAATGTAACAAAGAAGTGATCTGGTCATAAATCATTATATTTGGAGACCTTACTTCTTGTTGTTATGCTTGTAGTCCATCAGGGGAGAAGAGCAATCACTCTTTCCAAAATTGGGTCACATTTCATATTCATAACCACAACATCTCTATTATCATCTCATATCAAGTATGTTTACATTTACATTCATTTGTGTGGTTTACAAAACATACAAACACCCTCCTCGACAGTCTCCCCTCGCTTGTGCCATGGTAAACACTACAAAATAATAGCATAGTCATCTTCTATCCTTCAAAATAATACCATCTCACATGGTTGAATCTTTCCTATAGAGGTATAGGGAAAACCCCATCACATTTGTGGTATGTATCTATATCTGGTAATACCGTTATCTGGACTTGAATTAGTATGTGGAAATGCGTGGAAAGCACCTACCGTTGGTAAAACTGTTGTAAATTTGTACACCGGAGCCTTACTTATCCCACTTTAGGACCATGGGAATAGGGTAGGAGTTTTTATTCTCACTTCCTAAAATTTTCTTGAGAAGGACACTTAGCGTGCTCTCCTATTTGCGGTAAAAATGAACTAGCCATCAGGTACTATATAAAAAACAAATATGGAAGTACAGCCTCATTTTACCCATTTTGTCTCAAACTGGTCAAAGGTCTTCCCCTCCTTCTTCTTATCGTGGTCTCCCTTTACTTCTTTATACAAAATAGTCATAAATTAATTAAATTACTTTACCATTATAAATAAAACTCTGTATGTAACACTTTAGTACACTTTTACCATCTCATAAAGCACTTTATGGCACTTTTTTGAATTCTGCGATACCGGGGGAGGAAAAGGGCGACCGCATAGAAAACACGAGGGGGAAAACCCCGTCAAGCAGTTAAAGGGAGAGAAAAATAGGTAGAATGGAGCTAAACCCCAATAGAGTCTATACCTAGACCCGTGAAGCTAGTCTTGAAACCCCTAGTGTCTGGAACAGAGCACTCACGCTTTAGCAAATACTACAAGTTTCCGCATCCGCACTACCCGGATCCTACACTATAGTCCTCGAATAGGATCCACATCTATTTCCAGAACGTACAGTACAGAACTTCTAGCACGACACGTGGTACTGCGCAGACGTTTTTTTTGGTACCCATTGAGCTACCATAAGAAAGCTCCGCTGTGTACAGTAGACGCTCTCTGTCCAGTAATCGCGACCGGCAACACTGGAGTTTTTCATGTCCAATCATGCAGACCGCTCGATGCCAGCCATGCGGATGTGTGTAGAAATTCCTGCATGTGGTAAGGTGTTCATCAGTGGGTTCCGCGTACAGCTTTTATGTCTAGCCCTTCTCCTCCTCATCCTCAGAGAACCAGGCGCAAAGTCAGCAGAAAAGGGAAAGACTCAGATCACAACGGTTGGAACGTTAATGGGTGCGCTCAAGGAGAGGCGGAACCATCCAGAATTGTGCAGCAACTTTTTACTGTCTGTCTCAGAATCAGAAGATTGACTCTGGATTTTCGATTTGTGGAAGAGCAAGCTCTCAGAATGTGCAAATTAGAGGATTGTTTGGATGGGTGCTGTTGATTGATTGAGAGAATTTGTCTTGAGTTGGAGAGTCGGTATGGGGGAACGGCATCTTGGGGTCGCTCTGGACTTTTCGCCGAGCAGTAATTATGCGTTACAATGGACGCTGGAGAACGTGGCGAGAGATGGGGACAGTTTATTTCTGATTGTGGTGAACAAGAAAAATACAATGGAGGAGAGCAAGCGCGCACTGTGGGGCGCGTCTGGGTCGCCTTTGATCCCGTTTGAGGAGTTCAAGGATGCGAATGTGGTTAAGAGCTACGGTTTGACAGTGCACCCAGAAGTCAATAGCATTTTGGATGCGGCTATGACGAGGAAGAAGGTTAAGGTGATGGCGAAAGTTTATTATGGGGATGCACGGGAGAAACTGATTCACGCAATTGATGAATTTCCTATTCATGCAATGTTTATGGGATGCAGAGGGCTCACCACTGTACAAAGAGTTATACTGGGAAGCGTAACCAATCATATCGTTAACAACGCCGCTTGTGCTGTGACTGTTATAAAGTTGAATGAGGGAGCAAGCTAGTAACAACGTTGGGAAGAGATTAGGAGATTTAGAGTTTATAGGGTCAATTTCGTATGTCTTCTTGTGAAGCCATACTTGTCAATACTCCCGAGGCCATATGATACATTTTGCATTGATGGCGAGACCCTTTAGTTGTCAACTTCATCGAAGGCTCTGCATGCAAGACTTTTCATTTGTAAACTGGGGGTTCCCTGTAAGATTCTTAACGTAGACTAGAGAACTGGATAACGTTTCTGCACGTCCCCGATCACCAAGGTTTCTAAAAGGATCACGAAGGTTTCGCCAATTCTAAAAGTTTTCAGGGCTGGTTTCAACATCGTAGGAGGATTTTTGGTATTCCTTTACATCAAACCCGCATCTACATTTCAGTCCAGATTCATGGTTGAAAATTGTGCTTGATGTGTTTTGGGCAAGGGTGGGAAATGCAGATTATAATTGACACTCTATCCCCAAACATCCTGTGTAGCAGAGAGCAGAATAACTTCAGTACGCGTAATATACAAATACGTCTTATGGATCCCTTTGAAGGGAACTTGAACACATCTACATCTTCCACAGGTCTTTACTCCCAAACCATCGTTTACTCCTATAGTTTTTAAGATTTGCGACAAATGATGAGAAAGTAGATGAAGAGAAAGAAAGAGAAGGCGACCGCGTCTGATAACAAGAAGGACGGGAAGACCCCGTCAAGCTGTACAAGGAAAAGACGTAGGGGGTAAAAAGGGGCTAATCCCCAATACAGAAAGTGACTTAAATACTGAAATGCTTGGGGATTATTCATGTAATACGAGTGCGGTCTCTTAGGGATGCTACTCTGCGACAATTTATGGTGATAGTGGACAACAGAACAGCGTTGGAAAGCAACATACTTTCTAGAAGTTTATAGACTTCTGCAAGTAGATAACTCCAGCTTCGAGTTATATCTCGACCATGTAGATCTATAAGACGACTTTACGTGTCCAATTCTTGATATCGGCGCGTGCGTACAGAGCATTCGTCCTTCACCTACACACTTTCGCTTCAGGTATGCTGCCACTTGGCGAGCTCATGCATTGCAAATCCTTTATGCGGAACTTGAGAAAGCTTATTGTCGGGCTGTTTGTTCTTGATGCACTACTTCTGGTCACATAGTTCATAAACTTCTAAGAAGGTGCCATGTACTGTAACAGAAATTAACTAGTTGTTCGCAATAGTTAAGGGTTCGCCGTTTAGGGTTGCGGAACTTGAGAAGCTTCTTGTCGGGCTCTTCGTTCTCGATGTCACTCCTTCTGACCTGCCTGTCTCACATAGTTCAAATACTTCTAAGAAGATGCCATGTACTGTAACTGTAGTTAGCTAGATGTTCGGAATCATTAAAAGTTCGCCAGTTCATATAATCTCACAAATGACTGACACTGGCACAATGGTTAAAGGTTTGCCGTTTTATACAATCCCAGTCACAACTGACGTGACTTACGTGAAAAACTCATAAAAATGCACCCTACATCTTAAACCCCATTTTACCTCGTATGTGAAAAACTCAAAAATGCACCCTAAATCTTCAACCCCCTTCGACCTCTTATGTTTTATACTTTTACGGCTTGATGTCTTGCCATATTTCTTGTTTAATAAGCAGTCGCGTATTCTGCTTCTGAGAAAATGTCAATATCTAACCTGCACAGATATTCAGCACAAACGTTTACTCAAGTGCATGTTTGCACCATGGTTGCATTTGTCTATTTACCGACGCAGTATTGCTTACTAGAAATTTTGTTGCTTGTATTTTCTAACTACGAACAGACTGTTACTCTATAATGTTCATGTTAATTTTACATTGCAGATGTAGCTTGTCAAAAATCATGATGATACATAAACTGGTATCCCGTATTGTTAAGAATGAAGATGCAAAACTGGTGATCTTAACGATTAGAGGTATTATGATCAAGACAATCACTGGCCTCTTGCCTCTGTTGAGAAAGTGTGAACTGGCCGCCCTTTAGTATAAGGTGCTCAAGAATAGGTACAACCAATGTGGCAAGCGTCTAATATAATGGCAGTTTCCTGCTGTCTGATACCGCAGAATCGACAGGGAGTGTCACTGAGTCGTTATCAGGATGTTAGGTCGGAACATCAAATATTGAAGATTCAAATTTGATAACATACCATCTGTTAAAGAAAATATGGCATGAACGTAACATGTTGCTTCGTGTTTTATATGAATTTACTCTATGCCTATACATGCGTATTACTATGGCATGAACGTAACATGTTGCTTCGTGTTTTATATGAATTTACTCAATGCCTATACATGCGTATTACAAGATACAATGTACAATTACATATCACAAGACAATTGGAACATGCGAATAAGACGAATAGAAACGACGCACTTTTTTATTCAAAAGGAAACCTTTTTACAAGAGAACGAATTTCGAGCTCTCACATCCGTGTGTACTACGCATGTATTGAAGCCATGGCCTTACTATTTCTCTTTCCACGGCAAATATACATTTCCATTTTCTGTCAGGATTTTGTTGAAGCTTTAATGATAATCGTTGTTAATCAACCTGCAAAGCTCGAGACTCCATGATTTGTCCAACTAAAGGAACTTATTGCACTTCGGAACGAACTCTATGTACATCAAACACCTTCGACGGTAAGCAAGCAGCGGCGAAACAAGCAGGCCTACACGAACGGGTTCTGCTTCTTAGGCTGACTTGTTGGTGACTTCTGCTCAGCACTCCTTGGAGAAAGCAGGCTGTGCATATCTTCATCGCCGTGACCTGATGCAAGCTTACTGGCATTGGTCGCTCCGATTTTCACTCCAGATACAGGAGTCTCCTGGTTTGACCGCGTATCTTCTTTGGTTGCCTGCTTTCACGAGAAAGAGTAGTGTCACTGACCAATCAGCAAGACTACACCGTGCCTGAAGACAACATTGCAGAATACTAATATCCTGCAAACGGCGAAGACACTCTATATATTCCTGACTACCTCCCACACAGTGAAATTTCCAGTTGAACACTGCAATTCCAGTTGAACTCCTACGATAGCGTGATGCAGTTTCCCTTGCACCCATACAAATTCATTATGTGACAACAAGCCAGACTTTCAACCAGGACGAATTTATTCTGTACAATTCTCAAGGAGTGGTTGACTGCCGTCCCGTCCAATATAATCAATGACCAATTTGTACAAGAAGGTGGTTTGTCTCAACCAAAACAACTATCTCCCCCGATGCTTATTAACGGCTGTGAACTATGAGCAATATCGGCAATGCCTACTAAGCGGACAAGAGCTCGTCTACTCTAACTGCTAGATTGGAATTCTGCACGTCTTAAAACAGAGGGAAGTCTCACCTGTATGCTGGAGGAGTTCTGCTCGCCACTTCCATCATGGTATAACTCCGACATTTCGACTGATGTAAAAACTGAGAAGTCCGCGAAGAACACTAGTAGATAATATAGTATCTCGTCCGAACTGGAAAAGGAATGCTTGCGGATCGAGGGATAAGTAGTAGCCAAAACGCAACGGCAAAATCAGCAATATGTGTAAGCCTTGAGATGTACTCGTCGACAAATGCCAAACAAACTGATACCGAAATCATCTGGCCCCAGTGCACTATATAGCAGCTCTGCAACTGATCAACTATAGATGTTCCCTGTCCAGGTGCCGAGTACGGGACGGGGCGATCCGCTTCAATCTTCGTGATCTCGAATCTCCCTCTTCACACACTATCTTGATGATTCCGGTTCAATCGGCAATTAAGCTGCTGAGTCAGCGACACATCATAGATTGAAACGACAAGTGTCGAAGTGGCATTCTTCAAATTTGATCACGTATAGATCAAGAACCATCTCTCCCTACGACTGACTGCGGTACGTTTTTTTCTCTTCGCACCAGCTTACAGGTCTGCTGACTCACGGGGTAGATAAGTCTCAATTCAAGTGCGTCATCGTGGTGGCTTCGAGGGAAACTAGCGCCTAAAGCGATCGTTGTATCCACGAAATTCAATGATCAGTTCCGATACTTACTTCTGTACTCGATCTGCATTCTGTCCCGGCGACTAACTACCGGTGGAGCATTGGTTCGCTTGCGGAGGAGAGCCTTGACACTCACGAGGCTCGCCGACGATTCAAGCTCTCTTTACTCTCTGCCTTTCCAGCTCCCCCCGGCGGCCTTCTCGTCAAGAACCTGTTTCCCGGCGGCACTCAACATCCAAGTCTAACGCTGGTGATTAAAACGACTTTTTGGCAGGAACCATACAGTACCGCCTTTGGAACAGTGATTGGGAGTAAGTGCCGAACGAATCTTCTAGGGCACCGCGTTTGGTGTCGACGCCTGGGCGGGCATTCTGCTGAGGTTCCACGAGACGGGCAAATCACTGTAGACGGTTTTAAACGGAACATCCAGGATATAATCCGTATCTGCTGAGTGTGCCAATGGCACCCAGTATGGTACAACACCACGGTAGCTGCCTATTACTCGTCGTAAGAACTTCGCAACATTCTCCCTCTTACGCGCACAAGCGGCGAAATTGATCCGAGTCTTTGTCCTTTTGCTTGGTTGGGGGAGTTCTGTCTGAATGTTTCTGATTACCGTGATACTCATGCCAGCCCAAAGTGCTTCCCTTCCGCTCTGAACCGTGGTAGCTCCCGCATATGTACAGTCCTCGCAGTAAATGCAACTCACGCCAGCCCTACGGATTCCTTACTGTTGAACGCGTGGCAGTTGCCGTAGATGTCCAGTCCACTCTCTCTGAGTGCACTACTGGTTCCGGTTCGGAGCTGGCTGGAATTCTGGAAATGGGGTGATTACTTTAAAATTTGCCAACTATCCGGATAATCTGTGGTTCGACTAACATGTCCAAGCAATATACGAAACGAGTTCACAAGAAAGATGTACTTGAGTATTTACCAAAATTATCATGATTTAATGGACTTGACAGAGACTCAAAATTGCTTCAAGAGTAACCTCTCAACACCATGTAATAGACATTCTGTTGAAGTATGGAATTATGGCCGTCTATATATATATATATATATATCATTGAAACCCTAACGTACATAAAATGTTTTTGTGTGCACCAAATTTTGGTGGGTACACAATCAAATTTATATAATCCAAAATTGCGATTCAGGAATTTGATATTAAACCAATATCATATGAAAGAAGAATATTCTAGCATAACTTTATTTTTAGTTTTATTTTTATTTTTATTTTTATAAATCTCTGTATATTGCTAAAATTATATTTACTAAATACGTGAAGACTTATTTGGATATCAATTACTTAAGTAAAAATTTTGAAATTGTATGAAATGAAGTTAATAGAGTTCTTATTTTTAATTCTTGGTTAAAGGATGTGAATGACATCTTATAATAATCTAAAAAACATCTTATACAAAGTGACCAGTTGATAGAACGACACAATCCATAGAATGTTTCCTGAAAGCTTAAAATTTACTAGCCCATCGACTAAAGAATAAAGAACTCCGAGTTCAAAAAGGAGTACGATAGACCCATAATCTTCACGACATGTTGTCTCATTATTTCCTACATTTTATGACATGGAAAGGGTCTTGGGTGACCCACCTATCTCAAATTTACTGGATATCCCACAGGTGATTCTCATCAAAATGAAATCTCGATATAAAATTCTACAGTAAACAAGTGAATACTATATATTGTATAAATCATACCCTTTATATCTCCTATAATATGCACAAAATTATTAGATATTCTACAAGGATATAACTGGAACCCCTAATATATATGTTATTTAACAAAAAGTTTCCTGACGACCAATGAACCTGGAAAATGAGTACAAAATTTACAAGGACAAAATTAAACCACTTAAGAAATAGCTCACTAAATACGCGAACGAATTTAGCGGCTAAACCTCTAGATAATACAGTTGTTGCTGGTGCTGCATCTGTTAAACGGATTCGTTAGTGCACTTCGTTTTGTTCTCATCCAACTAAGAAAGGAAAAGCGACCGCGTAGAAAACACGAAGGATGGGAGGAACCCCATCCAACTAAGTGGAAATCGAGAGTCGGGTTTACCAAACTTGCCAGTTTTGGAAGTGGCCTTGAATCGCGATAGATTGTTGGATGCTTGTGCTGCAGGTATCGCACTTGGGGGACGGAGTTTTAGAATATCAGAAATCGACGTTTGGATCCTGTCTACGTCCAGCAATTTGACGCATCACACCAGCTGCGACGGCCATCTCCTGAGCAGCGTGTGGTGGCGCTGCCACTTGGCGCTAACTGCGCTGGCCCTAGTGGATGTCAAGCAGCCTCATGTGGACACGTTATCAACATGGCCTGCTGTACCTGCTGTATATGGTTTGCACAATGTCAGAGTCGAACATATGAAAGTAAAGTTGAGTATCTACGACCACTTTGAAAAGCTAAAACAGGAAAATTTTAATATAAGTAATCGGCAGAGAGTGGACTTGTAAAGGCCTCTGTCCCCTACTCTCTTGTTTGAAGAGGTTTTCTCCAGTCCAAACCTGGAGAGGCTCACTCAAGAGTATTTCAGTCGTCTATCGAAATTCGCCTAATATTTTATATTATATAATAAACCAAAACCCTACCCTTGCATACAAAATAAGAATAAGCCAGTCAAAGAAAGTGCTAGTAACTTACACGGATCAATCTAGTTGTCAGAACCTATCCAAATGCTTAAGAAGAGGTCAAACATTGATGTAACGTTAATTATGATCGAAAGAAAAAGAGACGGCTTAGAAACTTGAAATGGTTCACACTTAAGGAGTCGGATAACAAAACTGAAGTGAAACACAAAGATTTATGAATCTAAATGTAGAGTATAAAGGATGGACATGTTGAGCTCATTAGGCCAGTATTGTAAACCTAATATGACTTTTGTTAAGAACCAAATAATGGGTTTGGACTCCAAATCTGCTAGTACACCAAACAATATAAATCCAACACACTACATGTTAAAACCCATCCAATGGATTTGGATTCCCATTGCACTAATACAACAAATAACACAAACCCACCATGGACAATATTAAGCACTCGTCAAATGACGCAAAACTCCACATCCATTAGAATGTCAAATAATAATAAACTAACATACACTCGTAATCACTCATCGGATTTGGACTTTTTATTCTGCTAATAAGTATAATAGTAAACACAGCACAACTTATATTAAGAAACAACAACAACAACAAAAGAAATTTTGCATGCTAAATTTGCTGATATATAGGATAGTACAAACCTAACACTACCTATGTTAAGTACCAGCCAACGGATTTGGGCCCCAAACCCGCTATTTCTTATACAATACAAACTTAATACAACTTTCATAAAAAATCATTCAATGAATTTAAATCTTAATCTATCAATAGGCAAATATTACGAACCGAACACTGCTTGAGTGAAATATCAATCGGTAGATTTCTATCCGTTGATCTAAATCTATTGGTACTTAAAACAATACAAACGCATCAACATAGCTTAATTTAAGAACCGCTTAGGAGATCCAGATTCCGTATTTTCTAGTATCACAAAATTATAAACCATATGTAACATATCTTAGAATATATTGTGTTTTTATAATATCTAAATTGATAAAAAAAATACCAAATCCTTAAGTGTGCAACCAAGAATAAACCCATCCAAACTTATCCATTGACGCAAACAAAAAAATATACAATCTAAATTTATATGGCGAAACAAAGCGAAACAAATATAGACTTCACATCTACAATTAAACCTTCATGTATGGAGCTAACAACATCAATTTTTATTACCATCAAAAATATTTAGATCAACCTGTCAACAATCAATTATTCCTTTGAATTTGGGAACTAATGATTTCACTTGCACATTTTTGTCATTGGCCTTGCATGCGTCAATATTGCACTAACACCCAAAAATGAGCACTTGCAATTTGTACCAATTGGTGATATTTTTCAATTAGAAAATACAACATGGATAAAAACCACACATATTGAAGTATTCATGATGGTGATATTCACATATTGTGCCTAAGTTTTCTAATTATGATACACCAATAAGTACGTAAGCCATATCAATCTGTTTGCAATTAACTTACAACTTCTTATATCACAAATGGATTATGGAGTTTCCTTCCTTCACTGATTAATGTAAGTTATAGTCCTTTTGATAGTGATACACTAGATCACACAAAAGCAAAGGAGACCAAAGTAACTGCATTAGAAATTAAAATGTATTACCTACTTTAGAATGGGGTTTACAACCAACTCCAATAATCATATTGCCTCTCAATATGGATTTTTTAATTATGGAAATAATAAGTGAAATATTATTAATGATCAATGAAAAATCTAATATATTATCTCAAAACTAAAGATAAGATGTTGCTTGTGGCTTCTATGTAAATAAATGGCATAGCATGCAATACCTTGTACAACATACAATTTGTCATCTTTATATCTCAAGGTTTAGTAGTGTTAAGCAGATTAGATGATTTGATTCTCACTTCAAAATTAAGTTTGGACAAGGTATAAGGAAGAAGAGAAGAGAAGCTAGAATTACAAGGGCAAAGATAAAATCATGGGATTTCATATAGAGAAGAAGCAATCTTGAAAGAAATGATAAGAAGCCATATTTTGTTTGTTTAGACTTGTCAAGTTAAAGAAGTTTTGCTAAATTATGTTGTCCATTTGTATGGTCAAACTTCTTGTTACTTATAAGGATGGGAGAAAATTGATTAATCTAACATTTATTTATGTTATGTAAATATATATAGCAAATTTATTGTAAAATTTAGGTATAGATATTAAAAATATAAGCGGAATTTTGAATATAAAATAAATACTCTTAAAAAAGTTTCCAATTTGGATTCTTAAGTAAGGATTCATTAAATATTGAATGAAATACAAACATTTGTATTTCAGCTATTTTTGGGCGTATATGTCTCTCTCTTTGCTTTTCAAGGATTAAGAGTATAAATTTGTGATCTTTGAGCTTATTTGGGCTCTTCTTGGACCAAAGATCCAAGAAACTAACAATCCTAAATAATAAATTATAGACCAAATATCAAAAGGTGAAGTTTATCTCCATGAAAATTCATGCTTTTTTTTCTCCAAATCCTTTGGCACTAGAAACTTCAATCAAATTCAAGTAGAGCTTTGGAACAAAATAAGTTCATCTCCGTTAAAGATAACATGTTTTGGAGTCGTAACCTGCCTCTATAGATAGATCGTAAGGAGAAGTTCAATAATTAGCTCTAACTTGAAGAATATTCAAAGAATAAAAGGATTGGGCCTAAGTATGTTGGGAGCTTGGTGGAGAACCTTGCCCTTCAAACTCTAGCTCAATGGAATCTACAAAAGTTGACTTCATACTTTCTAAATGAAATCTGCCAAAGTTAAAAGATTTGGTCTTCCAATCCAATCTTTTGTACTCAAATCTCACCATTCATACAATTCTGAATCTATAAATTGGGTTTCAAACCTATTCACCACTATCTTTTACATGTGCATTGTACTTGGTTGTTCCTTCTTGGTTCATCACCGCATTCTTAGATCTTAGTACTTATACTTTATTTCAAATTAGATTTATATGTTTTTAATACTAAGAGATTCAAAAGACAAACTTGATTTTTTGTCTTTTTTCCTGGCTCCTTTAGCACATAAATGTTATCTATAATATATCTTTTTCTTGAAATCTGAAAAGTCTTATCTAACAAGTACCATAGAAGATTATATCAAATCATTAACAAAATATAGATAATACAAAGATGATTAAATTTTAAAAAAATGTCTCGGTAATTAATAATGTCTTATCTATCAACAATTACAATAAATGAAGAGTAAAATAAAACATACAGAATAAAAATATAGCAACCATTTGAATATAACAATTGAAACATTATATCACAAGAAAAAAACAATGATGCAAGCATATATTGATTAATTTATTTAGAGTAAAAATTCATGTTCAAGTTATTGAGCATCGTTCCTTCTTGTAAGAATGAAATTGAAATTTTATTACAAGCATCTTATTAATAAGATGTTCATCTCTTGACCATGGATTACATTCAGTTTGATAGTATCAACAAAATCCATGGTCAAAGTTTGATAGAAGGTGAATTATTGTCATCTTTTAAAGATTTTTTTTTCAATTCTTAAACATATTTGTTGTGATTCATAGTTACTTGAGACCTTTAGTATGAAATATCAAATTTTGAAACCTTTTGAAGAAGTGAGCAATACTAAGAGTGCAACATTTAAAGAAGATACCTTACGAAGTTGAAGAAGGTTAGAAATAACTGAACCAACCTAAAAGGATGATCTAGTAGATTATCTAGCCAAAATTTAAAATGCATATAAGTATGTAAATAAGCAAGACATAAGACATGCATCTCTAAGTAGAAAGAGAATTATTGTGAATAGGAGAAATATATAAAAATTGAACATATGTATAATAAGAAAGCATGCAAAAATAGATTACTTATTTTAGGTAAATATTTATTCATAACAAATCATCTAGGTAGTATTACAAGAGAACTTGACTTGCATTTAAAATATCTAAGAAAGTACAATCCATATTCATGGATTAAGGATCAATAAAAGAAATTCACCATTTACTATTGAGCCAATAGAAATAAATCCTTCAACCATATGAGGAGCTTTAATGAATTATAAAGTCAATAACATGAAGAGTAAATGTCATTTTTGAGGACAAGAGAGCTCCCAAGAGAAGAAACACAAGAGAAACACAAGGCTTCATCCTTCAATATTCCGATGCACCAAGGGAACACCTTTTCTTTATTTTACTGCAAAAAAGATCTACTCAAAGGGAATTCCACCCTTGGATCAAATATATGGATTGGTGATATGTCAATCCTTGCACTATTTGGTTGGTCAAAGTTTCACTAGAGAGAATCTTTGGAGAATTTTAAGAGAATCTTCTTATATGAATTTCAAAATTGCATGAGTGAGGTACCATTTGAAATATAGTTGGAAAGCTCTAAATGAGATAAGAGTGAGAAGGCAATGCATTTCTCCAATGGGAGAATCATTTTTTAGACTTCCAAAATAGGCTCTAAAGTTTTCAAGGTTTTTTTGGCATTTGCACTATTAGTGGAAGTAATTATACCTCTATCTGATCCACTTATACAATCATATATAACATCCCTCAAGATATTACAAAGCCAATTTCCACCTCTAGATACTATGTCTAGCTAATGGTATTACAAACCTCCCTCCATTTAAGATGTAATTTCCTTGTTGTGAAGTTATTGCTCAAAAGATTGCACTAACACTGGAACATGGATCAAGTTAGCCATTTGCTCTCTTGTTGCCTCCTACAATGGATAGCCTTTTTCATCCATGGATGGTAGGTACTACGGATGCATTTTTAGAGAATGCATTCAACCTTTTATTCCTCCATGTCATCAATGAGTATTGGACAAAGTCAAACTTCTTCTATGGAAGGAAAGTGCGGCAGTTAGGTTGCATATCTTTGTAGTAAGGAAACATGGAAACACTAGATGGATCTTCATGTATGGCGGTAGCTTGAGGTGATAGGCCATTGGGCCAATTTGATAGAGGATGGGAAAACACCCAATAAAATGAGGTTTGACCTTACAAGGTTGGTTGTAGATAGCCATACTTTTTCCCCCAACTTTCAACTCCATGTGCCAATAATGTGCATTTTCATTTTATTTTTTTCAATTAGGGATGATCTGCAACCTATGCTTGGTATTCTCCACACCTTGTTGGATTTTAAGAAAAAAAATGTCAACAATGTCAACTTTTGTAGCCATTGGGTGGATCTCTACAAAGCTTGAAGGTGTGAAAGGGTGTTCTCTGTACATGAGAAAGAATAGTGTGACTTGTGTAGATGCACTCACTAAATTGTTATAGGCAAATTCTACTAGTGGAAGTAAGATGTCCCACCTTTCTTGCTCCTCTAAGGTGAAGCTCTAGAGCATGTCTTCAATAGTGCAAGTAGCCCGCTCTATTTATCCATCAACTTGTGGATGGTATGCCATGGAATTTGCAAGTTTGGTTTTGAAGAAAATGTTTTCCAAAACAAACTTGTGAATTAAGTATCTGAGTCAATGATGAGCCCTTGAGATAGACCGTGGTGAAAAAATATTGTAGTTAAGTATAATTGCACTAATTGTGGAACTTCTTAAGAAGCTTTTCAAGAGCCTCAAGAGATTTTCACTATAAATACCAAATCCTAAGCTCATGCTAGGCATTTGAAGTTTCACTCATTCAAGAGTCCTAATGTAATCTTCCATTATCTTATTTCTCTCCTTGGTCTTTTACATTTCTTGATCTTGAGTAGAGTAATTCCCTTTTATGGTGTTTAGTTGGCAAGGCATGAAGGCAATGAGATGTAACTATCTGGAAATATTTACTAAGACAAAACTTTAATGGAAAATTTAGAAGCATCAAAATTAATTCCACAAGATAGTTAAGGATCATATGGGTTGAAAAATGGATCTTGAAGACACCATATATTTCAGCTCCTAGAATGCTTTTTAGTGCTTGGTGGTCTACTAAAAGCTTGAGGTCTTTCCCAAGAGATTGGTCATTGGTGCAGCCACATAAGCATAGTAGTAGACAAATTTTCAGTAAAAATTTACCAATCCACTGAGTGCATGCATTTTTTTGGCATCCTTTGGAGTAAGCCACTCAATAATGACCTTGATTTTCTCCTCTTCCATCTTGATTCCCTCCAATGAGACCTTATGATCCAAGAAGGTAGCTTCCTTCTTGCGAAAGGTATACTTTGACTTCCTGAAGTAAAACTTCCATTGATAGAGTTATCTTAGGACTTATTGCATGTGATTCATATATTTTGTCTGTGTCTTGCTATATATTAAAAAATCATCCAAGAATACCACCATGTATTGATCCAATAGCCTATCTAACACCAAATGCATTTGATCCATGAACATTGCCAATTCATGAATGAGTCCAAAAGGTAGAACTCTCCATTCAAAGTGCACATACCTTGTGCAAAAAGTAGTCTTTTGCACATACTCTTTATCAATGTGAATCTAGCAAAAGCCCCTTCTGAGATCCAATTGGAAGAAGAATTGTAGTTTTTTTTATTGAGGCCATGATAATCAATACAAAAGTAAAGTACTCCATCCTTCTTTGGGATAAATAATATTGGTGATTCCCAAGCAGATGTACTATGTAGTATGAAATCCTTCTCCAACAATTTCATCCATGTTATTCAAAGCTCTTCTAGATTCTTTTTTGAGAGCCAATAGATTAATCATTCATTAGGGTACTTCTTGGCAACAATTTAATCTTGAATGGCATGCCACAATCAAAAGGTACTTCAAAAAATCATCCACAAACACATCTGCAAACTCTTGAACTTTTTGCTCAACCATTGTTTGATGGAGCTTCTGGACCTCATTAAATTCTCTATGCACAATTGGCTTGATCTACATCACAAAAATAGGAATATCTTCCTCCAAAGCTTGCTATATGGCTACTTTAGTGATAAACTTCCCATCTTGGAACTTATTATTCTTAAGTGTCTTACTCAAGGGTGCTAGACAACCCAATTGGTAATTCTTACCTTGGTGTTCTACTTGAATTTTTCATCGGGTCCAATCAAATTGAACCTTATGATGTTCAAGCTAGGGCAAATCTAGAATGACATCATAGTGTAGAGATGCTACTATGAATCTCATACACTCCAAATACTCTTTTCCAATCTTGAATGTAACAAGATGTGAGGTATAGAATGTAGACCTCTTTTTATCAGATGTCATCATCAACCTACCTCCAATCACTAGCTTGATAGGAATACATAATTCCTTTGTAAATTTCATGGATATACAATTCTTTTAATTTCCAAAATCAACCAAATCTCACAACCACAATTAAATAGTATACCTTATAAGTGAAGTAAATTTGTATAGGTCGAGCCTTCAATCCCATTAAAACTAATCAAGTTCCTAAATCTGCTAGTACACCAAACAATATAAATCCAACACAGTACATGTTAAAAACCATCCAATGGATTTGGACTCCCATTGCACTAATACAACAAATAACACAAACCCACCATGGATTATATTCAGCACTTGTCAAATGATGCAAAATTCCACATCCCTTAGAATGTCAAATAGTAATAAACTAACATACACTCGATAATCACTCAACGGATTTGGACTTTTTATTCTGCTAATAAGTATAATAGTAAACCCAGCACAACTTATATTAAGAAACAAAAAAAATTAAAAATTTTGCATGCTAAATTTGCTGATATATAGGATAGTACAAACCTAACACTACCTATGTTAAGTACCAACCAACGGATTTGGACCACAAACCCACTATTTCTTACACAAAACAAACTTAATACAACTTACATTAAAAATCATTCAATGAATTTTGATCCAAATCTATCAATAGACAAATATTACAAACCAAACATTGCCTGAGTGAAATATCAATTGGTGGAATTGAATCCGTTGATCTTAATCTATTACTACTTAAAACAATACAAATGCATCAATATAGCTTAATTTAAGAACCGCTTAGGAGATCCAGATTCCGTATTTTCTAGTATCACAAAAAATTATATACCATATGTAACATATCTTAGAATATATTGTGTTTTTATAATATTTAAATTGATTAAAAAATACCAAATTCTTAAGTGTGCAACCAAGAATAAACCCAACCAAGCTTATCCATTGACACAAACAAAAAGATATACTATCTAAATTTATTATGGCTCAATAAAGCAAAACAAATATAGAGTTCAAATCTACAATTAAACCTTCATGTATGGAGCAAACATAATAAATTTTTATTACCATTAAATAGATTTAGATCAACCTGTCAATAATCAATTATTCCTTTGAATTTGGGAACTAATGATTTCACTTGCACATTTTTGTCATTGGGCTTGCTTGTGGCAATAGTGCACTAACACCCAAAAATGAACACTTGCAATTTGTACCAATTAGTGCTATTTTTCAAGTAGCAAATACAACATGGATAAAAACCACACATATTGAAGTATTCATGGTGGTGATATTCACATATTGTGCCTAAGTTTTCTAATGATGATACACCAATAAGTACGTGAGGCATATCAATCTATTTGCAATTAACTTGCAACTTCTCATATCAAAAATGGATTATGGAGTTTCCCTCCTTCACTGATTAATGTAAGTTATAATCCTTTTGATAGTAATACACTAGATCACACAAAAGCAAAGGAGACCAAAGTAACTGCATTAAAAATTAAAATGTAGAACCTACTTTACAACCAACTCCAATGATCATGTTGCCTCTCAATATGGATTTTTAATTATAGAAATAATAAGTGAAATATTATTGGTAAAAATGATCAAGGAAAAATCTGATATATTATCTCAAAACTAAAGATAAGATGTTGCTTGTGGCTTTTATGTAAATAATTGGCAATATCGGGCAATACCTTGTACAACATACTATTTGTCATCTTTATATCCTCAAGGTTTAGTACTGTTAAGCAGATTAGATGATTTGATTCTCACTTCAAAATTAATTTTGGACATGGTATAAGGAAAGAGAAGAGAAGCTAGAATTACAAGGGCAAAGATAAAATCATGGGATTTCATATAGAGAAGAAGGAATCTTGAAATAAATGAAAAGAGGTCATATTTATTTGTTTAGACTTGTCAAGTTAAAGATGTGTTGCAAAATTATGTTGTCCATTTGTATGGTCAAACTTCTTGTTACTTAAAAGGATGGGAGAAAAATTTAAAATTTAAAATTTATTTACTTTATGTAAATATGTATATCTACCATATTTATTTAAAAATTTAGGTATAGATATTCAAAAATAAAACCGGAATTTTGAATATAAAATAAATAATCTTTAAAAAAATTTCCAATTTGGATCCTTAAGTAAGGATTCATTAAATATTGAATGAAATACACAAAATTGGTATTTTAACTATTTTTGGGAGTATATGTCTCTCTCTTTGCTTTTCAAGGATTAAGAGTATAATTTGTGATCTTTGAGCTTATTTGGGCTCTTCTTGGACCAAAGATCCAAGAAACTAACAATCCTAAATAATAAAATATAGACCAAATATCAAAAGGTGAAGTTTATCTCCATGAAAATCCATGCTCAGAATGTTATGTACGAGTAAAGAGTAGTTGAAGAAATCAAGTAAGAGCTTGATTAGAGGCTTTATTTTGTTGATAAAGTAGATAGCTTTGAACATACTCCATCACATTATTGTGCATCTTGGGCCAATAGTAATGGCATTTTATTGCATTTGAGGTCTCATTCACTCCAACTTGACCTGCAATGGCAAAATCATGACATTCCACTAGGATGGTGGTTCTTAAGCCTAGGCCATTTGGGATCCATAACTTGTAATCACAAAAAGTGAATTCTTGGGTATGGTTATGCTTTTGGATGATTGAGCTCCTACAATCTATGGGTCAGTCTTCATAGCAATAAGAATCCTTGGCCAGAATTCTAAGCTCATCTTGATCTCTATTACCAGATTGATGGCCATAGGCATTTGGGTGAATGCATCCACAAGTTGCTTCTTGCCTGCCATATATGTGATCATCATGTTGAAAAGTTATCTCCACTCTGCCTATCAAATCTGTTGATTGGAGAGATCTTTCTATGTCTCAAGGTAGATAAGAGGTTTGTGATCATCTCCACTACAAATGCCTTCTCACCAAGATAGTGCTTCCAATGCTTGGTTGCAAGGAAAATAGCCAACTTTTCTTATTCAGTGATGTAATAGTTGCAATCTACCAATAACAACTTTCAAGAAAAAAATGCAATTGGGTGTCATCCATCATTCCATTCTTTTTGTAGTATTGATCTCATTGCAATGTTTGATGCATCTATAGCCAACTTGATTGGATGTTTGGGTAATACCATTTCAAGATTGGTGCATGTAGTAATGAATCTTTCAATTCTTGTGCAATTCCCACATCCAATTCTTCCCCTTGCCAAGTAGTGCCATTAGAGGTTTTGCAACCTTGGAAAAGTCCTTGACAAATTGAGGATAGAACCCCATCAATCCCAAGAAACTCTTGAGTTGAGTTGAATCTTTAAGAGCACCTTATCTTTGAATGACCTCTATTTTAACTATTAGCACTTGGATGCCTTTTTCACTTACTCTATGCCCAAGTAATCTACTTCTAACTTGCAAAACTTGTACTTTGAGACCTTGGCATACAAAATTTGGGATATTGTGGTCAAGAAGGTAGAAGTATGAAGGACATGAGATGGAGGAGGAGCAAGAAAGGAATTTGGAACAAGTGGGTTTTGGCCAAAATTAAGGAAGAAGGGAGAGAATCTAGTGCTTTCCTACTTGGAATTATTATAGGCAAACAAAGCAATTGTAAGACACTCATCCCAATTGGTATGGTGAACACTGACAAAAGAACAAAGCATATCCTCCAAGATGCAATTGTACATTCAATTTTTCCATTAGTTTTAGGATGATAAGCCAGAGACAAAGCAAGCTTGGTGCCAAGTAGTTGGAAGAGTGCTTGCTAAAATTTTCAATGAATTGAGGATCACAATTGAAGGTGAGTACACAAGGTATCCCACGATGTTTGAAGACATTGTCAAAGTATATTTGGGCCAATGTTGGAACATCCACTGTATCAAAGGTTGGTGTCAACAGTATCTGTTTACTAAGCTTATAAACAAACACCACAATTATTGTGTGACCTTGGTTTGTTATGAGATCTAAGCTAATGTGTTCTCATCAAACAAATGGGATGGAAAGTGGTTGAAAATGGGAGAATATGTAACAATATGGAGTTTATAGATGAGCTACTTGAAAAAAACCAAATAATAAATAGACCAAATTAACCAAGAACTATAAAAATATTTTAGAAACATCTAGGAAGTTACTTGGTACCTTCCAAAAATCTGATAATGTGTATGCCAAATGGTGATTTCTAGGAGGAAGTTTCTTAGGAACCTTCTTGGCTTGCTTGGCTTGCACGCCAAGTAGGTGGATTTTAAAAGGAAGCTTCTTGGGAAGTTTCCTGATTGGCTTAGCTTGCACGTTAAGTAGATAGATTCTAGCAGGAAGCTTCTTGAGAAGCTTCCAAATTACCTTAACTTTCATTCTAAGAAGGTAGATTTTAGGAAGCTTCTAAAGAAGCTTTTGAAGAGCCTCAAGAGATATTCACTATAAATACCAAACCCTAAGCTCATGCTACGCATCTCAATATTCCTTCATTCAAGAGTCCTAATGTGATCTTCCATTATCTTATTTCTCTCCTTGGTCTGTTACATTTCTTGATCTTGAGTAGAGTAATTCCTTTCTATGGTGTTTAGTTGGCAAGACATAAAGGCAATGGGATGTAACTATCTGGAAATATTGACTACAACACAACTCTAATGGCAAAGTTAGAAGCATCAAAATTAATTACACAAGATAGTTAAGGATCATACCGGTTGCAACATGGATCTTGAAGACACCATATATTTCAGCTTCTAGGATGCTTTTTAGTGCTTGGTGTCTACTAAACGCTTGAGGTCTTTCCCAAGAGATTGGTCATTGGTGCAACCACATCAGCATAGTAGTAGATAAATTGTTAGTCAAAAATTACCAATCATTAAATGCATGTAATTTTGTGGCATCCTTTGGCATAAGCCACTCAATTATGACCTTGATTTTCTCCTCTTCCATCTTGATTTCCTTCAATGAGACCTTATTACCCAAGAAGGTAGCTTCCTTCTTGCAAAAGGTATACTTTGACTTCCTGAAGTAAAACTTCCATTAACATAGTTATCTTAGGATTTCTTGCATGTGATTCATATATTTTGTCTATTTCTTGCTATAGATTAAAATATCATCCAAGAATACCACCATGTGTTGATCCAATAGCCCATCTTTCACCCAATGCATTTGATCCATGAAGATTGGCAAAGCATTAATGAGTCCAAAAGGTAGAACTCTCCATTCAAGTGTACATACCTTGTGCAAAAAGTAGTCTTTTGCACATACTCTTTATCAATGTGAATCTACCAAAAGCCGCTTTGGAGATCCAATTGGAAGAAGAATTGTGCTCCATTCAACTGATCTAGCAATTTGAGACAAGGGATATGCATTCTTTATAGTTTGTTTATTAAGGCCATGGCAATCAATACAAAAGTAAAATCTTCCATCCTTCTTTGGAATAAATAGTATTGGTGCTTCCCAAGGAGATGTTCTATGAAGAATGAAATCCTTCTTCAACAACTCCATCCATGTTATTCAAAGCTCTTCTAACTTCTTTTTTGAGAGCCAATAGATTAGTCTATTCAGTAGGGTATTGTAATACCAAGAGCTAGCCATATGATCTAGATGTGAAATTTAGTTTGGTAATATCTAAAATGATGTTTTACATGATGGTCAAAATATATCAAATAGAAGTATCACCAAAAGAGTACTTCTACTAATAGGGCAGAAAGCAAAATAGACTTGAGAACCTTAGAACCAATAGCTAAACATATGATTTAAAGGTGAGAATTGGTTTGGTAACATCTGGAAGGATGGACATATGATGGACTAAACAGATCATAAAGAGGTATCACCAAAAGGGGACTTCTACTAATAGAGTAGGAACCAAAAGATGCTTGAAATCTTTGAAGGCAATTTAAGATGAATTAGGCCTTGAAAATGTGTATACTCCTCCCCTTTAAAAGAGTTAGGGCTGGCCTTCCCTCTCCCCTGCTATGTCTCATCGAGAGCTTTCCAATGGTACCTTACTCACTTGATTCTGAGATTCCTACATGGAGATTCCTTATAAGATTCCCTCCGGTCAAAGCTTATTTGACCAACCAGATAGGACCTAGACCAGACCTGTCACCCATCCAAGTAAGGAATCCAAGGGCGGAGCTTGCTGACACGTCATCTATCTGTGTGCCTAATCCTATGGTGGAGCTTGTTGACACATCACCTATCTGTGTGCCTAATCTTATGGTGTAGCTTCCTTGGAGAAGATCCTCTTTGTCTATATAATAAAGAGAAGGTGCTCCTTTGGGGCATCATATGTTTGAATGTGTAATCTGTGTTTTTTCTCTTCTCTTGTCCTTGGAGTATTACAAGTACTTCTTGACAGCAATTTAATCTTGAATGGCATACCACAATCAAGAGGTATTTCAAAAAATCATCCAAAAACACATCTTCAAACTCTTGAACTTTTTGCTCAACCATTACTTGATGGAGCTTCTAGACCTCATTAGATTCTCCATGCACAATTGGCTTGATCTACATCACAAAAATAGGAATATCTTTGTCCAAAGCTTGCTTTATGGTTACTTTAGTGACAAACTTTCCATCTTAGAGTTTATTATTCTTAAGTGTCTTACTCAAGGTGCTAGACAACCTAATCTGTAATTCTTACCTTAGTGTCCTACTTGAAATTATTATAGGGTCCAATCAAATTGAACCTTATGATGTTCAAGCTAGGGCATCTAGAATCTAGAATGACATCATAGTATAGAGATGCCACTATAAATTGCATGCACTCCAAATACTCCTTTCCAATCTTGAATGTAACAAGATGTGAGGTATAGAATGTAGAACTATTTTTATCATATGTCATCATCAACCTACCTCCAATCACTAGCTTGATAGGAATACCTAATTCCTTTGTTAATTTCATGGATACACAATTCTCTAAACTTCCATAATCAACAAAATCTTACAACCACGATCAAATATTACAAGTGAATCCAATTTGTATAGGTCAAGCCTTCAATCCCATTAGAACTAATCAAGTTCCCGATAGGTAGCTCAAATTCTTCTATTGAGATTCTTTGTTTCAATAATTATCACACTTCACGAACTTCATTTGGGCAATTTGTCATAGTTGTCCAATCTTGAGTGAATATTCAATAATATGATGTCCAATTTGGCAATAATAAAAGCAACCATCATTTTGTTGCAATATTTCTCTCTCTATAATTCCAAGTGGTCTCCATTGGACAGCATAAATCTTCATTATGTTGACTCTTCTACCCATGTGTAGTGTGTTGGTAAGTTTTGTGAAGGTCAAGATTAAGACTAAGTTGTTGCAACCAAGGAATTAAAACGCTTAGTCAATTGCATAATTTCTTCCAACTATTTGGGCTCTTGCATAGTCACTTCCAATTTGGTGTGTGACTTCAAGCTCCTCATCAATCAATCTAGAGCTTCACCTTCTAGAATATCTAGAATTTGCACTATGGTGTTTTAGAATTGAGTGATGTAGCTTCTCAAAAAAACCAATCTATTTCAATTTTGCCAATCTATCTTGTGCAGCTTGTGTAGCATTTATAGATTGGAATGTCCCAATTATTGTGCTCTTGAAGTCCTCCCATGTTGCAATTGGTGCAAAAAACTACCATTCAGCTTGTTCCATTCAAAATTTCCACATAGTTTTGCCTCTTTATCTAATTGGCTTGAAGCTAAGAGAATTTATCTCTACTCAATTGAAGATTTGTAGCTTCAAAAAGTATTCATAATCAAACACAAAATTCTCTGCTATGCTCAAGAGATTCTTGCTTTCAAATACCTTGGGCTTTGGAAATTGGATTCTCTCTTCTCATTCTCAAAATGGTGCTTTATCTACATGCTCTTGTTGTTGATGGTCTCTTTCTTCCAACAATCAAGTAAGGTGCTTGATTTGTTGCTACATAGCAATAATAACTTTGGGCATTGCCGCCATGGCTATTATTATATCAAAATATCTACAATTATCTAGTTAAGACATAGATGCAACACGTTTATCATTCTCCATAAGTTACAATTTGAAGTATTCAAGGTTTATTAAATAAGGTGATCACATTTAGAAAATTCTACCCAAAGCGTGAGATGATGAATTGCATGAAATGATACTTGGGTAGCACATTAATACAAAAATCCCAATGGTTGGGGGAAATGCATTTGGTGGTTCATAAATTCCATCCATCCTATCACAGCTTTGATACCAATAGAAAATATTGAGGAGATAAATAGGAGAATGGAAGATCACATTACAATTCTTGAATGAGTGAAACTCCAAATGCTTAGCATGAGTTTGGACTTTGGAATATATAGGAAATATACAATGCTCTTAAGAAGCTTCATAAAAATTATCTTCTTAGAGTGCAAGCTAAGCAAACTGAGAAGCTTCCTTCTAGAAGCCATCTACTTGACGTGCTAGATAAGCAAATTAGAAAGCTTCCCAAAAACCTTTCTCCTAGAAGTCACTATTTGGTATACACATTACTTGATACTTGGAAAGTACCAAGTAGCTTCCTAGATGCTTCTAGAATATTCTTATAATTCTTGGTTAATTTGATCTATTTGCTATTTCATTAGTCTTGACTAACTCATATGTAATTTGATATTTTTACAAAAACCCTTTATACAACATATCTTCAATTTGAGCCTTGCACTCCTCCAACTCATGAGGTGATAGTCAAAATGGTGCCTTACAAGGAGGTATCCTCATAAGAAGTAGCTTGATTTTATGATCTACTCTCTTTTTTGGTAGTAATATTGAGGGTAAATCATCAAGAAAGACATCTTGAAATTCATTGATCACATCTTTCAAATTCTCATGAATTTTTCTATTGAATTATACATTTTGGACTTTTCTTATGAGACCCATGAAACATCTATTTGTCTTATCAATAGTTGTTGTCCTTAGGACATAGAGAGATAGTTCTTGCTTGTACAATCTTTCCTTATCTCCAATGTTCTTCCATTGGCTAGTTTTCATTATTTTCTTTCTCCAATCAACCATGAGGTTGTAGTGCTCCATCCATAGCATGCCTAAGATCACATCATAATGAGCAAACCATAACACTTGCCATTGAGTTCTTCTTGATAGCTTCATGTAGAGTGTGCTACCTTTTAGGTAACAATTCAATCCTCTCTCTTTGACCATTAGTTAACTCTACATTTTCATTTTCATCCTTCTCTAGTTCTAGCTCCAACCTTATTGCAACATAACAAGATAAAAAAATTCCATGTTGCTCCAAGGTCTATCAATACTCTCACTTGATTGACTTTTAGGGCTCCATTTATGACAATTGATTCTATATTTATCTTCCTCAACCTTTGGGCACTTTTCTCTTCTTCTCTCTGCTATTACACTTCTTCATTGAGCAAGTAAGGCCATGAGGTACATTTACTAGCAATCTTTGTTTTCCAATGTGATTTAAGCATCCTCTTCTTCAATTAATCTCTCCAAGTTGTTCAAAGGTCTTATTTTTGGAAGCCAAGGGCCTTTAGGAAGGCAAGCATGACAACTGATGGCTATGTGCCCAACTCAATTGTAATTGTAGTAATATCATTGTTCTACTTGAGCCCCTTCTCCTTGTGGAACTCTATCTCTCTTTTCTTTGACATGTCTCCATCTCCTGTAATACTCGAAGGACAAGAGAAGAGATAAAACACAGATTGCACACTTAAACATTCGATGCCCCAAGGGAGCACCTTCTCTTTATTATATAGACAAAGAGGATCTCCTCCAAGGAAGCTCCACCATAAGATTAGGGACACAGATAGGTGACATGTCAGCAAGCTCTACCCTTTGATTACTTACTTGGATGGGTGACCTGTCTGGTCTAGGTCCTCTCTCGTTGGTCAAACAAGCTTTGACCAGAGGGAATCTTTTAGGGAATCTTCCTATAGGAATCTTAGAATCACGTGAGTAAGGTACCATTGGAAAGCTCTCAACGAGACAAATCAGGGGGGAGGATAGGCCAGTCTTTCCTTTGTTGGGGGGAATCTGCACATTTTTTAGACCTAATTCATCCGTTTAGGCCTCCAAAATTGCCTTCAAAGATTTCAGGCATATTTCGGTTCCTACTCTATTAGTAGAAGTCCCCTTTTGGTGATACCTCTTTCTGATCTGTTAAGTCCATCATGTGTAACATCCTTCCAGATGTTACCAAACCAATTCTCACCTTTAAATCATATGTCTAGCTATTGGTTCTAAGGTTCTCAAGTCTATTTCGATTTCTGCCCTATTAGTAGAAGTACTCTGTTGGTGATACTTCTATCTGATCTATTTTGACCATCATGTATAACATCATTCTAGATGTTACCAAACAGAATTTTACATCTAGATCATATGGCTAACCCTTGGTATTACATCTCCTCAAAGCGATCGTGCTCCTTGGTCTTGGAAATGAAGGTTGCCCAACTCTATAGGAATTTGTCCATCAAAGTGTAGTGTTTCAACCCAATAGTGTTGAGTCAGGACTACTCCTTCACCTCCTCCAACCTCTCTTCCTATTCTTTGAGCACACAAAATGGCGTATCATTATCTCTTGGTGAATTCAATCTTTTTACCCATGTTTGAAATTATCAAGAGCTTCTACTAGACTCATATCAGTTATTGTGACATGAAGATCAACAAACGCCTCTACTTACTCTTGTATGTTATTCTTATGCTTAAACTCCATAGTCAAGTTTGAGGTATCTGCACATAATCCATTGATCATTATCCAATAGCACTTCTTTCATTGTTGTCCAAGTGATTTCTCTTTGTTTTGCTAATACTAATTGTTCCCAAGCATTGTATTATGTGAGGGTTTTATTGGTCACATGTAATACCAAGAGCTAGCCATATGATCTATATGTGAAATTTGGTTTGGTTATATCTAGAATGATGTTATAAATGATACAAAAAATAGATCAAATAGAAGTAGCACCAAAAGAGTGTTTCTACTAATAGTGCAAAAACCAAAATAGACTTGAAAACCTTAGAACCAGCATCTAAACATATGATTTAAAGGTGAGAATTGGTTTGGTAACATCTAGAAGAATGTTATACATGATGTACTAAATAGATAAGAAAGAGGTATCACCAAAAGGGGACTTCCACTAATAGAGTAGGAATCAAAATATGCCTAAAATCTTTGAAGGCAATTTTGGAGGCCTAAACGGATGAATTATGCCTTGAAAATGTGCAGATTCCCCCTCCCAAAGAAAGAAAATTCTGGACAGGTTGTCCTTCCCTCCCCTTGGTTTGTCTTGTTCAGAGCTTTCCAAGGGTACCTCACTCACATGATTCGGAGATTCTTACATGAAGATTCCCTAAAAGATTCTCTATGGTCAAAGCTTTTTTGACCAACCAGATAGGACCAAGACCAACATGTCACCCATCGAAGTGAGTAATCCAAGGGTGGAGCTTGCTGACCTTTCACCTATCTATGTGCCTAATCCTATGGTGTGGCTTCCTTGGAGGAGATCCTCTTTGTCTATATAATAAAGAGAAGGTTTGAGTGTGAAATTGTATGTTTCTCATGGTGTGTCTCTCTTCAAGTCTCCTATTCTTGGAGTATTACATCAAGTAACCACATGCAAACACATTTGCAGAATGATCAATGATCTCAATTGGGAATAATTGGAAGTATTGATTCATTCTTGAAATCCAATTTTCCATGGAATGTTATCCTTTGTAAGGCTCAGGGGTGTATGTCTTATTCATTCATAGTATCAATATAGTTTTATTTTTGATCAAGTTCAATGTCATTTGCATGAGTGACTCTCCATGTACTTTGGTCGTTGTTATTGGGTTTGAGATGATTCCCTTTCTTGCATTCCATGCTCATCCTTAAAGGTATGTATTGGACTTTGCAATGCCTCCATTGCCATCTTGATCTCCCAAAACTCATTCAATATCCCTTGCATTCCTTGCATCAGATCCTACCACTATGGCTCCATGATTGGTACACTCAACAAACGCTCAATTGTTATTGCCTACCTCAATAGAGGGTTAATCACTCAAGAAGATACATTGATGATTGGGACACAATTAAGACTTCAAATGCTATCACTTTTTGATTAGAGTCCTCACCAAAATTGTGTACTACAAAATCACTAAACATCACTTTTGGTCCAATTACATAATGGATTTCTACTTGCATGTTGAAAGGGAGAGGATTTGGTATATTCAAATCTATTGCATTATAATAACATGTTGATTGTCATTCAACAAATCCCACTCTCTATCATATATAACCACAAGTAGAATCATCGGTTTTGGTAAATTTATTACTATGTCCATGAAAACACCAAAACGGTAAATAAGATATACTCTTACTTGCTCACATTGGATGTACATACCTTGATTTGGACCGGATTCAAGAACAAAATATGAGTTGTATTAAATTTTCCTCTAAGAGCATCCATCCTATCCTCTCTCTCTAAAACACCCCCAATCTTTTGGTTGCACTACGTTTTCTCCCTTTGAAATCACTCAATCTCAGTAGCACATGTTCTTCCAAAAAGGATGATCTAATATCTCAAATTAAAACACATGCTCTAATACTATTGTAATGCTCCGAGAACAAGAGAACTCCCAAGAGAAACAGAAGGCTTCATCTTTCAATACTTTGATGAACTAAAAAAGCACCTTATCTTTATTATATAGCAAAGAAGGAGCTCCACACTTGGATTAGATACATGGACTGATGACACATCAGCAAGCTCCACCGTTAGACAAGTTGCATGGATAAGTGACATGTAGATCCTTGTCCTATTTAGTTTGTCAAACAAGTTAGACTAGAGTGAATCTTTGGAGAATTTCCTTGTAGGAAGCTCAAAATTGCATGGGTTAGATTCCATTAGAAAGCTCTCAATGAGATGAACAAGGAGGAGAAGGCAAGATTTCTTTGTCCATTAGGGAGGCATTCTTTCATTTCTTTTTAGGCCTAATTCATCTATTTAAGCTTCCATAATTAGCTCAAAACCTTTCAAGATTTTTTGGCCTTCACCCTATTAGTGGAAGTAATGTTTTGGGTAACACCTCTATTTGATATGCTTAGACCATTATAAATAAGATTCCTCAAGATATTACCAAGCTAATTTCCACCTCTATATACTATGTTAGCTATGGTATTATAGTAAAATGACTAAAAAGAACATAAAGAAAGCAAAAAGAAAAATTCACATGACCAAATAATCATTACTAAAGCTCCACCGAGAGAATTTATATGGAAATAAAAAGGTCTTCTTTTCCCTAAGAGTCCAAATCTATAAATGATACAATACTATAAAAAAATTTATAGCCAAAGTTTACCAATGATGGTATTATGAACAATCCAATCATTTATTCCAATTGATCTATTTCAAGCATTAAAAAGCTTTGTGCATTTTGCATCCAAAGAGATAAAAAGAATATAGAAAATAAAGATCAAATTTATGAGTTATAAAGAGATGAAAAATACCAAATTATATTTTCTTTGTTACCTTATTCTACAATTTTAGGATCCATGATAATACTACTCAAAATAGATCCTCTATGAATTTCACATTAACCTTTATCACTTTTAAAAAGTTGATAGTTATCAATGAGAGAGAAAGTGATCACATAGAACACAAAAGGATGGGAACACAAGAAGGATATTTATGGATAGCTTTTGTAAAGGTCTTTCAACAAAGTTTGCTTTAAAATTCCTAATCACACTTTTTAACTTTAAAATACATGAACTCTAGATTGAAACTTATAAAATGTATATATTCCTCCAGCTCCAAAGTTTGTAGTAGTATCTTCTTGCTTCTTATATCTTAGATTAAGAAAAAGGTGACCTCGTAAAACACATCCATAGTTTGTAGTAGTATCTTCTTGCTTCTTATATCTTAGATTGAGAAAAAGGTGACCTCGTAGAACACATGAAGGATTGAAAGACCCCATTCTTTTATCTTAAATTTAGGTAGTATCTTCCTCCGTTCTATTGATTTTAGGGTATGAAACAAGGACACTTAAGGATGAAGGCCTACTCAGTGGTATTTGATCCTTGATCCCCAGAGTACATAGTGAAGGTCTCCAAAAACATAAGAAATATTTTTTCTCCATTATATAAACTTATGTTGTGGAGAATTAAAAGTTCTTATTCTCATAGATTTTCTTGTATTTTTAGGGGTGTTTGAAGATGAAATATCTTTGTTTCTCCTTGGGTACATCATATTACAATTTTAGACTCCATAATTGTAACCTTCAGAATTCAAATTCTTCATGGGTTTCATTTTAGCCATGACTACTTTAATAAAACTCTGATCCATCAATAATGTGGTCTTTACTTCTTTAAAAGTCTCTAAACAAAGGATACAAAAGAATTCCTTGACCACATACTTCAATTTCCACATCTACATGTATAATTTAAAATTCCAAATCTATAAACATTGAGTCCTTGGTTTGACATTTAGAAATCAATTACCTAGTTTTACACATATGAACCAACTATCCATTTGCTTCTTACTAATTATTGGTGGCATCGTCATGTTCATAGTATGTAGTGCTTTGTATCCGACTTGTCTTTTTGGTTAAGGACTGTAAAATTATAAAATATGATATCTATAAGATAACGTAAATTATATTGTTGTATCGCTACAACTTCTGCGTTTATAGTTTCGTCATAACTGTCGAGTACCTTATACTTGGTAGTTGGTTTGTTACAATCTTCTGTAGAATGATATACGTCAGAGAATATGTTTAGATAAAAAAATTTATCTAATAACTTCTATATTAAGGACCAATTTTATTTTATTTTTATCATTCGATATAGAATAAAATGATCCTTTATACCTCTAGAATAATTTGAAATGCGACAGTAATAAAACTCTAGAAGTGAAAAAAAAATTAATTTTTAGAGATATATTTTTAGCTGTCTTACCTTTTACTATTTGGACTTTGATATTAATTTTTAAGACTATCTTGATCCTTAAGTCCTACGGTTTTCAAATTTGATGTAGTAAAATAGGGTTATAAGGAGAAAACGCTAAATATTTTCTACTTCCCGGTGACTTTTATATTAATATGCTTTAGAAATATATTTCTGCTTTTTGTCTTATTAGATATAGAATTCAATGGCTTCTACCATCATATCTCCCTCAAATGAGCTCTAGATTAAAAAGTTATCAAAACCATTAAAAGGATATATTTGGATTTTCCTATCATTTAGGATTTTCAGTCTAAAATTACTAAGTAATCCTTGATACAGAGTATGGTGTTAAACTCTACTATTGCTAAACAAAATATATACTAAAAACCATTGAAATATTTTTCATGTCTTCATAACTTCTACGATGAGGTTAATTTTTCTATATTCTTTTTAATGAAGACTTCAAACAGCTTTACTATGTGAACATAAGTACTAGAATATGCACGATAAAAATATTACAAAAGTACATAAATTAAATCTCTGAAAATTTCCAAATTTAGGAATGTATAGCCGTAAGTTTCCAATTCTTAACATCTTCCGTGTATCTATTGCACACTTTAAAATCCCATCTCTAAATTTGCATATTTTTTTGAATTTAGACTTAGAATGGACTTCATATAAAATCATTTTAGAAGATCACAATATAAAATAGTCTCTTCATATAATAGTATTAATAATTCTAAGATAACCATGCAACCTTTGTGAGTAGAATGAGTTGAAAATAGAATGATAGTGTTCTTCAACTTTAATCCACATATATATTGAAGAGACCAGATCAAAGAATTCAAATTTTGGATTTCAAATTTATACGACCTACCATAATGATTCATAAATAAATGTATTGAAGTAGCATTCTTATAGCAAGACATCCTAATCCAAAATTGTCACAACAAATGTTCCATTCACATTTAGATTCTTTTCGTCCAAATTACTTTCCTTAAGGACTAAAATTACTTAATAATAAAGAAAATATTGCGGATATGATTAAAATATTTTTTGGATATAGCTTTTTTCTGATTTTTCTAGTTTCATATTATAACTCTTTCTTTGTCTTCTATACTTCCATTGGATTAATGTTTTGTTTATTAAAATAAAGCATCATATCAAGATATAAAAGTGGTATAAATTATAGTTTATGTTTCTAAATTGAAAGGTATAGGATTATGGTTCTTTATTCCTCCTTCCAAATATAATTTCTTTTATTTTTCATCTAAACTTACTATAAGGAACATATATTTCTGATTGACTCCAATAAAGAAAAGTCTATATAGATTAAGATCTTAACTGAAATGAGTTCATTAGTCAAATCACATGAGGAACGTCAATAGCATTTCTGCAGTTTTCATATTTAAAATTGATTAAAATTCATATATTGTGCATTTTCAATTTCTAAAATATTAATTAAAACATTAAAACAAGTTCGTAATGAAAATGATTTACTACTACAATTGACGTAAATTACAATTATGGGTGCTAAAAAAAGTTGTAAATTACAGAAGAATGAAGTTACATGCGACGGGTCGAGTACGTTAAGACCATATTTTGTATATATAAGTAGATTATACTTGCAAACAACCGATTTCAGTGTAGAAAATTATAGGTATTTTTAAAAGTAATTTTCTTCGGAAATGGAGTAAAACAAGAAACCAAAATCCAACACCAGAACATTGTACAGAACACTATGTGAACGTAGATTTTACCGACCTGACGCCAATTTACATCAGATTATTATTTTACTATGTTGCAGATTAATATGATTTTATACTGCAGGGCATAGAAACATCAAACATACCTTGATCAGGGAAGAAAAGTAAGTTTACAAGTTGAAATCAAATCTCATACCTGAATGTGGATTTTCTTATTTATGATCCTGACAAGTCAGGAAACCTCTACTTGAATTTCAATTCTATGGATATTGAGTTTTCATTAAAGTTTCCAAATATGAACTCAACAAGAATACAAATCATTGACGAGACAGATTTCATCTGAACAGATGACCGTATCTTACTCTCTGTATTCAATTATCAATGTCACGCGATGAAGTCCATATCTTCGCTTCAACATTTAGGCATTGATATAGTCTGATTGCTTGATACCTTTAATGTAATCGTGAATTGTACTGACCCGATACACTATGATGGAACCATGTATATGAAGCTAAAAATTGCATCAAGTTAATCCGGACTTCTGTATACTAAAATATACATTGAGAAAGAAATTTTACCGACATAAGAGGTTCAAAAGAAATTTCGCACATCAGCACGAAATACGTCTCTCCGATATCAAATAATAGAATACCTTTACGCTCGTTGGACTCTTGTTTATCCCATTCATTCATATCCAAGTAAAGCGAGTAAATTCGTGGCACGACTTAATAATCACACATAAAAGACAATAACAGATGATTGAAATAAATTAAAATCTATTTTTTTTTACATTGCCGAAGGCCCAATGATTTTTCAACTTCAGGTGACAAGTACATGAAGCAAATTCTGTGCAGGAGAATTTACAAACGCATCTTCCGGGCCCGATGAACTGCCAAATCGTTCCAAGAAACAAATTTTATGAGCCAAGCTTTACCTACCAAAACTGCTTTCTGAATGAAATGTCCTAATCAAGCTCTTCTCCGCAAGAAGGCTCAAGGATGTGTACAACCTTCACGGTAAGTTAGCCCAAGAATACAAGGATGGGTGAATTACAGAGGACGGATAAATGACTATGGAGGGGTAGATTCCGCAACTAAAGAACTTGCAGTAGAACTGGGAGGTACCACCGGAGTAGGGCTACTGGCAGTAACACCACTGGACTGTGAACTACCACCACCCGTAGGAGACTTCAGAGGCACTGGAGGAGTAGTCAGCGCTGCACTACCTGCATGTGACTGACGAGGCTGTGCCCAAAACACAGGTATTAGAACTTCTCTCCAAATTCTTAGTTCTTCTGAAGCGGCGACTGTAACGAGAGTACACCTAAAAGGAAATCGGAGCATGGAAATGTTGGTGAAACTGACTCTCATGGGCGAAGATCGGATCATGTCTATCACAAGACAGTGGCAGAACTTTCACATATACAAGATCCTTCACCTGTTTTCTACTAAAATCAGCTAGTATCTGAAAGAAACCTCTTCTTAATTCCAGGCCATAGGAACACAGTCCAATGAGTAGAAAACAGAAAAAGAGGGACTACCTATCAATAACTGGGAGAGTCCATTACCTGCACAGCAAAGATATGCATGGAATTTGACATTGCAGCTGAATGCCCCGGTAAGGAGCCTGGATTCACTTGATAGGGCATAGACCCAGAAGAAGGAACTCCAACTACCATGCTCGTACCCAAGGATGAGACTGGCATCATCCCACCAGAGGCAGGGACAGGAGACCTCACTTGTGAAGTACCCATTGGAGAAGTCGTTGTCAAGTTCCCATGATGTTGTAAGGGGCGCTGACCACCAGCTTGTAGAGTGGGTGATACACCCCTTGTACTCGATCCCGGGACTAGGCCCATCTTAGACCCGTGACCTCCTGACCCTACTTGCGGTGATTGCGATAGCCCACCAACAGTGACTCCGTGGGGTCCAGAACTTGACATTCCAGTACCTCCATTGGATGAAGCAAGGTGCATTCCAGACGAACTAACTGTAGACTGCAGTTGAGCTGCGCCTGGACTACCACTCCTACTCAAATTGTAGAATCCTGTTGACATAGAAGATACACCTTGTCCAGGTTTCCACTGTGTGGAATGAACGCCAGTAGAGCTTGGGCTACCTGAAGATGACACCCCAGACGTACCAGAACTTGCACCCATCATGCTCATCGGAACGGCCATGCTTGTTCCTTGTGGATAAGTAATATGGCCAGGCTGGGAAGACATATGTGCAGAAACCTGGCCTTGTTGAGATGAGGTGCCACCTTTCCCAAGTTGACTAGCTTGGGTAGCACCCACACTAGCACCTGGTTGACGCTGTTGTAGTCTTCTTTGCGCAGATTGCATCTGCGCTTGTTGAGCCTGTCGGCGTTGTTGCGGCTGTAACTGCTGCGAGGAACCAGTTTGTGATTGATGGGTTGGTGGTGACGCCTGTTGTTGCTGAGAGGGCATCGCAGGTGTTGCTGATGGCTGCTGAGATGGCAGGGCAATCGGTGATGGGGCTGATGGCTGCTGTTTGGATGGAAGGGCCAATTGAGATTGTTGCTGGGGCACCTTTTGCTGTCCACTCTGCGGAACAGACCCCACCATGGATTGATTCGGCTGAGCCTGCATTAGTCCTGACTGACCGCTCATGACCTGCGTCGAGGTTTGAGAGAGTGGCTTGGCTAGTGGCATCAGATGTCTCTGCCCTTGCATTGTATGAGACATCTGCTGTCCTGGCAATTGTTGGGACTGATTTCCACCAGCGACGTTACCTGGAAGCATACTTGATTGGCCAGGGCCGGGTAGTGTAGGCACAAGCATGTTCCCCCGAACAATCCCCTTGGACCCTCTCGGTTGCTGCTGCTGCGGTTGTTGTTGCTGCTGCTGCTGCTGTACAGCTTGTGAAGACTGCTGCATATGTGCATGCTTCTGTGGTTGCTTGGATGCTGGTAATTTTGACTGTACAGGAAGTTGGGAGACCTGGCCCAAGGGCTGTGTCTGCAGTTGTGGCTGCGTTTGATGTTGCTGCTGATGACTTGATTGCAATAAAGGAGGTGTCGTAGATTGCAGAGATGAAGACGGAAGCGCAACAGCCTGTTGAGGACCCTGCTGAGAGTGTTGCTTTTGCAGGGTGTGTTGTGGCTGGGGTAGTAAGTGCTGTTGTTGAGACAGTAATGCCTGCTGAGGAAGAGCATGTTGCTGAGGCATAGAATGTAATTGTTGTTGTTGCATCTGAGTTTGTAGTGGCGGTTGAAGAGAACTAGGCTGCTGGAGTTGTTGTTGGAGCAATCTTTGTTTCTGTTGCATTTGTTGTCGCTCGGCCATCCGAGCTGCAGCCAGATACTGTTGTTGGTGATTCTGATGCTGTTGAACGGGCAAAGGCGGAAATGGTTGAGCAGCAAGCATTTCCCTAGTCATTTCAGTTCCGAGGGTACTTAAAGCGGTTGCTGCTTGAGTATTCCCTTGAGCAGCCTGATGTTTGAGCTCTTCAATAAACCGTTGTCTTTGCTCCTCATTAGTCCGACCTGGCTGTAAACGTCAAACGTGGAATGATTGACCCGTTAGATTCTCAGGTGGAGAGTGATGACTACTGACTGTTTCTTTCAACCAATCATTGTTCATATTCTCATCAACAAAATGGGGAAGAAATATGTCAGAACTCTCATCCATTGTGATAGGTTCTGATTTTATTTATGAAAAGATTTTGAAATAATTCCTGTTGAAATCCTTCAACAGGGTTCTATTATAGAGACCGTTCCGCAAATGAAACAACGAACAAAAAGCGGATGGCGGACGAGAGGCTTACCCTTACCATTTGCTGCTCCCTTGATCTCCTCATCAAGTTGACTTGCTGAGGAACAACTGTTGGGCTTACTGTTGAACCAGTGCTGCCGATACCGACTCCTCCAGGAGGTGATATCACGTTGCCGAGTGCAGGCGGACCAATACCACTGATACCTGGTGAACCCATCCCCGGCATACCAGGCCTAGACAAAGACATGCCTCTGCTGAGACCACCAATCATTCCAACATTGTTACCTGAACCTAAGAGAGGAACGGGACAGTCAGTGGGACTAGGAAGACCCATCATTGGCAAACCAGCAGTTGCGGTTGCTCCAGGGAGAGGAAGACCCCGTGCAGCCATAGCACGGTATCGAGCACGCTGTGCGTGCTCTTCTGGAGAAAATGGTCGTATTGCAGCTAAACGATGTACATCCCTGCAGACGTTATTTGATGCCAGCATATTTTCAGGTTTGAGGCATCATGACTGCTACAAGTCTCTTGAAAAGCACAGATGTGAGTAAGTACTAAGATACCGGCATTGCTCACATTAGAGCCACTGGACAAATAATGAATTTATCCATGAACAGAAAAAAAAAACCTAGAAAACAAGATGAAAGCAGCAACACAAACTGACCTTGCAGCATTGACTGCAGCGGCAGATTGCGCCACAGCAGGTACTCCTATGTGAAGATTACTTGCACCCGGCAGCACCGGGAGCCCATTGGTAGCAGGTCGTATGCCAGCACCTGGTGCCAGAACACCTGGAAGATGCGATCCTGGCAAGGTATATGGGGGTAGTTCTGGCGCAGCCGCTGATACCTCGCAAAGCTCTAGAGGACTGCAATAATCAAGTGTATAAAAATTAGACTGAAACTCAATTTTAAGCAGTAAGTTGAGAAAAAACTGAACAAAAACCACTAATTGGCACTTGTATTCATGGCCACCATAGATTCAAATGTCCTAATACTTACGTAGAATACCCGTTTGGGCAAAGCTGAGAAATCGCGTTCAAATGAGACGCATGAGGTGGAACCATTAGTTTTTGCTCCTCATTCTATGGACAAGTTGACGAAGAATTCAAACGGAAGTCAGAATTGCCAAGCGGGTAGGAACCAAGCTTACATATTAATCAACAAAATTAATCAACAGCGCTGGTAAGCTCTGGCAGGGTAAATTTCTATATACGGTAAGCCTTCAAAAAAACTACACATAGACCCTTAAGATTCTACCACCCGACTTCTGCAAATTCTTTCAGTTCAAATTCTTATCAAGAATCATCGTAGCTAAGACCTAGGCAAGATACCTGTGGTTTTGGAGTACGCGACTTCTGTACAACACGCACTATGTGCTCAAGGTGGATTTTTAATGTATCTTCCTCCATTGGACCCTGTATCCGTTGCAGTAACACCCTCGCACTTCCCTGCAAAAACGTCGATGCCTGAGAAGCAAGTTAACATCTTGACACAAATATGTAGAAAGCATAATGCAATAGTATAATTCACCCAACTTAGATTCCTCTAAAATTCATACACTCGGAAACTGACTCTTGACTCCTGATGTGTTTTGCCTTCCTTTGCATCCAATTCTGGATATCCATATATACATCACAAGATATCAAGATATCCTTACAATATTACATGACAAAGTTTAACGATGATAACTAAAGTAGATCTCCTCCTATCAAAGCCTGCACTGTGCCGCACTAAACGCATCGATGTCTAAATCGGTAGACGGACTACGGCAAGAAAAGGCAGCTATGTTACTGAACAAAAAACTCCCGTGCCAACAATAACGATCTCTTAGGTCATTGCTTGGAAATAAACAGAGAGAACTGTCTCAGAACTAGGATATTGTTTCGGAACATATTGATCCCGGCACGAGTCCTTTAATCACAAACGAAAGTAGCCGGACTTTCGATTAGACTCTGCACACTATGACGTCAACGGTGCCGTCATAGTGCCGGGACAGCTGGATAGGGGTGCCAGTACCCCCTGGAATCGAGTTTCCGTTATAGCTTTAGACTGTACAGATCTCTATAAAGATGTAATTAACTCCCACCAATAACGCGGATCATATTTAGGTGAAGGCCATATTACTAAGTGCACAACAGGTGGTTAATGTACTTCAGAACGCCCGAGAACGTTCTTGATGGGGTACAAGGACGGGTTTTTCTTCATTTTATCTGTAGGATTCCCCCGACAGATAAAATGAAGAAACTTGCCAACCGCTAGCTTCTGACTAGGAAGAATAATATGGGTAAAGCTCGCTTTAGAAAACAGAAACCACTCACGAATTATCTGAGACCTGTAGGACAAAAGAAAGAAAAGATACCGGCAAACAAAGGCCAAGGCATGGGGATGCTGTCGCAAGCCAACAGAGCCTGGAGAACTTACCTTTGGAATACCAGGTAGGGTAGAAGGATGAGGTTGAGAACTGCTTGGATCCTCTGGACTATCACCACCTTCCCCAACAGACATTCGATCCATGAGAGCTTTATGTCGTTCTTTACACTGCTTCGGTTTGCGAAATATACCCTGTAGACGCTCAAGCTCAAATCAAATTTGATGGCAGAATATATTGGTAAGTCAGTGAATGCTTAACTTTCAAAGTCCAAGCTGTTCTTGATCAAGCAATGTGGCTCATATCTGCTTTCGGCAGCGTTCTCGATGCTTCAATTTGGAGTTCATCCTCTTTATTCCATTCATGTACTCTAAACCGAATGCAGGGACAAAACGGAAAAAGCTTTCTTCGAGAAGGAGAGCATTCTTTCGAAGGATCAACCATCATACCTTCAGCTGAGAGCTGGAACTGAGGACATCACTGACAAGTTCCCAATTGGGCCCAAGATCATGTACAAGGGCAAATATAGCCTGAAAAAAGAGAACCAGACAACGTGGTTTAGTCCCCATTATATTGAGTGTATGAATATAGAACTCGTCCTTTCGAACATGGTTCGAAAGGTTTATATTAAAAGTGCATATTGAGTTGTGGGGTGGCGTATGATATTTAGAACTGGTATGGTGATCCGATCTCAGATTGCTCCAAAAATTCGGTTTACCACACACCCAGGACTGACTCTTTTCTCAACGAGCCTGCTTTGCTATGTTCTTACACCTTTTCTCTGTACGTTGTACTGGGACTGTGTAACGGGATGAAAAAACCAATCTAGAATCAATCCCTTGACGAGGTTCCGCAAACATGAGACTTGATTCGCTTGGACGAGCCTAGACTGGAATGGACCTGACTACACGCTCTCATAATTATTGAGTTACACAAATAAAAATCACTGTGGAATGGTATGCACCCATTTGGAATTCCTCCACAATTTGGCGATGGTAAAGTCAACCGGTATTGGATTCCTCTAAATGGTATCTCGCATCCACAAAGAGTGTTTACTACCTTCGTTGTGACTTCTCGACCACGTACGAAACCGGACTTAGATACGAGATCAATGTGGTTAAAGGTCCTGAAACTCATGTCTTACAAGTGACTAAACCCACCCAACAGGATCAACGACAGGGAAAGGAAAAAGAACTGGATTCTTTCCTTCGAGTCACAAGTAAACATACCTGATCTTCAATGGTCGACCATGGGATCCCAATACCAGCAGGCTGACTAATGGGGACCTGTAGAGACATGTCAATTAATTCGCGTCAATAAAACCGATATATGAAAGGGCGAAACTATGCTACGTGTGTATATTTATTTCCGGCCTTGCTTTTCTAAGATTCAGAACTCTAATCCACTTTAATCCTCACAATTGCTTGACATTTCACGAAAGTATGGGAAGCTTCAAGCTTGTGGGATTTGTGTCGACTGTTGAGGATAGAACGCAATCACTGAGTGCTCAATACATGATTCATTTCAGGTAGAATGACTTCTGTTAGAGTGTGCAGTAACCAAACTTGGACACTATAGTAGTTTGATTTCTTCTTTTAGAATAGCACGAGCAGCCAAAGTTCTCCCAAAGCTTCTCTACCTTGGTAGACTTGCTCTTTCGATTCCGATCCCGGTTGCTGTTTTGCCGTAAAAGTTTACTTGTGCTGGATGTGTTTGCAACCAATGATCCAGCCTGTGTTGCTGCGGTACTTCCAGCAGCTGCGGCGGGCTCAGGATTAAGGTCAGAAGCTTGTTTTGAAAGTTTCGCTTTCTTTGACGGTTGCTGCCCTTGTGAACTAGGCGTCTCAGGCGTATCCGCGGAAGATCCTGCACGTTTGTCAGTTGGATGTCAGTGTAGCTCTTTTATTAGTATTCACGGAAGTATGATGAGTCTCTCGGCAATTAAATCTTTTGAAGCATACCTCATAAAATCTGATGAATCCTCTATCTGGATGTTTTCAAAGTCGTGTGCAATGATATGTTTTACAAAAGGATGGGCATATTCAGACATAAGAGCAGAACGCGTTCGAAGAATGGGGGATCCAGAACTCATTAGGATGGGTACAAACGGATAGGTGGGAAGGATATAAAGGGATGGGTATATACGCAAATGGAACATCCTCAAACATGCTAGCGCTTGATTACATGAATTCAGAGTCCTCTCATCAACGCTAAAACTTTGAAAGGAACTTTAGATGGAGAAATCTACTAAACCCTGACTCCCTTTTATCTGAAGAAAAGAGAGGAATGCATAATGAGAAGCGGCAATAACTCCGATTCACACCACTTGGCACAAACAGAACCCAAAGTTCATACTCAAAGTGCGAAATGTATAACTAGATATGTGCAGGAACATACCAAGCCCTCCAGTACCAGGATCGATAGACCCAGTGTGATCACCCTTCCGCTTCACCTGAACACAACAGAACTAAAGAGACTGAATACTAGAAGGCAGAGGTAGCAACCTAATCTCTGCATCAACTGCATCTCTGCATCTCTGCATCAACTTTAATACGCAGGCAGATTTCATTTGCGCAAGGACAAGTATCGACAAACAAAACACAACAGAAAAACCACATAAGCTGATGTTAATGACATCGGTCAGATGAAAACAGCTAAGACATATTTGTATCCTGAAATACAGAACCCGTTTTAAACACCCTAGTCTAACCGGGCTGACTCTGACTCTGACACATGGTGGGTAACCTAGTCGTAATCACCAATTACATAGAGTGGTAAGCATACGTAAATATGTGTACAGTATGATGCTTATGATGCAACGGTACGTGCAGCACGTTGCGAGTGTGAGCAAGTGTTTCCTTGAGGGAGAAGCATGAAGTGGTGACAACATGAAGATATTGGTGCTTAGGACATGAACTGCCCTAGTCTCAAGTATTATGGGACGCCCCCCGAGCGAGTGTATGAGGACTGGGATAAACCCCTGCATGCTCTATGCCAGCATGACTTCGTCAACACTACAAAACACAATAAGATAGAAGCAGTCTTTTCATAGTAAGTCTGCACGATAATACCGACGACTCCATCAGTTCAATGCCGGGTGCCAAGATAGCTGGATGCAATGCCAGTATCTCCCGTCCTGAGTTTCTGTTCTTTTGCTCATGAGCGCCAAGGCAAACTCGGTTCTTCCTGAAAGTGGTGCTCAGAGAAACAATAGAATAGATGAGGAAGTAGGGAGGATAGTACTAGCTGTAGCCTTCAATTGACAAGAAAAGTAGAAAACATTCTATATTCGGTGAGTAGAACACCAGAACGGCAGCAGAGGAAAACCACCAGTCGGGCAGCAAGGTGGAAGGGTGAGTAACTGACCTGTGTATTACTTGTAGGGTAAGAAGTGGAGAACATACCTTTTATCTATACATGTACTGTGAATAATATAATTAAACAGCAGAAAAGGAAGAGAACAACAGCTATTGAGCTAAGTAATTGCTAGAAATAGAAAGCAAGAGAAACACACAAAGACTGCAGGTAGAGAGTAGTGATCTAGGTACCAGAGAAAACACTGTAGATGAATGATGTTAGCGAGAGCGAGGAGCATTCCTTTTGTAGCAAACAGCCTCAATGACGGTTAGTGGAAGTGCGGAGAATGTCATAAAAGCTTAATCCGCACATATAACGTGGGCGGCAGTATAGGGTCTGGAAAGTGTTACATTCTGGCGCTACCTTAAATCATAAATATAAACAGTTAGACATATATGAACAGCTAGTGTCTGGTGCGTTGCACATTGCGTGATGGAATGAAGAACCCAATCTAAGCAACCAGTTCCATACTCATGTCTGACTGGACTGACTGGGACATTTGACAGTAACATAGTAAAGATCTTCAGAGTGTCAGTTACATAGGGAGGTAAGCATGCGTTGTCCGCATACAAGGGTTATTATCGCGATCTCTTAGATGATTATAGAAGGTGTGATCCATAGGTACCTGCAGTACAGAGTGAGTGCGAGCAAGCGTAACCTTGAGAAAAGAGCATAACATTGTGACAACACAGTCCTAGTGTACTGGACACAAACCGCAGAAGTCCCAGAACAAGAATCAGGAGATGCCCCAGGAGCATTGGAGTGTCTGGTGCATTGACATCGACGGACAACAGGTGACTTGCAACAAGACAAGATCTATTGGCCACCGTCCAGCTTCAGATCATATTGAGTGATGGAATGCTCCAGATGTTAAACACTAACCTGGTCATACATGGGACGGTGTTCTGACTCCGCAGGCTGCAGAACGTAAACATCAACATTGGATCACGTAAATGACTTGATGAGAAACAGGATTTCAGCTATATAAGTCACTAGACAAAAAACGTGAAACAAACCAAGAGAATTTTCGACGCACTTTTGTAGAAGGGCCAGTATTCACGGACGGGGCTCCTTCTGGTTTTGCAGTAGAACTCAAAGCTCCACTAAAATGCTTTGTTTTCTTCTTCTTCTTCGGCTTTGAGGTCACAAAAGAGTTGATACTTCCGGTTCCTAGCACGTTCTTCACACCAGTTGCAGCCACATCCACTTCAGTCCTTGCAGTTACAGTATCATCACACAAACTGCGTACTTCGTCCTGGTGTGAACCCAATGCTCCAGAGGAAAATGTTGCCCTTAGGAGACCGCCAGGACTTGGGAAGGAATTGGGGCTGGCTGTCCCTATAGGACGCTGTCTAGCACTTGCTGCTGATCGCATACGCTTGGTTGGGATACTTCCGACACTGCCCAAAATGTTACCAGGACCAGCAGATAGTGTTCGTTTACCGGTGATTAGGGGAGAGGGTGCACTCCCGGTGCTGTCAACACCAGGCATAGTCGGAGGCCGTTGAGAAAGTCCTGACAAGGACAAACCTTCCACTTTAGGAGCATTTGACTTCAAAATAGGGTTGCGCTTTTTCTTTGCTATATTACTTAAAGCATTCGGCAAATATTGCTCTCGAAGTTCGTCTTCCTCTGCCCTTACACCCTTCACTGGTGAAGATAGAAATAACGGTTGGCACTCATCGACAGACACAGAAACATTGAAATCCGAGCTGGCTGCCGCAGCTTCAGCAGCTGCTTGTGCCTCTGCTTCAGCTAGGGCAGCTGCGTGATCATGTACTGTCTGCTCATGCTCCTGCAAGTAATGAGGACACACTATCAGTAAATAACCTGGGAATTCCCGATCCTCTTCATCCTTCTACTGAATGGACGGCGGCAAAGAAATTAATAGCAGCGTATGCAATACCGTAAATAGACCAACATTGAAAACGATGTATTCGTCAAGTTTAACTTACTCTCTCAATTGACGCCCTTTCTTTCTCAATCAAAGTTCTGTATGCTTGAAAAGCACCATCTGGAATAATGTAAAACAACGGTTCCTGACATCCCACCACAACCAAGACATAGCTTCTTATGTGTATAGAAGCGCTGAAGGCTAGATCCAACGATATCAGTCTACAAAAATCCGAGAGCTAGAAATGGCAAAGGCTCCGTAGACTGGTCAGCTTCTTGAAGACCTACCCTATCCAAAGATGTAGACAGCTCAATGGTAAGCACCATCACTTTTTTTCATAGACCTAACCAGATGAACACCAACACGAAAGTATGAAGGACATGATGCCATAGACATTGAGCTAACATGATCCATGTTTACCTCAGAAAATTGATCTTCCCACGGTGGATCTAGGACACTGCTAGCTTCAGAGATACGCTCAGGTGTAGAAGGAGCCTCTGCTAGTGCCGCAACATCACTCCCTAACGAGTCTCTGAGGAAACGAATTGCATAGTTTTGAACAGGTAAAGGCTTTCGGGTGGCAAGTTGTTTCTCCCGTTGCCGTGTGGAACCCTGCACATTGATTGTAGTTCTATTGATCAATGTGAAGTACAACACGGTAGGCGTGCGAACTAACTAAGAGCAAGATAACAGAAACACTGTTGGGGACATTTTGAGATGTTTCTGTCATAGCGCTAGAGTGCATGTATATTTACTGTAGAAAGTCAACCCGCGTACTGATAGTCAGCTAGCATAGGCCCCAACCGCGAGCCATGAAGTAACAAGCGAGTCTGATCCAGGACCTAGCTAACAAAAAAGAACAGAATGGGCAATGCAATAAAGCGCACCATATATTGCAGTGGAAGCAACGAACGTAAGTAAAGAAAATTCAGCAACGAACAGAAAACGAAGTCCAATGCAAAGTGATTAGTCGATAAGGTTTAAAAAAAGGCTTTGACGGTGAGCATCTGCAGTGTGGATTGACGATCGAGGCGAACAAAAATCAGGAATCTTCACCAACAACGGGGTGGTGGGCATCAAGCCACCACCACTACCCGTCGACTTGGTCAGTGACAGACATTGGGTTCTGGGCTTCTGTTACAGATGTGAAGGACATGCCCAGTTTCTTTGTCGGCTAGCACAGATTAGTTAGAATGCATGACGGTGCAGAAAAGCGCAAGAGCATACATTCGAAGTGACATAAGAGACTGCAGGGGGGCTTTGTGGAATGCATGTATGTATTTCTATTTCACAAATACATAGCATAACGGAATGTAAAAGCTCATTACCTCAACACGGTTTCATACCCACGTAAAACCCTAAGACAGGACATGACCCTGAAAATGTCATCTTCATATGATGTGTAAGTTCTGTTTAGCTGTCAGTCATGCGGAGGTGGTAAGCGAGTATTTCACTCCTTAAGTTCTTTGTACCTGCAGATTAGTCTGAGCATGTGTAGCCGCGAGAATTCGTAACTTGCTCTAGACTAGTGTTACGTGTAGGAGCACAAATAACCCAAACCAACTAAACTGGTAGCTCCTCGAGATTGTGTATTAGCACTAGGATATGAGGAGATGAGAGCAGAAGCCATTCGAGGAACGGGGGATCCAGAACTCATTAAATGCATATAAAATGCATCCAGGCCGTTGGGATATAGGGAAATGAGGACAGAAGCCGTTCGAGGAATGCGAGATCCAGAACTCATTGAATGCAAATGAGATGCATGATATGGAATGCATACAGAAAATGTGCTAGTCGAAATTAGTATAAAACCGGGAAAGGAAATGAAATGGAAACAACTGATCGAATGTAAGCAGAAGTAAAGCAACCTAGAAATATTTAAAGAGTAACACCTATATACAAGGAGCATGCATCGAATAAACGGTAACAGATAATCAGCGCATGTAAAGAAATAAACTCAACCGGGAATCGACGACTTAACCAGCCAGACGAGAAAGATTAAGTTAATCTGAAGTCGGGAATCGTGTAGAAGCCTTTAAATCGAAAGTCGTGGAAGATCCGTGAGTCAGGCAGACCGAGAGTTAGGAAATCGCTCAGAGAACGGGGGAAGTAGAGCGCGGCTTTAGAGGACTGGATATAGAGAAATGAGGACAGAAACCGTTCTTCGAACGGAAGATCCAGAACTCATTGAATTCAAATGAGATGCAAGATATGTAGTGTATACAAGATAACGAACATCTGTTTGAATGAAAGCATTAGTAAATGTAACCTGGAAATATTTCAAAAGCAACACCTATATACAAATAGCATGCTTCGAAGAAACGGAACAAAAGAACAGCGCATGTAGAGAAATTGAATCAGGACTGCATAAAGCATATCGCAGCATGTGCTATGAACACATGAGTCCTAAAACACTAAAGCAGCTAAAGGAGGCAGAAGGCGGTCATACTAAGCCTCCTCAAAAGCACGTACGACTTAATAAGTACCCCGTTCATCAGTACGCAAACACAATGACTTCATCAGTACAACCAGCGGAAGTAGCTGGACGGAAGTGTGAGAACACCTCATACCAAGTTTCAATATTTGCTAGGGACCTGTTCTACCACCGTTGCAGCCCTAGACCACGTCTAGTGCCTTTGGTGGTAGGAACTAGTCACTAAGTTGGGTGAAACAAAGAAGAGCCACGGAAATTCTCTCGTAAAGGGTATCTGCTTACTATTAGAAGATGTTTACGCGAACCTCCAAGGGCTCAGCTAGTTAACTCTTTATCACCAAAGCAACCTACCTGAGTTAGGAAGTTAAAAATATATTGCTGACGACTGCAGGCGTTCTGAACTTTAGGTCCCGTTTAATCAAGCTCAGGAACATTAGGTTGTTAGAAGTCTGTATCGATCTCGTTGAATGGGTTCTATATTACAGTTCCTAGAGCACGTTAGATGAGACACGGTTACTCAAGAGAAGGCTCTCTTGAATGTTGGAAAGAGATGATTTATAACCTTGAATGAATTCAACAACAGCTACTTAACATACTTGATAACCTCCTCTGTTAATGGAATTCAAGATGCGGACAGGGAACTAACATCCGGAACCTTAGAAACCAGTACCAATGAACTTCGAAGTTGCTGTCTACACAACAGCTTAGAACAACGTAAAAGACCCTATAATCGGCAAGCCCCGACGATGCCTTCATATGAATATAAGAACAGAAAATACCGATGCCCTTATGCAGTATAATAGCTTCTTTTTGCAGCTAAAAATTTCAGTTCTCTTGAATAAGTAGAGATGAATGAAGGAAGCTTTCAATTCCCGGGAATTCAAGGGAGTATTCCACTCCCCATCGTAAGTTGAAACTACTTCATGGCATTCCATAAGACAGCGAAGATCGACCATTTACCGTACCATATACATGACTGGCAACAAGACCATGAGGTGACGGACTTCAAATTTTGCAACTTTAGGGTTTTGTAAGTTGTGCCAGGTTGCCACATTTAAGAACCCTTGCACTCTTGAAAGTGCACAAGTTATGGTGGCCGTCGGACATATTTAGACTACTTGGCTGGTCTTTAACTAGTATGCGAGCACCATTGCCCTACGAATACGGGGACAAGGAGGAAATACCTCTGCAGTAGCAGGGGTATCGACGTCCATTGGTACTGCTTCATTCTCCTCCTTGAGAAGAACCGAGGTCTCTTGCTCTTGTGTTTCAACGGATGAGAAAGCCAGTCCCTTGTCTTTGAAAATCATAGACTCCACTGACCTCCAGAACTCATTGACAGCGCTAGCAAGAACACGAGCAACTCTTTTATGTCTCTCCTTCATTTCTGCTTCCTTGAAGTCCGATTGCCCATTTTGTTGAGCAATCCATCGACAGAATTGAGTAGCTGAAGCCAGTTTCCACAGACGCTCCTGAATCAGGAATACAAAATACCAGTCAGGATGGTGTAACTAGAAAGCGACAGCTTAAAAACTACAATAATGTTTACAGAATCCGAACTTAGCGCTAAGGATCATACAAGGCTCCTTTCGAAAGATCAACTACAACAGGTCATCACCTCCTGGTTCTGGAGAGAAGATAAAACTTTCCCTAGAGTTTGACAGAAGTGATTATAAAACATATAAGCCGGAAATGCATGCAAAGTAGAGCTGAATTTAGTCACCTGCATGAAATCATTCGCCATCCAAGCCATCTCCTGCAGCAAATAATCCCAATGAGATTTTCGCCTTATTGGTTCCAGATTCGGACTTCGCTTTGCCCACTCTGCCGTATCCTTCTTTGCATTCTGCAAGAAACAAACAAAGACTTAAAGGAAGCACAACTTTTACTTATAGAGCTGCAGAGACTAACTCTAGACAAGAACTCCCAACAAGGCATTTAATTTAATCTGCCACCTTTACCTTGATAATTTCTGCTTCTTCTATGATGTAATCTTCATGCGCTTTTCTTGCTTTCGCAGACAGATCTGCTTTATGCCGCTCTGCTTCTGCTCTGACATTAGGATCTCTTTCCTTCTCCCAGGGGAGTACAACACCAGGGAATTTGTTAATGGAAGCTGAATTAGAATTTGGAGTACGAAAACCAGTACGGTTGGAACCTGCAGATACAGGAGTGGATTGACTTTCAGCCTTGATATCTTCTTGTGGTAGGGATACTACACAGATGCTTCGCACATCACGTCTACTTTCATCTTGGGTATCCACTCCAGACAACCTCGTTCCAACTTCAAAAGATCCTTCTTCAACCTTAACCTCCACTTGTGTATCAGGAGGCTGATCATCTGTGAGCACCTTTTCACTCTGCGCAAGTTCATGAGCACCGCTGCTAGCAGTTGAGGTCGATTTCCTGGAACTGTTGCTCTTGGTTTCAGATAACTCCAAGCTTTTTGGGGTGAATTGCATTGTACAGGTTACTTCGCGTCGTACAGACGTCTTATCATCTATGATAGGTATCAAAGCAAAGTCAGGAGTATGCTTAGGAATGACTGTACTTCTATCTATTACCCTATCACCCTTACTTTCTGAAACTACTGTAGACTTATCTTTACATTCATGCTTTGATGTTTGAGAACCCACGGTCTCATCCCTGATCACAACGGGAGCACTCTCACCCACGACCATAATTGGAGGAGTACAAGTCTTGTCTGACACTGCCTGGTTGTTGCCTAGTACCTGTTCTGAGGGCTGTGACACAGCACCACCCTCTTTCAAATCTACATTGTTATCCAAACGTGGACTAAACAACGTTTTATCCACCGGTATCAAATCCCCGAAGTCGTCCTTTACAACAATTTCTGTACAAACATCATCCTTCAAACCACTGATCCGAGAGAGGGTAGCACAACTACCAGAAACAAGTTCATGCCCCTGAAAGCCTTTCCCAGATTCAACAGGACCATCTGCCGTGGACAAGCTTTGAACAGGAATTTGCTCAAAACACCCAATTGGCAAATGAGAACCCTCCAACTCGTCATTCACCTTCGTACATACCAGGCCTGCCTGATTGCCAAAACTGTTGGGCAATGAAGGGTTACCGGGTAGCACCTGCACAGTCTTATCCACCAAGATCTCATTTTCTACAGCGGACTCCCCAAGGACTACAGGCACTTCAGGTGCTCCCTTTATTTCACTGGATTGTGTAGTAGCAATCTCGAGAACTTTCTCCACATCCCTAGTGGGTGTGTGCCCATTGCCTCGATTACTTCTTGGCCTATTTCGTCTAGAGTAAGCTTGGCCCTTACCCCCTGCTCGACCACCACCAGAGCCTTCACTCTCGCGTTTCAAGTTGACATCAGTATGAGATCGTAATGACGTGGACCCTGTTCGTGAGGCACGGCCTTTGCCTTCCCACGAGGCTAATGGTTCAATGACATTGTTCATGAATTCTTCACCGGAGCAAGGATCGCCTCCACCTTCTGTATTTCTTCCAGCACAGCAGCTTGTACCCACGCTGTTTTCCAAAGAATCGCCATTTGCTAAAGCTATTGATGCATGGCCACCCTCCCCCTCACTGCCAAAATGCCAAAAATAATAATCCATCAGTTTAGATGTTTTTCTTTGTAAGACTCATTCGATCCGGATTTGTTTTAGTAGCACAAATATCTGGACGTAAACCGGTGGCAGAATGGACAGAATGGACAGAATTCGCCAAGTTGATATTCAGAGAAGGTCAGTTTCATTCAGCTATTCTGGAAAGGAGACTAAATTCTCCTACTCTAGAGCTATCAAAATTCTTTTATGGAAAATCTCCAATCTAGTATTACGCTCTACAACAGGCTAGGAAACAAAGTAGTGTGATAACCTTGACAGCAACTGGTCAGCCAGTGGATCGGTCGGTGAAGAAGGTGGGAAGGCAAAATTTGCAGCACTGAAAAAGTCCAGGAGTTCACCTCCCTGCACATTTAACAGTTTGTAAGAACTAAAGCAGAAGGAATAGGCTTGTGATTGGTCCTACTTTTAAAACATGGAGGGTTTTGAAAATTGGATGAAAGTCTTGCGATATCCAGACTAGACTGACTGACTTGAACAGACATCGCATGTAGCTCACTGCAGCAGCGCAATTGTTCACGTTTCAGAACGTAGCAAGTTCTAAAGTAAAGAAACAGAAATCAAATCACCATGATCTAATCCTGTTTGATGAATAAACTGCTAAGTGATCCTACTGAAATAGTGAAAAGCTGGATCACAGAGATATCTTCATACTTTGAAGTAATGGCCCGAACTTCAGAGGAGCTGAAGAAATCTAAAACTTAGCCAAAATACCTTCTCTAGAAACTCTAACTCCCTTCTCCGCTCTTCTCGCACAGCAACCTCTCGCCTGTAAACAGCAGACATATGAACGATAACAGTGAGATACATATGAAGTAAACGGAATTGCAAAATGTCTCATTTTGCAGTGGAGCACCTAACTCACCTGAGTTCTGCTTGTGCTTTCTCAATGGCTGCTCGTCGAGGAGAAGGTTCGTTTTCTATGGCGGCTGCAGCACCAGCTCCTGCGCCCATGGAACCCTGCTCTGCATTGACTATATTACCTGACCCTGGCTCTACTCCAGGGTCTCCACTTGCTCGAGGTCCCAGCTCTAGACAAAAGTCCCGCCTCGCAGACGAAATCTTTTCTTCTTTACAACCTTTCGCATGGATTTTTCAAGCTGGCAATTTCCACAAATGTCCGAACTCGTAACCAAGCAAAGGAAGTATCGCTATATAATATTTTAAAAAATTCCATTTCCAGTCCCGACAAGGGTTAGCACTACCCGATCGATCAAGAGCACCGCGAACGAGCGGGAAATTGAATATGCAGTATTTGGCGAAACGAAGCCTGTTCCTATCTCCTTTCAAACCCTAAAATTCATACCTCTCACAATTGAGCTCAGAACCGCATCTGAGGCCTAAGTGCTCCCCGCAAGAAACCTTGTCTTCTGCACGTCCGACCAACCACAGCACTGGACTGGTCGTCGTACAGGTCAATACCATTCTCGTCGTCCACTTCAATCCCAGAATCCACGTTCGCCACTTCCTTCATTCCGCTCGAATTCGCACCATTGATCCACTTGTTTCCAATCTCAATCGAGGTGTTCAGTCCCGAAATTTGCAGCCCTAAATTTTTTTAAATCCTTCGTGGGACAAATTCCTCGTAGCTATGTAGTATGTGTGTGTATGTATCATAGTGTCAACTTTGCAAACTTTGCTGTTTTGCAATCAATGCGTGGGTTTCGGTGTCTCGAGGGTTGGCTCGGCTCCCTGTCGTTCGTCTCTTGGTCCCTGATGTGAGCCTCGTCGTCCCGTCGTCGCCTGCTGGTGTCGTGGGACTCGGAACTGCACTTTGCTATTCCCTCGAACCGCTGTCCCTGTCCCCTACTCGGTCCGTCCTTCATGACCAGACTTCCCGTCCCCTGTCACTCATTGTTCCACTCTTCTTCTCCGTCCCGGTCATCGGTCCCCCATCCTTCACCTTCCTTATCCAACTTATTCCTACAGGGTACTGGACTCGCCTGGACTTCCACCATCATGTACACAACCTTCTTCTGCCGCGAGCGACTCTCTCCTTCATTTCTTTCATTCATTCAACATTTTTCAACACACACATGCTCCCGTGTCCTATCTCAACTTGCAGGTTCTTCATGCGAACTACTTCCGCCCATTTGTACCCGTCTTGCACTACTCCATCTTTGCTTGGCGGGGCCCCAACCATGTTAGATTCGTTATTTGTTTAGACCATCGAGTTCCTACGTCCTATTCTTTCTTCGCTGAACACCATGCTCATGACAACGTACTTGTCTACATCATCAAGCATGCGATCAAACACAAATCAAAGCACATGCTCAAATCGACTGTCGAGTAATCTTCCTTATCATTAAACGATTGCATAGTAACTGTACTAGAAACTGCTCTATCCCATGCTTTTCTCTCAAGATGGGGTTATAAACGTACGCTTTGCCAAGTAATGGTCACCAAATGAAAACTGAACCACTTTCAGGAAATCCGTAGCAAGTCAGGTTCAAGTGTAACTTTTTGGTTACAACATGTATGAACGTCACAACACAAATGAAAGAGATAATAAGCACAAAAATGCGAGCCAAATATGTGGTATCCATGCTCTAAGATCGATGTTCAAATTAGATAACATACGTAAAGAGGAGCACACTCTTATTTATGTCTACGTAGGTCATGAAAAAGCATGTTACGGTGAGATGAGATGAGATGTGGCTATACGTTGAAACTCAAAATGAGATTATATGAATTATAATATCTTATCTCCATATGACCATGCAATACCCAACTTCTAAATAAAGTCATGTATTGTACTTCAGATTTAATTAACTCGTGTACTTTAGTTGATCCTTGCGAATTGGTCCCTACGATCACATAAACTCTCTTGTAAACCATAGTTTAAGCGCGATAAACGGACCATCAAGTAGATTCTTATATTATTTTTTTCCTCCTTTCTTTAATTGCAGCGTTTTCAAGTATAAGAAAAATCAAAGTAAATAATAAAAAATTACCTCTAAAACCAATAAAATGTATTTCAATATCAAATATGTAATTTGTAATTTATTTTATGTAAAATAAGACAATAAGTATGTATTTGCTCACTTTTATATGGTTTTAACACTATCTTAGAAGTTGATTTTGAAGCAAATTTTGTTTGGCAACAGAACTCTTCATGGACACAATTTTGGAAAAGCTATCAAATTCTATTTCTAAAGAAAATTTGTAGAGATTACATACATAGCATTCACATTATGATTGATAAAGGAAAGTAAATCTAACATACTTGAATGATGAGAAATTTTCTTTGATAGTAGTCCTTGAATAATTATTTCTATTATTAATACCTACTGATAGTTGCATGAAAGACTTGCAGACAGGTATAAAAATTAAGTTTATTATCTTCATTACAATACAAACTAAGCAATCTTATTGTATGAAATGTATCAATAAAAGATGTGAATGTTAATCCAAAAGAGAGATTAACATTCTATGAGATTTTCATTGAATGTGGCAATTGCTAATTGCTCCTTTGACAGATAGTTTCACGTACCATTTCTCAAATAGGAAGGAGACCATGATAGCCACTTAAAAAATATCCTTAAATTCAAGAGTGAGAAGCCATATTTAATCTTTCCTTGTACATTGATATTAGTGGTTCTTGTATCTCTTAAATACAAGACCATAGTAGCTACCAAGGAAAAAGAGACCATTAATGTATCAAGTGTGTAGACATATACCTTCTTTTCTATTTACTATTGATTACGGTGGTGTTTTTTAGTTATTTGTATGACAAGTCTAAAGATAGTGAACAAGACAAGCATATAGCAACATATAGTCCTTGAACTCTAGAAGGATATAAAAAGATAGTTGTTAAAAAGCTACAAATTTGTCAAAGTTTTGGTCTTTCAACCTTTTAAATAATAAAAAGCTATTAAGGAGAAGAACATTGTGCCTCTAGGCATAGGAAAAATTTACACATAGCATATTGCATACAACAAGCAAAGCTACATGGATATAAAGTTAACTTATAAATTTTGGACAAGATTTTCTACCTTGATGGTACCATTTACTTAACAACCATAAGAAACCCTTCTGTAATAATATGGAGTAAACAAAAGAGCTGATAGAACCTAAAGAGTTAGTACAATCAACTACATATAGCAAAAATCAGTTGGAGCTAGTACAACCTATGAATGCTAATAATATGCTAGAAACATCTAGGAAGGTTTGTGGTACAATATCCTAAAAGCATTTAGGAAGCTTTGGAGTGAGAAGTTTCTAAATACCTTCCAAGGATCAAGTAAGTTTAGCTTCTATGCCATGTATGAAACTTCCATGGCAATTTCTTAGGTAACTTAGCTTTCACTCCAAAATGATGGCTTTGAAAAGTAATATTCTTTGGAAACTTCTCAAGAGCCTTGTATTATTTTACTATATATACCAAAGCCTAAGCTCATGCTAAGTATTTGAATTTCCCTCAATTTAGCATTTCTTATGTGACTATCTATTTTAACCTTCCATTCTCTTATTTCTCTCCTTGATATTTTACACCTTCAACCTATAGTTCTAGCATGATATATTTGATCTATATTCTTTAAATGCCTTGTGTAGTATGGTTAGTTGATATCTCTACTAGTGGAACTACTCACCATGAACAAGGCTTTATTATAACAATATATTGTTGCCAATTATTTTGACGTAGGTATATTATTTTCCTTACTTGTGTATTTACTCAAATTTTATTTGTTTCATTACGATTATTTGTTCTTTTACACCTTCAACCTATAGTTCTATCATGATATCTCTGATCTCTATTCTTTAAATCATCCTTTCATGGATAATCACTTTCAATTATTAGTTCATAACATTAAACTTGCAAATTATTTATAAAATAAGAAAATTTTATTGTCTTCTCTTTCTAGTCATAATTTTAAGATTTGAGCAGAATAAGCTTGATTCCACCTCTATAAATTTGTAGATATAAAAATATAATTTTTAATTTGGTTTCTAGTATAGAAGATTTGAGAGATCATCTACTTGGTATTTATTATTAGCTCCAAATGACTCAAGGTATCATCATGATTTGCAAACTCCTTTCTTCCTTCATATTTGGATACAATATTTTGGCTCATAAAATATTACGTTTTGGCTCAGTTATAATATTCTTTACCATGTATCAAATATTGGATACCCAATGCTATTTAACAGACCTTAGTTGTATAACACTTGTATAACCATTGATTGGCATCAACATAAGCTAAAATTCTAAGATCCAATTGAAACAAATCAAAAGATGGTTATTATTTGCTAGAAAAATATTCCATAGATGAAGGCTGTATAATACCTCAAACATACCTCATACTCCATAGATGAAAGCTTGAGTGTTCCTTAAATGAAATCCTTGTGAACTATCTTGAGTGTTATGAAATTGATGAAGATGAGCAAGAGTCTAATGGTCAAGTAGTGTGAAATGAACTCAATAAGGACAAATAAAAGCAAAGCTCAGCCATGTTAAGTGCAAGTTATGTGAGTCACGTTAAAATTATTATAAACCCTAATGACTTTCAAGAGGTAATCTTGGTTGTAGATAAGGTGCTTAAAATTTTGAAGCATGTAACTCCAAAGGATATTCACAATTGTTCTTTAAGTTCTAGATGTCTTTACTTGGAGCATAAAGAAGTGTTGAGCATACTAAAGTAGTTTGGTGAACATCAAATTGATTTTGTAGAAATAAAAATACTTGTAAGACAAAGATAATATAGATTAAACCCAAAGTACTCTTTGTTAATGAAAGAGAAAATAGATAATTAGCATTGGACTAGAATTATCTTTGTTATCCTCAATAGTGAATGCGCATCATATATCATTATTGCACACAAGAAGAAGATGGGTAAAATCTATGTATGTCAACAAAAATTTAACCTTTCAAATTGTGCAATGCACCCACAAAAATAGAACAAATGATGAATGTCATTTAAAAATATCTTGGAATTAGCAGAGTTGTTCATTGACAACTTCTGCATTTTTGGGCAAAGGGAAGACCATCTTCATTACCTTTGAAAAAATTTCTAAAGATATCATTAATGGGCTTATTTCTACATCCTAAAAGATGCTTCTTTTCATGATAGAGGGAATCCTACTTGGACATATGGTGTCTGAAAGAGGGACTGAAGTCAATGTGGAAAAAGTTAAGATCATCAAAGTACTTGAATCCACCAGAACATTTTAGAACTTTAAGCCTTCTTAGGTCATGTTAGATAATACAAAAAGGTTTGTGGAAAACTATGCAATCTTGACAACCCAATTAACAAAGCTCTTGAAGAAGTTGGAATACTATGTGTGGAAAAAAAGATTCCTTTGTTGTATTGAAGATGAAATTGGTTGAAGCACCAATTATGCAAGCCCTAGATTGGGAGCAAGTATTTCATGTAGATATGGATGCTCAATCAATGGCTATTGGTGCTGTTTAAGCCAAATGGATGATCATAAGAAAGATTATCCCATACATTATGCAAGTAGGCAATTGTCTATACTTGAGAGGAATTATTCCATGATGGAGAGGGAAGCTTTGAGCATGGTGTATGCATGTAAGAAGTTTTGCCACTACCTTTTGAGTTATGATTTTGTGTTTCATGCTGAGCACTACGCCTTACAACACTTAGTGAAGAAAGTTGATCTATCTAGATGCATAACAAGATGTTATTTGCTGTTGCAAGAGTTTATGTATAAAATCCAGGTGAGAAAAGGTGCACATCATGATAATCAAACTTTTCTCTCAAAACTAGAAATGGAAGAAGAGGTAGGTAGCTTGAAAGATTATTTTCCTAATGAAGACTGTTTCAATTGACAATGTCATGAGGAAAAAGTGCCATGAGAACTTTGGACTTTATAGTGTGATAGAAAGGATGGAATTTGGACATAAAGTATCATGAGAAATTTGGACTTTATAGTGCTTAGAAAGGATGGATCATGAGCAACAATTTTCCTTCATAAAATGGGACCATACAAATTAAAGAATGCCATTCTATTCAAAATAGGAGTATATTCCTTTGAAGGTATCTTCAATCTTATGAAGTTGGTGGTCTAGTCCAATCTATGCATGTTGAAGCATCAAGAGGCATTATGCCTAAAAGAATATTATAAAGAAAATATTGACCATAGATGATTAGTGGCCAACTATGTATAGAAACATGCATGCATTTATCAAAAAGTGTGATGTTTGTCAACAAGTTGAGAGATCAAAACCTAGTCCTAATGGCAAAGTGGGGATTCACTTTATTTGGCCAATACAATCCGCTATAAAAATTCTCAAAATAAATATATTTTGGTTGGTACAGACTATGCGACAAATATGGTGGAAGTCAAAGCCACATGGAAAGATGATGTTGAAATAATGGCTTAATTTTTCTCTTAGAATATTATCTCAATATATGGATGCTCCTTGGAGTTGGTGAGTGATCATGGAGCACACTTCTTAAACACTTTGGTAGAGGCATTGATGAAGTAATTTTAGATTAAAACAAAAGACTATACCATATAACCAAAGGCCAATGAGTTAGTAGAAAAGCCAATGGAATTTATGCAAAATTCTCAACATCATCATTGTAAATTATGCTCATACATTTACCTATTATGGTTGCACATTATTATGATTATTATGATGACACTTAATATTATTGTTGACGCTATTATGATGACATATTATTATAATGAACCTTATTATTATTATTATTATTATTAAGCCACATTTACTTATTTGTTCTCACCCTTGTATGGCTTGATAGGATCTTCCCATCCTTTGTGTTTTCTATGTAGTCTCACTTCTTCTCTATTAAGACACAAAGTAACCAAGATATTGTGGGTATATTGCGCCACCAAGAAATTAACAATGAAACAAGCATCATATTTCTTGATATATGGGTTGCATCCAATACTACTATTGAGTTTGAAGTGCACTTGTTCTAAATTTTGTGCAAGGATATTTTTTCCACAAAAGAGAGCCATGAATTTGCAAGCTAATATTCTTGGATGAAAAAAGAGACAAGGAAAATGACCATACAAATGACATTCAGCTCAAGAAGAAGGAGCAAGATTATAAGATATTAAGAAGGTGTCTATAAAGGATGGAGAGTTGGTGCTATTGGATGATAGCCGTCACATGACATTCCTATAGAAACTATGCTTATGGTGGATGGTACCATATAAAATAACCTAGGTATATGAGAATGGATCCTTGTAATTGGCCAACCTCAAAGGAGATCTATTTATCTATTTGTGAATGGAGAGTCCAAAGATTCTATGATTAAAGAAATGAGAAGATAGTTATAGTGTTCACATGGCTGCTCATATTTGAGGAAAGTGATATGTGGAATAAAAAATGTTGGAAATATTCTATTATTGTTTGTTTGGAGTTTTTTTATGATATATTGGGGAATAACTAGTGTGGTGAAGAAGGAAAACATAATTTTGCTTTGATGAGAAGTCAAAGGATGGAATATCTGAGTTGCAAATTTTTGAAGTTGTAGTTTTGAGATAGAATTTTGAGATCAAGGACTTTTTGAAAGTCCAAAGTAAGGAGAAAACTCTAAAGTTTGTAAGAAAGAAGAAACTCCAAAGTTAGTATAAGATTCTTAATTCTTGGATGAAATAACTTCCAAAGCAAAGTAAAAGTCCAAAGTAAGCAATGGATTCCAATGAAAGAAAGAGGCGTCCAAAACCTCTTAAAGGAAGAGAAGAAAGTCCAAAGTCAACCAAAGCTACATAGATCCGCCATCAAGAATAAAGTCTGAATAGATCAAGCTACTTCAGACATTGATATTGGAGTGGATAGCAAAAGGTGACAAGTGTTCATCTAAATGTTGGTTAGAGTTTAAGAGGTTGATAGATATGAATCCACCTTGGTTGCCAAAGTGTTCATCTAAATGTTGGTCAGATTTTTAAGAGGTTGATAGATATGAATCCACCTTGGTTGCCATTTGAGGTACACTTGATTCAAGGCCATTAGATTTGTGAAATCAATGGCACAATAAACATTTCATAACAAAGTTTCACTAGCTCATCAAAGAAAGAACTATTAAACTTTAAAAGAAGCTCAATATTACCATGCATTTACCAATTTTTCCTTCAAATTTGTTTCATAAGATAGCCAAGTTAAGTTGAGTGAATGTATGGATGATAGTTTAGGAGATATTAAGGTCTATCAAAGGGTTTACTTCAAGGACTAATGATGTGGTATTTGGTAGTGACAAATGGAAGAAAGGGCCAAGAGAAAACCTTGCATCTTCACACCTCTCAGGTGCAAAAAGAATATTTGTTTTCATGTTGCAAGATTCTTGAGGCCTTACATATTACCTTCTTATTGTAGGACTAGAATGTGGCGGTGTACAACATTGGGCAAGAAATCCACACAAGAGCAAACCATGAGAGTAAACCTTGAGTGATAGACATAGGAGCACTAAAGACATGTATGGGAAGTTATGTAGGGGGAAATGGAGGACATAATTGGGATTCATATCTTAAAGAAGCAAAAAGAGCAAAGCCTTAAGTTTAGAATTTGTCTAAACATGACATAACTCCAAAGAATATGTGGCTAGTGTAGGATCATTGAGATCCAGCAATAAAATATAGTCGGAAAAACAATGAAATTGTTTAGATCTCAATGTATTGCTTAACTATTGGTCAAAAAATTTCTTTTATTTGAGAATATGTTTATAAGCAAGGGGTTTGATTGGGCTTAATGTTCCATAACCGCACATAGTGGCACATGCAGTTAATGAAAAAGTGCCTCACTATTTGATACCTTTTTCAATTCACTTCTACACTAGACTCAAATTACTTTCTAACAAGGAGGTCAAGGTGTTTCATCTTAGGCAACTCGCAACAAATACATTACATCACAACCAAGAGCCAAAGCATCATTTTGTACTATTGAAAAATATGCTAAGTACACAACTAAGAGGAAGAAGAAGTTGAAGGAAGTAGCAATCCAAAAAAAGCATAAAATTTGAACTTTGGGAAAATGGTCAATAGAGAAATCACCAACTCATCAATTAATAATCAACTTTGGAAGCAAAATTGCATGTTGTATGCAAAAGACCTAGGAGAGGAAGAACAAAAGATGTATGAGTTTTCATTGAGTGAAGAGCAAGGTATGGATGCATAAGGAAAGGTAGAAGCAAAACTAGATATGGAAGTTCTTCTCGCACCAAAACAAGAGTCACATCAAGAGCCATATCCCGTGGAGGAGTTGGAGCTCAATAGTTTTTTTGCTCATATGGAAGTGAGATTGATGTGACAATAGAGTTTTGTTAGATTGGAGTAGTGTTTGAAAAATTTACCAGATCATTTTGTACCTTCACAACAAGGATTTCCTTTTGCTATCCACACTACAATGTTTGTAGGTCACATAATGGAAGTTATGAATATTACCATTGTGCTAGTTATTTCACTCTTGCATGAGATTTATCCCATCTATGAAATGGTTGAAAATGAGGCACTAAGTAGACTTAATTAGATGGCTGCAAGTGGTGGAGTACTTGTACAAAAATTATATTCCATCATCCATGCAAGAAGTATGGTAGGTTTAAAGAATTATCCTTTGGAAAAATAGAATTTCAAGAAGCAAATCAAGGAACTTAAGGCATAGATATGTGAGAAAGATGAAGTGATCAGTGCATAATAGCTTAGAACAAAGGACTTAGATGATATTTGAAGAAGGTAAGATTGGATGATGAGAGCATGCTAGATTTTCTTATGGTGATCCTTACCAAGGAATCCATCCATAAAGAAGACAAGAAGAAGTCAATGGATGAAATCAAGCACAAGTAGAAGTTGAGCTATACAAAGTAAGGAAGCCAAAAGATGAGAGGATTACAAAGATGCAAGAGGAATTGAAATGGGCAATAAAACAAGTGATGGAGTTGATTGAAAGATTATCAAAGTACAACCTACTTTCATGGTATTGTCAAACATCATGGTCTAAAGCACAATGAATCATGTTTGTCAAAAAATCAAACAACAGACCTAAGGGTCAAAGGTACCATCAATCACACCCAAATGAGTCAAATAAAGCTTCTTTATTAATAAATTATATAGTAGATCCAATGATTAAATGAGACTTTCCTTGTCAATAAAATCAAGTAATCAATCCAATGATTGAAGGTACCATCAAATACACCTAAACGAGCTAAATAAGACCTTTTATGTCAACAAAATTAAGCAATAATCTAACATTTGAAAGTATCATTCATATACCCAATCACACCCAAATGAGCCAAATAAAGCCTTTTTGTCAACAAAATCAAGAAATTGATCCAATGATTGAAGCTACAATCAAGCACAACTAAATGCGCTGAATAAGTCCTCTATCAAAAAAATCAAGCAACAAATCCAAAGATTGTAGATGCCATCAATTACACCCAAATGAACAAAATAATGCCTCTTTGTCAACAAAATCAAGCAACAAATCCAATCATTGAAGATGCCATCAATCACACCCAAATGAACAAATAATGCCTCTTTGTCAACAAAATCAAGCAACAAATCCAATGACTGAAGATGCCATCAATCACACCCAAATGAAAAAAATAATGCCTTTTTGTCAACAAAATCAAACAATATATCTACAATCCAATATATACAATTAAAGGTATCATTGATCACACCTCTAATGTTCAAAGGTACCATCAATCACACCTTAGCCCAAAGATACCACCAATACCTACTTGAAATTTTGCACTTGAATTCCAATTTGACTTCCAAGGCATAATCAGAAATCAATAATAGACTAATTACACTTATTGAGCCAAACCCACCCTAGCACATAAACTCTAGGTTAAAACATTGTCCACCATGACTAAGAAATTGAAGTGCCAACATAGAAGAAGTGAATGTCTCACTTTGAGGTATACTCCTCCTTGGAGAGGTTGGGGAGTCTAGCCCTAATGGCACATCCAATAAAACTAATAGCTGAAGTTACATGGGATTTGCAAGATCAATTCAATGACCTCTACAGCCTTGGCATACCATTCAATAAATTCACAATTCCTCGAACTCATTCATGGGAATTCAAGTAATTTTCTTTTGGATTCAAGAATTCCTTGAATCATAGCAATATTCCTTCCTTGCAATTTTTAGAACTTGCTTATCATAAGGAACCTCAAACCCTTTGTCCTTAAATTCTCCATAGTCTCAAAGTGATATTGCATCAAGGGAAGAAGGTCTAGAGGCCAAGGAGTACTTTTATAGCACAATGCTAAATCAACATCTACAAAGTGATACCCCTCTTTGAGCAATCTTGGCCTAAAATTTTTAGGTACTTGTCCTTGATGCGTTGCTTTACTAAATTGAAGGAGTCCTTATATAGTTAAGGGTGAAACTAACTACATTGATTGAATAATAGAACTAGATAATAACTTTTTTATTATCTAATGGATACTTGTAAAGAAGAAAAGATTTGTAAATAAGACCACATAGATTTTTGTATTGATTTTGACTATGATTGAAGGACCAAGGACTATTTGACAAAAAAGGTAGAATGCACATTACCAAAGAACTCTTTTTATTCACTATGGACTTGGTCAATGCAAGATTAAGTTGGCATCACAAAAATAAACAAATAAATAAAATTTTCAACCTACGGCCCAATATTGATGGATCAATCTTGCACATGATGCATGATGGCAATCATGAAGAACACAAAGCTTCCATGATCCTCAAAAAGTAAAAAGCACAAAATTTATGGCAAGATGACTAGATGCTTAAACAACCTATATTTCTACATTTACAATCATTTATATATTATCCAACTCCAAGCAATATAAGTTATTAGTGTGGTTTTGGTTTGTGGCTTGTCTTTGTTTGGTTATCCAAATACTTATAGGTGTTTTGTTAGCTATGCATTATACACCTCATGTGGATTTAGCTTTCTCAAGCATATACACATTAGAGAGATTTGAAAGGATGATGGTTGCTTCATTACATGCATGCTAATGGAGCCAATATGTTTTCTTATTGTGGTTTATCTTCATTTATTTTGTGGTTTATATTCTTGAAGTTATGCGAGTCATATAGAATTAGTTTGGTGTCTTGGAGTGGTAAGTTTAGCGTGTCAAGGAAGTCTAATTTAAAGATGTGAAGGTTGAAAGCAATTGCTCAGACAAGACCCCTAACCCAAAGCAAGACCAAACTAGAAGGGACTCAAGCATGGAGCTTATTTGTTGTTTTTCCGCACAACAATTCTTTTTTGGTTTTTTGTATACAACAAGCTCAAGCGCTCCCTCCAAAACCACAAGTGGTCCAAAAGGCAAGAGGGTCCATAAATGTACTTTGAGAGAGACATTGTGCACATAATGTAAAGCATACAATGAAGTCTCAACATGTGAAATGCTCAGAGCAAAGGGTTGTAAGTGATTAAAAGGTCATGCCAAAAACACATAGAATAGCTTTCTACAAGTTTTATTAATTTCTCCTTTGTATGTAGCAAAGAGTGAGTGCTTGCCATGTTTGGAAAGCACAACAAAATCATAGAAAATGAAGTAAAAGTAGAGGTTTGCTTAATGGGAATTTTGGTTGAGTTTTGTGTGAGACAAACTAATAGCACTAACCTCAAGGATAGCTATATTTGAGCCAAGGAAATACTGACTCCAATGGTGCAGCCAAAATCCTAATGGAATAGATTGCCACCACTAAGTAGTTCATGAGTACTTACTTATACAATAAGGACTGCCAAGGTAATCACTCAAGCATCTTAGAAAACTAGCTTGGTGTAACAATATGGCATTTACAGATGAGTTAGTAAAGACTAAAAAAGTAGCAAATAGGGCAAATTAGCCAAGAATTATAAGAATATTCTAGAAGCATCTAAGAAGCTACTTGGTACCTTCTTGTTTGGAAGCTTTTGGCTAGCTTAGCTTGCATGCCAAGTAGGTGGTTTCTAGAGGGAAGTTTTTGGGGAAGCTTCTTGACTAGCTTAGCTTGTATGTCAAGTGGACGGTTTCTAGAAGGAAGCTCTCAAGAAGCTTCCCAATTAGCTTAGCTTACATCTTAAGAATATAACTTTTAAGAAGCTTTCTAGAGCCTTGAATTTTCCCTATAATACCAAATCCCAAGCTCATGCTAGACATTTGGAGTTTCATTCATTCAAGAGTCCCAATGTGATCTTCCATTCTCCAATTTCTCTCCTTGGTCTTTTACACTTGGGCACTACAAATGTCATGACACAAGACTTGTTGCAAAGGGGTTCTTGCAAAAAAATAGAGGTGAGGACTATCATGGGATATTCCCTTGTTTCCAATATGAATTTGATCAAATTATTACTTGCTATTGCTCATATTTGAAAGTAGAAATTTTACAACTAGATATTAAGAATGCATATTTGAATGGTATTGTTTAAGAAGAAGTCTATGATTTACAATTTGAAGGATTTTAGTGCTAGAGAATAATACTTTAAAGAATCAAAAAGTGCTTTATACATTGAAAAAAACTTGCACTTGGTGATGTTCAAGAGAAGTCTACCTTTGCAAGAAAATGCTCTATGGATTCCAATAAGCTTCAAGTACTAGAGAATAATAGGTTTAGAGATTCACAAAGCACTCTATACATTGCAGTAAACTTGCATATATAAAAGGCTATGTTCAAGATGAAGTCTACAGTTGCAACAAAGTGCTTTATAGATTCCAAAAAGCTTCAAGGACCCTGCTTTATAAGGATTTATACCTTCTTAAAGGAGAAAGGTGACCGTAATCTATATACTTACTATTGAGGTTAGAGGAGTCAACCTTTTGCTATATGTGCATGATATTATCCTCTTTGTCATGACATTTGTAGCACCAAAGCTAGTTTGCTTGGACACTAGGGTGGTAATATTGGTAGTCAAAAGTATATTGGTAGTTACTCATGGACTAGTTGCTGGTAGTCTAATTTCATATTATGGCTACCAATCATTTGGTAGGACTCACTATCACTTGCACCATTTGCACTGTTGAATGTATCATGAATGGTGCTATTAGGGCTAGACACCTAGGTCAAGTAGGGTGTATACCTTTGAAGTGCAACTCGATAGAGCTCACTTCTTTGATGTTGAGTCTTTGAGTTCTTGTTATATTTGATAGATGCCAAAAAGCATCACCTAGAATCTCTTAGCTACAGTGGGTATGGCTTGATTACAATTAGTGCTTAATTTTTAGTAGATTTTTGAGTGAAGTATCAAGTATAAATTTGATTTGAGTGTGATTCAAGTGGAAGAATGAACTGATTACATCAAAGAATTGAGAGTCAAGGGGACATGTTACTTGGATTGAGCAGTTGGAACAAAGATTAGCTAGCATGGCCATAGCTTAGAGGAGATCAGATTTTGGTGATGAGACTTCCACCTCTTATGCTAGTGATAGAGACGTCTTGGACTTTATGTGTTGAGTAGCATAAGAAGATTCATTTGCTGCAATGATTAGGAGTGTAATACGTGGTCTGGAGCCTCAAGGAACATCAATGGAGTTGGACCCATCAATAGGAAAGGCCAGTAGACAAGTTAGACTTCCTAGTATTTCACATTTTGAAGCACTATAGATGAAATCCATGGCTCTTAGACATCCTAGTGTAAGTGTAGTAGGTGATGGTAGAGTGCATGATGGACTAGATGCTAGTCAACTACCAACTACTACATAGATTGAGTCTAGCACAATATTGGGGGTGGCTCAATTGATTATGCACTTTCCTTTGTTCTCAGCCAATGATATGCTTACATTGGGAGCTGACCCAACTTCAATGTTCTGTTTGGCTACCACATGAGATTAGGGATGATGTGGTTCTTGCTTCTAAAGAAGAGATGGTTGACAATGGAGTTGACATAGTTGAGGAGCATGGGATCCATCCAACAACTAGTGGTTTATGGTAGGTAGCAATAGCTAGGTTAGAGGAGTCACCAATTAGACTTGCCTTTGAGCAAGCTTTGCTCACACATGGAGTTGTCCTATTGGATAACTAGAGGAGGATTCTCTATTTAGTGGGACCTTTAGGGAAAATCTATATACCACAAAGAGTCTTATTAGACTCTAGTGCATAGCGCCTTATTTTGGGGAAGGTCAGAGTTGTTGGTCTTGAGCTACAAAAGACTAATGTGGTTTCAAATCCAGACATATCTAGGGGTGGTTCTACACAATACATCATATGTGGAGAGCTCATTGTCCAAATTCAGCCTAGTCATCAGACTTATAGTTTTGTGGTGAGAGCTTAAGCCATTAGAACAATAATAGAGTCATATGATGTGCTAGTTGGTGGAGCACTATTATACCTCATGGGTTTTCAAAATTGACTATTGGGAAGAGATAGCATCCTAGACTAAGTTGGCAATCAAGTGTGAGGCGAGTATGTTGCATACAATATGCATTATTAATGGTAATCTTGGCTCACTATAATCAAGGTCTATGGCATTGTTTTTAGCTTTAGTGGTTCTGTTACTTGGGTTGATGACTTACTTGAGGGAAATACCCATACAGAGGATACTCTAACACCAAAGGAGATCACTCAGATTTGGAGTACAAGTGGGATCATTCCATCCACCTTGGATGTTCTATTATGGAGTTTTGGGAAGGCATTGTAGTAGCATGTGAATCCATTGGTGAAACAAGCTTGGAGTGAGGTCTTTGTACTACTAGGAGACCAAAATGAGGATGAGCATCCGGAGTCTATTACCTTGTCATCTTTAGATACCACACTCATTGCTTGGCAATATCAAGTAGAGGGAGTATGCATATTGGAATTTTTTGGTAGGATTAACATTGGACTAGCTATAGTACTATAGGCAAGTATAGAGCTACTTGTATGTGGAGAAAGAAGAGACTAATAGGTGAGTCTTTCTACATCATGTGGTATACTTGGCCTATTGATATCATGAGTTATTACCAATGTTAAAAGTCAAAGTTACCAAAAGATCCTACCAATAGACATTTCCTTGTTGAGAGTGCAAGATTTGGAGAGACGTGGTCTCATTCATTTGTTGAATTTTGGATGGTTATGTTAAGGATATAGCCATGTTGGCCAAGGTCAAGGTTTCCAAGATCCTAATTGTGGTGTGTTTTGGGAGATGTTATGTACACTACAACATCTCTAAGTTTATCAATCCATTTCTCCAACCTATAGTTTGGAGTTGGAGCCCTTTGATAGGTGATTCTCACACACAAGTAGTGGAAAGTACACATTAGGTCCATTCTTGGATACGACTTGCCATGTTGTTAGATGTAGCTAGAGTGGGATCAATGGCTGATCTCCTTTGTCTTTGATGGACAAACCTCTTACCTAGAGAGATTCTATAGTGTGCTTATGATAGGATTCAATGACTAGATTACCTTATTATTGATGACATTTTGGATGTTGTGTGCTAGTCTTAAATGGTGGTAGTGGCTAATAAGTCACATTTGACAGTGGTATACCTTGTTGGATAGCCTAAAGTTGCTTCACCCATACTTATGAGTTTCCCATGCTCCCATACTTTCTGAGAGAGAGGTCTTGGACTTGTTTGGGACTCACAGCTACAACAATTGGTGGAGCCCAATGCCAATAAGAAGGAGTTGATGGTTATCCATACTAATATTACCATAGTTATAGCAATCTTAGAGGCATCTAGGTATCAGGTGTTAGGTTAGGCTATGGACCTAAATTGCTTAACCTGGATAGTAATCCTTGGCTTGGCAAAGTAGCATAGGATGTGCTTGATAAACATTACCACTCAAACACTTGTGAGCTCTATGCCTATCAAGATGATTCAAGCACATGATGGAGGCAATGGACTAAGTGGGCGGGGTATTCTTGGGACACATACAAGGGTTACTAGTGAGAGTGATCTACTTGGGGTCCATCCAAGTGAGCTTGGTCTACTTGAGATGCAACTAGAGGACGTATAGGGCTTGCAGCCAAAGTTGAGAGAGTTTTTCATATTGAGGTTGGGAACTCTAGTGGTTGGAGGTATGACATTATTGCTTTCAAAGGCCCAATATAGCAACCAGTCAATATGTCATCCACTCCTATACCAATTACAAAGGATACTTGGGAGCTAAACATTGAACTTGAGCTTACAAGAGGAGAAAGATAGAGAGTTTGGAGGTTCTTAAGGAGATACACAAGTTGTTTCACCTTTAGTATGAAGGATTTGGGTCCACTAAGAGGACTTGGTATTCAGATTAGTTTACTAGTGATACATCAACTCTTTTACATCCCTAAAAATATAATGACATGGAGAGAGCATTGATCCAAACCATTTTTGAGGTTGGTTTGGTGGAGATTTCACATTGAGAGTATGCTTCAACTATAGTGATGCCATCCAAGAAGGATATGCATGGCAACTACACAAAAGGTGGATGTATGAAGATTATAGTCCTATCAATTGATAGACTAGGGTTGATTGGTATGCTATGCCTACATCAAAAGAGATCTTTGATGAGATTGGGCATGCAAAGGTCTTCAATACTTTGGATCTTTGAGCAAGATATCATCAATTGGCAATCAAGGAGGATGAAAGGTCCAAGATAACATTTTGAGCTATTGATACTCAAGGTAAAGATGTATTCTAACAGTGGAGATTCTTACCATTTGGGTTAAAGAATGTCCTTGTTGAGGTTTAAAGGGTCATGAACAAGATGCTAGCAATAATGGATTTTTCTTGGTGCTATATTGATGACATCTTGATCTATATCTGTAACAATATGGAGTTTAGCGACAAAGTTAGTCGGGCTTACGAAGTAGAGAATAAGACAAAATAGCTTAGAATATTCTAGAAGCATCTAAGAAGCTTCTTGGGAAGCTTCCTAACTAGTTAACTTGCGCCCTAAGTAGGTAGCTCCTATAAGGAAGCTTCTAGAAGCTTCTAACTAGCTTAGCTTGCACGCCAAGTAGGCGGCTTCTAGAAGGAAGCTTCTTGAGAAGCTTCAAGGGTCTTGTAAGCTACCTATAAATACCAAGGCAAAAGCTCATGCTAGGCATTCGGAGTTTTCCTTCATTCAAGTGTCCCAATGTGAGTTTCCATTCTCCTATTTCTCTCCTCAGATTTGGTCTTTTACATTGGTATTAGAGCAGGAATGGGATGGATGGAATTTATGGACCACCAAATCCACTTCCACTAAACCATTGGGATTTTCACGTCCAAATACTACCCAAGCATCGTTTCACACAGTTCATCACCTTGCACTTTGGACAAGATTTTTTGCATATGATCACCATATCTGAGGAACCCTTGGTGCTTCTGGTTGTAACTTATGGAGAACGGTGGACGTGTTGTTTCTATGTGTCAATAAATTAGATAGATTGGGAATGGTGTGATAGAGGAGCAACCATGGCGGCAATACTTGATGTTATCCTTGCTATGCAACAACAAATTGAGCACCTTACTCGATTGTTAGATAAAAGAGATCTTTGACTACAAGAGCAGGTGGAGAGAGTAATAATTCAAGAAGGAGAAAATTGGATCAGATTCCCTAAACCCAAGGTATTTGAAGGCAAGAATCTCTCGGGTGCAGTGGAGAATTTTGTATTTGATTGTGAACATTATTTTGAAGCTACCAATCTACAAGATGAGCAAAAATAGATTCTCTTGGCTTCTAGCCAATTGGATGAGCAGCAAAGCTATGGTGGAGATTCCGAGTGGAGCGAGCCAAACAACAAATGGTTGCATCAATCTTGACATGGGGAATTCAAGAGCGCAATAATTAGTGGGTTCCAAGCTATAAATGCCACATGAGCTGCACGGGATAAGTTGGCAGAGTTGAAACAAATTGGCTCTGTAAGAAGTTACATCACACGGTTCCAAAAAAATCATGCAAATTCCAGATATTTTGGAAGGTGAAGCTCTGGATTGATTTGTGAGGGGCTCAAAGGTAAGAACCAAATAAGAGGTAACCATGCAAGAGCCTCAACACTTGGAGGAAGCCATGCCATTGACCAAACATTTTGATTCCTTAATGGCAACAACTTGGTCTCGACCTCGACCCCCACAAAGCCTACCAATACACTACACACAAGTGGAGGAGCCAACACCAATGGAGATTGATGCAATTCAACAAAGACCACTAGGCATGGCAGACAGGGAGAAATTGCGACAAAATGGTGGTTTTTTTATTGTCGCCAGTTGGGGCATTGCATTGCTGAATGTCCACTCAAGAATGGACGACCTCAACAAGTTGCCCAAGTGGAGGTTGTGGAGCAAAATGATCAAGGAAATGAGGAATCCCAATAGGAGATTTTGAGCCGCCTATTAGGAGCTTGATTAGTTCCAATGGGATTGAAGTCTTGACCTATGCAAGTATGCTTCACTTGCAAGGTATGATATCTAATTGGGGTTGTAGCATTTTGGTTGATTCTGGAAGTTTAGAGAATTGCATGTTTATGCAAGTAGCAAAGGAATTGGGTATTCCTATCAAGCCAGTGATTGGAAGTAGTTTGATGATGGAGGACAATAGAAAGGGTTCTGCATTCCGCACCTCACATCCTGTTACCTTCAAGATTGGGAAGGAGTATTTGGAGTGTATGAGGTTTGTAGTGGCACCTCTACACTATGATATCATTTTGGGTCTACCTTGGCTTGAACGTCATAAGGTTCAATTTGATTGGACATGATGCCAAATTCAATTACAACACCAAGGTAGGAATTTCTGATTAGGTTGTTTGGCACCTCTGAGTAAGACACCTAAGAATAGTCAGTCCCAAGATGGGAAGTTTGTCGAGAAGGTAGCCATAGAGTGAATTTGGAAGGGAGATGAGTCCCAATATGGGAAGTTTACCAAGAAGGAAACCATGGAGCAAGCTTGGAAGAGAGATGAGTCCCTAAACGGGAAGTTTGTTAATGAAGCGGCCATAGAGCAAGCTTTGGAGGAAGATAAGTCTGTATTCGCGGTGTGGATCAAACAGATTGCACAAGAACAATGTAAGGAGTGCCAAGTGCCGCATCAAGCAATGGTTGATCAGATAGTTCAAGATTTAACAGATGTGTTTCCGGATGATCTGCCAAAGGGATTACCCTCCGATCGAGGTATGCCCTTCAAAATTGAGTTATTGCCAAGGAGTACTCCAATGAGTAGACCAATCTATCGGCTCTCACCAAAGGAGTTGGAAGAGTTGAAAAGAACACTTATAGAGTTGTTGGAGAAGGATTTCATACAACATAGTACCTCTCCTTGGGGAGCATCGGTACTATTTGTTCCAAAGAAGGATGGAGTACTTTGTTTCTGTATTGATTTCCGTGGGCTCAATAAACAAACCGTGAAGAATGCATATCCCTTGCCTCGGATCAATGACCTGCTTGATCAATTAAGTGGAGCACGCTACTTTTCCAAGCTAGATCTTTGAAGCGGCTATTGGCAAATTCCTATTGAAGGAGAGGATGTGCAAAAGACTACCTTTTGCACAAGGTATGGACATTTCAAGTGGAGAGTTCTACCTTTTGGACTCACTAATGCTCCAGTAGTCTTCATGGATCAGATGCATCGGGTGTTGGAGGGACTATTAGATCAGTCCATGGTAGTGTTCTTAGATGATATCTTAATCTATAATAGGACAAAGACAAAACACATGAATCATATGCAAGAAATCCTAAGACGACTACGACAGTGGAAATTTTATTGCAAGAAGTCAAAGTGTGCTTTTTGGCAGAAGGAGGTTACCTTCTTGGGTCATAAGATCTCATCAGAGGGGATCAAGATGGAAGAAGAGAAGATCAAGGCCATTACTAATTGGCCTACCCCAAAGGATTCTACCAAAGTATGACCATTCAATGGATTGGCCAGTTTTACCGACGGTTCATCCACTATTATGCTCACATGGCTGCACCATTGATTGACCTCTTGGGAAAGAACTCAAGTTTCCAATGGACCACCAAGCATGAAGAAGCATTCTAGAAGTTAAATCATATGGTGTCTTCAATACCCATTCTTCAACCATATGATCCTCAACTACCTTGTGTGGTTGATTTTGATGCTTCTAACTTTGCAATTGGAGCTTTGTTGCAATAAGAATTTCCAGATGGATTATTGTAATACCAAGGGTTAGCCATATGATCTAGATGTGAAATTTGGTTTGGTAACATCTAGAATGATGTTATACATGATGGTCAAAATAGATCAGATAGAAGTATCACCAAAAGAGTACTTCTACTAATGGAGCAGAAACCAAAATAGACTTGAGAACCTTAGAACCAATAGCTAGACATATGATTTAAAGGTGAGAATTGGTTTGGTAACATTTAGAAGGATGTTACACATGATGGACTAAATAGATCAGAAAGAGGTATCACCAAAAGGAGACTTCTACTAATAGAGTAGGAACCAAAATATGCCTGAAATCTTTGAAGGCAATTTCGGAGGCCTAAACGGATGAATTAGGCCTCGAAATTGTGCAATTCCCCCCCCCTCCCCCAACAAAGGAAAGGCTAGCATTCCCTCCCCCCTGTTTTTTCTTGTCGAGAGCTTTCTAATGGTACCTTACTCATGTGATTTTGAGACTCCTACAGGAAGATTCCCTAAAAGATTCCCTCCGGTCAAAGCTCGTTTGACCAACTAGATAGGACCTAGACCAGACAGGTCACCCATCCAAGTAAGTAATCCAAGGGTGGAGCTTGCGGACATGTCACCTATCTGTGTCCCTAATCCTATGGTGGAGCTTCCTTGGAGGAGATCCTCTTTGTCTATATAATAAAGAGAAGGTGCTCCCTTGGGGCATCGAATGTTTGAGTGTGCAATCTGTGTTTTCTCTCTTCTCTTGTCCTCGGAGTATTACAACTACATCCTATTGCCTTTGTGTCTTGCCGACTAAATTATAGCTAAAAGAAATTACTCTGCTCAAGATCAAGAACAACTTGCAATGGTATATGCCACCAAGGTATGGAAGCATTATCTCTTGGGGAAACAAGTGATCATGCAAACTGATTACAAGCCATTGTTGCATACCTTACACTTGGAGCACATGAAGAGTCGGTATCATCGATGGGAAGAGCAACTCCAATTTTTTGACATCAAACTTGAGTAAAACCAGGTCAATTCCATGTCATCCCTGATGCTCCATCACGACGACCTAATTTGAAGGCTCTTCCTTTCATCACGACGGCAATTAAAATGGTATCTATTGACCATAAGGTCCATAATGAGTTTCAATCAGCTCTACAATAAGATCCCTTCTTCCAAATAGTACACGGTCGTCTGACAGCATGCAACAAGGAGTACAACACCTTCTCCTTCAAGGAAGGCCTTTTATTCCATGCAAACCAGATCTATGTTCCAGTCAAAGGTGATCTTTGACTTGTGCGTCTGCAAGAAGCCCATGCTTTACCAATAGTTGGTCACATGGGAGTAGACAAGACCTTGGGCACCCTCCAACGCCAATGGTGGTGGCCCAACATGACACGAGATGTTCAAGACTTTGTTCGATCATGTGAGAGTTGCCAACGGAACAAGGCTAGCAACCAAAAGCCGAGTGGACTCCTTCAACCGCTTGCCATTCCATTAGCTCGCTATGAGCATGTGAGCTTGGATCTCATCACATCCTTGCCAAAGACAAAACAAGGACACATTGCCATCGTGGTGTTTGTGGATAAGCTTAGTAAGCAAATCCACTTGGCACCAACCTGTGATACCGTGGATGCTCCAACCTTAGCGCAAATCTACTTTGACAATGTGTTCAAGCATCATGGGATGCCACGTGTCCTCATCTCCGAACGTGATCCTCAATTTACCGGGAAGTTTTGGCAAGCACTCTTCTAGATACTTGGCACCAAGCTTGCTTTGTCCACGACCTATCATCCTCAAACCGATGGACAAACTGAACGTGCAAATCATACATTGGAGGATATGTTGCGGGCCTTTGTCAATGTCCACCATACCAACTGGGATGAATGTCTTGTAGTTGCAAAATTTGCCTACAACAATTCCAAACAAGCAAGCACCGGATTTTCTCCCTTCTTTCTCAATTTTGGCCAAAATCCGCTTGTTCTAGATTCTCTTCTTACTCCCCCCCTCACTCTCAGGTTCTTTATACTTCCACATTCTTGAACACTATATCCCAATCTCTCCAACAAGCCAAGTCTCATCTCCTTGTTGCTCAAAATCGCCAAAAACAATATGCGGACCACCATCGTTGTGATCTCACCTTTTAAATTGGTGATAAAGTCATGCTATCCTCTAGTAACCTCCCTCTCCCACTTGATACCCAAGTTTGTAAACTTGCCCCTAATTGGATAGGATCCTTTGATATCACCCACATTGTCTCTCTTGTTGCTTATCGACTTGCCTTGCCTGTCACATGCGTATCTATCATGTCTTTCATGTTTCCAAATTGAAACCCTTTTTTCCTAACCCCTCTTCCTTTTCCTCTCAAGTCCAACCTCCTCCTCTGCCTATTCCTATCAATGATCATGAGGAGTACAAAGTTGATTGTATCCTTGCGTGTCGCCATATTGAACGAGGCCATTGCCAACATACGGAGTACAAAGTCCTTTGGAAAGGGTATCTCCTTCATGATGCCACATGGGAACCTCTTTCCCACCTCCAGAATGCACAGACGGCCATCAAGGAATTCGAAGCTTCATTGGTGACGAGGACATCACCAACTAGCGGCGGGGGAATATGTAACAATATGGAGTTTAGCGACAAAGTTAGTCGGGCTTACAAAGTAGAGAATAAGACAAAATAGCTTAGAATATTCTAGAAGCATCTAGGAAGCTTCTTGGGAAGCTTCCCAACTAGTTAACTTGTGCCCTAAGCAAGTAGCTCCTAGAAGGAAGCTTCTAGAAGCTTCTAACTAGCTTAGCTTGCATGCCAAGTAGGCAGCTTCTAGAAGGAAGCTTCTTGAGAAGCTTCCTAGTTAACTTGGCTTGCACTCCAAGAAAGCGGCTCAAGGAAGCTTCTTGAGAAGCTTCAAGGGTCTTGTAAGCTACCTATAAATACCAAGGCCGAAGCTCATGCTAGGCATTCAAAGTTTTCCTTCATTCAAGTGTCCCAATGTGAGTTTCCATTCTCCTATTTCTCTCCTTGGATTTGGTCTTTTACAATATCACTACTATAGATGAGCATGAGACAGATTTGTTGGAGGTGTTTGAGAAGTTGAGATCTCAAAGACTTAAATTAAATCTTGGGAAGTGTAGATTCTTATAGAAGCAAGTTGAGTATTTGGGTCATGTTATCTACCCTAGAGGACTTAGTGTTTAGCAAACCAAGGTGGAAGTTATTGCATGTATTACTTGGCTTATGGATGTGAGCATTCCTTGGGCTGGCAAATTCTATCATTGATATGTTAAAATTTGGTGTCATTGCTAAGGCCTCGATGAAGCTGACCAAGCTTACATCAGAGTGGTGTTGGGAAGATAAGAAGGAAAGAGATTTTATAAGGCTCAAGGAGAAGTTGACATCTACTCCTATTCTTAGGAGATTGATCAAAGGACAGAAATTCCAAGTTCATATTGATTGGAGTATTTTGGGGCTTGGAGCAATACTTACCTAACAAAGATGATGAGGGGTAGGAGTTTGTGGTGCCCTATGCTAGTCGCTCTAACAATTTAGCGCAGGTGAAATATAGTTCATATCAAGGAGAGTGCTTGGTAGCACTATGGGCAATAACACCTTTTTTATTACCTATTTGGTAATTCTTTCTCTCATCATTGATCATCAAAAATTAGTGGTTGATGGAGTCCGACAAGCTTTCAAGGAAACTTGCACAATGGGCTCTAATTTTATAAAAGGATGATTTCATGGTTATTTATAGACTTAGAGTGGTGAACCATGATGCAAATGGGTTGAGTAGAAACCCATGTCCCAAACAACAAGATTAGACTAGAGCATGTTGGCATGGTGAGATAGATGAGGAGATGGTGCCAAGTTGGCATGCATCTACCTTTTTATGTATATTTTTTGAGGCTTTGGTGGTATCTCTCTCAGCATATACATGAAGGGTTGTTGAAGTTATAGATCCAAAGAGTAGAGATATTGATGCAAGTCAATGAGACATTCATGATGATGTCTTAGTGATGGATTATATTTGCATCAATGTTGTGAGTGGCACAATTGTTGCTAAGGAGAGAGATCATGTTTTTCAATGAACCTGGTAATTTAGATTGGAGGCAGACACCTTCTTGGTGTATGGGAGGATGGTAGAGTATGAGTAGTATCACTTCCATCTCAAAGACCATAATTGATAAGTCATGAGGAGTTAGGAAATATTGGAGTAAAGCATACACATAGCTTACTCTAGAGTCATTATTGGTTGCACGGTATGCAAACTAGTGTATAGTAGTTTGTTGCAAGATGTGTGGTTTATAACCAAGTTAAAGCATCATTTAATATGCATATGGCACAATTACACCCATTACTCATCAAGGGATTGGGTTATCATTGGAGTTTAGACTTTGTTTGACCATTAACTATGAGACATAATCAATACATTTTTGTTATGGTGGAGCATTTCTCCAAGTGAATTGAGTTGGTGACACTTCCTAACAAGTTTAGTGAAGGACAACTTACTCATTCTTGGATCGGGTTCTTAATCATTTTGGTGCACTAGTTAAATTTTTGACTGATCATGGTATAGGGTTCATGGGAGAGTTTTAGGTCTTGTGTGACAAGCCTTGATTGATCATCATACTACCTCTCAAGATCACCCTAAGGTAGATGTCTTAGGAGAGAGAGAATTATTTAGATCATGAAGAGAGGATTGCATAGTATGGTCTACAAAGAAGCTACCTAAGAGATTAGGATCTCCAGTTACCTTGGTTGCTCATGGACTCTAGATTCAACTGGCAAACCTTGTTAGCATCTTTCTTTCCTTACTTTCTACTCTATGAATGAGATCCACATTTACCTATAGCAATTCATCATAGTGCTATTGTAGTTTTGGAATTAAATGATCCAAACATATGGGTGAGTGTATGTTATCAAGTGGCAAAGATCTTTTAAATAGTGATGTCGATGGCCTTTGAGAAATGTGCAATTGCTTAGCATAAAGATACCTTATACTATGCTATCATCCTAGGAGGAGGTTATAGATCCTCAATCTGTCAATTTCATCTAGGTAACTATGTACATCTATGGAAAAGTACACCAATGACACTTGATGTTATTATAGGCCACACTATCTTGAGAGTGTGTGAGGTTTTGCCTTCTAGAGTCATTGTGTTAGAAATACATGTTGTTTGGAAGGATCATGTGTGCCATAACACCTCCCAAACATTGATGGAACTATGGATCCAAGCTTGGCACTTGTACATGTAGGCTTGCGGTGTATGTTATGTGGCTCTTCCTATGGAGCTCCTTTTGGGTTGGTATGTGATAGTTGTTTGAGAGGATGGCATATGGCATGTTTGACTCTTACCCTCATGGTGTTTCCTCAAGGACACTAGTTATGTCCTAGATATACTTGACCTATAGCTAGTTCATCCTTTGTGTGATATAGACTTCATGCAAGCTACTAACAATGGGGCTTGATAGCACCCAACCTCTCGATCTTTGTCCACCATATGACATACCACATACTTGGAGTAGATGACTATCTAAAGATAGAGGAACCTAACCACTGGCTATAGGGGCAATTGTGGCACTTTAGAGTTCATGTATGACTTATGTGTGAGTTGTGCTTCTATAGTGTATGATATTGACAACAATATATGTTTGGTAACAATGTATATATGCACTACAATTGTCATTACGTTTGTACCATCAAAGCTAGTATGCTCAGATACTAGAGGGAATAACTTGTTGGTGGTCCACTTTCATATTAGGGTTATTGATCACATGTTAAGACCCACCTTCATTTGCACCATTGGATTTGCCATCAGTGGTGATATTATGGTTAGAGAACTAGATCAAGTAGCAAGATATACCTTTGAAGTGCAAATAGAGCTCACTTCTATGATGTTGAGCATTTTGAGTTCTTGGCTATAGTGGAAAGAGACCAACAAGTGTTATCTAAAGTCTCTTAGCTAGAGTGGGTGTAGCTTGACTATAATCAATGCTTGATTGTTGGCAGATTATGGAGTGAAGGATTGAGTATAGATATGATTTGAGTGGGATTTGAATGGAAGAATGAACTGATTATTGTAACATTTTAGAGTTCATGTATGACTTATGTTGTGAGTTGGGATTCTATATTGTATGATGTTGATAGCAATGTATGTTGTGTAAAAATATATATATGTATGACATCTTAAGCAGTGAAGAATCTATCATGAAAATTAAATCTCAACTTACCTTTGAAATTAATATGATAAATTATGATCACTTTCTTTCATCCTTAATATTCACTTTACTCAAGATAGAAATACTCTTTATTTTATATAGGAGACAAAAATTCAAACATACTAAAAGAGCATAATATAGAGCACTCTAAACATGTACAAACACTTATGGTGCAAGTTAAGGAGTAAGAACAAGATTTTGGAGTTGTCAAAGCAATGGAGATAATATAGGTAGGAATGCTTGTTAGAAATCTTCTATACTTAGTGGCTACATATAGTGTAAAACCTAATCTTGCTTATGCAATTAGTAAGGTAGATCAACATATACAAAATCTAAGAAGGTTGCACCCTAAGGCTACTAAGAAAGTACTCAAGTGTTGAAAAAATGCATTCTATGGTTTAAAGTCTTTGCTCAAATTCTCTTAATAATTAAAGATTTAGTTTAAGGTTTAGGATCAATGCTTCAACAAATTAAAGACACTCTGATTTTGCTTGAGACCAAATGGATAGAAAATCATAAACAAATTTAGTTTTTCTACTTGCTAGCCATGACATGACTAGGCAAAGTGGTTCTTCTCCAAATGTTTAACATCATGAATTATGTAATGCAACTCAAAAAATTGTGGGACTGCAGTGGCTATTTGCAGATTTGAAAGAGATGCAAAATGTATCTACTAGTATTTTTCAAGGCTATGTAATTTACTTAATAATTTATCTATTTTCCTTGGATATTGGAATATTTAGGAGAGATAAAAAATGAATCTACTATTAATTTTAGACAATGAGGAAATTGTACTTGTTAGAAATCCAATTCACTATTAATGACCAAACATATTTAAATGCATGACATTTCCAAAAAGTACAGTTTAGAAATATGCAATTTTGGTAGAAAGAGTACAAATTAGTTACATGCAATTTGGGCTGGTACATTGGTGCAAATTAGGTATATATTGAGAATTAATAGACTATTATTGATTTGAAAAGTATATAAAACCTGGATAACAAGAAAGATCAATAAATTTGGGTACATAAGGTACAAATTGGATACATAATGAGAATTAATGGACTATTATTTATTGGAAAAGTATACCTAACTTGGGAAAATTATGTACAACTAAAATACTATTGAAAACAACTTGACTCATATTTTCACTAAATATTTATTTAGAGAAAAATTAATAAGAGTTATAATACTTTTAAAGAAATTAGTCTTTGTAAAATGTCAAACCTGAAGGTGTTAAAAAAAGAAGCCCAATGCATGTCTTTTGATTGTTGTTCCATGTATATATCCATGCCTTTCATATATAAATACATGGTTTTTTATTCTCTATAAAAAATATGTGATGTGAAAATATATGTTCGGAAAATTTTTCATTGTAACTATCCTTTCCAAATAATACATGACTTTCTATATTCACTACAACATTATATATGAAAACATGGCTTTCTATAATCTCTGCAACATAGGCTCAATTTTTTTTCCATTGTTACTATGCTTTACAAATATAAGTTCACTCATGTCTTTATTTCTACAACATATGCTCCATGTGACTTCCATTATAACCACTCACTAAGTGGTCTTTCCCATTCTTATGTTCCTTCCCAATTTTTTTCCATGTATAAACTCTTTCTATTAGAGCTTACCAACAACACTCCCACTCCAAAAATTCTCCACTCTTAAAGCCTAGAAGAAAATGATGGAGTTGCTGATAGTTTGCATGGAAGCCTCCTCTATTTCATTATGTGCAAATAGCCAGATTGAAGAGTGAAAATAAGCGACCCATTGTGAGAAAATACACCAATTGAAGATTCAATAAAAAAGAAATAGGGTACTGATTGTGTGCAAAAAATTTACAATGGTTTCTTCACAAAGGCATCTATCCTTTGCATCATAGCCCGATGCTTGAAGAACCTTGAGCATATGTTTTGCTGTCTAGTTGACACTAAGTGTATTGTAACAACTTTGAATAAGGTAGCTTGAAAAACATTGCAATTAGGTACAATGTGAAGTGTAGTTTTGTGAGGAAATAACCAGACTGACAGGTGCATAAACAAGAAACAGAGATGCTATTGGCTATTTTGTCCGGAAAGGATGTTGTTGATAAGTTAGAGCAAATTTTAGGAGTAGTAAAGGAGACACAAATAGTTAGTAAGCCTTGGAGTTCTTGGAATTTTGGAACAAGATGATAGTCTGATTTGGACCAATGTGTCTATTTGTACAGTGTTATTTAGTACTAAGGATTTTTTTTGGTTTAGTTTTTAGTTCCAAATGTTTTAGCTATATAAGCATGCACTCAAAGTGCCATTCTTTCCATAAAAGATTAATAAACTAAAGAGCACATCCTCTTCATTGTTAATTTTGATTAATAATTGTTCATTTTGATGAGTGTTTGATTCTTGTATAATAATATAATTCTTGTATATATAATATTCTTACAATAAATATTGCCTTTCACTTTGTGTTTTTTATCCTTAGTGAGAAAGTCATTGTCTCAAGCAAACACCACAATGGGAGGAATAAAGTGCTATAATGTTGCAAGTAAACAAGACCCAAACATGTGAAATATGTAAGTGCAAAAAGACTTAAAATTTGAACAAGGATCCAAAAATTTAAAGGGTAAGGATGATGATGAAGATTTGGATATTTTCATGAAGGAATTTGAACCTATTTTGGTAGCCAATAAGGAAGATGATGAGGCCAATCAATTTTAGATCTTTCAAGCTTGTTATGGAGAAAAACATAAAACTGTATATACATGTGAGTCAAGTCTTGACTAATGTGAAAGATAGAGTCCTTGATCAGTTCAACAAATTCTTCAAGTTTGAGCAAACATCACATATTCTACAATTTTCAATCAAACAAGGAGGAGCCTTTAGGACTGTTGTCCAATATTTTTGACTACTATTGGAGGAGTTTAGTTTTGGCTGAAATAAATTATTCTTTGCCTTGTATTGAAGATTGAATACCTATTACCTTATTGGCAGGCCATGGTTTTAAATTACTTGTATAACCATTGATTAGCATAAGGATAAGCTAAAATTTGGAGATCCAGTGAAAGCTAATGAAAAGATGGTTGTTGGTTTCTAGAAAAAGACTCCACATCTTAGGGAGATTTCATCCACATATAAAGGGTATACCACAAACTCCTTGGATGAAAGTTTGAGTAAATTCTTGGATGAAATTCTTGTAAACTATCTTGAGTGCTATGGAATTGATGAAGACTAGCAAGGGCTGATGTTCTAGTAGAAGGAAGTTATATCAAACTTAGCTATGTTAGGCATGAGTCCCATTGAAGGTCTTATATAACTTAACAACTTTGAGGAGGTGACAGGCCAAGGATAAGGTGCTTAACACTTTGAAGTGCGTAACTCTAGAAAAATATGTACATTTGTTCTCTGAGTTCTAAAATGTCTTTGCTTGGAGCACAATAAAAATGTTGTGCATACACTAGGGGGTTTACAAAAACCAAATTAATTTTATAAAAAGAGCCATACTTGTTAGGTAGAGATAATATAGATTAAACCCAAAGTACTCTTTGTTAGTGAAAGACAAAATAAATAAGAACCTTTGAGCTAGGATTATCTTTCTTGTTCTTAGTAGTTCTTATCACCTATTTTTATTGTACCCATGAAGAAGATGGGTAAAATCTGTGTATGTCAAGATTTTTGAAAACTCAATGTGGTAACCAAAAAAGATCATGATGTGATCCTTGACCAAGAGGCAAAACATGCCTTTTACAACATTTTAGATGAGTTTTCAAGATATAATCAAGCATCAAGTTGTGAAGAAAAGTAGGATAAGACCAACTTCATGACTGATTGGGAAATTTATGGATATAATAAAATGATTTCTGCTTGTGCAATGCACCCACAACATTCCAAAGAATAATGATGCCATTTTTAGAGATTTTCTTCAAAAATTTATAGAGGTGTTCATTCATAACTTTTGAATTTTTGGGCAAAGGAAGACCATATTCATTACCTTTAATAGGGTTTCAAAAGATGCCATTAACGGGCTTATCTCTACTTCATAAAAAATGCTTCTTTGTTTTGATTGAATGAATCTGGAATACAAGTAGCTAGATAGATGATCTAGAGATGAAATTTGGCTTGGTAACATATAGAAGGATGTTATATATGATGTAATAAGTAGATTTGGTAGAGGTATCAACAAAAGAGTACTTTTACTAATAGGCTAGAAACCAAAACATACTTGGAAATTTTAGCATCAATAGCTAGGCATATGATCTAGAGGTGAAACTTAGGGTGGTGACATCTTGAAGGATGTTACACACAATTGAGAACATAGATCAGATAGAGGTATCACCAATAGAGCACTTCTACTAATAGGGTGGAAGCCAAAATAGGCCTAAACTTCAATTTTGGAGGCCTAAATGGATGAATTAGGCATAAAAAATGTAAAGTCCTCCCCTCTCCTCCCAAGAGAGAGGCTAGCCTTCCCTTCCCCTTGGTTTGTTTCACTGAGAGCTTTCCATAGTCCTCACCCATGTGATTATGAGATACCTATCAGAAGATTCCCTAAAAGATTCCCTCTAGTCAAAGCCTATTTGACCAACCAGATGGGACCAGGACCAACATGTCACCCATCCAAGCAAGTAATCTAAGGGTGGAGCTTGCTGGCAGGTCACTTATCCATTTACCTAATACTTTGGTGGAGCTTCTTGGGAGGAGATCCTATATAATAAAAAGAAGGTGCTCCTTTGGAGCATCAGAGGATTGAGTGTGAAATCCATATTTCTCTCTTGAATCTTTCTTGACAAGTTCTCTTGTCCTCAGAGTATTACAAAATGCTACTTGAACATATGGTGTCCACAAGAAGGATTAAAGTTGATGTGGAAAAGATTTAGATAATCAAAGCACTTAAATCTCCCAAAAATAATTATGAGCTTTGGGCCTTCTGATGTCATGTTGGATATTACAAAAGGCTTGTGGCAAACTATGCGATCTTTGCAACCTTCTTAACAAAGCTCTTGAAGAAGTTGGAAGACTATTTATGGACAAAAGAACAAGAGGATGCCTTTGTTGTGTTGAAGACAAAGTTGGTTGAAGCACTAATTACATGAGCCCTAGATTGGGAGTGAGTTTTCATGTGTATATGGATGCTTCATCAATGGCTATTTGGGGTTTTTTTAAGCTAGAGGATGATCATAAGACAGATTATCCTATATACTATGCAAGTATGCAATTGTCTACTTATGAGAGGAACTATTCCATGACAGAGAGGGAGACTTTGGGCATGGTGTATGCTCATAAAAAGCTTTGCCACTACCTTTTGCAATACAAATTTTTTTTTCATGTTGATCACTATTCTTTACAACGCCGAGTGCAAAAAGCCGATCTATCTAAATGCATAGCAAGATGGATTTTTTAGCAAAAGTTCATGTGTACTGTCCATGTGAGAAATTTTCACAGATAATGCAGATGTGATAATGCATATTAACTCTAAATACTGGACTTTATAGTTCCCAAAAGGGATGGATCTTGAGCAACAAGTTGTTTTCCTTCATAAGACAAGACCATGCTAATTAAAGAGTGATATTCTAGTAAAAAAAGGAGCTGATGAGTCCTTCAAAGATGTCTAGAATCTTATGAAGTAGGAGGTGTAGTACAATCCCTATATCGTGAAGCTTCAAGAGCCATTATGCATTAAAGAACACTATAAAGAAAATATTGACCACATGCTATTGATGTCCAACTATGTGTAGGAATGTGCATGCATTTATCAAAAAGTGTGATGCATATCAATGGGTTGGGAAACCAACACCTTGTACCTAGTGGCCTTTAGGCCCATTTTACCCTGAGCTCCCTTTGAGAAGTAGGGAATTGACTTTTTCATGCCAATATAACCCACTACAAAAAATTCTCAAAAGAAATATATTTTGGTCTATACATAAAATGGTAGAAAGTTGAAGCCACATAGAAAGCTCATGTTGAAACATGGGCTAGGTGTTCTCAATATTATCTCAAGGTATGAGTCCTCCTTGGAGTTGGTGAGTTATTGTCAAACCCACTTCTTGAACACTTTGGTAGAGGCATTAACACCGCAATTTCATGTTAAAAATCAAAAGACTACCCCATAAAAAGACCAATGCATTAAGAGACATATCCAATGGAGTCTTGTGTAAATTCTTAACAAGGCCATTGTAAACTATGCATGTGATTGGGTTCCTAGGAGCTTTGTGCACATACCACACCACCAAGAAAATAAATATGAAGCAAACACAATATTTCTTAACATATGGTCTACATCCAATACTACCAATTGAGTTTGAAGTGCCCTCATACTTAATTCTCTTTGAGGATTATTTCTCTAAAGAAGAGAGCCTAGAATTGAAAATTCATTAGCTAATGTTCTTAGATGAGAAAGGAGATAAGATGAACAACAATCCAAAGGGAATTCAGCTCAAGAGGAAGGAGCTGCATGATAACAAAATTAAGAAGGTGTCTATTGTGAAGTTAGCAGCAAACTAAACATGTGACAAAAAAGTTTCACCAGCTCATATGTGCAAGGAGGAAAGAAAAAACTATAAAACAAGCTTATTATTACCAAGCATTTACCAATTCATCCTTTCATCCTATGCAAGATAACAAGTTGAGTGAATTTATGAATGATAGTTTTGGAGATCTTGAGGTTTATCCCAAGTTTAAGTTCAAGAATTGAAAATATGGTTTTTGGAGTAAAGAAAGGGAAGAAAGTGCCAAGAGAAAACCTTGCATATTTTCCCTCTTTAGGTGCACAAAGAATAAGATGTGTGTATGTTGTAAGCTTCTTGAGGAGTTATATATTGCTATGGGACTAAAATGTAGTGGCCACCACATTGGGCAATACATCCAAAAAAGAATGAACCATAAGCTAGACACCTCAAGAGAAAAATTTGAGTGATAGAAAAAGGAGCACTATAGACATTTATCAGGGAGTGTTACGAGGGAAAATGGAAGACATGCCTAGATTCACACTACAAAGAAGCCAAGAGAATAGAGCCTCAAGTTCATAATTTTTTTAAACTTAAAACCCTTCAAATAATAGGTGGAAAATGTAAGATTGCCAAGATTTAGTCAAGAAAGATATTAGATTGAACAATAACAAAATTATTTAGACCTCAACACACTGCTTACCTTTTGAGTAATCAAGTTCTCATCTTTGAGAATGTATTAGTAGGTGAGGGAGTTATTGCACTTACATGTTTCATAAGTGCACATAGTTTATGGCACATGCATTCAGTGACAAAGTGCCTCACTAATTGGTGCCTTTTGCAATTCACTATGCAAGATTCAAATTATTGTTTGACAAGGAGGTTAAGGTGTTTCATCTTGGGAAAATTTCAGCCAAGTATATTGCATCATTACCAAGAGCAAAGCATCATTTAATATCATTGTAGAAGATGCCTAGTACAAAGCTACAAGGAAGAAGAAGTTGAAGGAAGTAGCAATGCAAGAAAGCCAAAAACCTAGGGCTTTGAAAAAATAGCCAATGAAGAAATTGAAACACAATCAATTCAAACTCCACTTTGGAAAAAAGTTGTGTTTTGTATATAGAAGACTCACAAGAAGAAGAACTAGAGTAGCATGACTTTTCATTAATTGAAGAGGAGTGTATGGATGCATAAGAGAAAATAAAATTAACCAAACATGAAAGTCTTCCACACCAAAATGAGAGCCACATCAAGAGCAACTCATGGAAGACTCGGAGCTCAAGAGTTTTTTTGCTCCCATGGAGGTGGGATTGATATGGGGATAGAGTTTTTGTTAGATTGGAGGAGACTTTGCTAGATTACCAAGTCATTTTTAACTTTGGAATGATAAGATTTTTTTGCCATCCACATTACACTATTGGGAGTTGAAGTTCTTGAACAATTATGCTAGTTATTTCCTTCTTGCATAAAATTTATCACATTTATCCAAAGGAGTGGTTAGGAGTAAGGTACTTTGTAGACTTACTTAGATGGTTGCAAGTGGCATAAAATTTGTACAAAAATCAGTATTTGTCTCTCAAGTGAGAGGTAGCAGATTTAAAAGAAGCTCTAAAGAGTGGTCATTTGGAAGAACAAGATTTGGAGGAGAAAATCAAGACGGTAGGATGGAAGTTATGAATATTAGAATTATGCTAGTTATTTCATTCTTAGAATTTATGCAAAGGAGTGGTTGGGATGAGATGCTTTGTAGTCCTAGTTAGATGGTTGCAAGTGGCATACAGTTTGTACAAAAATCAGATTTTGTCACTCAAGTGAGAGGTGGAAGATTCAGAAGAAGCTCTAAAGAATAATCATTGGAAGAACAAGATTTAAAGAAGCAAATCTCCCCATGCACTTTGGGCATAAGTAGATGAGAAAGATAAAGTGATTAATACAATAATGTACAATAAAAGATTTAGATGATGATGTAGCTTATTTGTAGAAGGTAAGATTGGATAATCAACATGCATCATATTTTCTTGTGGCAGACCTTACCATGGAATCTATCTACAAAGAAGAAGAGATATAGTCAATGGATGAAATAAGATACAAGCATAAGTTGAGTTGTTTGAAGTAAGGAAGTAAAATAATGAGCAGATTTTAGAGATGTAGGAGAAATTGGAACGAGCTGCAAAACAAGTGATGAAGTTGACCAAGAGATTATCAAAAGCATAGGCTACCATCTTTGCATTGTCAAACATCATAGCTGCCAGAATTCAGTCTAAAGCACCATAAATCATGTTTTTCATGTTACAAAGTACATCTTTGTCAACAAAATCAAGCAATAGATTTAACAATTGAGAGTACAGTAGATAAAACTTACATGAGCCAATAAGGCACTCCATGTCAAAAATCATGTAATAGATCCAAGGATCAAAGGTGCCATTAATCACACACAAACACATCCAAATAAAGTCTTCTTTGTAGAAAAATCAAACAATAGCCTTCTTTATCAACAAAATCAAGCAAGGGATCTAATGATTGAAGGTAAAATCAATCATCTAAATAAGCAAATAAGGCTTTCTCTCTGACAAAAATCAAACAACAAATCCAATGATTAAAGGTGCAATAGATCACATCCAACAATCAAAGATACATCCAAATGAGCTAAATAGTGCAGCATTTGTCAAAAAAAATCAAACAATATATTCAAAAATTGAAAGTATCATTGATCACACCTCCAATGTTCAAAGGTATCCTCAATCCCACCCAAGCTTGGAGATACCACAAATACTTACTTGAACTTTTGCACTTGAATTCCACACTTTGACTTCTTATGTCTAAGTAGAAGTCAACAATAGACTAATTATACTCACTAAGTCAAGTTGCTCTAGCATAGAGATTTTAGGTTACAACTTTTTGCACCATGTCCAAGAACTTGAAGAGTCAACATAGAAGAAGTGAACTCTTGAAGCTTCATTTTGCAGTATAACTCTCCTTCGAGAGGGTAGGGAGTGAAATCCCAATGGCACATCCAATGGAACTAATGGTGCAAATAATGACTCCAACCATACAACCAAAACCCTAATAGAATAGATGGCTGTCACTAAGTAGTCTATGAGTAGCTACTTATACAATTAGGAACATCAAAGTAATCACTCAAGCATCCTTGCAAACTAGCTTAGACATTACAAATATCATGACACAAGACTTGTTGCAAAGGGGTACTTGCAAAAAAAGAGAGGTGAGGGAGGATAATGGCAAGACATTCTTTTGTTGCCGAGATGAATTTTATCAAATTGCTACTTGCTATTACTCAAATTGAAAGTAGAAACTTTTGCAACTAGATGTTAAGAATGTATATAATTTGTAATGGGAAGGATTTCAAATGCCAAAAAAGAATAGGTTTAGAGACTTCACAAAGTATGATTTTGATTGAAACATAAATGGTGATGTTCAAGAAGAAGTCTATATTTGCAACAAGCTTCTAGTGCTTGCTTCACAAGGATCTAACCTTCTTAAAGGAAAAAGGTGATCCTAATCTATATATTCCTACTATTGAGGTTAGAAGAGTTAACCTTTTGCTCATGTGCATGATATTATCCTCTTAAGTGATGGAAATTAGATCTCAACTTACCTTTGAATTTGAATGATAAATTTATACTTTATTCCTTATTATTCCTTTTATTCATGATAGAAATATTCTTTATTTTATATATGAGAAACACATTCAAGACATACTAAAAGAGCATAATATAGATCACTCTAAACCTATAGCCACAACTATGTTGCAATTTAAGGAGTGGGAATAAGATGTTGGAGTTGATGAAGCAATGGATAAAATATATTATGGAAGGCTTATTGGAAACCTTCTATAATTGGTGGTTACAAATTGTGTTATAACTAAATCTTGCATATGCAATTAGTAAGCTAGATCAATACACGCACAATCTAAGAAGGTTGCACCTCAAGGTTACAAAGAGAGCACTTGAGTATTTTAAAGATCATGCATTCTATGGTTTAAGGTTTTTGCTCAAATGTTTGTAAGAATTTAACATCTAGTTTAGGGTTTAAGATCAATGCTCTTAAATTATTTAAAGACACTCTAATGGTGCTTGAGAAAATACCTACCTAAAATCTGAATCAAGTTTAGTGTTTCTACTTGCTAGCCATAACATGACTTAGCAAAGCAAGAGTTTAATATCATAAACTATGTAATACAACTCAAGAAATTGTTTGGTTGCATTGTTTATTGCAGATTTGAGAGAGATGAAAAATGTATTTACTATTATTTTGTATGTGCTATATAGTTTAATTAAATTTTTTTTATTTGCCTTGGTTATTGGAAATTTAGGAGAGATACAAAATGAATCTACAATTATTGTTGGATAATGAGGAAATCACACTCTCTAGAAATCCAATTTACTATATAAGGACCAAACATGTTTAAATGCATGATGGTACAATTTGCAAGAACGTGCAATTTGGAAATATACAATTTTGCCACAAAGAGTAAAAATTAAGTACATACAATTTGGGTACATGGGGTACAAATCAGGTATATATTGAGAATTAAAAGACTATTAGTCAAAAGAATAAAAGACTTGGGATAATATGGAAAATCAATTGATTAGGGTACATAAGGTACAAATTAGATACGTAATGAGAATTAATAGACTACTATTTACTGGAAAAGTATACAAAACTTGGGTAAAGTCCAGACAAGTAAAGTACTTATTGAAAACCAATTAATTCATATTTTCACTAAATACTGTTTTAGAGAATATTTTAGAGTTCTTATACTCTTAAAGAACTGAACCTTTGTAAAATGCAAAACCTTAATAGGTGTTAAATGATATTAGTCCATTGTATGTCTTTTGATAGTTGTTGTGATATATAGGTATACGAGGACAGATGCCGTTTGTGGGAACGGCTTATCCAGAATTCATGAGTAGTTGTTGTGATATATATGGATTTCTATATTCTCTACAGCATATGTTTAATGCAACAACAAATGTTCAAAAACAATGCTATGCTTTACGGATATAAATACTTGCATCTATATTTTCTACTTTTTACAACATGTGTTCAATGTGACTTCCATTGTAACCACTCCCTAAGGGTTCTTTCCCTTTTATTCACCATTGTCTAGAACTCTTTCTGTCTGAGCTTACCAACAGCACCCCACTCCAACAATACTCCTACACTCAGAGCCTAGAAGAAAATGATGGAGTTTGCTGATATTTTGCATTGAAACCTCCCTTATTTCATTGCGTGCAAATAACCAGATTGAAGAGTGAATAAGTCACTCATTGTGAGCAAATTCACCGATTGAAGAGAGAATAAACAATAACTAGTGATACTAATTATGTTTGAAGACCTTACTACTTGCATAGCTCAGATATCTTAAATGCGCCAGGGCAGATTTCTCATATCGATACTATTGGAGTCTAGCCTCTTGACGGGGTCTTCCCGTCCTTCATGTGTTCTATGCGGTCGAGCTTTTTCTCGTTGTGTGCAAAAGGTTTACAATGATTCATTCGCAAAGGCATCTGTACATTGCATCGAAGCCCGATGCTTCAAGAAACCTTGAGCGTATGTTTCGCTATCTGGTTGACAATAGGGGTACTGCAAGAACATTGAATAAGGTACCTCGAAAACATTGCAATTAGGTACAATGTGAAGTGTAATATTGTGAGGCAACAAACGGACTGAAGGGTGAAGGGTGAATAAATAAGAAACAGAGATGCTATTGGCTATTTCGCCTGGAAAGGGATTCCAGAGGTTCCTTCACAGAGCATATAAACAAGGAAAACAGAATGCTACTTGCTATTTGTGTGCAAGGGATGACATTAGTTCTTCACAGAGCATACCGTACATTGTATCGAAGCTGGATGCTTGAAGATACTTTCACGCACTCAGAAGTAGTCTTGCATTAGTCTTGCATTATTGAGTAAGGTAGTGCGAGAAACATTGCGGTTGCAGGTACGATGCGGGGTGAAGAGGGTCTTCTACCTTTCCTATAATTATCAAGAAAATTAGCTATTAATATGTACCCTTGCTCTCAAAATCGAATTTCATCCGCGTAAACAGAATTAGCGAATTACAGTCCGAGTCTAGTTCCTGAGTGCAACATAGAAGTCTTCCACTCAGGAAGGGGTTGAATTTGACTCCTGTATTTGAATATCGCGAAAGCGAAATCAAAAACTCTGCAACAAAAGAATATAGGGACATGAATGATGTGGTAAGTCGGAATCATGTAATAAACCTAAACTCTGCAGACTTCAAACATCCACTATTTTCCGGGCTCCGCTCCCTTCATCGAGTAGTAGGGCATATCGATATTAAATTTAGTGTGGCTGTTGGGTTTCAGGGTGGGCTGTATCAATCATTACTCCCTCCATTCAAGCTTTGGCTTGGCTGCGAATGTAGTGGCCAAATCTTCATGGAGAATTTCTATTTCGCCGCCAAGCAAAGCTTGAAAACAGTTCAGTTCAAAGAGTCCAGTGCATGTACTTGACTCCCTAAGCACACGCTTTCTCCCTCCTCTCTCAGGCATTGGCTCGGCTGCGGATGTAGTGGACGACTCTTCATGAAGAATCTGTTTCGCCGCCAAGCACAAGCTTGAAACAGTCCAGTTCAAAGAGTCTAGTTCCGTGTATTTACTTCACTCAGATAACAGACGCTTTGTCCCTCGTCTCCCCAGCAGTATATCCGTTATCTTCTCGCGCAGAGCTTCAAGAACGGGAGTTGCCAGACTAAAAGGTTTACTTTTGATGTAGTCCCGTACATGTTCGATCCCAACTAGGCCTTTTAGATACTCTTGGAGTTCATCTGCATAATAAGTTTGGGAGTTCACACGGTACATTCGCTGCACAAATATGGGCAACTAATACAAACTGAAGGTACCCAGGTTTGTTCCATCATCCCAAGAGAAACTACACAAAAACTGGAACATGATAGGAATGAATAATATTAAGTGCATCAGACATAAACCTAGATCGAAATCGCTTTGGTAAACATGCTAGTGTGAGGCAGCTGTGTTGAGAAGTCAAATACGGACAAAAGTCACGAATTACGTAGCTTAAAAGGAAAGCAAGACCCGCAAGACTTTTAACCCAATCCTTCAAGTACATAATCAAATTGAGAGGTTCGGTCTACGGTACCCAGTGTTCGATCCTTCGCATCGGTAAACTTGTAAGACGTCGGGCAAATCACTGTGTGCCACTTCTCATATACAAGTGAACACAAGTAAGCAAGATAACTGATAGCTTACTGTTCCACGAACATATACAAGCATACTGAGAATTGTACTCAGATTCATCGCCACCAACACTTAGGCTCCCGGAAACCACCTTCCTGACCCAAGCTAATATGCATTCTGACATGAGCCAAAGTTGGAAGTATAACTAACAGGATTTCCTAAGCTCCCAAAGCCACCTTCCTGACCCAAGCTATACGGATCCTGACAAGAACGAAAGTTGGAAGTATAACTCACTCACAGGATTTCCTAATGCTCTCTGTACGGTGTCGTCGACAAGAACCGTGTTCCAAGGACCGAAGTCCCTACATATCCATGAGAGACTAGAATCTGTGTTGTCCCACAACTTCGAGAGTTTTTTCAAGTACATGTGCTTCTATGCATTTTCAGGATCTGGAATACCAGTGTCCGTGAAATGTTCTTGATCCTGCAGGGTCGTTGCTGAGTTACAGGAGCAGAGAACATCATGCATTTAACTGTATCCCATACGCCGGATTGTTCTGTCTCATTGACTGGTGACTAGAGATGTACTACCAGTAATTCAATCGATATACAGTATGGTGCTGAACGGCGTAGACAGTAAGTCGCAATCTCATCAGCTTCAAGCGATGATGTGGAGAAGATGCCAATAGCAGGTACTCTCATTACGAAAACCTCTGCAGTTCAGTTCGACTAAGCGAAATTTCCAAGACGTGAAATCTGAAGTAGTCGTCAAAATAGAAGTGGGAACCTCTTAACCTTTACCCAAGAAGGACTACTTCAATATAGACTCGACCAGCACTAAAATTCCATAATTCAATTAGCAATTCTGTTTCAGCATTTGACTTCGGGCTACTAAACACTAAGCAAAGCCCTGATGTCACCAGGTCCTCTGGATGTCACAGGACGGATATTCTTGGGGTCCATTGGCCTCAAGATTCTAGCCATGCATCTGAGAAAGACACATTTCTTGAGCCCAATACCCAACAAGTGCATGCTTTTTATTTACAGAGTCCTTTTCAATTTTGTTCAGCTCCAGGAAGTCCTCCCGGCTTCAATTTTTAACTTCAACAGAATGCCCAGGTCTCAGTGTTCCTGAGAGCCTGAAATACGACTGCAACAAGCAAACTCAACCTGATTCACGGGGTCTACAACTATACGCCTATCCCGAAGACGCAAGGTCCAAGTCTTCAAGGATACTCTGTGTTCCAGAAGTTTCGTTCTCCTATAGCTCCAAGTCAAGGAATAAACACCGAATGCTCGACTACGGATACGCTACCATCTGGGTCTTACAAACTTTAAGATCGCCCGTGAGCGCAACCGCCAACCCAATTCTTGAGCAAACCAATAGAGATGCAAAGGATATCATTTCTCACTTGATCTTCATCGGAGCGGTCGAAGCGAAGAGAAAATTCATCAATTGCCCTCCTAAGCGCTTGAGATGGCTCAAAACCACATAAATAACCATCTATCAATACAGAAGAAGATCAATTACTTACCAGAACGAGAACAACCAAAAATCGTGCAGCAATTCGGAAACAGGACCACACCGGGAAAGACTGTTAGAAAAACTGAGTCCCTAGGACCTCTCACAATAGCACATGAAAACCATATTAAACAGAAATCAGAGGACTAATAGTAAATAACGTGTTCACTCCCTGTCCCGGAAGCTACCTTCACGACTGAAACAGGCTCACACCAGCCTTTCGAAGCTTTATTTCTCATTGCACATATATATACATTATAAAAGGTCCATCACTGTCCATCACTGTCATCCACTTAAATTTCTAGACAAGTGACTGTACACTTGAACTTCTAGACAAGTGACAAGCAACGGCCATCAGTAACGGTCGCTTTTGCTCTTGACAAGCCAAACATAACAATCTACACCTTTTGCTTGTATCCACCGTATCATCCCAAAGAGCACAATTTATCGTTGAGCAAGTTCATGCATAACTTGAACTTCTCAACAGGAACAGGTTTAGTCAACATATCAGCTACGTTTACCTCTGTGCCATTCTGTTGCAAATTGATCTCACCATTTGTCACAGCTTCCGTGATGATGTCTTACATCAATTTGCTTTGTACTTGATTTTTGGCCAAGTGAATAGCGCCCTTGCTATCACAAAAAAGTGTGGACTTCATGTTAGGGAGTCCTACATCCTTGGCTAATCTTTGTAACCATATTGCCTCTTTGGCAGCCTCAGTTGTTGCCATATATTCCACCTCTGTAGTAGAAAGAGCAACTGTAGATTGGAGAGTAGACTTCCAACTTACTGCACCGCCAACAAGTGTAAAAAAAACCCTGTTGTAGACCTTCTCTTATCCAAGTCTCCGGCAAAGTCAGAATCTACATACCTTGTAATTCCTCCTTCTTTGTCCTTCTCCACATCAAAGGTAATGCCAATATTTATAGTCCCTTTCAAGTAACAAAGTATCCGCTTCACAACTTCCCAATGTTGTTTCTCTGGATTTTCCATGTATCTACTCACCATACTCATCACAACATATGAGATATCTGGTCTTGTGCAGACCATAACATACATTAAACTCACAACAACACTAGCATAAGGAATATTTGACATTACTTTTCTCTCCTCTTCATTTGATGACATTGCTTTGATGATATCTTGAAATGACTTGCCATTGGAGTGCTCACTGGTTTTGCATTCTCCATGCTAAACCGAGCAAGTAATTTTTCCAAATATCTCCTTTGAGATATCCATAACTTTCCCTTGCTCCTGTCCCGGTGGATTTCAATCCCAAGCACCCTCTTTGAAGAACCCAATTCCTTCATTTCAAACTCTTTACCAAGTTGTGCTTTCAATTTCTCTACCTCAACCATATCCTCCGCAGCAATCAACATATCATCCACATATAGTACCAAGATCATTAAATCAAATACTCTAGGTCCATGTAGCTTCTTGAGCTACACACAACAATCTGGTTCACTTCTATTGTATCCATGCTTCAACATGAAAGCATCAAATTTCATGTACCAAAGTTTTGGACTTTGCTTTAGTCCATATAAAGACTTTTGTAACCTACAAACCAGGTTTTGATTCCTTGGTACCTCACAACCTTCAGGTTGATGCATGTAAATCTACTCCTCCAATTTTCCATGTTAAAAAGCAGTTGTAACATCTAGTTTCTCCAACTCCAAGTTATGCAATGCAACTATTGCCAATAATGCACTAATTGAAGAGATTTTTACCATTGGTGAAAACATCACATTGAAGTCAATACCTTCTTTTTGGCTATAACCCTTTGCTACAAGCCTTGCTTTGTATCGATCTCCACCTGATTTTGTAAGTCCTTCCTTCTTCCGGAATATCCATCTGCAACCAATTGCCTTCTTTCCCTAGGCAATTTTTCAAGTCTCCAAGTTTGGTTTTTGGCCAAAGACTTCATCTCCTCTTCCATCGCAAAATACCACTTTTGACACTCTTGATCTTGCATTGCCTCTTCATATGAAAAAGGCTCACCATTCCCCATAAGAAGAGCATAAGCTATAAATGAATCATCAAATCTCTTTGGAGTCCTCCTACCCTATTTGGATACCTACATTCATGAATCACTTCTGGACTTTGCTCTTCTAATGGTTCACTTGGTAGATCTACAAGAGGTGAAATCTCTTCATTTCCAAGATCAATATCTATCTTAACAAAATCTGATTGAATTTGTTTTTTTTCTTCCGATATAGTAATAGTCTCCATTGTACTCTTCTCATCAAAAACTACATCCCTACTCACAACAAGACAACACCTTTTTGGGTCCCATAATCTATATCTCTTTGTATCCTTCTCATATCCCAAGAATATACATTTTCTAGATTTGGGATCTAACTTTGTCTGTTGATCTTGTTGAATATGAACATAAGCAATGCATCCAAACACTCTAAGTGAAGAGTAATCAACATGCCGACCTGTCCATTTTTCCATATGTGTCTTACACTCAATAGCAGTAGAGGGAGAAATATTTACCAAATGACAAGCTGTATTTACAGCTTCTGCCCAAGAACTCTTCTCCAATCCAGCATTGCTGAAAATACTTCTTGCTTTCTCCAAGAGTGTACAATTTATCTGCTCTGCCACACCATTTTGTTGAGGAGTACGGTAGAGTCATGAATTATTCCTTCACTCTTACAATATCAATCAAACTCTCTAGATTTGTATTCTCCACCATTATTAGATCTCAAACACTTCAGTTTCCTTCCAATTTTTTTCTCCATCATCACCTTCCATTGTTTAAAGATAGAGAAGACCTCTGATTTTTGCTTCATGGTGTAGACCCATCCTCTCCTAGAGTAATCATCAACCAAAGACACAAAATATAGTGCTCTAGATTTTGAAGATTAAGGTGCAGGGCCCCAAACATTAGAATGCACATAGTCTAAAATTCCCTTTGTGCAATGAACTCTTGTGGAAAAGCTTACCCTTTGTTGCTTTCCTATTACACAATGCTCATAGAATTTTAACTTACAACTTTTAAGGCCCTTCAGAAGTTGTTGCTTGGACAATTCACTTAGACCTCTTTCAATCATATGACCCAAATCTAGGTGCCATAATTGAGTAAGATCTTTGGGATCTTCAATTTCTGAAATAGTACTTGCCACTCCTCCAGTAATGGTCTCTCCAACAAGCTCATAAAGATTTTCTATCTTCTTGCTCTTCATTACAACCATTGCTTCTTTTGATACCTTGAGTGTTCCATTTCATGCTCCCCACCTCCAACCATTTGAGTCCAAAGTGCGTAATGATGTCAAATTCTTCCTTAACTCAAGAACATGCCTCACATCACCAAGAGTCCTCACAATACCATCAAATCTTAACACGTATTGTACCAATGCAAATAGCTTTGCAAGCCATGTTGTTCCCCATTATTACAGATCCTCCATTGAATGTTTTGTACTCATGAAACCACTCCTTGTTTGGACACATATGGTAAGAGCAACTTGAGTCCAACTTGAGCCATGAATCCTCAAATTTATCTTTGTATTGGGTAGCACATAGAGCATAATCCACAATACCAAATGACTCAACAATACTTGCTTGATCTGAAAGTTGTCCTTTATCCTTATTGGACTCAAGTCTCTTGTTGTTACAATCCTTCTTGAAATGTCCAACCTTCCCATAAATCCAGCATTTGCCTTTGAAACCTCCAATTCTAGACTTGGATCTTGATTTACTCCTGATCTGATCTCTCTCTCTCTCTTGTCCTTACTCTGATAAATAGAGCCTCTGGATTTGTCTTTTCTTGGTTGGGTCTTTTTTGCATCTCATTGGACAATAAAATGCTGAAGTAACCTCCTCACAGTTTATATCATCCTTCCCATATAGAAGACTTGTGACCATATGCTCATATGAAGGAGAAAGTGAAGTAAATAACAGCAATGCCTTATCCTCCTCTTCTAACTTGACATCTATGCTCATCAACTCACAAATGATTTTGTTGAAAGCATTGAGGTGCTCCATAATACTTTGGCCTTCCTTCATCCGCAACATATACAACTTCTGTTTAAGATGCAATCTATATGTCAATGACTTGGTCATATAAAAATTCTCCAGTTTAGCCCATAGTTTTGGTGCAGATCCCTCATCCATAACATTGTATAGCACTCCATCAGCAAGGTTCAACCGAATAGTGCTGATAGCTTTGAGATCTGCATCTTCATCTTCTTCATCCTCATTACTTTGTCCTCTTGTTTTTTCTTTAGTGCTCTTTATAGTCCTTATTGGACAAGAAGTTCCTTCATCTTCAGTTGCCAAAGTCCAAAATTGTTTGTCCCATCAAACTTCTCCACTGCAAATTTAGCATTCGATATAGATATCACCCCTGCCATTGCTTTGTTGTGTACTTGCTTCTTGACACTCTTCACAACACCCTCAGATCTTAAGTCACTCTTCAGGACCAACTAAGCTCTGATACCAATTGTTAGAAAAATTGAGTCCCCTAGGACCTCTCACAATAGCTCATGACGACCATATTAAACACAAATCAGAGGACTAATAGTAAATAACGTTGTTCACTCCCTGTCCCGGAAGCTACCTCCACGACTGAAACAGGCTCACACCAGCCTTTCAAAGCTTTATTTCTCATTGCACATATATATACATTATAAAAGGTCCATCACTGTCATTCACTTGAACTTCTAGACAAGTGACTGTCCATTAGTTACGTTCGCTTTTGCTCTTGACAAGCCAAACATAACAAAGACTTGGAGACTATATCGCCGAGCTCTGCTACATGACGGCGACAGTTGCTGCAGCTATAGATATGGAGTTCAACTCCACCAATACCAACCGAGAATTGGTCGTCTTTCCTTCCTGCTCAGCCCCTTCTACCTCTCTGTTCCCCTGAAGTCCCGATCTCTTTCTCGTTCCCCCGCTCCCCTCCTCCCCCTCTTCCTTTCCGTGTCCCTGCTCAGCCCCTTCTACCTCTCTGTTCCCCTGAAGTCCCGATCTCTTTCTCGTTCCCCCGCTCCCCTCCTCCCCCTCTTCCTTTCCGTGTCCGTGTGATGTAAACCTCCTTCTCCTCCTTACCTTCCTTCTCTCACCCGCCTGCTTGCAATACAGAGATACCTTCTTCTGAACTTACCCAGTTTCCCACTCTTGGGGGCAAAGGTGAGATTCCCTCCGCAGAAATACAGAACGTTTCTTCGGACTTACTGCTAATTGCAAAGCTGTAGATATTGACAACCTGCAGAAATTTAACTTGATTCGGACAGAAAACATATTTAAGTCGGCATACTTAAGTACGTGTCATTTGACATAAAATAAAAACAATTGTGCTTACTCACGTAAGTTTGTGTTGATCATTAAGGCATGAGTGTGTTCCTTCTGGAAGTAGAGTTTCTTGTACCGGTTCTGTAAACTTGGTAAAATTTGGAGTAAAAACAATGCCTTGTTGGAGTTTACACGAGTCTGTTGTGCGTCAAGGCAGGAATGATTCTGCCAGTTTTTCCTCAAACTCACGCATAGTGGGGACGAGTGCATGTCCTGCGGCAGAGGTAAAGACTGTTCTTCGGTGCTCGCTCTTCTTGCTAGATATCTCCCGCTTTTCCGACCTGATGTGGTAGCAAAGTGCTCATATTTGGAAGTACGTACATGACCAACACTTTCAGAATCCGTTGGTTATGTCTATGAGCGTATTATACAGTAAGTGACATCCATATAATAGTCATGGATGCAAGGATTACCTCAATGCACACGCGACGCACATAAGACAGCAGGATGGGAAGACCCCCATCAAGAGGTACAATTACAATAAACTCTTGTGTACAATTTTCAAATATCTCAGCGCACGCATTTCAAAGACCACCGACATCAAATGCAAGATTTCTCATTCTTATTGGGCGTCATTTATTCCGAGTCATACCTCCCCCTGAACTCTACTAAGATATACAGTGGAGTGCGTTCAACTTCGTTGAAAACTCATCTGAAAATTCAGGTAATCAGTAATGGACGACGTGACTGGTACTAGGCATTCAAGCGGCATGTACTAGAAACCTCTGTGTTGGACGGGTAGGGAACACATCACAAGGTTGTGGCCACTTCACATCACTAAATCCAAATTTCCGTCTATCATACCGGCCTCTATTGAATTCCAAAAGCGAAGTTCCTGTTAGGTTACTAGCCGTCTGTCAATTTGATAAGCAACTCTAGCCTGGGTCACGTCGCCAGTTTGTTACTAAGAAACTGCATTGAAGTGATTGTGGCAGATTCATGGCATTCTAAGCAGTCTCTTTGCCCACTGGACGGACATGAAGGATAGTCAACGATGCGTAACAGATTGCTAGTTCAGTAAGGCTTGAATGTGTCAGAAACGGTAGACCAGTAGACACTTCAGGATTTCTCCACAACTCTTCATATACTAGTTTTGGGAGTAAGAAGGGGATTATACGTCAGGACGAATGTACAGGTCAAACTTTCCAGGATGACAGAGGAGGACTCTGGACACGGCGCCATGTCATCTGCATGTGCTCTTCCGCATATCTGTCTCCTTCAACCTCTGCAATCGGAACAGCTGTCTCGATTTCTTCAAGTTCCTCCGTGCTGAAAAATATAGAAAGTGCACCGATATTTTCCTCTAGATTTTTCACTTTCGTTGTGCCAGGAATTGGCACGACATCATGCCCTTGGTGATGGACCCAGGCCAGAGCTACCTGGCCAGGTGTTTTGCCATGCTTCTTACCGATCTCGACTAAGCGACGGTAAAATACCTCGTTCTTCTCAAGGTTTCCTGGCTGGAGCCTCGGTACCATCATCTAAAGGCATCCAAATACATCATCAGTTTACATCAACAGCAAAGGTGCGCGAAATCTTAGGTTCTAGACTTATATTCTTCTCCAGGGACCAGGTTCTTAGTCTGGGACACTGGTGGTATCAGAAGATGTAAAATGCTGATTAGTAAGAGCGGTAAAAATGTAAGATATCCTGGAAATGAATTAGACGGCCTGAAGCACAAAAAAGAGTAACTCTTTTAAGGTGAAGTCAGAACAACCTATCCAATGGACAATGAACGGCAATGCCCGACTAGAATAAACCCCCAGAAAGCTAAGCAGACCAGGAGTTACAAGTGTGAAGTCTTTACTCTAAATGTACTAGCGGGGTTACAAAAGGAGATCATAACAATCTTCTTATACTTGTCCTTGATGTACTGATGTAGAAGAAGCAGATAGCTTCACCAATTTAGAAGTTGCATAACCGGGTCATCCTGAAGTCTAGAAATGTCCTTAGCTCTCCCACTACAAACCCGTACAATGGCAATCAATATCAATCAATCCATTTGCAACTTGGTTCAAGGATATAAGCAGGCCACACTGATATCTATGATTGTAGGCTCGCCCATATATCCAAAGGAATTTCAGGGCTTCTTAAGTCTCACAAAGTTGCAAACAGATCTGTGAATGGCCATAGTTGGACAAACTCTAATCAAGAGAACAAAGCTGAATTGGAAACAAAGGCAGCCCGGGACCTCGTAACTCTGACTACTGACAAATCTTAAAGAGGAAGCAGTGTTAATGTTCTGCGGTGGCATTCTCAAATGAAACCTTTACTCCCAGATGCAAGCAGGCAACTCGTAGGCAATATGCAAAAGGTTGAATGAATTACTGTTGCACTTAATGAGTTGCCACATCCATCACTATAAGAAGATAAAGAATACCTTTCTGAAGTCGCCATCTGTTAATTTCGACATATCGAGTCCAGCGAAGAAGCCCTTACCCAGTGGACTGAATGGTACTATCCCAATTCCCAACTCCCTGCGAGTTACATACGTTACTTGGGTGTATTCTTTTCATCCTATAATAATGGAATCAAACCAGGAATTTGCAGAGCTGGCAAGTTTCTATTCAAAACCTGAAAAGAAGTGTACGGCAGTAATGCTCAGAGCTTGCATTCACCTGCAGGTTGGAATCACGTCTTCTTCGACATCGCGGGTCCAAAGAGACCATTCTATCTGAACTGCAGTGATTGGGTGCACTGCATGAGCTCTACGAATGTCTTGACTGGATGCCTCAGACATTCCCAAGTACTTCACTTTTCCTTCTCCAACCAATTTCTTCATTTCTCCAATCTGCACAAAATATGTTTTAGATTCAGGATGCCGACTTTCGTTGAGGCAATGTTTTAATAATGTTTTAGCAAGAGTGAGGACAAGTACCAAGACAGGCAGTAAGGTAACCCAATGTAAACGTGAACGACCAGAATCTGATCTCCATGCATGAATGCAACGAATGTTAAGTGGAAAATATGCAGAAATTTGTGATATTACTTACAAGAAGAGTAATGTCTTCTATTTAACTATCAGGAGGCATAAAAGTAGGAGTCCTCTTAGAACAAAAGACACAGGAAAAAGAGGACAGTTGCACACTCACAGTGACTTCAATTGGGACATCCTTGTCAATCCGATGTATATAGTAAAGGTCGATGCAGTCTATATCCAGCCTCTTCAGGCTTCCTTCGCAGCTCATGCGAACGTACTCTGGGTCCCCCCTAGCTCTTCTTGTTCCGGTATCAGGATCCATGTAAACTCCAAATTTTGTGGCAATCTCAACCCTGTCTCTCATCCCTTTGATTGCCTGCGCATGGCCTACTCTTCAGCATAGGACAAGGTTTGAATAGTAATATCTCAGAAAACTTTGCTCCCCCGTTTACCTTAGAGCATCAGCCAAGTGCTAGCTCCGCTAATTGCAGTCACTAGGCCTTAAGTAAAAATTGTTCGGGGTGTCCAAATTCAGAATCTTTTACAATCTAAGAAACATGCAAACACAGTAAAGTCGAACTCACAGCCTTATAACTTCACAAGCAGAGCAGGAAGGTTCAAGAACGACAATCAAAACCTCAAAAGAAGAAAGGACGCCCACGTAGAAAAAATGAAGGATGGGAAGACCCCATCAAGCCGTACAAGGGGGAGATGAAAAAGGTAAAATGGGGCTAAATCTCAAAACTGTCACTATCCTGGAGATCGAAATCCATATTTCCTGCATGCTCCTAAGCACCTGGAGTACGGGAGACCCAAACTTCATATAGAGAGAACAAGACCAGCACTCAACTATGAGAGACTCACCTTTCCTACGAGGACTTCATTCGTATGAGGCCCATAAAAATCAGAAGTATCAAGGAACGTAATTCCCGAATTCAAAGCATGATGAATGAGATCAATCATCTCCTGCTCCGACTTCACGGGCCCGTAGCCATGAGACATTCCCATACATCCTAGACCCTGCTTCGAAACCTCAAAGCCCTGCGATCCGAGCTTCACGCGATCGACTGCTGTTGCCATTTCTCCTCAAACGCTTAGCCTACGACGGCGGACAGATTCAGTTTCTCGAGGAGAGAACGAAATGGAATCACTTGACAAGTAAGCAGATCAAATTTATGAACACTACTCGTTTTATACAACACTGTAAACTTCAGAGTCGCTTTTGACCGACTGACTTCTCTTGTCCAACGAGTTTCCCTGTGAACTGGTGAGGAACTTGTCACAAACCCGTCGGAAATCTCCTCCTATGGGCTTTCTTGAACGTTGACGGATACTCTAACGCCGTTCTTCTTTTCGAAAATATTGTTGAAAGTACTCTGTTTAAGTTTCCCAGCAAGGTGTACCGGTATCAACAAGTCCCAAGATTCTACCGGCCTGTATTTCGTTGTTTGCTGAAACTCCCCTAACCGAGGAAACTCGCACCACCATTAAAACAGTGTGCACTTTCACGGTTTGGTGCCCAGATAGTGTGATGAATTAGAATATTCGGGAGGGGAATATATTCTTCTTGGTAATGAAAAAACTCACTATCCACATGTGTTAGATACACATGGGCTACTGACCCTTTACGACAAATTAGTTTTTTTAATAAATCCTCTTCATCTACTCAAGGGAGCGGCGCTAGGATTTGACTAACATTTGGAACATCCAAACACTACACGATATATAATATTGAATAACCACAAAACTTAAACATGGACTTGTTTATATGATTTACTTTACGTGGTAAGCTGCATGCTCCGATCATACCGGCAATCGGTATCGCCTGGTCCATTGAGTTAGTCAGTCTGTTGCGTCCACTTGTCTTATGTTCTGAGTTTGTACTCCGCATGGTCCGTTGTTTGTAGGTTGCACGTTTAGCATGACTACACCTTCCGCAAGTCTCTTAACCCATTACTAAGATATTCCCTTTTTGTTTACAGAGTCTTTGTTCCTTGTTCACCCAATTTCTTCTTGTTCCCATAATGAACCAAGTTTCTCTTTTTATATTCTTGGATGTTAACCTGCCATCGCATAAAAAAATTAAAAGAAAAATTAAAATAAAGTGATATAAGCCTAAGCCTTCTTTAAATTATAAACCCCGCCCCCCCGCCCCCCCACCCCCCAAGTTGTAAGTTGTAATGCCATGGGCTTGACACATGGCAATACATCTTACAAATTACACGTGGCAGTGTAATGCCATGTGTCAAGCCCATGTTTGCTTGCATTCAAGATTATATGCTTATAGTTACTTTTGTGCGTTGGAAGTCATACTTCGGAAGACACCCACGCATATTTATATAATTGTGCATCATAATTTGCAATCCTTGTAAGATTATTAAGTTAAGTCTACTTTTCATCATTCCCCTTATTATCAAATTTATGTTTTGTAACATAAGTTAAGAAAAAAAGAGGATGTCTAACATCAAGGAGAAGTGGACCAACTGAATTGATAAATAACACCTTGTCATTAAAAATACCATGTACTATAAAATTCTTCAAAACCGGTGCACTTGTAGAAGCTAATTCAAAAGCATTATTAGTGGTGAAATCATTAAGGTCAGTCATACTCAAGTTGGTAGTCTTATCCTTTGATTTGGAGAGGCTTTAAAATTTATTGCTCTTACCAATCGTCTTGCCAACATAAATCATCTTACCAATATAACTTATTGCATGACTATTATAACATAATTATATGGACATTGAAATGATGCTCTATAATTTAACTTACATGCATTTGTATTTCAACTTGAAGACATCATCTTTATAAAAAGATATCATTGCATGCCATATCATTCCATCTTCCTTATATTAAGAAAGTGATATGTATAGAAGTAGTTGGAGAGAGATTGTCTCATCCATGTTGCATCTTCCAATAGGTTGTATCAATGAAATGACCTCTAGAGCAACTAACCTCATCTGCGCCTGTATCTAGTGTTCTCGGCACTTGTTCGTCAACCTCCACACCTCCATTCCCTTAGAGGAAGAGGTTAGGGAGTTGGAGATTGACCCGGGAACTTCTCCAATTCTCCTCTCCCCTTGTCACTTGTGGCTATATTGGCTAAGGTCATTGCAACAATATGCATTAGCAGCTGGGAGCTAATTCCACCAGAAAGACCTTCCAATAGTGCCTCAACAGCACCGGGGAAGTCGAGAATCTGCTTAGCATAAACGTCATCCCTAGCTAAATTGCACCGTGTTCTCACCACTTATTCATCACTTGTATTTTCATCCATCTATCAAGCTGGATTCATGAAATGACCTCCGAACAAAATATCTCATCGTGCATTACATATCTTCTATCTAATTGCTTGTGGTCATACCTTTGATCTAAAGGCATATTTATCTCATCTTCAATTTTTCTTCTATCTAGCTTCTCGATATCACATCTTCTATTAAGTTATATTGATTGTATAATATCAGCAACAAATGATCATCCCGTTTTTTCCACTATGGGTTGCTCATAATGAACATCATCTAACATCTTCTATCAATAACTTCAATTCTAACTCAAGATTCCTCTTTCCATCACTCTTTTTGTTTGAATCATATTATTACATCATCCATTATGAATTCTATTTTCCTTTGATCAAAATAGTAGATATTTCATTGTATACTATTCCAAATGTCTTATCTAAAAGGGATAAAATGTAAGTATCAAAGTTAAGTATCAAGCAAATTGGTTGTACCTATATTACACTCTATTTAGTAATAGAAAGAGTTTTAACCCTTCATCTCTTCATTAATTCACAATAATAAACAAGTACATATAAAGATGTATCTTTTGCAAGGTAAGTGTTACATTTATTTTATTTTATTTTCTTAATCCCTTTTTCTTCCTAATGAGAAGAAGGCTTGCTAATATTAGTGGTAACCTTTGTTAAATTTCCATATCCTTTTGTGATTGAAAATGAGGACATATTCCTTTGTAGGTTTACTTGAGAAAATTTAAAATTTACAATTTGGAAAGAAATCTGTTTCTAACCCAAAATTTAGGCTATTGGGAGGTCTTGAAAGTTGAGATATAAGTCATGTTGTGCAAATATTCATCACTACACAACATACATTACTATCAACATCACACACCCTAGAAGCACAACCCATATAGAAAGTCACACAAGAACTCCAAAGACACATAATAATCAGTCATTGACCACTCTAATCAGGTCTTAAATCTGAATGGTCAACTTAATAATCTGCCAATAATAGCCTTGTTTAGACTATTAGGCCATACCCACTCTAGCTAAGAAAATCAAGGTCATGCTCACCGGCCTTTATCCACCATAGCTAGGAGCTTGAAGGCTCAACATAGCAAAAGTGAGCTCTTTGGAGTTGCACTTTGAGCTATACCACCGTAGAGTGACCAAGGATCCAACCTTAACAATGCATTTGACTGCCCAATTGATGGTGTAACTAACATTGTGGTCATGAACCATAATGTAGAAGATGGCCACCACCAAGTAACCCATGAGTAGCTATTGATAAAAATATGCTTGCCAAGATACTCTCTCTAGCATCCTAGCAAACATTGCTTATGCATTATAAAGTGTTGTGATAACTATTATGCATATATAAATAACTACACAACATATATTATTGTCAACATCATACACTCTACAATCACAACTCATAAGAAAGTTACACATAATTTCCAAAGACCCACAATTTCCCCCTAGCTAGTGGTTGGATCCCTCTAACTCCATATAGCCATCTACTCCAAGCATGTGATATACCCTATGGTGAGAAAAGATCAAGAAGTTGTGTAAGAGATCTAGAAAATAGCAGAATGGAAGACTAGAGTGGAAGATCACATAGGGACACTTGAATGAGGGAAACTCTAAATGCCTAGCATGAACTTGGGCTTTGGTGTTTATAGGGAGAATACACTCCTAAGAAGCTCTTGAGAAGCTTCTTAAGAAGTTTCTTAAAAGCTGCTTTCTTGGAGTGCAAGCCAAGCTAACTGAGTTGCTTCCCAAGAAGCTTCATTCTAGAAGCCACCTACTTGGTGTGCAAGCTAAGCTAACCAGAAAGCTTCCCAAGAAGCTTCTTCCTAGAAATCACCACTTGGCATGCACATTTCTCAATACTTGGAAGGTACCAAGTAGCTTTCTAGATGGTTCTAGAATATTCTTATAGTTTCATGGTTAATTTTACCTATTTGCGCCTTCCTTAGTCTCAACTAACTTTATTTAAGAACTCCATATTGTGACATATTTCCTCATCGCTAGTTGGCAATGTCCTTGTCACCATGGAAGCTTCAAAATCCTAGATAGTTGTTTGTGCCTTCTAGAGATAAGAAAGAGGCTCCCAAGTGGTATCATGAAGTGGATGCCCTTTCCAAAGGACCTTGTACTCAGTATGTTGTTGGTGGCCATATTGAATGTGAAAATGTGCAAGGATACAATCAACTGCATACTCCTCATGATTGTTGATAGGCATAGGAGGAGGAGAGGATTAGATATAAGAAGAAAAGGAAGATGGATTATAAACAATGGATTTCAACTTGGAAATGTAAAGACGGGGTGAATTCTTAGATGAGAAGGCAAGAGAAGTCAATAAGTAACATGAGAAATGATTTGGGTGACATCAAGTGGATCTATCCAACTAGGAGCAAGTTTATGAACTTGGGTATCAAGTGAGAAGGGTCGGTCACAAGAAGAAAGCATGACCTTATCACCAAGTTGAAAAGTGAGATCATGGCAATGTTGGTTTGTATATTGTTTTTGATGATTTTGATGATTTTTTGATGATGGTAACAAGGAGATGATATTTGGCTTTTTGTAGAGATTGGGATATTGTGGTCAAGAAGACATAACATAAAGACTAACATAAAGATTCTTAGAAGGCAAAGTCTCATGCACTCCCAAGATAGAATGGCATGTAGTCATATTAGGAGTCATTAGTGTAGTTTATTGGAGATATGCATAGTCACCTAGGTGAAATTGATAGATTGAGTGTCTATAGCATCTCCCTTGAACAGTGGAATAATGTAAAGTATCCTCATGTTGAGCAATTATTAAGTTCTCAAAGGTAGTTGGTACCACTCTTTAAAAGATCTTTACCTATTGAGAACATGTAATCACTCATACAGATGATCCAAATCCAAAACTATAGTTGGATGATGATGAATGGCTATAGGTAAATCTAGATCTTGTCCATGAGGTAATAAATAATGAGAGAAGGATGCTAAGGAGGCTAAATTGAAAACCCATACCCAACCAAGGCAACTAGAGATCACACTATCCGAAGTGGCCTCTTGTAATACCAATAGCTAGAAAGCTGATCTAGAGATGAAAGTTGGTTTGGTAAGACCTGTAAGAATGTTATACATGAGGGACTAAGTAGATAAGCTAGAGGTATTACCAAAAGAGTACTTCTACTAATAGGCCAAACACTGAAACATACTTGGAAACTTAAGAATCAATAGCTAGGTGTATGATCTAGAGGTGAAACTTGGAGTGGTAACATCTGACAATGTTACACATGATAGAGAATGCAGATCAGATAGATATATCACCAAACAAGCACTTCTACTAATAGAGCAGAAGCCAAAAATAGCCTAAACTTATAAAGCCATTTTTAGAGGCCTAAATGGATGAATTAGGCCTCAAAATGGAATTATTCTACTCCCCTCCCAAAGAGAGAGGAAGCAAGAAAAGGCTTGCCTTCTCCCCCATGATTCATCTCATCTAGAAATTTCTAATAGTACCTTACCCATACAATTTTGAGCTTCATGCAAGAAGATTCCCTAAAGATTTCCTTTGGTCAAATCCATTTGACCAACTAGATAGGACAAGGACTGACATGTCACCCATCCAAACAACTAATCCAAGGATGGAGCTCACTAATAGGTCACCAATCTATGTATTTGATCCAAGGGTGGAGGCTTCTTTTGAGGGGATCCTCTTTGCTATATAATAAAGAGAAGGTGCTCCTTTTGAGCATCAGAGGATTGAGAGTGAAATCTGTGTTTTCTCTCTTGAAGAGTTCTCTTGTCCTCGGAGTATTACACCTCTCTACAAACCATACTTACATAATCATCTCTTCATTGTTTAAATCACTCTCTCTATTAACCCACGCACCTACCTCAAGGTGATCTTGGGAGGTAATACTATGAGCCGGTCTGTCTCTCACTCAAGATGAACCTTCAATGGTTATTATGGTAACACACCATGGACTAAGAAGGCAAAGAACCCCAACTCCATCATACTCATCCAAGGCTAACACTCCAAGACTCAAGACATGCTCACTAAAGAACTCAATGAGAGAGATAGTTGCAAATGAAAGGATGATGAGTACCTCCTCACCCCTAGTTTATATACTTGTGAAATAGTTATGCACCAAAGTTACTAATTACTGGAGTAACTCAAGTTACTAGGTTAAAAGTCAAATAAAGTCAAAAAACTAAAGGAATATCCATCTACATGGGCATATTCTACTAAGCATGTGATCTTATCTTGACCCAACTACTAAGTCAAGGATTCCCTTACATGGGCTATCCTTGGACTATAGAAGAATCCAAAACAAAAAGGCTTGTAGGCCCAAGAGTTCTCAACTCTTTTCTCAAAGCTAAACACCTAGGAATAATACCAAGTCAACACACTAGAATCCAAAATAGTGGAGCTCATCTTTTCCAGTTCCACTAAAGTAAGGTCTTCACTATCTTAGCTATGACTAACTTTAGCTAATCATGACTAACATTAAACCATCCTTTATCTCTATATAAATAATATCTCGCAAGTATTTGTAATACTAAGCTAAATACCATAATACCACACACATGCACAAATGGGTGTTACATTTAACCTCGGACTAAGTCTTCACTTTGTCCTCAAAGTGAAGGTCTCTTTACCTTCTATGATACATCTTCAACTTATCATGGTTAATCTTGTCAAAGTGTCTTTCTTCCAACTCCTTGAGATCATAGGTGTAATTGCCCTACACCTTCTTCACTATGAAAGGTCCAAAGTACTTAGGCAAACACTTCTTTTGCACTCTCTTGAATCAAATGGAAGATAAGAACATTACTAATCACCTTCTTTGAAAGGCTCCACCTTCTTCTTGCCTTGCCTCTTGTCATAAATTTCCTTTTTTTCCTTTGGGCTTGCTCCACTCAAACCATAACAACTGCTCTTGCCTCTTCTAATTCCATGAGTTGATCCTTCCTTGACTTCTTTGCATCACCTCCTTGTGCTTTCTTCAATCTCCTATGAATGATTTGGAAGGTAGGAAGATCAAAGTGAATAGGTAAGGTAGACTCAATACCATATACCAATTGAAATGGAGAATAGGTAGAAGTCTTCATGGTTGTCCTATACTCCCACAAAATAATATGAATCCTCTTATCCCAATGATGTTTAGCTCCCTCCATTTTTACATCTTTGACCAACATCATGCACAAGGTTTGATTGGTTCTCTCTGCCAAGCCATTGGAATTTGGCTTATAGGATGTAGTTACTCTATGTCTGATAGAGAAATGTGGTAGCATGGATATAGTGATGCTTCCTATAAACTCTCCTCCTTTATTAGAAACCAACTCCAAAGGGCATCCAAACCTAGTGATAATGTGTATATAAAGAAATCTACCAACTTGATCTTCATTCTTGTCCCTCAATGGTCTAGCCTCAACCCACTTGGTAAGATAATCAATAACTACCACAATGTACCGATTGTTCCTTGGGGTTTTATTGAGAGGGCGTACAAAATCAATTCCACACTTCTCAAAAGGTCCTGCAATGGAATTGATCTAAGAGGTGGAGTAATAGTAGACTTTCTAGAAAAAGCTTGAAAAACATGACAAGTTTTGCAATAATCAAGACAATCCTTGAAAATCCCTCTCCAATAGTAACCTGCATCTAGAATCTTGAAAGAAGTCACCTTTCTTACAAAGTGTCCTCTACACACTAAACCTTCATGAAACTCCTTTATGAGTAAGATAGACTCTTCCTTACCCACTGCTCTTCAAAGTAGACCATATGATCCTTGGTGAAAAAGTATATCCTCCACCATTGTGTAAGGTCTAAACCTTGTTGCAACGGCCTTCCTCTCCCTAGCATGCATCTCTTCTGGATAGTTACATCTTGTAACAAAGTCCACAATCTCCTTATACTCCATTGGAACCTCTTGAGTGATTGAGATTGTCATGAGCTCCTCATCTGGGAAGGAATCATCTACTAGCCTATCTCCATCATGATCATAGGTCCTAGATAACAAATCAACATTTGCATATTTCTTTCTTGGCCTATCCTCAATAGTGTAGTCGTACTCATACAAAAGTATCATCTAACTTGCTAGCCTTCCTTCAACATTAGGCTTGTTGAAGATGTACTTCAAGGCCTTGTGATCCATGATAATTGTGACTTTCCCTCCAATCAAGTAGTGTCTAAACTTCTTGAGACCAAAGATCAATACCAACTCTTCTCTCTCTGTGACATAGTACTTCTTTTTTGCTAAAACCATTTGCCTACTAGCATAATCTATTGGATGGTCATGCCCATCTTGGTCTAACTGAATAAGATTGCATCCTATAGCAACATTGGGAGCATCAATGTAGAGGATGAAGGGCTTTGTCCAATCAGGTTTAACTAGAATTGGAGCTACAACAAGGGATTGCTTGAGCTACTCAAAAGCTTTGAGAGCCTCCTAGTCTTCCAAAATCACCATGTAATCTACACCTTGTTTCATGTAGATGGTCAATGCATAAGCCTTGTTGGACAATGAGAAGATGAACCTCTTATAGTACCCAACCATCCCCAAAAATTGGCGTAACTTTGTCAAGCTTGAAGGGAATGGAAGGTTTGAGATTTTCCTCACCTTCTTAGGATCAACTGCTATTCCATCCTTGGAGATGATGTGTCTTTAAAGTAGACCTTCTTCACATCCAAAAATGCACTTCTTTGGGTTGAGTGATGCATTTGCCTCATCCAAGCATTGTAAGACCTTGATTCTAAATCCTCCATCTCAAAGATAAATCCAGCCTCCTTGAACTTATCAATCTCCTCCTTCATAACCAAAGCTACTAGTAGGCTAATGCAACATTGCTTTTGACGGACTGGTCTTGCATGTGATTCCACCTCTATCTTTTGCTCTTCCAAGGTGACCTCCTTTAGATCCTTATAATTGAAAGCAAACACATGGATGAACTTGCTGAAAATCTACTCAAATCTCACCTTCTCCTCCTTGGTAACATTTGGACCATATTTGAGGGTAGATAACCTCCTCTCTATCTCCTCAAGTGTCAATGGTGATTTATCTGGGTCCTTCAAAACCTCTGGCTTAGGTGCAAAATCCATAGCACACAAGAGATACACATCCGAATCAGATTAAGATTCATACTCCTTCATGGAAGTTTTCTCTTCCATCCTTGCGTCCACACATGAAGCTCCTTCTTTTGAATCTGATTCCTACTAATCAGAAGACAATGTATTTGGATGTGAAGAATTGGTGAAGTTAGTCATAGGAACCATGACTCTATGGTTTGATGGCCCAATCCTCAAGTACTCTTTGTGCCATTAATCAATTGTGCATGCTGCTCTCAACCATGGCCTCCCAAGAAGTAAATCATGGCTTGAATCTTTTGAGACTTAGAAAGTCATGAGATTTTGAACTCCCATAATTGAAACTATCACTTTATCCATCATCCCTATTGGTAGTACTTGTTGCTTGTTTGCCATGCTCACTACAAATGTTGAAGGTCTGGAGAGTATCATACCCAACTTCTTTATTAGCCTTTCTGAAATAACATTCATTGCTGATCCTCCATCAACCAATGCATCCTTGATGTTCTGACCATTCACTCTCACATCAATCTTGGAGGCATATTCACAAGCCTCCCATGGTATTGGTTTGGCATCCACCACCTCTATTGATATTGGAGCTTTTGCCTTCTTCTTCCTCTTGCTCCTTGTAGAATTCAAACCACCTCTAAGCTCCTTTCTCAAGGTAGGGTTCAAAGTAATCAATTGGCCCACTATGATGTTAGCCTTGTGACTACCAATATCCTCCAACACATTGTAGTTCCATTGTTGCTTGGAGATCAAGAAATCTTCCATCCCTAACTTCTTCCTTGGAGTTTTTGTTGTTGATGGCATTGAAGTGCTTGTACGAGTGCTCCTAGTAGGCATAAGAGTATCTTGAGTAGGAGTAAATTCTTGAGAAGAGTGCACATCCTTTGCAAAACAAGCTCTCTTCTTCTCTTGAGCAATTTTTTTTTTCAAATTAAGACCCTTGGACTTTGAGCACTCTCCCTTCTCATACTTGCTCTCAACCACATCTATAGATGCTATCCCTTTACCTTTGTTTGGATCAGGAGCCACTTCACCTCTTTCCCTTTACTCATAACCCCTTCCCTCCATAGTAAGTGGAATTTGGGCAATTCCTTTGGATGTGACCTCTTCCTCCACAACCAAAACAATTTCTCTTATTGAAATTGTTGGTTGGTTGGCCTCCTCTATATGGATAACTTCCATAACTCTTAGGCCCTCTCCCCATATTATCATCCACCTCTCCCTTCTCCCATAGTTCACCACATTGATCTTGAGATCTGCAAGTTGTTCCTATGACGGTTTGAAGTTGATCCTTTGGTGGAGGTGCAAGAACTAGAGCAACTACTTCTTGTTGTGCAACCCTTGCCACCAAAGTATCAGAAGTTCCACCACACTTGTAAGCTTGAGGAGGATGCACAACCTCCTTCACCACCAAATCACTTATCCCCTTCTAAACTCTCCTCCATACAATTGCGAGCTTGATAGCTTCAACCTTGGAAGAAGACTTCTCATATCTCACCTTGCTTCTTATGTGTGATCTAAAATCTCCCACAAAATTCTTGATGAGCATGGTCCCTATGCCAATCATAGTAGTCTCCATATCATCTCCACCCTTCCTCAACACTATGCAAAATTTGGACTCTAAATTTTTTACTCTTTCTCACTTTCTCTCCATCTCCTTGCTTGAGAAAGGTAACCTCACTCATCAATCTCTAATAACTCTCACCTGGAAGAAAGTTCTCAATGAGTGTTGAAGTCAAACTCTCCCAAGAATCTTCTTGCCTATCTCTCCTCTCACTCTTTTGATATTCTGACCCATACCATGTAAGTGCTTCATCCTCAAAGAAATCTGGTAGTAATGAGACCCACTCATTCTTCCTCCTCTCATTGTTTCCTATGCATACTCCACTACACTCATGTCCTTTTGGAAGTCCCTCAACTCCACAAATCTCACACAACTCCTTGGTCTTAGATCTTCTCCTTCCCAATCTTGGTGAAAAAGGTCCAACATGCAAACCCAAGTCAAGTAATCCACTCTTTTCCCTAAATCTCTTGCTCTCAAAGATCAATGGACATGAACTTGCCTTATGTTCCTTCTCTCCACATAGAAAGCACTTAGACTCACTCTTTCTTCCAAGTGGTGTAGGTTTTTGGATCCTCTCAACATTCTCTTCAAATTCTATTTTAAACTCTCTTTTCCTCAAATCCCCCCTATAATCACCTCAAACCCTTGGGGAACCTTGCATAGTCTCAATTTCACTCTTGATGAACCTCCATGTTCCCAAGATGAATCTAAACACTCAAACATGCTTTTTGTTGCTCTCAAACTCCTCATGCATGAGATCTCAACTTTGTAGAATTGACCATTCCTCACAATGTCACTCAAATCTCTCAATTGGTATGTCACAGTCCTTTCAAATTTTGCACATTTGCTCACAACTTTAGAGAGTCCCTCCTTGCAAAATTTTCAATCTTTCATCAAGCCATTTGGCCTAGGCACCTTTCTATTTAGCACATATATTTCAGATTTGGCCTACACAAGAATGATCCCTCTCTCTAAATTTTGTATCAACAGGTAGGATTCAATGCCCTTAATTTTCTTGGAAATTTTTAGAACAATATACTAAAAATTGAAGAAATGGCAGACTCTACAATTTTCCAAAGAGCATGGAGTTATGTGAGTAGTTTACCCTATGAACTTAAAAAAGTTCTAGCCCAATGCGCATAATGGCTCTCACAATAATTATAAGTGTGATAACTCAAGGATGACCCAAGATATCATGTGTAGAAATTTCAAGTCCAAATCTCAAACTTGAGATTTTGCCCACAAATCACCTTAATCTCAAAAATCTATAATCCACCTCACACAATCTCTCCAAATCCTCTCAAGTGTACAAGATGCAAAAAATCACCTCAAAACATCATAATGGACTACAAGTATAAAAATGGGTCCAAATTACCTAACATAAGTTCAGCACTCACCTCCCCTAAAGTTCTCTCCAAGTGAGCTCTCATAGCCTCCTTCTATCTAATACAGAATTATACGCAGAACATTATCTTGCCTTCTAAAGAGGTCCCGGTAACAGAACCAAAAATGTGAGCTGGCTTGTCTCTCACCAAGGATGAACCTCTGATGGCTATTATGGTAACGCACTATGGACTAAGAAGGCAAAGAACCCCAACTTCATCATTCCTCTCCAAGGCTAACACTCCAAGACTCAAGACATTGCTCACTAGAGAACTCAATGAGAGAGATAGTTGCAAATGAAAGGATGATGAGTACCTCCTCACCCCTAGTTTATATACTTGTAAAATAGTGACACAAAGTTACTAATTAAGGGAGTAACTCAAGTTACTAGGCTTAAAGTCAAATAAAGTCAAAAAACTAAAGGAATATCCGTCCACATGGGCATATTCTACTAAGCATATTATCTTATCTTGACCCAACCACTAAGTCAAGGATTCCTTCACATGGGTTATCCTTGGACTATAGAAGAATCCAAAACAAAAAGGCTTGTGGGCTCAAGAGTTCTCAACTCTTTTCTGAAAGCCAAACACCTAGGAATAATACCAAGTCAACACACTAGAATCCAAAATAGTGGAGCTCATCTTTTCTAGTTCCACTAAAGTAAGGTCTCCACTATCTTAGCTATGACTAACTTTAGATAATCATTACTAATGTGAAACCATCCTTTATCTCTATATAAATAATATTTTGCAAGTATTTGTAATTCTAAGCTAAATATCATTATACCACACACATGCACAAATGTGTGTTATAATACAGTGATCAATCAAGACTTTGTTGCAAAAGACTTGAAGTTTTCCAAGAACTCCATGCCCTAATTAGTCAAGATCTTGGCTAGTGCACCAAAATGACTAAAAAGCCAATCCAAGAATAAGTTAGTTGCCCTTTCATTGGACTTATCAAAAAGTACCACCAACTCAATCCACATGGAGAAGTGCTCAACCATAACCAAAACATATTAGTGATGTCTCACCATCAATGGTAAAGGGTGAGTAAAGTTCAAACTCCAATGGTAACCCAACCCATGATAAGTAGTGAGTGTAGCTATGACGTAAGAGCATTGAATGATAGTCAATCACAAACCATATATATGGCAACAAATTATTTTTACATCAATCTGCATACCACATCACCAATAAATGACTATACTTACTTCAAAATGTCCTAGCTCTTCATGAGCATGTCAAACCAATTGTGGTCTTTGAGATGGAGAGTGCACTACTGACACTCTACCATCATCCCATACTGAAAGAAGATATTTTTCTTCCAATCTAAATTTTTTGGCTTGTTGAAGTACACTATTTTTCTCTCTCTCACCATCTATGCCACCCACAACACCAATGAAAAAATATTCCATTACTAAGACATCATCATGAATATATCACTAACATGTATCAATATCTCCACCTCTTGATCTAAGATCTCAATAACTTCTTTATCTGTATTGAGAAAGATACCACTAGAGGATCAATCAATATACATAAAAGGTAGATGCACACCAACCTTGCACCATCTCCCATTCTATCTTACTAGGCTAGCATGTTATGGTCTGATCCTATTAATAGGTACATGGATTTCTACTCAACCCATCTACACTTCATCATTCACTTCTTGGGTTGTTCATTGCATTTGTTGGAGGGACTAATGCCCTAGTACCAAGCCAAGTGCCCTGATGTGTTGGACTGCACCATGCTAATCAAGGCCATGCACAAGCAGGTGTACACTTGGAAGGCCATGGAGGACTTAGTGAAGGAAGAGGCAACAAAAGCCAAAGAATTGTACAAGGCAAAAGTGCTGAAGGTAAGTGCCTTGATGCAAGAGAACCAGGAATTGAAATGGAGAAGTATCACTGAAGAACAAACAAGATGATTGAGCATTTGAAACCAAGAAGTTTGAGGGGGATTGGAAGGCACTCCACCTCAAGTTCAAGCAATTCAAGAAGGATGCCAAAGATCAACTTTGCAGCAAGTGCCAAGAATTTTACAGGACTTAGGGTGCTATGTAGAAGAAACATGACCAAGTGGTTAGGTTGGAGCTACAGATGCAAGAGTATTGGGTGGAAGTGGCCATTCAATTGGAACATCTTGGCAAGGAGGCAGCTAAAGAAGGAGTGAAGCATGCATAGGGCCTCCAAGTGTAGAGCAACAAAAGGTCAAATGCAACGAGCAGTCTAAACAACAAGAGGAAGGTCAACTGAAGGCATTGCGCCAAGTAGAAGGAACCAAACCTTGATTATTGAGATGTTGAAAGAAGAAGGAGTAGTGTCGGCCCTAAAGACAAAACACCATGAATTGAAGATGCAAGTTCAATGCTAGAACTTGCATTGAATCAAGCCAATGAGGAGGAATGCATCAATAAAATGTCCTTATAGTTGAAAGAGCACTTGTACAAGAATTTTGATGAAGTATGCCAAACCTTCTTGCTAAGAATTTCTCGTGTCAAGCCAAAATAGATCAATTAATTAGATACTTGAGAAGCAAATAAAGCCCTTCAACCACATAGCTCCAACCCAAGGCACTCCCATGAAAGGAAGTCATTCTATTAGATAAGCCCTATTTAGAAGGATTAGGTACTTAAAGTTTTACAATAGTTGAGCACTTTGAGTAGGCTTTGAGTAGGCAATCATGCTTGCACTCAATGTCACATGTAATTTAGAAGAGTGCACTTTGAGTTTAGTGGCACTCGGAGTTGTAAAGAGTTGAGAATGAGTGGCCTTGAAATGGTATTACACTCTAAGTTGTATATACTTGCAGAGTAAGGCACATAGGTTGTAAATGTAATCAAGGTTATACACTAAAAAAGATTAGGTGGATCTGATATTTCCCTTGATACATGTAGGAGCCTAATCAATTTGTAGATGATTAAGATAAGAGAAGATTAGGATAGTAGAATCAGTGATAAACAGTTAAGACTTAGATCTTATAGGATTCACTTGGGTTTTTGATCCCTTTGGCTTGGAGCCAAATTTGTATATAAGGCAAAGTGCTGCTTGCTTTATGTTTGTTCCCTCATTCTTTTGGAATACAAGCTTTGATTAAAAGTAAAGAGTGTTTGTAGTTCTTTTCAAGTTCTATGTCTCACATTTTGCATGTTGTTTTCAATGTCTTACCAAAGTAGAAGTGAGTAATTTCACAACATACCTTTAATGCATAGTGCCAGGTAGGTGCTTGCCCTTAATCAAGGTTTGCACTAAAGAATGAAGGAGTGAACCTATGCAAGAATATGGATAGGGAAGCTCACCATGTAGGCAGTACTATATAATCAAAAAATTTACACAAGAAGTAACAAAAAGTTCAGTCTTGCAAGTTATGCCTCTTGGGAAGAGTATAACATATTTGTAGATATTGTATCTTAGAATGGAATGGCACATGAAGTTAAATGAACCGTCACCTTCAAGAGTACTCCCAGCCAGATTTTAAAGTGAAAGTGATTGGTTGATGATTTCTTTTCTGCTATAGTGGCCACAAAGAGTGACACTACCTTCATCTAGGAGTGGTTTCTGCCCAAGAAGTTAAACAAGAGATAGTATATGAAATGAGATTTGGTGACAAGTGGATGTTTTGATTCACTTCCAAGTATTTCTGAAGAGTATCCTTTGGGGAAATTTTTTTTATTGACTTTATTATAAGCACATCCACATTAAGCTATCACATGATTTTAAGTGCCACTGTGAGAGATACATTCCATGGAGTGCCCAAAAGTGAAGTTGTGCAAGGCAATGAATATTGTTCAAGGACCTATAACTCCAAGTCCAGCTCCCATATATTTAATCTGATTAGCAAGAGAAAAGCTCAAGAAGAGTCCCATTCTCTTGAGAGAAGAACAGTTTTGGAATATGAGTTACTCTTATGAGTGCTTAACTTGTAGGCAAGTGACATCATCCTCACAAACTTGAGGCTAATCTGCCAACTTCAAGAGGAGTGCACTTATTTTTTCTTAAGTAGGATACTAGGATACTAGGAAGGGTTCCTAGTCATGAAACATGGAGAGTGCCATTTGGTGGCAAGTTGAAGGAGAGTACTCAAAGTACCTCCAACCAGAGATCATATTGAAGTGTGCAATAAGAGTACCATCAGTTTTGACTCTTTGAGATCTCTCTGATAAAGATCTAGACCATGAATTTCCCTTGAAGTTAGACTTACTATTGACCAGAGTGAGTGCCACAAGTGCATCAGTCCATACATGTTGTTTGCCTTACCAAAAGATAGTGATGGATTTGTTACTAATGCACCAGACTGAAACTTATTCTATTACTCATTGGCAAGTTTGCATATTGCTTTGGATCATATCTTTGGTCACAACTTATGGTTAACCATGCTCCCTTCACAAGGAAAAACTATAAAAAGTTCAAAGGCAAAGATGACAAAGAGGATCCCAATACCTTCATGAAGGAGTTTGAGTCCACTCTAGAGCCAATAGAGAATATATGGCAATTGACCAACTTTAGATATTTCCAAGTCTTTTAAGGAAGAACGCAAGGAATTGGTACACTCATGTGATCCTAGATGCTACCAATGTCAATGATTGGCCAACACTCAAGTGTCAATTTCAAGAGCATTTTAGGGAATTGGACTATGAAGCAAGTGTGTTCGCTACTCTTAGTAACCTAGAGAGGAGGAAGAATGAGAAGTGTGAGATTATACAAAGAGGTTCTAAAGTATGTTACATTGAGTGCCAATAAGAGGAGTGACTTTAGGGTACTTAATGTGTAGGCAATAGGCTGGTTCCTAGGTGGAATTCTAGCCAACTTGTGGGTCTTTGCCAAGGAATGAGATCATAATACACTACAAGTCAATAGAGCTATACAAAACTGCTCAAATGAACTCCTTAAGTAATCTACACCAAGTGTGATCTACAAAGAAGTCAAAGAAGAAGACAATCAAGTGAACTATCAATTTTTCTTTGAATTCATCCAATGCATCTTCATTTATAGAATATTCCTTTAGAGGAGGAAGAGAAGGAGAGACACAAAGAGAAACAAGGCATTTGAAAGCCCAAGTGCAATCCAACTCAAAGACACATGCATAGCTAGCTTTGAAGTTGGAAGACCTTGTCAAAGAGTTTGTTGACTTCAAGGTTCAGATGGTTGGTGCAAGAGAACAACAAAATACCCCCTTGTAAGGTGTGGTGCATGACATGTAGGAAGTCTAGATATGCCAATACAGAGTGCTTTTTGCTACAACCTTCAACATCAATGAACCAAATAGAATGGGTTCCTACATGTAAAAACAATGAGTACTTTGTAGAGGATGAAAAATAAGTTTTAACTATCCAAGAACTAACTCTTATAGCGTATCCATTTGCACTATAGCAACCATTAATAGATATGTACCACAAAAGGGTATTGCTATTGAGTAACCAAGAAAGATACCACCTCTTAAGTAGAATCTGCTCCTAGAGTGTGCTATAATTGTGGAGGCACTGATCATTGGGTATTTAGTTGTCCAAAACCTAAAAGACTGACCTCCTATAACTTGTTTTGTGTGAATTGCATGGCTTTAGGGCATCCAAGATCCACATGCCCTCATCTTCCAATTTCAAGGTAGCTAGTGAAGTACATACCATAACTTCTTCCACAAAAAGAGACACTAAAGTCAGCTATGTGACATTGGAAGAACCTGAAGAGGAGGATCTTGCCCTATTTGAAGAAGAAGGATGGCATGATTTGGAGGTGAACCTAGTTCATACTCAATCTAAGAAGAAGAAGACAAGTACTACATCAACATCAAAATTGTCAAACTCTCCCTACAAGGGAAATTATACAAAGATAAGAATCAGGAATTCCCCAAGCAAGAACTCAAACTGCTATTAAAGGTCAAGTAGAGGAAGGGAAAGCAACATATACATAGTGAAATGCATCTTGATCCAAATGATGGTACTTCCATTATGAGTGCGGATGCTCTTAAGCAAAGCACTCCGAGTGCCACAACCACCAACATTTTGCCTAAATTTCTAACCAACATTTAGGGAGAAGTGCAACCTCTTCTATAAGAAGAGGTCCATGTTCTACAACACAGCCAAAACCAGAGCAAAAGAGCACAAGCAACCATTGGTGAAAATGCTACTATAGTAAGAGAGTGTTCAATGGCAAGCTCAGGCTAACAAATGAAGTGTTAAGAGAAATACAATTGATAGTGTGATCAACAAGAAAGAAGTCCTTGGCAAGAATCAAAGGAAGGCCAATATATTGGTAGGTGTTACTCAACACAACATTGTGTTGGAATTAACTTTAGCCAAAGTAGATGACACTTTCAAGCAGTTGTGGGAAGAAAACAAGCTCTACAAACTTATTAACAAGCATTGGCATTCCAAAAGTTATAGAAGAGAAACCTACCTAAAGTACCAGCCATTTACAAGATAGAAATTGAAGACTTAGGCTCCCTAGAAGTAGAAGTGGAAATCAAGAGATGTATGATCTAGTTTGTACCCATTGATGATGGATCCAAGGTGAATAAGATGACAAAGATATTGCTCCTAAGTTAGGATATACTAACTTTGAACTGTGAGCCGGCCTGTCTCTCACTCAGGATGAACCTCTGATGGCTATTATGGTAGCGCACCATGGACTAAGAAGGCAAGGAACCCGAACTCCATCATACTCCTCCAAGGCTAACACTCCAAGACTCAAGACATTGCTCACTAGAGAACTCAATGAGAGAGATAGTTGCAAATGAAAGGATGATGAGTACCTCCTCACCCCTTGTTTATATACTTGTGAAATAGTTACGTACCAAAGTTACTAATTACTGTAGTAACTCAAGTTACTAGACTAAAAGTCAAGTAAAGTCAAAAAGTAGAAAGGAATATCCATTCACATGGGCATATTCCCCTAAGCATGTGGTCTTATCTTGACCCAACCACTAAGTCAAGGATTCCTTCACATGGGCTATCCTTGGAATAAAGAAGAATCCAAAAGAAAAAGGTTTGCGGGCCCAAGAGTTCTCAACTCTTTCCTCAAAGCCAAACACCTAGGAATAATGCCAAGTCAACACACTAAAATTCAAAATAGTGGTGCTCATCTTTTCTACTTCCTCTAAAGTAAGGTCCACTCTATCTTAGCTATGACTAACTTTAGCTAACCATGACTAATATAGAACCATCCTTTATCTCTATAAATAATATCTCTTAAGTACTTGTAATACCAAGCTAAATATCACAATACCACACACATGCACAAATGGGTGTTACATTTACCCCCGGACTAAGTTTTCACTTTGTCCTCAAAGTGAAGGTCTCTCTACCTTCTATGGTACATCTTCAACTTATCATGGTTAATCCTATCAAAGTGTCTTCCTCCCAACTCCTTGAGATCATAGGTGTAATTGCCCCACACCTTCTCCACTATGAAAGGTCCAAAGTACTTAGGCAAAAACTTCTTTTGCACTCTCTTGAATCGAATGGAATCAAACAACATTACCCAATCACCTTCTTTGAAAGGCTCCACCTTCTTCTTGTCTTGCCTCTTATCATAGCTCTCCTTTTGTTTCCTTTGGGCTTGCTCCACTCGAACCATAGCAACTGCTCTTGCCTCTTCCAACTCCATGAGTTGATCCTTCCTTGACTTCTCTGCATCACCTCCTTGTGCTTTCTTCAATCTCCTATGAATGCTTTGGAAGGTAGGAAGATCAAAGTGAATAGGTAAGGTAGATTCAATACCATACACCAATTGAAATGGAGAATATCCAGTGGAAGTTTTCATGGTTGTCCTATACTCCCACAAAATTGCATGAATCCTCTTGTCCCAATGATGTTTAGCCCCCTCCATTTCTGCATCTTTGGCCAACATCATGCACAAGGTCTGATTGGTTCTCTTTGCCAAGCCATTGGAATTTGGCTTATAGGATGTAGTTACTCTATGTGTGATAGAGAAATGTCGTAGCATGGCTGTAGTAATGCTTCCTGTAAACTCTCCTCCTCTATCAGAAACCAACTCCAAAGGGCATCCAGACCTAGTGATAATGCGTTCATAAAGAAATCTACCCACTTCATCTTCATTCTTGTCCCTCAATGGTCTAGCCTCAACCCACTTGGTAAGGTAATCAGTAACTACCACAATGTACCGATTGTTCCTTGGGGTTCTATTGAGAGGACCTACAAAATCAATTCCCCACTTCTCAAAAGGTCCTAGCAATAGAATTGATCTAAGTGGTGGAGTGGATGTAGACTTTCTAGCAAAAGCTTGACAAACATGACAAGTTTTGCAATAATCAAGACAATCCTTGAAAATCCCTCTCCAATGGTAACTTGCATCTAGAATCTTGAAAGAAGTCACCTTTCTTGCAAAGTGTCCTCCACATACTAAACCTTCATGAAACTCCTTTATGAGTAGGATAGATTCTTCCTTACCCACTGCTCTTCGAAGTAGACCATCTGCTCCTTGGTGAAAAAGAATATCCTCCACCATTGTGTAAGGTCTAGATCTTGCTGCAAGGGCCTTCCTCTCCCTAGCATGCATCCCTTCTGGATAGTTACCTTTTGTCACAAAATCCACAATCTCCTTGTACTCCATTGGAACCTCTTGAGTGACTGAGATTGTCATGAGCTCCTCATCCGGGAAGGAATCATCCACTGGCTCATCTCCAGCATGATCATAGGCTCTAGATAATAAATCAGCATTTGCATGTTTCTTTCCTGGCCTATCTTCAATGGTGTAGTCATACTCAGACAAGAGTATCATCCACCTTGCTAGTCTCCCTTCAACATTAGGCTTGTTGAAGATGTACTTCAAAGCCTTGTGATCCGTGACAATGGTGGCTTTCCCTCCAATCAAGTAGTGTCTAAACTTCTTGAGACCAAAGATCACTGCCAACCCTTCTCTCTCCGTGACAGAGTAGTTCTTCTCTGCTGAAACCATCTGCCTACTAGCATAAGCTATTGGATGATCATGCCCATCTTGGTCTAATTGACTAAGAGTGCATCCTATAGCTACATTAGAAGCATCAGTGTAGAGGATGAAAGGTTTATTCCAATCAGGTTTAGCAAGAATTGGAGCTACAACAAGGGATTGCTTGAGCTCCTCAAAAGCTTTGAGAGCCTCCTTGTCTTCTAAAATCACCATGTAATCTACACCCTTCTTCATGTAGATGGTCAATGCATAAGCCTTGTTGGAAAATGAGAAGATGAACCTCCTATAGTACCCAACCATCCCCAAGAATTGGCGTAACTTTGTCAAGCTTGAAGGGAATGGAAGGTCTGAGATTTTCCTCACCTTCTCAGGATCAACTGCTATTCCATCCTTGGAGATGATATGCCCCAAAAGTAGACCTTCTTCACATCCAAAAATGCACTTCTCTGGGTTGAGTGATGCATTTGCCTCATCTAAGCGTTGCAAGACTTTGATTAGGTGCTCAAAGTGCTCCTCCTTGCTCCCATAGACACAAAAGTCATCAATGAAATCTCTCACAAATTTCCCAATGAAAGGTTCAAATACCTTGTTCATGAACCGTTGGAATGTGGCTGGAGCATTGCAAAGCCCAAAAGGCATGACCTTGAAAGCGTAAGTTCCCCAAGGTGTGGTGAATGTGGTGAGTTGTTGATGCTCTGGTGCAATCTTGATTTGGTTATATCCACTATAACCATCTCCAAAACTGTACCTCTCATGACCTGCAACCTCCTCCAAGATCTCATCAATGAATGGCAATGGGTAGTAGTCCTTCTTGGTAACAGCATTGAGCTTCTTGTAATCCACACATACCCGAAGCTTGCCATTCTTTTTCTTCACAATGACAATTGGAGACACCCATTCTGAATTCTCCACCTCAAAGATAAATCCAGCCTCCTTGAGCTTATCAATCTCCTCCTTCACAACCAAAGATATTGATGGGCTAATGCGACGTTGCTTTTGGCGGATTGGTCTTGCATGTGACTCCACCTCTATCTTGTGCTCCTCCAAGGTGACTTCCTTCAAATCCTTGTAACTAAAAGCAAACACATGGATGAACTTGCAAAAAATCTCCTCAAATCTCACCTTCTCCTCCTTGGTAACATTTGGGCCATACTTGAGGGTAGATAACCTTCTCTCTACCTCCTCAAGTGTCAATGGTGATTTATCTGGGTCCTTCAAAACCTCTGGCTTAGGTGTAAAATCCATAGCACACAAAGGATACACATCTGAATCAGATTCAGATTCATCCTCCTCCGTGCAAGTCTCCTCTTCCATGCTTGTGTCCACACCTGAAGCTCCTTCTTTAGAATCTGATTCCCAATAATCAGAAGATGGTGTATCTGAATGTGAAGTGTTGGTGGTGTTAGTCACAGGAACAGTGACTCTATGGTTTGATGGCCCAATCCTCAAGTACCCTTTGTGCCATCGATCAGTTGTGCATGCTGCTCTCAACCATGGCCTCCCAAGAAGTAAGTCATAGCTTGAATCCTTCAAGACTTGGAAAGTCATGAGATTTTGAACTCCCATAACTGAAACTACCACCTTATCCATCACCCCTACTGGTCGAACTTGTTGCTTGTTTGCCATGCTCACCACAAATGTTGAAGGTCTTGAGGGTATCATACCCAACTTCTTCATCAACCTTTCTGACATGGCATTCACTGCTGATCCTCCATCAACCAATGCATCCTTGATGTTGTGACCATTCACTCTCACATTAATCTTGGAGGCATATTCACAAGCTTCCCATGGTGCTGGCTTGGCATCCACCACCCCCATTGATACTGGAACTTTTGCCTTCTTCTTCTTCTTGCTCCTTGTAGAACTCAAACCACCTCTAAGCTCCTTTCTCAAGGTAGGGTTCAAAGCAATTAATTGGCCCACTGTGATGTTAGCCTTGTGACTACCAACATCCTCCAACACATTGTAGTTCCATTGTTGCTTTGAGATCAAGAAGTCCTCCATCCCCAACTTCTTCCTTGGAGTCTTTGTTGTTGATGGTGTTGAGGTGCGAGTGCTCCTAGTAGACATAGGAGTATCCTTGCTTGAAGTAAATCCTTGAGAAGAGTGAACATCCTCTGCAAAACAAGCTCTCTTCTTCTCTTGTGCCAAAAGCTCCAAATTAAGACCCTTGGAGTTTGAGCACTCTCCCTTCTCATACTTGCTCTCAACCACATCTATGGATGCTATCCCCTTACCTTTGTTGGGATTAGGAGCCACTTGGGTTTCACTACCTCCCTCTTTCCCTCTATTGGCTCCCTCATAACCCCTTCCTCCATGGTAAGTGGAATTTGGGCAATTCCTTTGGATATGGCCTCTTCCTCCACAACCAAAAATATTTCTATCATTGAAATTTTTGGCTGGTTGGCCTCCTCTATATGGATAGTTTCCATAACTCCTAGGCCCTCTCCCTACATTCTGATCCACCTCTCTCTTCTCCCATAGTTGCACCACATTGATCTTGAGATCCGCAAGTTGTTCTGTGATGGTTTGGAGTGGATCTTTTGGTGGAGGTGCAAGAACTAGAGCAACTACTACTTGTGGTGCAACCCTTGTCACCAAAGTATCAGAAGTTCCACCATACTTGTAGCCTTGAGGAGGATGCACAACCTCCTTTACCACCAAATCACTCTCATCCCCTTCCAAACTCTCCTCCATACGAATTGCGATCTTGATAGCTTCAACCTTGGAAGAAGGTTTCTCATATCTCACCTTGCTTCTAATTTGTGGTCTCAATCCTCCCACAAAATTCTTGGTGAGCATGGCCCCTATGCCAATCATTGTAGTCTCCACATCATCCCCACCCTTCCTCAACACTATGCGAAATCTGGACTCCAACTTTTCCACTCTTTCCACATAGACCCTCACTTTCCCTCCATCTCCTTGCTTGAGAAATGTAACCTCACTCATCAATCTCTCATAACTCTCATCAAGAGAAAGTTCTCAATGAGTGCTGAAGTCAAAGTCTCCCAAGACTCCTCTTCCCCCTCTCTCCTCTCTCTCTTTTGGTATTCTGACTCATACCATGTAAGTGCTGCATCCTCAAAGAAATCTGGTAATAATGAGGCCCACTCATTCTTCCTCCTCTCATTGTTTCCTATGCAAGCTCTCTTGAAGTCTCTCACAAAGGCTTCCACATCTTCTCCATCCTTGCCAAAGAAAACCGGAAGTTTCCCCATCTTAACCCCTCACTATCTTTCTTTTCTCTCAAATTTTTTTTTTCTCTTTTCTTTTCTCTCACTCTATTACTAATAGAGTATATACATGACTAACACCATCTGAGAATAATCCACTCTAGGGAACACAAAAGGTTTAGGTTGCTCCAAGATTTCTATAGCAACATCAAATCCTAGAGTGCATATTAATCTAACTCTCATGGATAGGTTATCCATAAGTTGAAAGATTATCTCCATCACTAATCTTGAGAACTAGCTGATGAAGGTGGTAGTATTTCTGTAGCTGTACTAAGACTCTCTCCAAGATCCTTCACCAAAGTTTCCAAAAGTGCTTTTACTCCACTATACTCATGTCCTTTTGGAAGTCCTTCAACTCCACAAACCTCACATAACTCCTTGGTCTTAGATCTTCTCCCTCCCAATCTTGGTGAAGAAGGTCCAACATGCAAACCCAAGTCAAGTAAGCCTCTCCTTTCCCTCAATCTCTTGCTCTCAAAGGTCAATGGACATGAACTTGCCTTATGTCCCTTCTCTCCACATAGAAAGCACTTAGACTCACTCTTTCCTCCAAGTGGTGTAGGTTTTTGGATCCTCTCAACACTCTCTTCAAATTCTATTGTAAACTCTCTTTTCCTCAAATCCACCCCTATAATCACCTCAAACCCTTGGGGAACCTTGCATAATCTCAATTTCCACTCTTGATGACCCTCCATGTTCCCCAAGATGAATCTAAACACTCAAACATGCTTTTTGTTGATCTCAAACTTCTCATGCATGAGATCTCCACTCTGCAGAATTGACCCTTCCTCACAATGTCACTCAAATCTCCCAACCAATATGTCACAGTCCTCTTAAATTTTCCACACTTGATCACAACTCTAGGGCGTCCCTCCGTGCAAAATTTCAGATCTTTTCATCGAGCCATTTGGCCTAGACACCTTTCTATTTAGCACCCATATTTCAGATTTGGTCTGAAAACCATCCCCCTCACTTCAAAAACTCATAACGCCCTGCGAAAAAACGATCTCTCTCTAATTTTTGTGGCGGCAGGTAGGACACAATGCACTAAATTTTCTTGGAAATTTTCAGGACAATTCACTAAAAATTGAAGAAATGGCAGACTCTGTACAATTTTCCAGAGAGCATGCAGTTGCGGGAGCACTTTACACTATCAACTTTCAAAAATTCTAGCCCAGTGTGCATAGAAGCTCTCACAATAATTTCAAGTGTGATAACTGAAAGATAACCCAAGCTATCATGTGTAGAAATCTCAAGTCCAGATCTCAAACTTGAGATTTTGCCCAAAATCACCTTCATCCCCAACATCTGCAATCCACCTCACACAATCTCTCCAATTCCTCTCATGTGTACAAGATGTACAAATCACCTCAAAGACATCATAATGAACTATAGGGTATACAAATGGATTTTGGTTCTCTAACATAAGTTCAGCCCTCTCCTCTCCTAATGTTCTCTCCAAGTGAGCTCTCATAGCCTCCTTCTGCCTAATGTAGAATTGGACGCGGAACATTATCTTGCCTTTTAGAGAGGTCCTGGCAACGGAACCAAAAATGTGAGCCGGCCTGTCTCTCACTCAGGATGAACCTCTGATGGCTATTATGGTAGCGCACCATGGACTAAGAAGGCAAGGAACCCGAACTCCATCATACTCCTCCAAGGCTAACACTCCAAGACTCAAGACATTGCTCACTAGAGAACTCAATGAGAGAGATAGTTGCAAATGAAAGGATGATGAGTACCTCCTCACCCCTTGTTTATATACTTGTGAAATAGTTACGTACCAAAGTTACTAATTACGGTAGTAACTCAAGTTACTAGACTAAAAGTCAAGTAAAGTCAAAAAGTAGAAAGGAATATCCATTCACATGGGCATATTCCCCTAAGCATGTGGTCTTATCTTGACCCAACCACTAAGTCAAGGATTCCTTCACATGGGCTATCCTTGGAATAAAGAAGAATCCAAAAGAAAAAGGTTTGCGGGCCCAAGAGTTCTCAACTCTTTCCTCAAAGCCAAACACCTAGGAATAATGCCAAGTCAACACACTAAAATTCAAAATAGTGGTGCTCATCTTTTCTACTTCCTCTAAAGTAAGGTCCACTCTATCTTAGCTATGACTAACTTTAGCTAACCATGACTAATATAGAACCATCCTTTATCTCTATAAATAATATCTCTTAAGTACTTGTAATACCAAGCTAAATATCACAATACCACACACATGCACAAATGGGTGTTACAGAACCTACTCCTCACATCCTATGATTTGATAATCAAATACAAAGGAGACCCCTAAGAATGTTATCAAAGGTCCTCACCACTATTAGAGGAGTGGCATTTCCTTAGATTTCATTGTGCTTTGCCCATTCAACAACATAGACTATCCACTACTAATGGGCAGACCATGGCTGTTTGATGCTTGAGTTAGTGAAGATTAGCACCAACATACCTTAGATTTCTAAGATCTGGCAAAATTGCATTCGAAGCTAGTGTTGTTATGGTAGAAAGAAGTTCCATATTTGGGAAAATGGTGTCGTAAAAAGAAGACTACACATATAGTTCTTCTAGTCATTCCAAAATGACATCAAAAGAGGAAGTTGAGGTGCACTACTTGATGTGCTATAATATTGAAGAAGAAGTCGAGTGTAGCCTACAGTTCAAGAAGGAAGAGGAAAATTTTCCATTACTCAAAATAAATCAAGTTAGTCATATTGAGATTGATGATATTGTCAACCAAGATGAATGCCATGAGGATTTGGTAGCAAAAGGAAAGGCCTTGAAGCTCTCCAAGTACAAACATATTGCAAGAAGAACATGAAGGATGTGTGATATTATTTTGAGAATGTCATGACATCTTTGCTTGAAAGATTGAACATATGCTTGTCATACCACATTAGTTTGCTCAACATCGCATTGATCTAGGAAAGAGTGTTGGTGCAAATGCTAGTCAAGCAACCCTTTCTTGACTCAATCCCAAGAACTCACTCCTAGTGAAAGATGAAATGGATAAGTAGCTCTAGTTGGCATAATATTTTATGTGCTTAGCAGCAAATGGGTGTCTTTCATTGTGGTCTTGCCTAGGGAAAAAATATTTGCTTTTGTCAAGAAAGAAAATATTTTTCAGAATGCTAAATGTAGCTACAAAGAAGGATCACTATCCTTTGCCCTTCATTGATACAATCTTAGATCATGTTGCAAGCTATGAGTGCTATAGTTTCTTGGATGGATTTAAGGATACAACCAAGTGACAATTAAAGAGGAGGATAGGGACAAAACTACCTTCACCATGGATTGGAGCACCTATGCTTACAACATATTTCTATTTGGTTAATGCAAGGCACCTACAAATTTTTAGAGAATGAGGACAGGCATCTTCAAGGATTACCTGCACAAGTTTATAGAGATTTTTATAGACAATTCTTGTGTACTTAGAAAACAAAGGAAACATCCATCCTTCTTGAGGAAAATATTTGACAGATGTTGATCCACTAGATTATCTTTAGATCCAAAGAACTGCTATTTTGCTATGAGTGAGGAAATATTCCTTGGACATTGAGTATCAAGTAGAGGTGTGGAAGTAGATGTCAAAAAGGTCAAAGTGATCAAGGATTTGGAAGCACCCAGGAACTTGAGAGAACTTTGGGCTTTTCTAGGATAGGTAGGTTACTACAAGAGGTTTATTGCACAATATGAAACCTTGGCAGCACCACTCACCAAACTACTAAAGAAATTAGAAGATTATTTGTGGTCAACACAACAGGAGAAAGCTTTTGTAGTAATGGAGACCAAGCTAATAGAGGCACTTGTTATGCGAGAGCCTGATTGGGATAACTTATTTCATGTGTATGTAGATACTTATTCAGTAGTGATAGGACTTGTTCTTAATTAGAAAGACAATAGTAAGAAAGATTTTCCAATTCATTTTGCAACTAGTCAGCAATTAGATGCTAAGAAAAAGTACACAAGAAGAGAAGTACTAAAAATGGTATATGCATGTGAAAAAAATTGTAATTCTTTGCTAGGTTACAATTTTTTGTTTCATGCAGATCATTTTGCACTAGAACACCTAGTGAAGAAAGCCAACCTTTTTGGATATATTGTAAGATGGATACTCCTCTTGCAGGAATTCACATACATTGTGCAAGGTCTATAAAGGAGTGCAACAATGGTAATGCTTATCTCCTCTCCATGCTCAAACTCAAGACTAGATTGAAGATGTAAGAGATGAGTTTCTTGACAAAGAGCTATTTCATATCACCATAAACCAAGTAATAAGGTACTCAAAGGAGTACCAATACCTATGCAACTTCCAATGCACTTCGGGGATGCATCCAGAACAACAAGCGGTATTCTTGCACAAGATGGGACCATATCAAATCAAGGGAAACTTGTTGTTCAAGTTGGGTCTGGATGAAGTGCTCTAGAGTTGTCTAGAAGCCTCAAAAGTAAGATGAGTGATACATGCACTTCACTTGGAAGTTGCATGAGGGCACTTCACGTTGAAGAACACCGTGAAGAAGATATTAATAACCTAGTACCAATGACCAACAATGTACAAGGATATGCATGACTACATGAAGAGATGTGATGCATGGTGGAGGACAAGAAGACCTACTCCTTTGACACAATGGCCAAAACATCCCATCCTACTATTAGCACCATTCAAGAAGTGAGGTATCTACTTTGTTGGACCAATTCAACCTATCACAAAGATAACCAAAAAGAGGTTCATTTGGGTCTGTACCAATTATTCCACAAAGATGGTAGAGGCAAAAGCTACTTAGAGAGATGATGTGGACATAGTAGCTAGATTTTTCTTTTGCAACATTATCTCTTGGTATGGTTGTCCCTTAGAGCTAGTCATTGACAAAGGAGTGCACTTTTTAAATAGCTTGATAGAGTCTCTCACAAAGTATTTTCAAATTAAGCATAAGAAGACCACTCCTTACAATTTGAAAGCAAATGGGTTGACAGAGAAGGCAAATGAGCTGCTATGTAAGATTCTTAACAAGGTCACCATTAATTATGCTTATGATTGCAATACCAAGCTACCTATTGAACTATGGGCATACTGAACTACAAAGAACATTACCACAATGCAAGCACCATACTTCTTAACCTATGGCTTGCATTCCATCATGCCCATGGAGTTCTCACCTACCAAATACTCTTTGATGAATGCATGTTTATAAAAGATAGTCAAGCATTTTGACTTCAACATCTTATGTATTTGGAGGAACAAAGGGATGATTTGAACCCATGCACAAGAGAGAAGCAACAATAGAGGAAGGAGTACCATGATAAGAGGATCAAACCCTTTCAAGTACATGCAAGAGGACTTGGTGCTATTATATGATAGCCAACATAAGTTCTTTCTAAGAAAACTCCATCTTTGATGGATGGGATCATACAAGGTAGATCAATGCTACAACAATGGATCCCTTCAACTTGTAGATCTAGGAGGTAATTTTCTTGTGATCAAAGTGAATGGATGGCAAGTATGCAAGAACTTGGCCTAGGTGATGGCAAGGAATAAGTCCTTTGTGTTTGCAAGGATGCTCACATTTGGAGAAGGAGTATGTGGTGCTTCTAACTCTCAAAATTTGCTTTTATTGATCATATTATACTTAAGTGCTAAAAAGAACCACCAAGAATGATAGGATTATTGAGAGAAGTGCCTCAAAAGAGAGGTACTCAAAGGAGTGACCTTGGCAAGCTAGATTGAAAGAAGTACTTGGAATAATGAGAGATAATCTTGAGTACTTGTAGGCCGGTCAACTTGTAGGATATTAAAGTACTTGGACTGATGTAGGATAATTTTGAGTGTTGAAAAGAAGAATTAAGTTGGCGTTCACATGAGCTCTATGGCCAAGTATCAAGGTAGCAAGCAAAGTTGTGTTACATAGGAGATGAGAAGCATTAGGAGAGCGTAGAATGACTCAAAGTGCTTGAGGATGGACAACACTTAGAGTGTTGGATGATCACTTGGAGTGCTTGTAGGAGTCGAAGCACTCGAAGTGCCAAGAGGTGTGGCATATAGGCCCAAGTGCTGAGTGCCACCACGATTTGAATTGGCCACCATTGGCATTTTCCCCTAATGACACTTATTGCCAAGGGTCATTACCTACAAGATAACCATTGGCACTCAACAGACAAGTATGACGTGGGAGAAAGTGGTTGGAAAATGGATTTTTTGACAAGTAGGACAATGACTTTATCCAAGGGCAACACACAAGACCTTTGTTTACATAACAGCAAGTGCCTTTTTACTTTGTAACCACCAAAGTGCTGAAAATGGCCAAGATTGGAGCATATAACTTGAAGTGCATGGCCTCCAATGGCACTTTTTCAATCCAACTTGTAGACTTAGTTGATCAAGTAGTGACTTGGAAATTCTATGAAGTAGTGAGTGCTTAGAGTTGTTTTTGAGAGTGGCACTCTGTGTGATCTAACATAATCAGCATGGAGAGAGGTACTTGGCATCATATAGCCTTAGCTTATAGTCTCCTTTGTGTGCAAGAACCATAGTAGTCACTCCCAAATTTTCATAAAAGGCTCTTGAGGCCATCCTTGGATCACTTATTGTGTGAATGAGTTATTTACTAAAAGATGGATGTCATTAGACTTAAGCACTTAGAGTTCCTTCTCTGGAACTAGAATTTTATTGCAAGATCAAGGATTTAGCAACCCTTCATCTAATTAGATCAGATGCATGCCAAGTTGGCAACTTTTAGAAGGAAGTTTGTCAAGAAGCTTCCTAGTTAGCTTGGCTTGCACTCTAAGAAGGCGGCTTTTAGAAGCTTCTTGAGAAGCCTCTCAAGAGCCTTGTATGTTCTCTATAAATACAAAAGCCTAAGCTCATGCTAGGCATTTGGAGTTTTTGTCATTCAAGAGTCCCAATGTGATCTTTCACTCTTATCTTCCATTCTCCTATTTCTCTCCTCGGTCTTTTACAACTATAAACCTTGTACACTCCAAATACTTCTTCATAATCTTGAATGTAATAAGATGTGAGGTATAGAAAATATAACATTTTCTACCATCATCATTTCCTACCATCATGTTGAGCATACATACATTGCTACACAACATACATCACTGTCAACATCATACACTATAGAAGCACAACTTACACATAAGTCATACATAGACTCTAAAGTGCCACAATAATCAGATCATTTATAATTCTTGAATCAAGTCAACTCAAATCAATACTTGATCTGTCACTCTACAAACTACCAACAATTGGGTATTGATTACAATCAAGCCACACCCACTCTAGCTAAGAGAATCCAAGTGATGCTCATTGGCCTTTGTCCACCATAGCTAAGAACTTGAAGACTCAACATTAATAAGTGAGCTCTCTAGAGCTACACTTTAAAAGTACACCCCTAGAATCAAGCTAGGTTTGGAACTCTAACAATTCCATTGATGGCACACTTGACAATGCAAATAGTGCAAAGTGACGGTGGGCTCCACTGTGAAGTTAGTACCTCAAACAAAAAATCTGACCATTGGAAAGAAGTCTATGGGAAATTGCTAAATATCTCTAACTACTATCACTACAACTCCAATGTCCAAACAATCTAGATGCGACACTACAAATGGCATGACAAATATTGTGCATATATACATCACTACACAACATCATCAATGTCAAAAACAAACACTGTAGAATCACAACTCACACATAAGTCATACATAGACTCTAAAGTGTCACAATCACCCCCCTAGCTGGCGGTTAGGTCCCTCTAACTCTAGATAACCATCTACTCCAAGTATATTGTATACCCTATGATGGCAAAGATTAGAAGGTTGGGTGCTACGGAGCACCATGAGACAATCTATACAATATAAAGAATGAAATAGCTATAGGTCAAGTACATATAGGACATAACCACTATCCTGGACGACCCATTGTGAGGTGAGGAGTCAAACATGCTATATGTCATCCTCTTGAACAACTATCACACACTAACATAATAGGAGCTCCACTAGAAGAGCCACATAATATACACCTCAAGACTGTACGTACTAGTGCCAAACTTGGGTCCATAGTACCATCAATGTTTAGGAGGTGGCATGGCTCACAATTGTGCACATGATCCTTCCAAACAACACAATCATGTCTTTCTAACACAAGGACTTCAGATGGCAAAACCTCACGTACTCTCAATATATGCGGCCTGTCAAAACATCAAGTGTTGTCGGTGTTGTCTACTATAGATATGCATTTTCTCCTTGATGAAATTGATGGATCAAAGGTATTTAACCTCTTCCTCAAATGGTAGCATAGAGTAAAGTATCTCTGCGCAAAGCAATCGCTAAGTTCTCAAAGGCCACTGGCATCACTCTCTAAAAGATCTTTGCACATTGAGAACATGCGCTCATCCATACATTTGGATCATCCAAGTCCAAAACTATAATAGCATCTCGACAAATGGTTGTAGATAAATCAAGATCTCATCCATAGAGTAGAAAGTAAGGAGAGAAGGATGCTAAGGCGGCTTGCCGGCTGAACTCATAGCCCATGGCCGACTAAGGTGATTGAAGATCCCAATCTCCTAAGTGGCCTCTTTGCAAACCATGCTTTCACAATCCTCTCTAAGTCATATGTGTCATGGTGATCTTGTGAGGTAGTATAATGATCAATCAAAGCCTTGTCACACAAGACCTAAAACTCCCCCAAGAACTTTGTACCCTCATCAGTCAAAACCTCAATTAGTGCACCAAAATGACTAAGAATTTGGTCTAAGAATGAATAAGCTGTCCCTTCATTGGACTTGTCAAGAAGTGCCACCAACTCAATCCACTTGGAGAAGTGCTCCAACATCACCAAAACATATTGATGATGTCTCACCGTCAACAATAAAGGTCTTATGAAGTCCAAACTCCAACTATAACCCAATCCTATGATTGGTAATGGGTGTAATTGTGGCATAGGAGCATTGAATGATGCTCTTACTTGGTCACAAACCACACATCTGGCAACAAACTATTATACCTCAATCTGCATACCGCGCCATAAGTAATGACTCTAGAGTAAGCTATATGTACACTTTACTCCAAAAATGTCCTAACTCCTCATGAGCATGACAGACCAACTGTGGTCTCTATGATGCAAGTGGTACTACTCACACTCTACCATCCTCCCATACTCACAAAAGGTGTTTGCCCTCCAATCTAAATTGTTTGGCTTGCTGAAGGATACAATCTCTCTCCTTTGCTCCAACTGTGCCACCCACAATACCAATGTGAAGAGAGTCCATCACTAAGACGTCACCATGAATGTCTCACTGAACTATACCAATATCTTCACTCTTTGGATTTGTGACCTCAATAATTCCTCATGTATGTGCTGAGGGAGATACCACCAAAGCCAAAGAAAATATACATAGAAAGACCAATTCATGCCAACAAGGCACCATCTCCTCATTTGTCTCACCATGCCAATGTGCTCCAATCTGATCTTGCTGGCTGGGACATGGGTTTCTACTCAACCCATCTGCATCACGATTCACCACTCCATGTCTATGGACAACCGTGAAATCATACTCCTATAAAATTAGATACCATCGTGCAAGCTTCCTTGAAAGCTTGTCATACTCCATCAACCACTTCAGCAGTTGATGATAAGTGATGAGAGTGAAGGAGTTACCAAATAGGTAACATCATAAATGTGCTACTACCCAAATTGCTGCCAAGCACTCTCCTTCATATGAACTATACTTTGCCTCCACTGAATTGTTGGAGCGACTAGCATAGGCCACCACAAACTCCTTCTTCTCATCATCATGTTGGGTAAGCACTGCTCCAAGCCCCAACATACTCCAATTATTATGAACCTGAAATGATCGTCCTCTGATTGGTCTCCACAAAATAGGAGCAAATGTCAACCTCTCCTTGAGCTCTACAAAAGCTCTCTCCTGCTCATCTCTCCAACACCACTCCTATGTAAGCTTGGTCAACTTTGTCAAGGCCTTGGCAATAACACTAAATCCTCTAACATAATGGTGATAGAAGTTTGCCAACCCAAGGAATACTTGCACTCTGCTCACATCCATAGATCAAGGAATAAGTGCAATAGCCTCCACCTTGGTTTGTTGAACACCAAATCTTCCGGAGTAGATAGGGTGACCCAAATACTCAACCTGCTCATGGAAGAACCTACACTTCCTAGGATGTAATTTGAGTCCATGAGATCTCAACCTCTCAAACACCTCCAAAAAATGTCTCTCATGCTCCTCCACAGTAGTGCTATAGACCAAAATGTCATCAATATAGCAGCAACAAAAATCCAATCCAACTAGGATCCTATCCATGACCCTTTGGAACTCAGCAAGAGTATTCTTTAACCCAAATGGTAAGAACCTCCATCCTTGCCTTGAGCATCAATAGCCCAAAATGTTGTCTTGGACTTATCCTCCTCCTTGATTGGCAAGTGATGATATCCTGCTTGAAGATCCAAAGTACTAAAGACCTTGCACGCCCAATTGCATCAAAGATCTCCTCCAATGTAGGCATAGTATACCAATCAACCCTAGTCTATCGGTTGATAGGATGATAATCTCCACACATTTGCCTATTTGTGTAGTTGTTATGCATATCCTTCTTGGATGGCATCACTATTGCTGATGCATACTCTCCATGTGAAATCTCCACCAAACCAACCTCAAAAGGGTCACTACTCCGGCTTTGAATCAATGTCCTCTCTATATCATTATATCAATAAGGACGTCGGAAATTGGTGTATCATTAGTCAGCTCAATCCGTATACTTGGTCCCTTCAAAGCACCCAAATCCTTCATACTAAAGGCAAAACAACTTATGTAGCTCTTCAAGAACCCCCAAACCCTCCATCTTTCCTCTTATAAGCTTGGATCCAAGATCTAGCTCCCAAGTATCCTCTATAACTATAGTAGGAGTAGAAGACATGCTGACTGGCTGCTACATTTGCCCATTGGGAGCAATAGTATCATGCCCTTGACTACTAGAGGTCCCAACCTCTATGTGAAAAACTCCCTTCACTCTGACTGCAAGCACTACACATCCTCTAGTTGCATCTCAAGTGGACCAAGGGTGTAATCCAAATAGCTCACGCTCACTTGGATGGACTCCAAGTAGACCACTTCCCCTAGTAACTATAGCATGTGTCCCAAGAATACCATGTCCACTTGGTCCATTATACCCAATATGTGCCTGAATCGTCTTGATAAGCACAAAGCTCACAAGTGTCCAAGTGGTGATGCCTATCAAGCACATCTTATGCTGCTCGGCCAAGTTAAGGCTCACAACCAAGTGAAACAGTTTAGGTCCATAGCTTGACCTAACACTTGATGCATGGATGCCTTTGGCACTACAAGAAAAATGGTAATACGAGTGCAAAAACCCATTGCCTGCCCTCTTCCATCAGCATTGGGCTCCACCAACTGCTATGACTATGAGTCCCACATAAGTCCAAGTCCTCCCTCTTGAAAAGCGTGAGAGCTTGGAAAACTCATGAGTGTGTGAAATGCGGCTCTAGGTTGTCCAACTAGATTCATGACTGCCATAGATGACCTATCAGCCACTACCACTGTTTGAGATTGACGCCCAACACCCAAGATGTCATCAACAAGTATGCGGTCAAGACATTGAATCCCATCATAAGCACATTGTAAAACCTCTTTGGTTAAGAGGTTCATCCACCAAAAATGAAGATGATGAGCCCATGATCCTTCTTTGGCTACATCTAACAATACAATAGGTCCTATTTAAGAATGGACCTGATGTGTACTCACCACCACCCAGGTACAAGAAACACCAATCAAAGGAATGCTTTCCAAAATGTAAGCTAGAGAAATAGATTGATGAACCAAGAGATGTTGTAGTATCCATAACATCTCCCAAAACACACTAGAACAAGGATCCTAAAGACCCAAACCTTGGCTAGCATACGTATGTCCCTTACATGGCCATCCAAAAGTCACCAAGTAAATAAGCCCATGTCTCTCTAGATCATGCACCCACAGTAAGGAAATGTCTATTGGTAGGGCCTTCTGGTAACCTCTAACTATTGACATCAATATAACTCAAGATATTGGTAGGTCAAGTGTGCCACATGATATAGAGAGACTTACGTAGTAGTCTCATCTCTCTCTACATACAAGTACCTCTATAATCATATACTTGCTTGTTATATCATAGCTAGTCTAGTGCTAATCCCACCAAACAACTCTAATAGGCATACTCCCTCTACTCTATACTGCCAAGCAATGAGTGTGGTATCCAAAGGTGTCAAAGTAATTGACTTTGGAGGCTCATCTTTACACTCATTGCCTGATAATATGAAGGCACAACTTCAAGCTTGTTGCACCAACTGATCTTCATGTTGCTATAATACCTCCTCTGAACTCAACAATGAAACATCCTAGGTGGATGGAAAAATCCCACTTGAACTCCAAATCCGAGTGATCTCCTCTGGTACTGGAGTAACCTTTGCATGGGCACTCTCCTCAAACAAGTCACCAAGCCAAGTAACTACACCACTAATGTTGCCATGGTCTCGAACTGTAGTGAGCCAAGATTGCCACTACTAAAGTGTACTAGTAGGCAACATACATGTCCCTCACCAAACTACCAACCTGGTCTATAGGAGGCTATCTCCTCCTAATAATCAATGTTGAAACCCATGGGGTATAACACTTCTCTCCCAACTACCACATTGTATGACTTAGCTATTGTCGCAATAGCCTAAGCTCTCACCACCAAGCTATCAATTGGATGACCAAGCTGAACTTGGCTAACAAGCTCCCCACATGTGATGTACTATGTTGACCACCACCTAGAGATGTCTAGATCTGAAATAGACACCTCTTCACATTTGTCTTCCGTAACTCCAAACCAACTATTGCAACCTTCCTCAACATAAGGGGTTGCACACCAGAGTCTAACAAGACTTTGTGCCTTATAGACCTTCCATGAAGGTCCAAATGGAAAATCCCCCTTAGGTTATCCAAAAGGTCAACACCAAGTGTGAAGCATGCTCTCTCAAAGGCTGGTCTAGTTGGCAACTCTTCTAGTCTGGCTGTTGATGTCTGCCATACACCACTAGTCCTTGAACAAATCCCATGCTCCTCAACCAAGTCAACTCCATTATCAACCACCCCTACTCTAGTAGTAAGAATCGCATCATCTCTACTCTCACAAAACATGGTAGCCAATTGGAACATTGGGGTTGGGTCAACTCCCAATGTAAACATATCATTGGTTGAAAACAAAGGGCACCACATAATCAGCTGAGCCGCACTCAACATCATACTAGACTCAGTCTATATACTAATAGGAGGTTGACTTGTCAGTAGTCTATCATGCAATACACCACCACCTACCACACCTACACTAGGACGTCTAGGAGCCATGGATGTCTTCTATAATGCCTTAGATAGCATGAAAGACTAAGGAAGTCAGACTTGTCTCCCAACCTCTCCTCTCTATGGGTCCAACTATATTGATGCTCATTTAGGCTCTAGAGCACATACTGCACTCCTAGTCATTGTTGTAGATGCATCCATTTGTGCTGCTCCGCACATGAAGTCCAAAGCATCTCTATCACTAACATATGAGGTGGAAGCCTCAGCACCCAAATCTGATCTCCTCTGAACAATGGCTATGTTAGCCAATCTTTGTTCCAACTGCTTAATCCGTGTAGCCATAACCATATCAAAAGTAACGGTAGGTACTACACCCTTACTAGGTGTAGATCTTCTACCACCACCTCTACCACCTTGACCTCCATGAATTGGAGTTCCTCTACTACCTATCATACCAGCCCTACCATTTTATAACTCTGGGTGTAGGTCAAAGCACCAATCACTAGTGTGACCAAATCTATGACAATGCTCACATTGCCTCTATGCTAGCTGTGATACACTAGAGATATTAGGTCTGCTGCCCTGAGTACATTCTCTCCTATGGTGAGGTCCACCACAAGTCCAACAAGCAACACCACTGCTCATTGGCTATTGCTAACTTGAAAATGAAGATAAGGGTCTAACTATTGTAGGCCTTCCACTCACTCCATAGGACCTAAGCTGTCTACCTTGCCCTCAAAACCAACAAGATGTGGTGCACTCTACTACACTCTAGAAGAAGTCATTGCCATGGATGGGTCTCCCTACCAAGTCCAGATGTCACCACTCTCTTCTCCACCATGTTGAGCTCAATATGCTCAGCCAAACCAAAGACCACTGCCAAAGTAGGCAAAGTAGTCTATAACAACATAACATCATGAACTCTACATTGCAACTCCCTGTCTAGCATCCCATACAAAACTGGATTGTTTGGGCCTTTGTAACTTCTTGGGCCTTAGTAAATCCCTAAGTGAAACTGATTAGTTGCCTCATGCGAGTGTATGCCTCGTGTAGGCTCTCTCTAGCCTTCCGTTGGAACTCCTGCAAGCTCCTCAACTTGTCAGTCCACACTCCTTGGTAGTTTTGCCTCAAACACAAGAAGAACTCCACCATGGGGTTAAACCCCGGTACCACACCATCTCCTACAACGGTACCTCCACTTGTGGTAGCACTTTCTCCAGCTAGTGCACCTCCACTAGCTCCACCAACACTACTCAAGCTAGAACTTGTGGGTACAGCCGATCTACTCTTGGCAATCAAGCTTGAAGTGATGGAGACTTAGTTTGGAGACCAATATTGTCTCCATAACTCAATCTCCTCCAAATGAGCTCTCTTAAACTCATGGTAGTCGTCCATTGGTGGACCCTCCAAATGTTGAATCAACTCTTTTTATACCATGAAGGGTGTAAACAAAGTTGAGTTCCGCATCTATTGCAGATCACACCAACTATCAAACTCTTGGATGAAATCACCCAACTCAATGGTACCTACTATACTAGAGTAACACCTAGAGCCTTTGGAAGCCCCATAAATCTTGTCCATGTCCCACAACAATGATCCAAACATGCCAAGTGCACTCTCAATTGAATCAGTTCTTATATCAAACTCCAACTCAGAGTCAATCTCCTCTCTCACTGGGACTTGAGATACAGGCTGATACCAAGCGCCACTCCAAGTAAACCCACTATGTACTACAAGGCTAACTCCTATGGAATTTCCAAAGAACTACGTCGTGACCAAGTAACTACAACTATAACCGCAAATTGTAACCGTGCCAACACCACCTAAGCACCACCAAGCACCAATACTCACGGAACACCACCCACTATTGTAACTCTAATTGAGATAATTACACTAGGAGAAAAGGCAACCTATAACCTGCCATCACAACATGCACTCTCATTGTCTGTAGGTCATCACTTCTTGCCTCACCGGAGAGAAACAAAGGTAGTATAACTAGTCATCACTCCAGCCTCACTATTGAGAGCACACCAGAGCACAAACACTCAAAATTCAGGGCACCTCACATAAACATGGTGCACAAACAAGAAGCAGAGAATGGAAGCTCACAAGAAAGCTAAACAAAAACCCTCCATCTCATAAAGCAACACGGGACTAACTCTGCCACCCTTTGGCCTTTGACATAAGAGAAGTTTGTATCTACATCCTAAGCTACCAAGATTTCCACGAATGGGATCAAATTGCCTCTCCAAGCCAAAGCTACAAATGTATAGATAACAATGTGCCAATCACTAGGACAACAAGTGAGGGTGGACCAATTGGCTAGGGCACCAATCTAAGAACAAGAGATCTAGGGGTCAAACCTTATTGCACACAATCTAGTAGGATGGGTAGATTTTGCCTAACAATGACCAAGATCTACTCTAAACTAGCTAGCCTCATGCCAGCAAGTAGGCCTTCATAGCCCTATGCCTCAAAGCCTCTCATGCCAAAATTTAGCCAAATAAGGTCTTTCTTATTGCCGCTTTGAACCTCTTCTAAATTTGGAAAATTCCACCAACTTTGGCCAAAATCTACAACTTTGAAAATCCTCCAAATCTAGCAAAAATCTGACGCAAATTCCACCAAAAATCTAACTTGAACCCTAAATTATGCTTACTACCAAATCATTTGCTAACCCTCTACTCAAGCTAAACTAAATTAATGGGTTTTCCAAATCATAAATTCATGAGAAAATGTTCCCAACTCCACCTTCAATTTTACATTCTGAGCCCAACTTGCAACAAATTGGTCAAGCTTCACCTCTTGAGCTCAAAATCACAACCATTGCTCAATAATTGCTTCTTCTTTGCTCAAAATTTAGCCAGCCCTTCCGCACACTGTCTGCTTTATTGCCAAATCTGCATCAAACAACAAGCTTTTGCACACCAAGAAAAACTTGAACTTTGATTGAGCTACCAACAATCTACTATACTTGGAGATACCACCAACACTCACAATTTCTGCACCCAATTTCCCCCTAGCTTCATTTCTGTGATGTAGTTAGATTATTTACAACTCTCAAATCAACTCAACTTAGATCAATACTTGATCTATCACTCTATAAATTACCAACAACAAAGCACTAATTACAGTCAAACCACACCCACTCTAGCTAAGAGAATCCAAGTGATGCTTACCGGCCTCTATCCACCATAGCTAGGAACTCAAAGGCTCAACATCAGAGGAATGAGCTCTTTGGAGCTGCACTTTGAAAGTATATTCTTGAACTCAAGCTAGGTCTGGAATCCTAACGGTCCTAATGGCACATTTGACAATGCAAATGGTGCAAAATGATAGTGGACCCCACCGTGAAGTCATTACCTTGAACATAGAGTCTGACCATCAAAAAATAATCTATGGGAAACTATTGAACTCTTACTACTATCATTGCAACTCCAATGTCTGAGCAATCTAGATGTAACACTACAAATGGCGTGACATCTCTCTACATGCTCTTGTCATTGATGGTCTCTTTCTTCCAACAATTAAATAAGGTGCTTGATTTGTTATTGCATAGCATTGAATTTTGGGTATTGCTATCATGGCTACTACTCTATGAAACTATCTATAATTATCTAAGTTAAGATGTAGATGCAACACATCCACCATTCTCCATAAGTTACAATTAGAAGTATCCAAGATTCATTACATAAGGTGATCACATTTAGAAAATCTTGCCCTAAGCATGAGATGATGAACTTCATGAAATGATGAATTGCATGAGATGGTACTTGGTTAGTACATGGACATAAAAATCCCATTGGTTTGGAAGAAATAGATTTGGTGGTCCATTAATTCTATCCATCTCAATACTACTATGATCTAAATGTAAAAGATCAAGGAGAGAATAAGAGAATGGAAGCTCACATTAGGACTCTTGAATAAGAGAAATTCCAAATGCCTAGTATGAGCTTGGGCTTTGGTATTTATAGAGAACATACAAGGCTCTTGAGAAAAATCTCAAGAAGTTTCCTAAAAGTTGCATTCTTAGAGTGCAAGTTAAACTAACCAAGAAGCTTCTTGAGAAGCTTCCTTCTAGAAACCACCTACTTGGCATGCAAGCTAAGCTAGTCATAAATCTCCCCAAGAAGATTCCTTTTAGAAGCCACCTACTTGGCATGCAAGCTAAGCTAGTCGAGAAGCTTCCCAAGAAAATTCCTCCTTAAAAGTCACCACTTGGCATGCATTACCCAATACTTGGAAAGTACCAAGTAGCTTCCTAGATGCTTCTAGAATATTCTTATAATTCTTTGGTAGTTTAGTCTATTTGCTACTTTTTAGTCTTGACTAATTCATCTATAAACTCCATATTGTTACATACTAGGAATATATTGTTACCTTGTACTTGGAAAGTACCAAGTAGCTTTCTAGATGCTTCTAGAATATTCTTATAATTCTTTGGTAGTTTAGTCTACTTGCTACTTTTTTAGTCTTGACTAATTCATCTATAAACTCCATATTGTTACATACTAAACAACTTCATACTTATAGAATCAAAGTCTTATACTCCTATCTTATACTCCTATCTATACTCCTATATATACTGTAGACTTTATCACATCATGTATGCTTCAAAGAGCACACCACACCACAACCTATGGCAATTGAAATCATAGTTGTCACTAGTCCTAGTGACAACTATGATTTCTTTGACAACACTACCAAAGAAATAAATTAGATTAACATTAATGTACTTGATCTTGATCTTCCTCTAGTAGAAGCAACAACTATCACATCTCAAAGTTCAAGCACCACTACTTGTAGACTCTGCACATATCTACCACAATTGCACAACCATCTTGTTGGTACCCTAGAACTAAGTATGCTATGATTGCAATATTTAAGAACAACGACAGAATTTCACAATCAAGTGATGACACTAAAGGCACTTTATCACAATCTACTAAAACAACATCCTACACCACAGCCCTTAGTAGTATTGATGCAGCACAATGGAGTGAGGCCACACAAGTTGAATTTGGTGCACTTATTTGAATGCAAGTTTTCATAGAAATGCCAAGCTCCAACTTACCTCCCTCTACAAATATCACTTGCTCCAAGTGGGTTTACAATATCAAAACCAATGCACATGGAGTTATCAAAGATACAAAGTTCTTGTGGTAGCACACTTAGCAAGGCTACACTCAAATTTTTAGCATTGACTATTGGACCACATTCACATTGGTTGCTTCCATGGCTACTATTTGGAACTTACTCAAAATGGTTGTAGCACATGGTCTTGTTGTTGAGGAGTTGGAGGTCATCACAACTTACCTGAATGGAACTCTTGAGCATGATGTCTATTTGGGACCATCACTTGGTTATGCCACTCTCAAAACTATGAAAAGCACTCTTTGGTCTTTGACAATCTGGTCACAAGTGGTTCAAAACATTTCCCCTTAGACAACTTGACATGGGTTTTACTATGTCATCTTATGATTAGTGCTTGTTTCATCTCCTCAACAATAAAAAAATCATTGCATCTCATTCTATACGTGGATGACATGTTTCTCATCATAGAATCAACCCCACTTCTAATTATAGTCAAACAATGCCTGCTTGAAATCAAGGATCAAGAATTTGACATCAAGGATCTTGGTCCATTTACTACCTACTTGGCCTTGAGATCATCCGCCATGGCATTGATAGTATCACCATCAATCAAATTGGCAACCTCAAATGAGTACTCTCTTGGGTGAATCTTGCAAACCTGCACTCAGTTTGCACACCCTTCATTCCTAGAACTCAATCCACCAAAACTAACAATATAGACTTATAAACACAACCCCCATTTTGACAACTTCTTGGGAAACTCAACTATGCTGCAACTTGTTAGTGCCTATACATTGCTCATAGTCTCTCTTTCCTTGCTCAACATTCATCTCACCCAACTGATGCACATTGCGCAGCTCTCAAACATGTATGTTGCTACATTATTGGAACAATTGATTATTTTCTTACCTACTTGGTGTCTTGAACCACACGCACCTTAGTTTCTTTCCAATGCACATTGGACCAACCAAAGATCCTCCTGCAAATCATACACTAGTGTACTCCTCTTTCTCAACAATCCTCTTGTTATTTGGCTTCAACTTTCAAAAAAGGTGACCATTATTTGTTTTTAACAAATAGTGGTTGCCCTTTTGATAGTTGAAGCCATATTACACTCTTGCTGCTACGTGTTGAGAAGCCACATTGTGACACAACCTCCTTGCTTCCATCAGCACCTTCAGCGGACCAGTAATCATCTATGCATACAACCATGGGGCAATTGTTGTCATCTTGAATATCAGCATTGTTGTCTCCACTTGAATGAAACATATCAATATTTGTCACCACTACATCAAAGATATTGTTGCCAAAGGATTGGTCTTATTAAAACCCATTGCCACTAAACCCAACCTGGAAGATTCTCTCACTAAAGTACTCCATGTGCATTGAATTGCTACCCTTGGTGCACACATTTGCATAAACCTTTCTTCTTCAGCCCTCCAAACTTCCTAAACCTTTTGTCCAGTCTTCTTCTGATCCCTCTCTAATTTCTTCAAAGCCTTGATAACCAACATTGATGCAGATGGCACAATTGCAAACTAAGCTTGATTGCTCTGGAATATGAGCTTCACAATCACCACTTAAACCCTTCCTATCCTTTGTGGTCTCCTTTGCAATATTCTCTACCACTCTCATCAAAGAAAACCCATGCAATTCACTCTTTGGAGTCAAAGAAGACAGCTTCAGTCCTTGTCAATTGGACATGCACCCCCAATCATAGAAGACTCTACTTTGGGTGGAAATGTTATGGTTAACAAACCACTTTCTTTGTCACCATGAATTCATAGCCAATTTTCATTGTGCACCAGCAACCTATCTCCAAAGATGCATTACTTGGAGATGCAAGCAAGATATTTCTTGCCAATGACTGTCATGTGGGTGGTATTTTGCTGCCTTGTTCACCAGCCAACCTCTTGGTTACCATGAATTCACTACCATATTTCACTGTGCTCTCCCCACCTGGCTGTGCAAACAAATTACTCAATTGTAAGAGAGAGACCTTTCCTTGCAATATGCATCTTCCACCTTCTTTCCCCTATTTGATGCCACATTTTATCCCAACACTAACAGAAACCTCCTTCATACATATACCACGCCTTCACCGTGGAGGGAGGTGTTGCAACATGGCAGTTCACTTGCGTTGCACGGCAGCCATGCAACGGCATAGTTGCAAAAGCTCAACAAATGGCAGCCATGCAGCGGCTCAGTTATGACAGCTCATCTAACTCTCTCTTGGCATGGAGCTCATCCCTTTATCATGCATATATACATTGCTACACAACATATATTATTGTCAACATCATACATTATAGAAGCACAACTCACACATAAGTCATACATAGATTCTAAAGTGCACAATAATCAGATTGTTTACCACTCTCAACTCAACTCAACTCAGATCAATACTTGATCTATCACTCTATAAACTGCCAACAACTGGGCATTGATTACAATGAAGCCACACCCACTCTAGCTAAGAGAATCCAGGTGACGCTTGCCGGCCTTTCTCCACCATAGCCAAGAACTTGAAGGCTCAATAGCAAAGAAGTGAGGTCTCTAGAGCTGCACTTTGAAAGTATACCTCTAAACTCAAGCTAGGTTTGAAACCCTAATGGTCTTGCTAATGGCACACTTGATAGTGCAAATGGTGCAAAGTGATGGTGAGCTACACCATGAAGTCAGTACCCCAAACACAAAATCTGACCATCAGAAAGTAGTCTTTGAGAAATTGTTGAAATAACTCCAACTACTATCATGGAACTTTAGTGTCCGAGCAATCTAGATGTGACACTACAAATGGTATGACAAATATCATGCGTATATACATTGCTACACAACATACATCATTGTCAACATCATACACTATAGAAGCACAACTCACACATAAGTCATACATAGACTCTAAAGTGCCACAATCGCCTCCCTAGCTTGCAGTTAGGTCCCTCTAACTCCAGATAGCCATCTACTCTAAGTATATGGTATACCCTATAATAGGCAAAGATCAGGAGGCCGGGTGCTATGGAGCCCCATTGTTAGTTACCTATTTGCAATCTATACCATATAAAGAATGAACTAGCTATAGATCAAATACATCTAGGACATAACCACTATCCATGAGGAACCACGGTAAGAGGAGGAGTCATACATGCCATATGCCATCCTCTCAAAAAACTATCACACACTAACATAGTAGTAGCTCCACCAAAACAGCCACATAACATACACCTCAAGCTTGCAAGTACAAGTGCCAAGCTTGGGTCCATAGAACCACCAATGTTTGGGAGGTGGCATGGCACACAATTACGCACATGATCCTTCCAAACAACACCATCATGTCCTTCTAACACAAGGACTCTAATGGCAAAACCTCATGCACTCTCAAGATAGTGCGGTCTGTCAAAACATCAAGTGTCGTCGGTGCTGTCTACTATAGATATACATAGTCTCTTGATCTATAATGATCTATGAAGTCCTCCTTGAATGGTTTCATAGCATAAAGTATCTCTATGCTAAGCAACCGCCAAGTTCTCAAAGGCAATTGGCATCACTCTCTAAAACATCTCTACCCGCTGAGAACATGCGCTCATCCATACATCGGGGTCATCCAAGTCCAAAACTATAGTAGCATCTCAATGAATGGTTGTACGTAAATCTGGATCTTGTCCATAGAGTAGAAAGTACAGAGGGAAGGATGTTAAGGAGGCTTGCCGGCTGAACCGATAGCCCATGGGCAACCAAGGTAATTGGAGATCCCAATCTCCCAAGTGATCTCTCTGCAAACCATACTTTTGCAATCCTCTCTTCACCATCTGAACCACTCTCTTTGCTAAGCCATCTGCCCCAGGGTGATCTCAAGATGTAGTAGAGTGATCAATCAAAGCCTTGTCACACAAGACCTGAAACTCCCCCAAGAACTCTATACCCACATCAGTCAAAACCTCAGTTGGTGTACCAAAATGACTAAGAACTTGAATCTAGGAAGGAGTAAGTTGTCCCTTCACTAGACTTGTCAAGAAATGCCACCAACTCAATCCACTTGGAGAAGTGCTCCACCATCACCAAAACATACCAATGATGCCTCACATTCAGTGGTAAAGGTCTAGCAAAGTCCAAAGTCCAACGGTAACCCAATCCCATGATAGGTAATGGGTGTAATTGTAGCATAAGAGCATTGAATGATGCTCTTACTTGGTCACAAACCACACATCTGGCAACAAATTGCTATACAATGGTCTGCATACCACGCCACCAATAATGACTTTGGAGGAAGCTATATGTACGCTTTATTCCAAAATGTCCTAGCTCCTCATGAGCATGACAGACCAAATAGGGTCTTTAAGGTGGAAGTGGTACTACTCGCACTCTACCATCCTCCCATACATGCAAAAGGTGTTTGCCCTCCAATCTGAACCGTCTGGCTTGCTGAAGAACATGGTTTCTCTCCTTGGCCCCAATTGTGTCACCCACATCACCAGTGCAAAGATAATCCAGCACTAAGACATCATCATGAATGTCTTAGTGAACTGTACCAATATCTTCACTCTCTAGATCTATGACCTCAATAACTCCTCCTGTATGCCTTGAGAGAGATACCACCAAAGCCTTTGAGAATATACACAAAAAGGCCAATACATGCCTACCTAGCACCATCTCCTCATCTATCTCACCATGCCAACATGCTCCTCTCTGATCCTTTTGGCAGGGACATGGATTTCTACTCAACCCATTTGCATCATGGTTCATCACTCTAGGTCTGTGAACAACCATGAAATCATACTCAAAATCTGACCATTGGAAAGAAGTCTATATGAAACTACTGAAATATCTCTAACTATTATCACTGTAACTCCAATGTCTAAGCAATCTAGATGCAACACTACAAATGTTGTGATAGATGTTGTGCGTATATACATTGCTACACAACATACATCAATGTCAACAACATACACTATAGAAGCACAACTCATACATAAGTCATATATAGACTCTAAAGTGCCACAATTGCCACCCTAGCTGGCGGTTAGGTCCCTCTAACTCCAGATAGCCATCTAATCCAAGTATATTGTATACCCTATGATGGCAAAGATCAGAAAGTTGGGTGCTATGGAGCACCATGAGACAATATATACAATATAAAGAATGAACTAGTTATAGGTCAAGTACATATAGGATATAACCACTATCCTTGAAAACCCATTGTGAGGTGAGGAGTCAAACGTGCCATATGTCATCCTCTTGAACAACTATCACACACTAACATAATAGCAGTTCCAACAGAAGAGCCACATAACATCCACCTCAAGCTTGCACATATTAGTGCCAAACTTGGGTCCATAGTACCATCAATGTTTGGGAAGTGGCATGGCTCACAATTGCGCATATGATCCTTCCAAGCAACACAATCATGTCCTTCTAACACAAGGACTCCAAATGGCAAAACCTCATGCACTCTCAATATAGTGTGGCTTGTCAAAACATCAAGTATTGTTGGTGTTGTCTATTGTAGATATGCATATTCTCCTTGATGAAATCAATAGATTGAGAGTCTAAAACCTCCTCCTCAAATGGTAGCATAGCATAATGTGTCTCTATGTTGAGCAATCACCAAGTTCTCAAAAGCCATTGGCATCACTCTCTAAAAGATCTTTGCACATTAAGAACATACGCTCATCCATACATTTGGATCATCCAAGTCCAAAACTATAGTAACATCTTGACAAATGGCTGCAGGTAGAATTTGGATCTCATCCATAGAGTAGAAAGTAAGGAGAGAAGGATGCTAAGGAGGCTTGCCGGCTGAACTCATAGCCCATGGCCAACCAAGGTAATTGGAGATCCCAATCTCCCAAGTATCCTCTTTGCAAACCATGCTTTTGCAATCCTCTCTTCACCATTTGAACCACTTTCTTTGCTAAGCCATCTGCCTCATGGTGATCTTGGAAGGTGATACAATGATCAATCAAAGCCTTGTCACACAAGACCTAAAACTCCCCCAAGAACTTTGTACCCTCATTAGTCAAAACCTCAATTGGTGCACCAAAATGACTAAGAATTTGGTCTAGGAATGATTAAGTTGTCCCTTCACTGGACTTGTTAGGAAGTGCCACCAACTCAATCCACTTGGAGAACTGCTCCACCATCACCAAAACATATTGATTATGTCTCAATGGTAAAGGTTCAGTGAAGTCCAGACTCCAATGGTAACCCAATCCCATGATTGGTAATGGGTGTAATTGTGGCATAGGAGCATTGAATGATGCTCTAACTCAATCACAAACCACACATTTGGCAACAAACTACTATACTTTGGTTTGCATACCACATTTCTGTAATGATTCTGGAGTAAGCTATATGTACACTTTACTCCAAAAAGTCCTTACTCCTCATGAGCATGACAAACCAACTGTGTCTCTAAGATGGAAGTGGTACTACTTGCACTCTACCATCCTCCCATACATGAAAAAGGTGTTTGCCCTCCAATCTAAATTGTTTGGCTTGCTGAAGGACACAATCTCTCTCCTTGGCTCCAACTGTGCCACCCACAACACCAGTGTGAAGAGAGTCTATCACTAAGATGTCACCATGAATGTCTTGTTGAACTATACCAATATCTTCACTCTTTGGATTTGTGACTTCAATAACTCCTCATATATGCGTTGAGAGAGATACAACCAAAGCCTGAGAAAATAAACATAGAAAGGCCAATGCATGCCAACCAGGCACCATCTCCTCATTTGTCTCACCATGCAATGTGCTCCAGTCTGATCTTGCTAGTTGGGACATGGGTTTCTACGCAACCCATCTGCATCACAATTCACCACTCCAAGTCTATGGACAATCATGAAATCATACTCCTATAAAATCAGAGCCCATCATGCAAGCTTCCTTGAAAGCTGGTTGAACTCCATCAACCACTTCAATGGTTGATGATCAATGATGAGAGTGAAGGGGTTACCAAATAGGTAAAATCGGAAATGTGCTACTACCCAAACTGCTGCCAAGCACTCTCTCTCATATGAACTATACTTTGCCTTTGCTGAATTGTTGGAGTGACTAGCATAGGCCACCACAAACTCCTTCCTCTCATCATCATGTTCGGTGAGCACTGCTCCAAGCCCCAACATACTTGTGGTGCACACATTTTATTTATTTTTTTCAAAGTAAAGGAGAAGAAGTGTATAGAGAAGTTGGATTGCGCCTGTATGGCCAAAGAAGGCGAAGAAAAGAGTCTTCAGGATGAAACCCAAAGCAAAGTGACTTTGGGCCATAAGGTGAAGTACTCGGAAATGCCCTGTCAGCACACAACCCAAAGTAAATTGTCTTCGTATTGGGAGGAGCTCAACCCGAGGCAAAGACAGTCTAACAACCTTTTGTCGGGGTGAGAAATTCAAGAAGGGATGTTCAAAAACCGGCGGCCCATACACATGAAGGTTGATTGACAGTGATAGGTGCATGCAGGAGGTGTGATTTCTTGATAGAAACTCAAAGTGACGAAAGACGAAGAAGTGCAACTCTATAAAAATTGAACTCGCAATGACAAAATGTCAAGTAATTTTCCTTCGCCGTTGAGAAGTCGTCTTGCAAGTGATCATGGGAAGGGAAATAGAGTTGGAATTGTGGTAGTACGTAAGGGAGAAGTTGCGAGAGTGAAATCAAGAGATAGTGAGAAGGCAGAAGAGATGGGAGGAGGGAAGAAAAACTCTGAATTCACAGTGAGAAATCATGCAATTTGGAGTTTAGATGTAATAGCTAGGATCGAAGTCTTGAGCCAACTTTGGATCACGTTTCTAGCATGGAACTGGAATGTAAGCTTTCCAAGATTCATGACAGAAATCATCGAGAGCAAGTGTCTCGATGGACCCAAGGAAGAAGGGAAGAGAGGAAATTCGGCTCCTTGGACAGAGTCGGATTGGAGACTTGTACTCGGGAAGGAAGCAAGCTCGGAGCAAGGGGCCACGTTCTTGGGAAAGGGAGAGATAGCTCAAGAGACCCTGGAGGTGAGAGATGCCTTCTCGTCAAAGAGGACGAAGAATGGGTACAAGGTTGAGAGCTACAAAGACCCTATGAAGAGAGGGATCGTGAGTGCACTGATGGCTATCCTAAAGCCGGAGAGAACTACTTATGTGATGAAACACCAAGCGGTGTTCTTTCACAAGCTATTTGCAGGAGAACCAATCAATTGGGCGAGGTGTTTCCACAGGAGAACAAGGCAGATGGTGTGGAATTTGCGGGATAAGTTGCCTCCACACTACATCGTGCCATTTGCAGTGCATTTCTACCTCGGGCTCAATTTGCTGAACTCGGCAGAGTGAAATCGGATGGTGTCGCACTTCCATCCTGATTTGCAAAAGGAAGTCGACATTGAGGAGCAGCAATACATCTTGCAGATCAAGAGCACTGACGACTATTACACAAAGACAGAGAAGAACGTGGAGGTTGCAGTGAGTACCCAAATACGAAGAAGAGAAGTCGGCAGGGTGAAGCCAAAGACATGAAGAATCCCCGGAAGACACAGAGAGGCAACCCAAGGCAAGGTATGGTGGTAATCGAGTCAAAGGACGAAGACTCAGAAGGAGATGCCCAGCTCAAACCTGAAGACTTGGAACATGAGGAGGAGCCTGAGCTAACGTTGCAGAGTGGAGATACGAGTAGCGATAGTGATGAAGGGGGAGAAATGACATCGGCGCCAGCGGCTGAAGAAGATGAAGAAGAAGAAGTGCAAGCAGAGATTGAAGCCGAAGACAATACACAGTTGGAAGACGAAGTAATTGTGCCCAAAGAGAAGAAGATTGCAGTGTAGCAAGGAGTTCGCTCGAGACGTAAGGTGAAGTGTGAAGCGGGGCCAAGTAAGGCAAATGAAGAAGTAAGTGAAAGCTCGGGAAGTGAGGTGTCGATTCCAATACAATGACTACAGCGAAGAAGGTGAGTATTGGATGAACACGAAGTATAAAGAGAAGTGGCCACGCAAGAAGAAGTAACCCCGAGTGATGGAGTGGAGTACCTATGGGAGGTGGTATGTCCTCTACTGGTAAAGATGGAGTACAAGAAGAAGGAAATGCAGTCGACATGTCCGGAGGTAAAGACTGTATTGCAGGTATTGACCAGATTAGAAGAAGAAAACTCGGAGTTGAAGCATAGTATAACCCGAGGTGAGGAGGAAAGGGAAGTACTGCAAGCGGAAGCAGTGGTGAGAAGTCAGGTAATTGAAGACCTGAAGAGAGAAGTCAATTATCAAGAGGATCTTGTGAAGAAGAGTGACATAGCAAGGGAGACACAAGTAGCTGAGTATGAGATCTTGAAGTAGTAGTTTGTTGATTCAAGAGTAGAAGTAATCCATGCTATGGCGGGAGTAGCTGCAAAGGATCAAGAGCTCGATAGGGTGATGGAGAGTGTCGAGGAGAAGAAGCAACTTTGGCAATGAGAGTTGGCGGCACGATATAGAGAAGAAGATCGATTACTAGAGTTACTTTGTAATCAAGAGGAGAGAGTTGTTCAAAAGGAGAAGGAGAAGGAATTGGTGAAAGCCAAGTTCGAGGCGGAGTTGGCAATGTATCAAGAGGATTGGCTTGCAGATCTAGAGCGAGAAAAGAAGACAAGATTGGAGCCATTGAAGGAGATAGTCCTCCGGATGAATGCAAGGTTAAGTATAGAAGCCAACATTTGGATTGAGGAGACGAGGCTGCATGAGTTGAAGGTATTGGTGCAGGAGACGAGGCAAAGACAAGCAAAGGATACAAATATGAATGCCTTGTTAATTAGTCTCAGAACTTGTGTAGATAGGAAGATCTTAGAGGTAGAAGATAATATTGCAATTAGATTAGACTTAGTGAAAATAGAGATAGAAAAGCTTCGGAAAGATGTTAGAGCAAAACCCAAAGTAGATAACATAGGAGTACAAATGTCTTCGGAGTTACCATTGGAGACATTAGAGAAGAGTGGGTCGGGAGATAAGGAGTTAGATAGATTACCCACTAGTAGAATTTCACATCAGGAAAGAGAATTACTGGATCTGGTAGAAGAAGAAGAAAATACAAAAGCCGAGGAAAGAATAGTAGGAAGTAAAATTACTTCGGGATTGGGTTTGAAAGCCGAGGAAGAAGTAGACATCAAATTGGATTAGTAATAGTTTTGAGATTTGAAGAGGCAGATATGAAGGGGTGCATTGTCATTTTGGATTTGCAGGTTAGAAGAGTTGTTGTAGAATGGTATAGTTGTTAGAACTGTCGATTTGTTCACTACTTAAGAGTGGCATTTGTAGTATCATGTTGTTCAATGCTCATAATTTCTGAGAATAGATAAAGTGAAGTGCTGTGAAGCAGTGCTCGTTGCTTGAGCTTGATTCCGAGTATCAACGTTGTACTTGTGTTTGTGAGTGTTTGGAGAAATTCAAAGTGCAAGTCAGTGTGCTTGTTGGATGTTGGATTCCGGAGCCTTGATCTTCATTTTGTGTGTTTGATCTTGAGTGAAGTGCAATCAAAGCAATGCCTTGACAGATTTGAGAGGAATTGTAGTGTTGGTAGTATTCTGCAATTGTGAGTGCAGTGCAAAGTTGATGTGAAGCAATTTTGATCGAGGAAGTTGTGCCTTTAGTGGAGAGGTAGAACACTTCTGAGGCAAAGTCATTTTGCAGTGCAGTGTCATTTTTAGGAGAGCCTGAATCATCACAATCAAGATTGTTTGGAAAGATTTGATGGAGTTGTGATTATGGAGTGTTAATTTGTGAAAGACTGCAAATCAGTGCTTGTTACTCTCTTCTGGGTGTGGTTTCTACCTGAGAGATTAAAGACACAATCAAGAAGAACTAAATTGTTACTTTAACTTTGTATTTGACCATTTCTGACTAGTATCTCTATAGGAACAAACTTTACTTACCTGATTACCGCAAAAGTGATATTTGCCGGGTTGTCACAATACTCCAATTAGTATGAACCTAAAATGGTGATTGTCTCATCAATCTCCTCAAAATAAGAGCAGATGTCAACCTATCTTTGAGCTCTACAAAAGCTCTCTCCTGCTCATCTCCCCAACACCACTCCTATGTAAGCTTGGTCAACTTTGTCAAGGTCTTGGCAATGACATTAAATCCTCTAACATAACGATGATAGAAGTTTCCCAACCCAAGGAATGCTTGCACTCTGCTCACATCCGTAGGTCAAGGAATAAGTGCAATAGCCTCTACCTTGGTTTGTTGAACACCAAGTCCTCCAAAGTATATAGTGTGACCCAAATATTCAACCTGCTCATGAAAGAACCTACACTTCCCAAGATGTAATTTGAGTATATGAGATCTCAACCTCTCAAACACCTCCAACAAATGTCTCTCATGCTCCTCCAAAGTAGTGATATGGACCAAAATATCATCAATATAGCACCAAGAAAAATCCAATCCAACTAGGATCCTATCCATGACCCTATGGAACTCAACAAGAGAATTCTTTAACCCAAATGGTAAGAACCTCTAGTGATATAACACATCCTTGCCATGAGCATCAATAGCCTAAAATGTCATCTTGGACTTATCCTCTTCCTTGATTTGCAAGTGATGATATTTGCTTGAAGATCCAAAGTACTGAAGACCTTTGCATACCCAATTGCATCAAAGATCTCCTCTAATGAAGGCATGTCATACCCATCAGCCCTGGTCTATCGATTGGTAGGATGATAATCTCCACAGATCCACCTCTCTGTGTAGTTGCTACGCATATTCTTTTTGGATGGCATCAGTAGTGTTGATGCATACTCTCCATGTGAAATCTCCACCAAATCAGCCTCAAAAAGGTCACTACTCCGGCTTTGAATCAATGTCCTATCTATATCACTATATCAATAAGGATGTTTGAAAACTAGTGTATTGCTAGTCAGCTCAATCTGTATACTTGGTCCCTTCAAAGTACCCAAATCCTTCATACTAAAGGCAAAACAACTCATGTAGCTCCTCAAGAACCTCCAAACCCTCCGTCTTTCCTCTCCTATAAGCTTGGGTCCAAGATCTAGCTCCCAAGTATCCTCTATAACTATAGTAGGAGTGGAAGATGTGCTGGCTGGCTACTACATTGGCCTCTTGGGAGCAACAATATCATGCCCCTAACTAATAGAGGTCCCAACCTCTGTGTGAAAAACTGCCTCCACTCTGGCTACAAGCTCTACACGTCCTCTAGTTGCATCCCAAGTGGACCAAGGGTGTAATCCAAGTAGCCCATACTCACTTGGATGGACTCCAAGTAGACCACTCCCCCTAATAGCTATTGGCTCTGTCCCAAGAATACCATGTCCACTTGGTCCATTGTCCCCAGTGTGCTTGAATCATCTTATTAGGCATCAAGCTCACAAGTGTCCAAATGGTGATGCCCATCAAGCGCATCTTATGCTGCTCGGCCAAGCCAAGGCTCACAACCAGGTCAAACAGTTCAGGTCCATAGCATAACCTAACACGTGACGCTTGGATGCCTCTGGCACTATTGGAATAACGGTAATACCAGTGCAAAAACCCATCACCCGCTCTCTTTCATCAACATTGAGCTCCACCAACTGTTGTAACTGTGAGTCCCAAACAAGTCCAAGTCCTCCCTCTTGAAAAGCATGAGAGCTTGGAAAACTCATGAGTGTGTGAAATGTGGCTCTAGGTTGTCCAACAAGGTTCACGACTACCATAGATGACCTATAAGTCACTACCATTGTTTGAAATTGACGCCCAACATCCAAGATGTCATCAACAAGGATGTGGTCAAGTCGTTGAATCCCATCATAAGCACGTTGCAAAACCTCTCTGGGTAAGAGGTTCATCCCAAAGATAAAGATGATGAGTCCGTGATCCTACTTTGGCTGCATCTAACAATGCAGCAAGTCCCATCCAAGAATGGACCTAATGTACTCACCACCACCTGGGTACAAGAATCACCAATCAAAGGAACGTTCTCCAAAATGTAAGTTGGAGAAACAGACTGATGAACCATGAGATGTTGTAGTATCCATAACATCTCCCAAAACACTCTCGAACAAGGATCCTAAAGACCCAAACCTTGGCATATGTCTCTTACATGGCCATCCAAAGTTCACCAAGTAAACAAGCCCATGTCTCTCCAAATCATGCATCCACAATAAGGAAATTTTTGTTGGTAGGGCCTTTTGGTAACCTTTGACCACTAATATCAGTAATAACTTAGGATACTAGTAGGCCAAGTGTGCCACATGATGTAGAGAGACTCACCTAGTAGTCTCACCTCTCTCCACATACAAGTACCTTTGTACTTGTATACTTGCTTGTAATATTGCAGCTAGTCTAGTGTTAATCCTACCATACAACTCCAATTGACATACTCCCTCTACTTTATATTGCCAAGCAATGAGTGTGGTATCCAGAGGTGTCAAAGTAATTGACTCTAGAGGCTCATCCTAACACTCATGGCCTGATAGTATGAAGGCTCCACTCCAAGCTTGTTGCACCAACTGATCTGCATGTTGTTGCAATGCCTCCTCTAAACTCCACAATGAAACATCCAAGGTGGATAGAAAAATCCCACTTGTACTCCAAACCCGAGTGATCTCCTTTGGTATTGGATTATCTTTTGCATGGGCATTCCCCTCCAACAAGTCACCAAGCCAAGTAACTACACCATTGAAAGTTGTCATTGATGTTGTCATGGTCTTGGACTATATTGAGCCAAGATTGCCACTACTGAAGCGTACTAGTAGGCAACATACCCGTCTCTCACTAGACTGCTAACCTGGTCTATAGGAGGCTATCTCCTCCTAATAGTCAATGTTGAAACCCATTGGGTATAACACTTCTCTCCCAACTAGCACATTATATGACTTAGCTATTGTTGCAATAGCTTGAGCTCTCACCACCAAGCTATCAATCGGATGACCAAGCTGAAATTGGCTAACAAGCTCTCCACGTGTGATTTACTATGTCCACCACCAACTAGAGATGTCTGGATCTAAAATAGACACCTCTCCACATTGGTCTTCTATCTCCAGACCGACTACTACAACCTTCCCCAACATAAGGGGTTGCGCACCAGAGTCTAACAAGACCTTCTCTAAAGGTCCCAGCAAACGGCAAATCCCCCTCTAGTTATCCAAAAGTACAACACCATGTGTGAACTGTGCCCTCTCAAAGGCCGGTCTAGTTGGCAACTCCTCTAGTGTGGTCGTTGTTGCCTTCCATAAACCACTAGTCGTTGAACAAATCCCATGCTCCTCAACCAAGTCAGCTCCATTATCAACCACCCCTGCTCTAGTAGTAGGAACCGCATCATCTTTACTCTCACAAAGCATGGTAACCAACCAGAACATTAAGATTGGGTCAACTCCCAATATAAACATCATTAGCTGAAAACAAAGGGCACCGCATAATCAGTTGAGCCACCCTCAACATCATGCTAGACATAGTCTATGTAGTAATAGGTGGTTGACTTGTCAATAGTATATCATGCACTCCATCACCACCTACCACACATGCACTAGGACGTCTAGGAGCCATGGATATCATCTGCAATGCCTTAGATAGCAATGAAAGACTACGGAAGTTAGAGTTGTCTCCCAACCTCTTCTCTCTATGGGTCCAACTCTACTGATGCTCCTCTAGGCTTCAGAGCATGTATTGCACTCCTAGTCAGTGTTGTAGATGCATCCACCTGTCTTGCTCTGCACATGAAGTCCAAAGCATCTCTATCACTAACATATGAGGTGGAAGCCTCAACACCCGAATCTGATCTCCTCTGAGCAATGGCTATGTTAGCCAATCTCCATTCCAACTACTCAATCCGAGTAGCCATAGTTGTATCAGAAGTAAGGGCAAGTACTACATCCTTACTAGGTGTAGATCCTCTAATACCACCTCGTCCTCCATGAATTGGAGCTCTTTTACTACCTACCATAGCAACCCTACCAGTCCATAACTCCGGGTGTAGGTCAAAGTACCGGTCACTAGTGTAACCAAATTTGTGACAATGCTCACATTGCCTCTATGCTGGTTATGATGCACTAGATATATTAGGTCTATTGCCTTGAGTACACTCTCTCCTATGGTGAGGTCCACCACAAGTCCAACAAGCAACACCATTGTTCAATAGTTGCTGCTAACTTGAAAATGAAGGTAAGGGTCTAACTATTGTAGGCCCTCCACTCGCTCCGTAGGACCTAGGCTGTCCACCCTGTCCTTAAAAACCAATTGGATGTGGTGCACTTTGCTACATTATAGAAGAAGTCACTGCCATGGAGGAGGTCTCCCTACCAAATCCAGATATCACCACCCTTTCCTCCACCATGTTGAGCTCAATATGCTCAGCCAAACTAAAGACCACTGCCAAAATAGGCAAAATAGCTTATAATAACATAGCATCGCAAACTCTACATTGCAACTCCATGTTTAGTATCCCATAAAAAACTGGACTCCTTGGGCCTCAATAAATTCTTGAGTGAAATTGATCAGTTGCCTCATGCGAATGTATGCCTTGCATAGGCTCTCTCCAGTCTTCCTTTGGAACTCTTGCAAGCTCCTCAATTTATCAATCCGCACTCTTTAGTAGTTTTGCCTCAAACACTAGAAGAACTCCACCATGGGGTTAAACCCCGATACCATACCACGTCCTAGAGCAGTACCTCCACTTGTGGTTGCACTATCTCCAGTTAGTGCACCTCCACTAGCTCCACCAACACTACTCTACATTGCAACTCCCTATCTAGTATCCCATACTAAAACTGGATTGCTTGGGCCTCAGTGTTTCCCTGAGTAAAATTGATTGGTCACCTCATGCGAGTGTATGCCTTGCATAGGCTCTCTCCAACCTTTTGCTGGAACTCTTGCAAGCTCTTCAGCTTGTTAGTCCGCACTCCTTGATAGTTCTACCTCAAACACTAGAAGAACTCCACTATGGGGTTAAACCCTAGTACCACACCACCTCCTACATCATTACCTCTACTTGTGGTAGTACTATCTCCAACTAGTGCACCTCCACTAGCCCCAACAACACTACTTGAGCTAAAACTTGTGAGTACAGCCAATCTACTCTTGGCAATCAAGGTTGAAGTGATGGAGATATAGTTTGGAGACCAAGATTGTCTCCATAACTCAATCTCCTCCAAATGAGCTCTCCTAAACTCATGGTAATCATCCATTGATGGACCCTTCAAATGTTGAATCAACCCCTTCCATGCCATGAAGGGTGTAATAAAATTTGGGTTCCGCATCTATTACAAATAACACCAACTATCAAACTATTTGATGAAGTCATCCAACTCAATAGCACCCACTATACCAAAGTAACACCTAGAGCCTCTAGAAGCCACATAAATCTTGTCCATGTCCCACAACAATGATCCAAACATGCCAAGTGCATTCTCAACTGAATCAGCTCCTATATTGAACTCCAACTCAAAGTCAATCTCCTCCCTCATTGGGACCTAAGATACAGGCTGATATAGAGTACCACTCCAAGTAAACCCACTACATACTGCAAGGCTAACTCCTCGAGAATCCCCAACAAACTCCATTGTGACAAAGTATCCACAAATTGCAACCGCAAGTACTCCACCAAGTGCCAACATCACCAAGTGCCAACACCCACTAAGTGCCAATACCCACGGAACACCACCCATTAATGTAACTCTAATTGAGATAACTACACTAGGAGAAAGTGCAACTTGTAACCTACCATCACAACAAGCACTTTCACAATTTATAGGTCATCACTTCCTACCTCACCAGAGAGAAACAAAGGTAATCTGATTGGTCATCACCCCAGCCTCACTATCAAGTGCACACTAGAGCACCAATGCTCAAAAGTCAGGGCACCTCATACAAACATGGTGCACAAACAAGAAGTAGAGAATGGACGGGGTCCACTAAGAAGAAATCTAAACAAAAACCCTTCATCTCATCAAGCAACACTGGATTGACTTTGTCACCATTTGGCATTTGACATAAGAGAAGTTTATATCTACGTCCTAAGTTACCAAGATCACCAAGAATGGGATCAAATTGCCTCTCAAAGCCAAAGCTACAAGTGTAAAGACAATAGTGGGCCAATCACTAGGACAACAAGTGAGGGTGGACCCATTAGCTAGGGCACCAATCTAGGGGTCAAACCCTATTGCACACAATTTAGCAGGATGGGCAGATTTTACCAAACAATGACCAAGATCTACTCTAAACTAGCTAGCCTCATGCCAACAAGCTGGCCCTTCTAAGTGTTCATAGCCAAAAGCATCTCATGCCAAAATTCAGCCAAATGAGGTCTTCCTTCTTGCCGCTTTGAAACTCCTCCAAATCTAGAAAAAATCCTCTAAATTTGGCAAAACTCCACCAACGTTGGCCAAAATCTGCAACTTTGAAACTCTTCCAAATCTAGCAAAATCTGATGTAAACTCCACCAAAAATCTAACTTAAACCCTAGATTTGGCTGACCATCAAATCCTCTGCTAACTCTCCACTCAAGCCAAACTAAATTAACAAGTTTTCCAAATCATAAACTCACAAGAATAGATTCACAACTCCACTTTCAATTTTACTTTCTGAGCCTAACTCGCAAAAAATTGGTTCTACCTTCACCTCTTGAGCTCAAAATCACAACCATTGCTCAATAATTGCTTCCTCTTTGCTCAAAAATTAGCCAGTGCTTCCGCACACCATCTGCCTTATTGCCAAATCTATATCAAGCAACAAGCTTTTGCACACTAGGGAAAACTTGAACTTTGACTGAGCTACCAACAATTGACTGCACTTGGAGATACCACCAACACTCTCAATTTCTACACCCAATTTCCCCATGGCTTCATTTCTTTGATGTAATCAAATTGTTTAAAACTCTTGAATCAACTCAACTCAAATTTGTACTTGATTTTTCACTCTATAAATTACCAACAACTAAGCACTAATTATAGTCAAGACACACCCACTCTAGATAAGAGAATCCAAGTGATGCTTGCCGGCCTTTGTCCACCATAGTTAGGAACTCAAAGGCTCAACATCAAAGAAATGAGCTCTTTGGAGCTGCACTTTGAAAGTATACCTTTGGACTCAAGCTAGGTCTGAAACCCTAACGGTCCCATTGATGGTACATTTGATGGTGCAAATGGTGCAAAGTGATGGTAGGCCCCACCGTGAAGTCAATACTAGTAGGCCAAGTGTGCCACATGATGTAGAGAGATTCACCTAGCAGTCTCATCTCTCTCCACATACAAGTACCTCTATACTCATATACTTGCTTGTAATATCATAGCTAGTCTTGTGCTAATCCCACCAAACAACTCCAATAGACATACTCCCTCTACTTTATATTGCCAAGCAATGAGTGTGATATCCAGAGGTGTCAAAGTAATCAACTTTGGAGGCTCATCCTTACACTCATTGCCTGATAGTATGAAGGCTCCACTCCAAGCTTGTTGCACCAACTGATCTATATGTTGTTGCAATGCCTCCTCTGAACTCCACAATGAAACATCCAAGGTGGATGGAAAAATCCCACTTGTACTCCAAATCCGAGTGACATCCTTTGATACTGGAGTATCCTTTGCATGGGTGTTCTCCTCCAACAAGTCATCAAGCCAAGAAACTGCACCGTTGAAAGCTGAAACTAATGTTGCCATTGTCCCGAACTATAGTGAGCCAAAATTGCCACTATTGAAGCTTACTAGTAGGCAACATACCCAATTTTTCACTAGACTGCCAACCTGGTCTATAGGAAGTTATCTCCTTCCAATAGTCAATGTTGAAACCCATGGAGTATAACACTTCTTTCACGACTACCACATTATATGACTTAGTTATTATTGCAATAGCTTGAGCTCTCACCACAAAGCTATCAATCAGATGACCAGGCTGAACTTGGCTAACAAGCTCCCCATGTGTGATGTATTATGTTGACCACCACCTAGAGATGTCTAGATCTGAAATGGACTCCTCTCCACATTGGTCTTCCGTAACTCCAAACCAACTATTGCAGCCTTCCCCAACATAAGTGGTTGTGCACCAAAGTCTAACAAGACCTTCCCTAAAGGTCCAACCAAATGGAAAATCCTCCTTTGGTTATCCAAAAGGACAACACCCAATGTGAACTGTGCTCTCTCAAATGCCGGTCTAGTTGGCAACTCCTCTAGTTTGGCCGTTGTTGCCTACCATAAACCACTAGTCATTGAATTGATCCCATGCTCCTCAACCAAGTCAGCTCTATTATCAACCACCCCTGCTCTAGTAGTAGAAACCGTATTATCTCTACTCTCACAAAGCATGGTAGCCAACCGGAACACTAAGGCTAGGTCAACTCCTAATATAAACATGTCATTAGCTGAAAATAAAGTGCATCGCATAATCAGTTAAGCCGCTCCCAATGTCATGCTAGACTCAATTTCTGTAGTAACAAGTGGTTGACTTGTCAGTAGTCTATCATGTATTCCATCACCACCCACCACACTTGCACTGGGACGTCTAGGAACCATGGATGTCATTTGCGATACCACAAATACCATGAAAGAAGGGAAGTCAAACATGTCTCCCAACCTTTCCTCTCTGGGGGTCCAACTCCATTGATGCTCCTTTAGGCTCTAGAGCACGTACTGCACTCCTAGTCACTTCTGTTGATGCATCCACCTATGTTGCTCTGCTGTAATACCAAGGGTTAGCCATATGATCTAGATGTGAAATTTGGTTTGGTAACATCTAGAATGATGTTATACATGATGGTCAAAATAGATCAGATAGAAGTATCACCAAAAGAGTACTTCTACTAATAGGGCAGAAACCAAAATAGACTTGAGAACCTTAGAACCAATAGCTAGACATATGATTTAAAGGTGAGAATTGGTTTGGTAACATCTGGAAGGATGTTACACATGATGGACTAAACAAATCAGAAAGAGGTATCACCAAAAGAGGACTTCTACTAATAGAGTAGGAACCGAAATATGCCTGAAATCTTTGAAGGCAATTTTGGAGGCCTAAACGGATGAATTAGGCCTCAAAAATGTGCAGATACCCCCCCCCCTCAATAGAGGAAAGGCTGGCCTTCCCTCCCCCCTGGTTTGTCTCGTCGAGAGCTTTCCAACGATACCTTACTCATGCGATTCTGAGATTCTTATAGGAAGATTCCCTAAAAGATTCCCTCCGGTCAAAGCTCGTTTGACCAACCAGATAGGACCTAGACCAGACAAGTCACCCATCCAAGTAAGTAATCCAAGGGTGGAGCTTGCTGACATGTCACCTATCTGTGTCCCTAATCCTATGGTGGAGCTTCCTTGGAGGAGATCCTCTTTGTCTATATAATAAAGAGAAGGTGCTCCCTTGGGGCATCGAATGTTTGAGTGTGCAATCTATGTTTTCTCTCTTCTCTTGTCCTTGGAGTATTACAATGGTATCAGAGCGAGTGTTCTAGTCCAAGAGAGTGGATCACCCCTCTTGGAATAGCTCGAACTATTGAAACTGAGTAATTTGAGGTGGAGAACATAGAGTAATTGCTAGACTTAGGAAGGACTTTAGAGAGCAGATGGGATGGATGCACCGGGAAGACAATTTCCCGCACCTAGCTTTCCGTTCTCAAACCCATTCCACACCAAGGTTATGTACATCCAGCGTGAGCAGATGAGAGTATCGCTAGTTTATCACTTTGGCACGGAATTCATGGACAGAGTGATGAACTCACCAAACCCGGTGATTCTACCTGTGGTGATATATGATAGAGAGTGGGATTTGACGATCTACATTCTATTATGATAATATGGATATGAATGTCCCAAATCCTCTCTCTTTCAACACTCAAGTAGAAATCCGTTATGTAGTGAGGCCGAAAGTGATGTTTAGAGATTTTGTGGTTAGGAATTTTGGTGAGGAGTATTATCAACGAGTGATAGCTTCTGAGGTCCCAATGGTAGTTCCGATAGTTTGTGCGCCTTCCAGAGTGATTATATTGACTCTGTATTGAAGCAGACGTTAGCAATTGGGTGTTGCAGGAACCATGGATCCGCAGTTGCAAGAGCTGGTGCAAGGAATGCAAGGGATGTTGAATGAATTTTGAGAGATTAAGATGACCATGTAGACATTACAAAGTCAAGTGCAGATCCTTAGGAACTATCAAGCCATGCAAGAAGAAGAGCCGTCTCAAAACCCAGTACCTGCGACTGAAGTACTTGGAGAGGCACCCGTGCCTACAAACCCTATCAACGATGAAGCCACATTGCTACTCCGGATGAAGAAGACCTGCAACATCGAGCCTTACAAGGGGTAGCGTATGATGGGAGTAGTGGAGAATTGGATCTCGAGAATGAATCGATATTTTTGATTGTTCTCAATAGAGATCACAGAGCATGCTGCAGGCGTGTTTGCATGTGGGTACTTGACCGATAAAGCCCTCACATGGTATGATGCTTGGGAATGATCCATGCTTGCAGAGAGAAGGGAGGTCACATGGACAGCAATGCAAGAAGGACTGCTCAAGAATTTCCAATCGGTGGATTCTATGTAGATGGCTCGAACCTGACTATGGGGATTGAAACAGAAGAATAGCATACAAGAGTATGTGGAGGCATTTCTGGATCTACAAGTTGCAATTACCAACATGAGTCCAGCAGAGGCTCTTGACAATTTCAAACGAGGGTTGAAAGAGCGGATTCGCCAAGAAGTCATGGTGCAAAACCCTTGCACGGTATTTGAAGCTATTGCTTGTGCGCAGAGAATAGCCGGAGCATTAGGTGGAGGTGAAGGAGTAGTTCCACCTCAACATTATCGGGCAGAAATGCCACACATGGGTGGACAAGTACCGATGGAATTGGGCAACCTTCGATTCCGGGATCGAGAAGCACGGCCGCTTCAAGAGGAGCGGGGACGGATAGAAGAACGAAGAGATGGAGTCCCACGAGGAGAAGGGACTTGAGGAAAACAACGCTGTGGTTACAATTGTGGCCGTATTGGGCACATATCTACCAATTGTCGCACTCGTTTCCCTAGAGGCCCTCGGCCTTCGTACAGGCGATCTTTGAACAACATGGAGAGGCACATTGAAGAGGAGGAGGTGAAAACCACTTTGGAAAATGAAGATCGCCAGTAAATGTACCTTGCGGCCTTATTGGCTCAATAAGGAAGCAGAGAAGCGAGGGAAGGAAGAAGAATAATGCGCAAAGATCCCGAAAGGCAACCTCACAATTGATTGTCGTGAATGGAATCCTAGAAGGTAATCAAGTGAGAGTATTAATAGATCCAGGAGCAACAGAGAATTTCTTGTCTCGCTCTGTTGCAATAAGCTTGGGAATGGATCTAGAGAGAGATGGAAGTGAAGAAGTAGAGTTACCAAATGGGCAAACAGAGAGGATTGAATCATTACCTAGACGGGTAACCCTCTCTGTAGGAGAATATCAGGAAGCCATTGAGTGGCGAGTGATACAGTTAGCCCGTTATGATGCAATTTTAGGCATGTCATGGATAGAGCAGTACAACCCAATGGTGGATTGGAGGAAGAAAGTAGTGAGAACCCACCAATGGTCAATCATTGGGGTTAAAGAAAAATCACATAGGCAAAAATTGCCTCTATATCTCGTAGGGACGACAACTGTCTGTAAGACCGATAGATGTTTTATGGGTCTAATAAGAGAAGTCCAGAGTGCACAACTCGCTGGACAAATTCCTGAGAAATTGAAGGTTGTGGTTGATGAGTTTCAAGATGTCTTTCCCGATGATCTACCCTCAGGATTACCACCTAAAAGGCGAGTAGATCACAAAATAGAGACACTCCCGGGGAAGACACCTCCTTATAAGGCCCCATATCGCCTATCACCTCATGAGTTGGAGGAGTATAAGACTCAAATTGAGGAGATGCTATAGAAAGGATTCATCCAACCTAGCGTATCACTATATGGGGCCCCTTTCTTGTTTGTGAAGAAGAAGGATGGCACAATGCGCATGTGCATTGACTATCGGGGTCTCAATCAGCAAACAATGAAGAACAAATACCCCTTACCTTGCATGGATGACCTGTTTGATCAACTCCATGGAGCGAGATACTTCACCAAACTAGACTTGCGGAGCGGTTACAATCAAATCCAAATTGTAGAGGAGGATGTGTACAAAACTGCCTTTCAAACCAAGTATGGCCACTTTGAGTATCTTGTGATGCCTTTTGGCCTCACCAATGCGCCTGCCACTTTCATGAGCCTAATGAATGACATATTTAGTCCATACTTGGATAAGTCTGTTATCGTCTTCTTGGATGATATATTAGTATATAGTAGCACAATGACAGAACACAAACAACATCTACGAGAGGTCCTCCAGATTCTAAGACAGAATCAATTGTACGCCAAAATCTCAAAGTGTGAGTTTGGCAAGTCTGAAGTAGACTACTTAGGGCATAGAGTAAGTACAGAGGGCATTCAAGTATTGATAGATAAAATAGAGGTCATTCAAAAATAGAGTGCCCCAGAAGATCAAACTCAACTTAAGAGCTTCTTGGGGTTGACGAGATTCTATCGTAGATTTGTCAAGGACTTCTCCAAGGTTGCACAGCCTTTAACGGCACTACTTGGCAAGGGGAAGAAGTGGTCATGGGGAACCCCACAAGAGTTGGCCTTTCAAGAATTGAAGGCCGCCTTGCTACATGCACCAATCCTGAAGTGGTATGACCCAAAATGTCCAATCAAGTTGGCTACGGATGTATCAGGCATAGCAATAGGAGCAGTCCTACAACAAGAGTGGCATGACGGATGGCATCCAATTGCATATTTCTCTCGAAAGTTGTTACAGGCAGAGCGTAACTACCACACCCCAGAACGAGAAGAGTTGGCCATCGTTCTAGCAACCAAGCATTGGAAGCACTACCTGGGCGAGAAGGCATTTGTAGTAGAGACAGACCACAAACCTCTAGTCTACCTCAAGATGCAGAAGGATCTATCTCATCGCCAAATTTGGTGGGCAGAGTGGCGACAACGCTTCAACATGACAATCATCTATGTGGAAGGTAAGAAGCAACTTGCAGATGCATTCACCCGCATGCCAATGGCCAACAACTTGGTGGCAGAGGTTAAGATTAACCCTGAATTCTGGCAAGAGATTCTAGCTGCTACAAAAACTGATCCACAGATTGTAGAAGCGCAATCGTCCAAAGGTGTCACCAGCACCCAAGGACTCACCTTTTGGGAGGGCCGATTGTGGATCCCAAATGTCCCAAAATTACGCACCACCATTCTAGCGGAATGTCATGATTCGGCCATTGCAGCTCATGTCAGAGTGGACAAGACCTTGGAGGCAGTCAAGCGCCATTACTATTGGCCCAAGATGAGCACCGACATGATGGACTATATGCGTAGCTGCCTACTTTGTCAACAGAACAAAGCTTCTAATCAAGCTCTTGCAGGGCTCCTTCAACCTCTCCCCACTCCTACCCAACGTTGGGAATAAGTGAGTATGGATCTTGCCTGTGAATTACCCAAGACCACCTCAGTGTTTGACTCCATTGTGGTCTTTGTGGACCGGCTCAGCAAAATGATTCATGTACGCCCTACCACCAAGGAGGTGACCGCTCCACAACTAGCTCAACTATACTTAGATGCAGTCTTTGCTCACCATGGCTTGTCTAGAGTACTCATCACCGATAGAGGCACCCAATTCACCAATTTGTTTTGGCAAACACTCTTTGGTTTCTTCAAAACCAAGTTGGCCATGTCTATAGCTTACCACCCACAAACAAATGGCCAAACAGAGCGGGCTAATCGCACGATTGAAGACATGTTACGCGGCTTCACCTTAGAAGAGCAAGAGAGGTAGGACACACTACTACCGTTGGTGGAATTTGCTTACAACAATTCAGTGAATGCCTCCACCCAGGTCACTCCGTTCTTCCTCATGTATGGTGAGCATCCCTCCACACCTTCTAGCTTGATGAACATCCGTCCAGTGACTACCAAGGTTGATGCAGTCAACACATTTGTTTCTAGAATCCAACAAGGTGTGGAGAGCGCCAAGCACAGGTTACAGATTGTGCAAAATCAACAAAAGCAGTATGTTGATGCACATCGTAGGCACATGGAGTTCAATGTTGGGGATCAAGTGTGGCTATCAACAACCAACCTCACATTAGTTGGATCTCGTAAGCTTAGACCTTGTTTTATTGGGCCTTTCTCGATTCTTCGTCGCATCGGCGCTGTGGCCTATCACCTTGAGCTACCACCCCACATGAAGATCCATCTAGTGTTCCATGTCTCCCTATTATGCAGATATGCTCCCCGATCAGGCCAAGGTACTTCCACACAGGACATTCGACCTTGTCCGACAGTCATTGATGGCACAGAGGAATATGAAGTGGAGCGGATTCTCCAAAAGCGCATGCATGGTACTCGCCATCCGCGGGTGAAATATCTAGTACAATGGAAAGGTTACCCCCTCTATGAAGCAACCTGGGAACCCGTTGCCAATTTGGCACATGCACCGGTGTTGGTGCAAGCATTTGAGCAACAATTGCACAACAAGGACGTTGCGTCTTAAAAGGAGGGAGGTCTATAATACCAAGGGTTAGCCATATGATCTAGATGTGAAATTTGGTTTGGTAACATCTAGAATGATGTTATACATGATGGTCAAAATAGATCAGATAGAAGTATCACCAAAAGAGTACTTCTACTAATAGGGTAGAAACCAAAATAGACTTGAGAACCTTAGAACCAATAGCTAGACATATGATTTAAAGGTGAGAATTGGTTTGGTAACATCTGGAAGGATGTTACACATGATGGACTAAACAAATCAGAAAGAGGTATCACCAAAAGAGGACTTCTACTAATAGAGTAGGAACCGAAATATGCCTGAAATCTTTGAAGGCAATTTCGGAGGCCTAAACGGATGAATTAGGCCTCAAAAATGTGCATATTCCCCCCCCCCTTTCAATAGAGGAAAGGCTGGCCTTCCCTCCCCCTGGTTTGTCTCATCAAGAGCTTTCCAACGGTACCTTACTCATGCGATTCTGAGATTCTTATAGGAAGATTCCCTAAAAGATTCCCTCTGGTCAAAGCTCGTTTGACCAACCAGATAGGACCTAGACCAGACAAGTCACCCATCCAAGTAAGTAATCCAAGGGTGGAGCTTGCTGACATGTCACCTATCTGTGTCCCTAATCCTATGGTGGAGCTTCCTTGGAGGAGATCCTCTTTGTCTATATAATAAAGAGAAGGTGCTCCCTTGGGGTATCGAATGTTTGAGTGTGCAATCTGTGTTTTCTCTCTTCTCTTGTCCTTGGAGTATTTCATCTGCACATGAAGTCCAAAGCATCTCTATCACTAACATATGAAGTGGAAGCCTCAGCACCCAAATCTGATCTCCTCTGAGCAATGGCCATACTAGCCAATCTCTGTTCCAACTACTCAATCGGAGTAGCCATAGTTGTATTAGAAGGAAGTGCAGGTACTACAACCCTACTAGGTGTAGATCCTCTTCTATCACCTTGTTCTCAATGAATTGGAGTTCCTCTACTACCTACCATAGCAGCCCTACCACTCCATAACTCCAAGTGTAGGTCAAAGCACTAGTCACTAGTGTAACCAAATTTGTGACAAAGCTCATATTGCCTTTGTGCTGGCTGTGATGCACTAGAGATATTAGGTCCGTTGCCTTGAGTAAGCTCTCTCCTATAGTGAGGTCCACCACAAGTCCAACAAGCAACACCATTGCTCACTGGTTGCTGCTAACTTGAAAGTGAAGTTTAAGGGTCTAACTATTGTAGGCCTTCCACTTGCTCCATAGGACCTAGGCTGTCCACCTTGTCCTCAAAAACCAACTGAACGTGGTGCACTCGGCTAAATTGTAGAAGAAGTCACAGCCATGGATGAGGTCTCCCTACCAAATCTAGATATCACCACCCTCTCCTCCACCATGTTGAACTCAATACGCTCAACTACACCAAGGACCACTGCCAAAGTAGGCAAAGTAGCCTGTAATAACATAGCATCACAAAACTCTACATTGCAATTCCATGTCTAGTATTCCATACCAAAACTGGACTGCTTGGGCCTCAATAACTCCCTGAGTGAAATTGATCAATCGCCTCATGCTAGTGTATGCCTCATGTAGGCTTTGTCCAACCTTCCGCTAGAACTCTTGCAAGCTCCTCAGCTTGTCAGTCCGCACTCCTTGGTATTTTTACCTCAAACACTAGAAAAGAACTCCACCATGGGGTTAAACCTCGGTACCACACCACTTCCTAGAGCAATACCTCCACTTGTGGTAGCACTATCTCTAGCTAGTGCACCTCCACTGGCTCCACCAACACTACTCTTCATTGCAACTCCTTGTCTAGTATTGTATACAAAAATTGGACTGCTTGGGCCTCAATAACTCCTTGAGTGAAACTGATCAGTCACCTCATGCAAGTGTATGCCTTGCGTAGGCTCTCTCCAGCATTCCATTGGAACTCTTGCAAGCTCTTCAGCTTGTAAGTCCGCACTCCTTGGTAGTTTTGCTTCAAACACTAGAAGAACTCCACCATGAGGTTAAACCCCAGCACCAAACCACCTCCTATAGCGGTACCTCCACTTGTGTTAGCACTATCTCCAGCTAGTGCACCTCCACTAGCTCCACCAACACTACTCTACATTGCAACTATCTGTCTAGTATCCCATACCAAAATTGGACTAATTGGGCCTCAAAACTCCCTGAGTGAAATTGATCAGTCACCTCATGCAAGTATATGCCTTGTTGTAATACTCCGAGGACAAGAGAAGAGAGAAAACACAGATTAAACACTCAAACATTTGGTGCCCCAAAGGAGCACCTTCTCTTGATTATATAGACAAAGAGGATCTCCTCCAAGGAAGCTCCACCCTAGGATTGGGCACATAGATAGGTGACATGTCAACAAGCTCCACCCTTGGATTACTTCCTTGGATGGGTGACATGTTGGTCTAGGTCCTATCTGGTTGGTCAAACAAGCTTTGACTAGATAGAATCTTTTAGGGAATCTTCCTATAGGAGTCTTAGAATCATGTAAGGTAACATTGGAAAACTCTCAATGAGACAAACCAGGGGGGAGGGAAGGCCAACCTTACCTTTACTTTTGGGGGGGGGAATCGACACATTTTCAAGGCCTAATTCATCCGTTTAGGCCTCCAAAATTGCCTCCAAAGATTTCAGGCATATTTAAGTTCCTAGTCTATTAGTAGAAGTCCCTTTTTGGTGATACCTCTTTCTGATCTGCTTAGTCCATCATGTGTAACATCCTTCTAGATATTACCAAACCAATTCTCATCTTTAAATCATATGTCTAGTTATTGGTTTTAAGGTTCTCATGTCCATTTTGGTTTCTGCCCTATTAGTAGAAGTACTCTTTTGGTGATACTTCTATCTGATCTATTTTAACCATCATGTATAACATCATTCTAGATGTTACTAAACCAAATTTCACATCTAGATCATATGGCTAGCTCTTAGTATTACACTTGCATAGGCTCTCTCCAACCTTTTGTTGGAACTCTTGCAAGCTCCTCAGCTTGTCAACCCGCACTCCTTGGTAGTTCTGCCTCAAACACTAAAAGAACTCCACCATGGGGTTAAACCCCGGTATCACACCACCTCTTACAGTGGTACCTCCACTTGTGTTAGCACTATCTCTAGTTGTAAAAGACCAAATCCAAAGAGAGAAATAGGAGAATAGAAACTCACATTGGGACACTTGAATGAGGGAAAACTCCAAATGCCTAGCATGAGCCTTGGTTTTGGTATTTATAGGTAGCATACAAGGCCCTTGGCAAGCTTCTCAAGAAGCTTCCTCAAGCCGCTTTCTTAGAATGCAAGCCAAGTTAACTAGGAAGTTTCTTGAGAAGCTTCCTTCTAGAAGCCACCTACTTGGCATGCAAGCCAAGTTAACTAGGAAGCTCACATGCTCCCAATGAGCAGATGGAATGGCGAGTGGTTGAAGAAGTCCACTTAGCTTCTGGTTGCTGGCCTTGTTACGTTGGTAGCTCTCACACGATTGGACAAATTCTTGAACATCTCATGTCAATTTGGGCCACCACCATTGACGTTGGAGGGTACTCAAGGTCTTGTCCACACCCATGTGACCCGCAATGGGTAAATCATGGGCTTCTTGAAGGCACATAAGTCAAATATCACCTTTAGTTGGAACATACATCCGGTCCTCATGGAATAAAAGGCCCACCTTGATGGAGAAGGTGTTGTAATTCTTATCGCATGCCGTAAGGCAACCATATACCATTTGGAAGAAGAGATCTTGGTGTAGGGCTAACTGAAACTTGTTTTGAACTGTGGAGTCAACTGACACCGTTGAAATTGCCACTGTGATGAGAGGAAGAGACTTCAAATCAGGTCATCATGATAAAGCATCAAGGATGACCTGGTTTGTACTCAATTTTGATGTCATATAGTTGGAGTTGTTCCTCCCATCAATGATATCAACTCTTCATGTGTTCCAAGTGTAAGGTCGGCAACAATGGTTTGTGATCAAATTGCATGATCACTTGTTTTCCCAAGAGGAAATACCTCCATACCTTGGTGGCGTATACCATTGCAAGTTGTTCTCAATCTTGAGCAGAATAGTTTTGTTCAGCCATATTGAGTCGGTGAGACACAAAGGCAATGGGATGTAGTCCATCTAGGAATTCTTCTTGCAACAGGGCTCCAATTGCAAAGTTAGAAGCATCAAAATCAACCACACACAGTAGTTGAGGATCATATGGTTGAAGAATGGGTCTTGAAGACACCATATGCTTCAACTTTTGGAATGCTTCTTCATGCTTGGTGGTCCACTGGAAGCTCAAGTTCTTTCCCAAGAGGTCAGCCAATGGTGTAGCCACATGAGCATAAACATGGATGAACCATCGGTAAAAACTGGCCAATCCATTGGATGCCTATACTTTTGTAGCATCCTTTTTGGGTAAGCCAATCAATAATGGCCTTGATCTTCTCTTCTTCCATCTTGATCCCCTCGGATGAGATCTTATGACCCAAGAAGGTAACCTCCTTCTACCAAAAGGCACACTTTGACTTCTTGCAATAAAATTTCCATTTTCGTACTCGTCTTAGGACTTATCGCACATGTTTTACCTCTATCTTCATGATTCACATGTTTTACCTCTATCTTACTATAAATTAAGATATCATCCAAGAACATTACCACGGACCAATCCAATAGTCCATCCAACACCCAATGCATCTGATCCATGAAGACTACAAGAGCATTAGTAAGTCCAAAAGGTAGAACTCTCCACTCAAAATGCCCATACCTTGTATGAAAGGCAGTTTTTTTCACATCCTTCCTCTCAATAGGAATTTACCAATAGCTGTAGCAAAGATCCAACTTGGAAAAAGAGCGTGCTCCACTTAGTTCATCGAGCAAGTCATCAATCCGAGGCAAAGGATATGCATTCTTCACGGTTTGCTTATTGAGCCCACAATAATCAATACAGAAATAAAGTCCTCCATCCTTCTTTGGAACAAATAGTACTGATGCTCCCCAAGGAGAGGTACTATGTTGTATGATGTCCTTTTCCAACAACTCTATAAGTGTTGTTTGCAACTTCTCCAACTCCTTTGGTGAGAGCTGATAGATCGGTCTACTCATTGGAGTACTCCCTAGCAATAACTCAATCTTGAAGTGCATACCTCAATTGGAAGGTAATCCCTTTGGCAGATCATCTGGAAACATGTCCACAAACTCCTTAACTATCTGATCAACCATTGCTTGATGAGGCTTTTGGTCCTCCACAGATTGTTCTTGTGCAATTGGCTTGATCTACACCGCAAATACAGATTTATCTTCCTCCAAAGCTTACTCTATGGATGCTTTACTAACAAACTTCCCGTCTATGTACTCATCTCTCTTCCAAGCTTGCTCCATGGTTGCCTTCTTGGCAAACTTCCCATCTTGGGACTCCACTTCCTTCAAGGTTTGCTTTATGGCTACCTTCTCAACAAACTTCTTATCTAGGGACTGACTATTGTTAGGTGTCTTACTTAGAGGTGCCAGACAACCTAATTGGAAATTCCTACCTTGGTATTGTACTTGAATTTGGCATCGGGTCCAATCAAATTGAACCTTATGACGTTCAAGCCAAGGTAGACCTAGAATGATATCATAGTGTAGAGGTGCACTCCTTCCCAATCTTGAAGGTAACAAGATGCGAGCTGCAAAATGCAGAACCTTTTCTACCATCCGCCATCATCAAACTACTTCCAATCATTGGGTTGATAAGAATACCCAATTCCTTTGCTACTTGCATGGACATGTAATTCTTTGAACTATTAAAATCAACCAAAATCCTACAATCTCCATTAGATAGCATACCTTGCAAGTGAAGCAAACTTGCATAGGTTGAGCCTTCAATCCTATTGGAACTAATCAAGCTCCCAGTAGGTGGCTCAAAATCTCCTACTGGGATTCCTTGTTTCCCTAATCATTCCACTCCATGATCTCCACTTGGGCAACTCGTCAAGGTCATCCATTCTTGAGTGTGCATTCAGCAATGTGATGCTCCAATTGGCAATAATAATAAAAAACCACCATTTTGTCATAGTTTCTCTCTATTTGCTGTGCCAAGTGGTCTTTGTTGAATGGCATCATCTCCATGCGTGTTGGCTCCTCCACTTGTATGTAGTGTATTGGAAGGCTCTGTGGAAGTCAAGGTTAGACCAAGTTGTTGCCACCAAGGAATCAAAATGTTTGGTCAACCGCATGGTTTCCTCCAAGTGTTGTGGCTCTTGCATGGTTACCTCTAATTTGGTTCTCGCCTTCAAGCCCCTCATAAATCAATCCAAAGCTTCACCTTCCAATATATCTAGAATTTGCATGATGGTGTTTTGGAACTTTGTGATGTAACTTCTTACAGAGCCAATTTGTTTCAACTCTGCCAACTTATCCCATGCAGCTCATGTGGCATTTATAGCTTGGAATTGACTAATTATTGCGCTCTTGAATTCTGCCCATGTCAAGATTGGTGCAAAAATTTTTTGTTTCGCTTTCTCCACTTGGAATCTCTACCATAGCTTTGCTACTCCATCCAATTGGCTAAAAGCTAACAAAATCTATTTTTGCTCATCTTGTAGATTGGTAGCTTCAAAATAACGTTCACAATCAAACATAAAATTCTCCATTGCACCCGGAAGATTCTTGCCTTCAAATAACTTAGGTTTAGGGAATCTGATCTGATCTTCTCCTTCTCAAATTGGTACTCTCTCCACCTACTCTTGTTGTCAAAGATCTCGTTCATCCAACAATCAAGTAAGGTGCTTGATTTGTTGTTGCATAGCAAGGATAACATCGGGTATTGCTGCCATGGTGGCTACTCTATCACACCACTCCCAATCTATCTAATTTATTAACACAGAGAAATAGCATGTCTACCGTTCTCCATAAGTTACAATTAGAAGCACCAAGGGTTCCTCAAATATGGTGATCATATGCAAAAAATCTTATCCAAAGTACAAGGTGATGAAACGATGTGAAACAATGCTTGGGTAGTATTTGGATGCAAAAATCCCAATGGTTTGGTGGAAGTGGATTTGGTGGTCCATAAATTCCATCCATCCCAATCCTGCTCTAATACCAATGTAAAAGACCAAATCCGAGGAGAGAAATAGGAGAATGGAAAACTCACATTGGGACACTTGAATGAGAGAAAACTCCAAATGCCTAGCATGAGCCTTTGCTTTGGTATTTATAAGTAGCATACAAGGCCCTTGAGAAGCTTCTCAAGAAGCTTCCTCAAGCCGCTTTCTTAGAGTGCAAGCCAAGTTAATTAGGAAGCTTCTCAAGAAACTTCCTTCTAGAAGCCGCTACTTGGCATGCAAGCTAAGCTAGTTGGAAGCTTTTAGAAGCTTCCTTCTAGAAGCTACTTACTTGAGGTGCAAGCTAAGCTAGCCAGGAAGCTTCCCAAGAAGCTTCCTAGATACTTTTGGAATATTCTAGGCTAATTTGTTTTATGTGCTATTTCCTAAGCCCGACTAACTTTGTCGCTAAACTCCATATCGTTACACTAGTTAGTGCACCTCCACTAGCTCCACCAACACTACTTGAGCTAGAACTCATGGGTACAGCCAATCTACTCTTGGCAATCAAGCCTAAAGGGATGGAGATATAGTTTGGAGACCAATATTATCCCCATAAATCAATCTCCTCCAAATAAGCTCTCTTAAACTCATGGTAGTCGTCCATCAATGGACCCTCTAAATGTTGAATCTGTTATGTTTGGCTTGTTATAAGTGACTTGCCTGATCAAGAGCAAGAGCAAAACTTGACTGATGGAAACTCCTTGTTGTATCATGCGGATATATATTCAGTCACTTCTAAGGTTGAGTATTAAAGTGACTAGATATCTTGAGTGATCAATACTCATGAAGTCACGCAGGTCTATATTCAGGAGTTTAGACAGATGACAGAGTGACTATCCCTGTGTTTGTGTTTGTATATATATATATATACATATGTACAATGGAAATAAAGGTTCAAAGGCTGGTGTGAGCTTGTTTCAGCCGTGGAGGTAGCTTCCGGGACAAGGAGTGAACCACATTATTTCCTATTAGTCCTCTGATTTATGTTTAATGGGCCTTATGATGTACTATTGCGAGAGGTCCCTTGGGACTGTATTTTCTAACAATTGGTATTAGAGCATAGTTGGTCCTTAAGAGGGTCTTGAGATCTGAGGGTGCAGGGAAGTGGGTCTAGAAGCAAGTCCACAGCAAAGCAATGGCAGGGGTGATATCCATATCCAATGCTAAATTTGCAGTGGAGAAGTTTGATGGGAAAAACAATTTTGGACTTTGGCAACTGAAGATGAAGGACCTTCTTGTCCAGCAAGGACTGCATGGAGCACTGAAGAAGAAAAAGGAGGACAAAAGTGATGAGGATGTGGAAGATGAAGATGCAGATCTGAGAGCTATTAGCACTATTAGGTTGAACCTTGCTGATGAAATGCTATACAATGTTATGAATGAGGAATCTGCACCAAAACTATGGGCCAAACTGGAAAATCTTTATATGACCAAGTCTTTGACAAACAGACTATTTCTTAAACAGAAGTTGTATATGTTGAGGATGAAGGAAGGCCAGAGTATTATGGAGCACCTCAATGCTTTCAAAAAAATCATTTGTGAGTTGATGAGCATAGAGGTTAAGTTAGAAGAGGAGGATAAGGCATTGCTGTTATTGACTTCACTTTCTCTCATATGAGCATCTGGTCACAACTCTTCTATATGGGAAGGATGATATAAACTGTGAGGAGGTCACTTAAGCATTATTGTCCAATGAGATGCAAAAAAGACCCAACCAAGAAAAGACAAATTCAGAGGCTCTATTTATCAGAAGAAGGACAAGAGACATAGATCAGATCAGGAGTAAATCAAGATCCAAGTCTAGAACTGGAGGTTTCAAAGGCAAGTGCTGGATTTGTGGGAAGGTTGGACATTTCAAGAAGGATTGTAACAACAAGAGGCTTGAGTCCAACAAGGATAAAGGTCAACTTTCAGATCAAGCAAGTATTGCTGAGTCATTTGGTACTATGGATGATGTTCTATGTGCTACCCAAGACAAAGATCAATTTGAGGAGTCATGGATATTGGACTCAAGTTGCTCTTACCATATGTGTCCAAATAAGGACTGGTTTCATGAGTACAAATCATTCAATGGAGGATCTGTAATAATGGGGAACAACATGGCTTGTAAAGCTATTGACATTGATACAATACACATTAAGATGTTTGATGGTATTGTGAGGACTCTTGTTGATGTGAGACATGTTCTTGAGTTAAGGAAGAATTTGATATCACTAGGCACTTTGGACTCAAATGGTTGGAGGTGGGGAGCAGAAAATGGAACACTCAAGGTATCAAAAGGAGCATTGGTTGTGATGAAAGGCAAGAAGATAGGAAACCTTTATGAGCTTGTTGGAGAGACCATCACTGGAGGAGTAGCAAGTACTATTTCTGAAAATGAAGATCCCAAAGATCTTACTCAGTTATGGCACCTCCATTTGGGTCATATGAGTGAAAGGGGTCTAAGTGAATTGTCCAAGCAACAACTTCTGAAGGGCCTTAAAAGTTGTAAGTTAAAATTTTGTGAGTATTGTGTAATACAAAAGCAACGGAGGGTAAGCTTTTCCACATGAGTTCATTGCACAAAGGGAATTTTAGACTATGTGCATTTTGATGTTTGGGGCCTTGCACCTATAGCTTCAAAATCTGGAGCATTATATTTTGTGTCTTTGGTTGATTATTACTCTAGGAGAGTATCGGTCTACACCACAAAGCAAAAATCAGTGGTCTTCTCTATCTTTAAACAATGGAAGGTGATGATGGAGAAACAAACTGGAAGGAAAGTGAAGTGTTTGAGGTCTGATAATGGTGGAGAATACAAATCTGGAGAGTTTGATAGATATTGTAAGAGTGAAGGGATAATCCATCACTTTACCATACCAGGTACTCCTCAACAAAATGGTGTGGCAGAGCGGATAAATTGTACACTCTTGGAGAAAGCAAGAAGTATGTTAAGCAATGCTGGATTGGAGAAGAGTTTTTGGGCAGAAGCTATAGATACGGCTTGTCATTTGGTAAACATTTCTCCCTCTACTGCTATTGAGTGTAAGACACCTATGGAAAAATGGACAGGTAGGCATGTTGATTACTCTTCACTTAGAGTATTTGGATGCATAGCTTATGTTCATATTCAAAAAGAACAAAGGACAAAGTTAGACCCCAAATCTAGAAAATGTATATTCTTGGGATATGAGAAGGATACAAAGGGATATAGATTGTGGGATCCAGAAACGGGTTGTCTTGTTGTAAGTAGGGATGTAGTTTTTGATAAGACTAGTACAATGAAGACTATTACTATAGCAAAAGAAAAGAAAAAAACAAATTCAGTCAGATTTTGTTAAGATAGATATTGATACTAGAAATGAAGACATTTCACCTCTTGTAAATCTACCAAGTGAACCATTAGAAGAGCAAAGCCCAAAAGTGATTTATGAACGTAGGTATCCAAATAGGGATAGAAGGCCTCCAAAGAGATTTGATGATTCTTTTGTAGCTTATGCCCTTCTTACGGAGAATGGTGAGCCTTCTTCATATGAAGAGGCAATGCAAGATCAAGAATGTCAAAAGTAGCATTGTGCAATGGAAGAGGAGATGAAGTCTTTGGCCAAGAACCAAACTTGGAGACTTGAAAAATTGCCTATGGGAAAGAAGGCAATTGGTTGCAGATGGATATTTTGGAAGAAGGAAGGACTTCCAAAATCAGAAGGATACAAAGCAAGGCTTGTAGCAAAGGGTTACAGCCAAAAAGAAGGTATTGACTTCAATGAGATTTTTTCACCAGTGGTAAAAATCTCTTCAATTCGTGCACTATTTGCAATAGTTGCATTGCATAACTTGGAGTTGGAGCAACTAGATGTTACAACTGCTTTTTTACATGGAGAATTGGAGGAGGAGATTTATATGCATCAACCTGAAGGTTTTGTGGTACCAAGGAACCAGAACTTGGTTTGCAAGTAACAAAAGTCTTTATATGGACTAAAGCAAAGTCCAAGACTTTGGTACATGAAATTTGATACTTTCATGTTGAAGCAGGGATATAACAGAAGTGAATCAGATTGTTGTGTGTACCTCAAGAAGCTACATGGACCTAGAGTATTTGATTTAATCATCTTGGTACTATATGTGGATGATATGTTGATTGCTACAAAGGATATGGTTGAGGTGGAGAAATTGAAAGCACAACTTGGTAAAGAGTTTGATATGAAGGACTTGGGTTCTTCAAAGAGGGTACTTGGGATTGAAATCCATCGGGACAGGAGCAAGGGAAAATTATAGATATCTCAAAGGAGATATTTGGAAAAAATACTTGCTTGGTTTGGCATGGAGAAAGCAAAACCCGTGAACACTCCAATGGCAAGTCATTTTAGGATATCATTGGAGCAATGTCCATCAAATGAGGAGGAGAGAAAAGTAATGTCCAACATTCCTTATGCTAGTGCAATTGGGAGTTTAATGTATGCTATGGTCTGCACTAGACCAGACATCTCATATGTTGTGAGCATGGTGAGTAGATACATGGCAAATCCGGGGAAACAACATTGGGAAGTTGTGAAGTGGATACTTTGTTACTTGAAAGGGACTATAAATATTGGCATTAAGTTTGATGTGGAGAAGGAACAAGAAGGAGGCATTATAGGGTATGTAGATTCTGATTTTGCCGGAGACTTGGATAAGAGAAGGTCTACAACAGGATTTGCTTTTACACTTGTTGGTGGTGCAGTAAGTTGGAAGTCTACTCTCCAATCTACTATTGCCCTTTCTACTACAAAGGCAGAATATATGGCAAAAACTAAGGCTGCCAAGGAGGCAATATGGCTACAAAGATCAGCCAAGGATATAAGACTCCCTAATGTGAAGTCCACACTCTTTTGTGATAGCCAAAGCGCTATTCACTTGGCAAAGAATCAAGTATATCATTCAAGGACAAAGCATATTGATGTGAGACACCATTTTATCAGGGAAGCTGTGACAAATGGTGAAATCAATTTGCAAAAGATTGGCACAGAGGTAAACGCAGCTGATATGTTGACTAAACCTGTTCCTGTTGAGAAGTTCAAGTTATGCATGAACTTGCTTAACGTTCAATGTTGCTCTTTGGGATGATAAGGTGGATACAAGCAAAAGGTGGAGTTTGTTATGTTTGACTTGCTATAAGTGACTTGCCTGATCAAGAGCAAGAGCAAAACTTGACTGATGGAAACTCCTTGTTGTATCATGCGGATATATATTCAGTCACTTCTAAGGTTGAGTATTAAAGTGACTAGATATCTTGAGTGGTCAATACTCATGAAGTCACGCAGGTCTATATTCAGGAGTTTAGACATATGACAGAGTGACTATCCCTGTGTTTGTATATATATACATATGTACAATGGAAATAAAGGTTCAAAGGCTGGTGTGAGCCTGTTTCAGCCGTGGAGGTAGCTTCCGGGACAAGGAGTGAACCATGTTATTTCCTATTAGTCCTCTGATTTATGTTTAATGGGCCTTATGATGTGCTATTGCGAGAGGTCCCTTGGGACTGTATTTTCTAACGGAATCAACCGCTTCCATGCCATGAAGAGTGTAAACAAAGTTGGGTTCCGCATCTATTGCAAATCACACCAACTATCAAACTCTTGGATGAAATCATCCAACTCAATGGTACCCACTATACCAAAGTAACACCTAGAGCTTATAGAAGCCCCATAAATCTTGTCCATGTCCCACAACAATGATCCGAACACACCAAGTGCATTCTCAACTAAATTAGCTCCTATATCAAACTCCAACTCAAAGTCAATCTCATCCCTCAATGGGACTTGAGATATAGGTTGATACCAAGCACCACTCCAAGTAAACCCACTGCATAGTGCAAGGCTAACTCCTCTAGAATCCCAAAAGAACTCTGTCGTGACAAAGTAACCACAACTACAACCGCAAATTGCAGCAGCAAGTATTCCACTAAGTGCCAACACCAACTAAGCACCACCAAGTGCCAATACCCATGGAACACCACCCACTAATGTAACTCTTTATTCAGATAACTACACTAGGGAAAAGGGCAACCTGTAACCTGCCATCACAACACGCACTCTCACAGTTTGCAGGTCATCACTTCCTACCTCACCAAAGAGAAACAAAGGTAGTCTGACTGGTCATCACTCTAGCCTCACTATTGAGAGCACACTAGAGCACCAATACTCAAAAGTCAGGGCACCTCACACAAACATGGTGCACAAATACCGAGGATGCTTCTTGAGAAAAATCTCAAGAAGTTTCCTAACATTTGCCTTCTTCAAGTGCAAGTTAAACTTACCAAGAAGCTTCTTGGGAAGCTTCCTTCTAGAAACCACCTACTTGGCATGCAAGCTAAGCTAATCATGAATCTTCCCAAGAAGTTTCCTTTTAGAAGCCACCTACTTGGCATGCAAGCTAAGCTAGTTGGGAAGCTTCCAAGAAATTTCTTCCTTAAAAGTCACCACTTGGCATTACCCAATACCCAATACATTACCCAATACTTGGAAGGTACCAAGTAGCTTCCTAGATGCTTCTAGAATATTCTTATAATTCTTTGGTAGTTTAGTCTATTTGCTACTTTTTTAGTCTTGACTAATTCATCTATAAACTCCATATTGTTACATACTAAGAATGTGCCATTTTAACAACTTCATACTTACAGAATCAAAGTCTTATACTCCTATCTATATAGTTAGACTTTCTTACATCATGTATGCTTCATAGAGCACACCATACCACAACCTTTGGCAATTGGAGTTGACACTACTCCTAGTGACAACTATGATTTCTTTGACAACACTACCAAAGAAATAAATTAGATTAACAATGATGTACTTGATCTGGATCTTCCTCCAGTAGAAGCAACAACTCACATCACAAAGTTCAAGCACCACTACTTGTAGACATTCTACACAGATCTACCAAAATTGCACAACCATCATATTGGTACCCTAGAACTTAAGTATGCTACCAGTGCAATATTTGATAACAACAACAAAATTTCACAATCAAGTGATGACACTAAAGGCACTTTCTCACAATCTACTAAACCAACATCCTACACTGCAACCCTTAGTATTATTGATGCATCACAATGGACTGAGGCCACAAAAGTTGAATTTTGTGCACTTATTTAAATGCAAGTTTTCATAGAAATGCCAAGCTCCAACTTACCTCCCTCTACAAATGTCACTCACTCCAAGTGGGTTTACGATAACAAGACCAATGCATATAGAGTTATCAAAAGATACAAATTTCTTGTGGTAGCACTCTAAGCAAGGCTACACTCTAACTTTTAGCATCGACTACTAGACCACATTTGCATTGGTTGCTTCCATGGCTACTATTTGGAACTTACTCAAAATGGCTGTAGCACATGGTCTTGTTGTTGAGGAGTTGGATGTCATCACAACTTACCTGAATGGAACTCTTGAGCATGATGTCTATTTGGCACCACCACTTGGTTATGCCACATCTGGAAACTATGAAAAGCACTCTATGGTCTTCAACAATCTGGTTACCAATGGTTCAAAACATTTTCCCTTAGACTACTTGACATTTTATCTTATGATTAGTGCGTGTTTCATCTTGTCAACAATAGACAATCATTGCATCTCATTCTATACGTGGATGACATCTTTCTCATCATAGAATCTGCTCCACTTCTAATTATAGTCAAAAAATGCATGCTTGTGAATTTGACATCAAGGATCTTGGTCCATCTACTACCTACTTGGCCTTGAGATCATCCACCATGGCATTGGTAGTTTCACCATCAATCAAATTGGCCACCTCAAATGAGTACTCTCTTGGGTGAATCTTGCAAACATGCACTCAGTTTGCACACCCCTCATTCTTAGAACTCAATCCACCAAAAATAACAACATAGACTTAGAAACACAACCACCATTTTGACAACTTCTTGGGAAAGTCAACCATGCTACAACTTGTAAGTGCCCAAACATTGCTCGTAGTCTCTCTTTCCTTACTCAACATTCATCTCACCTGACTGATTAACATTGCACGGCTATCAAACATGTATGTTGCTACATTATTGGAATGATTGATTATTGTCTTACCTACTTGATGTCTTGAACCACACCCAACTTAGTTTCTTTTGCCAATGTAGATTGGGCCTGTGAGCCGGCATGTCTCTCGCTCAAGATGAACCTCTAATGGCTATTATGGTAGTGCACCATGGACTAAGAAGGCAAGGAACCCCAACTCCATCATACTCCTCCAAGGCTAACACTCCAAGACTCAACACATTGCTCATTAGAGAACTCAATAAGAGAGAGATAATTGCAAATAAAAGGATGATGAGAACCTCCTCACCTCTTGTTTATATACTTTTGAAATAGTTATGTACCAAATTTACTAATTACTGCAGTAACTCAAGTTACTAGACTAAAAGTCAAGTAAAGTCAAAAAGTAGAAAGGAATATCCATTCACATGGGCATATTCCACTAGCTTGTGATCTTATCTTGACCCAACCACTAAGTCAAGGATTCCTTCACATAAGCTATCCTTGGACTATAGACGAATCCAAAACAAAAAGGCTTGCGGGTCCAAGAGTTCACAACTCTTTCCTCAAAGCCAAACACCTATGATTAATACCAAGTCAACACACTAGAATCCAAAATAGTGGTGCTCATCTTTTCCACTTCCTCTAAAGAAAAGTCCCCTCTATCTTAGCTATGACTAACTTTAGCTAATCATGACTAATGTAGAACCATCCTTTATCTCTATATAAATAATATCTCTCAAGTACTTGTAATACCAAGCTAAATATCACAATACCACACACATGCACAAATGGGTATTACATTTACCCTGGACTAAGTTTTTACTTTGTCCTCAAAGTGAAGGCCTCTCTACCTTCTATGGTACATCTTCAACTTATCATGGTTAATCCTATCAAAGTGTCTTCATTCCAACTCCTTGAGATCATAGTTGTAATTGCTCCACACCTTCTCCACTATGAAAGGTCCAAAGTATTTAGGCAAAAACTTCTTTTGCACTCTCTTGAATTGAATAGAATCAAACAACATTACCCAATCACCTTCTTTGAAAGGCTACACCTTCTTCTTGCCTTGCCTCTTGTCATAGCTCTCCTTTTGTTTCCTTTGTGCTTGCTCCACTCGAACCATAGCAACTGCTCTTGCCTCTTGCAAGTCCATGAGTTGTTCCTTCCTTGACTTTTCTACATCACCTCCTTGTGCTTTCTTCAATTTCCTATGAATGCTTTGGAAGGTAGGAAGATCAAAGTGAATAGGTAAGGTAGACTCAATACCATATACCAATTGAAATGGAGAATATCTAGTGGAAGTCTTCATGGTTGTCCTATACTCCCACAAAACTGCATGAATCCTCTTGTCCCAATGATGTTTAGCCCCCTTCATTTTTGCATCTTTGGCCAACATCATGCACAAGGTCTGATTGGTTCTCTCTGCCAAGCCATTGGAATTTGGCTTATAGGATGTAGTTACTCTATGTGTGATAGAGAAATATCATAGCATGGATGTAGTAATGCTTCCTATAAACTCCCCTCCTCTATCAGAAACCAACTCCAATGGGTATCAAAATCTAGTGAAAATGCATTCATAAAGAAATCTATCAACTTCATCTTCATTCTTGTCCCTCAATGGCCTAGCCTCAACCCACTTGGTAAGGTAATCAGTAATTACCACAATGTACTGATTGTTCTCAAGGTTCTATTGAGAGGACCTACAAAATCAATTCCCTACTTCTCAAAAGGTCCTAGCAATGGAATTGATCTAAGTGGTGGAGTGGATGTAGACTTTCTAGCAAAAGCTTGACAAACATGACAAGTTTTGCAATAATCAAGAAAATCCTTGAAAATCCTTCTCCAATGGTAACCTACATTTAGAATCTTGAAAGTAGTCACTTTCCTACAAAGTGTCCTCCACACATTAAACCTTCATGAAACTCCTTTATGAGTAGGATAGACTCTTCCTTACCCACTGCTCTTCAAAGTAGACCATCTGCTCCTTGGTGAAAAAGAATATCCTCCACCATTGTGTAAGGTTTAGATCTTGCTACAAGGGCCTTCCTCTCCCTAGCATGCATCCCTTCTGGATAGTTACCTCTTGTCACAAAATCCACAATCTCCTTGTACTCCATTGGAACCTCTTGAGTGATTGAGATTATCATGAGCTCCTTATCCGGAAAGGAATCATCCACTGGCTCATCTCCATCATGATCAAAGGCCCTAGATAACAAATCAGCATTTGCATGTTTCTTTCCTGGCCTATCCTCAATGGTGTAGTCATACTCAGTCAAGAGTATCATCCACCTTGCTAGTCTCCCTTCAACATTAGGCTTGTTGAAGATGTGCTTCAAAGCCTTGTGATCTATGACAATGGTGGCTTTCCCTCCAATCAAGTATTGTCTAAACTTCTTGAGACCAAAGATCATTTCCAACCCTTCTCTCTTTGTGACAGAGTAGTTCTTCTTTATTGAAACTATCTGCCTACTAGCATAAGCTATTGGATGATCATGCCCATCTTGGTCTAATTGACTAAGAGTGCATCCTATAGCTACATTAGAAGCATCAGTGTAGAGGATGAAAGGCTAATTCCAATCAGGTTTAGCAAGAATTGGAGTTACAACAAGGGATTGCTTGAGCTCCTCAAAAGCTTTGAGAGCCTCCTTGTCCTCCAAAATCACCATGTAATCTACACCCTTCTTCATGTAGATGGTCAATGCATAAGCTTTGTTGGAAAATGAGAAGATGAACCTCATATAGTATCCAACCATCCCCAAGAATTGGTGTAACTTTGTCACACTTGAAGGGAATGGAAGGTCTGAGATTTTCATCACCTTCTTTGGATCAACTGCTATTCCATCCTTGGAGATGGTGTGCTCCAAAATTAGACCTTCTTCACATCCAAAAATGCACTTCTCTAGGTTGAGTGATGCATTTGCCTCATCCAAGCATTGCAAGACCTTGATTAAGTGCTCAAAGTGCTCCTCCTTGCTCCCATAGACACAAAAGTCATCAATGAAGTCTCTCACAAATTTCCCAATGAAAGGTTCAAATACCTTATTTATGAACCATTGGAATGTGGCTGGAGCATTGCAAAGCCCAAAAGGCATGACCTTGAAAGCATAAGTTCCTCAAGGTGTGGTGAATGTAGTGAGTTGTTGATGCTCTAATGCAATCTTGATTTGGTTATATCCATAATAACTATCTCCAAAATTGTACCTCTCATGACCTACAACCTCCTCCAAGATCTCATCAATGAATTGCAATGGATAGTAGTCCTTCTTGGTAATAGCATTGAGCTTCTTGTAATCCACACATACCCAAATCTTGCCATTCTTTCTCTTCACAATGACAATTGGAGACACCCACTCTAAATTCTCTACCTGAAAGATAAATCTGGCCTCCTTGAGCTTATCAATCTCCTCCTTCACAACCAAAGATATTGGTGGGCTAATGCGATGTTGCTTTTGGCAGATTGGTCTTGCATGTGACTCTACCTTTATCTTGTGCTCCTCCAAGGTGACTTCCTTCAAATCCTTGTAACTAAAAGCAAACACATGGATGAACTTGCGGAAAATCTCCTCAAATCTCACCTTCTCCTCCTTGGTAACATTTGGACCATACTTGAGGGTAGATAACCTTCTCTTTACCTCCTCAAGTGTCAATGGTGATTTATCTGGGTCCTTCAAAACCTCTGGCTTAGGTGCAAAATCCATAGCACACAAAGGATACACATCTGAATCAGATTCAGATTCATCCTCCTCCGTGGAAGTCTCCTCTTCCATGCTTCTTCAGAATCTGATTCCCTTCTAATCAAAAGATGGTGTATCTGAATGTGAAGTGTTGGTAGTGTTAGTCACAAGAACTGTGACTCTATGGTTTGATGGCCCAATCCTCAAGTACCCTTTGTGCCATCAATCAGTTGTGCCTGCTGCTCTCAACCATGGCCTCCCAAGAAGTAAGTCATAACTTTAATCCTTCAAGACTTGGAAAGTCATGAGATTTTGAACTCTCATAACTAAAACTACCACTTTATCCATCACCCCTACTAGTCAAACTTGTTGCTTGTTTGCCATGCTCACCACAAATGTTGAAGGTCTTGAGTATCATACTCAACTTCTTCATCAACTTCTTCATCAACCTTTCTGACATGGCATTTACTGTTGATCCTCCATCAACCAATGCATTCTTGATGTTGTGACCATTCACTCTCACATCAATCTTGGAGGGAGGCATATTCACAAGCCTCCCATGGTGTTGGCTTGGCATCCACCACCCCCATTGATATTGGAGCTTTTGCCTTCTTCTTCCTCTTGCTCCTTGTAGAACTCAAACCACCTCTAAACTCCTTTCTCAAGGTAGGTTTCAAAGCAAATCAATTGGCCCATTGTGATGTTAGCCTTGTGACTACCAACATCCTCCAACACATTGTAGTTCCACTGTTGCTTTGAGATCAAGAAGTCCTCCATCCCCAACTTCTTCCTTGGAGTCTTTGTTGTTGATGGTGTTGAGGTGTGAGTGCTCCTAGTAGACATAGGAGTATCCTTGCTTGGAGTAAATCCTTGAGAAGAGTGAATGTCCTCTGCAAAACAAGCTCTCTTCTTCTCTTATGCCAAAAGCTCCAAATTAAGACCCTTGGAGTTTGAGCACTCTCCCTTCTCATACTTACTCTCAACCACATCTATGGATGCTATCCCCTTACCTTTGTTTGGATTAGGAGCCACTTGGGTTTCACTACCTCCCTCTTTCCCTCTATTGGCTCCCTCATAACCCCTTCCTCCATGGTAAGTGGAATTTGGGCAATTCCTTTGGATGTGGCCTCTTCCTCCACAACCAAAACAATTTCTATCATTGAAATTGTTGGCTGGTTGGCCTCCTCTATATGCATAGTTTCCATAACTCCTAGGCCCTCTTCCTACATTTTGATCCACCTCTCTCTTCTCCCATAGTTGCACCACATTGATCTTGAGATCCACAAGTTGATCTGTGATGGTTTGAAGTGGATCCTTTGGTGGAGGTGCATGAATTGGAGCAACTACTACTTGTTGTGCAACCCTTGCCACCAAAGTATCAGAAGTTCCACCATACTTGTAACCTTGAGGAGGATGCAAAACCTCCTTCACCACCAAATCACTCTCATCTCCTTCCAAACTCTCCTCCATACAATTTGCGATCTTGATAGCTTCAACCTTGGAAGAAGGTTTCTCATATCTCACCTTGCTTCTAATTTGTGGTCTCAAACTTCCCACAAAATTCTTGGTGAGCATGGCCCCTATGCCAATCATAGTAGTCTCCACATCATCCCCACCCTTCCTCAACACTATGCAAAATCTTGACTATAACTTTTCCACTCTTTCCACATAGACTCTCACTTTCTCTTCATCTCCTTGCTTGAGAAAGGTAACCTCACTCATCAATCTCTCATAACTCTCATTAGGAAGAAAGCTCTCAATGAGTGCTGAAGTCAAAGTCTCCTAAGACTCTTCTTGCCCATCTCTCCTCTCTCTCTTTTGGTATTCTCACTCATACTATGTAAGTGCTGCATCCGCAAAGAAATCTGGTAATAATGAAGCCCACTCATTCTTCCTCCTCTCATAGTTTCCTATATAAGCTCTCTTGAAGTTTCCCACAAAGGCCTCCACATCTTCTCCATCCTTGCCAAAGAAAACCAGAATTTTCCTCATCTTAATCCCTCACTATCTTTCTTTTCTCTCAAAATTTTATTTTTTTCTTCTTTTTTTTCTTTTCTTTTCTCTCACTCTATAACTAATAAAGTATATACATGACTAACACCATCTGAGAATAATCCACTCTAGGAAACACAAAAGGTTCAGGTTGCTCCAAGATTTCTATAGCAACATCAAATCCTAGAGTGCATATTAATCTAACTCTCATGGATAGTTTATCCATAAGTTGAAAGATTATCTCCATCACTAATCTAGAGAACTAGCTAATGAAGGTGGTAGTATTTCAACAGTTGTACTAAGACTCTCTCCAAGATACTTCACCAAAGTCTCAAAAACTGCTTTTACTCCACTACTCTCATGTCCTTTTGGAAGTCTTTCCACTCCACAAACCTCACACAACTCCTTGGTCTTAGATCTTCTCCCTCCCAATCTTGGTGAAGAAGGTCCAACATGCAAACCCAAGTCAAGTAAGCCTCTCCTTTCTCTCAATCTCTTGCTTTCAAAGGTCAATGGACATGAACTTGCCTTATGTCCTTTCTTTCCACATAAAAAGCACTTAGACTCACTCTTTCCTCCAAGTGGAGTAGATTTTTGGATCCTCTCAACACTCTCTTCAAATTCTATTGTGAACTCTCTTTTACTCAAATCCACCCCTAAAATCACCTCAAACCTTTGTGGAACCTTTCAAAGTCTCAATTTCTACTCTTGATGACCTTCCATGTTCCCAAGATGAATCTAAACACTCAAACATGCTTTTTGTTGCTCTCAAACTCCTCATGCATGAGGTCTCCACTCTGTAGAATTAACACTTCCTCACAATATCACTCAAATCTCCCAACCAGTATGTCATAGTCCTTTAAAATTTTTCATACTTGATCACAACTCTAGGGCGTCCCTCCCTGCAAAATTTCAGATCTTTTCTTTGAGCCATTTGGCCTAGACACCTCTCTATTCAGCACACATATTCCAGATTTGTTCTGAAAACCACCCCCTTCACTTCAAAAACTCATAACTCCTTGTGCAAGAATTATCTCACTTTAATTTTTGTGGCAGCAAGTATTATACAATGCACTTAATTTTCTTAGAAATTTTCAGAATAATCCACTGAAAATTGAAGAAATGGCAGACTCTATACAATTTTCAAGAGAGCATGCAGTTGCGGGAGCAGTTTACCCTATCAACTTTCAAAAATTCTAGCCCAGTGCGTATAGTAGATCTCACAATAATTTTAAGTGTACTAGCTAAAAGATAACCCAAGATATCATATGTAGAAATTTCAAGTCTAGATCTCAAACTTGAGATTTTACCCAAAATCACCTTTATCCCCAAAATCTACAATCCATCTCACACAATCTCTCCAAATCCTCTCATGTGTATAAGATGTACAAAATCACCTCAAAGACATCATAATGAACTATAGGGTATACAAATGGATCTTGGTTCTCTAACATAAGTTCAGCCCTCTCCTCTCCTAATGTTCTCTCCAAGTGAACTCTCATTGCCTCCTTTTGCCTAATGTAGAATTGAACACAGAACATTATCTTGCCTCCTAGAGAGGTCCTGGTAACGGAACCAAAAATGTGAGCCGGCATGTCTTTTGCTCAAGATGAACCTTTGATGGCTATTATGGTAGTGCACCATGGACTAAGAAGGCAAGGAACCCCAACTCCATCATACTCCTCCAAGGCTAACACTCCAAGACTCAACACATTGCTCATTAGAGAACTCAATAAGAGAGAGATAATTGCAAATAAAAGGATGATGAGAACCTCCTCACCTCTTGTTTATATACTTTTGAAATAGTTATGTACCAAATTTACTAATTACTGTAGTAACTCAAGTTACTAGACTAAAAGTCAAGTAAAGTCAAAAAGTAGAAAGGAATACCCATTCACATGGGCATATTCCACTAGCTTGTGATCTTATCTTGACCCAACCACTAAGTCAAGGATTCCTTCACATAAGCTATCCTTGGACTATAGACGAATCCAAAACAAAAAGGCTTGCGGGTCCAAGAGTTCTCAACTCTTTCCTCAAAGCCAAACACCTATGATTAATACCAAGTCAACACACTAGAATCCAAAATAGTGGTGCTCATCTTTTCCACTTCCTCTAAAGAAAAGTCCCCTCTATCTTAGCTATGACTAACTTTAGCTAATCATGACTAATGTAGAACCATCCTTTATCTCTATATAAATAATACCTCTCAAGTACTTGTAATACCAAGCTAAATATCACAATACCACACACATGCACAAATGGGTGTTATAGGCCAACCAAAGATCTTCTTGCAAATCATACAATAGTGTACTTCTCCTTCTCAATGGTACTCTTGTTATTTGGCTTCCACTTTCAAAAGGGCATCCGCCTTGCTTCCATCAGCACCTTCAGCGGACCAATAATCATCTATGCATACAACCATAGAGCAATTGTTGCCACCTTGAATATCAGCATTGTTGTCTCCACTTGAATGAAACATATCTATATTTTTCACCACTACATCAAAGATATTTTTGCCAAAGGATTGGTCTAATTAAAACCCATTGCCACTAAACACAATTTGGAAGATTCTCTCACTAAAGTACTCCATGTGCATTAAATTGCTACCCTTGGTGCACACATTTGCATAAACCTTTCTTCTTCAGCCCTCCAAACTTCCTAAACCTTTTGTCCAGTCTTCTTTTGATCCCTCTTTGATTTCTTCAAAGCCTTGATAACCAACAATGTTGCAGATGGCAAAACTGCAAACTTAGCTTGAACATGAGCTTCACAATCACCACTTAAACCCTTCCCATCCTTTGTGGTCTCCTTTGCAATATTCTCTCCCACTCTCTTCAAAATAAAACTGTCGTGTGTATATACATCGCTACACAACATACATTGTTGTCAACTTCATACACTATAGAAGCGCAACTCACACATAAGTCATACACAGACTCTAAAGTTCCACAATCGCCCTCCTAGCTAGCGGTTAGGTCCCTCTAACTCCAAATAGCCATCTACTCTAAGTATATGGTATACCCTCTAATGGGCAAAGATCAGGAGGCCGGGTGCTATGGAGCCCGATTGTTAGTTGCCTGTCTGCAATCTATACCATATAAAGAATGAACTAGCTATAGGTCAAGTACATCTAGGACATAACCACTGTCCCTGAGGAACCACCGTGAGGGGAGGAGTCATACATGCCATATGCCATCCTCTCAAACAGCTATCACACACTAACATAGTAGCAGCTCCACCAGAAGAGCCACATAACATACACCTCAAGCCTGCACGTACAAGTGCCAAGCTTGGGTCCATAGTACCATCAATGTTTGGGAGGTGGCATGGCGCACAATTGCGCACATGATCCTTCCAAACAACATGATCACGTCCTTCTAACACAAGGACTCCAGATGGCAAAACCTCGCGCACTCTCAAGATAGTGCGGCAGGTAGAAACATCAAGTGTTGTCGGTGTTGTCTGCTGTAGATATACATAGTCGCCTGGATGAAATTGACGGATTGAGGGTCTATAACCTCCTCCTCAAATGGTAGCATAGCGTAAAGTATATCTATGATGAGCACTCGCCAAGTTCTCAAAGGCCATCGGCATCATTCTCCAAAAGATCTCTGCCCGCTGAGAACATGCGCTCATCCATACATCGGGGTCATCCAAGTCCAAAACTATAGTAGCATCTCAACAAATGGCTATAGGTAAATCAAGATCTTGTCGATAGAGTAGAAAGTATGGAGAGAAGGATGCTAAGGAGGCTTGCCGGCTGAACCGATAGCCCATGGCCAACCAAGGTAATTGGAGATCCCAATCTCCCAAGAGGCCTCTCTGCAAACCATACTTTTGCAATCCTCTCTTCACCATCTGAACCACTCTCTCTGCTAAGCCATCTGCCTCAGGGTGATCTCGGGATGTAGTACGATGATCAATCAAAGCCTTGTCACATAAGACCTGAAACTCCCCCAAGAACTCTGTACCTTGATCAGTCAAAACCTCAACTAGTGCACCAAAATGACTAAGAACTCAATCCAAGAACGAGTAAGCTGTCCCTTCACTAGACTTGTCAAGAAGTGCCACCAACTCAATCCACTTAGAGAAGTTCTCCACCATCACCAAAACATACCAATGATGTCTCACAGTCAGCGGTAAAGGTCCGGCAAAGTCCCAACTCCAACAGTAACCCAATCCCATGATAGGTAATGGGTGTAACTGTGGCATAGTAGCTTTGAATGATGCTCTAACTTGGTCACAAACCACACATCTAGCAACAAATTGTTGTACCTCGGTCTGCATACCGCGCCACCAATAATGACTCTGGAGTAAGCTATATGTATGTTTTACTCCAAAAATGTCCTAGCTCCTCATGAGCATGACGGACCAACTGTGGTCTTTGAGATGGAAGTGGTACTACTCGCACTCTACCATCCTCCCATACACGCAAAAGGTGTCTACCCTCCAATCTGAACCGTCTGGCTCATTGAAAAACACGGTCTCTCTCCTTGGCCCCAACTGTGCCACCCACAACACCAGTGCAAAGATAGTCCATCACTAAGACATCATGATGAATGTCTCACTGAATTGTACCAATATCTTCACTCTGTGGATCTGTGACCTCAATAACTCCTCCTGTATGCGCTGAGAGAGATGCCACCAAAGCTTCTGCAAATATACACAGAAAGGCCAATCCATGCCAACCTGGCACCATCTCCTCATCTGTCTCACCATACCAACGTGCTCCGGTCTGATCCTGCTGGCTGGGACATGGGTTTCTACTCAACCTATTTGCATCACGGTTCACCACTCCAGGTCTGTGAACAACCATGAAATCATACTCCTATAAAATCAGAGCCCATCATGCAAGCTTCCCTGAAAGCTTATCGGTCTCCATCAACCACTTCAGCGGCTGATGATCAGTGATGAGAGTGAAGGGTTACCAAATAGGTAACATCAAAAATGTGTTACTACCCAAAATGCTACCAAGCACTCTCTCTCATATGAACTATACTTTGCCTCCGTTGAATTGTTAGAGCGACTAGCATAGGCCACCACAAACTCCTTCTCCTCATCATCATGCTGGGTGAGCACCGCTCCAAGCCCCAACATACTCCAATCAGTGTGAACCTGAAATGGTCATCCCTTGATCGGTCTCCTCAAAATAGAAGCAGATGTCAACCTCTCCTTGAGCTCTACAAAAGCTCTCTCTTGCTCATCCCCCAACACCACTCTTGTGTAAGCTTGGTCAGCTTTGTCAAGGCCTTGGAAATGGCACTAAATCCTCTAACATAGCGGCGATAGAAGTTTGCCAACCCAAGGAATGCTTGCACTCTGCTCACATCCGTAGGCCGAGGAATATGTGCAATAGCCTCCACCTTGGTCTGTTGAACACCAAGTCCTCCGGGGTAGATAGTGTGACCCAAATACTCAACCTGCTCGTGGAAGAACCTACACTTCCCAAGATGTAATTTGAGTCCATGAGATCTCAACCTCTCAAACACCTCCAACAACTGTCTCTCATGCTCCTCCACAGTAGTGCTATAAACCAGAATGTCATCAATATAGCACCGAGCAAAATCCAATCCAGCTAGGATCCTATCCATGACCCTCTAGAACTCAACAGATGCGTTCTTCAACCCAAATGGTAAGAACCTCCACTGATATAACATATCCTTGCCGTGAGGATCAATAGCCCAAAATGTTGTCTTGGACTTATCTTCCTCCTTGATCGGCAACTGATGATATCCCGCTCGAAGATCCAAAGTACTAAAGACCTTTGCATGCCCAATCGCATCAAAAATCTCCTCGGGTGTAGGCATGGCATACCGATCAGTCTTGGTTTGTCGGTTGATAGGACGGTAATCTCTACACATCCGCCTATCTGTATAGTTGCTATGCATATCCTTCTTGGCTGGCATCATTGTTGCTAATGCATACTCTCCATGTGAAATCTCCACCAAACCAGCCTCAAAAAGGTCACTACTCCGGCTCTGAATCAATGTCCTCTCCATCTCACTATATCGATAAAGATGTCAGAAAACTAGTGTGTCGCTAGTCAGCTCAATCCATATACCAAGTCCCTTCAGAGCACCCAAATCCTTCATATTGAAGGTAAAACAACTCGTGTGACTCCTCAAGAACCTCCAAACCCTCAGTCTTTCCTCTCCAATAAGCTTGGGTCCAAGATCTGGCTCCCAAGTATCCTCTAATTGTAGTAGGAATGGAAGATGTATTGACTGACTGCTACACTGGGCCCTTGGGAGCAATAGTGTCATGCTCCCGACCACTAGAGGTCCCAACCTCTGTGTGAAAAACTCCCTCCACTCTGGCTGCAAGCTCCACACGTCCTCTGGCTGCATCCCATGTGGACCAAGGGTGTAATCCAAGTAGCCCACGCTCACCTGGATGGACTCCAAGTAGACCACTCTCCCTAGTAGCTATTGGATGTGTCCCAAGAATACCATGTCCACTTGGTCCATCGCCCCCAGCATGTGTCTAAATCGTCTCGATAGGCATAGGGCTCACAAGTGTCCAAGTGGTGATGCCTATCAAGTGCATCATACGCTGCTCTACCAAGCCAAGGCTCACAATCCAGGTCAAACAGTTCAGGTCCATAGCCTGACCTAACACTTGACGCCTGGATGCTTCTAACACTATTGGAACAGCGGTAATACCGGTGCAAAAACCCATCGCCCGCTCTCTCTCATCAGCGTTGGGCTCCACCAACTGCTGTAACTGTGAGTCCCAAACAAGTCCAGGTCCCCCTTATCAAAAAGCATGAGAGTCTGGGAAACTCATGAGTGTGGGAAATGTAGCTCTAGGCTGTCCAACTAGGTTCACCACTGCCATAGGTGACCTATCAGCCACTACCACTGTCTGAGACTGACGCCCAACATCCAAGATATCATCAACAAGGATGTGGTCAAGTCGCTAAATCCCATCATAATTACGTTGTAGAACCTCTTTGGGTAAGAGGTTTGTCCACCAAAGATGAAGACGATGAGCCCGTGATCCCACTTTGGCTACATCTAACAATACAGTAGGTCCTATCCAAGAATGGACCTGATGTGTACTCGCCACCACTCTAGTGCGAGAATCACCCATCAAAGGAACGTTCTCCAAAAGGTAAACTGGAGAAACGGACTGATGAACCTGGAGATGTCGTAATATCCATAACATCTCCCAAAACACACCAAAACAAGGATCTTGAAGACCCAATCCTCTACCAGCACGTGTATGTCCCTAACATGGCCATCCAGAAATCACCAAGTGAATAGGCCCATGTCTCTAGGTCATGCGCCCCCAGTAAGGAAATGTCTCCTGGTAGGGCCTTCTGGTAACCTCTGACTGCTGACGTTGGTAATAACTCCGGATACCAATAGGCCAAGTGTGCCACATGATGTAGAGAGACTCGCCTAGCAGTCTCATCTCTCTCTACATACAAGCACCTCTATACTCGTATACCCGCCTGTAACACCGCAGCTAGTCCAATGTTGATCCCACCAAACAACTCCAATAGGCATATCCCCTCTCCTGGATACTGCCAAGCAATGAGTGTGGTATCTAGAGGTGTCAAAGCAATTGCCTCTGGGGGCTCATCCTCACACTCATCTCATGATGGTACGAAGGCTCCACTCCAAGCCTGCTGCACCAACTGATCTGCATGCTACTGCAATGCCTCCTCTGAACTCCACAATGGAACATCCAAGGTGGATGGAACAATCCCACTCATACTCCAAAGCCGAGTGATCTCCTCTGGTATTGGAGTATCCTCTACATGGGCGTTCCACTCCAACAAGTCACCAGGCCAAGTAACTACACCATTGAAAGCTAAAACTGATGTTGTCATGGTCTCGAACTGTAGTGAGCCAAGAAAGCCACTATCTAAAGCATACCGGTAGGCGACATACCCGTCCCTCACTAGACTGCCAACCAGGTCTATAAGAGGCTGTCTCCTCCCAATAGTCAATGCTTAAACCCATAGGGTATAACACTGCTCCCCCAACTAGCACATCATATGACTCAACTATCATCGCACTAGCCTGAGCTCTCTCCACCGAGCTATAAGTCAGATGACCAAGCTGAACCTAGACAACAAGCTCTCCACGTGTGATGTACTGTGTCGAACCACCACCAAGAGATGTCTGGATCTGAAATGGACACCTCTCCACATCGGTCTTCCGTAACTCCAGACCGACAATTGCAACTTTCCCCAACATAAGGGGCTGTACACCAGAGTCTAACAAGACTCTCTGTGGTGTATAGACCTTCCCTAAAGGTCCCACCAAACAAAATATCCCCCTCTGGTTATCCAATAGGACAACACCAGGTGTAAACCGCGCTCTCTCAAAGGCCGGTCTAGTTGGCAACTCCTCCAATCTAGCCGCTGCTGCTTGCCATAAACCATTGGTCGCTGAACGGATCTCATGCTCCTCAACCAAGTCAGCTCCACAGCCAACCACCTCTGCTCTAGTAGTAGGAACTGCACCATCCCTACTCTCACACAACGTGGCAGCCAAGCGGAACATTGGGGCTGGGTCAACTCCCAATGTAAACATGTCACTAGTTGAAAACAAAGGACGCCGCATAATCAACTGAGCCGCCCCCAACATCATGCTAGACTCAGTCTGTGTAGTAGTAGGTGGCTGACTAGCATGTACTCCATCACCACCTACCACACCTACACTAGGACGTCTAGGAACCATGGATGTTGTCTGTAATGCCTCAGATAGTGTGAAAGACTGGGGAAGTCTGACCTGTCTCCCAACCTCTCCTCTCTGTGGGTCCAACTACACTGATGCTCCTCTAGGCTCTGGAGCACATAATGCACTCCTAGTCACTGCTGCAGATGCATCCACCAGGGCTGCTCCGCACATGAAGTCCAAAGCATCTCTATCACCAGCATATGAGGTGGAAGCCTCAGCACCCGAATCTGATCTCCTCTGAGCAATAGCTATACTAGCCAATCTCTGCTCCAACTGCTCAATCCAAGTAGCCATAGCAGTGTCCGAAGTAAGGGCAAGTACCGCATCCCTACTAGGTGTAGATCCTCTACCACCACCTCTACCACCTCGTCTTCCAAGAACTGGAGCTCCTCTACTACCTGCCATAGTAGCCCTACCACTCCATAACTCCTGGTGTAGGTCAAAACACCGGTCACTAGTGTGTCCAAATCTATGGCAATGCTCACACTGCCTTTGTGATGGTTGTGATGCACCCAAGGTATCAGGTCCACTGCCCTGAGTACACTCTCTCCGATGGTGAGGTCCACCACAAGTCCAACAAGCAACACTACCACTCACTGGCTGTTGCTAACCCAAAAATGAGGGTAAGGGTCTAACTCCACTAGGCCCTCCACTTGCTCCATAAGATCTGGGTTGTCCACCCTGTCCTTGAAAACCAACTGGGTGTGGTGCACTCTGCTGCACTCTAGAAGAAGTCACAGCCTTGGATGAGGTCTCCCTACCAAATCCAGATGTCACCACCCTCTCCCCCACCATATTGAGCTCAATACGCTCAGCCAAACCAAAGGCTACTGCCAAAGTGGGCAAAGTAGCCTGCAACAACGTAGCATCACAAACTCTATGTCGCAACTCCTTGTCCAATATCCCATACCAAGACTGGACTGCTTGGGCCTTAGTAACTCCCTGGTGAAACTGATCAACCGCCTCATGCAAGTATATGCCTCACGTAGGGTCTCTCTAGCCTTCCGTTGGAACTCCTGCAAGCTCCTCAGCTTGTTAGTCCGCACTCCCTGGTAGTTCTGCCTCAAACATAGGAAGAACTCCACCATGGGGTTAAACTCCGGTACCACACCACCTCCTACAGCGGTACCTCCACTCGTAGTAGCACTATCTCCAACTAGTGCACCTCCACTAGCTCCACCCACACTACTTGAGCTAGAACTCGTAGGTACAGCCGGTCTACTCCTGGCCACCAAACTTGAAGTGATGGAGATATAGTGTGGAGACTAATATTGTCTCCATAACCCAATCTCCTCCAAATGAGCTCTCTTGAACTCATGGTAGTCATCCATTGGCGGACCCTCCAAGTGCTGAAACAACCCCTTCCATGCCATGAAGGGTGTAAACAAAGTCGGGTTCTGCATCTACTGTAGATCACACCAACTATCGAACTCCTGGATGAAGTCATCCAACTCAATGGTACCTATTGTACCAGAGTAACGCCTAGGGCCTTTGGAGGCCCCATAAATCTCGTCCATGTCCCACAACAACGGTGCGGACACACCAAGTGCACTCTCAACTGAATCAATTCATGTGTCGAACTCCAACTCAGAGTCAATCTCCTCCCTCACTGGGACTTGAGATATAGGCTGATACCGAGCACCACTCCGAGTAAACCCACTATGTACTATAGGGCTAACTCCTCTAGAATCTCCAAAGAACTCCGTCGTGACCAAGTGACTGCAATAGCAAACCCGAACCACCAACTACAATTGCAAGTCGCAACCGCAAGTGCCCCACCAAGTGCCAACACCACCACGTGCCAACACCAACTAAACACCACCCACTAATGTAACTCTAACCGAGATAACTACACTAGGGGAAAGGGCAACTTGTAACCTGCCATCATAACATGCACTCTCACAGTCTGCAGGTCATCACTTCTTGCCTCACCGGAGAGAAACAAAGGTAGTTTGACTGGTCATCACTCTAGCCTCACCACCGAGAGCACACTAGGGCACCAATGCTCAAAAATCAGGGCACCTCACACAAACGTGGTGCACAAACAGGAAGTAGAGAATGGAGGGGATCCAATCACAAGAAATCTAAATGAAAACCCTCCATCTCATAACACAACACGGGACTGACTCTGCCACTATTTGGCATTTGACATAAGAGAAGTTTGTATCTAAGTCCTAAGCTACCAGGATCACCAAGAATGGGATCAAACTGTCTCTCCTAGCCAAAGCTACATGTGTATAGTAACAGTGGCATAGTCACTAGGACAAGAAGTAAGGGTGTACCAGTTGGCTAGGGCACCAGTCTAGGAACAAGAGATCTAGGGGTCAAACCCTATTGCGCACAATCTAGCAAGAAAGGCAGATTTTGCCAACCAATGACCAAGATCTACTCTAAACTAGCTAGCCTCACGCCAGCAAGATGGCTTGTTGGCCCTTCTAGGCCTTCGTAGCCTCTCATAGCCCATAGCCCTATACCCCAAAATTCAGCCAAATGAGGCTTTTCTTATTGCCACTTTGAACCTCCTCCAAAATTTCCAAATCTGGCCAAAATCTGACATAAATCCCAACAAAAATCTGACGTAAACCCTAAAGATGGTTGTCCGCCAAATCCCCCGCTAACTTTCCACTCGAGCCAAATTGACAAAATGGGTTTTTCCAAATCACAATTTCATGAGAAGAGCTTCCCAACTCCACCTTCAATTTGACTTTCTGAGCCCAACTCACAACAAATTGGTCCTGCCTTCACCTCTTGAGCTCAAAATCACAACACTGCTCAAAATTTACTCCTTCTTTCCTTGAAATTTTGGCCAGCGCTTCCACACACCATCCGCCTAACTGCCAAATCTGCATCAAGTGAACGAGCTTCTACACACTAGGGAAACACTGAACTTGAATCGAACTACCAACGATCCACCGAGCTTGGAGATACCACCAACACTCAAAGTTCATGCACCCGATTTCCCTCTAACCTCACTTCTCTGATGTAGTCAAATTGCTTACCACTCTCAACTCAACTCAACTCAGATCAGTACTTGATCTATCACTCTATAAACTGCCAACAACTGGACACTGATTACAGTCAAGCCACACCCACTCAAGCATAGAGAATCCAGATGACGCTCGCCGGCCTCTGTCCACCATAGCCAAGAACTCGAAGGCTCAACATCAGAGAAGTGAGCTCTTTGGAGCTCACTTTGAAACTATACCCCTTGGACTCGAGCTAGCTCATAAACCCTAATGGTCCCGTTGATGGCACACTCGACGGTGTAAACGGTACTACAAATGGCATGACAAAACCCATGAAATTCACTCTTCGGAGTCAAAGAAGAGAGCTTCAATCGTTGTCAATTGGACATACACCCCGAATCATAGAAGACTCTACTTTGGGTGGAACTTTTACGGTTAACAAACCACCCTCCTTGTCACCATGAATTCACAGCCAATTTTCATTGTGTACCAGCGACCTAACTCCAAAGATGCACTACTTGAAGGTGCGAGCGAGATATTTCTTGCCAATGACTTTCCTCTAGGTGGTATTTTGCTGCCTTGTTCACCAGCCAACCTCTCGGTTACCATGAATTTACTACCATATTCCACTATGCTCTCCCCACCTGGCGCTGCAAACAGATTACTCGATTGTGAGAGAGAGACCTTTCCTTGCAATATGTATCTTCCAATATGTATCTTCCGCCTCCTTTCCCTTGTTTGATGCCACATTCTATCCCGACACTAACACAAACGCCTTCATACACATACCATGCCTTTGCGGTGGAGGGGGGTGTTGCAACATGGCAGTTCACTTGCACTGCACGGCAGCCACGCAACGGCATAGTTGCAATAGCTCAACGCATGGCAGCCGCGCAGCAGCTTAGTTACAACAGCTCATCTAACTCTCTCTTGGCGTGGAGCTCATCCCTTAAAGATTTGTGCATTGTAACTCGAGTTGTATCCTTTTTCTAGATATGTAACTACTCTTATGGATTAACTCTTTCACATGTAATAAAGAAAGTGATTCAGTTCCACAAATTCATCTCTCCAGTTTCTTTCATGTGGACCGTGTTTAGAGAATCTTGCTCTTGCTATGACTCTACAGCAGAGCAGGATGCGGATACCATAACGATAGTCTTTCTTTCTACATTTCGCTGGGTGGAATCTCAAAACCCGGAGCAACATCAACTTTGACCATTTAACCCTCTTGACTTCAAATTCTACTTAAAACCTCGTTTACTTGGATTTCAATTCGTAAGTTTACAGCGGGTGACCATCCATAAAATTGAACCGGTGTGACGACGTCTTGTCCCTTATGAACAGGTGTAGGAATTCTTCAAAGAAAACTGACATGAATAGTTAACAAATGAGTACGAAGATTTACGGGAATGAACCACATCAATTTTGAGCCTGAGCCTTCCAACGCAGCGTAAAGTTGTGCGAATTACCCACTAAAGAATTTCAGAATAATTCCGAACACCGTAATGACTTCTTGAAACCCCCTACATCATTGTACGGCTTGATGGGATCTTCCCATCAAGCCGTGTTTTCTACGCGGTGGCCTTTCTTTATTTAATTGTACAGTTTCGCGAGTACGTTTTGCATTTGCATATCATTTTGATACGGTTGATACCAATTGCGCTGTAGCGGATAATTAAGCTGTAATGCGAATTAACTACCCCATCTCTTATACATTTCAATGTACAAAATGGTCTGTGCGAGGAGCAGAGTGCGTTCAGGATAAACTCCCAACTGGTAGTTAGGCTTTAATCCTTTATTGAAAGAGACTCATTGTTATTGGATGCACAATATGACGTAGTGGAACAAAAACTAAAGACGACGTGTAATGGCTTATTGTTTGGAGTAGAAGAAAGGGAATAAAATTTGCTGAAATGTCAATGATGGTTTTAAGCTTTGCAACCTGGGTGACCATTTAAATGGCAAGATACGCCCCACTGAGTAAAGAATGAGTGCTTTAATAAATCAACACAACACCTTGACCTATGAGGCTATAAGCATATACTAGAGTATATCTAGGGTACTTTGACCACCACAGCCTCTTGGATGGTCCTTGAGTACCAGACGAGGTTTTATCTTCTCATGTAACAAATGTTCTTTCCATAGTGTGTAAAACGGGTCTTAACTCCATTTTACCCCTATGTCTTTTCCTTGTACGGTTTGATGGGTTTTCCCGTCCTTCTTGTTATCACATGCGGGTCGCCCTCTTTAGGGAAAAAGCGACCACGTAGACCCATGAAGAATGGGATGGGAAGACCCGATCAAGCCAAGAGTCACCCTCTTTTGAACAAATGCTTCTTCCTCCAAGGTGGTTTCATAGTCAGCCACCAGGTCGAAGGAGAAAGAGGCTATAGCAACCCAGGATGACCATCGGTGCCGTCGAGTCCGGAGAGTTACAAGATCAATGACGAAGCTCTCATGTATCATGGGAGCATGCAGGGAAACGCGTAACAGTTATTACTCTTCACAGTGTACCGGTAGTCAATTTTGTTGCTTAATAATCGTAGAGGCAGATGTGCACCAATTACCTCTGCACGTAGCCTGGACATTCCCAGTGCTTGCTCGAATAATGTCCTGACAGAAAGCAGGCTCTAACTTTCTATTACGGATCCACCGCCGAAAGTATCACCACAATTGGGTGACGGATTATGTCTTCTACTCGAGGCAGCTTATGACAGGAAATCGTGGCTGTGTGCGTCTCAGATTCGGTCAACAGATATCTGATGTTACACGATATTCAATCGATGCTTTCTCTGTCCATTTATGTCCCATGCCTCGTTGTTCTTTACCGTCCTGCCAAGTCAATTAGCCAATGAAGAATTTCGGTAATGAAGAATTTCGCTAACCACGCTACCCTCGATTTCTTTCCTAGTTTGCATGTCATTTATAGCTTGCGGATTCCATCTCAACTTGTATAGAGCTTGATTTGATTCAAATCATTCATTGATGTAAACACTCTATTCACTCTTGTATCTGAATTTGAACTGACATGTTTATCTCATAAACCTTCATAAAAGAGTATAGGAGATAGAGGATAAACGTTTTATGATTAAAGTTAAGTAAATATAGGTAGTTCTTCATCCAAATGACTGAATAGTTTACATGTAATTTTGTGTTGAACAACCAGTCGTGGTATTTTATGGGGTGGGTACCCGCCTAAATTTATATCTAATTTGGTCTAATAGTATATAGTGAATAGAAGGTGTCGTTACAAAATTTCAGTCACTTCTAGATATTATAAAAGTTATTATAAAAGATGTAGCGGATATTCTAAGATTTCCATTTTGAACCATTATATTGGAGGGATGTACAACCTTAGAAAATCCACAATAATATGTAAATCGAACTTAAACTTATCACTGTACCAGTCATTTAAACTTCACACTTTTAGTTCAGCTATCAAATAGCTATTATTTCCAAGAACCAAAATCTTTGTACAACAGCTCATGTATTATTTTCTGTTTGAAAACATAACTGTGGTAATCCGATTCCTATTTGCAAGTATAAAGACTAGTTATCTTGAAGTATTTGAAATTACTCGGTATGGTTTCATGCAAAAGGTGCATATTTTTTGAAATTAAAGTACCTTCACTGATTTTCCTATTTGTGTGAGAGGAGTCCCCACCAAAATTTGGAATTAGTGGAATATGTCGTTACTCTAGTAGTGAAGGCTCTTACTCTGGCTAACTCCTGCCAACCCAACAGGTTCGATCCACTACATAAGTGAGTGCTTTCATTATATGTCAACCCGTTCCTAATCCTCATTAATATTCCAACCATTTATTGTATCTTCTCCTCTCTTTCTTGTATATTCATAAAAATTTCTCCTCCAAATGAATGAGCTTTCTCATCTCTTCTAACCCTCACTAACCTCTATTAAACCTCTAAGCATAATAAACTTTCATTCTTTTCTTCATTTTCCAACTTTTGAACCCGATTGTTTTTTATCCAATCTTGCTCTTCTCTTTGCCTGAAGTGAGTAAGTGTTTTACTTCAAACTTAGTAATTTAGTCTTCAATAACTTGTAGTTTTATGGCTCTCTACGTAGATTGGCACACAGAAGGTGTACTTCTTTCCTTTTTTCAATATCTAGAGCTCCAAGCATGATGGTGGAGATAGATATCAGCTTAGAGGATATTTGAAGGCTCATTCATGATGAGATCTAACTCCTGGAGTCCTTGTTGGTTTCTTAAAGGTATTTGTTTTCATATTAGGATCAAGGTTGATATGATGTATTTTCGCTTCAAGGCAATATATGTTTGGATTGAGGAGATAGCTAGAGAAGGAGAGGTAATATATAGAACTCCAGGTTTATATGAAAAGAAATTGATTTGGAGGATGGACAAGCAAATCTCCATAGTGGCAATGTAGAAGCAAAGGACAAGGACTCTGTATTCAATTTTAATTGTCTTAAGTGCTCTAGGAATTTATATGATGAGTGATGAAGTATTTTTTTCATGTTTTTCCTTTATAATTTTAACTTTTGGATGTTACTTTGAGTTATGGATGCTTAACGTTATGAGTGTTTCTATGTTATAGCTTTCATGTTATCACAATATATAGGTTAAGTTTACACTTTAATTTCTCAGGATAGAATTCTCAATAAATGTTACTTTTAAATGCTGGTTTAGGTTATACATACATATAGTATATTCAATGAATAGGTACGTTACAGATATATAACATTACAGCTTCTTGTATTTCAACTCTATCCAAGACTTTAACTAGCACTTAATTATCTCTTGCTAGATCAACCTCAAAATCTGTAGAAAGAGTGCTATTCTATTTATTTTATTATACCTTCTACTCCACCATTAGGTGATCCTCATAGTCAATGAGAAGACACAACTTTGTTCATACATACACCACCGCACTATGACTTTGTAACTACAGCTAATGTAGAAACTCTTCAATGGACATTATTATTGAGAATCCTTATTACCGTCGTAGATGTCACTCTTCCAAGCTTCTCGCCCATTCACCCAATATTAAGGGTAAGATTTAGATATGTTCTTGGTCATTCTTATGGTGTACTTCCACATAGGTAGAGACATTTCTTAATCTCCCAAATAGTTATTATTCTACATTGTGTGTAAGAATGGCTTTCACCCAATCAGAATCTGTCTCTCGTTAATTAGACGAAGCTACTGTTCCTAACATCACTTTTTGCTCTCCAAAAAGGAGATGATTTATACAGAGGTAGTTGCATCCGATTCAAAGAATGTTGTGCAAGATAGAGAATTAGTAAGTTCAAACGATTATTTGGTAAATATGGTTTCATTTTCACCAAAATTTATATTTGGACTTTATTTACATTATATATCCTTCAGAGTAAAGAATTACTTTAAATTTTTCATTTAATTTTTATTCTGTGAATACTTTTGAGGTTCAAATTTTGGAATTTTACTTAGAGATCCTAATAATCTTACTTTGAATATATATTTTAAGTCTACATTAAAATCACAACCAACTCCCTTTGTGGTTTTGGTTGAACTTGAGTGCGACTCCAATCACAATAGATAAAAATGTATATGTTTTCCTTGCTAGGTATAATTTCAAGTTGTGGACTTAGTGAACCTTAGTTAGGATTAGGTTGGAGATAATAGTTGCACAACTGCTATTAGATAAATCCCAACCTTATAGGTGACAATGGTTGGCAAATCGAAGAAAGGTCGATCAAGGTTGAGATCATTATGAATGAGGCTAAATATGGAGAACGGTAGTGTAATCTCTAAGCTAAAAGTATATTGGGAAAGAGTATAATTGCTTGGTGAAGAAGTCCTTGGTAGCGTCGGTTGAGATTAGACTTAACCCTTATGGTGTGGAGAGGTTTGAAGTCATCGGTAACTTCTAGTTTTTTAGTAGAGTATAGTTATCATCTTGTGGAGGTCCAAAGGTCCACCTTATACTAACAACAACGTTGCAGTAATTCAAGGAGTGGTGGAGCTACTTGAGTTGGTTGGAGGCTTACACAATATGTTCTAAATTTATCTTTAGTAAAGAAATCCTCTTTAAATACTAATTTATATCTCATAATAGAATGGGATATCATTATCGTTTATAAAAATAACCAGGTCTTGATTTCACTTGATCTCGGAAGTATATTTTGTTGTGAGATGAGGTAGCATTGTCTTAATAACAAGCTAAAGGGTTGAGTTCAAACTTGTTGGCATGCATATGCTAGAATTTAAGGAAAGTGATTGACTAATATCAAGAATGTTACCAACTATTAAGATAAATAGCATGAGATTTGTACGTAACTTTGACTTTCTCCTTGTAGAGTGCAATTTTATGAGGTAATTCAAGATGAAGGTTACTAACCATGGCCAATATTATGAAAAAAATAATTCCTCGTAAGTTGTTACTACACTCAATGCTTTTAGATAATATTTATCTTCAATCTAACTGTGCTTTGCTTTTGTTTTTTGGACTGTTTTGTGTGATAGATGACCTTACTCATCTAGAAATTAGTACTTATCTTGAGAAAAACCTTACACTTGCGACGATAAATTTTCATTAACTAATAAAAGAAAACTACTTCTCATAAAGCTTAACCCGATAAGTTTGTTACAAGGATTATACATTTTGCAAAGTTTCATAAGCAAGAAAAAACCACTTAGTGAAGAATGGGCAACTCAATAAGTTTGCAACAGCAAGTGTATACTTTGCCAAGTCCCATAACGCTACTATGAGAGAACTACTTGTCAAGAATGCTCAACTCAGCAAGTGTACCACAAAAAGATATATTCTGCCAAGTCTAGAAAGCAAGAGAGAGGGGTTGATAATATATTCAACAAGGTTGTTAAAACAGAGAATATCAATTTCTAAGTCCCGTTAGGCTTTAGGGAGGTTTATGTAACTCCACTCAACAAGGTTGCCAAAAAGAAAAGATCCATTTCCAAGTCCAGTTAGGCCTTTCTGGAGGTTCATGTAACGGATAGGAATGATAGTATTATCATAGGGCCTATCAAGTCTTATAAGGCTTGACCAACTAATGCTACAATGTACTCTAGGCTAACATACAATATTTCCTCTATCTATATTTCACAAGATGGTAAATAGAGTTGAGAGTAAAGATTTGGTACTCTTTAGTAGTTAGACAAGATACAATTGCTCAAGTTGCTATTAAGAATATGGTATATATTAAAAGGTCTCAACCATTGATCCGCTTAAAATAGATCTGTCCATAATTTAAAGATAAAGTATTAGTCATAATCAAAATTTTTAGTAAGATCCATTTCAATCTTGAAAACTATAAATTATACACAAAAACTTAGAACATAAAAGTAAAGAGATTAGCTTTAACTGTAATAAAGTTAAAATAATTTTACAAAAATGATAGAAGTTGTTATAAGTGCAATAAAAGATGTATATTATAACTTTAATATAATATATGATTACATATTAATTTAAATTTAATATTATTATTATGAATATATTTACATAATGAAAACCAAAGTAATTAAGTTTGACATTCTGAAAAAGATAAAATTTCTGAACATAAGAAATGGAAATTTAATATCATTTTCAAATTTTATTTCATCTGAGTTAGATATCAAAAACTTATTTTGAAATTTATTATAATTAATTATTTTTATCTAATTTCTTGAATTATTTTGAAATAATATGAAGTACTTAAGGAAAATATGATTGTTTTCTAATATGTTGTAAAGCTTCATTTTTACACCTTTTGTGATTTTACTTATTTGCATGATCTATGTAGTTTTAGAGGGAAACAAAATTTGGTAATAATTGTATCTAGTTTTGCTCATTACATTGTTTAGTATGAATCTATCAGGTGCTTGTGTGGGTAAGTCTATGGATATTTAATTATAACTCTGAGAAGAAGTAGTAAGCATCCTTACTCACGTTTTGTATAAATTCAACTTGAACTGTGTGCTAGTAGTTCCAATGACTTTTTAATATGTTGTGTTAGTAGGCTAGGTGACCCTAAAGTAGCTTCAACAAGACCACACTACACTTAACTAAGTTAGTTAAGCAAATTCAACATACTTTCAGGTCATTTAAATCGTAATAAATAAAGCCATTATTCTGCATATATTGATAAAAATTCTTATTAACACAGTTATGCAATGCTCTAACAATATATACAATTCTGAAACTATAGTTTTGCTTAATGCTACATTGGAGGATTACTAACTATGCTCTTAATCTATTATTTATCCGATACTTTTGGTTTCAAGATGGAAAATATTATTTTCTAGATTAGCAATATTTTATTAGTATTATCAAAATGGTTTAATTGGAAGAAATTTAAAGATATTCAAGCCCACAAGCATTTTTAATCAAGTGATAAATTAATTTATTATTATGGTCCTGGATAATTATAAGAATGCTTTTGATACTACTTTTCCTAGTGAATGTCTTATTCTTGAAATTATATCAATGGACAATTTCACGGATGTTCTTATTGTACTTTTTATTATTTTCTTATCGATGCTCAGTTATATATTTGAACTTAATTATGTGATGTCATAAGTTCACTCACGGTGGATATAAGAAAGTGGATAAGTATCTTTAAGCATGGATATAAGAGAAGGAAGAAATATAATAATTCTTATTCAAATGAGCCTATAAATTTTTAAAATTAAATATCATGTATCTATAGATATAAACATGCTTATTTGCAGTAGGGGTGCTAAGTTTCCATGCAAAAACGTTCAATAATGAATATCTCACGCTTTACCGAGAATGCCTTGTTATCCTAAGTATGGCAATTATTAGTAAAGAAAATTTTGGATCATTTTTAAGTGATTTTTTCTTCTTCTTTGACGAGAAAGTATATTGATATGCTACCTAGGTTTGATATATCTCTTGTTTAGTATAATTTTCATATATTGTTATCAAGGTAAGGAGATTAAGTAAGGATTACAATTTTCCATATGAAGAATTTTGTCATTGAATTCTTTGATGAAAACCAGGGGATGAAGTATTTTTACTACTAATATAGTTTGCAGAACCATGCTTGGAAAATATGAAAGATCTTTACTCGAATAATATTAAAATAAATAAATAAATAATGGTACTAAAGTACATAATAGTAATAATGACTTGGGATGAAGTGTTTGATCAATGTATTATATGTGAGGTCTTTACGTAAGGACCGCGGTCGCCTTTTTCGCTTTACTTAAATATTAAGTGAAGACTTTGGCATGAAACTTTGATTACCGTATTAGTTGAGTGCATTAGAATTATCTAATATGCTGACGAGATTATAATTGACTTTTACGGTTTCACCTCAGTATATAAGTGATACTGACCCGTCCAAATACTTACTTTGGAGTGAATAAGGGAGAAAAAACTATCATAGGGATTTTCTACTTGAGAATACTTATAAAAATATTAATATATCAGTTTTCTTAAAGAATTAAAAAAATACAGTTTGAAATAAAAAAATTTGCAAAAGTTTAATCATTATTTAACTTTTAATAAAAAAGGATAGACGCAATCTAGATGAAGATATAGCTTGGTACTTGAAGACTCTATACCTGAATACATCATTACATTAGACCTCAATGAATTTGAAAAAGTTTATAATATTTATTTAATATTTTATTATTTAAAATGTTAATATTATTTTATTTATAATTTTTTACTTATATATTTGGGTAAACGCATAATTTTCTAACATACTATTTTAAAATAGGTGAATTTTCAGAACAAAATTATTATTAAATGATTCAACAATGTACTAATAACATATTAATGTAGGAGTGCTGTTTTATGCATCAGCACTAAATAAACTGGATGCGGATAACGCGGAATGATCATTCCCAGGTTGTCTCTATTTCGGAAGTGGAGAACATGACGCATTGAAATCAAGTGCCTACTTCGTCAACTGGAGATTGTAAGTCAATGCGCACCTAACCATCCCCGTTTGTAGATTGTTAGGTAGTGTAAGAACCATGATGTACGGGAGAGCTGTAACTTCTTAAAGACGATCCGATGCGTGACGATCGAGGTCGACGTCGTAGACCATCCAAGGTGGAAACAATGAATTGTGGAACACTTTGCCAATCATGTCAGCTAGATCGACAAACAGAATCCAGTCATGACACTCCTTTGTTGATCATTCTAATCGGTGTGTGCAGAGTTTAGATTTTGCCGGAACTGAGAAGCAAGGCATGTACCAAGCATTGCTTGGTATATCTTTCTACACAAGGCCAACCTCCATCTCTAATGTTCATGGAGGGTGTGTCTGATTGGGTGAAACCCATCCTTCCACACAATGTAGAACCTTCATCTTTCCTCATACCAAGTTCATGTTGTAACACCATCTCTAATTCTGTTATTGGGGCTTAGCCCCATTGTACCTCTTATGTCTCATCCTTGTACAGCTTGATGGTTTCCCCTTCTTTCGTGTTATTCTCTGCGGTCGCCTTTTTCGTATTCTGTTATGTCATGTGAGTGACGCCATCATCACGAAGAATAATTAGATAGTAGCAAAAGTATTTATAAAGTTTCTATGATGGGGAGCAACAATATTTTATATTGTTGATTTTATATTTCTAATATTCTCAGGTGTCTTTGACTTCGGGGATTGGCACCACTTTTGGTAGTTAGATCAAAAGTATACGATATAACATCAAATGCTTTTAATTGCTTGAATATTAAAATACAACTTTTTCCTTCAGATGATGGTAGACTTTTTCTTATGCACTCGTCATGCCTCTTGTTTCTGATTGCCTCTCATTGCAACGGACGTATAGAAATGGCAGCAACGCGAGAGGAACCCGGATACACACACCTTTGTCTCGAGTCTTCGTCCAATGTAAATTCGCATGAAAAGCATATGATTCGGGCCCAGGCTTTATATTGCCTAAATATTTTACACTTTCAGGACTTTTTCTGAAGCCTAGCAATGGAGAGATTGAGAATTACACCATGAAGACGATAGTGCAGAATGAATTTCCCGTCGGCGTCCGAGAAGTCCGATCGTCTTGATAGTGTAACCTGATCTTCCGTTGAAACGAAAAGCCTAATAAAGTTTCTGACGTCTTCCACATCTGACTGTACTGATATTACACATAATTTTTAGATTTTCAAACTAGTTACGTTTAGTGACAAGTTAACTTTGGTTCTTGCAATTGGTAGTCCATTAACGCTTTTGGAAGCCATCAGATTTTATTTCTGAAAGTGTCATCTCACTGAAATGTTATTATTTCAGTGAGATGATTAATACAACATTTAATTGATTGGCTAAACATCCTCCTGATGCTGGCGTTGATGTTATTGATTGGACGCTCTCTAAAGGCCAAAATCACGTCAAACATATACATATATATATTGGTATGCGAGAACAGAAGCCTTTCTTTGGTATGCGAGAACAGAAGCCTTTCTGGGAGGGGGTTATCCTGAACTCATGGAGTGCAAATGATCGATAAACAATATGAATATGAATCACAATGCTAGAGTAGTGTGAAATCCCTAAGATAGACATCGAAGATAACCTGGAACAAAAACGTAATTGAAACAAATTGAGAATAACCAATGGCATCCGGACTAATAAAAAATATGAAATTAAGAGCATCTATGCAAACTATAGCAAAGAATAGGACAAACCCACCAGTAAGCTGTGCATGAACAAAAATAATATTTATTTATTTATAATATTTTTTAATATATGACCAAATGCATGAAGGAAATCAATATATGGTCGGATGGTATATGCCATGGTTTATTTTGGTTTATTTTAAACATGATACCATGTTCTTGAACTTGAATATCACGGCATTGACATGATGTTCAAGTGATTCTTTCTAATGCCGACATAGATGTTGCATCTACTCCAGAAGTGTAATGGATGAATATCCTAGCAAAACTGACCTTCCATCGCTTCTAGTTATCAAACTAACACTCGAACATCAAAATGCAATTATCTGGTTCGAAAGTTCTGCCCTAATAAGGTGACGGGTGAGAAATTTACAAATTACACGTTAACAGAGCGCGGACTACTTCCTTGGGTCTATTAATTCCTTTTTGATTGTTTCATAAGAGGAATTTTCTAATGCTGTAATTTGTCCTTTTCTCTCATCTCTAATTGTCAACCTTAGATATCTTCTCCTCTATGAACCCAATGCAAGTTTACGTTCTAAGTTCTTGTCCTCAGTATTATTTGCAAATAAACGTTTACCAATAGGTGACTGAGTCATTAATATGTCATTTGTAAGTTATAGACAAACAACCCAACCACCCACCTCAAAAAGAAGAAACATTTTTTTCAACTCCTAGGCAGCAATCGCATCATCACATGTCTCACCAAAGAAAGACTGACGAGATGATGTATTATATGTATCAATAGTATATTCTCCAACTTGTGAATGCTTTTAGTTTATCATTTCTTCTTTCTTCGAAGGCACGGAATAAACCAAAAGCATATAGATAAAAGTAAGCAATCAAAGCAAAGTAAATAATGTATTATCGTCATGATGATACTGTACTACACTCACAACAAGGACTCTTCGTTGTGAAGTCTAGTGGTTGAATTGTTTGAACAAGCGCCGGGGTATGGATTTGGGGTATAAATAGACTATATACAAAAGCAATCAAATGCATGTTCTAGAACGTTTGGTAAGGAAGTTCAAAGTCAAGTTATTATGGTTAAAATCAAAAAAGCTGTTAAAAATAATAATTTCCGGTTCAAACTAAACTTTGTCGGGGTTATTGTAAAGAAGATCAATTCTGAAGCGCAAAAGATTTTGAGATTTGTGGATATCAGTGAATCAATCCATAGTACATTCTGAGAACTAAACATAAGCTTTTTGGTGCAAAATTGAAACAAGATTATAGAGCATCGGATGAAGAAGAATTTGTTAAATGGTAAGGATATAAGTAAGGTCTCCAAATTGTCCAACTCCAAATGTGAATGGAATACTAAATTTTAAAATACATTATTAGAATTAAACAAATAATGAATTATAATGTCCAATGAGCTTGTTCTTATGTTGGCTCCTGTAATCTATCACAAACCTTTGCAAGAAAAAAGAAGACATAGATGATTTGATCTTTATTTGATTTCCTGTTTATAATAATAAATAAAACGAAATGGAAGAAATATAAAAATAATTTTTTTAACATGAAGTCAGGGTTTTGGTAAGTATATATAAAAGATAGTATAAATATCCATCACTATGAAATTGATTTGAAAACTACAAAGTTCATTAAATAGCAAGCTATCACAAAAGTAACCAATATAAATTACATATTTATTATATAATTTAATTCCATTTTAAATATATACATAAAAAATTAGAGTTTAAACTACAAGATTACAACACATATATTTGTATCAATGGGAAGATAACGCACAATATGTAAATAATTATGAATATTACAGTAGTTGAATAAGGTAGAATTGACTTCATTTACTTTTTATCCATCTACATAACTTAATCAACTTGTATTTGATAATATTTATATTTAAAAATACAATAAAAATTATTTTGAGAAACAATTGCTAAACCCTAAAGTACCACAAATTTATTTTGAATTATATTAATATTTTATTTATAGTATAGACTGCTCAATCTCAAAGAACTCCGTTTCAATAAGTTTACAAAAGCATGCTATACATAATTTTTGTTCTATAATTATAGGTTGCTTAAGATAATAAAAAATTCTCAATTTGTAAAAATACTAAGGAATGGAGCATAAAATTATCTCAAATATTTTATGTATTTTTTCATAGTTTTACAAAAGTAATATACAACCGCATAAACAGTTGTTATTTCATAGGCAATCCTTAAACTTTGCACACTGAAGAATCTAGACAATTGTTGTAGAAAAATTTAGTAAATTTTATCCGTTGCCAGATATAATACCTTTGATATAAACCAAAGATTTTCGTTTCCACCAACATGAATACAACCTATTTATTATTTAATTTTAGCTTATAAGATTGATAATAAATTTCAGGAAATAATTTTTCATATATCAGATGGTTTTAATCAGCCTTTTTATGATTTATTTTATTAATTATATTAGTAAAATCAATATTTTTAAATCAGCTATTTTTTACTTTTTAAGCTTTTCCAGGTTCTCTTTCTTTATGATGTGATACACTATTCCTTTTGTGCTTCCATCTTTCAACAAGAAATTTTATAAATTTAAATTAAATTAAATCATAATGTCATTAAAATATTCATTAGTATCTGGGAAATTAATGTAAATGGTTAAAGTTGAGGTAAATTACCCCTCTAGAATTCCAAATGTTCGAGAATAGCAATCCCCGGTGTGGAAAGGATGCCCTTGCGTTTGTTAAGAGTTGACTATGTATACTACCATTTATACCACAACTTGTCCTACTCTTCGATTGACAATATTATCAACAACCGCCTTCATGACTGGCCGAATATCTTATGCAACACCGTAGTTAATAATTCCGGAAAGATACGTGAGTTGTTGAAATGGACGTGGAACACCGTTAGCCTTGTCAGGTTTCCCCACACTTTTCAGAAAGTCAAACATACTGAAAGAAGGAGATTCCAGTCAGACTTCAAAACCTTCAAGACGATCAGTCAAAACCTTCAAGACGAGTTCAAGGTGAAAAGGAACTGTTACTGGTTATCAACATTACAGAACTGAAGAAGGATCCCACATTGTACAAATAGACCAATAGTCTACCTCTAGCTGCTGTACCGTATCAAGTCCAGCATGGCATGCCTGTCGTGTAGAAATAGACCAATAGTCTACCAATAGCTGCTGTACCGTATCAAGTCCAGCATGGCATGCCTGTCGTGTACAAATAGACCAATAGTCTACCCATAGCTGGTGTACCATATCAAGTCCAGCATGCATGGCTGTCGTTCATAGCAGGTACAGAGTTCTCACTCAATAGAGTGAAACCTGATTGTCCGGGCGTTTGAGGTTATTATATCGAGCTGCCACTATACCAAGTTTGAAACATAAACCTTAATGAATTATTTAATATTTATAGACTGAAATAACTGAGTAGCGTCAAGTTCACCGTGTCGTAGCGAGCTCATTCTTCAACAAGAGTGTCCAATTTTCTCTTTGAATATCTCCAGATTGTGTTCTTGTTTAATTGTGATTGTGTTATTCTTTAATTGAGTTGCATATGCCTAACAGATTGTGTTCTAGTTTAATTGTGATTGTGTTATTCTCTAATTGAGTTGCATATGCCTACCGTAGAGATGAACGGGTGCAAGCGAACAGAGATAGACAGAGAATATCCGGAGTGGCAAGACACAGCAGCTAGCTGCTACCAAGTTTGGATATCTTGATCGCCTGTTGTGAAGATGATGAAAGAGGCCTACGTTTCATGGAGATGTTGGATAGTAAGAAAGGCACAAAGAATAGCAAAATCCTATCAGTTCTCATCAAGACTTCAATCACTGACTACATGTTGTACCAATAGCACATGTAGGTTGAGATCAAGTGCAATCTCTCAATGTCACTGGATATGTCTTGCAAAACAAAACATTACGTTTTCATGACATGATCCTTGCACACCAAGAATGCATTATCGACCAGGATTTGAAGTTGAACCTAGAAAAATTCAAAGCATTTAATGGATGGCTTGACAACTACTTGAGTCAGCATGACACAAATAGTCATCAACATTGTGGTGAGCACAATTCAGCCAACCTTGTTGCAATCTAGATCAAATGCTAGCAAATTTGAGCCCTATTGCAAGATGTCACTTAGCAACATTTGAAATATATATGAGATTGCTCTTCTATATCATATGACTTCTTTCCACTCTTATGGCACAACAAACTCTAGTGGATGCACCATCAAGCATTGTAAAGAATGCATCACCATTACTCCTATTGTTAGTGCCGCTAGTGAGAAACCTGTATTGCAAGTTGTAGGCAAGTCAAAGAACCCAAAAGCATTGACAAAACAAGGCATACAATATTGTCTATGATCATGAAGCAAAAGCATGGCAAATTTTTCATCAATGTTGCACCTATTCCACCACATAAATCTTGTAGCTCGCTTGTGCAAGAGTATGTTTTATGTCCTCTTAGACAATTTTAGTGCCCATGTCTTTGCAACAAAAGTGCTAGATGAGGATTGCTCTCAATAGACTTGTTTCAAGTTTGGCAACATGGTCATCATCTTTTTCCCAACAAATGCCATGAATGATTTTCAACCTCTTGATCAAGGTATCATTCAATCCATGGAGACATGATTTCACAAGGCATAGTTACATACTCTGCTCAATGAGTAAAAACTATGGCAAGTTGGCCAACCAGAGTGCAACACCGAGAAGTTTCCACTCAAAGATTACACTCATTTTTACAATGTTGTAATTGTTAAAGGAGGCATATAATGGGTTGTCCTAAAATGTCATATGATGTTATTTTGTCAGGACCAAGTGCCTACCATTCATGATAATTGTAGACATAAACAGTAAAACCTATGCCAATCTTCAAGGGCTAGTGAGAGCAATGCAGCATTACATGAGTTGTCTTTGTTGCTCACTAATTTTGCATTCATGATGACATTTTGCAATCTCTAGGTCTTAATGATTTCACTTTGGAGGAAACTTGTACACAACTTATTGAATTTGACATGGCCAGAGACATTGGCTCACCTAAATTCATTGCAAAGGATATATCAATACAGTAATGGAGGATTATGGTTACCTCGTGAATGATTGGAATGGATTTTTATGATGACAAGGTCCCCATCATTGTGCATGTTAACATTATCATCAAATCAATATAAATCTTGTGGAACTACTTAAGCATGTGCCAAAGAAATGTTGTTGCAAGTTTATCATCAAGCATAAAATAAGAGATGTATTGATTTAGGTCCAAAAGCAAATTGTGAAGGAGCAAATCAAGGATAGAATTGAAAAATTGGTCCAACCAATAGTTTCTTCTTTCTTCAAGCAAGCAACATCTTCAAGTTCATCAGTCAAGACCTTGTCATTGGCACTCCCAATGCATTGCCAAAATTTCAAGTTGCACAATTTTTGGGAAGAAATGAACTAGTTGTACCTTTCTTACCAAGGTCATGGTAAAGCTGCAACTCTCAACAAACAAGCACTCATAGCATGTCTTGCCCACCTAAGAGATTGGGTGGACCATGGTGGTCCAGCTCATGGTTTTTATAGCATGAATGCACATTGAACATATTCAGGTAATATTGAATACTTAATATAAAGGTAAAATTATTGTACTATCATCTAAGGCAGTAATAGAAAAAATAAATGCTCTATTCTTTGAATTCCATTCCCTTGTAATAGTGACATCATAGTGTGGACTCCTCTTGGTATCCCTATATCAAATAATGACAAGGGGTGTCACGACCTTGGTGCAAATATAATTGTCCAAGTGTTCTATGTCACTATATCGAGGATGTCATTATATTACAATATCACCATGTCAAGGAAAACTCTATACACAATCTACTCACGAGAAGTGAAAGTTAAAAAAGTGCAAAGAATTTGGCTAGAAAGAAATTAAATATGCAAAAAGTGCAGTAAAACTGTCCAATTATGATCATAATATGCAATGGACCTCGATAAATATTCTAACAATGGACAAGCTTGTGGAATTAGAACTTTCTAGATGAAATCTTTCTAAATTCATTGTTTCACATTTATTTCCTACATCATCAAGTAAAATTCAAGGTTGTAAATGAAATACTTATATACCTTTTCTTTGGATAAGTGCAATCTTAACCAAAACATTCACTTGTCCAAACCTGAAGTTTAGATTATCAACACTAACTCTGGATAATTGCAATATTCTAAGAAGGTGCATCTTTTGAAAGATTTGTATAAATTTGAGCCTCCATAAGTGCAATCTTGTTGCCGGAATGGTGGCTTTGTAATTGTTGCACTTGCTGGTTGTGCCTTGTATACCTCCTTTGGCTTCCTACGGGGTACACTATTGGGTCTTTGGCCTCATCAACTACTTATTGGGATTGGATTGTATCTTAGTATATCTTGATAATATATCTCTCTAATATCTTAGGTGCGGTAGGGTAGATTTCACTTGTAGATACAATCAAAGTTTAGTTCCATTTTACACTCTTTGTCTTTTCTATGTATATTTTAATGGGGTTTTCACTCCTTCTTGTTTTCAGAGTTGTCTGTCTATGTACATAGACAAATAGCTCTGCCGATCTTGTGTGGAGAGGTTGGCTTGCTATCTATGGAGGGGATAGCACCTATAGTGTTTTGGGTAGTTGGGCTCTCTTTCCTCTCATTTTGTGGTTGTTGATAGTCCAATTTTAGAGACTTATGTGATAGAGATAGAAGAGGGATCCTTTTCTCTCCGGATGTTACTGCAATAGATGAGAGATAGTCTATCCCCATGGGCATGCAAAGACTTTCCATCTTTGCTTCACTATCATCAGATATGGACTAGAGGTTTACAGGCTTCCTTGATGGAGCAACAATATGAGCATATGCTACATTCTCTCTTAGTTGACTCATCCATTCCTTAAGCTACTAGAGCAAATCTTTTCTCTTGCTTTGGTAAAGATGCAGCTTTTGGATCCTAGCTCATCCATACATTAAGGCATTCCGACTTGCATCATCTTCTTTCTCTACAACGATGAGCTATCACTTAGGTTTGGTCCACCCATCTGCATCTTCACTACTCACTTGTGCGTGTGGTTCCACACTAGATGCAATAGCAGTCTATATGGCACGATGTCCTTCATGATGCTATTAGGGACATAATGTTTGCTATCACACAAGAGAGTGTATACTTGGCTTGGAGAGAGCATTCATATGCTTTGCAAAAGACACGTGTTAGGATAGACTTATACTTGGGTCTGAGATGATCATGTGACAATAGCAAATGTCATGGTTATGGACCCTTTGTGTGATACAATTATGGAGGGAGTGGTTACCCATTCCCTTGGTTTGGCGGCGAGTGCAACAATAGGTCTTAAGGTCTCCAAGTATAGGAGCATGCAGGGAGATCACCTCTTTGTTCCTCTACCCTTGGAACTTTATGGAGCAAGGGACACGACATTAGACACATTTGTCAAGGAGTGCACGAGAGCTTATCATGTTAGGCACCAAGGGGTATCACTCTCACTCTGATACTTTGTAGCATATTTTAGACAGCATGTGTCCATTGCTCTACAGAGGGTAGTGGTTGGTGCAATTCATAGAAGAGCAATCACACTAGGTGATGCTTCTTTGCATGCTCCAGTTGTTTGTAGATTGTACGACTTGTATAGCTCGGATATCTTAGGTGCAATAGGGCAGATTTCTCATATAGACTCTATTGGGGCTTAGCTCCATTTTACCTTTTTTGTCTCTCCCTTGTACAGCTTGATGGGGCTTCCCATCCTTTCTACGCGGTCGCCCTTTTCACTTCTTGTTTTCACATGCAATTGCTTTTTCTCGATATCTCAGATATCTTAGGTACAATAGTGCAGATTTCTCATATAGATTCTATTAAATGTGCACATATAGATCCTATTGGGGCCTAGCCCCATTCTACCTCTTTTATCTCTCCCTTGTACAGGCTTGATGGGGTGCTTCCAATCCTTCTTGTGGTCTATGAGGTCATCCTTCTCTTGTGTTCTATGAGATCCTTTCTTCTCTTTTTCTCCATGATAAAAAATACAACGCATATGGAATTTAAGGAGCATGTTCTGTCAAATAGTTAGTTTACTACTCCTACAGTAGAAAGGTCGAAATTAATTACTCGAGCAAAGTAGCATATCTGCTAAGCCATAATGGATCGGTGAACGATATCTATGTACAAGAAGAAATGGGAATCTATGTAACATCTATGTAAAATGGGAAGTCTCTTAATATATTCCTACGTTGACAAGTGTGTAGGAGAATTCTATAAATTAAACTATTCGAAATTTAAGTATTGCTATCAAGTTGCGAAAAGTTCATAGCCTTTGGATATGACCTTGTGCTTACTGATATTTCACTGTATTCTTCTGTGTAGCTCGATACTCCATGTGGAGTTGCGATCGAAACCGAGATCTCTCATTTTTTAATCAAATGCATTTCCTCTTTAGCCATTGTAAATCCCTCGACTAAAAGGATATAAATGGCGACCTCCCAAGGAACTTGAATTGGACTGTGAGACAAAGACAGATGCATTGATGATGTATGCATTGATCTCCTTTGGATGTGACTCCCTTTTATTTGGTTCGTATTTTATAAAATGGATTGTGAGTCAGAACTGCTTTGACGAACAATGGACTGATGGACTTACGTTCTTCCTGAAACAACCAAAAAAAAAAAAAACAAATGCTGTCCTTCAGTCTGATTGTTGGTTCAGGCAGATATGAGACATGGTTGATGTCGACGACCAAGCTTGACAATAGTCAAGCCCGATTGTACACAGTAATAACCTATCTCTGTTTCTAAGCATTTATGAGAGCGAAGAAATAGATGAAAGTGCGTCATACACTGAAACCATCCCAGGAGATATGCGGTCCTACTTTTCCAAACGGACATCCATGGTAGGAACGTGGAGAAGTCACCCAATCGTGGAACTACGATGTCTGGATATTTGAAAAGATAATGCACAGTTTTGCATGAATCCCTCCACGCTTTCTAAATATTTTGTCCCTGATTCCTTTGTTTCTATTTGGTCGCTCTAGACTGTTTTGTACTGTTTGATTTCTTGTCTTGGTCTTATAACACTTGTCACTTGAGGTATGATCTTACTCTTGACTTGTCTTCTTTTTATCCTTCTGAGTTGCTACAGATAGGGGGAGTGATTCGGACATATGTATGCATGCATGCAACGGCTCTCGATGAAAGTGTCATCCGGCCAAGATATGAAAGACAGGTATGATAATCCTTGGAATAACAACCACAGTAGAGACCAGGAAGTTGGTGAAGGATGTGCTCAGTTTCTTCTTCCGGATTGGGAAAATAAAATAAAATAAATTCATTAGATTGCAACCTACGAAGGTGCAATCAGGAACGCTCTCCGAGGTTTATCCAAAGTTTTATGTTTGCAAGAATGGAATTTGTCACTAGTGCTGCTGAAAGTCGAATGGGAATATTATATTAAAGCCTTGGTCCCCAGAGAAGATGTAGAAAAGTGTGAAATTTTATATTGATAAAGGTGATGCCGGAAAAGAATCTCTTGGGAAGAAATCGAAGGGATATGGGACATACCTGCCGAGGATTACGAAAGGAAATATTGTAGGTTCTAGTTCCCTTTCATGTATTTCATGTCTTCCTTGTATGGCTCGATGGGGCCTTCCCATCATTCATTTTTTCTACGCGGTCCTCCTTCTTGATCTTTTGATATGAGACGGAATTAAAATATAAAATTTCATTCTACTGGATTCTAATTTCATTTCATTCTCTTGTTTCAATTTCATAGTTTTCCAAGGTGTCTGTTTTATACAGAAGTGTTGTGGTAATCGGTGCTCACTGGCATACTCCTGGACCCTCCATTAGAGTGAATCATGGGATAAAATGTTGCGTTTACACGGTCATCAAAGTATAGAGAGAGATATCTTTAGACAATGCTTAAATGAAACGAGGAGAATATAAAAAACAACAAATTGTAAAAGGACAATAACACGTTTAGGAATCGAGCAAATCCTACAATTACTTAGGAAAATATAAATATACTCTAGGTTCTATGATGCATAATATGGTCGATATTCCTTTGAGCATAGGTAAGAATTGGATAAACTATCAAATTGATGATCAAATTTATCTGGTTTTTGTAAATTTCTAATTGTTGGAAGTGAGAAGAAAAATGCATTCACAATGATGGATTATTAGATGTTCTACTATGTAAGAATTTTTTGGGGTTACTTAACAAGTAAAATTCACCTGTTGTTACAAGTAGGCTTTGCACATATCAAAATTTATGTTTCTTCTTTTTTTTATTCATTCTAGTTTCTTTCTGTCAATTCTATTCGATGTAGAATTATTTCTATTCCCTATCTTGTGGATGTGAGACCTAAAATGGCATTTGTGGGTTGGTGATACGAATTTTGTCTCTAGTTCATTCCCTTGATAAATTATCAAAGAGAGTATTCTTTATATTTTCACCTTCAATATAGATTTTAAACTGATAAAAGAATCTGAACATTTTGAAAGATATGTGTTGCTTCACCAAGGAAAATATAAAAAAGGTTACGGACAAGAAAGAGCACAAAGATGACTACAAATTAAGCAACTCCTGACTATGAATGTCAAAGCAACTAAATACAATCTCAATTCAGGAAATAATATAAAATGTTAAAGAAACTAAGAACGATATAAATTCAAGAGAAATATGAACACTTATTTCTCTTGAATCTTCTTCTTCTTATTTTTTTATTTTTTTTATTATCATTTATTAGTTGTATTCTTATATTTGATATTTTATGATATGAGGTGATGTTTTTATCTAACGTTGAACGTGTCCCTTAAGTTCTAGAGCTACAATTGCATATAAATTTATTATATATAGTAAGTCCCATGTCTTTGTCCTTGCACTAAATAGCTCTTTTAATTTTATATTGAGTGAGAAATTTCACATAAAGTAGATTCCAAATATGTATATCATAACAACATGAAAGATGAAAGATATAGCTTCCCTTAGTTATCTTTTTGATGGTTATGGAGTCTAAATCTATAGACTCAAGCATCCAAGCTTGGCACAAAATGAGTTTTGTTCTAAGACTATAAATTGCAATGCATCCAAAATATTTTATTTGTGTGATATTTGTTAGAATTCTCTTGTAACATCAATCTCAAATATTTCTCAAATAGTTAAAAAAATTTAATTCTACATCCAATGAGACAAAATGATAAAAGAAGTGCATGTGGAATATATGAAGACATGGAAAGTCAAATTATATTGGATATTCAAGTTACAACTATAGAAGTCTACAGTCTAAGAGTTGAGTATAAAGAGTTTGCCCTTACAGAATTTGGAATTTGAAGTTTTCTATTGTAAAACAATTAGTAACTCTATTCATGAAATTTTGGCAATAATAGACTCATGAGTAAGTTCATGGTTTATTCGTGAACTTTTCGTAATTGTTTGAAGATAGTGCCATTTTGGTGCTCATAAAGGCATTGGAAAATCTTTGAATTCTACATCCTATAGTAAGTTCATGGTTTATTCTACTCATAAAACTTCTGTAATTGTTTGAAGATAGTGTCATTTTGGTGCTTGTAACCCTGAACCCTAAAGGCATTGAAAAAATATTTGAGTTCTGCATTCGTAAGGATAAAATTACAAAAACATAGTTCAAATATAAAATTTATAAAGGTGAAATCTAGTTTTCCTTGGGTACCTTACTTCAACCTAGAAGTCAAAATCCATAGACTTAAGTATCAATCTATACACAGTAATATACTTGTAAAGAAAGTATAAATTTAGAAGGATTGAATAAAGCAATGAAAAGATCTCTTAAAATTTTAATATGACCAAAATTATTTAAAAAAATCCAAATATTTGATTAATAAGGAAATAATTTAGAGGACTAATTAATGCAATGAAAAGATCTCTTAAATTTGTAATATGATCAAAATTATACAAAAAATCCAAATATTAATTAATGAGGAAATGTAAACTAAACATAAATATCAATTATTAATTGGTCCATAGCACAAAGCCATACATGGTAAATCATTAAAAAATATTCCAAATATAGACTGTTAGTTTTTTTTTTTTTGTCACGTATATTTGGTGGCTTTAGAATATTCTTTGAAGTTTGTATCATATGATACTCAAACCAAAGAAGACCAAGGAAAAATACACAAGTTATGGGAACAAAATAGTTTCAAAATTATAGTATTCTATCTAAGGGATTATGCTTTAGAGCTTGTGCGTTATAAATATAAGAATCCATCACTATTTAATATTATTATTTTATTATTTAGTAAAAATAGCTCACAAAACCAATAACTAAATAATTATTAAGGAATAATTTTAGAAGATACATTTTGGTGCACATTGATGTTTCATAATTCTCAAAAGTTAATCATTTGAAGCTTTTCTAGAGTAAGTACTTTGGAGTACTTCATCTTCTTGGTTTCATCCTTAATGATGAAATAATTAATAACTATCTAAATAGAACAAACATGTGTCTATTTTTTAGGACTAAAATCTCCCTTTTTAACATATTATAATATTGATAATTTATATATATAAACTCATAAAATTTAATCATAACAACATGATTCAATATAAGTGATATAATTTATCTTTGTATGAGATTATTTATACACTTACACATTTAGATAATACTATCAATATGATTAAATTTAATCATTATTGTTTATTTCTATGGACTATTTTTCAATATCTAAAAGATTTTAATCCCGCAACTTATAATCATCATATTTTTTAATTATTTCACATATTTATACAAAAATATGTACTCTAAATTGGAGTCTAATAGTTGTTTGAACAAATACTTTTGTAATTTGTAAAATTAAAATCCGTTCTATCATCTACTCATTTTGGTAATGCAATATGACTTGCTCTAAAATTTGAGTTAGATTGTTTTTTAGATAGATAAATGCCTTACTAGATGTAAAATCAGAAACAAATATCTTTATTTACACAAATTCAATTCAACAAGTACACAATAACTATAATTATTTTATGCCTTGCTTCTCCGTTATTTCATAAAATAGTTCAAGTAAAACTTTTGCTTGTTTTTTTTCTCAATCATTGACTCTATATTCATTTTGGTTTGTATTTCTTATCTACGTAAACTGCTTTAAGAATTGTAAAACCTAATTCTATATGACTGCAATCTATATATAAATTATTTTTCTTCATGTGTAAATTTTTGTATCTAATACATGACCTAAAAATTTAATTACAAAAAGTCCTTCGTACTTTGAGACGCAAGTTATGTAGGTTGGGTACAATAGATTATAAGTTTCAATATTATTTGATATTCAATTATAAAGATAAGAAGCACATGTTTATGATATTTAAATTATCAAAATAATATTTAGATTATAGAGCCAAGGATGTTTTTATCTTCCTTGGAATAAAACTTATTTGAAATTCAAAAGGTAAATTAGACTTTTTGTAGAATAAAACAAGGGAAGTGAGTGAACTAGTTCCAAGTCTACTGCTTGTTACAATGATTATATTTGAAATATAATTTAACACTGATTTAATCAATCTCTATATATGGATTTTTTCACACAATATTTAATAAATAATAAATTGATATAAATCTGTATCACATTGAATAACTCATTTGGTTGACTATAGTAAAAATAAAAGTAGTTTTTGGATATTTTATCTTGAAAATAGCTTGGTGAGACTTTCTTTAAGTATGTGTGAGAGTTATTTTGTACACCTTATAAAGTACTTATAACACCTTCACTAGTAATCAAAGTATTGAAGGAAATTTATTGAATAAAATAATGAGTATTCACTACGATTTGGTATCAAAGATCCAAATTGAAATTTTTTGTTTTTTCACCAAACAACAAGAAATGCTTTATTATCATTATGTCTATTTCATATCCTTGTGGAAGATTGTGTTAATTTAATCTAAAATAAGAAAAGTGATATAAAGACAACTAAACTAGTATAATAAGTTGATTCCCAACAATATTGTATATAATTAGTTTTATTGTTAGCTAAATTGCAATTTTCTATCAATTATGATATCTCTAACACATCATTTATACACCTCAATACTACCATTTGAATACCTTTTGGAGTGAAAGTGAATGGAGTATGTATGAGGTAATTGTGATAAATGGACATGATAACATTATGAAAGTAATAATCACATCAAAATTAAAGTTTTAGTATGTTCTTGAGTTACAAAAGAATAGCATTCCATAAGAAAAAGTTTATTTTATTGTATTCCAATCCTCTAAACTTTTTTTTTTAATTCTTATCTTGTATTAGATTTTGATCTCTGTTAGTAAAGGTAATTTTGAAGTTGCCTTCGTAGATGTTGATGACTATATATCAAATTGTTACTTTAGCAATTGCTAATATATTACTATATATATAACTTATGTTATACTTAGCTACTTTAAAAATAGAAACCAATAGCTCATATCGATTCATTCTTTATTTATTTTCTTGTATGCTAGCTCTCTTTTGAATTACCTTCTAAAATTGTTTTTATCGGTCCAAAATCAGATTTGAAATAAACTCAATGAAATGATATGAATATTATTTTTTCAAAGAAGAATATAGTTTAATCAGTATGAAAAGCCAAAAAGTATGAAAGTTTCTTTCTTGAGTTCAATGTCAGATTATTACTCTATTTGAAGCGTTCTATATACGTGCTATAGGTAAATGAGATAAGAAAATAGCAAGTAAATACATAGATCACCTGAATTTATTCCAAAGTGTATGTATATGACCAGAATATGCATGTTCTAGAACTTGTATCGGTCAAATAACTCATCCATAAGTTAAACAACTTTAACTACTAAGATGGAGTAGGAGTTGGAGTTTTCACATCTAATTCCTTTTTATAGCAAGTGACTTTCAGTTTAGAGATCATTTGTAATTCAAATTTGAAGTAATTCATAATTTCTATGAATTTTTCAGAATCATTATAGTTTCAAAATAAGATTTTACAATTTACTTTATCCAATGTTTAAAAGAGAGAAAATATGAAATACTTTCTTTTAGGGTAATGTTGGATTAAAATGATCAGGTAGTTTGTATACGTTAAACACATATTAATAAGCTATACCCCAAGTCTATCAAGAATGTGGGAGCTTAGATGTCACGCACCCTAAAGAAAGTAGGATAAAGCTCCTACTAATCAATATGTATTCTAACATTCAACTCACTAGAGCTACTATTTATCCAATCTCTCTTTACATTGTATTTACTTGACACTTAGATTTCTTTTATTGAGTTCTTTGTATGAGTTCCACAGAAGTTCATTTTATGATTCAATACATAGATTAGCTCTTTAGGATATTTAGTTTACCTCCCTAGTTTTCTTAGGAATACTTACTTGTGTGTCTAATAAGTATTCTCGGAATCCCATGCTCAATAAGCAAATTAATTTCTTATAAAACCTTCATGTCCTAGGTGACGTTATAACATCTTAAAGTTTGGTCTCCTCAAGAAAATGGTTTAATAGATGCTCATATGAATTTGAATCTTCCATGGACTTGGATCTCATTTAAAAATAGTCACTTGAATCCAAAACGATTTTTAGTTATTATTCTGAAAATTCAAGCCGTGAATTTTATTACGTGGTCAATAAAATGAAACCACGAGTAGCGATACTTCAGCAAGCCAAGATTACACAAGAGCGGTTTTCAATTAGTTTCTCAGGAACTTCATTTTAATTAATTTTGTAGTAATTTTATGAAACTGTCATGGGTGGGTCAGATAATGAATATAGAATGTGTTGGAAGGTAACTCATGAAGTTTAATGTCTTTTTTATGTATTCTGTTAAAACTATTAAAATATTACTCATGTTTAATCTCCTTTAGAATTCTTCTTAATTTTTCATAAATTTTTTTATATTATGATCTATTTCATTTTAAGGGGAACCATATTATGAATATCCTGTTAATCTCGTGGGTGATCATCCCGCTCCCAAGAGCTAATGCAAAATGGAGAGGTCTAAATAGTCTTATAGTTTCACAGTAAATACATATTGTGTTTAAAATGGAGAGGTCTATTTAGGTATCATAGTTTTATACATTTAACTTGTCATTTTCAAATTGAAACTTTCACAGATTTTAAAGTAATTATTAATTTAATTTTATCAGCGTTAGCTGCTACGTAATTTTGTAGCAGAATAGGAATTTTTTGAAAAAACGTATGGGATGTCTGAAAAATTTGAGGTTATTCTTGTAGAAAAAAGTTCTTATACGTATTACATGTTCCATGTTTTCGTGGAAATTCCGTTGATTCTATGGATTGACATAAAGTCACATGAAAGTTCACATGATTCCCATGGTTCACATGAAAATAATTTGAGATTAGTTTCTAGTAAATTGTACCTTCAAACTATTCACCAACCAAGACACTGGTACAATAACATATGGTACTTAAAGTTCAATACTAATCCCTGTTAGCTTTAACGCCCTGGGAACGGGATAACGGCTACCAAATTCGAAGGTACTTAGGGAGAAATTTATCCTACCGCATCATGTATATGGCCATGCGATACGGTTGTTTTCAAAGGACAAATAGAAAAACGCTACATGGCATATTTGATCTCTAACTTTCATCCTTATTAAAAATATTGAAATAAATATCTTCTATACACTTAGACGGGAGATGCCCTTACCAGCTGTTATGCAACCATGTTCTTTTATGATTTAACTTTGGAAATCGAAAAAAAGAAGACTGAAAAACATTTTTAATTTACTTAAAATGCACCATTTTGGATTTTTAATATTCAAATACATCGTATCAACATGTTTAATGTTGGAGACTTTCAATGTAAAAAGAACATCAAATATGCCATGCTAGACAGAACTAAATATATGAACATATAGTAACTTCTAGAGAGAAGTTTTTTATACTCCTACCTTGAGCGGCAACAAGGAAAAGTCAACTTAGATGGTTCATAAGATCGATAAGTTTGTACTCAACTTTAAAATGCAATTACTCAAAAACTTGGATATAAAAGATCTATGAGAACTCTGATAATGAATGATAAATATATTCATTTCTCATGGAATTCCCCCATTTTCTCCATTTTCTCTAATAGACTATCTTTATAAAGTCTCTATATATAATATCGCACTTTTAAAAGGTTTTGCTTTTACGTAGGTACAACTACCGGTTCAAATACGCAAACTTTATAATGTATTCAAGTTTAAACAACACTATGGTATATAAATTGCAGATCTAGGAAGATGAATTTCGGAAGAAAAGAGAGTATATTCTATGAAACCTCGTATAATGTATTCTTTTAGTTCTTGAACTGAATTTATATGTTACATGTTTTATACTGAATATATCAGATCAAAACATAAAATCAAGTGAATGGATGTAATAAAACAAAATAGTGAATAAATATATTTTATATAAGTTGCATAAGAACTAAAATCCTATTGTCAAACCTTGGGGCTTCCGAAAGCTGGACCAATATACTAATTCTCTTTACTTTCAATACCTTATACTCAACCGTTTCAAGCACGATCATAACTATATTGGGCCAGACGAATGATGTTACTTCGCAAAACAAATCTTATGTGAAATATTCTATATTTGTAATGCTGAAATAAATGAATATTGAGAATCATGTCCGATTGATACGACTGCATATATACCATCTAATTATCACTCATGGATTGACATACTTGTCGAAAGCATGAATTGAATTCCTGATTGTGGAATTTCTTTCGGCAAAAAGATTATTTTTACATTTATTATCTTATGAAGTTTTCCTGATTCCAGTTGAACATGAGAAATACAAACCATCAGCGCACTGAAGGAGTCGACTTCTTTACGGCATCGAGCTTTCCAATGCAGTAAAGTGGGATAATAGGGTGACCTTTTCTTTTACATCATCAGGGAAGGATACGGAGCCAAGGGTCATGTCAGCGCAAAGCAGGTGGAAGGAGTTGACAGCTACGGGAAGTTCATGGATTGCTGGACAACTCTGTTGCTTCATCTACTACCGCGAAGGCCAATGAAGACTGCCCGTTCAGTAGTTGGGACCCAGCACCGATCCGAGGAGAACTATGGCGTCCACCGTCGACCAAGGGCACTGTAGAGTAGCCCTTCGATTGGATGGCTGATTGAGGGGTTTGCTGCCGGAAGTGGGACCCAGTGGAGAAGCGGGGTGGATGGGGGGCAGTATGCAACACGGGAACTGCGGTGGTACCGATTTGCAAATCCAAGGTCTGAGAGAAGATGCGGGGAGTGCGTAATTTATGCCTTGGCAGTGTGAAGGAGAGTTGTTCTGTGGCCTTTACTTCCTTCCTATTCTAGATGGTGGTGCATGGACTTTAGCAGCGCGGGGACAGGTGGGGAGGTCGTCGCTTTTTATCACAGCCATGGTTGACGTTTCCTAAAATGAGCGAGCTGGCATCTTTATTCCCGACCAGAGCGGGCATTGCGGTCCGCTTTGTATCGGCAAGAGCAGTGCCCATGCCTAGAATTACGTATCAATGTCTTAACTGAAAACATGGACTGTTTTACTTACTGCAGTCATATGTGGTCTCTGCGCGGAGACGATGAGTGATGATCACAAAGTGGAACTGTTCTCTGCATCTCATGCTTCGGTTTGTCTTCGAGGCTGCTAACTTGCTCTACAGTACGTTTCGGTCTACCTTTTTACCGCATTGTTGTTTGCAGTATCCGACACCTTTCGTGCCTTTGTTGTAGAATGCCCGTCGACCCTGTCGACTAAAAGAAGCTAATTACCCTCAGGATGTTGCATATCGTAGCAGATCCTCGTTTGGATTAAGCAGAGTCCCTGATAGTTATCCTTCTATGGTACACAGCAGTTTCAGTAGCAGAACTGATGATGTTTGTGTCTCTCCCCGCCACATCTGGACGATGGTGGATCATTGGAAGGCTATCCTAACGGCCAGGTGAAGAAGCTGAAGGTGAGCTGAGCTTGTAGCTTCAGCTCTGGCGTCTGTTTTTGCATCACTAGTTTGACACATTTCGCTCAGCGATTTGTATTCTTTCTGCTGCGTCCTCCTCGCTGCTTTGGAGTCATCGTCTCTCAAGCACTCCGCAGCCACATGCCACCTACTTCACACCACCGATTTGGTCCTTCCGGTAACACGACGCCACATTTTCTCCACTCAGCTCCTTCCAATGCATTGCATAGGACTATCGCTCTCCACCAATGTTAGAAAAAATATAAAACCTTGACGCCTGCACTCTGCTTGTGGAAGTGCAGTTCATGTACGAGAAACTTATAACGACGTTCGCATGTACTAATGTCTAGGTCTGTCTTCCAGGTTGGTGGCGGGCCGCGTTCAATAAAGCACTTAAACCTTTCTCCTCTACATCTGTAGGTTATCGGTCCTGAGGTCTCCATTCCCAAAATTTCTCTTCCTGCCGAGGTCTCTCCTAGCCTGTGGAGCACCACAAGCTGGCCGGAAAGGGAAGGCATGAGCAGGTATGGTGAGGACCTGGATAACCGTGGTGAGAGGCCCCGGAAAGAATTTAATGATTATGGAGGCTCTTTCTTGGGTATGGGACAGCAGGTGAACTCCGGACATCCTTATCCTAAATCTGCTCCCAAGTTCGATGATGGTCTTGAGCTTTCTACAGTACAACAAAGAAAAGATTCGGACGAGGGCAAAATGACCGGGGAGAAGGATGGTGCAGTAAAGAAGAAGGAAGAAACGAAGCCAAGTGTTGCATACTACAAGCTCTATGGTTTCTCGGACCCGTTCGATTGGCTACTTATTCTTCTCGGTACAGTGGGGGCCTGCGGACATGGAGCTGCTATCCCCGTCTTCTTCATTTTCTTTGGAAAGCTAATTGATGCATTTGGAGTGAATTATAATCGACCAGATCTGATGGCGGATGAAGTCAAGAAGGTGGATATCTTTTTATCACTATCTTCTGGTAGTAAGGTCTAGCCAGATGACACAATGTGCTTGGGTAAGTAGCTTGTAAAGAGTCATGCCGCAATACAGAACCCGTGACAGGAGGAGAGGAGTAGTTGGATTCTAGTAGGATGAAACATTGGAGGTAAAGGACATGAAATTTTCGGAATTCATCCAGGGTTAGCCCAGGTTTGTTGGCGAACAACTCTTGCACACATTTAAACTCTTTTCCTGTACTTCCCACTAGGACGAAGAACATGTCTACACTTACGTGATCAGCAAACCATGAAATGAATCCTGGTCCGGTGTGCTAGGGCATGTAGTGAGTCGCTTTATCTGGTAGATTCACCTAACGGTGCCTTGTGCAAACCGATTTGATCTCTAATTTGGTACCGCTGAGGTTCGGGCCGGCTACTTTCCTTCGGACTGTAAACACCTTAGTCGCCGTGCGTGGCATCCAAGACACCAGCTCTCGTGCGGTCGACTTACTTCCTGACTCTCAGAAATTATATACTTAAATCTTGTCTTCATCGTGTAAGAAAATGAAAATCTCTTTCTCAGACAGTTGATACAGTTGTCCCTGATCTCTGAGAAATATTCGCCAACGAAACTTCCACACGTGAATTTGCCACATTGACGAGCGTTCGTTCTGCTGTGCAGTATTCCGTGTATTTCGTCATTCTTGGGACAGTGGTGATGGTTGCTGCATGGCTAGGTAAGGACTCTACGAGCGGTGGTTGTTAATCATCTCTTGGACGCTGGAAACATCAAAGATTCTCTGCAATATCATCGCAGATACTCATTGGCGTTTGTATTTGTTCTCCCACCTAATGCTCACTTAAAAATTTTGAGGTGTAAACTTTCCGCCCAACGAATGACTCAAATGGGGTAGTGCACCGTGAGATACTATTATGGTTACGTTATAACTATGGCACATACGGCTTTCTATGCTTTGCAGAGGTCTCTTGCTGGATGTGGACAGGTGAAAGGCAGTCCGCGAAAATGAGAGCAAAGTATCTGAAGGCGATGCTGAGTCAGGACGTCGGGTTCTTCGACACAGATATTACCACAGGGGAAATCGTGGCCCGGATATCTAGTGACACCATACTCGTCCAAGATGCCATAAGCGAGAAGGTGATGTCTCACTGTCGCACTGTATTGAAGTTCTCTTTTAAAGACCTAGGCTTACCAGTACAGTACTAGTGGAGGTCTTGGAGGAAAAATAGATTTTCAGCCCGCAGTGATCACCGCCCTTGTTTGTCTTGGCCTACTCCATGGACATCAACGTTAGCATCCTTAATCTCCGCGAAACGGCTATGCAAGTTCTTACGTGTGCATGAAATTTGCGACAAATAATTATTTAAGGTCAGAGTCTGGTGCAGACGATCGCTAACTGAGAACATTTGTCTCATTAAGTTGTTCTTTGGTTTCATTTGTAGGCCGGGAACTACGTCCACTACATGGCCAGGTTTTTTGCTGGGTTTGCAGTGGGCTTCAGCTCAGTGTGGCAACTCACCCTGGTTACTTTAGCAGTAGTCCCTCTCATTGCCGTCGCGGGCGGAGCCTATGCTGTCACTATGATTGGCCTAACTAGCAAGAGCCAGAAAGCGTATGCAAAAGCTGGAGAAATAGCAGAACAGGTAATTTACCTGACTTTCGTATGTTATTCAGACAGCTCGAATTATTGAATGCGGCCCATCGCTTCCGAGTACACGAACAAGTTTCTTCGAATATGAACTATCTGTACTGCGTGAAGTGGTAGCTTAAACAGAACACAGAACAGATTCTTGCTGCGAGAATGCTTTCCATCTCATTGTTCTGGCTTCTATGTCTCATTTCTGTATATGTATTGGATTTGAAGATCAAATTCAAGTTGATAGTTGGAGAATCTTAAGGTCGGAAACTGACAGAAATCCTGTGCACTTCGGGGCGAAGCGAATTGTTTTCGAGGCATTTATCTAGTAGCTAACCTTCCGCTCAATCTCTGGCAGTCTATTGCCCAAATCCGTACGGTGTACGCGTTCGTCGGAGAAGCGAAAACAACCAAAGCTTATTCTGATGCCCTTGCCACTACACTAAAGCTGGGCAAGAAAGGTGGCTTAGCTAAGGGCTTGGGTGTTGGGTTCACATATGGATTGCTATTTGGCGCTTGGGCTCTATTACTTTGGTACGCCAGCATTCTCATTATGGATGGCAAAACAAACGGAGGTCAAGCATTCACCACCATCTTAAACGTCATCATCAGTGGAATGTAAGTGACCGTTTTCAACGTATGCGCTTTGCTAAAGCATTGAAGAATTCTGGAGAGCCCGTCGATCTCACTTGTCTGCCTTTTGGTCTTTCTAATTTTAATCGATTACTCATGCTAAATCGGATGTAAGAGTCCATTAGTCCAGAGACCGCATTCGGTACAGGCAATTCGAACTAGGAACTCTTGGGTATAACCCAATTCTCATATGCCAGCGTGTGTTCATATACTTTTGATTAACAAGTTCAGAGAGGCCTGTGCGAAACTCGCAATTGCTGGGTTGAGATGGTGCAGTAGGCTTTGTACTTACGAGGTATACTTACGTATGAGCAATATTATTGATACTGACATGGACTCATTCCTGCTTCTGACAAACTCTCTTTACTCTTACAGCGCCCTCGGCCAAGCTGCACCAAATATTACCACTTTTGGAAAGGGAAAGGCTGCCGGTTACAATATCTTGGAAATGATCAAAAGAAAACCTGCTGTGAACGCCAATTTCTTGGATGGACGAACGTTATCTCAAGTTGACGGACAAATAGAGCTACGCGACGTCACGTTCAGTTACCCTTCACGTCCTGATCAGATGATCTTTCAGAACTTCAATCTCACCATCCCTGCAGGAGCTACCGTGGCCATCGTGGGTAGCAGTGGTTCTGGAAAGAGCACTGTCATAGCTCTAATCGAGAGATTCTACGACCCAATTTCTGGTGAGCTCCACATTTTGGGACATGGATCTTCCGACTTTTGTACGAAATCTGATTGATGGACGTGGTTAAAATGCCGCGTCTAGAGATATTAGATTGCCGGAGTTTGCTAAGTAGGAGCTCTGTTTCTTCCCTCTGATTTCAAGACGATGTCTAATTTTGTGCCTCAAGGACCGGTCCATTGGACGCAAAAGTTCAGTTCTCTTTCAGGTTCGTATTTAAATCCGTTTTATGACGGCGAACGTGGTTGGTACTTGTATCTACTGACATTTGCTAACTTGTCGATTACTGTTGCCCTATGTATCTTCTACTTTTGGTGGAGTCCTCACGGTCCTGTTTTCGTTCTAGAAGCACCAAACTTGGGGTCTCATGAAAGTTCTGTGGCATCCTGCCGTGCTAAAAGTTTCGAGTTGGCCAATTTTAGGTCGTATTTTACTCGATGGCACGGACATCCAGTCACTACAATTGAAATGGTTAAGGGGACAGCTTGGACTCGTGAACCAAGAGCCGGCACTTTTCGCGACAACCATTCTCAATAATATACTCTACGGCAAAGACGGTGCGACCATGGAGGAGGTCGAAGACGCAGCCAAAGCTGCTAATGCTCACTCCTTCATTATGACTTTGCCGGAAGGATATGAAACTCAGGTCCCCAACATGAGCCAAATCCGTAGTCTCTGAAAATGATATGCAAGGAACTATGAGCCTGTGCAATTTGCATATAGGGACTTGGAGTTCAATTCTGACGATTTTGCATTTTCTTCTGAGTAGGTTGGTGAGAGAGGAGTTCAAATCTCTGGAGGTCAGAAGCAGCGAATAGCTATTGCAAGGGCGATGCTGAAACACCCATCAATACTTCTACTTGATGAGGCCACAAGTGCACTGGATGCAGCATCAGAAGGTGTCGTGCAAGAAGCTTTGGATTCTCTCATGATTGGAAGAACTACCGTCATTGTTGCCCATCGCCTCTCAACTATTCGCAACGCAGACATGATTGCGGTTGTGAGAGAAGGGAAGGTCATAGAAACTGGCACCCACGACGAACTTATTGCAAAGAATGGTGCCTTTTCCATGCTTGTAAAGTTGCAGGAGAGATCCAAGTATCAACCCAACCAATCCCACAAGCACAGCAAGAGCCAAAGTCAGAGCAGCTACGCAGACGGACCATCCGTCTCCTTTAGCTCAAGGTAGAGTACATTCAGTCCCGTCTACCTTTTGTGCTCTAGAAAGAACCATGGTTGCCGTGTCAGAAGCGCTGGTGGCACATATATTTTCATATATCGTTATGACGACCTTTACTAGGTTACCACCATGTGTCAGAGTCAGAGTCAGTTCGGTCAGACGTGGGTATGGATCCGGGTTCCTTGCAACGGGTTCTATATTCCATTTCAGATTATGTTTATGCCTTGACATTCATGAGCTTTCGAACAAAAAAGCGGTATGAGAGGTACTACCATTCGCCCAGCTTCTTCGGCAATGCGTCAGGACTGATGAAGGCGCTTCATCAGTGCTTTCTTGAAGGCTTACTATGACCGCCTGTCTGCTCCCTTCAGTGTTCAGTGTTTTAGGACTGATGCGTTCATAGAGCATGCTCTCATCTCCTCATATCCAGTCCTCTGCAGGGTGTTATCTTCTGTTCATTTTTCATGTCGGTGCTTGACCTTTCTTTCGATCTGCGTGTTGCACTTCATCTCCATGCGTTGTTTATCGCTTTTCGTTTACACGTTGATTAACAGTTTCTCTGCAGGTGGTTATCTTCTGATCACCTTTTGATGTCCGTGCTTTGCCTTTCGATCTCGTGTTTCACTTCATCTCCTTTCCGCATGTTCTTTTCATTTAAATTTACATTCAGTATATTGCCATTACACATGCTCTTCATATGCACTTAATGAGTCCCAGATCTCCCGTTCCTCGAACGGCTTCTGCTCTCATCTCCTCCTATCCAGTCCTCTCACGCTTCTCTCTAACCCAGCCAAGTTGACGTCCACTCCTCTTCCACTTCCCTCAAATCCAACCATCTTCCACTCAAGCTATGTTTTCCCAACTCGCTCGATGTTTCTCCTCTCTCTTCCAATTCGACCTTCATACTCGCTCGATGATCCTCCTGTGCTTTTAATCTCAGATTAGGCAACAGTGCCATTGTTGTCTCTTTGTCCTTCTTCCATGATGTATAGTAGTTCACTGCAGGTGCTAATTATGAAATTTATCAACTTCTATTTCTTTCTTTCTTTCTGTTTCTTGCTTCTATCACTTTTGCTTAACCTTTTTATGTATTTTATTGCCTTGATTCACTTCAAGTCAATTTGTTTGGATTCGCTTCAATTCTATTTGCACAGGGTCATGCTTGCGTTTCATATGCACGTCGTCGATTCCCTACTTAGCGGGTTCTGAATCCCCCTCCTCCGGACGGCTTCTGTTCCCATTTCTCAAATATGGTTATGAGGGATTTACTGCTTATGCCTCGTCCATTTTGGTCTAGTCTTTAGTGGGTATTGAACCTTATCTTATTGAATCCAATTCAGCTTGACTCATCATCGAGGATACTTTCTTTACACTCACCCCCGCTTGCACGTACGAACTAGCAGCGGAGCTTGCTCATGGGGAGTGATGGTCATGAGGGATTTAGTTCATATACCTGGTTCACTATGTCATGTCTTGTCCAGTGATACGTGTATATAGAACCGTGCACTAACCAACGGGTTCCATATCCGTACACTCAGTACTTATATTCACCTGAGTTCATGTCTTGTCCACTCGTACATGGGTATAGAACCATGTTCTAAAGGACTGGCTCCAGATTCAGGCATTCAATATTATTCCATCTGAGCCCCGAATGTTAATGTTGCCAGTATGTCTAATTTGCATCATTTCGTCCCAACGCAGGCACTCCTCTGGCCGTCTTTCAAATCGATGGAGCAGTAGATGGAGCATTAAAAAGGCGCAGAGGAGTGGTAATGATACTGAATCCGATGCTGGTGGTGAGAATGAGTTTGAAGAATTGAACATTCCCGAACATGTTATGCCAAAGCCATCGCTGTGGCGGCTTTTTAAACTCAACTCACCAGAGTGGCCGTATGCTGTGCTCGGTACTGTGGGGGCTATCATGGCGGGTGGAGAAACTCCACTTTTTGCTCTTGCCATCACGCAGATGCTCATTACTTTTTACAACCCTGACCAGGAATTCATCAAAAGCGAAGTCCGGCGGATTTGCACGATATTCAGTGCGGCAACAGTCGTCACTGTTCTCATTTACATTTTGCAGCATTACTTCTACGGAATCATGGGAGAGCGCCTGACGATGCGTGTTAGACAAATGATGTTCAAGTGTGAGTACTGGGGGGATCTCAAAATTTTGCGCTATCTGCTACCGGTACTGTCCATCGTATCGTAGTTTCACCGGGCACGACGGTTTTCAGGGCAGACGATAAAATGATTCAAGGCTTATGAGAATGCTGCTTGTTGTCATCCTCCCTAAAGTCCTTACTCTGTTGTTGTCTATGCTGTGGCAGCCATCTTGAGCTTCGAAATAGGCTGGTTTGACTACGATGACAATAACAGCAGTCTCGTGGCATCCCGACTTGCATCCGACGCGACTTTAGTACGAGCTGCCGTCGGTGATCGCCTTTCTACAATGGCTCAAAACTTGGCACTAATGACCACGGCCTTTGTGATTGGGTTCATTCTCTGTTGGAAGGTCACGTTTGTTATAGTAGCCACGTTTCCCTGCTTGATTGGCGCTGCGGTTGCAGAGGTGAGATTTCACGTTGCATAAAAAGCCTTCCTTCATGTTTAGGGAGTCACGGAAAGCGCAAAATGTGAACCCCCGGCTTCAGGTAGTCACGTACACATGCCACTTTTTGACGAACATTCCTCTCGTCGCGTCCTCGGTTTGAACCGCTGTTCACAAGCTGGCTGTTACCTTTCACTTGCGGTGCTTATGCTGCGAGATGAAGGTAATCAGTTTTTAAAACCAAATTCTACCTGAGGTGTGATTCTTATTTTCTGAATCTCAAGTTTTCTTCTGTTCTGCAGCAACTCTTCTTGAAAGGATTTGGTGGAGATTTAGCCAGGGCATATAGCCGGGCTTCGATGGTTGCCGGAGAAGCCGTAGGTAACATCCGAACAGTGGCAGCTTTCTGTGCGGAGGAGAAGGTCTTAGAACTTTTTAAATACGAGTTGTCTCAACCGGCCAAGAAATCCATTGTGCGCGGGCAAGTCGCGGGTTTCGGATACGGCTTTTCCCAGTTTACCATGTATAGCTCCTATGGACTAGCTTTCTGGTATGCTTCAAGATTGGTAGCAGATGGTGAAGCTAAATTTGGAGACATCATGAAAACTTTCATGGTGCTTGTTATTACTGCGTTCGGTGTCGCAGAGACCCTGGCTTTAGCACCCGACATCGTGAAGGGTTCCCATGCAGTGGCCTCGGTTTTTGAAGTACTTGATCGGCAAACTCAGATAGATCCAGAAGATCCTGCTGCCGATGAGGTGGTCCACATCTCCGGTGACATAGAATTGAAGCATGTAGATTTCTGCTATCCTTCCAGACCAGACATCCAGATCTTTAAAGACTTCCGACTTAAGGTGCGTTCCGGGCAGAGCCTGGCCTTGGTGGGAGCTAGTGGGTCAGGGAAGAGCTCCATCATCTCCTTGATAGCTAGGTTTTACGATCCTTCGGCAGGAAAGGTGCTTATAGACGGAGTAGACATCAAGAAGCTCCGACTACGATCATTACGACGACACATTGGGCTCGTGCAGCAAGAGCCAGCTCTCTTCGATACCACTATATACGAGAATATTATCTACGGAAGAGATGGAGCAACGGAAAGTGAGGTGATTGAAGCCGCAAAGGCAGCGAACGCCCACACATTCATCAGTGGATTACCCAGTACTTATAAGACAGACGTCGGCGAGAGAGGAGTTCAGCTTTCAGGAGGACAGAAGCAAAGAGTTGCCATAGCCCGTGCTGTCTTGAAAAACCCGGCCATCCTGCTTTTGGACGAAGCTACTAGTGCTCTGGATGCGGAGTCGGAAAAAGTTGTTCAAGACGCATTAGATCGGCTTATGCGTGGTCGAACGACTGTTATGATTGCCCATCGGTTGTCGACCATCAAGAATGCAGACGTGATCGCAGTGGTGGATGGTGGGCATACAGTGGAATTAGGTAACCACGATTATCTGATGAACAAAGCCGGAGGTATCTACGCACAATTGGTACAGTTGCAACAAAGCAGCGGCAGTTAAGAGGTTATGCGGTGACGAAATGCAGAACCAGGCATCCAGTTCAGCCAGCTCTCTTCAGGACCCATCCTTCGAAGGGCCGTGCAACTGTTCAAACAGAAGTAGGTCGTGAAGTCAGAATTTTCAGGTGAATCTTGGTGCACTCGGGAAGTGTATTACAACTCCTACAGAGCAGAATATACTGGAAGCGGTGTTCCCCATCTGAGTAGCGGAGGCAAGCAGTTAAATGGGGTATTCAAGAGTTACACTAGATTGCCATTCTAATGGAGCAGATCATTGATAACTTCGGCGGTCCCAGAGCTGGGGGTTAATCTAGTTCTAGTCCGCCTTCATTATATTCGTCTGAGGCTTTCTAAAAGAGGGGATGTTCTCTTTGGGCTAGAACTAAATTAACCCACTAGATGTGTATACATACTTGCAGGATCACACGAGAAGTAAGGGAAAGCAAATGTGATGATAATGTATCCTTCTAATCTCCATTTGTCAAGCACGGGCAGAGTAGATAGGTTCAGTGATTGATTGATTGGGCTACCGGGTCCTACCCTGTCATCAACGAAGATTCAGATGGCAGAAACCTTACATTCTTAACCATTCTTATTGTATTTGACGCCCTCACTTTGTATATGTCATTAATCTTCGAGTTCAAGAAATTATACCCAGCTTGGGATCACGGTCTGGTCTCTGGGCTTCCCTTGAGCTTTCGGTATCTGGGAGGATATGCTAAGGACAAACAGCGCACTGCCTTCACCTGTCGATATTGACTTCCTGTTTATAGAATAAAGCCCCTTCTCACAGGCATTGTTGTCCACGGAGTTCTAAACATGACTCTGAAATCAGTTAAAATTTACATCCTGGCATATAGTTTTCAGCTTGGTTTTGCCCTACACCTCGCCAAGCCAGTTCGGTCGTGCTCCACATTATGCCTGCCACTGCCGTCCATGCAGGAACGCACGTGTAATATTGTGATCTCCACAATTTGATCTTCGCAAAAGTTGTATCAACCTCTTGTATGCCACCAAGCGTGTTCTAACACGCTAGCATAGCTTTGGTTCTTAGGTTCATGTTTCAGCGCCATGGAGAGTTCCTAACCTTTGTTCTAGCACTTTTGTGCAGTTCACTACCAACTAGAACGCCCTTTGAATCTATCAAGTTTCTTTCTAAACTCGTTATGCACGTGTATAGACACGATCAAATGGGCCAACACCGCTCGTGCAGAGTCTGGAGTTCCCCGATGGCTTTGATAGATAGTCTATGGCGTAGGATAAATATTAATTTGACAGGTAAGACCTTCAACGCATTCATATTCATACATGCTCACAGTTTCCCCTCTACATGTATTATTATGCAAAATTATTTTGAGGAAATAGTAAACTGGACTTAGTTTCCAATATCTCTGGCCTCAACCTTCTGCAATATAGTTCTACATGTAGACACTAAGATTATATATGCATAGGCGGGCCTTTCTTTAGAAGTATAATACCCAACAACTCTTTTAAGTCTTACAAACAAGAACATGAAAATGAACAACCACGCAATGGTGTAGTTTTCTCGAATGATGAAAGCACAAGGAAGCCTGTCTCATTATCCAGTTAATTTCAGTAGCAATGGAAAATAATACCAGTAAAAGTGGCTTGGAGGCAAAATTTGAAACGCGAAGCAAGGAAAGACTCTAACATATGTTCATCATCAACCATGGTTTTTATAGGTTAAATTCTCCAAGTTTGAAAAGGATAACTCATTACAGCTCCAAGAAGTAGATCTGGGTCCAAAAGTTGGTGCACCATTAAATCATAAATACGAAGAAATATTGGAAATATTAAATCCTAATAAATAAGCAAAAAAGAAGAAGTGGATCATCTTAAAGCATACAAGTCATAACTTATTCGTGGTAAAGTTTTGAATATTTGACTATTTGACTATTTGAAACCTTTTTATTTATACTATTACACTTGCATAAAATGTATTCCTTATATTACTGTAATCTTTGATGTGCTAATTTCAACCATGAATTCAAAGATATACTTTAAAAGAATCAAGTACATACTTCTTAAAAGCAATTTCATTTAAGTAATTGAGGCGACCACCGTAGCAATCCAAAATAATTCATTGATATTAGAAGACTTAGAACAAACTTGCTAAAAATTTCAACAAACTTACTGATGATGCTCGTTGCTAAGGGCTTGAGGTTCCTTGCATTTTTAGGAGTATCAAGGATTTGAGGTAAACGGTTTGCTTGCTTACAGTATGTAAGGATTTTTAAAAGAAGTTTATCATCATACAACTAAAAACTTGGATTGACCTATAACTTGATCTAGATTTAGTACGTATCTCAAACCTAACTACTATAGTTTTTATATCTCTAGCAAATTTTGTTCAAAGTTGAATCTTTAACTTAGCTCAAGAAGCTCTCCAACAAAGTAAGCAATGAAATTTAAACTAAGATGAGAAACCTTTATATCTTACATTTAGATTTATTTGTGCCTTAGATTTTTATTTATGATAAACTCTTTGAGGAAAGATAACAAGATAAACAAAAGTCTTTGCTGGTTTAAAATCTTAGTAACATTACCTAGGTTTACCATCAACCCCACATTAAATTCAATAAGAGAATATATACCTCAGTTCGGAAGAAAAATTAGGGATATAGAGAGCAAAGAAAACAAGATGAACCATAGTACGTGCTTGCTTAAAATTATAGGCATATAACCTATATGAAATTCCCTTCAACCTTAACATAAATTCAACAAGAGAAATAGTTAGTAGAAAGGAGAGGAATCTAAAGAGCAAAGTGTACTCAATGTAAATGAATAAATTCCAGGAATTTGACGTTTGCTTTTGTCTTGCAACTCTTACCTTTTATACACTTATTACCTTTTGAAAGATTTCTCAAACCTTCAAGTTCTACAACCCACCTAAATTGAGAATGATAATCTTTTGGTGCATAGTTTCTCAAAGAGAAGTGAAATTTATTTGACTACCATGATGCTAGCAACCTCTAAAATTTTCATCAGCCCAATTTTTTCATTATCATTAATTTATAACAAATTTCAAATCATGTTAGTTCAAGATTAACTTATAAAATAACTATCATGATAGATTATTGAGAGATATTGCATTGACACTAAGTTAATTATCTCATCATTGTGTCATTTGAACACATCAAATTGGGTTTGGGGTAGAGTTTAGGGTTCAACACACTATTAGATCAAACTGAGTTCATTACTAACAATGATGTATCAACTATGTAGCATGTAGTTGAGTGGAAGTATATCATATATAGATAAATTTAACATAGTCAAAGGTTTTATGAGAGTATTGGAGTGTTCTTCTCTTCAATATAGCTAATAATGTTGTTAGAATATTAAAATATAATATTGATGGTAAGTCTTATCACAAATAGTACTATTGTCAAAGTCCTTGTAACTATGAACCATGTAATAGAGGTAGAAAGCATATACCTTCCAGTTGGTAAGAGTAGATTTGAAAAAAAAGTAAAAAAAGGGGTTTCAATTATCCTTTTTATGGGATGAATATATGTAGAGGAATGGAATCCATAATATTTTATTACTATACATCAATGGGGAGACTCAATGCTACCTGTCAGGTAGCATTTAATGGGTTGCCAAAATTTGTTACAAGCCATTTCAAGGAGAAGTTCCAAGTGGATTATGGGTAGATTATGTGTAGTTTATATGTAGATTAGGGGTATCCTAATTTCCAAGATAGCCATGCCATAACATACCACATGTACATCTTTTGAATATTTAAATCTCAAAAGTTTAACTTTGAACCGATTTAGACTCATTCTGTATAAAGTTGGCCAATTTCATAGTTCATTCCAAGTTTTGTTTGGTTTAGTTTTGTGATTCCTTCTTGATGTGTTGTGGTGTAAATATATCTATATGGTTCATATGCTTACATTGATGTGTGCAAAATATAAATATTAAGAAATTAAGGCATGTCTAATATTGAGAGATTGGGATCTATGATAAGGTCAATATATTTGATGTCTTGTTTCTCCATTCCATTCCATAGTTTCATCCACAAACAACTAGTTTTGGTACCCAACATTGAGCTTTGTTAGTTGTGGTGTCTTAGAATTGATTAAAACTATGGAGGATCTTTGCTTTTCTCCTATTTCAATCAATGGGTCTTTGCTTATTGCCTTTTCTCTTAGTCTTGTTCCTCCAATTATCTCTCCTGTAGTTTATACTCTAGTTTCCACTCTTTTTATTCCTTTTTTCAATCCATTATAGACAACAAGGTTTTGGGGCTTTTGAATCTAGTGTTATCCATATCTTTAGTGGGGAGCAAAGTTTGACAAAGAGGAAGATGAAAATAGAAGATGATAAAGTAAGGTTGTTCTCTCATCACTATGCACACATTTTAGATTATTTAGATAAACTTGAGCATTTCAATCAAATTCATAGTGTACTTGCAAGAAACAAATATTCAAAAGAGTATTGCATTTAGTTACATAACAACTTGTCTTATGAGGCATGTGAAAGGATTCCTTGAGTTGATTGTAGGTAAGAGATCACAAAAAAATGGGGAAGATATATGAAGTCTTACAAATCTACTAGAGAGTGGAAAGAAAAATGGAGAGGGGAAGGCATCACCAAGATGGAATTAAATCATAGATGGAGAATATTAAAGCACAGATTAAATCATTTGTATTCTCATTTTGAAAAGATGGATGCAATGTCTAGATTTAGAGCAAACATCTCTCCACCAATGCTTTTGAGTATTGGCCTTGGAAATGAGGTGGATATTTGTGGATGTATTGGCCAAGTTGAAGAAATAAGAGGTAAAAAATTGGAGAAATTGGAGTGAAAAAAATAGAGAGCGATCAAAAGTGAATGAATTGGTAAGCTAAGGTAAAGAAAATGGAGTGACATCAAGGGCTCAAATCAAAGGAGGATAATGAGATTAGAAAATACATAATTTTCTTAAGGACCACACAAGCATATCTTTTCACAAGTGTTCTTTCCTTGCTTAGGCTAGAAAAAGAGGATGAGACTATAACTCATGTGCTAGAAGAAGAAACTTGGATGCTTTTTAAAATACCAATATGGTAAGAAATATTCACCAAAAGGTTACAAAGGAGAGGCGGTTGTAGAGTCTCAACTAAAGAAGGGTTCACACAAACAGAAAGAATAAAGGAGAGGCAAATGGATAATCACCAAAAAGAGGAAGATTGGTAAAGAGTGTTTGAAAGTGGTGCCTACAATCTTGAAATTTGCATTTATAGTCATCACTTTCTCAAAGGACCTTGCTAGTTATTGTAAATTGAAGATTGAGTCCATGGAAGCTAAAGAGAAAATGCAAATTAGCAAAACTAGGAATGAAAAAACTAGCTAAGATAGAGAGCTTTGAGTGAAAGTGGAAGCAAAGAAGATGTTCAGATCTTAGAAGATGAGATGAAAATCTAAAAAGATTATTTTTGACAATAAAGATGGCTTAGATTCAAAAAAAGTTCAATTTCATCATGCTAGAATTGGCACATCTACCAAGAAGATAAAAATTGTAATCACCTAACTCTCACATATAGATGCCCATCCATATGATAATTACAGGTGAGACATTAGATTTCCAATATTAGTCTATGCATTTCCACGCAAAAAACAAAGAGGATTATTTTCCTTGTGGATATGAGTTGTAATAACTATTGTGTTCTAAAATTTTGAGTAATACATTACATTTTGTTATGAAGATCTTATCTTAAGTGTGCTATTCTAATTTTCATGAAAAATTTTTTGAATGTCTAGAGTATTCAAGAAAGATTGCAAAGCATTGGTGTGCATCAAGAGTGGGCCAAGAAAATTGTAGTCCACAGGGGTATGCATTGGGTTGCAATGAACTATGCTAGGTGTGCATTGAGTCTATGTAAGGAAATCTTGCTATGGGTTATGGTGCCCTCCATTTGCATTAGTCTTATGCTAAGAAATCTCAAGATGCACTAGTGTATGCTTGGTCTGCATTAGGCCTGCCATGTCTAGAGGAAAATTCTTTGAATGCATTTGGATGAATTGATTTGTATTAGTTCAAGGTGTTTCTCTTTTGTGAGATTTTGAACTAAGAGGCATTTTGCTTTGATGTTTATACCCACCATTTGATATTTTATTAACAACCATTTGGATTGGATTATCCAAAATGAATTAGCATTAGGTGTGTGCATAGTGGAAACAGAAAGGTGATGCAGATTTTGTCATTAGTAAACCAAGAATGCATATATTGTATACATATAACCAAAGTTGTAGTACATAGAACAAATATATGTGAACAAGAGAGAATAGAGAGATATAAAAATATAAATAGAAACAGAAATAAAATAAAATAATTACAATAAATATATAAGTGAAGAATGATAATCACTCCACATAGTCTATGAGGCTAGGCCAGCTCTATGGCTAAGTCACTCTATTGCCAAATTATAAGGTGAAAATAAAGAAAGATCCCACATTGAACTAACCAAACCTCCACTTCTTGGTGCAAAGGTCATTAAAAGAGCATCTAAAGGTTCTAAATCTATCTAAAAAAATCAACAAGAGTTCTTATGATTTTATGATGTGTGTGATGTACCTACCTTTTTTTGAGAAGAAGTAAATCCAGGAAGATAGATAGCACAATGAGTACGGTGTTTACAATATTGATCTATTGCAATATACACTATCACAACATCTCAATGTGATGTAGAACAAGCATTGGTAAGGTCTAAGTATATAGCCTCTCTATAGTTCCTCTAGCCAATCCTAGGAGAAAAAAAGCCCATAAGATGCATTTCCTTGTGTACTCCTTCTAATAGGAAACCCTCATCCCACATTGACCCAAGAAGGTGTACAACCTCAAATAAAGACACATAATATGAAAGGAAATCTCTAACTCTACGCTTATGTACATATTGAGAAGTACTCATGCCTTTGTAAGAAGTCCATCCTAACCAACATATAAACTCATGCCATTGGGTGAAGAGAGGAATGCTATCCAATTTAATGTCCACTAGCCATCCACTATCAAAAACTATGATCTTCCAATTGATATCTTGTAAATAAAGGATACAAGGAATGAACTGCCTAAAAAAGGCTATCCTTTGCCTCAAATCACCAAACATAGAAGCATTTTTTCTCAAACCCATCCTTCTCTCCTCAAGCCACTCTATCTCCATGTCCATACCTCTAAGAGAGGGTGGGATAAGAGACCACATGAACCTATAGGTCTTGTATGCACTATGTCTATCTCAAAGTATCATCACACTAAGCTCCACTAGGTCCATTGTAATACTCCAAGGACAAAAGAACTCTACAAGAGAGAAAACACAAGTTTCACACTTAGTACTTTGATGCCCCCAAAGGGGAAAAAGGTGATTGCATAGGAAAAATGAAGGATGCTCCCAAAGGAGCACATGCTCTTTATTATATAGCAAAGAGGACCTCCTCCAAAGAAGCTCTACCCTTGGATCAGATACATAGATTGGTGACATGTCAGCAAGCTCCACCCTTAGATTAGTTGCCTGGATGGGTGATATGTCACTCCTTGTCCTATCTAGTTGGTCAAATAGGTTTGACCAAAGGGAATCTTTAGATAATATTCTTATAGGAAGCTCAGAATCATGTGGGTGAGGTATTATTTGAAAGCTCTCAATGAGACAAATCATGGAGGTGGGAGTGGGAGGGAGGGAGATAAGACAAACCTTTGCTTCCAATTGGCTCTAAAGTTTAGGCTATTTTCAACTTCTGCCCTATTAGTAGAAGTACTCTTTTGGTGACACCTCTATCTAATCTAGTTAGCCCATCCTACACAACATTTTTCTAGATGTTACCAAGCTAATTTTCACCTCTAGATACTGTATCTAGATATTGGTATTACATCCACCCAAAGAGGTCTTTGTAGCATAAGTACATATCTCTTGCCAATAGTTTGTATCTCATGAGTCTACATCCATGTACTAATAGTTTGCATCCCATGAGTGTGCATCTCTACTCCTATTTGGGTCCCAATATATTATATAATCCAAGCACTAGCCTCATGTAGCTCAATGAAAGACTTCTCTAACATATTCATAGTAGTACTAAACTCTATTGCATAAAACTTCTCTTGCTTCCTTCATATCTCTCTCCTTCACCATTATATCAACTCAACTAGTCTTTTTGCCCTAGTTCTTTGTGTGGTCCTAAAGAATTCCTCCTTCTTTGCAAGAGTAATCTCCCTCTCAAAAAGAAGATGCTCTCTCTCTACTATGTTTACCTCCTTCCATCATGCCTCACTTTCTCTTTGATCTCTCCTTCCTATATCTTTTCTCAGGTCCAAATGATGGTGGTTTCTCCTCATGACACCTTTATCTCACAATGGGTAGTATAAGATTCTCCTCACCTCCTCTTACCGCTTCCTTGTACTCACATCTTCTTACTATGATGTCATCTAAAAAAATAATATGGTCAAGATGGCAGTGACATATGCACAAATAAACTGATTTAAAGAAGGTGAAATGGTTTTAATTTATCAAGTAAGTCAAAGTATTTCAATAATAACAAGACAAGTGAAGTGAAACAATTCTACAAAGATGAAAAATTTAGCTTTAAAAGATAGTTTTACTCCACTCTCACTCATCCTCCTCATCCTTACTTGTGCATCATGAAAGAATTCCTCCTCCTCCGCCTCCTTGGTAAGGCTCTTATACATGGACTCATCTTCATACATGGATCTACTCTTTATGAAAATATGGGTAAGAAACTATCTTAAAAATGTCTCCTTGTTGCATTGACCATTTGAAAAGTGTATTTTCATATGAATGACCACCAACTCCACGTCCATAATTGATAATGTCAATTTTACACAATTGTAATCCTCTATCCTAGATCCAAGAATCTTGATTTCCATATTTAAGATGATGTGCACAACACTAATTTGGGTCTCCTAGTAGATATAAAGAGTGCACTCATCATATTGAAAAATGGCCTAAAGGCAAGATATACACATTGCTTAGCAAGGTACCTCTTTTCAATATAGTCCTACACTAAAAACCAATTGTGCACTAAATTTTTTTCCACACTTCTCTATCTTCCACTCCTTCCCTTAGGAAAGATAAAGACCTCTTGGATCAGATTGAGTATCAACCTCTATGGCCTCACATGAACTCTCCTTGTGCTAGTGTTCTCGTCTCAAGTCCTTGGAAATTTTGTACGTAGAGTAACCTGGAAATAGAACACACAAAAAAACATATGTGGTGCTCCCATTTCTTCAAAATTTACTTTTGTTGATCATATCAAGCTTAAGTGCTAGAGAACCATTGGAAATGGTGGAATTACTTGGAGTAGTACCTCAAATGAAGAGGTACATAGAGGAATGACTCTAGCAAGCTATGATGGGAGAAGCACTTGGAGTGATGTAGGATAATTTGCAAGTAGGATATTCAGCACTTGGAGTGATGTAGGATAATCCTAAATGTTGACACGAATAATGAGTCTAGAAGCCACACAAGATATATGGCCAAGTATCAAGATGGCAAGCAAAGTTTTGTCACAAAGGAGATGAGAAGCACTTGGAGAGGCATAGAATGACCATGAGTAACTACTTGAGGATGGAATAATACTTGGAGTGCACAAGAATCATTTGGAGTGCTTGGAGGAGATACAACACTTGGAGTGCTAACAAGTAAGGCATACAAGCCCGATTGTTGAGTGCCACCTTGACACTTGGACTGAAGTGTCTCCATAATTTGAACTTACCACCAATGGTAACCACCTCCAATGGCAGTTCCAGACAAGGACCATTATCTACAAGGTAATCATTGGCACTTGGCAGTCAAGCATAGTGTAGAAGAATGTGGTTGGCAAATGGATTTATAGCACATGGGAGAGTGACTTTGTATTGAGGATGACATGCAAAGGCTTATGTAATGATGATTACCTACTTGCTCTATAACTACCAGAGTGCTAAGGAATGCCTAGGAATTGGTTGTATACATTGAAGTGCTTGGCCAACAATGGCACTTTTTGCAATCCATCCATCTGCTTAGTTGATTGAGTAGATTCCTACAATTCTTTGTGAAGAAATGAGTTAATTAAAGTCATTTTACTAATGGCACTCAATGTGATCTCAAATACTCAAGTGAAGTGACGTGCTTGGCCTAGTAGATCAATAATTTATAGCAACCCTTTGTGTGCAAGAACCATGGTGGTCACTCCAAAGACTTACAAGAAGGCACCTGAGGCCATCTTTAGATCCCTTGTTGTCAATAAATGGGTATTATATTGTAGGATGGATGTGATTAGAAGTAAGCACCTGGGATTTCTACTTTGGAATTGGGAGTTTTCCAATTTCCATATGAAAGGCAAGCAAGAGAAAAATTCAGAGGGAATCAGAGGTAACCCATTGAACTAGACAAAGGACCATTAACAAATTGTACTTGGCTTGGATGCTAGGGTTGTAGGAGCCATGACTAGAGACAATAAAATTTTCAAACAAGGAACCAACTCCTGAAGTCAAGAGCCACTTTAACAACAAGCACTCCGAGAACAATAGATGGTGTGTAGCCAATTACAAGGACCTTGCTCAAAGAGCCATTATAGAAGAAATTAGGAAGCTCTTCAAACAAAAAAGAACAACCTTCTTGAGCAATGGGCAAGCAATGTTATTTGATTACATACATGCAAGAGAGCTTGTAGATAGAGCAAAGATGTTTGAAAAGTAATGCAAGCTCATGCACCAAGTCTTTAAAGATGGAGAAGGAGCCTCCTACATTGCTACTTTTTAAATGCATTATTACATGGAGAAATATCTACTTATGAAGGAAGAAAGGAAGAGATTCCCTACACATTTTCATCTCATAGGTTATCTTGAAGTGCAACCTAAAGGACCTACATAGGTTGCTAAATACCGGCTGGCAAATGCAAAGTTTGCAAAGACAAGTGTCACATCCCACTTAATGTTCTCTTAGGCAAATTTTCTATTTTGTTTTGTTTTCCTAAATAAGCATATCATGTTGACTTGGATGATACTCAAAGATGTAACATATGGCTTATACCTCAATAGCTACAAAGTTCCTAAAGATTCACCAAGAGAAGGGAGTAGATGTTTGAGTTCATGATACCGTGAACACAAGTGTGGGATGACATATTGGAGACCACAATCAGTTGGTAATGCTTAAATTTCTTGTTTAATGAGGAGCTAGCACATAGGATAAAGAACCAATTTTATTCTCCATCAGTTCTCATGCCACTTCACACATGTGTAGACCACAATGCTTCACCAAAAATGCCCACTGAAATCTCAAACATATATATTGAATGTATAAATGAAGCACCTCATGTGGAAGGAAAGTTTGATTGAATTTGTCTCAACACTCTACCCATTCTTGGAGCATTTGAAGTTGTGCGGGTGGGAAAATTTTAGAAGTAAGAAAAGCTTAGAACTTTGAGAAATTTGAGAGATTGTGAGAGTGTCTTACAAGGATTGAGAGCACAAAGTGAGAACCAAGTTCTAGATATGCTTTCATACCATGGTATATCCTACAAAGAACAATACTAGTGTCATGGTCACTTGCAGTAGAGAAATGGATGCACTATTGCTATGTTGAGTACCTGAATTTGACACATTTATGCCTTCTATTGTGGATTTGGGATTTTGTATACCCCTCAATGGGTAGTGGAGATTAAGGAGAAGAAGAACCCAAATTTCTCCAACTTGAGAAGAAATTTGTTTTCGTGGACTAAGGAGTATTGGAAAAAAGTGCTTTGGTCTAACTCAACACTAAGAGCAATGCACCTTGATCAAGACTAGCCCTGACCATCAAAAGAAATGACTAGGATGTTTGAATCCTTGTTCAAACACAAGAAGACGAGGAATGGTTGGAAGGTGCAAGGATACCACAAACTTGCTTGGTGCACCACACTTGCCTTGATGATGAAGTTCAAATCCTCATGGACAATGTATGAAAATGATGGGTAGGCAATCTTTTTCCAACTACTTCTTGAAGGAAAACCCATAGATTGGGCAAAGATGTTCTATCACTAAACTGGAGAGCTTACAAAGCAATTGCAAATGATGGGAGTACCTACTTCCCTCTCACTATTCATGTTGAATTTCTGTATCAAGATGAGAATACTACATAAGGAGGAGAGGAAGCTCTTCTTGGTGCATTACTATCCCTCAAGATATTATCAATGCCAACTAGGATATGAAGGAAAGATCAAGAACAGAAGGATACTTTCATAAAATACCAAAATATGAGTAAGTACCTATTGACAAGGTACCCATTAACAAGGCTCTTGGGGAAGGAACCAAAAATGGAAGGTGGTTGGGACTCCACCAAGGTATGGAAAAGGCATAGACCAAATCCTCAAGTAGTGGACTCTTTGGAAGAGGAGGCTTTGCAAGCCAATGACAAATCACAATCAGATATGATGTTTACCTCCACTTCTTCTTTTTCATTGTAAGTGATTCAATCTTCTTCCTCTTTGTGATCCTCAACTTCCTCTTCTCTTCTTGGACAATGTTCTTGGTTCTTGGAGCAAAGTTATTGGTTGTTTAAGCAAAGTACTATGGTTTTTTCTTCCTACAAATCCAGACTCAATGGTGCTTGCTTGGGCACTACCACTTCTTCCATCATGTGCTCTCCTTCATTTGCATGGCCCTTGTCCATGTTTTGGTCCTACACTTGCAGAGAAAACTTGACATCTTCCTAGGTTTCTTCTCCTTCATCATTATCTCCTAAAGTAGAGGTTGATCCTTGTAGAGTGAAAGATCCTTGCTCCTCTTTGTCCTCATATTCATCCACTTTAGTGTCCTTGGCCTCATCTTTTGGAGAGGACACTTCAACAATTTGGGTACTCACCTTCAACTTCTTATTGGAGGAAGTGGCTTCTTCTTTGGTGTGGTGTTTTTCCTCTTTGGAGCCTTGGGGAAAGCCAATGCTTCAACACAAGCACAAATTGGACTATTGTGACAACCTCATATTGACATACTTATAGTATAATTGGTAAGAATAGGCCGTTTTCATAAGGATACGGGTTGGAATTGGCTAAGAGTGAAGAGAAAGTGCCACAAGTTGGCTAGCCTTGCATCTTTAACCTCTTGGGCAAGGCAATTCCCAAAAGAGGGTAGAGTACCCTTCTTTGTCACACTACAACAAAAAAAACCACTAAATCACATTGAAAAATGATATCACTACATGAGCTCTTGAAGGTAATGATTAAATTTTTCATATTAGTCATTGGCCTCAAAGTTCTTTCCCTTGTAGTTACCTATATAATGCACACCACAATGCCAATGAGAGCATTCTACCCTTCCTAGAAGGCACTCCTCAATTCTATACCCTAAGCTTTTTGTTTTGCATGATACTTTATGACACTTATAACTATCATGGCTCTCAATGCATCACCCCAACCCTTCAAAACTCCCAAGCCTAATTACCTTCCCAAACCTCAACACTTGCATTCCAACATTGAGTTTCTCACCACTACTTGATTCAATAATCACAAAACATACACCATACTAAAAATGATACACTCTAAATCTAAGAGGTCCTCAGGCATCATCCCCCCAATAGAGTCAAATTCACAAACCCACAAGCAAAATAATTGCACATTCATGAGTTTGAACATACAAGTATGAGAAATAATTCTTATCTATGCTGACTAAACATACATTAAGTAGGATGACTCCCCTTATACTCTTTATTACAACAAGATGAGGTGCATCCAAGGCTATGCAATGCCATGATTGCATAACTATGAATTAAGACTAATCCTATTCTACCAAATTGGTTGCTACAAATTAGATGCTAAAGCAGAGCCACCTGCAAAGAGGTGCTTAATGTACACTATCAATCTTATGATTCTAATTATAGATTGGAAGAATGGTCATGACATTCATATATTACAAAAGAATCAATTGAATGAATAGAGCCTTAATTGTTCAAAGAATTCATACACACATCATCATGTAGAGACCTTCCACCATGATGAACTCTCCATCATAATGAAGTGGCAGCCTGATGGTTGTGTTGTGACAACCACATCTTGATGGTGCAAAACTATACAATTGTACAAGTTTTGTACACCATGATCTGTTTCTTGACCCTCCATCACCTTAACACCTCCAAATTGGCTCTTCAATGTGTTTGTTGTACTCCTCCCATTCATGGTGGATATAGCTTAAGACCTTTCCTAACTTGGCATTACCATGCTTGGGACCCTTCTTTGCCTATTTGGTCAATTGTTTAGTGGAGTAAATCTTTGCCTCTAATTCATGTATCTAACTTCAACTCCTTCAACTTAGCCTAATGAGCATGGGTCATAACAACTAACTCCACTTGGGTATTTAGGCCATTAGCAATGTCTTCTATGATTGTAAAAACCCTCATTTTTTCCTCATCCAAATTATTGTGGATGGATTGCAACTCCATCTCCACCTCTTGTTTGATTTGTACTTGGAGGATGGGAGCTATGTTGTCATGGTCAGCCACAATTGTGGACAACTCCTTTATGTGCATCTTGGTGAGCTCCAAGGTGGCATCATGAGATTGATCCTCTATTGCCTTCTCCTTCCAAAGACCATCTAGCTCTTCCTTTAGGGATGTTAACTCCTTTTCCCTGCCATCCAACTCCTTTGGCATGCTTCTTCTTCATCTCCTTTGCTCACTTCTTGGATCTATCCTTGATAATTGTTAAGTTGGAGTCCAATTGGGTAATCCATTACCTTGAGCTTGTTATTTCTTCCTTCATCTTGGCCATCTCTAGATCCTTTTCTTGCATGCTTTCCTCCCATATTTTCTTGTAGTCCACAAAAGCCTTCTCTCATTTGGGTAGACCTTGCCTTCATCATTGCAAGGTGTGCATTGATGCTTTGTAATTCCTCCTTGTGTTTCATTAGCATGGTGTCTCTATCATGCTTCCAAGCCTTGTAGTTGTCAGAAAGTATACTGAACTCACCTTACTTTATCTTTAAGGAGGCTTCTAAGTTTTCTAGAGCAGCTTTAAGGTGACAAATTTGAGCCTATGTGGAAGTTGGTTCTTCTTCTCTTTGTGGTGCTCCACTCTCTCTTTGGCTCCCATGGTTGTGGTCACCATACCAACTTCTCACTTTTGCTCATGCTAGTTACTCTTGGAGACGGGCTATCTCTCAAGATTCCTAGGGTCACAATGTTATTTGTCACGCATACCATACCCTTTCATTTTTGCAAGTTGGATCTTTGGGTGTAGAATGTGGGTATTGGCTTCAACCAACTCCCTCTCTACTGCTTTTTTTCCCATATGGCTATCTGAATGTGAATGCGCAAGAAATTGATCAATCTCTTGTGGTTTGTAACCAATTTGTTGGTAGGCAAGGAGTAGTTCTTCCATGGTCTCCATTATTATCCCCAATATGTAGATAACCCAAGATGACAATGGAAGATAGTTGAGTGGATCCATGAGGAGCCCCTCCGTCTACATTGGTGGAATTGGCTTGGGCCATGGAGCCTCACATGGTGGGGCAAATACAACACCACTTGCTTGCAAAAGATTTTGAGTTAGGGTGAGGATCACCAAGCACTCTGCACTCCTTGTACTCTTGAGGTATTTATAGGCCACTTAGGTGCAAGAAGATTCCAAGAAATATTCCTTCATAAAGCCACCTTTCTAGGAGTGCAAGCTAAGCTAGCTATTTACTTGTTCAAGTTACTCAATCCATGGAAGGTTCCTAGAATCTTCTCACCCAAACCTTCCTATATGATTTTAAAACATTCTTAAGATTCTTAGGTTATGCTATTTCTACCTTTTTTGGCTATGAGTAGCTGATTCTACTAACTCATTAGATTCTACTAACTCTATTATTACAACACATTCTCTCATTGCTAGTTTGTGAAGTATTTAGACTCTTCAAAGTCTCAATTGCTAATGCATTTTGGAGATGAGTAAGATGCTCCAATGTGGCATTATGAAGAGGATACTCTTTCCACAAGATCTTATATTCAATGTGTTGTTGGTGGTGATGTTGGATGTCCCAATGTGCAATAACAATCAACTTTTTGATTCTTCATGATATTAATAGAGATTGGAGGAGGAGATGGATGGATATGAGTAAAGAAGGATGTTGGATTAGAAAAAAAGGGTTTTAATTTTGAGATATGGAAAATAAAGATGGATCTTCATATGACCAAGAATTGCAAGTTTGTAGACAATAGGGAAAATGATCTAAATAATATCTAAACCTATCCAATTAGGAGCAAATTTATGGACTTGAGAGTCAAGAGGGAGAGGAAGGTTACTAGAAGAGATCATAACTTTATTACCTATTTGGAAGGTAAGATTATGAAAATGTCAATCAATATACTATTTTTGTCTATTTTGAGCAACAAGGAGATGCAATTTGGCTTGTTGTAAGGACTTAGATACTATGGATAAGAAGGTGGAAGTATGAGGGATATGCAACGGTAGTAGATCAAGAAGAGAATCTAAAAACAAGAATCTTCCTTAATCTAAATTAAGGAAGAAAGGAGAGAATCTTGTACTTGCTTGCTTCATATTATTGTATGCAAACTTAGTAGTTGCAAGACAAGTATCTCAGCTTGTATGATGAACATTAAAAAATGCATATAGCACATCTTCAAGGTAAAATTTGCTCATTTGGTTTACGGATCAGTTTGAGGATGATAGGCTACAGAAAAGGGAAGCTTGTTGCCAAGGAGTTTGAAAAGTTCTTGCCAAAATTTGCCTAGGAAATGAGTATCATGAACAAAGATGAGAACCCTTGGCATCTCATGGTGTTTGAAGACCATATCAAAGTAAATATGAGCCAACATTGTAGCATCGACAATATTTATGGTAGGTGCTAAGTGAATCTGCTTACTAAGCTTAGCAACAAAGACCATGATTACTATATGGCCTTGGTCTATATTTGGTAAGGATATGATGAGATCTAAGCTCAAATGTTCCCAATGAGCATATGGAATTGAGAGTGGTTGGAGGTATCCACTTGGTTTTTGGTTGTTGGCCTTGATGAATTTGTAACTCTAGCAAGACCAAAAAAACTCCTAAAATTTTGTGCCATGTTTGGCTACCACCATTGATGGTGTAGTGTACTTAGGGTCTTTACCACCCCTATATTACCAAAAAGAGTAAGTTACGTGTTTTTTGAAGTCACATAAATTGGAGATTACCCATAGCTAGAATATAGATTTGATTCTCACAAAAAAAGGGCATCCTTGAATGAAAAGGTGATGCACTCCTTGTCATGTGTAAAGTGAAACTTTGCACAATATAAGAGAAGGGATTTTCTTGTAGAGAAATCTTGAACTTTGTATATACCTTTGAGTTATAAACACCATAATGATAGCTACTATTAAGAGACATGTAAGAAAATTCTTCAAATCAAGTTTTCAAGACAAGGCATAAGGAATAACATGGACCTTTTGGAGTTTGTACTCAAGTTTGATATCAACAAATTGTAGTTTCTCCTTCCATTAGTGATGCAAACTTCTCATGTGCTCCAAATGTAAGGCTTGCAACAAGGGTTTGTAATCAATTTTCATTATCAAGAAGTAATGTTGCCATACCTTTGTTGCATATACCATAGCAGGTTGTTCCAGATTCCAAGTGGAATAATTCCTATTGCATTTCATCATGAAGGCATAAAGGCAATACGATGCAATCCATCTAGACATTCTTGTTGCAACACAACTCCAATTTCAAAGTTAGAAGCATCAAAATCAACCACAAAAGGTAATTAAGGATCATATGGTTGGAGGATGGGTCATGAAGACACCATATCCTTTTGTTTCCTGAAGGATTCTTCTTGCTTGGTGGTCCACTTGACATTGATATCTTCTCCAAGTGTTCAATCAATGATGCAACTAGATGAGTAAATAGTGGATGAATGGTGAATAAAAACTAGCCAATCCATTAAATGCCTAGAGTTCTTTGGCATCCTTAAGAGTAGACTAATTGGTAATGGTTTTCTCCTCTTCCATCTTGATACACTCCATTGAGATGTTATGAGTTATGACTCAAGAATATAACTTCCTCTTACATGTTAGTAGTTAACTCAAGTCTAGAGTAACCCATGTTAGCTTGATTTTGTCAGTAAGTCTAAGGCTGGACTTCTATATGTGCAGGCCAATTGGTGCTTTGTTTGAAACAATACTTGGATAATCAGAAAGGCAATCTACTATGTTCTTGTGGACGTAGCCTCAATGAGGTGAACTATGTATCTTCCTATGAGATCATGGTGAATGCTTTACCTGTGTATTATCAAATTGGATTATTTGATAAGAAAGTAATGTTATAAGAAGAACATTACTAGTTATAAGAATAAAGGTATTGCAAGTTTGTGGTATGGTACCACAAGAAGTAATGTTGCCATAACTTTATTGAGTTGAAAATATGTGATAGTTACTCAAACGCTAAATTTTGTTTAGGAGGTTGTAGAATACAATGAACAAATGTTTTGTATCTTTGCATAGTACTATCAAGAAGAGAAGATTAGGTTGTGCCATGGGGAAGTGAGAATTAAAAAAAATTACAGGTTTGAGGATTTGGGAAGTCCACCAAAGATTGTTAGAATCATTAGACTCCAATTCTTGCTATAGTTCATAGATCCTATAGATTCTTGCACATCTAGACATTGATGGGATGTTGTGGGGATGTAGATTGTGGATTCTCAGCCATCTAGAGGTCAATTTGAGTCTCTAGTTTGTCAAATTAGGTGGAAGAAGGAAGCAAATGCTTTGCGTGTAGATGTAAGCCACAAAAGACCATCGTCCATGATCTGATGATGATTTTGGCATGGTTTGAGAGCAACCTTTGAGGCTTTAAATGTCATTTATTGAAGTTTGAGAGAGGAAAGTATTGCAAGTGTTGGTGGTGGGGACAATGATTTAGGGATTGTCAATGTCATGTGGAAGGAAAGGACAATTTACTAAGTGATGTCGGGGTTTGTAAACAGAGGGACTCAAGTAGACATTTTCACATCATCACTAAATTTGGAGGGATCAGATTATAAGCAAGGGTTTGAGGAGGTGTTCACTAAAGGGCTTTGAGAGATTGGATAGGTAGAGGAGGACAAAGAGACAAAGGAGAATTATTGAAGCACAAGAAGGGTTTTGTAGGACAAGGGTAAGGATAGGACCTTATGACAAGAGGAGAGAATTTTGAAAGAAGAAAGACCTGGCTGTGAATGGATTTGAGAGAATGGACAAGTAGAGGAAGACTGAGAGACAAAGGAGAATTATCAAAGCACAAGGAGGGGAATTCTCAAGAGAGAATACAATTGGTTTGCAAAAGTCAAAGCTTTTTGCTCTGCATTTGTGCTTTGCATACTCTATTATTCAAAACATCCATGGAATTCTTGTGCACCTTAATGTGAAAGTTGTGTCCGGTAGACAACTGTAAAGATCTAGAATCATCCAAGAATATCTTGTGATTAAGCCTGTCTGCCTAGCTTTGTGGAAAGATTTCTCCTTCATAGATTATCCGCCGTTTATTCAACTTGGATTGAACAAGGTTATATCTAGTTCTTGAACTACACAACCGGTGCAAGTTGTCATCCTACAATTTCTATGAGGCGACAACCGTTGGTGCTTACAAGTGAAAACTAGAAGCTCCCAATCTAATTGGGCACATCCTTACCACAAACATTTTTCAAGTGGCTTCTTGAATAAGTGTCAATAAGCTGGAATTTTGGAAAAGGAAAAGCCTTTGTAACCTTGCCACGAGTAGTAAGCTATCATTGTTTTGTAGGACCCATGCAGAAATAGCAGTATCTCCAAGACCAGGAAACCATAATTTCTAGTAATTGCAAATTTTCACTATGATCCCGTTGCTCCTCCTCTTGCTATAAAATTATTTGAATGACACCGTTGTGAACCTATAACCATTTTCTTGGAAGATGATAGCTTGGTATCTCCAAGACCAAGAAACCATAATTTCCTATAATTGCAAATTTTCACAATGATCGTGTTGCTCCTCCTCTTGCTGTAAAATTATTTGAATGCCCTTATGGGGAAACTATAGCCATCGTCTTGGAAGGTGATAGCTTCTTGATATACTATTCTTGTGGCCTTGCCACACGGACTCTGGCGGCTGTTACTATTGATTCTCTTGTAGCTATTGTCTTGGAAGGTGATAGCTTGTTGATATATTATCCTTGTGGCCTTGCCACATGGACTTTGTTGGCTGTTGCTGTTGATTCTGTTGTTGTTGCTATTGATTCTTTCAAAAACTACTCATGGAAGGGAGTCCCTTCTTGAGCAATTCTCTTCATGGCTACTTTCACAAATTTAGGAAAGACCGGATAAGGCACTGAATTGCATCACGTTTGAGAACAAGCTTTGAGGTGCGAGTTTGGAGATGGTAGTCATGAAGACTACAGGAGCCAAATTTGACATTGCCAAATATGATGGACGCTTTGATTATCTCATGTAGGAGCATCAAGTGAAAGGTATACTCAAGGCCAATGGTTTTGGGAAATTGCTAAGACCCAAGACCAATTTGATGTTAGAGGATGATTGGAATGACATGCAAGAGATAGTTATAAACATAGTGGTTTTACATCTACAACCACATGTCATAAAGCAATTGAGTGAGTACAAGGATTGCATTACTCTTTTTCATGAGCTACAATAAAAGTACCATCAAAAAGAGCTATCAAATTGTGTCTACACATCCTTGAAGCTGATGAGCATCAAGATGAAGAACAATGGGACCAAGATACAAGATCATATTGATGCCTTCAATGATCTTGTTGTGGAGTTGCAGCATCTTGGAGAGGACCTGAGTGATGAGAGAAAGGCACTCCACTTGTTGAGTTCTCTCCCTTTGTCCTACCAGTCCTTGTCATGAGTGTTATTACATTGTGATAGGAAAACCATCACCTACAATGAGGTGGTGAGTGCTCTATTAATAGATGATCTTCAACAAAAGATGATGTTGCCTTCTCTATCCATGACTCCTTTAGGAACAGTGTTGAATGTTAATTGTGGAAGGACTCAGATGTGGATAGATTGTGGGGAGCAGAGATCTAAAACTAGATCTTGGTCTGGGGGAGATCCCAAGACGGTAAGACCGTGCTCTATTGGAAGTGTGGCAAAGTTGGCCACCTCAAGAGAGATTGTCATGGCAAAGAAATCATGCCTTCTTCAGCAAATGTGGCAAAAGATAACAAGCAAGAAGAAGAGGATTATCTGCTTGATGATGACTATGCTCTTTGATGCCAATGGTATGCCCTTTGCACTTCTTTTCAACAAAAAGGAGATGAATGGATTCTAGGTTGTGCTTGTTCATATCATATGTGTTACGGAAGAGATTTCTTTAGTTCCTACTCAATATCAAATGGTTTAGTTTTAATGAGGAATGATCACCCTTGTCAAATTATAGGCAATGACTTTGTTAAGATTCATATGTTTGATGGTCTTGTGCCATGTCAGACATATCCCTGACATTAGGAAGAACCTGATATCTCTTGGCATGTTAGACATAAATGGTCATCAATGGGAAGTAGTTGATGGTGTACTTTGAGTCCTAGCTAAGAGAAAAGTCATCTTGAAGGGTAATAGGCACAAGAATCTTTATGTGCTAGAGGGAAAAACTATTTGTGGAGAAGCTCATGCTACTAGATCTCATGATATGATTGAAAACTTGTGGCATTCAAGACTAGGTCACATTAGTGAGAAGAGTATGTCTATTCTTTGCAAGAAAGGCATTATTTCTACATTACGGTTTAGTAGTTTAGAATTCTATGAGCATTGTGTACTAGGGAAGCATCATCAAACTGCTTTTGGTGTTGGAACTCATAGTTCCAAAGAAATTCTTGACTATATACATAGTGATGTATGGGGCACATCCCCTACTCCATCACATTTTGGAAAGCAATACTATGTCTCTTTCATCAATGATTATTCAAGGTTTGTATGAATTCATTTCTTGCACCAGAAGTCTGAGGTCTTTGTCACTTTCAAGAAGTGGAAAACCCAAGTTGAGACTCAAATTGGTAAGAAAGTAAGATTTCTACAATCAGATAACGACGGGGAATACACTTCTGGAGAACTTGAGGTGTATTGTTAACAAGAGGAGATAACTCGCCATCTCACTACTGTCTATACTCCACAACAAAATGGTGTTGCTAAGAGGCTCAATCAAACATTATTGGAGCGGATGAGGAGTATGTTGAGCCAATCAAGTTTATCACATGTATTTTGGGCTGAAGCTATTAACACTACAACTTACTTAGTAAATCTTTCTCCTTCTAGTGCAATTCATTACATGACACTGTTTGAGATGAGACACGGATGGCCTGCTAATTACAGTCATTTAGTAGTCTTTGGATGTAATGCATATCCACTCATACCTAAGGATAGTAGATCCAAGCTAGATCTTACTTCCAAGAAATGTATTTTTTCCTGGCTACCAAAGTGGTGTGAAGGGTTACAGGTTGTGGGATCCCTTCATTGTAAATTGATTGGCAATAGAGATGTTCATTCAATGAGTCTAGATCATCAACCAAGGGGGAGAAAGCTTTGGTTCCTCATATTGACAAGGGAAAATCTTGTCTAAATATTGTTGAGGGGGAGATCAATTATGATGGTTTTCATGATGAGTCACAAGGAGGTGCTCCCATAGAGGAGCAAGTTCTCCAAATTGAGGAATTACAAGTGCGTGAGGAGACTGGTGAACCTTGACATCTATCAATACAAGAAGATCAAGCAGAGTCATCAATAAGGAAGATGTTTGGACATTCCATTTGTGCTCCTAAACGTTTTGGCAAATGGGTTGATTCAACATAATTAGGAGATGAGGATATCTCTCTTGATGATGATGATGGTAGGGCTTTGATCTTGGAAGAAGTGGATCTTCTTCATATAATGAGGCTCTAGCTTTGATTGGACAAGCTTGAGTGGAATGCTGCAATGTAGAGAGAGATGCAATCATTGGTTGACAACAAAAATTGGCAGTTAGAAAAGCTTCCAAAACATCAACAATTGGTGGACAGTAAGTGGGTTTACAAATCAAAAGATAGCTCCACTGATGGAGAAAAGAAGATCTACAAGGCCAGATTGGTGGCCAAGGGCTTCACACAAGAAAAAGGTGTGGATTACAATGAGTTCTACTCTCTTGTTACTAAGTATGCCACTATTTGCTTACTGTGTGCACTTGTGTCTTACTTTGGTCTTATCTTAGATCAAATGGATGTTGTCATTGATTTCCTCTATGGCAATTTAGATGCAATGATCTTCATGAGACAACCCATGGGTTTTGTGAAGAAAAGCCAAGAGGATTTGGTTTGTAGGTTGCTAAAATCCTTATATGGATTGAAGCAAGCTCCTAAATAATGGAACAAACGGTTCAATGATTTCATGAGGTCACAAGGATTTAAACATAGTGTGTTTGATCCTGTGTATACATGAAAAAGGTGAGTAATGAAGTCTTTGGCTTCATTATTCTAGTACTTTATGTGGATGACATGCTTCTTGCAGCTAGGGATAGATAGATGTTGATAAGCTCAAGGCTCTCTTGAGCTCCAAATTTAGAATGAAAGATCTTGGTACAGCAAGGAGGATTTTGGGAATGAAGATCCAACAAAACTTGGAGAATGGAAAGTTATGGTTAATTCAAGGGAAGTATGCTAGAAAGGTACTTGCAAGATTTAACATGGTATAATTTCAAGTATGTGAGTACTTCATTAGTTCCTCACTTCAAGCTTTCATTAGCTCTTTGTCCAAAAGATGTCATGGAGAAAGGTTTGATGTCCAAGATCTCCTATGACAAGGCAGTGAGAAGTCTCATGTTTTTGATGATTTGCACTAGGCCTGACATTGCTCTAGCTATGTGAAGACTAGCAAATACATGTCAAATCCAGGGAGGATGTATTGGGAAGCTATGAAGTGGATCCTTAGATATCTCAAGGGTACATTGGATTTTGGCCTTTTGTTTGATGCTAAGTCTTACAATGCCAAATTTCATTGATTGGCTATGTAGATGTTGACTATGGATAAGATTTGGATGGGAGGAAATCTATGATTGGATATGTGTTCACACTTGGAGGTGGATGCATAAGTTGGAGATATACACCACAGAAGTGTGTAGCTCAGTCTACTATATAAGCTGAGTATGTAGCATTAGCAGAAGTAGTGAAGGAAGCTATCTGGATGGACAAGCTTATAATAGAGATAGGATTGATTCATGACATTGTGATAGCCAGAGTGCTTTACATCTAGCTATGAATTATATGATGGATAGTAGAGTGAAGCATATCAACATCAGGTATCATTTTCTTAGACAGACTGTGTGAGATAACATGATTGAGTTAGTCAAGATTGATGATAACCTCAATCCTTCTGATGCTTTTACAAAAGTCATAGCTTTGGAAAGCTTTTTGAGACATTGTGTCAAACTGTAGGTGTTGCATATGGGCACAGGTAGAGTAGATTAGCAGTTGTTTTCTCTCTATATATGATTTTTACTCTATTCTGTTTAGGCTACGGCTTGATTCTAGTTAACTCTAGTTTACAAAGGGATCTATGTTAGGCCTCCTTCTAGGACTTCCCATAGAGTAACCATATATGTTATAGAGGTTAAGGATCCCAAGACATGAGTCAAGGGGGAGATTGTTAGGAGTTAATTCAAGTTTGGAGTAACTCATGTTAGCTTGATTGTGTCAATTAGTCTAGGGCTTGACTTCTATATCTGCGGGCCAATTGGTGCTCTATTTGAGACATTACTTAGATACCCAAAAAGGCGATCTGGTATGTTCCCATGGACATAGCCTCAATGAGGTGAACCACATATCTTCTTGTGATATCATGGTGAATGCTTTACTTGTGTATTATCAAATTGGATTATCACTGCCAAAAGGTACAGTTGGATTTCTTGCAATGGAGCTTCCACTAGTGTAGTTGTCTTAGGACTTATCATATGTGGTTCTTGTGTTCTACTTCCATCTTACTATAAACTAGAATATCATCCAAGAACACTACCACATATCAATCCAATAGCCCCTCCAACACCCAATACATTAGATCCATGAAAACTACCAGAGCATTTATAAGCCCAAAAGTAAAACTCTCCATTCAAAATGCCCATACCTTGTGCAAAAGGTAATCTTTTGCACATCCTCCCTATCAATGGCAATTTACCAATTCTAGATTCAAAGGTCCAAGTTTGAAAAGTGTTAGGTTCAACTCAATTGATCCAACAAGTTGTCAATTTGAGATAAGGGAAATCTATTCTTCATAGTTTGTCTATTAAGGCTATGGTAGTCAATATAGAATTAAAGTTGTCCATCCTTATTTCATGCAAAGAGCATTGGTGCTCCACAAGGAGATATACTATGTCATATAAAATCCTTCTTCAACAACTCAATTAGTGTTGTTCAAAGTTCTTTTAACTCCTTTGGTGAGAGCCAATAGACTGGTCTACTTATTGGATTACTATTTGGTTGTAGCTTGATTTTGAAAAATATACCTCAATCAAAGGGTAACCCGTTTGGAGGATCATCCAAGAACACATTTGCAAACTCTTGTAGTATTTAACCAACCATTGGATTCTGATCTCTATCAGAGTTTCCTTGCATAATATATTTGATCCACATCACAAGAATAAGAATATCATCCTCCAAAGCTTGTTCTACAACTACTATATTGATAAACTTCTCATCTTGGGATTGACTATTCATGGGTGTCTTACTTAGAGGTATCAAACCCTAAACCCTAATAAAAAAATTCTTACCTTAGTGTTACACTTGAATTTGTTGTTCAATCAAGGTTCAATCAAATTGAACTTTATGATGTTCAAGCCAAGGAAGACCCAAATTGGCATTGTAGTATAGGAGAGCTACAACAAATCTCATACACTCTAAACAATCCTTCCCAATGAAATGTATTAGGATGCAAGGTATGTTATGCATAACTTTACTATCCACCATTATCAATATACTAATTAATATTGCCTTGATAGGAGTATGTAATTCCTTTGCTAATTGCATAGACATGTAATTCTTAAAACTCCCACAAGCAACCAAAATCCTACAACTATTACAACTATGATCAAATATTATACCATCCAAGTGAATCAAACTTGTATAGGTCAAGCCTTTAGTCCCACTAGAACAACTAAAGTTCCCAATAAATAACTTGATATTTCCTATTGGGATATTTTATTTTCTTGATCATCATGTTCTGAGACCTCCATTTGAGCAATGGCTCAAGATCATCTATTCCTAGTTGGACACTTGACAATGTTATGTTGAATTTGGTGAAAAGAGAAGCAACTACCATTTTGATGCAATCTTTCTCTATTTGTAGTTCCAATTGGTCTCTATTGGATGACATCAATCTCCATTAGTGTTGGCTCCTCCACCCATGTGGAACATGTTTATAGGTTTTTTGAAAGTCTAGGTTGAGACCAAGAAATCAAAATGCTTAGCCAATTGCATAGCTTCTTCTAACCATATGGTTACTTCCAATTTGCTATGTAATTTTAGTCCCCTCACAATCAACCCAAAGCTTCTTTTTTTAAGTATCTTTAGAATTTTATTATGGTGTTTAGGAACTAAGTGATGTAGCTCCTCACAAAACCAATCTATTTTAATTTTGCCTATCTATCTCATGCGGCTTGTGTAACACTCACTACTTAGAATCTCCTAATTATTGCTCTTTTTAATTCTTCTTATATCTAGATGGGAGCAACAAACTATTATTTTGTTCTCTCTACCTAAAATCACCACCATAGTTTGCCACAACATCTAATTGGCTTGAAGCCAAGAAAATCTATCTTTGTTCATCTTGAAGATTTATAACTTCACAATGATGTTCATAATCAAACACAAAATTCTCTATTGCACTTGGTTGATTCTTGCCTTCAAACACCTTTGGCTTTGAAATCAAATTTTCTCTTTTGCTTTTTGAAATGCTATTCTCTCTACATGCTCTTGTTATTGATGATTTCTTTCTTCCAAAAATTGAGTAGGGTGATTAGTTTGTTGTTTCATAGCAAAGATAACTTTGTGCATCACCACCATGACTAATAGTATACCAAGTTATATATTTTCAATTTATCTAAATTAACATATAGATGCAACAAGTCTATTATTCTTGATAAGTTACAAGCAGAAGGATCAATGGTTAATTGGACAAGGTTACCACATTCAAAAAACATTACCCAAAATGTGAAATGATAAATTATATGAAATGATAAACTAGTAGTACATGGACATGGAAATCCTAGTAGTTTGTAGGAAATGAATTTTTGGTCCATATATACCTTCCGTCTTATTTTAGCTCTAATACCAATATAAAAGACCAAGGAGAGAAATAATAGAATGGAAGATCCACATGGAAGATCACATTAGAATGCATTTGGCCTTAGTATTTATAGACCACTTAAATACAAGGTTTTCAAGAAGTCTCCAAGGAAGGTTCCTTCCCAAAGCCCTCTTTTCTAAGAGTGCAAGCTAAGTTCACCATTTACTTTTCATGCAAGTTATACAAAGAGTCTAGGAACCTTGGAAGGTTCCTAGACTCTTCTCACCCAAAGTTTCCTAGATGCATGTAGGGTAGTTTACCAAGAAATGTCATAGATGCTTCTAGAACATCTTGGGATTCTTAGGTTATGCTAGTTCTATAGAATTGTTTTTTCTATATGTAGCTAATTCTAGTAACTTGTTACCTTCTACTAACTCTTTTGCAGCTAGTGGATGAAAATGCAGCTAGAAGATGCTTTTTTATTCATATAGGATAATTCATACCTCCAATAAACCCTTTCACAAAGAGACCTCAACCAATCAAGACTTTTCCAAGAAGGCTTTAACAAGATTATTGAAGAAGCAAAAAGTAATAAATATGGTGGAATTGGATGATGAGGGTGTTGAGGAAGAAGAGACCAAAGCTTTTCATTGAAAGCCTATGGCCAACAAAGGTTCCATCACATCTTCTTTTATTTTCCAAGCCTATTACCGTGAGGTCATCTAACACCCAAACTTCCTATTAGACATATTATTTATAATTTGAAATAGCACAATCATGCACTCAACATTAGTAGTTGGTAATGGCTAGGCTAGTAGCGGTTGGGGTGGAAGCATGCATTATGAATGCGGTAGGAGGTGACAAGAAGACAAAATATTGGTGAAGGAAATTAATCTCATCAAGAGAGAAGGAAAAAGAAAGGACAAAGAACCATCAATCACATTAGTAATTGGGTTTGAGATTCCAAACCTTGGTATATTCACAATTAAGAGCTTGATTGAGGTAGTAAACTTAGCTACAATTTCATCACTATTGTTAGCTCCCCTCATGAAATTATTGGACCAATATCTCTCCATTTATAATAAATTATACCCAAAGTCTAACTATGCCTTGATGGTATGAATTTTACACGCTCAAACAAAGTGCTAAAACTCAATGATCTAATTATACAAGTTTGGGATTCTCCAAAAGTGGAAGGAATAACAAGTGTAAGGGGAGTAAGAGGTTTCCTTGGAAGAGGAAGTTGAAGGATTTATGGCATACAATCTTGAGAAGTCAAAGACATTGAGGCAAAGGAGAAGAAGATTCAAGAGTTGTGAAGATCTCTTTGTTGGAACAAAGCAAGAAGAAGCAACTTTAGAATATCACTTTATCTAAAAAAGAACAACCCAATATAAAGAATCCTTCTTGGCATACCAAAAGGAGACAATATTATGACTAGAAGAGCAATAGAAATAAATCACAAAGCATCAAGAAGAAAAGGTGTAGTCGTAAGAGAACTAGGCACAAATTTATAAAGAGCTACAATAATTGAGAGAGTGACATATGCTTGTTGGGAGGATAATTGCTAGCAATAATATGCAAGAAGAAAATGGGCCATTTGAGAGACCATTTAGGGAAGTCATGGTGGAATTGATTGTGAATGACATGATGAAGAGAAGGAAGCAAAACATGATTTGTTGTGTTTGCAAGGCAATGATTCATGTGTTGCAAGAGTTTGTAGATTTATCAATAATGAACAATAAAATCCACAAATTGAAGATCATAAGAAAAAAGCTTCATCAACAATTAGAGAAGGAACCACTAGGAAGGTTAGTAGTAGCTTTCTATGTTAGATTGAAAAGGAAAATTGTAAAACTTAGGGAGAATTTAATATTTACATTGCTAGATGTCCCATAATGATTTGATGTAGTGTTAAATGATCTTGAACTAGCAAAATAATTTGAATAAGAATCCATAAGGTTATTAATAGCCATTATCCTATTGGAGTAGGTTAGAATAAAAGAAAATTAGTAGTTATCTTTATACTTGTCTTGGGTATTAGACGATTTTGGCAATTTTGATAACTATTGTGTCACTCAAATATTTAAGTCTAACTCCTAAAGTACTAGGTGTGTAGTTTTCACAAGGTGAATAAGTGAAAGAGCATTGATTTTTGTCATTTTATGAATTCTTAGCACAAGAACTAGTCTTTGGATGTTGGTAATCTATCTTTGCAATAATGAATTCTTCCTTTTATGTTTGATTCTTGGTTGATTTATAGATAATAGTGTCAAGGACTTAATGATACAACTTAATTCTATAGTGTTGAGATGAGATTCTATATTTTCTTGATTATACACAAAGATGACACCTTCAAAATAAGAAGGACATTAAGTGTATCTTCACATGGAGTTTTGATAAAGTTCTTTGAAGGTATGTTAGAATGCGGTCAAAGGTAAATCTTTGGATTGTCTTCAAAGAGAGCAGTTGTGTTGTTTGAAGATGACCATTGTAACAACACAATGTTGACCAAATAGTAGTAAAATAGTAAGAAATAAGTTGCTCTCATAAGGACACAATTTAGAAATGGTTAGATGCAAAGAAAAAATGTCACAATGCAATTCTTTACTATTTCATGGTTCACTTCTTAGGCATACCAACTACCAAATGAGTGGAACGATACCAAGAAGGAACATTATAAAATAGATGAAAATAAAAGATTCCAATGACACCAGATAAATCCAACTAAACTTTGAATGTGATGATCAGTATGATAAAAAGATTGCTAATCCAAAGAATATATTTTATCCTTCTCCAAAGACAAAACTTTTACCAAAGATTCTTTGCACAATGACCACTCTTTTTCTTCACTTTTGTAGATACTATCAATACTACATATTACCTAAGTTCCACCAAGATATTGCTTTAGGAGGATTAAACTAAGGATTCAACACACAAGGCTACAAATATCAAGTATCCAACATGCAATCTCACTCCTCACAAACAACTCTTCTATGTTCACTAAGCAAAGAACTATCACAAAATTCAAAATTAAGCAAAGAAATATAGAGCAAGCAACTCTATTCCTTTATTCATCTTCTGCACTGTTGAATGAAATTTACACTTAATATTAACCTTAGGTAAGAAAAAAGAATTTAGAATCTAAGAAATCTAATGTCTATGACAAATATGAAGATCTATCAAATTTGAAATTGTTTTAATCTCCATTGAATATTGTGAATTGTAGATCTCCTTATTTTGTATAAATTCTTATCCTATACATTTGCAATTATTGTGCATGTGTTTTCAAAGGACAGTAATTCTACTCCAAATAAACTTCTCATTATCTTTTTTGGGTCATTTTCACAAGTTTGATGATTTTGAATACAAAGAGTACAAACTATGAAGAACTCAACAAAGAGTCCTACTATGAAGAATGTGCTTTGCATCTAATTACCCTAAGAAGAAATTAAATCTTCTCTTTGTAACCTTCTATTTTGAATCTTAAGGTATCACATGATTCATTAAATCTCCTATCAACATGCTCCATAAGATCCAAGATTAAGCACTATATCTCCTTGTCTTCAATTGACTTATTACACAAGGTCTACATTTGCAACTTCAGCTCATGTAGCTTATTTTGTAATTCTTCCTTTAGCGGCTTCTTTGGCAATACTTACAAGCTGGTCTTAAAGATCCTCCAACATTATCTCTATCTTTGTACTTATTTCCGCTTCCTTTGGGATTATACAAGGAATGAATGTTGGTAATGAACTCCTCCAACATTTAGGTTAATTTGCTACTTGCTATTCCTTCTCTTTCTTCAACTTTGCTTGTAGTGCCTCTAGCCAAAGACCAATTTCTTTCTTGTACTTTTCTACAATGGCCTCCCAAGTGATGTTTCTTCCTTGTTTGGTCTCCAAATTATGCTACACAACATGTGCACCTTGGGTTTGCAATTCACTCTTGAGCCATGTTTGATTTTTTTTGCTTGACACCCAAAGAACACTCATCTCTTCTTACAAGCATTGTATGTTGTCTTTCATGGAACTTCTGCATCGTAGCCATTAGAGAGTTCTATCTCTTCAACTCTTGTTCTCCTACAATAAGTCATTACCTTTTTTGCATTCCTTCTACAAAAGATGCCTATTCTTCTCCAATCATCCTTTATTATAATGTTTGGTGCATTCAATGGATACTCATTTGTATGCATCTTCTTTGCCATTAAACATAATCAACCACTTTTTGCCTACTTTCTTTGTACAAAGGGCATGATGATCTACAAAGTACTTTTTTGACATCAAATAAATGGTATCTAATACAAAGACTGCTCCATCTAATCCTTACATTACCCTCTCTTTTGTAATAACACCTTTGCAATGGTCTCTTTTAGGAACCTCATCTTGAATTTCTACTTCTTCTTTGGCTCCTTCCTCTCTAGCTTAATGGACTTTTATATTGGATAGAGTGCATGAGTGCACTAGAGTCACAGGATCTTTGGCCCAGAGATCTTCTTGTTCTTTGGAAAAGACTACTTTAGAGAGATGACTTTACTCTATTTGCTCTTTGTTCTTCAAGGGTGTAGACTTTGCATCTTCTTGGTCTTGCTTCTCCTCTTATTTGGTCTTGTTGTCTTGCACGGTCATTTCTTCCACTTCATTCTCACCTTCTTCTTGGTCTTTTGCTACTTCCACTTTGGTAGACATGTCTAATACCTATGGATGGAAGTGGCTATTTAGTTTTCCCAGTGGTCTTCTTCCTTGAAACCTCCACAAATCTTTGAGTCTAAGCAAATTTTGCATCCACATCTTGAACCCTAAACTCCATATTCTGAATTACCTTTGTCAAGGTCTTTGCTTCAAGTTGAGTATCAAAGAACTCTTTCAACCAAAATTAACTAGGAAATTACTTCCTCTCCTCATTTGTAAGTTTGTCTCATCCCATGTAGAAGTGAATCACAAATGGTGCATGTATCCTCTTCAAGCTTCTTTCCTATTTCTTGAGTTTGAAATTAGAAGATATTGCTCCAACTGATAGCAACTCCTTAATATACATACTCAAAAGAAGATGGCTTTGTTTATAGTAAAGTGTGTATTTGTTTTGGTTGGGACAATCACATCATAAAAGATAAAATCACAATTTTTTTTGGGTTCTTGTAACTTGCAACCCTCCAAACCTTGTTGATTGATTGTTCTTTGTTGAAGAAGTCAACTATATGTTTATTTATCTTGTCCCTAACATCACCAAACGTGGTGTAAAGCATTAATCCTTCTCAAATTCTTGCATTCCATTTGAAGCAACACCTTTCATATACCTTGATAGGTATATGAAAGGAGATTGGCCCAAAATTTCCATGGTTCCTTATGTTTGGTTACTCCTCAACTATTGGGCAATCATTGGAGAGCTAAGATCCCAATTCCATCATAAAAGGTTAAATGCAAGCTCTATAGAGATTTATGCCTACATATCCCACTTATCTATTGATTGGTAGCAAAGGATAATGGTTGGAGCCTTTCTCATTGCTCTTTGTTGCACCATGTTTGTCCCTAGTGGAAAACTACACACTTGGAAAATGTCTAAGCCCAAATATTCTAAACTCAATCTTTGCCCTTTGGATTACTCTCAGAAAATTCTCTTATGAAGTGAAATTACTCAACCAATAGTCAATAACTAAAGCTCTTTGGCCAATGGTCTTCAATATATGCACAATCACTATACTTGGTGATAACTCTTTGGTGGGTGCCAATGATCCTTGGGAGTGGTTCTTTGCTTTTGCCACTATATCATAGTGGCATTAAAATTGTCATGTGGTCCTTAGCTTTGAGTTCTTTGGGTGAAGAATCTTTGCACCATTCTTCTTTGGCTCTAGCTGCTCTTTGTACTTGGGTTCCTTGTAATTCCTTCATAGCTCAATTCTTCATATCTTAGCATGTATGAAGATGTATCCAAAGAGTACTCAAACCAAGGATTCTTTCTCCAAATAGTAGAATATCTTCCTTTAACTTTAAAGGAAAGAGCAATTTTAAAATAATGTAGCCACAAAACCCACTCACTAAATTTAAATTTCTACCCAATTCAATCAATTTTCATATTGAAAATATATGATTTTATCAATTCTTAATGGAATTTTTCATTGAAAGATTAGATTTTAATGTGAAATGTATTATAAGCAACATTTTAGCTACTACATAGGAACCACTTCAATGCACCCTATATGAAGTGGTATGCTCATACCACTTTGCTCACCAAAGCACACTCCAAAGGAATCCCATTCCACCTAGCTCACCCTAACTCAACCCAATGTATCCTAGACACCCTCCTTGCATACCTTCTATGCATATCATTGTACACTAGAGTGCACACTAATGCACAACAAGATACACCAATGCAATCAAGTACACACACATGTAGCAAATCTTGTTTTTTATGTAAGGCAATTTTGCATCATCTTTAGCTTAGTTTCTTCTCTCTCTTCTTGTTCATTTTAATAGGGACCTTCTTCTTCTATGTTAGTATCCATATTGTTTATAAAATCCATATCCTTCTTTGACCTAATATCAGAATGGTTGATTAGAAGGTTTGAAAAATTATACAACAACTTATCCATTTTAATAGATATGTATTGTTTATGGGAATATTTAATTGCAACCTATCTCACTTTAAGAATACCAACTATCTTGCAAAATTTCTACATAATGTTTGTTGTGCACTTGCGTTTGTGCAACACATTTGTTGAAGTCTTGCTTATTCTGTGTCCTTATTTGTTTAAACAAGGGTACCATATGTCTCATAATAAGAACATATTTCTAATCTCTCAAAATATATTTACTCTTCATTCACATATGTCTCCAAGAGGGATGCTCTTGTACTATGCAAACATGTCATTGTGATATGATCCAAGCAATCTTCTTGAAAAATTCATTATCCTCTAAGTGTCATCACACACGTCACTTGACAATTTATTGAATAAGACCCTTTTTTACTAAATAAATATCTCCATCAATCATTGGTCTGTGGGCTATGGAGAAGAGTGATCCATTTAGTACATATGCATCCAAGAAATCCTTTTTGAGCAAAGAAAGAGGAAATTCTTACTCTCTCTTCCATGTTAAGCTACTTACTTCCTTTCCTATATTAGATAAAATTGTATGATCACCCTATTTCTAAAATGTATGGTGGATCTTGCATTGATTACACACATATTCAATCTCTTTGCTTCTCACACTACATTTCCATTGTGCTAAAATTATCCTATGCTAATACAAGTTGGATCCACAGAGGGGTTTTCTTTTACATTTGTAAGATGTACTTCCATAAGTTACGTACCCAAACACCGGATGATCTTTTATGACATTGTTGGTGGAATGACCTAACCTATAGTTTGGCTATGGAACATTATGGGATAGAGGAATTGCAAGACAACTCTAATGCGTCCAGCCTTCTCTTGGCTCAAGGAGGAACTACGGGTAGGATTCCCATATCACACTTTTCCATGCTACAGGACATGGTATACCATGGGACACTTTACCTAGGAGATGGCTTGCAGGTCTATTACCCTTCAGAGCCTGTCAACCTCCTTGGATGTCATCTCTACCAATCTATCATTGCACTATGGGAGAACTACATGACATCGCATGGTGGGGTCAAGGGTATCAAGGATTAACAATAACACCACATCATACAAATTTCATAATCATCCACTAGCACTAGTAATCATCCATACATATCCTTGAGAACTCATGATAGGACACAATATTTAGATTTTGTATATTGTGGTTGCGAGCCGTCACATACAACCCAAAGGTTATCACTCGCTCTATGTAGGACACTCAAATTCTATGTGATAAGCTTCATGTTCCAAGTTAAGTCCTCTTGAATGCTAGTTAACACTTTATCTCTACTAGATAGCCTATCAATTGATTGATGAAGAATATTCAACAACCAATAATCCCACCATAGTAGACTAAACTCCCTTATATATGTGGGGTCAAACCGTAAATTTTTTCCTCCCAAACCATCTTATGTGGTAGTTGTTCCCTTCCAATGCCACCTCCCATAAATGCCAATTTGCTCTTGGTCCTTGATTCTAATCAAAGTGCGTCAGTGCACCACCTTTGCATTCATTATCTACCTAACTTTGTACCTAATATTTTACATGCATGTAGCAATCTTTGCTCCCTCTTTAAGAAGTCATGTAGAGAGAAATCTGACACCCAATCTCAATCTTGTAAGAAGTACATCATGTAGTGAGAGTCTTGAAATGGAAGTCCCATAGCAATTTTTCCGTAATGGAAGCCCTATACTTCAAATTCCTATAGCACTTACTTGCATGTAGCCAACACAACACTCAACAACTTCTCTGCCTAGATGACAAATATCCACTAATACATGTAAAGAAGTAATGTCCATTAGTGCCAATTATCTAAAGGAAATAGAATTGAGATCCATAAAAATTTTATTCACAAATTTATTGCTACAAGATGCATACAATCTTTCTTGTAGATTTTTTATCCCCCATTGTAATAACCTACCATCTCAAAATAAGTAATTCCCAGTATCATTCTCTTCTTCTACACTCCACTAATATAAACTTCACATATTTTTTCTATCTTCTTTAAGTGCTTCTTGCAATGAAATGTGTGTAACATTTTAAATATATTTCAATATGCACCTTGCAATTTTTCTCATGAGTTGGTAACAAACACTAGTTCAATGTATCTTCACTTGAAATTTTTTGAGATGTGCAACTTTGACAAAGAAATTTGGGAGATTGAGAGCTTCAAAAATTTGAGCATGGGAAGGAGTTTTGAGTCAATAATAAAATCTGCTTTTTAAGGTTTGAGGAATTAAGGAATGCAAAGATTGTCACATTGAAATGCAAGTTCATAATTGAAATTTGAATTAACCTCCTAATTAATTTTTATGGATTAACCCATATCCCATAAAAGGATGTGAAATCTTACAAGTCATCTCCAAATATAATAACATAAGCTTTTTCATAACTATGTAGCTTCATCCCATAAAAATGAAAATACGTCCTAAACACACCATCCATAAGTTTTCTACAACTTCCACATAAAAATTTGTAATGGAATCTATATGGTTACTTGTAAAAAGATAATTGTAACCCTTAATATATCATCCTAATCCCTAAAGGAATTTAGATTTTGAGAAACCTTCCTCCTTCCACCGGCCTAGGAACCAAAATTTGAATAAACTCCATCAAAAAGATATATGTACTAATTCATCATGAGAAGCATATGGAGAAAGAGACACAATTCAAGATTAAATATAAATAAAGTGAAAATAAAAATTGGTATGCATATATCTCTTGCCAAATAAATACAAAGTTGCAAATAAAGTGACAACAACCACTTATTATTTCATCTTTTCCTATAATAACTATAGTTTGATTTCAAACATATGGGCTCCATTTTCAATTTCTTATTATTGCAAGGAGTACCCTTGCTATTAGCACCTTTCTTAGTACTTCTTAAGCTAATATCCTTTTTTGTATTAAGCATAGAAATATATTTATTTGCCAATTTGATGGTTTGTCATAGTTTATTCAAGATAATCTTAAAGAACTTATAAGGATTCTTGGAGTGCCAGTGGGTCAAATAATGCCAACTACATTGCATCCTTTAAAATCCTTTGGTAACTCAAAGACAAATGCCAAGGAAAATTCTTGTTGGTGTGCTAATATGGAGCAACTAAAAACTATGATTGAAGAAAGGATGTCATGTGTTTCAAAGCAATCTTTATATTTTGCAAGCACTAGCACACAATGTGACTTCATAGAGTGAAACACATATTAGAAGGGAGTACTTGACTTCATCAAAGAAGCATATTCTTTTGTTGATGTGATTTCTCCAACAATCAAGGCATTTTGGAATGGTATAGAAACTCTCCTTTAACACTTTGAGAATGAGTTTTAGAAAAGCAAGAATTTTAGGCTCAAGCAATATAATAGTTTTGTATATTTCAAATTATGACAATTGAAATATAAAAACTATAAAATCTCTCTCTTTCTCAAGAGAAAGGAAAACATGTAGGATGATAAGAAGGAGTGGAAGCCCATTAAGCCATATATGAATAAGATATAAAGGTAACATGGGGCTAAGTCTTAATAGCATATGAGAAATATGCGTTATTGTACCTAAACTGTCAAAGGATAAGATATAAAAGGTAAAAATTGCTAAGTCCCAATTGTATTGGTATGAAAAAATACCCTACTACACTTAAGATGTGCTACCTATGCAAATTTGTATGGCCTACAAACTATTGGAGCATTTGAAGAAGCATCAAGTAATGTGATTGTTGTCCTATAGATTGCACCAATTAGTGTTCCTTATAGAGCAATAGACAAATGCTATATAAACTACACTATAGAGTAAAGAAGTGAGAGTGGAATCTTCTTATGTCTAATATGATATGCTCTTGCACACTCCTCAACAAACATATCAAATATTATATCCATCACCCCGTATTACTCCAAAGCTAGAGGAATAAAGATATGATCTCATTACTTGCTCCTATACTTGGAGACCTTACCTATTGCTACTCCACTCACCAACTATAAGGATGAGTAATCACTCCCTTTAAAATTGCATCACAATCACATGTAAGGTTTGTGACCACAACATCCGCTATTATCATTTGATCGTATTGGACCAAGGATAAGTTTGCCTTGACTTAGGTTATTTGCAAAGCATGCCAATGCTCCCTCCGAGTAAGGTATCAACTATATCCTTGATGATATGGTGTGTAGTTATCTCCTATCCTCCATAAGGACATCAGTCATATCAGCCACAATTACATGTAGTGTAGAACTATACTCACACACAAGTGAGTAATGAAAATGTAGACGGGTGGACCAAACCTAGGCAGAATCTATCACTGCAAGGAAAGTAGCTAGTGCAAGTCATAATGCCCTAATGCATGGTTGAGCTAGGATCCATGAGCCTACACTCCTACCTGAGGAAGAGCAAAGACATACTATAGTAGCATGAGGAATGGATGAGTCAACTAAGCAAGAATATAGTATATGTTGAAATTGACTATCCATCAAAAGGAGAGTGCAAACCTTGGTCCAATAAAAAGATAAGGGAGAAAGGATGGAAAGTAATCTTGTGCTTGTGTGGATAGAAAATCTCTTGTCTACCACAATAACATATGGAGAGAAAAAGGGTCCTTCTTTCACCTTGGTCACATATGTCTCCAAGATTGGCTTATTAGCAACCACAAAATGGGATGAAAATAGGGGTATTGAGAGAACCCATAATCTCTCCAAGAACCAATGGGCCAAGCCACATTGTACCTCTTTTATCTCTCTCTTGTAATACTTGATGTGGTCTTCCTATCCTTCATGTGTTTTATGTGGTTGCTTGTTCTTCTTCCAAGAACCATGAATTTGCAACTCTATTCTTGCAAATTATTGTATACTAAATATTCAAACAAAGAAATAAATATGAAAATAGTTTATCATTAGCTTAGAACCTAGGGCTTAGAGTTGATTAAGTTGGTTCTAGTGGTTATTTTTGCACAAAGATGATTGGAGGATGGGCTTATGGAAGTTAATCTTAATGCATTATTTCTTTTCTTTCTCACCCTTGAGAGAATAACTTCTCTACCAAGATTTGTTTCAATGTATTCTAATTGGTGTATAAAGACCAATCTTGGAGCCATGCATACTATTTATGCAAAGTATGCTCTATAGAAATAGAAAGTGTTATATCAAAATTTAGTTTTAAAGAATTTATGGTAAACGGTCCCAAGAAAATAAATCATATTGTTAAAATTATAAACTACTTTTGAAGATAAGTATTATTTTATTTTATTTATTTGTTAAGCATAAACCCTCTAAAGGAATTAGTATTAAAGACAATGTTCACTATTTTATGTTATATGAAAAATGTTATGAATAATTTGGGATTTCTTTATATTAGATATAAAACGTGAGTGAGAGAAAAACAGTTTCCAAAAATTTTACAAAAAGTTCCAATAGAGTGGAAAACGATATAATCTATAAAATTATACAGCTCTTAAGTGGTCCCTCTAGGTTGGAACCGTATAACATATTTATATAGTAATATGCGTAATGATTTCTACAATGATTCCTGTTACAATCAGCTCTACTTAGGTTTTCAACTGATTTTGTAAAAAAAAGGTCTCAAATGAAAGATACGAAGTTGTAGATGTGCAACATGGGTAGATGTTTTTATTCCGATATAATAACTCTTACTTACGTTAAACCTAAAAACTCTAAACTAAACCTTTGGTTACAATCAAGTCCTCCCAGGTAGATGTTTTTATTCCGATATAATAACTCTTACTTACGTTAAACCTAAAAACTCTAAACTAAACCTTGGGTTACAATCAAGTCCTCCTAGGTTTCTCATATAATAATTCTTACATACGGTGTACCCTAAAAACCCATACCTTAAACCCTAAACTAAACCTTAGGTTACAGCCAAGTCCTCTTAGGTTTCATAAACGTCTAAGGTTGCACCTATGCTATATGATTGTCGATGATTAACATGTTGACATCTTGCTAATGAATTTTGCTCCAGAAATGTACTTTTTGCTTCGTTTTGAACATCACTTTCCCTTCGCCAATCCAATTGCGAAAAGAAGAGTACTAATCGCATTACTGAAGCCTCTTCCAATATGACAATACTATCGCGTTGATAGGAAAAGCTTTTCTATGTTTCAAATTTCAATAGCGTTGTTCTCTTTGCAATAGAAACTGTTATACATGATAAATACTTACCAATTTGTTTATAGAATGTGCCGTCGGTTGAATCTTTACCGTGGCTAAGCATTATTTCGTACACTTGTAATCCACCAGTTACTGCGAGGTCGAAGCTGGAAATGACCCCAGCCATTTTTGACCTCATGGGCAAGGGTTATTCAAAGTTATTCAAATTTAGATTCATCTCACTCTCATATTTGGGTGGTATATTTTAGTCAGTGGGTGTCCATTGTTCTCCCGAAAATAAAGGTTGATGTAAACCGTAGGAAAACCATCACGTCAGCCTATATTTTTTAGAATGCTCTAGTGGTTTGTAGATCTGTCTAACTTGCCTAGCTTGGATATCTGAGGTGTCGTCGGGTAGATTGCTCCACTCGACTCTACAACTCGGTTCCCATTTTACCTTGGTTATCTCACCCTTGTACGGCTTGATGGGTCTTCCCATGTTTTCTACGCGGTCGCCCTTTCTCGATTTTCCTCATTTGAGAAAAGCGCGCAGAAGCCCGTAGTTGCTTGCTGCTGTCTTGGAAACGAAATCAGCATCTCGGGAACCATCCTTCCTTACGCAGTTAGAATAAAGTTTTAGGGTTCAAGAAAGCTCTACTGCAGTCCTGGTATTCAATTAGTCTATCTCCAGTAGCGCTTCCATTGAGGAACCCGACCTTCAGAAAGGGGGTACTCTTGCGAGCACCTTCCGGCTGCCGGGCCGTGTGATCTGTCCATACTACAGACATTTGGAGTGTTACCCAAAGGCACGACACGAAACACATCCCTGATTTCTCTAATTAATCTAAAGGGATACGTTAGCGAAATCAGGGACTGGTTAATTCACCTGAAGGATACTAGAGCTGACCATACCCTGCATGTTATTTCGTCTTCCTTTTCTCTCTGCAAGCTGAATTCATCTGCTGGGATTACTGAGGCAGATGGACAGCCCGAGGTATTTTCAATTTCCAGAAGGAAATGCACACTTCTTGGTTGCAACTCGTTCCTAGTGACATTTGCGCTTTCTCTCACGAACGAGCGAGAGAGAGAGTTGGGTGTCAATTCAGGTTACATAAATTCGCAATCCGCAGACGTACATAGAGATTGGTCGTTTTGTACGTTCCCATCAACAGCAAGAGACGATATGATAGAAGTTCACTAATGCCGAGAGGTTATAGATCATTACAATCGTATGTAATTCCTAGGAGGGCAGTATCGCCCAAAATGCCTGTATTGTCACCGCTTCATACGGCTGTGGGAGCCTTTTGCAACACATTCTCTGACCCCCAGGCTCGAGCATTCTCATTCTGTAGCAAAAAAGCTTTCCGAGCGCATCATTTCGATGTTTCTGGACGGTTTCCTTGCTCTTCTGACCGTCAAATGTCAACCACTTGTTATGGGAGTAGCTCCGCAGTCTCTTCTAAGGTTGCTCAGGGTTGGAACTCCTCCTTTCCTCACCCGTCTTCAGTCCTTTGCATAAATCATGGAGCCATTGCGCGGAAATGTACAGGTTTAAGTGCCGACAGGTATGGTAGGGAAGAAAGGTTTTGTGTATCACTCAACGAGAAGCTTCATGCCGAGCGAAGAAGACTTATGAGCCACCTTCTTATAGCTTCTTCACCTACATGGGACACTTCACTAGAGACACACTTTTCCTCAGGAGTTTTGAAGGGTTTTACCTCTCCATTCAAATCCTCTAGTTTGGAGCGAGTCCCTTGCTTCGGGAGTTTCCTCACAATCAGCTCTGAGCGGTTCAGCTGCTTAAGATCAAGTTGTGAGGACCAGAGGAGCTTTCACACGGAGGTTGTTGCAAGCAACCCTCAAAGTCAAGGTTACGAAACCAGGGGAGGAAGGCAGAGTTCTGGGAATCCGTTGGATCTGGAGGAAGCAGAGAATGCCCAAAATGGCAAGAGCTATACGGACATGTCCGCAAGGATCCCCGCGAATGGAGAAACGGGTTTCTATGACGAAAATGGAGGAGAAGGAGAAATCACCGAAAGAGCTCGTGCGTCTGCTGAGAGGCGGCGGCGGAGCTCATTGGGTTCAAGTCGACCTGAACCAGAATGGCGTGATCTTTTGACGGTTCCGGGAATCGGTCGTCGCAACATGGCGAAGTTGGCAGCCAAAGGGATTGCTAAGCTCGACGAGTTGAAACAGCTGTACCGCGACAAGGTGTGCACATTACATCCTCTCAATTTTCACATTTCAGATGGTCGGCTTCTTATTCTCTTTCACCTGGGATGCCTCTTTACTATGTGAGAATTTACAAGCATTTCTATATACCGCTTTTCCTTCAAATGAGTGTGAGACATGTGCCTACGGACAGGATATTTTAACGTGAATTGGATTAAGCGTACTGCGCGACTCAGTTTATATTTCATATTTCTGGACAAATTTATGTCTCGCTGACAAACGCGTAGTACTGAATATTATCTTGGAGCAGCAAATTTGTAATCTGAAGGTCCGAAATACATCTAGCATTCTCTTTAGGCTTATGGAGCAGAGACACATGTTTGAAAGACAATGGCAGTGGTTCAGCTTGTCGGACGGTAGATATACCGTACCACATGTGCTGAAGTCTTGACATATGAGCCAGAAAGACCTCGATCGCAGCATGATCGAACGACCTACAAATTGTCGTTTATCACTTGAGCTGATTTTCTTCGATAACCCTACTTGATATGGAGGGGTTTCTACTAGCCATAAGAACAAGTGTTGAACACTGTTCCCCCGCTTTAATGGAAGTGTTCCTCTATGAATCTCCTGACAGTCTTCAGCATGACACTTAGCAGCATGTCAATAGCGTGTGTACACTATTTGGTGACGTATCATCGTTGTGTTATGTAGCTCTAAGTTTCTCCTTACTTGAAATTGGTATGCAGCGAACCAATGTTGGAAATGAGGTGGATAATTGCGTCCTGTATGGCTTAACTGTCGCAAGATAAGTAATGTCTGCTGCATGTCATAGCTGTTAAGTTGTGAGTCACTAGTTAGAGTTTCCGATCTTGGTATGGCCTTTGACTTCTGCACTTTGCGTGGCTGAATCAGTATCGGACCTACGGTACAGAAAAGATGGTGGAGTTTCTGAGGAGTTCGGTTGGTGTGCATAAGCATCATGCAACAAGTATAACAGATTTTATCAAGACGACTGTTGAAGCAGAGGATGGTGGTAAAGAAAGTGGAGACCGATCAAAGAAGAGGCTTACTTTTTGTGTTGAGGGCAACATAAGCGTTGGAAAAACGACTTTCTTGCACAGGATAGCTACCGAGACCATTGAACTTCGGGATCTCGTCGAAATAGTTCCTGAGCCCATCTCAAAGTGGCAAGACGTTGGCCCCGATCACTTCAACATTTTGGACGCCTTTTATGGAGATCCTGAGCGTTATGCCTACACGTTTCAGAACTATGTCTTTGTAACGAGAATGATGCAGGAGCGTGAGTCAGCAGTTGGTGATAAGAGATTGCGACTTATGGAGAGGAGTGTATTCAGTGACAGAATGGTATTAAAGCGATGACAGCAGTCAGTTTCTTCCTTACAAATACATAGCGTGCACATACCATAGGAGACTCCATATTCTTTCCTGATTCAAATCGAGTAGTTGACTTCTGTTCAATCGTTTCTCTAGATATCGTTTTTAAAGAGCCTGCATAGTTGTGTTTGCGAGTGACGCATTTTTCTTTGCATTCCATGCTAGTTAGTTACTGCTACCACTTCAGCACCAATCTTAGATTGAATTCTATTTCTTGCAGGTCTTTGTTCGCGCCGTACATGAGGCGAAATGGATGAGTGATGCGGAAATTAGCATATACGATTCATGGTTTGACCCGGTAGTGTCCGCTATGCCCGGGCTTGTTCCAGATGCTTTCATTTACCTGAGAGCAACGCCCGATACCTGCCACCGCCGCCTTCAGTCGAGGAAGAGGAAGGAAGAAGATACTGTAACACTCGATTACTTGCGGGGCTTACACGAGAAGCATGAACAGTGGTTGTTTCCCGCTGAACATGGAGGTAGCAGTGTGCTGTCAGTTAGTAACTGGGCTTCTGGGCATAAGGCTCCACTCTCTCCTCGTCTAAAAGATAGAGTTTTGTACTTGAAAGGTGACAATGTTCATTCATCTATACAAAAGGTAAATCGTTATATGTGTCTGTACATCTTCTCTCCAATGTTTGTGCCGGAAAATGATCTTTCAGATCAGAAACATGCACTAGACTCTTCATTTCAATGTATGCGCGATTCCAAATTTACGAGATGGAGCTTGTCATAGTTCGTGTCTCTTAGCCGTAAGGTATTCCCTAAGACTGCTGCCGCTTAAATCGTCAGCATCGTTTCTGTGCCACAGGTTCCAGCGTTGATACTTGACTGTGAACCGAGCATTGATTTCAGTAGGGATATCGAGGCTAAAGCAGAGTAAGAACATCCACCTACAGCTTGTATTTCGGTTCCAGCGCAGGAGACGATTCCTGTCATAGAGCATTGCACTAAGGCATCGCAGCGCTGTCCAGTACGTCTTTTGTGCATATCCCATCTGCTCTGGAGGATTGGGTCCAGGAGATCCGTTCTGCCATGTCTACTAATAAAGCCTACCCATCCTATTGGCTTGTGCAGATATGCCCGTCAGGTGGCTGATTTTTTTGAATACGTTCAGAGCCTGAAGGATGGACAACCGGACACCCCAAGCTCATTAGTTTTACCTGGATCTAGTGGACTTATTGGACCAGATGGCCATATTTTGAGGGCCAACTCTTTGGACGGCGTTGACTTGCGAAGGCATATATCTTCTGTCTGTGCTTGATGGTGAAGCTCTTGTCATTCGCTTGTGCTTTCGACTCATTTTGTCCATACGTAGCTTCTCAGCAATACGGAAAGGCCTCAAAAATGTGGAGGTTGCTGGAGAGCCGAAAGTTGAGCTCTTCCTTGACATGTTTCGTCCTAGTTTTGGCATGGAAAATACGACGAGCTTCGTATTCCACGGTCGGGAGACGTGTAATATAATATGGAAGTTATCCCGGCTCATCGTTCGCATCTATGTGTTGATTTTGTTTTAACTGAGCTGCACATGAGTTTTTGGCCCGTTGATTCCTAAGTTGATAGGATCGACTGGGAAGCCTTTGAGGGGAAAGAATGAAACGAGTGCAACTTCTAGGAGTAACAACACTGTCCAGGACTCCCATGCCAAGCACAAAATCGGTGGAGATTCTTGCAAGGCATGTTCGCCAATCGTAGCCAATTTGCCTCTGGTCCGGGACCGACCAGTTTTTGTTTCGCGTTGCTTCCGTAAAGATCATTTTCTCGCGGTTTCAGGTAAGACTTCTCTTAAAACTCTTAAGACTCTTAAGAGTCTTCTCTTAAGACTTCTCGATAAAAATCGTCTTCGTACTCGGGAAACTCCGGTGCTGTGATCATATGGTGAACCCATTTAGTTACCGTATCCTGACCTAGTACATACATGTACTTCGGGTTAAGGCGTGGAAAGGAGCCGCGTACATAGGATCAAGTAACACGTATTCTAAGGCACCTGCACGTAGACCACGCGATATAGAGAATCAAGAACATCTTTATCACACTTGGAACTGAAACAGTTCTCGCATCTTCTGAATATGCCGCCATCGAGTGGTTGAATGCTATATCATGGTTGGTCCTCTGAAGCTAGAACACCGAGAAATTCCCTAGAACAGTTGTTCACCAAGACCAATATGGTATCCTCATGCTTTACATTGTCGAAGGCGTCTGCACATTTCTAGCACAAGTTCTGAGGTCAGCGTATTCTGTCCAAAGATGGATAATTGAGATTTTGCGAGCTCAACCCCAACAGCAGCTTGGGTCTACTCCTCTTTAATTTATGTTTTCTGCAAGCAGGAATAGCTCGTTGGCGGAAAAAGTGCTCACGTAGGGGTAAAGTAACCAAATAATATCACCGGGCAGACCCCATCTGAATGAATTTAGGATACAAAGACTCGGTGTCCTATATGAAGATGTCAAAATCTACGATGTTTCGGTCACTTTCCTGGGCGAACCCGTAGGCTGAACCCGTAGTCAGACATATTGGGTCACCGAAAATTGGAGTGTTTGGTTTCTAGATCTGAACCGTAATGAGGGAGAGTGTGGCACCTGTGGGTACCACTGGAGGGTTTACAGCGCCTCGTGCCTCGGGGGCCAACCTAGCAACCGCAAACGTCTATAGCAATGGGGTCGAATTCGGGCGAGCTTTCTTAACAATCAAAATGAACATCCTGGGAATTAATGGAAAACTTGAACTGGTGGTATGTGAGTGTCGGCCCCGCACAAGAAAGGGTTGCCATCAAGCTTTCTCCTCTGAAGATCATGGTAGAATAAGTATTCGGCCTCGTAATCATGACCGTGGTATTCAGCCCTCTGGTGGGTGTGGAAGTGATGCTTGTACTTGGGGTTCTTGCCAAAACCAAACAAATTTACCTGTTCGCAGAGCCCAAGGGCAAGTACAACTGCTTGCATACCGGACGAATAGTGAAACTCGTGCTGATGTAAACCCTCCCATAGATTTAACAGCTCCCATTGGTTCCAGTCGTTGAGCAATTGTGCTTCTGCAAGATGAAAGAAGCGCTTGATGGAATACCAGCGGGCAATTCTGGCAACGAGTATATCGAACCGCTTATCCGTAAGGAACAACGGAGCTTGATGCTCGCTTCCACAGCAGGCTATATCCAGCATATGCTCCATGGCACATAGGTACAACATAATCGGGACTTCCACCCCGAATGGATGGCAGGAGCATTTCCAATTCCTCGAGCATTGGTGCAGTATGTGACTGTTCATAAACATCAACGTGGTCTTGGATCCTATATAGTTATCCACGTCTGCGGCATATCCCTTCACATTGGCATTGTTAATACGGATCACCATGTCGTGACTGTCTATGAAAGAGCCACGAGTTCTATTACTGAGTACTTCGCCGCTGTTTCCAACAACTGCGCAAGACCTGTATCGCACGTCAGGCACCACACGCGAGTTGTTCATTCGGCTGTAGTGCTCGTCGATGGGCCCCTTTACCTTTGCCAAAAGCTCTTGCATCACCTGAGGCTTGTAGCTCATTCTCATGTTGACCTCCAGCAGTTTTAATCCCCGACGAAATTTCGCTTGAAATTGATGAAATCTGGGCTTTTGGATGCGTCGGTTAAATGAGGCACTAAATCTTCCGTCTATTAAGTCTCTTAGGACGTTCACGAATCGACCTTCATTTACTTTCATTCCTGCATACGTGATAAGCGTCTGGTTGAAAGGGTCACTGAAAGAAAGGGATAACTGTCGACATTCCTGTTGCACTTCCTGCGGCCAAAACGAACGATGAAACTTCCAGGGACTGTGAAGAAACCAAATGCTTTTTATCTGCTTCTCGAACAACGGGGCACAGTACTTTACACCGGTAGCAATGTTTAGGATCGTGATAGATGTCAGAATGACAAGAGTTAGCCTTTTGAGTTTTAACCAGCTGCAGCATTTGCTGGTTGTATTTAATCGGGAGATCTGTTTGATTCCCTTCCGCCTGAAAGCCATTTCGCTTTTAAATCGATTCAACACGCTTCACCTTATTTTACCAACGTCTAGCAGCTTTTTCCATTCTGCACCTGTGCAAATGAGATTAAAACTGCATACAACAACACCAATAAATCTGCATCGATGGTGTATCAGGATACGTTCCCACACAACAACGCACCATTCGGGCCTTCGGTTTCCAGACTTTCAACATAAATTGACGTGAGATTGAAGGCAAGGATTGCTGCCCAGTTGAAAACAACGCCTCGACGCTACATACCGTCGCGCACGAGTTGCGGATTTGTCGAGTTAGAACGTAAAACTTCTAAGGAGAGGCCAGGTGGACGAGAACGTTGTTTGTTGTTTGCCAATCGTCCAGCATGCTAAGAATTCTGTGCTATACCTGAGAGTCCCATTATTCCAAATCAATGTGAACAAAGGGCCGCTCTGTTATTCAAAGAAACGTACTTTGGTTGTACTCCGACCTCGATCAAGAAAAGACTGCATGGCACAGGTCGAGTTCAAATTTCATACATTTTTCTTCCATATGCAGAATATATAGGTCGCCTTTCGCATGCGCAACCTGGCCCATCTCCGAGTCTTTACACCGGCGCTATCCACTGCAAACATTTCTAGCTAATTTGGTACCTTCGCAGCTCCGCTATCCTAAATTGCATATTTAGCCTACCTTCCTGTCGTTTGTCCTCTGGAAAATCCGTGATTGCACTTTCCTGACCCGAACCACGTCCAACCTCATGGCGAAGTTGGGACTTGCACACGCCTGCTCTTCAACCGGGTAAGATCTTCCACCCAACAGATTGAAACTTGTAGACCAAAGTCTACTGGACGGGGAAGCGCAAACCAAGTAAATGACCCTTAAATAGGTTAAATCCTAATTAATTTGGATTGATACGAAATACAATTTGGTCTTCATTTTAGAAAAACTCGAAGATAGGACAAACTTCTAAGTGTATATGTTGGTTGCCCTTGTTTGTGATGCATCATGTTTAAAGCTCAAAATTTGTTTTTAAACATACAAGTTGTTAGCTAGAGATTGTTTCGAGCACAATACTGGGTTTTAAGTTTCGAAATTGACGGGTAGGGGCAGCTCCCGCTTAAGTAATTTCACGGGTCCTTTAAATAAATTTTAGTCCATTTATGAGTGGAGCCGGAATTATTTAGGGTCAGTTGGATGCAAATTTAGGGTTAACTTTTTGGGGTTTATGGTCTATGGGACCTCCCGGAGACCGGTAATAGTTTATGGGTTCGGAAAATCGTGACCCGATAACCTATAGAGGGTTATGGGACGTGTTCCGGTATAATTCACAGGTTTTCTTCTCAAAGTCTATGTAATAGTAATAAACTATGAGACATTCTATAAAATATTTTATGACCCCGAAAATGAGCTAACTAAACCCTCTAATGCAGTGAAATTTGGCAAGGCACTTTGTGCTCTACATAATCAACTCGACATCACAGAATTATCCACATTATTTTAAAAGGAGTAAAACGAGAGGAAAAGAAATTGAAATTTGTAAATACATAGAAAGGATCGTGTTTTAGAAATAGTAGATTATGCATTTATATTCTTAGAAATATGAGATTATGATAATATTCCTATTTATCGATACTTGTGTTTTTATCCTTATGTGTTCTGAATCGAAAGTAACCTACGATGTCTAAGTTTCAAAAAATGTATTTAACTGAGCTGCCTGTGTGGAGTCCTCCGAAAGAGTTTTGAAAGAGTTTCATCAAAACCAAAACAAACTCAATACCTCAAATTTTATATGGAGTAAATATACCAACTTCTGTAATATAAGGTTTATGTTCATTAGTCTCGTGTGGTTACTTGTGAGAGAATTTCCTGGGCTAATTTTATATATTACAATTATTTTATTGATAGTATTTATTTAAATCAATCATTTAGACACCAAATCTTGAGGAGAATCAAACATATGAAAACAAATAAATTGCAATTTCCTCAATTTTAGTGTGTCACACCTATTCAAAAGAGTATTGCTTTCAATTACATTGTCCTTTTTGCACAATGACAAGTGTTGGAATGTACAATAGAAGTGTGGAACAAGGATGCACGGGGGATCCTCACAACTTATAGGATGTGCAAAAGAAGACTAAAGTACGAGACAACTTTGAGGTATTGAGTTTGTTTTGGTTTTCATGAAACTCTTTCAGAAACTCTTTTGGAGGACTCCACACAACTACGGGACAACTTGTTACAACTTAGCTTTAATTAGTACTATACTTATATAATTTGAGGCTAATTAAAGCTAAGTTGTCAGATGAAACTCTTTCAAAACTCTGTCGGAGTACTCCACACAACTACGGGACAACTTGTTAAAGTGTGGAATTGGTCCTACGAGAACGTATAGTACTAATTAGAGCTAAGGTAGCATTCTGACTATATCAAGGATTGTAAATTTAGTAAAGAGAATGTAAAGACAGGAGCCATTGGGCATTCAAGGCAATGGCACATGAAGGAGATTGTGGCTATAGTTAAAGTATTGTTAGGGGATAGAAAATCATCTTAGGGTTATGTTACTTGCATATAAGTGGGGTTGTACCCCTTAGACAAGTTTCTTCTCCTTTTACCAATTACTTTGATTGAGGGTCTGGCCAATTGTACCTATTTGCTCTACTTCATCAAGTTGAGGATCTTGGTACTCTAGGAGGTTTCTCTTGCTGGTGGTGCAAGGTACCCTAGTTCAGTCATTTGTGGGAGAATGGAACAATACTCAGTTTTGGGACAGTGGAAGAATTAATCCTACCTAAAGTGATGCTCTACCTAAATAGAGCATCAATTTGTATAACAATGAAACAATGAAATAGAAAGCCCGAAAGACCCAAAGACTCAAAAGGCTGGAAACACAATACAAAACACATGAAATGTGAGCCTAGGCAAGGGCCTAGGGCATCTGACCAATCTGTAACAAATTGGTTCGATGTAAACTAACCTTTGTCATGTACTTCCCTAACGTTAAAGCTTCAACCTGTAAGAGAGTTGAGAAATCACTACAAGTAATCTGATGTCTAACTCTAATCTGCATGTAACGAGTGCAATCAACAAACACATGATGCTCATCCTCAACTTTGCTCATAATACACAATTTGCAAAGTCAAAAGTGGTATTCTTTTTGCTCGGGAACGCTTTCGTTGCCGAGACTCAAACCCGGGTCGCTCGGGTGAGAGCCTAGTATCCTAACCATCTAGACTACAACGGATCATAAGCAGATTCAACTACTCAACATAATCATTGGGTTCACAAGTTGAGCTATTGCCAATCGTGGTGGTAAGAGCTAGCCTATGTGCTTGAGATTGATAGTCTTGCTTGATTGATCAAGCATTAAACATTATATAGGAAATACATTTTGCTCCATTGTTTTGATTGTTTTCTTGGATCCACTTCCAAGTTGTGAATGGTGTGAGTTTGTGAAGTAGTGCTACTTGCCTTGCTCATAGCACTATTATCTAAATTTTAAAGTGCCCCGTAGCATTTTGTTGCTAACTCAAGAGCAAACATATCTTTGAGGCCAAAGGGCTAATAGGAAGATAGACCTATGAGCCATTTCCTAGGTTAAGTGTCCAAAGGTATATCACATTCCTTAGTTGAACTACAATCACTATGGGAATCTTACATGTAATTCCTCCTTGAGCCAAGTGAAAGGCTGGCAATGCAAGGATTTTCTTGTCATTCCTTCATTTTCATAGCGCTCCGTACTCTCAACTATGGGATTGGGCTAACCCGTCAACACTTTTGGCACCGCTACCGGTTGACATGTATGTCCTTTCCATTACCCTCTATAGCTTGCTTGAAATACACTTATTCTCCTTTACTCCATGAGGACACAACTATTTTCAGTCTGAAGAAGCATTGCTTTTTTACCTCCCATTTCTACAAGCAAGACTCTTTTCAATTCGGTGAAGTATTCCCTCTTGTTTCTACATGCAAGGCTATTTTTAGTCCAGGGTAACATTACCTCCTGTTTCTACAAGCAAGGCTACTTTAAGCCCGAGGGAAGCATTACCTTTGATTTTTACAAGTACTACTATTTTAAGTTTGGTGGAAGCATTACATGTGTCTACATGTACTCTTCTAAATTGCAAAAAGACCTTTCATTGCAAGCACTTCTGCCCAAGTAAATCCATTTGCACAAACATCACAACCTATAGCTACATAAGCCCTCTTGCAACATCAACACCTTCCCAACTCCTACTATTCCTACAATTATTGTTGCAATGGCATCAACTCAAGAGGAGGAAAAAATTGTATACCCTATGAAACAATATTGTTCACAAGGCAAGAAGAATTCAAACCATTCATACAAATGTTTGAAAATGTATATATGGTACAAAATATCCGGGATGATTTTGCCATTGCAAGACAAATTAGCCAATGTTTCATCAAAGTCATGCAACATTGGTTTGATGGCCTAACCCCGCTTAGGACAAGTTATGCATTGATACAAGCTGAAGGATGATAAAAATACATCTCACTAAGGTGGCAAGAACAACTCAAAGGCAAGATAAATAGGCTTCACATAGGGCATAATGAAACCATGCAAGCATTTATTCAAAGGTTTAAATAAATAAATAAACACACACACACACACACACACACACACACACACACACACACACACACACACACATATATATATATATATATATATATATATATATATATATATATATATATATATATATATATATATATATATAGTCACTGATCAAATCAACCCCATATCCTACTATGGCTCTTAATTGTTTAAGGATGCATTGCCCAAGGATATCCAAAAATTCTTCATCTATAACAATGCTACTAGCTAGCTCATGCACTTGAGGAAGCAAGATGTTGGGCTCAAGCTAACAAGTGGTGACATGGCCTTACTAGACCCTACTCTATAATATCAAGTCAAAGGAAATGTAGTGCATAATCCTTACATTGCTACTTAAGGATTCCAACAACCAAACTATCTCTATGGAGGAACTCCCATAATTTAGCCGGCCCAATATTCAATTTGCCAACCAGTATCCATATACAATCATATGCTTGCAACCTTACAAATTCCCATAATTCTTCTTGTAGCTCTAGTGGAACTATTAGTGCCCGTATCTACCAATGTTCTTGCAACAAACATCAAGATGGAAGATATCTTAGTAGAGTTGGAATGACTCAAGAATCTTCACTTGGCACAACAACTTTCAAGAGAGGAATCCAATGAAGGTTATTGTCAAGGGAGAGATCTCTTGTACATGATGCTTTGGACAAGGACACACTAATGCTTAATATGCTACCCCAGACATTTCAAATTATATTTTCTATTGTGGAAAGTATGAACATATATTGGCAAATCGTACAAAGGAAAATTTCAAACGGACACTTCAAAGGTGCCAAGAGCATCAAGAAGAAGAGATCACAACTATGGATGTTTTCCCACAACATAATAAATTCAACCAACACTTGAAAGATCCACCTTTTTGATGGGGAAGAGGTAGAGGACCTCAAACATAGTCCCTATGTTTGACACTTTGGCAACACAACCACCAACTTATGTCATATATGATTATGACATTATGGCTGACTTGGTTAACATTAAAGCTAACATCACTATCAAGTAGCTTTATAAAGCATCCCCTATGTAGCATAAGAAGTTCTAAAAGTTCCTAACAAAGAAATAGCCTATAGTATGCTTCAAGGATCCACTAATTGGGAATGTTGTGCTACCGAGATGTGATTTTGTAGATATACCACCAACTCCAACTATGGTAATCCCACAAACTACAACTATGAGAATCTCTTACACTATTGTTATCACCACAATCTGATGGATCATGTATTCTACACAAAGGTCCACAACCCAAATATTCACTTAACAATCCAAGTGAGTGCTATTCCAAACTATAACATTGACTTTGGGTCCTTGGTGAATATAATGACCAAGGTGTTTATGGAAACCCTGGGATTGAAGGGTATGGTTAATACATCCACCCTCTTCCAAATGATTGATGGGAGAAGATATGACCTCTCAAAGTGTTGAGCAAATTCCAAACATTGATTGGTGAGTAAACCTTCTTGGTTGACTCCTTGATCATGGATACACATGCTCTAGTGCAATTTCCACTTTTATTAGGAGTCCCATGGCTAGTGGATGTTGATGTTGTCAGTTCTTGATGGATTGGTAAATTAACCTTGGGAAGGAAATCAAATCACACTATAGTCCCAATGTATTAACAAAGCTTGTGTCAAGCTTGGATCATGAAGGAGAATCAAGTTTTAATATTGATGCATTGAGCACCACTCACGTTAATAACAATGAGGAAATTGTGGATGCCATTGGTAATTGTTTGTTTATAATCAAAGAAGAGACAAGCAGATATACCACACCTAAGGTGCCAAGTGACAAAAATCACATGGCCTTAGCTCCACTCTTTGACCATGGTCGTGAAATATTCTTGTCATACTCACTACCATAGCCCCACAAACTCAAAGGAAGGCATTTTTAGGTTTGATGATGGAGCTTTTTGCAACACAATGTTCCCATTCCCTTACAATAAGGAACATAATCATGAAGCAATTCTAACCTCCTATAATTCTATCAAGAATTACATTGGTTGTCAAGATGAAGAGTCAGATGAGGAATCCATTCATCTTAACGGACCTCTCCATGATGGTACTCCTAGGGGAAGAAGGAAGGAAGCTGTAAAAGACCGAAACCGAGGAGAGAAATAGGAGAATGGAAGCTCACATTGGGACACTTGAATGAGGGAAAACTCCGAATGCCTAGCATGAGCTTTGGCCTTGGTATTTATAGGTAGCATACAAGACCCTTGAAGCTTCTCAAGAAGCTTCCTTGAGCCGCTTTCTTGGAGTGAAAGCCAAGTTAACTAGGAAGCTTCTCAAGAAGCTTCCTTCTAGAAGCCGCCTACTTGGCATGCAAGCTAAGCTAGATAGAAGCTTCTAGAAGCTTCCTTCTAGAAGCTACCTGCTTAGGGCGCAAGTTAACTAGTTGGGAAGCTTCCTAAGAAGCTTCTTAGATGCTTCTAGAATATTCTAGGCTATTTTGTCTTATTCTCTACTTCGTAAGCCTGACTAACTTCGTCACTAAACTCCATATTGTTACATATTCCCCCGCCGCTAGTTGGTGACGTCCTCGTCGCCAATGAAGCTTCGAATTCCTTGATGGCCATCTGTGCATTCTGGAGGTGAGAAAGAGGTTCCCATGTGGCATCATGAAGGGGATACCCTTTCCAAAGGACCTTGTACTCCGTATGTTGGTGACGGCCTCGTTGAATATGGCGACATGCAAGGATACGATCAACTTCGTACTCCTCATGATCATTGATAGGGACAGGAAGAGGGGGAGGTTGGACTCGAGAGGAAAAGGAAGAAGGGTTAGGAACAAAGGGTTTCAACTTGGAAACATGAAAAACAGGATGGATACGCATGTGACAAGGTAAGGCAAGACGATAAGCAACAAGAGAGATAATGTGGGTGATATCAAAGGGTCCTATCCAATTAGGAGCAAGTTTACAAACTTGGGTATCAAGTGGGAGAGGGAGGTTACTAGAGGATATCATGACTTTAACACCAACTTCAAAGGTGAGATCACGACGATGATGGTCTGCATATTGTTTTTGGCGATTCTGAGCAACAAGGAGGTGAGATTTGGCTTGTTGGAGAGATTGGGATATAGTGGTCAAGAATGTAGAAGTATGAGGAACCTGAGAGGGAGGGGGAGCAAGAAGAGAATCTGGAACAAGCGGATCTTGGCCACAATTGAGAAAGAAGGGAGAGAATCCGGTGCTTGCCTATTTGGAATTGTTGTAGGCAAATTCGGCAGCGGCAAGACATTCATCCCAATTGGTATGGTGGACATTGACAAAGGCACACAACATATCCTCCAATGTACAATTTGCACGTTTGGTTTGTCCATCAGTTTGAGGATGATAGGCCGTGGACAAAGCAAGCTTGGTGCCGAGTATCTGAAAGAGTGCTTGCCAAAACTTCCCGGTAAAGCGAGGATCACGGTCGGAGATGAGTACGCGTGGCATTCCATGATGCTTGAAGACATTGTCGAAGTAGATTTGCGCTAAGGTGGGAGCATCCACGGTATCACAGGTTGGTGCCAAGTGGATTTGCTTACTAAGCTTATCTACAAACACCACGATGGCGGTGTGTCCTTGTTTTGTCTTTGGCAAGGATGTGATGAGATCCAAGCTCACATGCTCCCAACGAGCTACTAGAACGGCAAGCGGTTGAAGGAGTCTACTTGGCTTCTGGTTGCTTGCTACGTTGGCAGCTCTCACACGATCAGACAAAGTCTCAAACATCTCGTGTCATGTTGGGCCACCACCATTGGCGTTGGAGGGTGCCCAAGGTCTTGTCCACCCCCATGTGACCAGCTATTTGGTAAATCATGGGCTTCTTGAAGGCGCACAAGTCGAAGATCACCTTTGGCTGGAACATAGATCTGGTCTTTATGGAATAAAAGGCCTTCCTTGAAGGAGAAGGTGTTGTACTCCTTGTCGCGTGCTGTCAGATGACCGTGTACCATTTGGAAGAAGGGATCTTGCTGTAGAGCTAACCGAAACTTGTTATGAATCTTGGGATCAATTGACACCGTCGTAATTGCTGCCGCGATGAGAGGAAGAGACTTCAAATTAGGTCGTCGTGATAGAGCATCAGGGATGACATGGAACCGACCTGGTTTGTACTCAAGTTTGATGTCGAACAATTGGAGTTGCTCTTCCCATTGATGATGTCGACTCTTCGTGTGCTCTAGGTGTAAGGTCTACAACAATGGCTTGTGATCAGTTTGCATGATCACTTGTTTCCCCAAGAGATAATGCCTCCATACCTTGGTGGCATATACCATTACAAGTTGTTCCTGATCTCGAGCAAAGTAATTTCTTTCAGCTGTATTTAGTTGGCGAGACACAAAGGCAATAGGATGTAGTCCATCTGGAAATTCTTGTTGCAACACAGCTCCAATTGCAAAGTTAGAAGCATCAAAATCAACCACACAAGGTAGTTGAGGATCATATGGTTGAAGAATGGGTCTTGAAGACACCATATGCTTTAAGTTCTGGAATGCTTCTTAATGCTTGGTGGTCCATTGGAAGCTCGAGTTCTTTCCCAAGAGGTCAGTCAATGGTGCAGCCACGTGAGCATAATAGTGGATGAACCGCCAGTAAAAACTGGCCAATCCATTGAATGCTTGTACTTTGGTAGCATCCTTTGGGGTAGGCCAATCAGTAATGGCCTTGATCTTCTCTTCTTCCATCTTGATCCCCTCTGATGAGATCTTATGACCCAAGAAGGTAACCTCCTTCTGCCAAAAAGCACATTTTGACTTCTTGCAGTAAAATTTCCACTGTCATAGTCGTCTTAGGACTTCTTGCACATGATTTATGTGTTCTGCCTCTGTCCTACTATAGATTAAGATATCATCTAAGAACACTACCACGGACTGATCCAATAGCCCCTCCAACACCCGATGCATCTGATCCATTGCTGGAGCATTAGTGAGTCTGAAAGGTAGAACTCTCCACTCAAAATGTCCATACCTTGTGCGAAAGGCAGTCTTTTGCATGTCATCTCCTTCAATAGGAATTTGCCAATAGCCGCTACGAAGATCTAGCTTAGAAAAGTAGCGTGCTCCACTTAATTGATCAAGCAAGTCATTGATCCAAGGCAAGGGATATGCATTCTTCACGGTTTGCTTATTGAGCCCACGGTAATCAATACAGAAACAAAGTCCTCCATCCTTCTTTGGAACAAATAGTACCGGTGCTCCCCAAGGAGAGGTACTATGTCGTATGAAATCCTTCTCCAACAACTCTGTAAGTGTTGTTTGCAACTCCTCCAACTCCTTTGGTGAGAGCCGATAGATTGGTCTACTCATTGGAGTACTCCCTGGTAATAACTCGATCTTGAAGGGCATACCTCGATCAGAGGGTAATCCCTTTGGCAGATCATTTGGAAACACATCTGCAAACTCTTGAACTATCCGATCAACCGTTGTTTGATGCTACACTTGGCCCTCCTCAGATTGTTCTTGTGCAATCTGCTTGATCCACATCGCAAATACAGACTTATCTTCCTTCAAAGCTTGCTCTATGGCTGCTTCATTAACAAACTTCCCTTCTAGGGACTCATCTCTCTTCCGAGCTTGCTCCATGGTTGCCTTCTTGGCAAACTTCCCATCTTGGGACTCATCTCCCTTCCAGATTCACTCTATGGCTACCTTCTCGACAAACTTCCCATCTTGGGACTGACTATTCTTAGGTGTCTTACTCAGAGGTGCCAGACAACCTAATCGGAAATTCCTACCTTGGTGTTGTACTTGAATTTGGTGTCGGGTCCAATCAAATTGAACCTTATGACATTCAAGCCAAGGTAGACCCAGAATAATATCATAGTGTAGAGGTGCCACTACAAACCTCATACACTCCAAATACTCCTTCCCAATCTTGAAGGTAACAGGATGCAAGGTGCGGAATGCAGAACCCTTTCTACCATCCGCCATCATCAAACTACTTCCAATCATTGGCTTGATAGGAATACCCAATTCCTTTGCTACTTGCATAGACATACAATTCTCTGAACTTCAAGAATCAACCAAAATTCTACAACCCCAATTAGATATCATACCTTGCAAGTGAAGTAGACTTGCATAGGTCGAGCCTTCAATCCCATTGGAACTAATCAAGCTCCCAGTAGGCGGCTCGAAATCTCCTATTGGGATTCCTCGTTTCCTTGATCATTCCGCTCCACAACATCCACTTGGGCAACTTGTCGAGGTCGTCCATTCTTGAGTGGACATTCAGCAATGCAATGCCCTAACTGGCGACAATAAAAACAACCTCCATTTTGTCGTAATCTTTCTCTATCTGCTGTACCAAGTGGTCTTCGTTGGATAGCATCAATCTCCATTGGTACCGGTTCTTCCACTCGTGGTACTGGTGGGTTTTGTGTAAGTTGAGGTCGAGAACAAGTTGCCGCAACTAAGGAATCAAAACGCTCAGCCAATTGCATGGCTTCTTCTACATTCTGTGGCTCTCGTATGGTCATCTCCAATCTGGTTCGTGACTTCAATCCTCGCACAAATCGATCTAGAACTTCACCTTCTTGGATATCTAGAATTTGCATGATGATATTCTGAAATTGTGTGATGTAGCTTCTCATTGAGCCAATCTGCCTCAACTCCGCCAATTTATCTCGTGCCGCTCGGGTGGCATTTATAGTCTGAAGCTCACATTGGGACACTTGAATGAGGGAAAACTCCGAATGCCTAGCATGAGCTTTGGCCTTGGTATTTATAGGTAGCATACAAGACCCTTGAAGCTTCTCAAGAAGCTTCCTTGAGCCGCTTTCTTGGAGTGCAAGCCAAGTTAACTAGGAAGCTTCTCAAGAAGCTTCCTTCTAGAAGCCGCCTACTTGGCGTGCAAGCTAAGCTAGATAGAAGCTTCTAGAAGCTTCCTTCTAGAAGCTACCTGCTTAGGGCGCAAGTTAACTAGTTGGGAAGCTTACTAAGAAGTTTCTAGAATATTCTAGGCTATTTTGTCTTATTCTCTACTTCGTAAGCCTGACTAACTTCGTCACTAAACTCCATATTGTTACAGAAGTTCACTATGCATACAAAAGATGCTCCAACTGCTACTATTGATGATAGTCTTCCATCCCAACCGCTCTAGCACTCTTTGAGGCAAGTTTTTACCATTGCTAATGATCCTATGAGGAAGCATCGAAATTAATTGGGTTGAAAAGAACAAGAAGTACATCAAATAGTCCATGAGTACAAATTACGATGATACTTTTGGAGAAACCTCCAGAGCAATTGTCTAAAACCATACCACTCCACTTGCAAGTTGTGGCTGAGTTTCAAGAGCTTGATATCGCCCTAAAAGAGGAAACACCTATATATGTCAAGATCAGCACCAATATGTTTGGTCAAGGATCAATCTACCTATCAAGACCTCTTACAAGATGTTTTTGCCTACTATTACATTGAACTCATTGGTGTTAATCCCTAGATGTATCAACATCAGATATTACTCCGTTCATATGTCATTCTAGTCAGATCTGAACTGATCAGGTTGAACCTCACTACTCTCCAAAAATGTGAACAAACTAAACTAAACAAACTACGAAAATGTGGGTTCATCTATCTCGGAGCAGAAATAGAATAAACCTCATCAATTCTGATGATCCCTAAAAAGGATGCGGGAAGAATACATACTAAGTACACATCAATGGTAAAGGGAACTCTCATAATGTATTCTTTTATAACTAATATCCGCAATTCTAGTTTTCTTTAAGAGAGTCCCCTAAGGAGGAAAGCTTCGCAACCAGCGTCATTTGAAATCCAGTTTTGGTTTACATGGTGTGCCTTGGGCAAATTCGTGAGGTGTACTAAAGAGAATTTTACCTTTTACTAAAGCCCCATTTTACCTTTACCTTACTAAAGCCCCATTTTACCTTAAGATGGGGCTGATGGGGGCTTCCCATCCTTCGTGTTTTCTACGCGGTCACCCTTTTTCTTTTTCTAAAGAGAATTCGATACACTAAGGATCTCAAGATTTACGCTCGGCGGGAACACCTACTGTGACAATTATAGTAAAGGCAAATACTAATCAACGGACGACCGTCCCCGGGGGTGCCGTCCACGGGGGCGCCGTACCTGCGCACGGGAAATTCAGCTTTGCACTTTGCGGGACCCGGTATTTCTGTAAACTCCCGTAGCTTTGCCACTGCATAGACAACGTTAAGATACGTGACTCTAGAGTAAAGGTAAAGGAGACGGAAATTATGTCCATGAAGAGTCAAGAAGGCCGGGGACTATGTCACACGAGGCAATCGATATTTGGCACAAATCTTTGTTGGCACTTTGGACTGAAATGCGATACGGTTCATACAAGTCAAGTCGGCGTCAAGATGACCGAAGAATTTCGTTTCTTCAGTGGTGCTGCGAGAGTCAATTTGGACGATGTTCCTGGAGCTCACTACGTGGAGATACAGATAACGTGAATGAATTTCTGCTCAATTGTGATGAGTTTTGAAGAGATCGCTTCTGAATGGTTGGACTTCCAATGAGGAGAGGCGATGGATTATTTTGCAGGCCTGCAGCACAGGTTGCAATCAGACCTATCAAAGCGTGTTCTGCTCTTACATGGTTTATCAGGCTGGCCCTCCATTCACGGATCTTACGCTCTCTGTGAGGTCTGTCCAGTCACACGCTCTATATTTGAACTTGTTTATGCATCTGTTAGTTTATTGCATGCTCTTCCAAGCGTGGTCGGTCTCAGCCTGTCGAGGTTTGTGGAGAATGTGAAAATGAGTTGACAACGGGTAACAGTTAATTGAAAGCTGTTTCGTCTCCCCCTCATTACATCATCACTCCCCTTTGGAATCACTCGTAGAATTACCAATTCTATCGCAATGTGAGTGGAATTTTTGGCCTTGCAATGTTCATGCCGATGGTGAGTCCACTTGAATTGAAAACCTTTTGCTTGTAACCAAAATTACTCGGTTGGACCATTAATTGTGAACAAATATGACTTCGTGCAGGTAGAATTATCATCGAACTCGAACCCGGCCGGGTGAGTGTATTTATTTTTGTCCAAATGTAACCCACAAAGTATATAACCTACAACGAATTCACTGATCAATTCACCAGCTTCAAGCATTTGGAACTTCTGCTTATAACTAATGAACGTCTCGGTATCTCGAAGAGTATGTTTCTTCCTTTATTTCACATCCTCAGGTGACCTGGCTGCGCAGAAATGATAGTGAGATCCAATTTGTGGTGCAAGCTTTTCCGAGGATATCTTCGGTCGACAAAGAGAGAACCACTAGAGATGTTGTCAGGTAACAAGAGTCCTAAATTTGAAAGCCTTGATTATCTGTCTGTCTAGCTTGGCTCCTTGTAAGTGATTTCCAGAAGAGCCCCGAGTTCAGGAGGCAAGCTCCTGTCAAGCTCCTACCCCCTTCGCTCGAGAAACTAAGCAGTCGTATAGGGCAGGTTTAGTAGCTTGGACGTAAGTTCTAATGCACTTATTGCCCCCCGTGAAGATCTGGTCTTGGGGATAGCGGAGGTCAGGAACAGAGGCGCAAGCTTCGCCCACAAACTGATGGTCAACATGCTGTTCGTGCTCTTCTCAAAGACGATGCCAATCAACAACGGCTGTATGTTGGAGTAGAAGGGACACGGAAGTTTACCGAAGACTCTGTAATTGCAAAGCTCAGCGGACGATTAAAGCATTTTACCTGGTCTGACAATAGGCTAGCTGAAGGGGAGGATGTCAGACGAGTACTAAGTTATCTCAGTATCCTGGCTCCAGGTGTGCCCATTTGTCAAGCTTCGTACGACGAACTCGTTCGTATGATTAAAGGGGTGCACTGCAGTCATATTGACAACGTCAATCAAGTGAAGTTAGTGAAAACAGCCTCTCTGTACCAATGTACCGGTGAGTCAAAGGAAGCGGAGCGAAAGAGCTCTGAGAAGTTTCGTCAACAGTTAGACACCCATGGCACAGGCAATGAAGATACTTCCTATAGTGCGAAATCAAAACATCCAAACTTGGCTCCCATTTTGGGAGCACTGCACGGGGAGTCTTTGGTCTATTTAGTATATAGGGCAATGCCTTTTACGGTACAGTCCTTGTTGCATTACAGTCCAGGCGCTCTTGGTGGCGAAGATCATATCCGACTTCTCATCTTTCAGATATTGTCAGGATTGGATTACTTGCACAAGCAAGGGCTGAGTCATGGAGACTTACGACCTTCCAACTTACTCTTGACGGAGAATCTTTGGTGTATGATCACTGGGTTTTTCACTGAATTCAAACACAACCTTGATTTGCAGAGTCTAGGGGATGGTTCTGTTGGGTCGGTTAAGAGTGCAGACTTCCATGATAATATTCATCCAGAAAAGAGCATTACAGGATCTTTGACAGATTGGAGAGGTGCGATCAAACGATGGTGGGCTGGCGAAATCAGCAATTATGATTACCTTCTTCTTCTGAATAAGCTAGCTGGTAGAAGGTGGGAAGATCCATGCTTTCATACAGTCGTACCATGGGTGATTGACTTCAGCGTGAAGCCAGAACAGGACTCAAGTTTAGGCTGGAGAGATTTGACTAAGAGCAAATGGCGCTTAGCAAAGGGGGACGAGCAACTGGATTTTACTTATTCGAGTGCAGAAATGCCTCATCATGTGTCGGACGAGTGCCTCTCTGAACTAGCTGTCTGTATCTACAAAGCTCGACGATTGCCCTTGCCAGTGCTCCGACGTATAGTCCGCCAGGTGTATGAACCGAATGAATATCCAGCAAATATGCAGCGTCTGTACCAGTGGACACCAGATGAATGTGTTCCCGAATTTTACAGCGATAGTCACATTTTCGAGTCCACTCATCAAGGCATGAATAATCTAGCTGTTCCAACGTGGGCAGCAGGTCCCGAGGACTTCATAAAATTACACAAGACAGCGCTTGAAAGTGATAGAGTATCTCAGCAGATACATCACTGGATCGATCTCACCTTTGGTTTTAAGCTCTCTGGCAAGGCTGCGGTGGATGCCAAAAATGTTACTCTTACCACAGTTGGCCCAACTGTGCCCCGTTCAAGTGGTAGACGGCAACTTTTCTCAAAGCCCCACCCTCGACGACTACATAGTAAGACTGCTGATGTTGTAAGTTTGAACTCTATTTCAGATTGATCAGAGCTTCAATGCACCCGCCTCCTACGAGTTGAGTGTTGCATTTCTGGATGTCTGTTTTTAAATTTGGCTAAGGAAACGTATGGATATACATAGATTCTTTACCTTATTTAGGGTTTCATTGCTCATCTCCATGTTTACATTTCATATGCACACCATTTGCACGTAATGAGTTCTGGATCCCCGTTCTTCGAACGATTCTGCTCTCATGTCTGAATATATATTTGTTGCACTAAAGGTGGTTGATTATATGCCTATAACCTGTATCATCAGTTCATGCAATGGTTGCACAGCAGTTCTTTTCAGTTAGTTTTATCGTTTATAGTTTATATTCGAAGCAAAAGTCCAAGAACTTTCAAATCAGTTGCTTATACTATCTGTAGTTATACTGTGGAGTAAACGTGCAGTGCCCGGATCGGATTTACCTTAGCGTTACCTACAGCTTGAGGTTGGTCTCCAATGCTGACTGGTACTCGGTATTGCTGGAGTACATGCATATAAAGAACACTATACATCGTATTTGGGTACTCCCTCTGGCTCTAACTAGGTTACGTAGGAGAAGTTGTGAACTACACCTAACTATGTCGTAAACAGGTTCTGAGGGCAGCTCATATCAAGATATTATCTGTTGACCGTCGAAAATTATTGTGTGGCAGGTTCTGAGCAAATACTTGGAGCCAAAATCTAGAGTGCTGTCTCTTGACAATGGCCTTTCCAGCACCGTCCGACCTCTGGAAGCCCTAGAAGAGATTACTTCATTTTCCGAGGCCGCCAGGCATCTTTCTCCAGTGTACAACGTTCCAGGGGGAGCTTGTGAGAACTTGAACCTAAAAGGACAAACAAATCAACTCGCTACAGAAGAGCTTTCCTGGCATTCACAAAACTCAGCTGCAACTTCGATGGAAGTTCCAAGCAGCAATCTATCACCACCGTCACTTAACATCGTAAGTACACTGTTGAAGGACAGCTGCTCTTACAGAGAGCTGGTGGAAAAGTTGTACGCAGATGGAGGGGTCCGGGATAAGGAATGCTTTAATGAGTCCCATTTTTCCAGTTCGAAGAGGCTTGAACAAAAGAAAGAAGTTCTTTGGTGTGGGAGTGAGGATATTCTTGCTGCCGGTTGTTTAATTGCAGAACTATATCTCCGCAAGCCTCTCTTTGACCCTGTCACAGCAAGTGCCTATAGCGTCCAGGGAATTCTACCTGATCACATGGACTGCCTTTCCCCCAATGTAAGAAGTCTCGTGGAACGTGCTCTTGATAAGGACCTTTCAAGGTGTGTCCAGAACTTCTAAATGTTTTGGTTCTCTAGTTCTCAAGATTACCTCTAGATTCAAAGCAACAAAAGTTGATCATGTTAATTTACAGCTGACACGCAAGTGTTAGTGACCTCTTTGATCCCTTTGATTTTTACACTGGTTTGCAGGAGGCCAACAGCTTCTGTGCTTCTGGAATCTTCCTTCTTCACCCCAGTCATCCATGCAGTTTATTACTTCCTGGCTCCACTCAATTTGCTTACTAATAGAGTTGATCGACTCCAGTATGTGACAACGATGGCAAGGCAAGGAGCCTTTGTGTCAATGGGGCCTTCTGGTGCAGAGATGTGCACCCCAACATGTTTATCCCTCCTTGTGCCACCGTTCCAAGATATCGATGTGGAAGCGGTGGTCTTATTGATCACAAAGTTGCTTCGAGCCTTGAAAGCGTGTAAAGCGAAGAAACTGCTGGTGCCGGTCTTCCAGAAACTACTACAGGTATAAGGACTAAGTGAGATGTTCCGGATCTCTGATAAGAATTGATTATCATTAGCAATACCAGAAATATTTTTGTGAAATTGCTGAGTTCTTCATTTTCTCTTTGTGAGAAGTAACAGGACAAAGCTCGTGATATCTCTCAATTTAGTAACCTGATTATTAAATAGCTCTGATCTCGGCCGCTGGATTTACGTTTGCAGAGCCAGGAGTCTCCCTCACTGAAAGTTGCCTTGCTTCAAGTCGCGTTAATAAAAGAACTATGGAGAGTGGTGGGAACAGCCTGTTATCTGCAAAACATTCACTCTTCCGTGCTAGCTAGCCTGCGGCGAGCTCCGAACAGGAGCTTGGCAACTGCTGCTGCAAAACTGCTCGTAAGCATGTGCTTGGATTTGGGATTCCCAATCACTTTACATCAGGTAATATTCGGTGACTCTCTTCTGAGCAATTCACGAGAACAACTTAGTTCAAGTAGGTTCAGACAAACGAATAAATTTAGAAAAGTTATAGAATCCTGTACTCCTTAGATCCTGTACGCGTTATCCAAGACTGTGAGTTCTGGTTTCATTTCTTTGCTCCCCAGTTTGCTGAAGACTCCGTTGTCCAGTGTTTTCTTGTTCTAACAAGTCGACTATTTTGTTCCTGCTTCTGAACCCCAATAGACTCTGCTGCCGCTTTTGCAAGCCTTTGGCCGAGATATCACGGTGGACCACATGGAAGTTATGGTTGGGATTGGTAAGTTGATGTTTGAAGGACCGCTTGAAATTTTAATGGTAGACAATATATATTTAGACGACGCTCAGCAATATAATTAGGAGACTACAGTTACGGGGTCACGACATTGCGTTCGCAGAAGTTGAGCTGTTTTCACGTGGTATGCCTTTTACATTTGAGATGTTTTATGAGCGTTGTATTGATTTTTGTCAATGACCATTGTCCGCTTCGGACTGAGATTGTACGTTGCTTGCGGAATCTGAAACTACACTTTCCTTTCAGGAGAGCAATTTGGTGAGAAGTTAGTAACGAAACATTTGCTGCCATCACTTCGAAGTATAGTTGCCTCAAACGTGGACTGTCTAATTACTGAACGGCCGGGGCCGGTCCACAGTTGGCGCCTCCTGGCCATGGTAGATTCAATGGCAGTCCTTGATCGACTGAGGAACATTCTCTCACCAGGAATCATTTTGAGGGAACTGCTGCAGGTCAGTGTTTACTCATCTCAGTTTATAGTTGCGTGCCTGTTATTTGTTTGATTGACATTCTCACATAAGTGGCTGGCATTCTCTCTCTTGGAGCTAGTGGGGAATGTGCCATTTTACTGACGTCAGTGTAATGTGATAATCAGGAGCCATATAATGTTTACATGAAGGTTCTACTGCACCCTCTGTTGCCCTCGAGCTTACTGCAGGTATTAGTGGAGCAGCTTAAGTAGCACGAATGAATAATACATGTACTTGCCATTGTCTTATTTCTTGCTAACTGATCCCCACTCTGCTGTTTCTCTTGTTTTTCTCTTTGAGTTTATCGCTTGAAGTTTCGCTTGAACAGGTTCCTTTATCTTGAAGTCATTTTTTGACAGTGTGCAGCAAAGGCACTGTTGCTGGTATGTGAGCAAGTGGGAGCAGAAGCCACGGTATCGTTTGTATTGCCTCAACTGAAACTTCTGTTTGATGGCCTAGCGTTTGCTGGAAAGCTGGAAGGGGGACTTGAAAATGGAAAAGTGAGTAAGTCCTCGATAGGATCTGCTAATCAGGGTTCCCATGTACTTCAAATCGATGAAAGTACCCAAAGTTCAAGCGTTCTCGGAAGGCCTATTCAATCCCTCATCTCCAGTATCCGATCTGGTGGTACTAATTCCTTGTTATCCTACGACGGACCCAGAGCTGATGGAGATATAGCTCTCGTGTAAGTTCTCCCAAAATCGTAATAATATGAAAATTCATGTTTCTCTTGACACTTTATTTACTGCACTCCCGTTATCCTTACTGTTCTGGTTCCGATGCAATTTGAGGTTACCAGATAGACCGCTCGTAGTTGGTACTTGTCCTGATTCTTGCCAAAATATGTGTCCGACCGACAATAACCGTCGAAATTCACGCTCTACACTTATTAATGTTTTGCAGTAGGATTCGTCTGTTTAAGGAGCTCTGAAAAAATCAACTGCTATGTGAGTGTATGGCAGGCATACTCTCTATCCCGGGCTGGCATCTCTTGTGGGAATAGAGAGACTTCGTCAAGGTTTGACGACGTGGCTACTGTTAGAACAAGCGTTGCTGAAGCACTATAACTGGAAGGTAGTTTCCACCTGGAATATGCAAAAGTTTAGTCTTACACAGAGGGCCGCTTGAGTATAGATACATAAATGTATATATAAAACTCGTGTATAACTCATTTATAAGGGTTAAGCAGGAACGAAACCTGATAGTGGACTGCACGTACATTTGACGATTCAAGATGGTGTTGTGTACTGTTGCCATGAGCAATCGTTGAAGTTGCAGCTTAGCATCACCTGATAACTGTTGGCGGTAGTTGTTCACTCCCAATCGTATCAGAGGGTGGCCTACAGTCTTTAGTAGGATGAAGGCATGAGATTGCAAATTGGTATATTAAAACGCAGATGATCGTGTACTAACATGGATATTTCCGTCAGTGGGAAGGTTCGGGAGGGATCCAATTCAAGAAAATGGAGAAAATTGTGTCCACCGAAATTACACAGGATTCCGTCAATCCAGCCAACTTGTTACTTGATGGTGTCGGCTGGTCAATACCACAGTCCCAAGCTAGTAAGTGGAGCAAATCTCCAGGCTCCAGCAGGAGACTGAATGAATCCACCTCAGAGAAATCCAAGATTTTGTCTGATTCCCATGCTGGTGACGAAGATGGTTCCTGGTCATGGTTGGCTAGTAAGGATTCCTTGTGGGGCGCTGAATCATTTGGGCGAATAGGGGCTGGCCTCGGACTAGCTCAAGAGGACTGTAGTTGGAATCTGAGTTCCACCATAGTACATTCATGGAAGGCTTACACTGGACTAATACGCTCCATAGTCATTCCCGAAGATGAGAATACGGTGTATACCGCTGGTGGAGGTTTAAGAGGGGGATCTGTTGTTAGGCAGTGGAAACTGTCATCAAGTGAGTGTGTTACGGAGTACGCTGGTCACGAAGAGGTTAGTGACCATTTGAGCCACGTTTCTGCCATACCTCATTTCATTCTAGTGTTGGTTGCGTCAGTTATCTCTCGTTGTCTGGCGTTTATGAGGGCTTTGAACTACTCGGTGTTGCTTTGATCTTTTGCTCATCCTAAGGCCCCCGATCTACCCTCATTAGCATGAAGCTCGACTGCATCGTTGCAATTACTCAACTTTTTCACGATGAGGAGCTAATTTTTCAAAATACAGGCTGTGAATGATATTTGTATATTGTCAGGTGGTAGAAGGGTGGCGTCTTGTGATGGAACTCTACATATCTGGAATGCACAAACAGGACAGCGTGTTGCGTTTTTTGACGAATGTTTAAGTGTATCTTCAACATCTTCCATGCCATCTTCTTCATCATCTGTCGCGAATGGTCATGGTAGCCTTGCTGGCGAAAGTGGCAAAGTTCCCATTGATGTACACAACGCCAGTGGGGTCTCTGTGCCCAACCATAGCTTGACGGCTACTTTGACTGGAGGGGGTCTCTACACATGCATGCACGGAATGGAAGCTGAAGAACGACTCGTTACAGGGATGGTGAATGGATCGTTGAGGTAAGCTCACAGTTTCCTCTCCGGCTCGAGTTATCTCTTTCTCAGGGCTTCATAACTTCGATTGGGTCTCCTCGTGTTTCTTGGTTTACCTCCAATTGAAGTTCCCTCTGCTAGCTTTCTCTGAGAGACTACGATTTTAGGGTCCGCCTGCAGTGATGCATTTCTTTGTTCAAGACGAATGAAGTGAGCTGGCACGTGTTGATTCTCTTTGTTTGCATAATACTCATTTACTACTTGTAATTGACAGCTATTAATTTAGGTATATAAGTTCTAATAAACTTGAATAAAAGCATTCTAGGAGTCAAGGCACCACTAGAAGGGATCATTTTCTCACACTTTGTACAACCTGCCCACGTTACATGTACAGTATTTACTTTTATGGCTTTCGCCCCTCTCGCCTCTAACCGTTGTCAGTTGGATTGTTTTTTGTTACAGAAGTATCTTACTCGCTCTCACTACCATCATTCACGTGCTATGCTTCCAATGTCTTCTCAATCACTACTCTCTACCTGCACAGTGTTTTTATGTTTCTAGGTCTTCTATTTCTCGATGCCGCAGTGTTTCTTGTTTATATGTCTTTTATTTATCGATCATACTTAGCAAGCTAGCTTTGTTTCTTTTCCGCTTTTACATTATCTTCTTCATCCTTCAGGTATACATAAAAGGTATGTTCTCCATTTCTGACCCTGTAGACGATAGACAGGTCAGTTGCTCACTCTCACCCACCCCTCCACCACTGATGGACTGTGAGTTTCTTTTCTCTGCCCTTCTGGTGTTATACATACCAGATGCTGTTGTTTTTCTCCTTACAACAGAACGCTAGAGCAATACTGGCCTCCGTACCCATCATTTTTTTGATGTTTTGTCTGAGTACCACTTTCAGGAAGAACCGAGTTTGCTTTGGCACTTATGAGCAAAAGAACAGAAACTCGGGACGGGAGATACTGGCATTGCATCCAGCTATCTTGGCACCCCGCCGGGGGCATTGATGAAGTCGTGGGTGTTATTGTGCACTTACTATGAAAGACTGCTTCTTCCTGATTGTATTTTGTAGTGCTGACGGACTCAAGCTGACATAGAGCATACTAGGGTTAATCCCAGTCCTCACACTCGCTCCGGGGTGTCTCATAGTATTTGAGACTCAGGCAGTTACTGTCCTATGCACTAAGATTTCATTTTGTCATCGTACATCTTCATCTTGTTCTCACGTTATGATTTCTCTCTCAAGGCTGCACTTGCTCTCACTAGCAATACATCATAGGTACCGATGCATAATAAACATGATGCTAACCCTGTCATGCAGATTTACGCACGCTTACCTCTCTATGTACTTGATGCTCATGACGATCTTTACTAGGTTACCTCAATGTGTCCAAGTCAGTCAGTCCGGTCAAACGTGGGTATGGAACTGGGTTGTTTACAACGGGCTATGTATTCCATTATACAAGAAAGTTTAAATAAGTATTACTTACAGGATCTTTCAATTTTCTTTTGTTTCATGTTTCCTCAATCGCGTTCACGAACCTAAAATGGTTCTTTGGTGTGCTCCTTGAGCTTGCCATAACACTACTGGAAATGTCCTTTTTGCTTCCAATTCAGCTGTCTTCGAGTTGGATTCCATTTCATACCTGTTAAAGTATTTATCTTGCTGTTCTGGCCTTTTTCAGTCTTGGCTAAAGAAATGTGTTATAAGTGACGCCGCAGTAAGTAACTTGTGAAAATGCAACAACTTAACTTTGCTCATTGTTCGTTACTCACAGGTTTTTTGAAGTTGAACAAGGGCGTCAATCGTACTACTGGCGATGTGAACCGTTGGAGGCATCTCTGACGTCTTTGGTCTCAGCTATAGCATCGTCTGGACAAGGGGAGTCAATGGAAGGCAGAAAATATTCTGTGGGCTCGTCATGGATCGCCGTTGGTTTTGCTTCTGGATTCTGCCGTCTGCTTGACTACAAGAGTGGGAGCGTTGTGACTCAATGGCGCGCTCATGAAGGATTCATAACAAAGGTGAGAAGTCAGAGCATGTCGTCCCTTTCTTGGAGCGAAATGGAAACAACATGCAGAAGGACCTATGACAATGAAAGGTTTGAGAGAAGCATGCAAGCTAAAATCTTCAAAACTTGAGATCAATATGATTTATCATGTATCTCCGACCATTGGACAAGGTTTATTTGTGCTGGTTTTCTAATCGATGAATATGTCAAGTCAGTTCTCTGTATTGGAGGAGCGGTACCTTATTTCGAGCTCATTGGACAAGACAATCAGCTTGTGGGATCTAAGAAGGTATTGCCTTCTAGTCTTCAACTCAGTTTTTTTGTCGTGTCCCCCAGACATTTGCAAACCTGGACATGCTAAATCGAGATTTCGAAGGCAACCATCTGAAATAACTAATCTTGACGATCTTCAGGATTACATCACCTGAACGTGTGCAAGTTTATCGCGGGCATAAGCGCGGAGTAATTAGTTTTGCTATGAAAGGCTGTGATATTCTTTCAGCGGCAGGGAGTAAGATTGGTTTGTCATCCTTATCAAGTCAGGTGCGCTGTTCACTAAAATTTGTCAATTTTGCATAGCCATATCCTCCGCTGACCATCCTGTTACATTCATGGTGAAATGCAACTGCTAGGTCTACATGCATATAACTTTGGTTCCATTTGGCCAGATGCGTTTGAATCGACTTTGTTCACGATCTTACTATAGTCAAGTCCCTTCTTACCGTCAGTTATCTTTGTGAATCTTCTATGGGCATGCCCTTCCTCTAGTTATTCTGTTTCAGCAGTAGTTATTCTTATAAAGTCGGGCAAGAACATCAGAGGAACCAGTTGTCCACCACGTCACCGTCTGACGTAAGAGGTGCTTGCAGGGCGGGGAAAATCAAACCATCGAGCCTCAGAAACTTTATTCTGCAGAACCGGCAAACCGTCTTCTCTCCAATATCTCGGCGATTGCTGTTCTGCCTTTCTCGCGACTTTTCTTGATTGGGACTGATGACGGATACCTCAAAATCTGTACATAAGAAAATATTTCATGTAACATGGGATATTAATCTTCTCCGTCACTGCTTCACGCTCCACCAAACTTTCATCTGCACTGCACATTGCAGTCTGTAAATGTCAACCTTATTCTTACTCTTTTGATACTGATTTCATTGTCAAGAAAATTCTGGGCAGCTACAGCCCGACCTCCAGTCATCTTTTGTGCTTCATTTTTCAAAGGTTTAACGAACCTTTGAGTTCAATAGTTTATTGAGGTTATATACCCAGAAGTGAGGATCGCAAGTCAGAGAACGTATACACCGTAAGGCTGAGTAGCAAGTTGAAAGTTGCTGGTTTCATTCTGTCGTGTCTTCCTTTCGTTTCTGCCACCACTATCCCTAGAAATTGCTGTTCTGTTGACCAGGTACTGAACAAAGTTTTTACATGTTAGGGAGAATGGTGATGTGCTGATATAACATGGTCTTTTACCGAGCCTCGGAATTTCGATGGGATTTCCGGCCCAAAATTCATGATGAGAGGTGAATGCTTGAATTGGTCTGAAGTTGCCACTTCTCATATCTCTATCCAGAAGATTTTTCAAATTCAAGTGTTGTATTCTGAAGGAGATAACAATGCAGTCAGTACATATCTGGACATGTGAAGCAATCAAAATTGTTGTGTCTTCCAGAGTTGCTGTGAGCACACCATTTATTGAGTTTAGAAGTACTTGACAAGATTCCACATCGAGCTGCAATGAAATGATCGAGTCCAAAATTCTAGATCTGAGAAAATTATCGACGTCTTGGCAAGTCATGTAGTAAAATTCTCTTATTTCTCTCATCCCAATAAATAACTTCCTCTTTTTTCTCAGACCTTTCATAGAAGTTCATAAGTATGTAAATAGCGAATCCGATCTTTTCAAATACACAAATTATGAAGTGTATATCCATAGAAGTGATCGAGAACGTTCTAGATTACTAAACAAACACCGTAGTCTTCAGTGAGAAATACGAAACTTATGAAGCGAGAAGCAAAGAGACATAAGATGAGAAAAATTGCACCGCATCGACACTCTTTGACAGTCCGAATCATTTTTCCTCATGTTCAAGGGACTTCCCTTTAAGGAAAAACATTTATATCTACTCTAGTCTCACTAAATTCGGGGACATATTAGACCAAAGGTACGAGTGCTCGGAGTGGACAAGACGTTTGATGCTAAAATGTTTAATGGAAAAAGGTATATCTTTTAGATTCGGCTGGTTGATTTCAAAATTATCTTTCCACGTGAAAGTTGATACATGTAAAGACATGAAGATCCTAATAAGTTATGCTTCCCTAACCCGAAACCCCTGAAAGATACTAAATATGTGGTCGCCACGTGTTAAGGAATTAATAACCTAAGAAAATACAGGATTTGCGACAGGATGCATTACGGCACTCGGTTCTTGCTTAGTGGATCGTGGATTCTAATTCTTCAACTTAAACATGTCACTTGTCTGCTGTAACCAGTTAGTTCCAGCACGAATTCAGCACTAGGTGAAAGAAATTTGATCCCAAAGTTTGCATGACATGCTTGGAGAAATTTAGGAGGGCAAAGAAGTTGTTTTTCCTTCAGACAGCTGACCTTAGACGACTATAGTGCCAGATCAGATTAGCCATCAAATCAGTCGAGCTCCGCTCGAGGAGCTGTTTCTGTGCAGAGCATCCAGAGCCTTACGATTGAGGCGTATTGCTGCCGGGAAATCGAAGCATGTCCTAGGAGGACTTTGCTGGCAGGAAATGGTTGAGTCCTGATTCCAGAATTTCACAAGTTTTAGGTGTTTCCAACGAACGTTACATGTTACGTTTATCGCTGCTGCGGTGTAAAGGAGAGGAATGCGAGACAGGTCGAAACGAGTACGAGTTCTCTTGGGATTCGGCAAATCGAAGAAGTCATTCTGAGGCATCTGCTTTTGTAGTCTGTTATTTTCGGTTGCGAGGCTGCTTTTTGCTTGGCGGTTGTCGAAAGCATAATCTTGTTCAAACTCCAGGGGTTTGTAAAGTCCTTCTTCCTACTATTTCTCAATGCTTATGGACGACAACAATGGCCTTGCTTCTCGAAGTGAGAAACGATTCCAATGTACGGCCTCCGTAGTCTTGGCTCTTTCGTGAATCATGGGCTTGTTACCTGTGCGTTCATGGGCAAACAGATTCAGATGCCTAGAACGAATACATTGTAACAGGTAGTGTGATCTGTAATGAAGCAGAACTCAACAGCAGTTGAAGGACTTACACTGTTTGTGCGAGGACTGAAGACGGCAGTCCATTCAAGGAGGTGTTGACCACCACTTTGCACCACTCGATAACGCCAAAGGATTTCTTGCTTTAGTACTTCCGTTTCTCGAAAATGCAGAACATCGTAGATGTACTCGATAAACTTGCTCCTAAACATGAGAAAGAGACAGCTGCACTTCTGGCGAGCTACAAGGCATCATACGAGCAGTGGCACTTCCAATTAAGGTACTAATTCGCTGTTTCGCTTTTGCTCGTAGCTGTTGATACAATTGATTTCATCTGCGGCCAGTGATTTCTCCCTGAATTCAAAACGAGAAGCGAGACTTGTACAGGAAATTTCACCTTGTTGCATTCTCTGTCTGTCCCTTATGACGTCAACTTAGACATCGATGGCTTTTGCAGGGGTGGATTTGGCTTGCTGATGTATGGATTCGGGTCCAAGAAGGCTTTGCTGGAGGATTTTGCTTCAGCAGTTCTTACTGATGGTGCAGTTGTGGTGGTGAATGGTTACCTTCCAACTGTTAAGATAAAAAATGTAGGTATGTACACAGCAAAGTATGTCTAATTTGAGTTTGGGTATGAGGTTGCTTTGTGGCGATTGGCAAGAGAGCAGGAATAAGTATGGAGTTGCTGTTTCGCAGGTTGTCTTTACAATTGCAAATATTGTCTGGGAACAAAGTCTTGTTTCCTTAGCGGGATCCGGCAAAAGGAAGAAAGCGAATGCCGGGCAACCTCTCATGACACAGAGTTTGGAAGATCTTGTCGCTTATTTACGGGAAAGGCCGGAAAGCGAATACGTCTATTTACTTGTTCATAATATTGACGGACCTGGTGTTCGTGACGATGATATTCAACGGACTTTGGCTCTCGTTGCCGGATGTCCATGTGTCCGTCTGGTGGCATCAGTCGACAACGTGAATGCTCCTCTGTGTAATCATCTCACCTCTTGTGACTATTTGCTAAAATGGGGAAGGTGGGACCGAGCACCAGCTCCTAGAATACGTAGGTCGTCTTTCGGTATTTCACAGGCAACTCAACATTTGAGACTCGTCCGACCTACGAGTCTCAAATGTCCTAGCTCCTTGTTTGCTAGCACTAGTGGAAATAGTTTTCTTTTCTGAGCTACTCTGGAAGTTGAGTCTTTTTGCTCTTTCCCACTAACGAACCCCCATCACCTGGAAATTAATAGAAGTCATGTTTAACACAGTGTGGGACAAAGAGATGGCGAACACGCAGTTCAACTGGTGGTGGCATCATACACCTACATATGCTCAGTATAACGTGGAGGGAACTAATATCCCTCTACTATTAACTGCGGGTGGGTCTCTAGAAACTGTAAGGAGTGCTTCTCTGGTACTTAAAAGCTTAACTCCGAACGCTCAAAGTGTTTTCAAAACTCTCGCAGAGTTCCAGCTCGCGCATCCAGATGATCAAGGTACTCCTTCGAGGAATTAGAAAAGCTCAATGATTGTCTTTATTTTCCATTTTAATGCAGCCCTTTGGCGATGCCAAGTTCTTGTCCCTGTACCGGCCGTTTCCAACTTGAGTACTTTTCTGCAGTACCACATATTTGTACAATCTTCCACCATATCCATTCTTTATTCCAGGGTTATTGTTATTCTAAAAATTGCTGAATAGCTGAAGGTTGGATACAGGTTTGCCTCTTCATCAACTGTACACATCCTGCCGCGATCAGTTCTTGGTTAGCAGTGAGCTGACTCTCAGAGCACACTTGACAGAGTTCAAAGACCACGAGTTAGTCCGCTGGAGAAGAGGACTTGACGGACAAGATTGCCTCTTCATTCCACTTACGATAGATGCCTTGAGGAAGCTCCTACATGATGTCTTTGAACAGTAGATCAGGGCTTAAACGTAAACCATCAGTTTGTTAGATAACCAGTTTAAATGCAAACAGGTTTGGTTTTGCACAGGTTAATACATTTGTCACGTAGAGTCTGGTTCTCCAAAAACTTGGTTTTGTTCAGTTCAGCAATTTTATGAGTATGGATTTAGTTCATCTGGTTCTAGTGTATAAAGGTCGTTTTGAAAGAGGACTGAACTACGACCGACCCCTATGTGATGTAAAGTACTTTGAATTTGAACTGGTAAACTAGAAATTTCATGAAGCCGAGCTCCTGCTTCAGTAAACGGCCCAACAATCCCCCCGCGAGAAAATTCCCGTTTCAAACGCTCAGAATGTTACCTTCCGTTCCTTGGAAAACATAGATTCACGGCGCAAATGGACTCAGAAAACGACTTTGAAGTTCTGTTCCGGTAGTATCTTCCGGCTTTGCACGGGCTGCCGTATAGTGAAGTTTTGTGGATTATGCCTCACTAGTAAAGATATTGTTTGCAATGCACTGTAGCCGTTCAAACAAGCAACAGCATGGCCCATAGTATGTATAACAGTAACGGGAGCAGAAGCTGTTGGCTTCATTGCAGGTGTAATTCAATCTGCTATTAAGTGTGCGATTGCTTAATACGGAACTGGAATCGGTGCTGACTGAGGAGTGTTTGTCCCATCATTACTATCATACCATACGTGAAGTTTAGCTTCGTCACAATACGTCAGATCTCCATCAAAGATTATGTATATTAGTTGGTTTGCTACGGCCAGTGAAGTGAAGATTCTCAAGTTGACAAAAGCTCAAGGGAGAACTATTCTTCCTTTGCCGATATGAGCAAGGAACTGTGATTCGCACCTTGATTCGATGCCCTCCATGTATCGAAAGTAGTAGAACAAAAAACTAGGGTGTTTCGAGAAAGAAGATTTTTACGGGTAGAGCATCGAGTACACATAAACATCTTAGGGGTACCCATAAACTTTTGGTTCTGAAAAATGCACGCTCCCGTGGATCTGTTTATGGGTAGGGAAAAAGCATTACGGGTCGATGGGGATTCAGTTTTAAAATCCGGGCGTTCATTAGTGACCACTTATGGAGTAGACGAGATGTCAGAAAGTAACTAACGTTTAGCTAAATATAGTGCCTTGTGTACACGAGAGAGGAAGGCAATAAATTATGGAGTTTTGAAATTTTTCCTTCACAAAGAGAGGGAACATTTTTGTCACCACACTCTCAAGCAAAGAGTGTGGTGACAAGAGTGCTCCAATGATGGTGGATTTGGACGCAAGGGTTTGAATGAACAAGCCGCTTCGTTTCCTACACTAACCTAGACAGGTTTACAAGGGCAGGCAAATTTAACTTAGGTGCTTGAAATTTAGACTGAGGACTTTGAGAGCAAGAACATTGAGATTGAGAGTATGGATCAAGCTAACATTCCCGTTCCTAGGTTCTCTATTGTTGAAGTTGAGAAGTCTCCACTCAAGTTTGCTCCACTTCCCCCTCTCTCTATCAAATTTCAGCAGCTCCTCAAGAAAATGGTCGCTTCCGTTCCAACTTCCATGTCGGTTCCAATTTCCACTATCACTAGTAAAGGATGAGAAAAGTGTGCTTCAATATCCAATTACATCGGTGTAATACCAATAGCTAGACATATTTTCTAAAGGTGGAAATTGGTTTGGTAACGTAAGGAAGGATGTTATATATGATGGACTTTAGATAGAGGTGTCACCAAAAGAGTATTTCCACTAATAGAGCAAGAGTTGACAACACCTTCAAAACTTCAAAGTCAATTTTGGAAGTCTAAACGGATGAATTAGACCTCAAAAATGAAAAACTTCTCTCTCACGTAAGAACAAGAGGCATGCACTCTCCCCAACTATTTGTATTTTTGAGAGTTTTCCAATGGTACCTCACCCATGCAATTTCTGAGCTTTCTATAGGAAGATTCCCTAAATAGGACAAGGACCGACATGTCACCCATCCATGCAACTAATTTAAGGGTGGAGCTTATTGACATATCACCAATCCATGTATCTGATCCAAGGGTGGAGTTCACTTTGAGGAGATCCTCTTTGCTATATAATAAAGACAAGATGCTCCTTTGGGGCATCCGAGTATTGAGTGTTGAAGCTTTGTGTTTCCTCTTTGTGTTTCTCTTGGGGTTCTTTTGTCCTTGGAATATTATTACCGGCACTAGCAAAGGGTGATGAAGATAGATTCAAGATGATTGCTAATCATTATGCACAAATATCATATTATCTTGATGATCCTAAACACTTTGTTCAAATTCATGGTAGGAATAATAAGAAATTTATGCAAAAAAGCATTGTGTTTAGTTATATAGTCGCCTTCCTTAAGCAACAAGGGAAAGGATTTCCTCCTACAGTGAATGGTGATAGGTGCTACAAAAAGTGGGCATGAGACATGAAGTCATACAAAGACACAACATGAGAGACTAGAAATACAATTATATTGGAGAGGATCTTACAAAAAAAGAGTTAAAGCAAGGATGGAGAATGATAGAAGATAAATTAAATCATCCATGTACACATTTTGATAGAATGGATGTAATGTTTGATAGTCATGCTAAAATTTCACCTCCCACTCTGGTGAGTATTGGTGGCATCAAACAGGATATTAAAAGCTTTGATGGCACATCAATTGTTCAAGATGAGGAAGACAAATTTGGAGAAGGATCCAAGGGATTCTATTCCTCTCACTTTGTCCGTCTCAAGCACACATGATCCCTTGATACACGAGTGTGAGGAAGCAAATGGTGCTCTGTATTTGTTTGAGGAGGAGGACTTGAATCCAAGGAAGACAAACGTCCATGCTTAACAAGAGCACATGAAGAGTACTATTCTACGAGAAGAGAATATAATCCCTATCAAAGTGGAGCAACAAGAGCACAAGAGGATAAGCAATGTGGGAGAGCACCTATGCAATAGTTCAATAGCACAAGAGCCAAAGCATGAGTACAAGAAGCAAGAGCAAGAGTATACACTCACAAAGACATGGAGGTAGAGGAGCCTAGAGAAGCATAGAAGTGAATGAAGAGACAAGAGAAGCATCCAAGGAGAATGAAGAGAATGCTAATATTTCCAAAGAGAAAGAAAAGGAAGAATAGAGGAAGAGGAAGCAAATTTCTACAATGAGTAAGATTGCCCTTCAATTGTCAATTTATCACAAGATTTAGCTTATCATAGCAAATGGAAGAGTGAGCCATTAGAAGTTAAAGAAAGGTGTATAATAGTTGAGATTGAAGCATTGAAAGCAACAAAAATTGAGAAGCATAGGAGGAAAGTAAAAGCAAAAAATACATTCCATATTAAGAAAATGAGATCAAAAGTAGAGAAGCTTAGGATAAAGGAGAGACAAGCAAAATCCAAAAGATTTACTATTGTGACAATAGAATTAACATGCGCCAACATTAACTCTTGATGAAATCAAGAGTATTAGTCAAACACCGTCTGAATAAATTCCTATCCAAGTGGTGGCGGTTTGAGTAATAATTATAGTATAGACCTTAAATTTCTTGTACCGGATAACACACCTTGTGCAAGTGGAAATGACAATGATGATAGTGAATGTGAATGGCAACAATAGTTGTAAAAAATGGAATATTTGATTTGATTGATGTAGAATTAATATATTATATAAAATTTTATAATATGCTTTTAATCAATCTCAACTTTATTTCATTTGATATGTGCTTACTCAACTCTTGTTTCTTATATGCCATGCTTCTTATATGTGTAGACTTGCAACTTTTCTAATGAGTAAATCTCCATCTTTCCCATGATTATGTGTAAACAAGGAAACCCAAACAAGAAACCCAATCCTAGCATGTAAACCTGCACAAATATAGTGGTGTGCACAGTAGTTAAGTGCAAATCAACACAAGTTTGAGTACACAATTTGCACGGACCTGCACAAACCTGTAGCAAGTTTATGCGGGTCACAAACACAAAACTCATTTAGCATAAACTCATTTCATATGAAATTGAATTCATATTGCTCAATCAAAAATCCCTCTGAAATAAACTTATAATAGATCAAAAAGAATTATAATACATATAGATGGGTGGGTGTAAATTGGTTTCATCCAACTAATTCAAGTAGAATATGAAAATATATACATATATAACACTTAAGATAGGTGTGTGAGTGTAAATTACAAAGTATGAACCAAACTAAGTATGAACTAAGTTGCATGTCGCTCTAGTGCATAGTGAAAGTGCCACAATAAGGTAGGTCGTATAAAGACTATAACACCTCATCCATCTTAGCTCACGAGAATGCATCACTTGCTCACAAAAGCATCTTGCCAACAGATCATAAGGGTCTGAACTATAATCTCTTAACTGACTTGAGTTTAGAGATTATAGTCCACTCCTCCTCTAGAAACCTAATAGTAGGTTTATAGAGGCTCTAAATTGGTCTAGAGGAGGTACAAGGATATCCAGTAATGGCATATATGAAGTACCAAGGGTATTGCTAGGAGAAAATCTAGGAGGATGTATAGCACCATGAGGATGGTTCTTTGAATAAAGTAAAGCATCATTATTGAAAACCAATATATCTCTAATGGATAGACTTGCAAATATAAATGTATTATAAGATATAACCATGAAACCTTATATTCATCTATAAATCCATCTATCTTAGAGAAGCATGCAAATGGATGTGAACCAGTATGCTCTACTAGGTAGAAAGCACTCATCCTATATAGATTGCAATAGTATCTCCACTTCTTCTTTGGACGACTAGTCAAAAGGATAACCTCAAAGTGAGTGAGGTTATCCTTTTGTATGAACTCCCTAATGCCAAGCTATGGAATATACCATAAAGTAATACTTGCTCTATAAGAGCGCCATCCTCTCCTTTGGGTATAAGCATACTAGTGTAAGAATCTTTGTCTATTAGTAACTCTCATATCAGCCACACAACTCATGTCCAATACTAGGATCCTCCTTCTCAAATCAGTGTGAAAAGATAAATGTGAGATGAATGCTCTAGATGCAATCATCTTCTCTCTCAATTGAGTGAGTAGTATCTCATCCTTCAAGGATGTACTCCTCTCATATAGCCATGAAAGCTCTTCTAAATTACCTTTGAATCAAAGATGCTCCGCTACAGTACAAGGTCTCCAAGCCATAATATCATCTCCTACATGCAAATAAGGCTCCCCTCTTAGCCCCGCAAGAAGAGTCAACAATGTTTATGTAGCACAAGTGGCTTTCTCTCTCAAAGTAGGTTGTGTAGATGCATCCGTCATTTCACTATGCTCTCCTTTCCCATTAGAAGAAACCCTAGTCTCCATAGGATAATGCACACCATAAGAGGCACCACCATGGTCATGTGTTTGAGTCCCACCGCCAATTGGCTCTCCTCTTCCATTAGATGCAGCCGGAGTCTCACTAGGGTGATCCACACCATAAGAGGTAGCACCATGATCCTTTGTTTGAGTCCCTACACCAATTGGCTTTCCTCTTCCAGCAGATGCTACCGGAGTCTCACTAGGGTAATGCATACCATAAGAGCTACCACCATGGTAATGTATTTGAGTCCCAACACCAATTGCCTCTCCTCTTGCAATAGATGCAACCAAAGTCTCACTAGGGTGATGCACACCATAAGAGGTACCACCATGCTCTTCATGTGTCCAAGTCCTAATGCCAAAATACTATCCTCTCCCATCATATGCATGTTTTTCATAAGGTTCTCCTCTCTTCTCATATGTATCCCTTGTCTCACTAGGGTGGTGATACATACCATAAGAGATACCACCATGATCAATTGTATGAGTACCAAAATCAATAGGAGGGAGCTCTTGAGGGTATCATAACTTCTTTATCTCCAGTCACTCTATAGCCTCTCACAAGCAATAGCATATAACTTTCTAAGAGTGTCTAGTTGGGTCATTATCTCATGTAGAATACTTTAGATCCTCTCTAATAACTCCATAGTAATGCTAGACACTCCAAACTAAAATATCTCTTCTATAAATTTTTTATATGGAATTGCCATTGTTAGGTATGTGTAATACTCTCCAAAATTCTATCTCCTAAGTTCCTTCTTGAGCTCTATCTCCCCCTGAACTCTCCATCCTTTCTCCCAAACTTTGTTAAATATTATCTCACAAACTCATATTCTTTCCCAAACTCTTCTCTCCTATTTTCTACTCAACTCTTATCTTTGCTTGATCTCTCTTTCCTTTATCCCAAACTCCCTTTTTTTCTCCTAAAATCCTATGTGTTCCATCATGAACTCATGTCTATAATAATCTCAAGCATCTCATGAACAAGCTCTCACCTATCTTTCTTTTGGACTGTCTTGTCTGTCCTCTTCTCTCTCAAACTTGTCCATTCTCAAACCTTGTTACTTCTCAAACCATGTTCTCTCTGAGCCTTATCTCTTCCAAAATTCAAAATAATTCTTGGTTTTTCCAAAATCCCAAACCAATACTATCTCTTGCACACCCTTTAACTCTTTGAGACACTTTCAAAACATCATTTCATCTCATGTAACCATCTCTCAACTATTCTCTCAAAAGAGAGATTTTATGAGATTTGGAATTTATAAGTTTTGAACTTATAAGTAATAAGTGAGATTTGAATTATTCCAACTCTCAATTACAATACAATCATCACTTACCAATTGTTTTTAACTAAAACCTACTAATATTAACCAAATCACAAAGCATATCATCAAGACTTGAACTGCAAAGAACCATATTGATATTAGTATATCATGAGGAAAGAAGGGAAAATCCTTGTAAACTATGTTTCAAAACTAGACTAATGTAGAAAAGGAACGATATGAAAAATATCCATATAAACATAGTTGTAAACATGTTTCAAACCACAAAATGATACACCAAGAACCATCTTGAAGTTTATATACTTTACAAACATATTGGAAAACCAGATATATTGAAGTTCCTAATGATATCAAAAACCAATTCACAAAGGAGAAGGATGCATATACATATAGTATCACTAACTTTATAATTGAATGATCAATGCACTTTTATAATTTACTAAGCTCACAAACAAAATGCATTTCCAATGTATATATTTATTATCTTCATGCCAAAAGTGCTAAACAAGTTTGCATTGCAAGGGCACTAGTTTCCTCTTGATTCTCCAAATGTATGCTACTCCACCTTTGTCAGAATCTATGTATATTTCTTCCACAAAAACTAGCTCTGCTTCTGCCAAATTATCAACTCTACTTATGAGAGAATTGGCAAAACAATGCACTAAGTCACTCATTTTAACAACTCTACGTTTCTACTACATTCATTAAGATGAACCTTTATTTCTTTCAATGAAAATCATTGCACTTTTAGTACTCCAATACAATGCTCATTTACCACATGAACTTTTGCCAAACATTTGTTGAAGTCTTTTTTTTCTTGAGCTTGTGCTTGTTTGAAGGAGGGTCCAAGTGACTCATGCAAATGTAGCTAGAATCCACTAGCAAAAATTGTTGTTTATCAAACAAATTGCACTCTCCTCTTAAGTTCAACTCGGACCAAATAGGAGTTTTTTTCAAGCAAGCCATGTCATGGCAAGGTCAAGGCATCCCTAGTTCCAAACAAAACAATAGAGTATCAAGAAATATTACTATCATGTTAAAAAGAAATTTAAAAAAAACACTCACAAGTTTCAAAAATAAATATTCTTACCTCCGGCAAAAAGTATAATGCATTGCCCATATTCATACACCACTTGACCATTGAAACAATAATATCACTTTTTTCTAAAATATATCTCACACTCAATGGTGGGTCATGGGTTGAACAAAACAAATAAAGTTACATCAAATAAACCCACACACCTTAGAGAAAACTTCTCAACAAACAAAAAAGATTTTTCTTCTCTTTCCTCTTTGTCTGGCCATTTCACCTCTTTACCCAATATATCAATTATTACTATAATCACAAGTTGAGTGAATTTGAAAATAGATCCAACTCTAATACCCCATGTGTTTAAACCTCTCCCTCCACTTGCTCCATTTTTGTGATGGCCAAACCTAAATTGAGGTCAATTGCTATTTACATCCATATAGAAGTATGGTCGTGTCTTGATGCACTTCTAAATACTATATGGTTTTTGATGACATATACCAAAGCATTGAATGAATTTATATCCATTCTTGTAAAGCTATCTAAACCATCTAGATCCAATTCACAAAAAAAAATTTTAATACAAAATCTATGTTTTGATGACATTGAATCTTATCTTGCAAATACTTTGATTCTTTGGCAATGAAGGTTTTTAGACGAGCCATGTATGAAACAACAATGAGGTCCTAGGGATCACACCACCTAGTTAACAACTGTATAAGCTCTTCTTCATCATTACTCCAATCATCACTCCATTATGTGATCTCATCTCCCACCAAATTGCTCTTTATTATTAAAATGAAACAAATATATTTTGCAATCTCTTTTTGAAGCATGGTGCAAACTGCTAGTGCATGTAATTAGATGACCAAGAAATGAACACCTTGTGCTTTTTATTGCTAAATCTCACTCTAACTAATTATTACTAAATTTTGGGTTGGAGCGCCATGGGTTCCTAGTGATTCTCTTGCGCTATGTCCAATGAAAATTCTTGCCTATGTGTTATAAAAACTCTCGTGATACTCTTATCTATGTGCAATGATTCTTCTTGGTGTGTAAGTTTCGTTGTACATAACTCCAATGTATAAGATTCTCCTTTCTTAATAGTGAATGAAACTCCAATAAGTCCCCAAGTCAAATTCCTTGGGCGGAACTCCTTCATGCATAATTATATGCAAAACTTTGTGTATAGAACTCTTCGTTGAACTCCGTCATGGAATGAAACTCTTGTGCTTTTCTAAATGCAATTCCTTGTGTTACTCCAAACTCTTGTGCTTCTTTGAGTGAAATTCCTTGGGCAAAACTACTACGTGCAAAATTATATGCAAAACTTTTGTAGACAACTCTTCCTTGAACTCCTTAGTGGAATGAAACTCTCATGCTTCTTTGAATGAAATTACTTGTGCTTCTCCAAACTCCTTTGCTTCTTTGTGAAGATAATTCTTTGTTGACAACTTGCTGATAATTTTCACTTTCAATTTTGTGGACATTTCAATTTTGAAATTTGATTAACGAGCAGTTAAGATTTATGGACATCTATAAACTCCTAATACTCATAAAATATTTATGGGTCATGAAATTTCATGACCCATAAAATATTTATGGTTATGATACCTTATCCATAATTCTCTATGGACTTTAAAAGTATTAAACTTCACTTTTTTTTATCCGAACCCAAAAAAACACAAAAGTCCTAATCTGAAAGCCCCTACTCCGCTGTACGCTCACTTCTGCAGTCACTATATGCCATCTATCTAATCAATGCCCTAAATAGATATAAGTTGAAAGGAGGAGACAAAAATTTAAGTCATTTGCGGAATGAGATTTATCCGAGCAGTGCCCCTAATCTAATTCCAGCCAACACATCAGAAATAATAGATCGAGCAGATATATGGTAGAAGGTAATCTTGTGTTATATTCTGACTAATAGATCTATCAAGCTGGAAGGTTCTTTTTCCTTGACTAATTTGTAAAACAAGATTTATCTAGGCGATGTATGTAATGATTAACATCACAAGGTAAAGATAAAACAAAACAATAAATGATTCAAGGGAAAATCACATTGTTATTTATAAAAAAGACAAAATTTCTCTTTATCATGAAATTTGTAATAGATTATACCACAGTGGGTTGTGTTAAAAAAAAATGAAAGGACTCAATTAGATGAAACTTGCCATGGATTTATCATCATGGTTTGTGATTTGAGACATACTAATCGCACATGACGAACTAGTGATCCAAGTTGAAAGTGAGAATACATCATAGATTTCCCGGCTATCAAAATATAATCGATACTTGATACTCGATATATATATATATATATATATATATATATATATATATATATATATATATATATATATATATATATATATATATATATATATATATATATATATATATACTTACTTGGTAAGAGTATATTTATACCTATATCTCTTTGTTGGTCATTCTTAAAATTAAACTTGAAATTTCATTTTAATTCCCAGGATCACTTCTTAAATAAGCGGTTTTTGCTTTTATTTGTTTATTTGTTATTCAATAAAATTTGTGTAAAGTTGATTGAGCATTAATTGATTTCATACCTTAACATAAATATTTTTCATAATAGGTTTTGAAGTAATAGTTAATCAAAATGGATATGAAAATTCTTGCAAAGTGAAACAAGATAAAAATATACCACCTTTAACTCCAACAAGAAATAAAAAATATAAGTGGCTTCTTTTGCTATTCCAAACTATACCTTTGAATATTTTTCATTGCTCAATGAGATAATAATTTTTTCTTGCTTGACCAGAACTTGGTTTTTACGGTCAAAATAAGTAATTTCCACTCAAATATTTGTGCATATAAATCTATTCAATTTTTTTTGTTTTTTCATTCTTTCTTACCATTTGGATTCAAAGGCCAAATTAAATTCTATTCCGTGTGAAGTATTACATTTCTATTAGTAATAATATTATTAAAGTTGATTTAGTAATGTTTAATCTTACTTATATAGTTTTATATGTTTTTACCTCAAATTTTTTATTTCAGATTGAATAAATTATATACCAAGATATTTCTTGGTCTTGCCCAAGTGCTTCAATATATATTTATCTCTAAGTTGTTCCTTCATTGGATAACCAAAGCAAAGCAAACAAAAGCAAAGAAATACAACACTAGATCCAACTTCTAGGCAATAGAGAATTAGATTTATGTCGATATTTTCTTTCATTATTTCTTTATAAACCCATTAGTCTTTAGAAATAAGATAGTTTCATGATTCCATGCATTTGGTGATTTTTTTTATCTATACGATGATTTATCATCTTTCTAGATAAGATTATGCAAGCATTTTTCTCGGAAGCTTGGAGATTGCAATATCTAGATTATATCTCAAGATTGCTATTTAGAAAGACTATCACAACATCCATAATTCTATATATGAGATAGTACTACTTGAACTTCTTGAACTTATTGCAAGAGCGGCAATTTCCTTAATGTAGACCAATGTACACCAAGAAAATATTTTCTTGATTGCATTTGAAGTCTAGAGCAAAAGGACATGCTTTAGAGGAAAAGGCCATACATAACAATAAGAACTAATAATAAACTAACCAAAAAAGTTGACCGGAAGCACGTATATAGTTCGAAATCAAGACAATTACTCTAACAAAGTTTAACAATCCAATTTCTGCAACATCAAAATAATAAGCATTAAAAAGTTTTAGTACTTTTTCCTCCCCTACTTTATTATCATACCTTGGAACTCAAACATGGACTACTTCAGAGAAATCCCTGACAACTTCTCCCAACTTACGGCCTTGTATATGAAAATGGAGGCGATGAGACTAAAACAGGGGATCTTGAGGAAGGCCGAAACGAGGATACTAAAGGATGAGGAGGTTATTGACCTTGTCAAAGTACACACACATCTATGCACGAGAGAAGGACCGCTTGGATCCGAGCGTATCCTGTAGTTGTGGATGATGGACGCACCCCTCAACACGGGTGCGTTACTGCTGCCACTGCACTAATGCTGTTCTCCTTCATTATCATTAGGCGGTATTTAGAGTACCAAAAGGGACAAGGTTTATTTGTCGGAACATGTGATTTCGTTGGTTCAGATTAACACATAATGTTGCCATCTCTACTTTCAAAGTACTTCTCTGCACTTACCACCAGGGCGGTGGTTAACTTTCTCCACGTTGATGCTGCTACTGATCGAGAGAAGGCACACGTACCTCACAAACAGGCTTTCCCACGCAAAGAACCAGTAAAAGGAGAAAAAGGCGACCACATAGATACATGAAAGATGGGACGACTATCAAGCCGTACAAAGGAGAGAGAAAAGAGGTAAAATAGAGCTAGGCCCCACTAATATCGATATGAAAAATCTGCCCTACCACACCTAAGATATACGAGCTAAGCAAGTCAATTCTCTAACCACGTTTCATATCAAAGTCTCGTCTTGTTCGGAGGAAAACTTGGTTAGTAATATCTGGTTTACTCCGACACCTCGTGTTGAGTTTCCTTGTCCTTCCTGAGCCCTTGCTGAGTTTCCTTGTCCTTCCTGAGCCCTTGCCCCGTTGCTTCCAATCATTCTAATCTTCTGTTCTTTCTGTGTACGTTATTTTTTCTGGATGCCATGCGTTTGCTGTGTACCAATCTCGAGCATCTGTATCCCGGCGTTTGAGAATCTCCGTGTGATCGTTTCCGCAGATGAGAATTGCGCGCAGAGAAGGGTTATCTCATCGTCTGGAGCCAGTGTTGAGCTTCCAGATGAGATTACATGTGATCTCCAGCTCTCCAGCTCTCCACCCTGGAGTTAACTTGTGTTTCCAAGCTGTTCTCTCGGGCGGATTTACGTTACAGAGAATCTACGCCGAGCGGCATTTTCAGGTGTGGAAACAACTGCGCGACGTTGGATACACACCATATACTGTAAAAATTGATAGCATCGTTACCCTATGATGTTTACTCCAACCATTAACGATGATTATTAGCACCTATTGAGACTCGCAAACGTAGGTTCTTTACTCTCTTGCCATTATCGAATTGTATAGTGGGATGGCGACATGTTTTCTTTTTTCCATTTCTTATTCCATTCTTCACTTAAAATTTAAATCAATTAATTTAGTTTGTTTCAGGATATTTCCAGTTTCTTGACCTTATCTTACTCCGTCCCTGTAAGTTCTCTGTACTTGTCATTAGATGTTTCTTCATCTCTTTAAGCACTCGTAGTGTTTGAGCCAGGTGAAAAACACACACAAACGCTGTCGTTGCAAATTTAAGTTGACAACATTTGGTTACAGGACAAGGAATTGGACTAAATCCACTACGATCTCCCCGAAATTTATCTTTTTGGTAATAATCTGCATTTCTAGCCATTGATTCAGATATGGCGAACGAACGACAACATTGTCACCTAGAACGAATTGCTTCGTAGAATAATGATGAGCACGTTTAGGAGAAATCCCAGTTTGCCGTTGGGGCACATAACGGACCGAGAGGTGGAAGACCTCCCATCAATACTTTGGTTCTGTACATGACATGGTCAAAATTTCCTCATTCTAGTCCTCAGTGCTCCGGAAGGGCCACATACTTTTGGAATCTAGGAACCAATAAGAACTTGCACATACCTCCTCCATATGCCACGTATGTCTCTCCGCTATATCTACCCCTCTAGAGCGTGCGCCGCACAGTTTCTTCGTTCTTCGACACCCATGTTTCCGCGCGCTTTTGTCACCGACCATGCGTCGCGCAATTTGTGGCGTTGGGTGGAGGACGTCCGTGTATGGTATGGATGGAAGGAGTGGGAAGGAGAGAGGGGAAAGGGGGGGTACTTTTGTCCTTGTGTTCCTGGGTCTCTCTAGCTTAGGGTCTCTTCCGAGAGGGCAAGGCAAACACAGCTTCGACACAGCACTGCGCTCAGAGCGAAGTGAAGAGGAAGAAGGTCGAGCTCCGCTCCAGGAGCTGTTTCTGTGCATCTAGAGCCTTACGATTGAGGCGTACTGCTGCCGGCAAATCGAAGCATGTCCTAGGAGGACTTTGCTGGCAGCAAATGGTTGAGTCCTGATTCCAGAATTTCACAAGTTTTAGGTGTTTCCAACGAACGTTACATGTTACGTTTGTCGCTGCTGCGGTGTAAAGCAGAGGAAAGCGAAACAGGTCGAACCGAGTACGAGTTCTCTTGGGATTCCTCAAATCGAAGAAGCTAGTCTGAGCCATCGTCATGCTTTTGTTGTTTGTTAGTTTCGGTTGCGAGACTGCTTTTTAGCTTGGCCGTCGTCGAAAGCATCATCTTGTTCAAACTCCAGGGGTTTGTGAAGTCCTTCTTCCTTCTATTTCTCGATGCTTATGAACGACATACGATGGCCGTGCTTCTCGAAGTGAGAAACGATCCCAATATACGGCCCCCGTAGTCTTGGCTCTTTCGTGAATCATGGGCTCCCCAACTGTTACCTGTGCGGTCGTGGGGAAACAGATTCAGATGCCTAGAACGAATACATTGTAACGGGTAGTGATCTGTAATGAAACAGAACCCAACAGTAGTTGAAGGACTTACACCGTGTGTTCGAGGACTGAAGACGGCAGTCAATTGAAGGAGGTGTTGACCACCACTTGGCACCACTCGATAACGCCAAAGGGTTTCTTGCTTTAGTTGTTTCGTTTCTCGTAATTTCTCTGGTGACCTTGGAGACAGATTGACATCCTTGTCGTGGGAGTAAATTTTAATTATCAAGGGGAAAGAGCAAGTAGTGGATGAGGACTTGGAAGGCGTGAAATAAAAATCATGAGTGCTGAGACAACCTCAGCAGCATCTCTGGAGCCACCATGGCTCCACGTTCGACGGGAACCGTTCGAGTATGGCCTCCTCCCACTTCCTAGTCTGATTATCAACGAAGGTATTAGTGCATTCAGGAATTTGCGAGCGAAGCTGTCGGAACATGTCCTGCCTCCACCCACTTGGCCAGAGAGCAATGCTGCCACTGCAAATGTTGGATCTCATGGCAAATTTGGCAAGAAACGTGTGTCTTCAGCAGGTATTGCAGCAAGTCTAGGTCTACCGGAAGTTCACGCACACCTGGTGTTGGACACGTTGGCATCTGTTTTACCTGATGAAGGTGGGGATATTGATCCACTTGCTTCTACTCCTGTAACTGATATTGAGTCAGTTGGTGCGGATATTGACGATGTTGTACTTCTTCTCTACATTCAAACATATAAGAGAGTGCCCCCGCGAACGCACAAAGATGCCGCAGCTGTGGCGGATGTATGGCCCACTCCTTCTGTTTTCGATGGATTTCTTCCCGCCACCTCCCCTCTGCAGGTGAGCCGTACTCATTAGGAGCTTCCAGGAATTTCCGGTCTTACAGCTTCTCCACAATACATGAACAGTTCAGCTCTCTTTTTCTCTATGAATCAGACCAGTCTAGTGGCCGTGCAGAGTTCTATCTTAGGGTTCTACTGAAATTTCCATCGAAATCATCTTGTACCGTGATTTCCATCCAACTTTCATGCATATGTTGAATATGTCCCATGTTTGTTTGGAATCGACATTATTTTATCTACAAAGCTCGTTGCAAATCCAGGCGAGTTTTTGTCACTAACCAGTCCTCATTTCTGTTAGCGAGCAGGAAGACTTTAAGGGTATACTAGATTATTCTGAGCTAGGGCTTCTTCCTTAACTTGGTTTTAGTTTCAATATGCCTTGGTCTTTTCTCATTGGAATGTACGTTAGTGCAGACACGATGCTCACGACGCACCATGCCCTGTCAAGCCGAAGAAGAGGCTCATCAATTGACATTTGTTCGAAAGCACTTGCCTGCTTTGCTAGCGTTACTGGCAGAATCTACAGAAGAAGGGGATCAGGATGCAAAGGTACGCAGGGAATGTGAAGTTACGAGCTGATTTCTACCTGATAATTGACAGACGTACAAGACATACCACTGAAGAGAACCTCTCTTGCCGCTTTCAATTGGGCCATACGAAGTGCTAGGGGGTGACGATGTCAACAGTCTGATAATTATAACTTGGCAGTCTAAGTCGGAGTGCGTTTTGTTTTTGGTTCAACGTTTTTTAGTCTAAGTACAACGTGTTATTTCTCCTTTGCCATTTTTTCTCAATCGACAACTGTGCTCTTGCTCAACAACCTCCGCTACCAATAAGTGTACTCGTGTACCTGGGAAGAAACCGTTTCTTAAGGGCAGTCGTAATATGGAAGATATTGAAAGGACATAAACTTTATGTTTCTGAGGTTATTCAAACTATGAATTTCTACTAGTCAAAATTTACCCGTTATTATCGACATTGTTGAGCTCTGCTTCCAGATAAGTACTTGTAGGATGGTATAGGATACCTTTGAGGTAATAAATTCCGCGTTGAGATGCGTATTATATGTTGGTTCTACACTGCTAGTCAGTGCTCTGTTTTCTTTGTGGAATTTTCTTTCCCACTCACGGATTTGCTTATGGGCTGATTGGATTGACAGGTTATTACTCTTGAGAAATTTCAACACCTTGCATTTCTTCTTCGTGCTGCGGATTCCAGCACAGACTTGTTACCGTTGAGTCAAGCGACGCCATTTTTTGCGAATTCCGACCCAGATATGCCCGCTGCGCCGGTGCCCCTCGCTCAAGTTCTTGACTGGATGCTTCTACATATGTGCCCTGCCTCTGACCGGACTTCTTCCAAGCTACACACGAAGGATAACGGACTTCACGATAGTGATGAATCTGAGGCGGATGTACCCATGCGGGATGCCTGTGTAAGTGGTACCGCAAGTTCTCCAGCTGGTGGCTTTCAGAGCACTTCAAATGGTCTCACTCAGGTGCGGAGAGATTGGCGGCCTGAGGGTTTAACTTTTGTCGATGGAGTAACACGAGCCTCGGTACTCAAAACAGAGGCCGATTTGAAAAATGGCTCAGTGAAGGTAGTTTTTTCTCACTTGCGTACCTTGAAAATGAAATCGATTTTGTGCTTAAATGTGTGAATGTCGAGTGGTTACGTAAGCGTTAAGCTCCAGCTCAGCTCAGCTTACCGCCATTTTCTGAAATAATGTTCATCATTATGATAGCAAGTATACTGACGTTTATCTTTCGTGCCAGGTTGCACACTGTAATGATTCAGTAGTGTACGTTTTGGGACCCATGAAGTATGTTTCGGTGTTTGGATGCTCGGACTCCATTGTGGTACTCGGGGCAGTTGGAAAGGTATGAATGTCGTTTCTTGTTATTAGCTTCAAAGCATTCTTGCACTACTCTCGCATTGCTGAGCTTTGAGTGTCGATTAGATCATATGACAGGAAGACACTTCTATAGCAAGGCTGAAAGTTTACAACTTCTTCTCATGCCGATCGAGTTGATTCGGGATGGTATGCATTTAATTTAGTTCACCTTCACGTATCGTCGACTTTCCCACCTACTAGCTTAAAACTACCCTGTCTAATAACCAATGTGGTCATAGTTTGAAGAACTGTGGTATGTTTCCTGGATCTGGCATCAAGGCCAACCTTTGTTGGCTTCTCTGATTTTCAACTCTCTTCTGACAGGCTGTTAGAGTTGAGCACTGTGAGAGAGTACAGCTAATTGTCGCAAGTGCACGTATCTGCATTGCCAACTGTCGAGAATGTTTGTTCAACTTAGGAGTGAACCAACGTCCACTTGTTATTGGCGACAATCACAATCTTCAGGTAATCCGAATGTCCAACGACACGTAAATTTACAAATGAAGTCATTTTCCTAGCAGATTAGTGTTTTCGTTTTGTAGACTACCTTGTCAGCCTACGAGTGATTCTCTTAAACCTTGAGGCGCTCTCGCAGGTATGAGTATGATGCCATAAGTTGAAGTGCCCATGTTGACCCAAGGATCTGCGGACCTTGTAAACTGATAGAGTGCATGCTTTTCATGACGAGGGGTCTTCATATTTTCTGTTGAACTCGGCCTTAAATTCTACTAGTTCCACTCATCTGCGTGCAGTACATGCTTGGTCAAGTCCAAACCGAGTCGACGGTATTTTCATGTTAATAAATTAAAGTTAACCTGCTCAGAAGCGTACTAGGTTTTGTAAGGGAGGCATTCTCGCTTTTGTCCTGTTGTGTTAGAGTAACTCCCAGTACCGTGCATTGCAATGACAGTTTCACAGCTTTGAATAGTCTACTTTTAGTCTTCTGACGCTCTTTTACACTTTGCGCACTCAGGTTGCTCCATACAACACATTTTATCCCAAGTTGGAGGCAGATCTAGCTCATGTTGGAGTTGACTCGACAGTTAACAGATGGGATTGCCTGCTAACTTTGGGACTTGTAGATCCACATGATTCTATATCTCATCCAGCCGGTGTTGCGGATGCACAAGCTGAGAGCGCCGTTCTCCTTCAACCTGAGCGGTTTACGGATTTTGTGGTGTGCATTCTTACCGCTAAATAGCATGCAGTTGGGGTTGCTTGGTGTACTTATTTCTGGATTCGAAGTGTACAACAATTTCTTTATTCCTGTTTAACTATATAGTCAGAGCTTATTCTTACTGTATATTCTGCTCTCATATACCAATATATATTCAGAGCGAACAAGTGCAGGTCGTTAGGTATTCTGAAATTTAGACTTGCACAAAGGAATCTATATTTGCAATTCGCATCCCCGAAGAAATACCATTTTTACGATGTTGCGTTCTTCAGATTGGATTGGGAGTTTGTTTTCATTATCAGGAACTGAGACTCCGTTTTTGGAACATGAATAGCACTCAATAGTTGGTGAACCCCTTGTACATCACTGAATTTGCTCAGAAGGGAAGGCTGGTTTGAATCGTCGAGCAGTTTGTATTGTACCGTTGACATAATGAAACCTTGGACGGAGGACACCGTGAAGTGGTTGTTCCTCAGGTAAAATCGTTTAGCAAGGCAGTGAGTAATATTTGATTACCTCAATTACAGGTACCTAGGTGGGGTGAAGCGGAGCCTCAGCAGCAACAGCAGCAACAGCAGCTTTTGACCAGAGCCAATCCTTTCCTTTTGCCGAAGCCGTACTTGCTTGCACTGCAACACAGGGTAATATCTACATTCTTCTGTTCGACATGGTGTCATTAAGTTCTTCATCAACCTTGATTATGGAAAATAGCCGTCGCTTAGTACTGGGCGCTTTTAGACAAGGCTACGCTTGGAGAATGCTTTTCTGCGGTAGTTCCTTTTTAAGAGACAGGCTAAAACTACAAGACATTGCTCGGCAAACGTTTATCGCCCACTGGCTCCCTTTGAACATTCCGCCCGTGTTCTCTAAGTTGCTCTGGAGGTACATTTGCAGACGGGGTTCTCAGTGCTGGGGGCCGATCCGGTGTTGTGCCATTACGCCGGAACAGCGCTACTCAATTATTTTTCATTTCGCCTATGTGTGGTCAAATTGAGATCTATACTTCAGTTGAGATCGAACTTTACTTATTTCTACCTTCCGGTTGGTGTAGAGCAAGGCAGTGGAGAGTTTGAAGCAGACACTCAAGGGCGTCGCATTGGAGGAGAATCGAAAACGTGATCTCACCAACGCAATTCACGCTTACTTCAAGGAGTGGCTATATTGTAAGATACTTTGCACCGTTTCATAGTTACCTGGTACCTAGTTCCTGAAGTAGCTCCATATTCCTTTTCTCACGAGATCTCAAACATTTTCTACTTTTGGTCTTGTTTCTGTAATCTGTAGTTTCTAGTGGAGAGGTCAGTTGGTTAATCTACTTGTCTCTGTTATGTGATGTGCAGCAACTGGCAACATCCGCCAGATTTATGACTTGCAAGGTCTTGAGAGGGACCCAAAAGCTATGGACTGAGTTGGTTCAAGTCATTTATTTCTTCCAGTCAGAGCAACCTGACCGCATTTTCATTCTGTATGATCTCTCAATTCACTGTCGGTATTGATTGCAAGACAAGTGTAATGTGATAGCCCTGGTTGCCATGTTTTTTTTTTTTTTTTTCTTTTTCTTTTTCATTTTTCATTTACTTTGGTTAGAACTCTAGGCAGGTCAGTCGGGTTGGCACATTGAAGGGCTTTTCAAGGTCTCTGCACGCGGACAGTGGGTGCTAGCAAAGCTATGGACCTAGCACATAGAGGACCGGGTATTGGTCAGTGCCCAAGGGTTGGAAGGAAAATTGGAAGGAGCAAGTGCTTATTGGGAGGGTGTTCATTAGTCCAACATCTTGATATGTTGACCAAGCACAGAATCAGTTGAATCTTTTTCCTGCCGCATGAACTGGAAGGTGAGATAAGGTGATATCTTGGTGGAAAATTCTCTCAACTTGTTGCAAATGGTAGATATCAGGTCAAGCTGTGTATCATTCTGTATCGAATAATATTCAATGCTTGTATCAAACTTCAATTCATTCACCTTGGTGTTGCCGAAAGGATCTCAAAATCATCTCTGCGCTATATGTGTTACTGGCTATTGGGAGACATCAGACCGATAAGATGAGGTACATATTTATGGTGGTGGACTACTGGTCAAAGGCATTTGATAGAGTGTGGTATGGCTAAGGTTGCATTTTGGGTATTGAGGCTCAGCCTTACTATGTATCCTACTCAATATTCTCATCTGGGCAAACCCTCCAGTCGTACTGTTCTTAGAAGATCTATACACCTAACCGGCAAGAAGCTGCCTTGTGCCTAGTGTTCTCTTTCGGAGATTGAATACTAGACCTTGTGTTGTTAGTCAAGTGGACCTCCATTTTAGTGACTAGTTTTTAGGTCTTCTGCGCTTCTTATGTTGATGCGGAAGCTATCACCTAAATTGAGTATGCTAACACTCTCAAATGCTTTTCTGCAGTTTACTTTTGACTGCTTCATTACTTCTTTCTCCGGTACTGTTCGAACCTTCTCTGTCACGTATCTATTGTATTTTACGGGTTGGAATTGACACTTCGGTATCTACCCTATAGATCACTTGAGAGACACTCTTGTCTGGAGTTGTATCATCTGCCAACTTCTCTAAATTTGCAGTTAGATATTCTTGTTATACAGCCCTCGTTCGGCCCATGCTTGGTTGGGGTTACTGGAAATTAAATATGATCAATTTGAAGCTTCACAACAGAAGGAATTCATTATTCACCGAAGATCGGTTAGAAAACTTTTGGAATACCCATGCTCAGGACAGAAATCTGTCCTACATCCATGTCTCAAACTTGTTGAGAATGAATCCAACAAGAGGAAAACAATCACGAAGTCATATTCAATGCATGAAACGGAATGTCGCCTGCTCGAAAGGACTACCTCATGTAAATGATGAGTGATCGGACGCCGGGTTTGAAGAGCCGAAGCGATTGCTGGGTAGATCTATGGCGTCCCAATTCCGGAGGGAGAAAGGGACGAATATTAACTGTTGTCCCCTTTCACGTGAACACAACTCGCGGAATGCCTCTCGGCAGGGCTCTACTACACTAGTATTAAGCATATCATACTGTGATTCTGGGAAATTAGATGTCATCCTCTGGTCTCGTGTGGCAAAGCAGCCTCATCTACTCCTGAGAAATACAAATCAGATAGGTTTTGCTGGTCCTCGTACTCCATCCGAGGGGGCAGAAAACTTCAAATCTGGATGTGGGCTGCACCATGGGATGTTTCCTCCAGATATTTCCAAATTAATAAGCTTCGTAGATAATCGAGCTTCTATTCTCAACGCCATGCATGCTCATCATTACCTCCATTTCAAAGTACAGCCACGCAAGTACTTCCACTGGGTTTTCTCCTAACGAGATAGTTAGCCGAGTTGAAAAGATTAATCCTGTATTATTCTGACACGCCAGTTGCTGTAAGCAGTTAACAAATATTAAACTCTTAACACAACACCTCACACAAGACAACACTTCAGCTCCTGGGATGGGGAGGAGAACAAGCCTATGGTCATTTGAATATTTAAAGCACACAAGGGGGAAAATGGAAATTACTTGAGAAATAGCAGGAATTGCTTCATTTTCGTTGCTGGCCAATTAATCCCTTACGCTTCGTTAATCACGTGTACACCAATTCAGGCAGAACAGCTAGAAATATACTGGCAGCCCATACCGAAAAGTGCAGTCAATATACCTGTGAACAAAGTTTGGTTCTCACTGCTTAGCTACACTTGGGGGTTTGTGAGTTGTGACTAATAGTAGAGACTTATTCACCCTGATAGAATTTATGAAGTTGGAGACTAGTGTTATTTTTCTTTGAACCGTAAATTGAATGAATACAGAGTTTATTAATCACGATAACGTTCATTTATAAGTTTGGAGACTAAGCGTTATGAGTCCGAGGGTGAATGCTACTTCGTGTGTGTTTTCAGTCGCTACCATCCAGATGAAGAAAGCTATCCTGGTGCAAGCAAACTGACGCTTACAAATGCTTACAATCCTAATCAGACACTACTTCATTTCGCCAAGGCTCTCTAGTTCAAAATGAATATATTTGTCCACATCATCTGCTGATTGAAAAGAATCTGGGAAAATATCCTTTTGGGCCATAAGGTTCAGTCATCTGCCGGTTTTGTTCATTGTACACGCAATATGACAATTATCCGAGGAAAAGACAGCTAAGTTTGACAAAAAAAATAATTTGAGTCTGTAACTTTGGTAGTGTGAAAATTGTCGACGAATAGCGCGCAGTTTATAGCACAATATACAACAGATGATCTAGGACATTCGGCACCGATTGACGCAGGCCATCCGGGAAGCCAAAATGAAAGACTCCGAGAAAGAAATTCCTAATCAGGACGGAGATGTGGAGACACTTTAACTATCGGCTTTCCTAGCCTTGAATTGGAGAACACCATTCATTGGCGGATGCAAACACGAGTGCCTTACCGAACCACTGGCAGGATAATCAAGATCATCGGGCGCCAAAGATTGAAGCGAACCAACTAACCAACCGACTTTAAAATACACAGGCCTGAGAGGAAAAAACCCCGTTGCTTCTGTGAAAAAAGGAACTGATTTACTGGAAACATGTTTGCTGCAAACTCTTTACAAGGAGCAGAAGGCTTCCAAAAGAGTAGATACGAACATTTATCGGGGAGAAACAGTGATGTTTGAGGCGTCCTCGATAAGCTTTCCAGTCCTGAGTTCACTGAGGGCAGCAACGGGCCATGTCAATCCCTTCCATAGAAGCCTGGTGGCGAGGGGGACATCGATGATGATTTCCTTCTCAGTGGGCTTCTTATCGCCTCTAATTTCGATAAGGTAGCTCCTTCCAACCCATCCAATCCACCCTGCAATGTACAGGAATACCACGCCGGGGTAGACAAACTCTCCAAGATGGGCTTGGTCTCCATCAACAATCAAGTGAGGCAAACCGTCGGTACCGCAAAGCAAACCTTCGTTACCGTAGAAAGCAAACCGCCTCTTGGTTTTCTCAATGGTAGCTTTGATTGCCAAGGCTGGAGCGCTGTCGGGAGCGTACTTATTCAACCTCTTCTCCAGTGCCTTGACCTCTCCCTTCTCCCTCTTGGCGAATGCCTTTGATTCCTTGCATGGGGTCAATCCTGCAACATCGGCCATGGCATCCTTGGGGGCAACAAAAGGTGCACTTCCAACAATTGCAGCAAGGGCAAGGGCGGTGGCGACCTTTCCTGCGGCCTCACTTACGGATTGTTCTTTCTCAACTGAGGCGGAGCAGACTGTTTTGGCCTTCACATTCTTCACAAAAGCGGATACATTTGCAGACCCCGCGAATGTGCTCTTAGAAGAAACACTCAATGGTGTCACTAAACCTGCGGGAGAGAGAGCAACCATCGACACGGTGGCCATTGATGCAATTATTCCTTACAATGTTTCGGAGAGGATGATCGAGTGAGGAATGAGGGAAGCGTGTGGTGAGCTCACTTCAATGTCTACTGCTGGTCGCTTCGATGAACGGCAGACCGAACCTCTCTTGAGCTCCTCCAAGCTATGGCAGCATCCAATTCCTGAGGATAGCGCCTAACTCCTACCCATGGCGCCCCCGGAGTAACATCGGATGCCGTTCGATAAAAAATCCAACGGTCGCCATTGTGTCTTCATCGTCTGCCAGATGAGAGGCGGGAGAGAAGGGGATATTGGTGGGATTGCGATAGAGGACTGACAACCAATGGCAGAGCCCGCAGTTGAGCGATGTGGGAGTTCACTTCCAGTGCAGTGACTGGATGAACATCGGCTTTTGCGTTGTGAACGTCCACGCATACGCTTGGGTAACCGGCAAGCCTTCGGGATACCGGATAGGGTTGCTATTCTCCTCATCGTTGGTGCTTGTTTCTTATGGGTCCGTTTGTTCGCACCCTTTGGTGAAACCTCGTTGTACATTCTACACGATTTCTACTCTATATTACTCATTACTTTGAAAGAATTGAGTCACGAGAACCAGCCATATCACTCACTCTAAAGGGACTCTATTAAAAAAGAATTACTTGCAATTTCCACTGGTTCAAGGAGATCAAACTGTTCTATAATATGGTCAGTTTTAAGAAAAACAGTGGATTGATCTGAAGTCTTTTCAAATGTCTCGTATGGCTTAGCAATAAGATTAGTATGTGGGGTATAGTACTCAAACACTGATAACTCTCATATAATTTTAAGATCTAAATATCTGAAAATATACGGCGATTGAAATATTTTTTTGAATTGTGGTAAATTATTAATTTAGACTCCCAAATATTATATATCAGAGTACCATGTTCAACCAACTTTTGAGTTCCAATCTTTGCAGAAAACTTCAGTTATACTCTATACCTTCATTATATATTCTAACTTGCATTATCTTTTGGTCATTACCCAGTAAGATCTTCAATTAAATCATGTAATCAAAATCTAAAATTACAAATCTTTACAAGTTTTTGATTCACCACGAGAGTTACTAACTATACATTTCCGTTAAGAGGAACTCTAGAAAAAGGTAAGATGATTATCTGGAAAATTTAAGGATTAAAGAGGAATTTTATTATTTATTTATTTATTTTCAGAAGTAGGATTACCCATCAATGCAATATTACATTTGGAATAATCTTAGCTGTGATAATCTCATATGATAAACAAAAGTAAACAAAATATAATCGTACAATTTCATATTCACCGCGAGTTTACAAATGTTAAATTTATCTGTAAAAGTTTCTACAACAGCTTTTGAATCGCTTTATTTTGCTTCTAGCTTTTTCAATATATTTCATTTTTAGCTTTAGAGGATCTATTTTGTTTAGTTTGGGAACGTTTTTCATCATTGAGATATTTCAGATAATATCAATTACGATCATCCCTAGGTCTCTGCAAACTTTGTAGCATATAAGGACCTCCTACTCAAAGAGAAATAATTCAATCATAATAAAACACAAGCTTCTCAAAGTAATACTGTTATAATTTAAAAGACAGGTTACCTCTTGAGCAAAGTCTTCCCACCGTCAAAGAGACTTTCTATTCCAAAACTTATTTTAGCCAAGCTAATTTTTAGGGTCACAAGCATTATATGTGTTATTAGTCAATTGATTATAGTATTTCAATATGACATGTCTTGAAATGAAAGGTTTAAAATAGTCTCACATACTTTGATTCATCATTTTATTAACCAGAACTATTAAAACACAGACAAATTAACCAAGTTTTAGTTGTATTTGTAAGTGTTAGAGCTATGCACATAAACAAAGTGATGACCTGATTAGTTTTGATGTGCTCTTTCCTCTAAAAATGGACCCTTAAATAAGGTAAGCGATACAAAGCAATAGAAATATGATAAACATTTTCAAAGTTCATGATCTAATAGAGTCTCCTCGAAGCTCAAGGTCCCTCCTCCAGCAAACTATGTATGCATTTTTCTTAAATTTGGCTATCTGAATAATAATACGATAGAAGTTAGCAGATGCTTGAAGAACTAAACACCAAAAGTTGAATTTATGTAAGTTACTAGTTACATTCCTTCTTTGGCAAATGTATAGAGTATTTTATGCTAATCATTCAAAAGACTGATACTATATGATAGGAAAACGATTATCCATGAAGAAGAATATATTATAGAATATACTTATGAAGAAGAATATACTATTGAATATATTTCTATTATATTTCTTCTTTGGCAATAGTATATTCTTCTTCATGGATACTCGTTTTCCTATCATATAGTATCAGTCTTTTGAATGATTAGCATAAAAGTACTCCATACATTTGCCAAAAAAGAAATATAACTAGTAACTTACATAAATTCAACTTTTGGTCTTTAGTTCTTCAAGCATCTACTAATTTCTATCGTATTATTATTCAAATGGCCAAATTTAAGAAAAATGCGTAATATAGATTCGTCATTTATTGATGAAAACTATAAATAATGAATAGATTGTATGCATCATTACTCATTGGAAGAATACTGCAACATAATGGGGGGCTCCCAATATCAAGATCCACTGATGAATAGGGTAAAGCAGTGAGACGTTTTACGGTGACGAAGACCTCTAATCTTTAAAATAGCAATTAAATTACAGAGTGGATTATGGAAAGAGTTCCGGAACATATTTAGCAAGTTTTCTGGCACATTTTAGCGGGATTTAGGCATATCAGGGGCAATAAAAATGTAGATCATCCACGCGGACTGGAGAATTTTCTCATTAATCTCTTGATAGAATTTTATAGGATGTCCATGTCCATGTCAACTTCTACGGGTCATCAATTAAATTACCCATAAATACCTTGTGGATTTCCGTAGAATTATTAAATTTTCTTAGGGAAATCTACGGTTACCCTAAACTAAGTATTAAACCCTAAACCCAAAGTATCTTCAATTGTGTAGATAGCCCGCAGTGTTTTCTTTTTCAGATATTGATTTTAATATTGGAAAAGTGCAGAAATTAGATAAAATATGAATTTTAAATCATATCTAAAACATTGACATTGAACACACAATAGTTATTCGAAAATAAAATGAAAATATTTCCTGTTTTACAGATGAAGACCTTTATATTTTATACATTTTGATATTTCTGGCATGCTTATTTAATTACTTAACAGATTATGAAACAGTCCCTATTATTACAATATACCACACAAATATCAGCATAAAAAGCCAAAGGATCTACCTTTTACGAATTGAACATATGAAGGCCTCGAATTCCTAAGCAGCATATGAATAATTTCCCAAAAGCTCATTTCACAGTCAGAAAAATAATTACTGATATTAGCTGATTATGTTGTGTTAGTTTTACCTAATTTTACTCATAAGAAGCTTCAAGACCTACACAAGGTGTAAAGTAACTGAATTGTAACTATGATTAAATCCACTATTTTTAAATCAATGACAATAACTACGATTCAGTACAAGCCCAAAAGAGTTCAACTTACAACATCACTGAAGAGATAGAAGTGCATCCAATAAAATTTCAAGTTTTTGACCTAAATTTGAAATTATTTAAGTTTTAAATTTAGAAGGCAATACTGTTCAGTCCATAAACGAAACAATGTAATGAGAATTTCTTCAAATTTTGGAGCCTTCTGGGCCATGAACGTTTGTGAACTTTATCAAGTTATCCGAATTCCAAACGTTTTTGCCAGTCAAGATTTATGGCTCTTCACTTTGAACCGATTTAAACTTGATGTTCTTGTTTCAGCCATCTTGACAATGTTCTTCTTTATGAAAATTTTTCTCTTAAATAGATTCTGGCTAACAAAAATTTTAAATCGACCCTATGGATGAGTTATTTTTTATGTCTTTGAAGCTATGAAATTCTAATATTCCAATATCACTTGCGTCAAGTACATTTTCAATGGAAGTCCTGACTACATTTGATGGATCTGATTAGAAAAATTTAAAATTCTCCTATCCTGCTGCATAATTTGAATAATAAAAAGATAATGTGCACAAAACATCATCAACATAATGAAGAATATAAAGAATAAAAAGAATCAAATTTTTTTTTATCATTATATTACGCATCAAGAGACAAGGCAATGGCTATCTTCGACGTTGATTGTATCCTTGACGACCGGTACAAGTGTAGATGTTTTACGTTATATTGTTCTTTATAATCAGGTTTTTCCGGAAGCATCATCAAATTCGGAATCTCTAAAAGCTTGGTGAAATATTCAACCATGCTTGACGCTTCAGTATGTAGCGAACTTACTTTAGACTTCCCCTCTAACGAACATACCTTTTCCCTTGAAACAGTAGGAGTCTTATTACAAAATTTGGATAATACAAGTTACTTTTCTTAAAGTTTTGAAGTTGATTGTGAAAACGCTTGATAAGACCTTTGAATCGCTAAGTTCCCTAATCCAATTCTCCATGTCTTGGCCCACTTTTTAGTGGCCCCAATACCCTAAACTAATGAAAGTTACCACTATAATAAATGGGAAAGTAAACCGTGGGACCTTTGACTCAATGTACAATTAAGGGGCTTCTGCCCGCTATTGCGTCATTTGTTCTTACGGTTTATACAGTCAGATGGATTTGGTAACGAGAATACTGCGTTAAGTGGAAAATATTTCAACGTAGACTTTCCAAATAAACAATATTTTTCAAATCTGAAGAAGTAATCTCCATTAATCTAAATGAGAACACATCTGTCACACAAGAGAAAGTTTTACATTTATATTATGTGGAGCCACATAATATAAATGAATGAGAAGGGAATTCATGGCAAACTCCTTAAGACATAAACGAGCATGTAACAAGACACCCAGTATTGTCAGAAATAATCAATCACGAAGTGTGTCCTTTAAGTTTGGACATTGTAAACACTTTTGAAGTAAAAGAGTAGTGATTATATAATCAGTAAGAGCATTTACAAGACCGTGCGATTGTTTGAGTTCAATTTGGATGTGTATAAAACTGAGATGGTCATTGCTTTTTTCCACCTTATTCAAGCATTTCCCATATCGCGGTCATTTATTCTCATGTGTGTAAACGGTTGCAACGCGTGAGCCACAGTTATCCCCTGAATCTTATGCTCCTGATGTACATGGGCAATGCATGTCAGTAATTCTCATTTAGTGGGAGCATTGAGAAACCTCTCCTCTCTTAGATCCTACATGATAAAAGAATTTGAAATAAGAGAGTAGTGGAGGGTCACTACTCTCTTATTCAAAAGCACGCTTCTTGTTTTGTTTTCCTTTGGGCACTGCAACGTCTTGTACTAGAATAAGGATCGTTCGGGAATTTTCTAGCTTAGGTCTTACCCTGAAGCTTACTGCGCGGTCTTGTTTTAGACTGCACTTGCACAAGAAAATGATCTGGAATTAACGCAGGAAATGATGTACAACCAGCCAAAAATCTTGTTGATTCCTTTGTCTACATCACATCTTTCTTCATGTACTGATGCGTGAAAAGATAATCTAAGTGACAGGATATTATAATTTTGACAAAGAATCCCCAGTTACATGTCGGGATGCACTAACCATACTATTGCACAATTTTAGAAAAGCGTAATTACGTGTCCATTGAATCTCTCTATAGAAGTTTGATCATTCAAGTATTTTCTTCAGCGTGCTGATTGAATACTGAAGAGTTCCTATCTCTATGAAGATTTAGCAATTGGCTCACAAAGTGAAGAACGTAAAAACATCTGCAATTTGTTATCCCCTGAGCATTCTACTACATAGATCCTGATTTACTCTTGATTTATGAGTGAGAACAGCCTAAATTCCTTCCTACCATCTCACTCATTTATTGTTGACGGGGCCATGTGAGCTCACTCCTTCATTGTAACCATGACAAGTGAAAGAAGGCCATTGATGATCTTTTCTCTCTATTAGAAAAAGTAATTTCATATTTTTCACTCCAATAGAATATCAACTCAAGTATTCTTTCAACGTACTGCTTGCTTATTGCAGATGCTGTATAAGGTATAGCAATTTCCATCACACTTGGAACCTGTCCTGGAGTAGCTCTTCGCAAGGTCTAGCATGAAATCTAAAGCTTTAAAGCCCGTTTCCTTTCCTCCAACTCTGCGACTGATCCAAGAGTCACATTTCTTAGTAATTTCTAGTTTAACGTACAAGTACAAGAGCCCCCAGATTTGGATACAGGCAGAACTAGAACTAGTAGAGGTTGTCCCGCTACATCCCAAAGTATTGCTGATATTCTGCTCTAGAGATCAAGATATTGAGAAGACACCTCCTACCATCTTCATCTTGCTGCCCACAGTGGGCTACGTTTACATAGCAGACACTACTCTGGTAGCTATCTGCTCTAAGCTCCAATGTGTATGCGCAAATGCAACTTCTCCGCAACAATCGTACCAGAGAGATAAATGAACCACTACAATGATTATAAAGCTCATTGTAAGCAAAGCGCGTAACTTTGCTGGAAAGAAAGTGATGTTACAGAAGCGCAAAGATTTTACCTTCAGATTCCGTCAATCGCCACCCTAGCACTTCAGTGTGGGCTTTTGCTTGCTGTGCTGTTTTGCATCTGATTTTCAAGACCACCAAGAGTTCTTATTGGCATGATTAGCCACATTCTCATCCAGCCAAAGAAGCATATCAGTCAATTAAATTCATGATCATCTCAATCGTTCTTCATACGATTGAAAGACCCTAGTATCCACATTTGCTGTTAAGATCATCCTGAGCTCATGAACCAATCGACAGAAGTGGAGCTCTGCTCCACATTACAAGAAGAGCATTCAATGAACTGTGCTTGTAACTTACCCTGGTATAGGCAGTGCACCTTTGCAGATCAAGTAGTTAAGAGCCACCTGAAAGTTGAAGGATTAGCAAAACTTGAAATACTTGGAACTGCCTAGTTCAAATTCCAAAAGCACTTAAAGTAAGTTCTCTATTCATCTCTGCGTACCTGGGAGACTGACTTTCCTCCATGGTCTGCACCCATTCTGTGCATAACCTCAAGAAGTGGTTGTACCTGAACATTTGGTCTTTGTTTAGTTGATCCCAGATTACTCGTCCCGAAAGAAATGCCCACTCATACCATTCCATTCAAATTAATTTTCAAACAAATGCAAATTTGACAAGATCTGAATTGATAAGTTTGAGCCGGCTCTATCATATGTATATAATAATATAGGTCTCAGGCAGTTGCGAATAACCTGAACTGATTTTGCGTCTGTCTTGTTTAATGTCTTTTGTGACAATAAACCAGACCCCAATGGAGAGTAAGCTATTAGGGTGATGTTTCTTTCCTGTCGACAAATCAAGCAATACTTAATTAATTGAAGAAGACCGAGATTGGATATGATCCACTGCAGAAACACGATTTACGAGTTGAAAAGTATTGACATCTTTCTACTTCTGATGAGATTCGATTATATACTTTAGGACAGGATAATTATAAATACCTGACAGACTCGAAGAAGACCCTCTTCAATAGGTTTTTGACACAATAAACTACAGAAGAAATGAATTCAAGTTAGGTTACCTGTTACTTTTTTCAAGCACTTCCTCTCACTGGAAGTTTGCTATTAGTGTTCCAGAGTAGACCTTGTTTGAGAGGCTCCCTACAGGAACCGGTCAGATCTCGGATCTCCTGAGCGTCTCTCTCCACTGGAGCAAGAGAATGGCTCCATAGGTAACATCTTACAGCTCAATGTCGCTATAACACCGTAAGTGGAGTGTGTACCTAAATTGTACTTGGTTTGATGCAAGTGGTATTCCATACTTAGCAAGTATATCATCTGCCTCCTCCATCTGCAAATCCAAAAATTAACAGTGACATTCTCCTGTCTAACTGTTGTTACAGTATTTGCTGTAGCTGATATTATCGTTCGAGACACAACTGAATACGTCACTGACATTACACCGCAAGTCTAGACTGTCGGGAGTATAGTGTTACTTCGAACAAGAGGGAAGCAACTTGAGAGTGATATCTTCAGATGATAGGACTCATGAGTTATGCAACTAGAGAGAGCATACCTACCTGATCTTTGGAGTAGTTTGATACTCCTACGGCTTTTGTGAGGCCCAATTCAACAGCTTCTTTGAGGCTCTCCATCAGAGCAGAGTTGCTGAATGTAGGAAAGGGGAAGTGAATCTGTGGAAAGTAGACAAGAAGTGGGATTATTCAGTGGATAAAAAGTCCACTACCATCCATGGTTGGTATGGAAAATCAGTGAACTGACGAAACGAGTTGCTCAAAAGGTGTTATTTGGTGCATTTACTTGGTACAGGTCAATCTGTTGTCTGCCGGTACGCTTCAAACTCTCTCTCAGTGCTGCCAGTAGTGACTTGCGTCCAAGTCTGAATCCGCCACCTGCAACATGCTAATTTGGAGAGATTAAACTTCACCAGATCTAGCTGGCATGTCTCCTCTGCTTAATACGTATCATACAGACGCCTACAAGATCTTCAAAAGAGCTACCGTTACTGAGATAGGGCCAACAATGTTCTGTCAAAAATTCATCTGTTTCACTCCTTCTTTTCTACATTAAATGAACATCCACGACCCTTGCGATATAACTGTAAGCCAATTGTCTACATGAAAAGCTCTTTGCATAGATCGTTCCCGTGTGGATCTTTTCATACACCCACTTTCACAATGTTATGATACGGGGAAGTTCAGGCATCATCAAGGAAACATCACATGTCATATACCCTTGAGAAACGTTTGTGCTTACCCACGAGAAAGTTAGTCCACGGTATTGTGAAAAATTTTGATGCTATTACGGGTTTCAAACTTTGATCCCCTGGCTGTTTATTCTGACTTTTCAGGAACTTCCCTAGCAATTGCTCAGATGATGTCCCACTCTTGATTCCTTGATAACCATACACCTGAAAAAGAGATAGTCCATTAGAAAGAAGTTTCGTGATCTCAGTAATCAGAAGATTAAGGGACTCATTAAATCTTGCAGGGGTAAGCCTGTATTAATTGCGTCCTAAACCAGTTCGCTAGACTTACTTCTGCTGTATCGAAAAAGTTCACTCCACCCATATTCAGGGTGTCGAACACTTCAGCTAGGTCCTCTTCACGATAGGAGTTCCCGAATCCACTTCCAGGATCACCCCATTGCAGAGTCCCAACACCTAGCTTCGATATTTGCACTGCGGTCCTTCCTAAGGTCATCAACTCTGCAGCATTGCCATCAAAGATCAGGAGTATAATTCTTAATTTGATGAAAAGAATATCCGATATGCCTGAGAATTTGCGGAATAATTCATAGTTTCACCTTGGAGAAAAGAAGCTGACATTAAAAGGTGACCCACTGCCGAAGCCAAAACATGTATTTAAGATGAATACTTAATCGTCAGTGACTGCGAGTTACTACAGTACATCTGTTCAGTATCCAGATTTCCCGACGTACTTTCATCTACTTTTCCTCCCTCGCGAGAAAAGCAGAATGGCTAAGATTTACTCAAATTTCCTAGAATTCTTGAAACAAGTCAGATGCATTTCATTTGATATAGGACACGTACCGGAAGAATTATCTTGAGTCGCTCCTTTCAGCATGCTACAGAGGATTGTGCATCTACTTCGACAAGACACAGAGGAACTCGTTCTCACGCGTGTCAAGAACTGGCTAGGACACCACGATTCGCTGTAATAGAGATTCGCGGATTTCGGAACTGCGCTAGTTGCGAAAGAGCTCAACAACGTGGCCATCTCGATCTTTCGTTGAATTCTACAAACACCTTCAGCTCGCTTTCAAGACTAGTATCCGAGATTAGTCCAGTTGAGAAGCTCCGCACACGAACCTCTTGTGTTGGAGCATGAATTTCCGAAGAAGTTCTCCCTTCTTGTACTTACGCTTGGATAGTCCAGATGGCGATAAGACATTCGTTACAATTGTCCAGGCTTGATTCGCGCAAGATGATCCGCGTGCATGCACTTCCTGTGCTCAACGCGAACCAATGAGACCTACTTTTCTTATCCATTCTGGTATGCAGAAAAACCTGCAGAAGGTTTCACCGGTTTCATTCGTAAGGTCGAACTCTGAATCACTAGAAATGGGATGAGTTTATCGTTGAGAAGTTCGAGTGCATTAAAGAAGGCTTTTCTTTATGAAGGAAAACATTGTTACACAGACTGACTGTGGCTACAATTGTTTGAAACACATTCCGATACTTGTCTGAGTGTGTTTGAGACTAGATAATTTGTCTTTGCAACGACACAAAGGTAGACACAGTCAGTCTGCGTGACAACTATAAGCTTCGGAACCAATCAGGATACACTCCCAATCAAGTATACCCTTCGGATTGTCCTGGTTTGCCTCGCCCATAAACGTGCCCTTTTGCCCTTGGGATTTAGTACCCTAAACCCAGTCGTAAACCCGTGGGACTGGGATCACGTACACAAATCAGAATACTCTTATCTGCATTCTTTTGTCGACTATGATATCTAACCACAATTTAAAAACAATTCATTTCTTGTAGTTTGACCATCGATCGATACAGATCACAATCACAACCTTGGTTTCAAGATTCGACAATGGCTAAGAATTGTATGTATTTTGCTGGGCGTCAGGTGAAACATTGGTACTTTGGTGAAGCACTGGTGCTTTTCGTCCCCAACCATACCTCGCATAAGCGAGACTTGTGGCTCTACGAGCGGAATGTCCGCACTGTTTTCCTCTCAGCAGCTTCAAGTGGTCAATAAGGATATGGCTAGTTCTAGTTGTCGGCCCTGTGGGTTTGATTCGAAGTGGACTCCTCTTCACTAAACAAACTAGATCGAAACCAGAACTTAACTTGAAACTTGAAACTTAACCCGGACCCCAACCTTCACACTTGCGCATTCAATTCGAGTGAACATAAACTCCCACGAAATCGAGATGTTAAAAAATTAAACTCGTTAAAATCCTACTCAACTAAAGAGAACTGAATATCGACATGATAGTTATAAGTACTTTTTGTAAATTAGTTCCAAACCAATTTTAAATCGGTTGTAGACCAATTTTTTTTTATAGATTAAGGTATATCAATCCAAAGCTGAATCCATCGACTACCAAACTCTTACAAAACCGAATCGAATAGAAGCTAAACCAAAAGCAGAATCCAATTACTTCTTGAACTTATTCCATAATCTGAGATGGAATAACTTTGAATGCAAAATGATGGTTCCCGATTAGATTTACGAGACCAAATATAAACGATATTTTCAGGTTGGTATAAATCTGAACCCCCGCCGAGATCTCGCTAGTTCTTCACTTTCAAATCCCAAGGAAGCTGGAGTTAGCAGTTCCTTCCTTGATCCCCAGACTGGGCATATCCGTCATTGCGAAAGAATTTAACTTGGATTAGGTCCTCACCAGACCCCAAATTGAAGGATATAAGCAGTTTAGAGTACATGGTATGCTCAATTCGTAGTCGGAGCGCAATCGTGTTTCTCTGTTTCAGGATTGAAATTACGTGACAATCAGCCATATGATTTGGAGAATAAATTGATCAGAAGCTCCAGAGATTTGGAGAGATACAAATACAGTAATCAATACCTCATGTAAAACCACAACTGAACTTTTAAGGAATGCAAAGCATAGAGGCGAATCCTATCTCCTGCACGATGTAATTGCGGGTAATTGTGTGACGCGCACCTCATGTTACATGGTGATAGAGGGCACTACTGGTAGCCTGATTTGCTTCTTAACAGCAAAAAAGACGAGCTCTCTTGGGGTCTACCGAATCAACCACATCGCTGATGAATTTCAGTTTCGTGTACTTGGTAAGACCGAATAAAATCATCACCATAATTTCGCACCTGCATGTCCTGTCCAAGGGGAAAAGCTACACCAGGATTCATCATATGTAGTACTTCTTTCAGCTGGGACCATGCCAGCAAATGCTGCAGTCTCTGCAAATCCACTCCGACTAATATACAAGTAATCCATCTTAGTTAATAAGAACCAGTCCATAAAAACTCGAGAATTTTCCGTTATGACAGTCCGCTGATCAGCCAAGTTTAGTCCAATCCATGACCTCCCTGGCTTATCAAGGTGAGATATCGTTCCATTCGTTGCAAGCATAGAAATCCCAAAGAATCTGAACCTCTCCTCAAAAAGAGACAACGCTTTTGGCGAATCAGTGGTCACGAAGACCACACAATCCTTTCCATTGTGAGCCTCTTGCTCACACTTCAGCTTAGCTCGTTCGACAAAACATCCAACCGCCGACAAATGGTGTCTTGGTCCTTCATGCCAAGGAGTGTCATTACCAATTCGAAGCTGCACTCCAACTTTATATACAGTGCTGTTCGAGGCCATGATTCTGTTAAATGGTTCAATTGCTTGTCCCATAGAACTTGACAACCTAGTAAAATACAACTTTGTGAAAACGTAGAACATCTCATCTTGTCGAAGAAGGTGAAGACCATACTGCCTAGCTGTAGCAGCCAAGTAAGGGTTCCGAACCAGGAGATCCCAGTAAGCCATGTTGGTATGCGAAATGACACTACTGTATCCCTGCCAAAGCTCCGGCAGATTGCCTGTTTTTGTTCTCTCAACATCGCGAACCATACAATGCCAATTCATACACCACCACTCAAACATGGTCAGGTATTTAATTCCCATAAGAGATCTTGCTGTTTCCACTGAAGAGGACAGAGAGGAGTTTGCCGCTACAAAGTAGTTGCTGAGAGCTGCTGGAAATGTCCAATGATAATAAAACCTGGAATTTGTCAACAGAGCAAGGTAAAAGGTGGAAGCAAGGCCTTTCAATCGATCTCCTAGCCCCCCACACTCCTGGAAACTCGAGCTACAATCGTATATGATAGGAATCGGCATGCAATTCGGATGACCACGGTGGTAACCCAAGCTCAGCCGTTTGATATATGATTCTTCTATCTTGACTGCGAATGACTCCAGAGCAAGCAGATGGGATATTCTATTGCTCCGATCAGGTGCCTGTGCTCGAAAACCATGATCAGAAACAGAGTAAATGTAGCTTCTATGCCGACACCGAGCATAAGGCGTGGAGGTCCTATAATTTCTGTAGATGTAAAAGGCAGAATAAATTAAAAGGCTCAAGATTAGGGAGTACTTCATGACCGCTGATAACCTCAAATGTCGAAACCTCATGAGTTGGGATAAGTATCTCCTAACGAGCACACGTTGCCCGTGAAAACTTGAAATCCACATGAGTCCGAATCAATCTTCAGAGCTCAATTGTCGCTGTATCACCCAAACTTTCTGCTCCAGATTAGACACAACCCCAAATCGTCAGGCCTGATTGACAGCTCTGTGACAACTGAAGTACAGAGTACTGCAATTTCGAGCGCCGAGTTGGCCACCAACTACACACGGAGATTGAAGATGTCCTACCTTAATAGATACCTTTAAATTACGAGTTACAGATACACCCAAACACCATGCAGCTTGTTCTAAATCTTCTGCACTTCGAGATTGCATGCCGTCCGTTCTGGAGAGATGTTGCAGAGGAGCGACCGGGTTTTGAAGTCGGCGCGTGTGAAAAGGATATCGGCGCATACCCATTTCTTGCACTGAGATCGTTCAATAATACACGAAAAGCCGAAAATCCCGTATAGCCGTCTACGAATATCCGCTTTCACTTAATCGCATGAATCCCCTGAAATTCAGTGCTGTCAACTAAATAAAGTCTTTGGATATTAGTTAGTTACAAAGAGATTGTACTAGTGAAGCGTTTTCTTTGAGCGATATACTCGCTAGTTTAAAGAAAAAGAATGACTAACCCATACAGATTTGGGAAACTGGGGAGATTTCCAGTGGTTAAATGAACTTACTCCTACCCATACGTTGCCATTTCGAATTAAGCGTACATAATGTTGCCAAAAAGACGAGCATATCCTGTCAAACCATGCGAATCTAGGTGATCTTAAGTTGTTCCTATATCTTTTGATAGATGGAGTACATGGTTGTTTATATTTAAGTCTCTTTTTATTCTCTCATGTGTGATATGTTCAAACCTAGAGTGGCATATCTGTTAAAATGTTTCATAATCTAAACACATTTGGGAAAACCATAACAGTAAAGAGCGACTGTTTAGGATCATAGGATAGTAATATGGAGTTCAATTTGATTCAGAAGCTCAAGATCCCTTAATGTCCTTATTTTAGTGGCCCATTCTTACAGCTTTTTCCTTTGATATGTCAATAGTTTACACAGAATCTTTTTTTGTGGAGAATTTGCAAATTCATAATATTCTAAACAAGGATTATGAATAGAACCTGGGAGCAATCCATACTTCCTACATTATTCTAAGTGATTAAAATGTGGCCTTGAATCAGAGCTATATCAATCATAAATTAAATTACCCAGGAGGTAGCTCTAAAATAAGGTAAAATTCCCCAAGAGAAAGTAGAATGATCCACTTTCAAGCGAAGAACTATGACATTAGAATAGGAGCTAAACAAAAATAAATTTGGAGTACTGATATTTATTAAGAAATGAGGCTCAAAATCAAGAGTATTTTGTTCTTATTGAGTTCATAAATTACAATGTATCATACTTGCATATAAGAAGTAAGAACAAGATAATGTCTCGTAACATATAAGATATAGGAGTCAGTGATTGAGTATATGAAGCAAAACACTTAATTATACCCTATAATTAGTAATAGATTTTGACTTCAATTACCTTTTTCCATTGTCCAAGGAGATTTCCATTAAGAATACGAACTCTTAAGATATACGATTTAGTGATTGAGTATATGGAGCAAACCACGCAATTATACTCTATATTTAGTTATAAATTTTTACTGGATTACCTTTTTTCCATTATTCAAGGATATCTCAATTCAGAATACGAACTCTGAATTATTATTAGTGAGCTTTCATAATCTTCTGGTGTACCACAAGATCTACTAAATACATATTTTTTTACTAATTTTTTTACAAAAGTTGACATGATTATCTAACGTTTGGAAGAATATCAATCAATATCAAATAAAAAATAAAAATAAAAATTAAAGCTATATATTTTATAATTAATTTTAATTACGAGTAATATAGGGTTAATTACCATTAAAATATCAAAATTATTTTTATTGTAAAAGAAATGTAATATAAATTCTAACTATTATGTATATTTTTTATGTTATATTAAGACTAATAATTTTATAATTTTTATATATATACTTTTCCATCAACAAAAGATTGGTATCATTTTCTTAATAAAAGTCTTAAAAAAATTTCATAGTTTGATGGCTTATAATCCTTTTAGCTTGGTTTTTTATTCTCTATGATTGAGAAATTTTAAAGGCTATCAAAATTTTGATTATCCTCTGCCTTCGCAACTACATATAATACCTCCTACTTAAAGAGTGATATCACAATAAAATACTAATTTTTCACAGTAGTCTCATTATAACCTAAAAGATCCATAACCTCCCTAAGCAAAATCTATTGCTAAGAAAGAAACTCTAGTCAAATAACTAATTCAAATCATGTTAATCTTTACAACCCCAACTAGTATATTTCAATATGACATGTCTTGAGTCAAAAGGTTTAAGATCGTTTCACATAAATTGATTGATCATTTTAGGATGATGAACCAAGAATTACTACCTGAAATATGAAAATTAGCTAGACAGAAATCTTATTATTAAGTATTAGATCTATTTATCCATAAATAAATTAATGACCTGACTAATTATGCAAGTTCTACATCAAATTTATTCTCAAAATTTTGATTTGTAAATATAGTAAAAATGCATGTTTAAATATAATTTATATAAAACAATAAAAATTTGAAAATTTTATTATCTAAAATGGATTTTCCTGATAGCATAAAGTCTACAACTAAATAAGCTTGAGTTCTCTACTTGTAGCGATTTATGTGGCTTTACATGTAGGAATGCATACAACTAGATCATGTACTGTGTATTGTTTATAACTAAAACTCTACTATGTATTGTTAGTATCCATCTTTTTAGAATGGCTTATTATTTATAAGCAACTTTTGATAACATCACATACACTCTTTTTATTGATTAGCATAAAATTACTCAAAGATTTTCTATACATATTGTATCTTGTAACTTATTATAATGACTTTGTGTGCTGAATGCTTCAAGCATCTAATATTTTATCATCATTATTATTATGGTAAAATTCTGATTATATATATATATATATATATATATATATATATATATATATATATATATATGATATTGAAAGTCTTATGAAATATAAGATTTAGTAGTTATTGAGCAATTTCTAGATAAAAAGTGGAAGTGTGAATATGATATTGTTATTGTGAGATAGACTAGAGCTAAGAGAAGACAAGAGACAATGGAGCTAAGATGTTTATCATTAAAGATTGGCGGGTGATTTTTTGGAGATGAAGAAAATGGAGGTTTATCATGAGTGCTTTAGAAGATAGGACTTGAGGATCTAGTTGAAGTACTTTCTAAGAAGAAAAATTGGAGGTATAGACAATGGAAATGATAATCCAAAGAATTATATCAAGCAATGTAGACATGAGAACTCTATTAATTCTAGCTAGCTTATTATCACAAAAAGCAACATGGAAGTCTTAATACTAAATTTGATCTAGTCATATATTTCAAGTGGACTTGTTAGTCTTGGATAAGGAAAGGTAATGGATTTCATCTATCACTTAAAAGAAGAGAGCTTAAATTCACAAAAAATACAAATATCCTTGTATGCTCAATGCAATCCTACATGTGTATCAAGAATATGAGCTTCATAAGCTTCCTCTAAAATGATATAATATGAATATCCTTTTAAAGGGATTTTTCAAAATTTTATTTATTAGGTGCATCAAGTATTTTTAATCAAATCAAGCATAATTGTAAGATCTAAAGGTAGTCCAAAATTCTAGTCAACATAATATGAATATCCTTTTAAAAATATTTTTCAAATTCTTATTTATTAGGTATATCAAGTGTTTTTTTTAATCAAATCAAGCATAATGGTAGGATCTACAGGTAGTCCCAAATTCTAGTCTTATGAGAATCAATGGTTCTCTCATTGAAGTCACTTTGATCTTCATATAAATCGTGGCATTCTTTAGAGTCCTAGGTATATTCAAGTGAGATTGAGCAATTAGAATGAGCTCTCAAGGTTTTGAAAGACAAGACAAAGCAAAGTGAAAAAGAGGTAAGACAACAACTAATTCTTATTATCTATATCCTATTGGCTCAATGATTTCAAAATCAAGTAAAATTTCTCCTCTACTTTCAAGTTTAGATGATGCTATTATTTAATTCTTGGAAGCTAAAACATTCACCTCTATTTTAAATTTCATATACATGCTCCATTTTTGTTTCAAATACTTGACAATTCTCTTTTGCTTTCAAAGTTTATTGTGTGTATATACATCACTACACAACATATATTGCTATTAACATCATACACTATAGAAACAAAACTCATATAGATGTCATACAAACTCTAAAGTACCCCAATAAATCAGTTCAATTCACACTCAACTCTGATTAAAAATCAATCACTCAACTCAAGAAATTGCAAACAACGTACATTGATTATAGTATCAAGCCACACCCACTCTAGCTAAGAGACTCAAGGTGACACTCGCTGGCCTCTATCCACCATAGCCAAGAACTTGATAGCTCAACACCAGAATAGTGAGCTCTTTGGAGCTACACTTCAAAGGTACACTCCTTGGACTTGATCTAGCACTCCAACCCTAATGACACGATTTATGGCTCATCTGATTATAGCTAATAGTATAATTAGTAGCCCTAATGAAAAATCTGTCTGTCACTAAATAGTCTTTGAGCAATTACTAATATGACCGTGATTACCAAGACTGATACCCCAACATCCAAGCAAACTAGCTTTGGTATTGCAAATATTATGACAACTATCATGCATATATACATTGTTACACAATATATATCAATGTAAACATCATACACTATAGAAGTACAACTCATATATAAGTCATATGCAAACTCTATAGTGCACAATTGCCCCTTATTTGTGGTTAGGTCCCTCTAACTCCAAATATAGCTATCTATCCAAGTATGGGATATGCCCTATAAAGAGATTGGGTGATATCGAGCTCTAGTGTTAGTCACTTGTTTGCAATTTAAATCACATAAAGAGTGAACTAGCTATAATTCAAGTACATCAAGGACATAGCTACTGTCCTGAAATAACCATCATGAGGGTAGGAGTCAAACATGCAATATGCCGTCCTCTTAAAAACTTATCATACACCAACATACTAGCGGCTCCACCAAAAGAGCCACATAACATACATTGCAAGCTTGCATTTACAATTGCCAAGCTTGGGTCCATAATGCCATTAATTTTTGGGAGGTGGCATCGCACACAAGATCCTTCCAAATAACAACATCATGTCCTTCCAACATGAGTACTCTAGAAGGAAAAACCTTGTGCACTCTCAAGATAGTGCAACAAGTGAGTAACATCAAGTGTCATTGGTGTAATTTATTATAGATATAGAAATCACATGGATGAAATCAACAAATCAAGGGTTTCACAACTTCCTCCCAAATAATAGCATAACATAAGGTATCCCTATGTTGAGCAATTGCTAAGTTCTCAATAACCATTGACATCACTTTTTAAAAGGTCTTTGCATGTTGAGAACATATGCTTACCCATATGTCCAGATCATCCAAGTCCAAAACTACAATAACATCACAATGAATGGTTGTGGGTAAGTCCAAATCTTATCCATAGAGTGGAAAGTAAGGAGAGAAGGATGCTACATAGGCTTGTTGGCTGATCAATAGTCCATGGCCAACCAAGGTAATTGGAGATCCCAATTTCCCAAGTGGCCTCTCTGCAAACTATACTTCTACAATCCTCTCTTTACCATTTGAATCACTCTCTTTACCAATCCATCTGCCTCAAGGTGATCTTGGGAGGTAGTATGGTGATCAATCAATGCCTTATCACACAAGACTTGAAACTCTCCTAAGAACTCTATGCCTTAATCACTGAAGACTTCAATTGGTGTACAAAAATGACAAAGAACCTGATCCAAGATCAAGTAAGCTGTCCCTTCACTAGACTTGTTAGGAAGTGCCACCAACTATAGCAGCCCAAGGAGCACACAACATTGGAACTCCAGAAGCACACAAGATTAGAATTTTCAAAAAACTCCCAATGCCCCAAAGGAGCACCTTGTCTTCATTATTTAGTAAAAACGATCCCCTCAAAAAGGAGCTACACCCTTAGATTAGATACATGGATTAATGATATGTAAGCAAGCTCATGATTGGTGATATGTGATCCTTGTCCTATTTGGTTGGTCAAATTTTTTGACCAAATAGAATCTTTAGGGAATATTTTTGTAGGAAGCTAAGAGAAACATGGGTGAGGTATTGTTGGAAAGATTTGACAAGACAAAAAAGTGGGAGGGGGAGAAAGAAACACTTACTTACTTGGAGGAGGAGTCAGATTTCAATTTTTGAGACCTAATTATTTTGTCTGGGCCCCCAAAATTGACTCAAAATTTCCTGAAGTATTTTTTACTTCTACCCTATTAGCCAATTTTCACCTACAACTGCTTTTTTTAGCTAATGGTATTACACCAACTCAATCCACTTGGAGAAGTGCAACACCATAACCAAAAAATATCAATGATGTCTCACCAACAACAATAAAGGTCCAAAAATTCTAAAATCTAGCAATAACCAAACCCCATGATAGGTAATGGGTGCAATTGTGGCATTGGAGTATTTAATGATGTTATAAATTGTGCACAAACCCCACATCTGGACACAAATTGCTATACATTTGTTTGCATACCATACCACCAATAATGACTCTAGAGTAAGCTATATATCCACTTTACTCCTAGATGTCCTAGCTCCTCATGAGCATATGTGTACCAATTATGGTCTTTGAGATGGAAGAGGTACTACTCACACTCTATTATCCTCTCATACATGAAGAAGGTGTCCACCATCCAATCTAAACTGCATGGCTTGTTGAAGGACATGGTCTCTCTCTTTGGCATCAATTGTGCTACCTACAACACAATGCAAAGATAGTCCATCACTAAGGCATCATCATGAATGTCTTGCTAACTTGTAATATATTTACCTTGGATCTAAGATCCCAACAACTCCTCTTTCTATATTGAGAGAAATACCATTAGAGCATTAGATAATATAATTAGAAAAGTAAATGCATGGCAACTTGGCACCACCTCTTCATCTATCTTACTATGTCAATGTGCTCCAATACAATCTTGTTGGCTAGTTCATAGGTTTCTACTCAACCCATTTGCATCACTATTCATAACTCCAAGTCATGAATAATCATGAAATCATACTTATGTAAAATCAAAGCCCATCATGTAAGCTTCCCTAAAAGCTTGTCAGACACTATCAACCACTTTAGTAGTTGATGATTAGTGATAAGAGTGAAGGGATTACCAAATAAGTAACATCAGAAATGTGCTATTCCTCACAATGTTGCCAATCACTCTCCCTCATATGGATTATACTTTACCTCCAACAAATTGTTGAAGTGATTAGCATAGGGTACCACAAACTCCTTCTCCTCATCATCCTATTGGCTAAGTATTGCTCCAAGCTCAAACATACCCCAATGAATATGATCCTAGAATGGTCATCTTTGATTGGATATTAGAAAAATTTAACCTCTCCTTGAGCTCCTTGTATAAAGCTCTCTCTTGCTCATCTCCCCAACACCACTCATGCATAAGCTTGGTAAACTTTGTTAAGGCCTTGGCAATGGCGCTAGATCCTCTAAAAATCCGCTATTGGTGACAAAATTTTGCCAACCTAAGGAATGGTTGCACTTTGGTCACTCCATAGGCCAAGGAACAAGTGAACTAACATTCATTCACCTTGGTTTGTTAAACACCAAGTTCACTAGGGTAGATTGTGTAACCTAAACACTCAATCTACTTGCAGAAGAATCTACACTTCCCAAGATGTCATTAAGTCCATGAGATCCCAATCTCTCAAAAATCTCCAACAAATGTCTTTCATGCTCCTTGATAGTGGTACTAAAGCCCAAAATATCATCACTATAACACAAAGAAAAATCCAATCCTGCTAGGATCTTGTCCATGATCTTTTAGAACTTGGTAGGAGCACTCTTTAACCCAAATGGTAAGATCCTCCATTGATAAGATATATTCTTACTATGAAGATCAAAGTCCAAAATGATGTCTTGGACTTATTCTCCTCATTGATCAACAACTGATATCCTAATTCAAGATCCATGGCACTAAGGACCTTTGCATGCCCAATCACATCAAAGATCTCATTTGGTGTAGGTATAACATATTGATTAGCCCTAGTTTGTTGGTTGATTGGATAGTAATCTCTACATATCCGTCTATCTATGTAGTTGCCATGCATATCCTTCTTGGTTGGCATCATTGTAGCTAGAGCATACTTTCCATGTGAAATCTCCACCAAACTAGCTTCAAAAAGGTTTCTACTATGATTCTAGATCAAAGCTCTCTTGATATCACTATCTATAAGGATGTCAAAAAGTTGTGTATCACTAGTAAACTCAATCTAAATATTAGATTCTTTTTATAACACCCAAATACTTCATACTAAAGATAAAATAACCCAATGTAACTCCTCAAATGTAATACCAAGGGTTAGCCATATGATCTAGATGTGAAATTTGGTTTGGTAACATCTAGAATGATGTTATACATGATGGTCAAAATAGATCAGATAGAAGTATCACCAAAAGAGTACTTCTACTAATAGGGCAGAAACCAAAATAGACTTGAGAACCTTAGAACCAATAGCTAGACATATGATTTAAAGGTGAGAATTGGTTTGGTAACATCTGGAAGGATGTTACACATGATGGACTAAACAGATCAGAAAGAGGTATCACCAAAAGGGGACTTCTACTAATAGAGTAGGAACCGAAATATGCCTGAAATCTTTGAAGGCAATTTCGGAGGCCTAAACGGATGAATTAGGCCTCGAAAATGAGCAAATTCCCCCCCCCAATAGAGGAAAGGCTGGCCTTCCCTCCCCCCTGCTTTGTCTCATCGAGAGCTTTCCAACGGTACCTTACTCACGTGATTCTGAGATTCCTACAAGAAGATTCCCTAAAAGATTCCCTCCGGTCAAAGCTTGTTTGACCAACCAGATAGGACCTAGACCAGACAGGTCACCCATCCAAGTAAGTAATCCAAGAGTGGAGCTTGCTGACATGTCACCTATCTGTGTCCCTAATCCTATGGTGGAGCTTCCTTGGAGGAGATCCTCTTTGTCTATATAATAAAGAGAAGGTGCTTCCTTGGGGCATCGAATGTTGAGTGTGCAATCTGTGTTTTCTCTCTTCTCTTGTCCTCGGAGTATTACAATGGTATCAGAGCGAGTGTTCTAGTCCAAGAGAGTGGATCAACCCTCTTGGAATAGCACGAACTACTGAAACTGAGTAATGTGAGGTGGAAAACCTAGAGTAATCGCGAGACTTAGGAAGCACTTTAGAGAGCGGATGGGATGGATGCGCCGGGGGGACAATTTCCCGCACCTAGCTTTCCATTTTCCAACCCATTCCACATCAAGGTTATGTACATCCAGCGTGAGCAAATGAGGGTATCGCTAGTTTATCACTTTGGTGCGGAATTCATGGACAGAGTGATGAACTCACCAAACCCGGTGATTCTACCTGTGGTGATATACGACAGAGAGTGGGATTTGACAATCTACATTCTATTATGATGTAATGGATATGAATGTTCCGAATCCTCTCCCTTTCAATAGTCAAGTAGAAATCCGTTATGTAGTGAGACCGAAAGTGATGTTTAGAGATTTTGTGGTTAGGAATTTTGGTGAGGAGTATTATCAACAAGTGATAGCGTTGGAGGTCCCAATGGTAGTTCCGATAGTTCGTGCGCCTTCTAGAGTGATCATATTGACTTGGTATTGAAGTAGACATTAGCAGTTGAGTGTCGCAGGAACCATGGATCCGCAATTGCAAGAGTTGGTGCAAGGAATGCAAGGCATGTTGAATGAATTTCGAGAGATTAAGATGACCATGGAGACATTACAAAGTCAAGTGCAGATCCTTAGGAACAATCAGGCCATGCAAGAAGAAGAGCTGTCTCAAAACCCAGTACCTGCGACTGAAGTACTTGGAGAGGCACCCGTGCCTATGAACCCTATCAACGATGAAGCCACATTGCTACTCCGGATGAAGAAGACCTGCAACATCGAGCCTTACAAGGGGCAGCGTACGATGGGAGTAGTGGAAAATTGGATCTCGAGAATGAATCGATATTTTTGATTGTTCTCAACAGAGATCACAAAGCATGCTGCAGGTGTGTTTGCATGTGGGTACTTGACCGATAAAGCCCTCACATGGTATGATGCTTGGGAACGATCCATGATGGCAGAGAGAAGGGAGATCACATGGACAGCAATGCAAGAAGGACTGCTGAAGAATTTCCAATCGGTGGATTCTGTGCAGATGGCTCGAACCCAACTATGAGGATTGAGACAGAAGAATAGTGTACAAGAGTATGTAGAGGCATTTTTGGATCTACAAGTCGCAATTACCGACATGAGTCCAACAAAGGCTCTCGACAATTTCAAACGAGGGTTGAAAGAGCGGATTCACCAAGAAGTCATGGTGCAAAACCCTCGCACGGTATTTGAAGCTATTGCTTGTGCGCAGAGAATAGCAAGAGCATTAGGTGGAGGTGAAGGAGTAGTTCCACCTCAACATTATCGGGCAGAAATGCCACACATGGGTGGACCAGTACCGATGGAATTGGGCAACCTTCGATTCCGGGATTGAGAAGCACTGCCGCTTCAAGGGGAGCGGGGACGGGTAGAAGAACGAAGAGATGGAGTCCCATGAGGAGAAGGGACTCGAGGAGAACAACGCTGTTGTTACAATTGTGGCCGTATTGGGCACATATCTACCAATTATTGCACTCGTTTCCCTAGAGGCCCTCGGCCTTTGTACATGCGATCTTTGAACAACATGGAGAGGCACATTGAAGAGGAGGAGGTAGAAACCACTTCGAAAAACGAAGATCGCCAGTAATTGTACCTCACGGCCTTATTGGCTCAATAAGGAAGCAGAGAAGCAAGGGAAGGAAGAAGAATAATGTGCAAAGATCCCGAAAGGCAACCTCACAATTGATTGTCATGTATGAAATCCTAGAAGGTAATCAAGTGAGAGTATTAATAGATCCGGGAGCAACAGAGAATTTCTTGTCTCGCTCTGTTGCAATAAGCTTGGGAATGGATCTAGAGAGAGATGGAAGTGAAGAAGTAGAGTTACCAAATGGGCAAACAGAGAGGATTGAATCATTACCTAGACGGGTAACCCTCTCTGTAGGAGAATATCAGGAAGCAATTGAGTGGCGAGTGATACAGTTAGCCCGTTATGATGCAATTTTAGGCATGCCATGGATGGAGCAGTACAATCCAATGGTGGATTGGAGGAAGAAAGTAGTGAGAACCCACCAATGGTCAATCATTGGGGTTAAAGAAAATCACACAAGCAGAAACTGCCTCTATATGTCGTAGGGACGACAACTGTCTGTAAGACCGATAGATGTTTTATGGGTCTAATAAGAGAAGTCCAGAGTGCACAACTTGCTGGACAAATTCCTGAGAAATTGAAGGATGTGGTGGATGAGTTTCAAGATGTCTTTCCCGATGATCTACCCTTAGGATTACCACCTAAAAGGCGAGTAGATCACAAAAGAGAGACACTCCCGGGGAAGACACCTCCTTGTAAGGCCCCATATCGCCTATGACCTCATGAGTTGGAGGAGTGTAAGACTCAAATTGAGGAGATGCTACAGAAAGGGTTCATCCAACTTAGCGTATCACCATATGGGGCCCCTGTCTTGTTTGTGAAGAAGAAGGATGGTACAATGCGCATGTGCATTGACTATCGGGGTCTCAATCAGCAAACAGTGAAGAACAAATACCCCTTACCTCGCATGGATGACCTGTTTGATCAACTCCATGGAGCGAGATACTTCACCAAACTGGACTTGCGGAGTGGTTACAATCAAATCCGAATTGCAGAGGAGGATGTGTACAAAACTGCCTTTCGAACCAAGTATGGCCACTTTGAGTATCTTGTGATGCCTTTTGGCCTCACCAATGCGCCTGCCACTTTCATGAGCCTAATGAATGACATATTTCGTCCATACTTGGATAAGTCTGTTATTGTCTTCTTGGATGATATCTTAGTATATAGTAGCACAATGACAGAACACAAACAACATCTACGAAAGGTCCTCCAGATTCTAAGACGGAATCAGTTGTACGCCAAAATCTCAAAGTGTGAGTTTGGCAAGTCTGAAGTAGACTACTTAGGGCATAGAGTAAGTGCAGAGGGCATTCAAGTATTGACAGATAAAATAGAGGTCATTCAAAAATGGAGTGCCCCAGAAGATCAGACTCAACTTAAGAGCTTCTAAAGGTTGACGAGATTCTATCGTAGATTTGTCAAGGACTTCTCCAAGGTGGCACAGCCTTTAACGGCACTACTTGGCAAGGGGAAGAAGTGGACATGGGGAACTGCACAAGAGTTGGCCTTTCAAGAATTGAAGGCCACCTTGCTACATGCACCAATCTTGAAGTGGTATGACCCAAAACGTCCAATCAAGTTGGCTACAGATGCATAAGGCGTAGCAATAGGAGCAGTCCTACAACAAGAGTGGCATGACGGATGGCATCCAATTGCATATTTCTCTCAAAAGTTGTTACCGGCAGAGCACAACTACCACACCACAAAACGAGAAGAGCTGGCCATCGTTCTAGCAACCAAGCATTGGAAGCACTACCTAGGCGAGAAGGCACTTGTAGTAGAGACAAACCACAAACCTCAAGTCTACCTTGAGACGCAGAAGGATCTATCTCGTCGCCAAATTCGGTGGGCAGAGTGGCGACAACGCTTCAACATGACAATCACCTACGTGGAAGGTAAGAAGCAACTTGCAAATGCATTCACCCGCATGCCAATGGCCAACAACTTGGTGGCAGAGGTTAAGATTAACCTTGAATTTTGGCAAGAGATTCTAGCTGCTACAAAAACTGATCCATAGATTGTAGAAGCGCAATCGTCCAAAGGTGTCACCAGCACCCAAGGACTCACCTTTTGGGAGGGCCGATTGTGGATTCCAAATGTCCCAGAATTACGCACCACCATTCTAGCGGAATGTCATGATTTGGCCATTGCAGCTCATGTCGGAGTGGACAAGACCTTGGAGGCAGTCAAGCGCCATTACTATTGGCCCAAGATGAGCAACAACGTGATGGACTATGTGCGTAGCTGCCTACTTTGTCAACAGAACAAAGCTTCTAATCAAGCTCCTGCAGGGCTTCTTCAACCTCTCCCCACTCCTACCCAACGTTGAGAACAAGTGAGTATGGATCTCTTTTGTGAATTACCCAAGACCACCTCAGGGTTTGACTCCATTGTGGTCTTTGTGGACTGGCTTAGCAAAATGATTCATGTACGCCCTACAACCAAGGAGGTGATCGCTCCACAACTAGCTCAACTATACTTAGATGCAGTCTTTGCTCACCATGGCTTATCTCGAGTACTCATCACCGATAGAGGCACCCAATTCACCAGTTTTTTTTGGCGAAAACTCTTTGGTTTCTTCAAAACCAAGTTGGCCATGTCTACAGCTTACCACCCACAAACAGATGGCCAAACAGAGCGGGCCAATCGCACGATCGAAGACATGTTACGTGGCTTCACCTTGGAAGAGCAAGAGAGGTGGGACACCTTACTACCGTTGGTGGAATTTGCTTACAACAATTCAGTGAATGCCTCCACCCAGGTCACTCTGTTCTTCCTCCTATATGGTGAGCATCCCTTCATACCTTCTAGCTTGATGAAGATCCGTCCAATGACTACCAAGGTTGATGCAGTCAACACATTTGTTTCTAGAATCCAACAAGGTGTGGAGAGCGCCAAGCACAGGTTACAGATTGCGCAAAATTGACAAAAGCAGTATGCTGATGCACACCGTAGGCACATGGAGTTCAATGTTGGGGATCAAGTGTGGCTATCGACAACCAACCTCACATTAGTTGGATCTCGTAAGCTCAGACCTCGTTTTATTGGGCCTTTCTCGATTCTTCGTCGCATCGGTACTGTGGCCTATCACCTTGAGCTACCACCACACATGAAGATCCATCCAGTGTTCCATGTCTCCCTATTACACAGATATGCTCCCCAATCAGGCCAAGGTCCTTCCACATAGGACATTTGACCTTGTCCGACAGTCATTGATGGCACAGAGGAATATGAAGTGGAGCGGATTCTCCAAAAGCGCATGCGTGGTACTCGCCATCCGCGGGTGGAATATCTAGTACAATGGAAAGGTTACCCCCTCTTGAAGCAACCTGGGAACCCGCTGCCAATTTGGCACATGCACCAGTGTTGGTGCAAGCATTTGAGCAACAATTGCACAACGAGGACGTTGCGTCTTAAAAGGAGGGAGGTATGTAATACCAAGGGTTAGCCATATGATCTAGATGTGAAATTCGGTTTGGTAACATCTAGAATGATGTTATACATGATGGTCAAAATAGATCAGATAGAAGTATCACCAAAAGAGTACTTCTACTAATAGGGCAGAAACCAAAATAGACTTGAGAACCTTAGAACCAATAGCTAGACATATGATTTAAAGGTGAGAATTGGTTTGGTAACATCTAGAAGGATGTTACACATGATGGACTAAACAGATCAGAAAGAGGTATCACCAAAAGGAGACTTCTACTAATAGAGTAGGAATCGAAATATGCCTGAAATCTTTGAAGGCAATTTTGGAGGCCTAAACGGATGAATTAGGCCTCAAAAATGTGCAGATTCCCCCCCCCCAACAGAGGAAAGGCTGGCCTTCCCTCCCCCCTGCTTTGTCTCGTCGAGAGCTTTCCAACGGTACCTTACTCACGTGATTCTGAGATTCCTACAAGAAGATTCCCTAAAAGATCCCCTCCGGTCAAAGCTTGTTTGACCAACCAGATAGGACCTAGACCAGACAGGTCACCCATCCAAGTAAGTAATCCAAGGGTGGAGCTTGCTGACATATCACCTATCTGTGTCCCTAATCCTATGGTGGAGCTTCCTTGGAGGAGATCCTCTTTGTCTATATAATAAAGAGAAGGTGCTTCCTTGGGGCATCGAATGTTGAGTGTGCAATCTGTGTTTTCTCTCTTCTCTTGTCCTCGGAGTATTACATCAAAACCTCTTAACTCTTTGTCTTTCTCCACTTGTAAGCTTGAATATTTAGCTCCAAAGTATCCTTTATAACTGATGTAGAAGTAGAAAATGCATCAATTGGTTGCTACATTAGGCCCTTGGGAGCAATAATGTCTTGCTTCCAACCACTAGAGTGTTTAAACCTCATAGCAAAAAACTCTCTCTCTACTTTGGTTGAAAGCTCCACATATCTTCTAACTGCATCATAAGTAGACCAAGGGTGTAACCCAAGTAGACTGTTCTCACCTAGATATACCTCAAGTAGACCACTCTCTCTAGTAGTCATTGGTTGTCTCCCAAGAATATCCACTTGGTCCATCGCCCTAAACATGTGCTTGAATAATCTCAATAGGCACAAAACTCAAAAGTGTTTGAGTGGGGATGCCTATCAAACACATCCTATGTTGCTTAGCCAATTGATCTAGGTCAAAAAGTTTACGTACATAGCTTGACCTAACATTTGATGCCTAAATACTTCTAATATTGCTAAAATGGTAGTAATACTAGTATGGAAATCCATCACTTGCTCTCTCTCTCATTGATATCGGACTCCCCCAACTATTGTAATTTAAAGTCCCATACAAGTCCAAGACCACCCTCTTGAAAAGCATGGGAGCCTAGAAAACTTATAAGTGTGGGTAAAGTGGCTCTAGGCTGCCCAACAAGGTTCACCACTACCACTATCTCAGATTGGTGCCCAACGTCCAAAATATCATTGACAATAAAGTGAGCTAGTTGTTGAATCCTATCATAAGCATGTTGTAACACCTCTCTAAGTAAGTGATTCATCCAACAAAGACAAAGATGATTAGTCTGTGATCCAACTCTAACAACATAGAAGGTCCCATCCAAGAATGGACATGATTTGTACTTGCCACTACCTATGTGTGAAAATCACCTATCAAAGGGATGTTCTCCAAATTGTAGACAAGAGAAATGGCTTGATGAACCTAAAAATGTCATAATATATGTAACATCTCCCAAAGAACACAAGAAAAAGGATCCTATATACCTTGAACTTGGTACGCATGGGTATGCCCTAGCATGGCTATCTTGAAATCACCAAATGAATGGGACCATGTCTCTCTAGATCTTGTGCACCCAGTAAGGAAATTTTTATTGGTAAGATCTTCTGGTAACACTTGATGTTGATAATGATAATAGCTCAAGATACCAATAGGCCAAGTGTGCCACATGATATGGAGTGTAAAAGATCAAATCCGAGGAGAGAAATAGGAGAATAGAAACTCACATTGGGACACTCGAATGAGGGAAAACTCCAAATGCCTAGCATGAGCTTTGGCTTTGGTATTTATAGGTAGCATACAAGGCTCTTGAGAAGCTTCTTAAGAAGCTTTCTCAAGCTGCTTTCTTAGAGTGCAAGCTAAGTTAACTAGGAAGCTTCTCAAGAAGCTTCCTTCTAGAAGCCGTCTACTTGGCGTGCAAGCTAAGCTAGTTAGAAGCTTCTAGAAGCTACTTACTTGAAGTGCAAGCTAAGCTAGTCAAGGAGCTTCCCAAGAAGCTTCCTAGATACTTCTTGAATATTCTTGGCTAATTTGTCTTATGTGCTACTTCGTAAGCCCAACTAAATTTATCCCTAAACTTTGTATTGTTACATATTCCCCCGCCGCTAGTTGGTGACGTCCTCCTTGCCAGTGAAGCTTTGAATTCATGGATGGCCGTCTGTGCATTCTGGAGGTGAGAAAGAGGTTCCCATGTGGCATCATGAAGGGGATATCCTTTCCAAAGGACCTTGTACTCCGTATCTTGGCGACGGTCTCGTTGAATATGGCGATGCGCAAGGATACAATCAACTTTGTACTCCTCATGATCATTGATAGGGACAGGAAGAGGAGGAGGTTAGAATTGAGAGGAAAAGGAAGAGGGGTTAGGAACAAAGGGTTTCAACTTGGAAACATGAAAGATAGGATGGATACGCATGTGACAAGGCAAGGCAAGTCGATAAGCAACAGGAGAGACAATTTAGGTGATATCAAAGAGTCGTATCTAATTATGGGCAAGTTTACAAACTTGGGTAGCAAGTGGAAGAGGGAGGTTACTAGAGGATAACATAACTTTATCACCGACTTCAAAGGTGAGATCACAAAGATGGTGCTCCGCATATTGTTTTTGGCAATTCTGAGCAACAATGAGGTGAGACTTGGCTTGTTGGAGAGATTGGGATATAGTGGTCAAGAATGTGGAAGTATGAGGAACTTGAGATGGAGGGGGAGCAAGAAGAGAATCTAGAACAAGCGGATCTTGGCAAAAATTGAGAAAGAAAGGAGAAAATTTGGTGCTTGCCTGTTTGAAATTGTTGTATGCAAATTCTGTAGCTGCAAGACATTCATCCCAATTGGTATGGTGGACATTGACAAAGGCACGCAACATATCCTCCAATGTATGGTTTTCATATTTGGTTTGTCCATCAGTTTGAGGATGATAGGCTGTGGACAAAGTAAGCTTGGTGTCGAGTATCTAGAAGAGTGCTTGCCAAAAATTCCCAATAAATTAAGGATCAAGGTCGGAGGTGAGTACACATGGCATCCCATGATGCTCAAAGACATTGTTGAAGTAGATTTGCACTAAGGTTGGAGCATCCACAATATCACATGTTGGTGCCAAGTGGATTTTCTTACTAAGCTTATCTACAAACACCATGATTGAGATATGTCCTTGTTTTGTCTTTGGCAAGGATGTGATGAGATCCAAGCTCACATGCTCCCAATGATCAGATGGAATGGCGAGTGGTTGAAGGAGTCCACTCGGCTTTTGGTTGCTGGCCTTGCTACGTTGGCAGCTCTCACACAATCAGACAAATTCTTGAACATCTTGTGTCATGTTAGGCCACCACCATTGATGTTGGAGGGCACTTAAGGTCTTGTCCACACCCATGTGACCAGCAATGGGTAAATCATGGGCTTCTTGAAGGCACACAAGTCAAAGATCACCTTTAGCTGGAACATACATCCAGTCCTCATGGAATAAAAGGCCCTCCTTGATGGAAAAGGTGTTGTACTCCTTATCACATGCCATAAGGCGAAAATGTACCATTAGAAGAAGGGATCTTGGTGTAGAGTTGACTGAAACTTGTTTTAGACCTTGGAGTCAACTGACACCGTTGACATTGCCGTTGTGACAAGAGGAAGAGATTTCAAATCAGGGTGTCGTGATAAAGCATCAGGGATGACATGGAACCAACCTGGTTTGTACTCAAGTTTGATGTCATATAGTTGGAGTTGTTCCTCCCATCGATGATGTTGACTCTTCATGTGCTCCAAGTGTAGGGTCTGCAACAATGGCTTGTGATCAGTTTGCATGATCACTTGTTTCCCAAAGAGATAATGCCTCCATACTTTGGTGGCATATACCATTGCAAGTTGTTCCCAATCTTGGGCAAAGTAATTTCTTTCAGCTGTATTTAGTCCGCGAGATACAAAAGTAATGGGATGTAGTCCATCTGGGAATTCTTGTTGCAACACAACTCCAATTGCAAAGTTAGAAGCATCAAAATCAACCACACAAAGTAGTTGAGGATCATATGGTTGAAGAATGGGCTTGAAGACACCATATGCTTTAACTTTTGGAATGCTTCTTCATGCTTGGTGGTCCACTGGAAGCTCAAGTTCTTTCCTAAGAGGTCAGTCAATGGTGCAGCCACATGAGCATAATAGTGGATGAACCGTTGGTAAAAGTTGGCCAATCCATTGAATGTCCATACTTTTGTAACATCCTTTGGGGTAGGCCAATCAATAATGGCCTTGATCTTCTCTTCTTCCATCTTGATCTCCTTTGATGAGATCTTATGACCCAAGATGGTAACCTCCTTCTGCCAAAAGGCACACTTCAACTTCTTGCAGTAAAATTTCCATTGTCATAGTCGTCTTAGGACTTCTTGCACATGATTCACATGTTCTACCTTTGTCTTGCTATAGATTAAGATATCATCCAAGAACACCACCATGGACCGATCCAATAGTCCATCCAACACCCAATGCATCTGATCCATGAAGACTACTGGAGCATTAGTGAGTCCGAAAGGTAAAACTCTCCACTCAAAATGCCCATACCTTATGTGAAAGGCAGTCTTTTGCACATCCTCTCTATCAATAGGAATTTGCCAATAGCCGCTACAAAGATCCAACTTAGAAAAGTAGCGTGCTCCACTTAGTTGATCAAGCAAGTCATTGATCCAAGGCAAGGGATATGCATTCTTCACGGTTTGCTTATTGAGCCCATGATAATCAATATAGAAACGAAGTCCCTCATCCTTCTTTGGAAAAAATAATACCAGTGCTCCCCAAGGAGAGGTACCATGTCATATGAAGTCCTTCTCCAACAACTCTATAAGTGTTGTTTGCAAATCCTCCAACTCCTTTGGTGAGAGTCAATAGATTGGTCTACTCACTAGAGTTCTCCTTGGCAATAACTTGATCTTGAAGGGCATACCTTGATCAAAAGGGTAATCCCTTTGGCAAATCATCCGGAAACACGTCCGCAAAATCCTTAATTATCCGGTCAACCATTGCTTGATGAGGCTCTTGGCCCTCCGCAGATTGTTCTTGTGCAATTGGCTTGATCCACACCGTGAACATAGATTTATCTTCCTCCAAAGCTTGCTCTATGGCTACTTTACTAACAAACCTCCCTTCTAGGGACTCATCTCTCTTCCAAGCTTGCTCCTTGGTTGCCTTCTTGGCAAACATCCCCTCTTGGGACTCTCCTCTCTTCTAGGTTTGCTCTATGGCTACCTTCTTGAAAAACTTCCCATCTTGGGACTGACTATTCTTAGATGTCTTACTCAAAGGTGCCAGGCAACCTAATCTGAAATTCCTACCTTAGTGTTGTACTTGAATTTGGCATCGGGTCCAATCAAATTGAACCTTATGATGTTCAAGCCAAGGTAGACCCAAAATGATGTCATAGTGTAGAGGTGCTACTACAAACCTCATACACTCCAAATACTCCTTCCCAATCTTGAAGGTAACAGGATACAAGGTGCAAAATGTAGAACCCTTTCTACCATCCGCCATCATCAAACTACTTCCAATCACTGTCTTGATAAGAATACCCAATTCCTTTGCTACTTGCATAGGCATGCAATTCTTTGAACTTCCAGAATCAACCAAAATCCTACAATCCTAATTAGATATCATACCTTGCAAGTGAAGCAAATTTGCATAATTCAAGCCTTCAATCCCATTGGAACTAATCAAGCTCTTAGTAGGCGGCTTGAAATCTCCTATTGGGCTTCCTTGTTTATCTGATCATTCTCCTCCACAACCTCCACCTGGGCAACTTGTTGAGGTCGTCCATTCTTGAGTGGACATTCAGCAATGCGATGCCCCAATTGGCGACAATAAAAACAACCACCATTTTGTTGCAATTTCTCTCTACTTGCCATGCCAAGTAGTCTTTGTTGAATGGCATCAATCTCCATTGGTGCTGGCTCCTCCACTTGTGTGTAGTGTATTGGTAGGCTTTGTGGAGGTCAAAGTCGAGACCAAGTTGTTGTCACCAAGGAATCAAAATGTTTGGTCAACCGCATGGCTTCCACCAAGTGTTGTGGCTCTTGCATGGTTACCTCTAATTTGGTTCTTGCCTTCAAGCCCCTGACAAATCAACCCAAAGCTTCACCTTCCAATATATCTAGAATTTGCATGATGATGTTTTGGAACTACGTGATGTAACTTCTTACAGAGCCAATCTGTTTCACTTTGTCAACTTATCCCATGTAGCTCGTGTGACATTTATAACTTGGAATCAACTAATTATTGTGCTCTTGAATTCTGTCCATGTCAAGATTGGTGCAACAATTTGTCGTTCAGCTTGCTCCACTCGGAATCTCCACCATAGCTTTGCTACTCCATCCAATTGGCTAGAAGCCAAGAGGATCTGTTTTTGCTCGTCTTATAGATTGGTAGCTTCAAAATAACATTCACAATCAAACACAAAATTCTCCAATGCACCCAGAAGATTCTTGCCTTCAAATACCTTGGGTTTAGGGAATCTGATCTGATCTTCTCCTTCTCGAATTGGTACTCTCTCCACTTGCTCTTGTTGTCAAAGATCTTGTTCTTCCAACAATCAAGTAAGGTGCTTGATTTGTTGCTGCATAGCAAGGATAACATCGGGTATTGCCGCCATGGTTGCTACTCTGTCACACCACCCCCAATCTATCTAGTTTATTAACACATAGAAACAACACGTCCACCGTTCTCCATAAGTTACAACCGGAAGCACCAAGGGTTCCTCCGATATGGTGGTCATATGTAGAAAATCTTATCCAAAGTGCAAGGTGATGAATTATGTGAAACAATACTTGGATAGTATTTGGACGCAAAAATCCCAATGGTTTGGTGGAAGTGGATTTGGTGGTCCATAAATTCCATCCATCCCATTCCTGCTCTGATACCAATGTAAAAGACCGATCCAAGGAGAGAAATAGGAGAATGGAAACTCATATTAGGACACTCAAATGAGGGAAAACTATGAATGCCTAGTATGAGCTTTGGCTTTGGTATTTATAGGTATCATACAAGGCTCTTGAGAAGCTTCTCAAGAAGCTTCTTCAAGTCTCTTTTTTAGAGTGCAAGCCAAGTTAACTAGGAAGCTTCTCAAGAAGCTCCCTTCTAGAAGCTGCCTACTTGGCATGCAAGCTAAGCTAGTTGGAATCTTCTAGAAGCTTCCTTCTAGAAGCTATTTACTTGAGGTGCAAGCTAAGCTAGCCGGGAAGCTTCCCAAGAAGCTTCATAGATACTTCCAAAATATTCTTGGCTAATTTGTCTTGTGTGCTACTTCGGAAGCCCGACTAACTTTGTCGCTAAACTCCATATTGTTACATGGAGAGACTTGCCTAGCAATGTCATCTCTCTTCATATACAAGTACCTTTGAATCCGTATGCTTGCTTGTAGTACCAATGTTGATTCCACCAAAAAAAATTCCAATAGACATACTTCCTTTGTTGGTTACCGCCAAACAATAAGTGTCATATCCAAGGGTTACAAGGTAATTGCCTTCAAAAACTCATCTTCAAACAAGTCACTTGGTGGGATAGAAACTCCACTTCAAGCCTATTGCACCAATTGATCCACATGCTTCAATAATGCTTCCTCAAAACTCCACAATGGAACATCCAAGGTAGATAGAACAACTCCACTTGTACTCCAAAACCGAGTGATCTCCTTTAGTAGTAGAATATCTTCTACATGGGCATTTTTTCTCCAATAACTCACCAGGCTAAGTAATAAAACCAATGAATGTTGAAATTGATACCATGGTCCTTGATTATAGTGAGCCAAGATTATCACTACCAAAGTGTGCCCGTAGATGACATGCCCCTCCCTCACATGATTTCCACTTTGGCCTACCCATGGATCATAAACAATATCTCTCCATGGTGTATAAGAAGTTTTCTACTCCTAATATATAATGCTTAAACCCATGGGGTATAACATTACTCTACCAATTAGCACATCATATGACTTTAATATTGTTGCAATAGCCGGAGCTCGTAGCACATATCTATCATTTGGATCACCAAGCTGAACCTAGACAATGAGCTCCCCACATGTGATGTATTATGTAGAACCACCTCTAGAGATGTTTGGCTTGAAATGTACATCTCTCCACATTGGTCTTTTGTTGCCCAGATTGATATTATAGCCTTCCAACATAAGAGGTTATGCACCAAAGTCTAATAATACCCTTTGTGGTGTATAGCCCTTTACTAAGGGCTATACCTTGGTGTCCCACCAAATGGAAAATCCTACTATAGTTGTCCAATAGGAAAACTCTAGGTGTGAACCAAGCTTGCTCAAATGCAAGTCTAGTTGGTAACCCTTCCAATTTAGCAAATGTTGCTTACCAAAAGCCAATGGTAGCTAAATGATCCCATGCTCCTCAACCAAATCAAGTCCACCATCAACCACCTCTACTCTAGAAAAAAAATCACATCATTCCTACTCTCATAAAGTGTGGCAAAAAAGTGCAACATAAGAGTTGGGTCAACTCCCAGTGTAAACATATTAATGGTTAAGAACAAAGAGAAGTGCATATTTGCAACTAAGCCATCCCCAACATTAAGTAAGACTCAATCTATAAGAGCTTCTAAAGTAGATTATAATTTTCCAAAAGTAGGTGTGTCTTTATGATAACAGTCCAAATGTACAGCAAGAATCGATCAATAATTAACATAGTTTGTGTATAATGGAAGTCTAATAATATTTTTGCCTACTTATGAGTGGTTTTTACTATCATGAAGGTCCATAACTTCCAGACAAGGCTATAACTTGTATAATATATATATATAGTAAGTCAAAACTGCTTTTCTATTGAATTTTTTATTCTTGCATCAACCTCAAATTGCACCTTTGAATTTACTTACTTGCACTTTTAGGGAATGCAATGTCAAATTTATACACTACATTTATTTAATATGATTTTTTATTTTACAGTTATAAATGTGGGTCAAAGAATATTATTTTATAATTAATTATGTATATAGATTAAAGATGATAATTAATAGATTTGTATAATAAATGCTATGCTTGTTACTATCAAAAAACTAGAAATATATGAATGATCTAACATTTTATGCTTACATTAGAGTATTGTAAAGCAGAACTATAATTTTTGTGTATAGAACTTCTCCAAGCACAAATATAAAATCATATTAATTACATCAATAACAAGTTCTATGACAATATTAAGTTTATGATAACAAATCATGTCCAATATATTAGAAAAATACAAATTCATTGTTTTGTCATAAGAAAGATCATTTAATTCTGATTTGTGGTTTTCAAATTTGGGAATCATCAAACTAATACTTAATGGAAAAGGATTTATGATTGTTGAGTTAAAACCAGATATCACAAACCAATAAAAAGATGAAACGATATATCTAATTCTAACTTTTCATTTACTAAATTTGGATGGATATTTAATTTTAAAGAAGTCAGTGATTTGGTGGAGGTGAAATAGTCAATAACTGCAAATCGGGAATAGTCCATAAGCTTCTTAAATGTTTGTAAATATATACCAGCTCCATTTATTTCAGAATCTGTAGACTTAATGAGGCTAGTTAGGGTTTTAGCCATCTAAGGCTAAAATACCCTCAACAAGTCTAGCTGAGTTTAAGGTAACCTCAGTCTGCCTTGCATTAGGTTTATTGCTTTCAGTAAAGGTAGCTGAAGCCAGATTCGATAATTTAAATATGCTTCAACATGCTGCTTACTATATAAAATTCGCACAAATATCCTTCGATGGCTTTAGATTCAGTTTTGCCTTTTGACAAAAAATATCTATTTAATAGACAAAAATTACTTATCAAATAATCTGTGGTAGAAGTATTTGAAAAGTTAACTTAAGATATAATATTGAGTAATGAAGAAATAAATGTGAAAACCCTAAATTTAAATTTTTGAGGTACATAAACATGATGAAAATAATTCAATCCATTTATTTTCATCCAAGCTGCAAGTTATTGGACATGGCTCTTAAATTTGCATCTGTATATTAGTTCTCCAAAATTTTTTCCTCAAAGAAAGTTATTTAGTGGTGAAAATCCTTTTTCATTTTTAATCTCCTAATGATCTACTACTATTCAATGTTTATTGATTAACTTGATCTCAGTTTATGTGTAATCATTAAAAGTCAAATAATGGAGTCTTAATGGATATTTTCAATTTGAATATGATAATCATAATAAATACTTACCTTATGCCACTCTGATTTCATCACCAACAACAAGAATAAGGACTGGTATTATCTGAATTATCAGGTATTATCAGTATTGGCTGGTGTTATCTGTATTATTGGTCAATTATCTATGATAAATCTCTATTTTTGCAGATAAATTGCGGGTACAAAGGCCCATTTCGTGCATTTCCCCAACTATTTGAATTCAAATGACATCCCCCCAATCTGAGAACCCACCGAGGAATGATTTGAGTGAGGTCTATAAGAGTGTGTGGCATGGATCTCTTTGGACGTTGAAGAGCAGACTCTGGTACTGGTATCTGTCTGCGATGCCGTAGAACACTGGATGTATCGATGTAAGTTGATTAAATGTGCGAAACATAGCGTACGTCGCCGTGGATCAAATGCTTTGTAGCAGAGTATCCATCTCGATAGACACGAGCAAATGACAGTAAGAGATCTCGCTTAACGTTCACATGCTCCACATTGTCATTAAGTCTTGTCATCAACCTCGAGTAAAATCGTATAGTCCAAGTTCGTGACAGTACTACTCTTAGTTGCGCTCTCAACAGCAGAGCAATTGAACTAGTCTACTTGCAAAACATTTCTGGTAGTCAAGCACGGATCACATGCATATCTTGAACTGCGAGCTTTATCCCTCAACTGCGATGTTGCGAAAGAGTTAGTGTCGACGAATTTCTGGCCATCTACACTCATTTGAAGCATTGCCGCTGGTGCACAATCTTGAAAAGCGTGTGACCTGAAAGTGTTTTGAACACTGATCAGTCCTTGTTTGGTTCTCTCCACTCAGTAGATGTGAATCACGACATCCCTCTTGCTGCTGTGTCCATGCCCACCGGCATGTAGAATGATCAGAGTTGCAAGAGACTGTTAGAGTCTAAACTTCATCTTGATGTTGGGAACATCAACTGCGGGTTCCCGACTCGTGGCAATCGTGCCGGAACATCGTAAGCCCCAGCTTTCCAGTAGTAGAAAATTCACCTGCCAGTTCGTCGCTATTCATTTAAATACAAGCCTTACGAGATGTAAGTCAAGCTGAGAAACATTATTAGAACACAAAGTATGGCACACAAGTTCATGTATGATGAATAAATTGTCTTTCCACTTTCCCGTGTAGGTTCGAGCGACATTATTGAGAAAAAGACCATTCTATGAAGTCTAAACGAAGTCCTAGGACTAAACATACTAGCCCCGGTGACTGTGATTCCACCTATGTTTCTAGAAGTTCGAGGTAGGCTTCATGATAAATGTCCGGACATTCTAGCCATCTCAAAATTTCTCAAGCACATCAAAAAAGTCATATGTATACCTCCCTGACCTCCATGGAGCGTAAAGATCTCACATAGATGTTTATGGTGACCTAGTGGTGTGTATGCAGTGAGGTCTCCAGACATCAACTTCGCGTGTGATGGCGATGCGAGGAATATCAGAAGGTGCAGAACTCCTCCTACATTTACAAGAGCATTCGGGATTGGCGAGGAACACTGCTGACACTGCAGCTCATCAACAGCTTGAGCCAAGTGAGAGTAACTTCACAGCTGGAGCTGGAAACTTCTTCCGCCAGCCTTCATGTGCAAATAACTCTACACGTAGTATCGATAATCTGGAAAATCTAGTCCGCCTGGCCATAGTGGCCTGCGAAGTCGGGGGGCTAATACGTCAACGCCAGGTGCATTTCTACCCCTAATTGGCCGACTTGGCAACAGTATTTACTAGTCAGCCATTTAGTTGATGGTCCTTAGAAATTACTCCATTCTATTATATGTAATGGGAGTACGAGGAACCAGATTGGAAAATATATTTCTGACAGTGAGACCTTTACGACTTGGTAGTCAACTTCCTGGATATTTGTGCCATAGTGTAGGCACTCAAAAGAGGAGGGACATTACACTCACTGTTTTGTCCGCAGGTTGTAAGGAAACTCCGAACTTCAAGCTTTCGGAAGGTAAATAGATCCAAGTTTGTATGCAGTGAAGAAAGACGACCAGCGAAGAGCAAACCGTGGAGCGAGGTTGCAAGCTACTGTGCTGAACCTGTGGTATGTGATTCTACGACCGTGAACAGTTTGAGGACACCATCTCCTGGTAATGCAAATGTGCGAAGGAGCAATAAAGTTGGACCACAGTCCGTTGCAGGCAAGATAGCCATTGCTAGAAGACCTTCACTGTGCATCTCACGGGCAAAAGGGAAGGGCCTCTGTCGACAAAGATCGATATCTCGTGTGAAGAAAGTCGCAGGCAAAGAAACACGTATTCAGAGATACTGTAAAGCCATATTGGAGCTGGTTGGTGAAACAGAAGTTGCCGAGAATTCCATCCGGAAAACTTTAGGCAACAACCCTGATACCAGCAAGGCACTCAGACTGTAAGTATGGACGTGTACTTCTGAAAGTCAAGTTAAGAACGGTGTGAACCAAACCGGCTCTGGAGCTTACAGAATTTTGTATCCGTTTTACTGCAAGAAACGAAGATGCTCTATGGATTGAAAATTATCTACTCGATGCATGATCTTAACACAAATGTTGAAATCAGAGCTAATCGACAGACACGGATCTGGTCTTGACCATCGTGCAACTTAAGATCACTGACTATGCTCCGGCAAACCACAATTGATCCAGACTTTGGAAACAGCAGAAACTACGGCGGGTTGGCGATGGTGGGAGAGGGAAAGCATATCAATACGCTGTAAGTACAGAGATAACTGGAGACAATTTGCATCATAACTAGCGATTGAGTTTGTAAAATAAGAAGAAAAATTAGCGTGCGTCAGGTAATCATGATCCATTAACGTGCTTGGAAGCTAGTATTGGTTGAAACATAATTCATACGTAGCGAGCTAGCAGAGTTATTTCCATGTATTCAGAAACTTTTGTATCGGTAATGTCTCTACAATTCAACAGCCGAAGGAGAATCCCAGAGCTTGTGGTGTCAACTTCAAAGTGGACATTTCTTTGACCACAAGTTAAGGCTGAAGCATTGGATGTAAAGAATGAGGTCTTATTCTATTCTGTACAGGCAACACCAGCTGGACTACAGGAACTTGAGGAGCTGAAGACCAAAACTCAAGACTATGAGACTAAGGCGGTGCAAGTTCTTCACGGAGATTGCCAAAAAGATTCTCAAGGAAGGACCCGTTACACTTGTCATCCGGAACCAATGCAGTGGGTTCATGGTCAAAATTGGCACGTTCTTAGATCTGACAGCCAGATCGTAGTCGAAAAGCATAAAAATGACACTCCAAATCTTACTCAAGATCATCCTGTCATCGAAATCTTGCAAGCTAATGGTCTGAGCTACTTCAAGAAGCCTAACAGTCACGTACATGATCAGCACAAGTCAGTTCTGCAGGTTGTTCAAGCTGAGAACCAGAGTTTGCTGCATGATCCAGGAGACTACAATCAGAGTCAAATTCAGTGGGTAACCAATGGGCGGGGATGGTCTGATTGCCGGGCTGCATCGCACCAGCTTAGGACCTACGGCCAGGAGAATATTGCTCCAGAGGTTCTTCGGCCATCCACCCAAGCGAAATATAAAAAGCCGAGAACTCACACTCGGAAACATAAAAATTATGAATCATATTCCCATGCTTATGCGATACAGACTAACACAGCGCACTCGTCCATATTCTCTTAGTAGTGTCAATAATCGTTGATTTTGAGTATGGCTCAGCGCGCAGTCGTCTTGTACAGTCAATAAACTAGTTCACCGGATCTAGAACTCGGATTCGGGAAGGATGCTGATGCCAAAGAGGAACACTTCGCATGATATCAGAGCCTATCAAACCGTGCTCCACGATCCCGAAACGCGTGATGGACATTAGCGTCCCATCACAGCACTTGGGTCGTCCAAATATTGCCAAGAGCTTAGAATTTTAACGGTTCTAAACGTTCACAGTTTATTAGTTGTGGTTAAAGTAGATATCGGTCGAAGCTTTTTGCTTCGCTGGTTTCGCATTCATAGAAACGATGTTTAACTTTTCAAATCATCATTTACCAACAAAATATTTTCTGCTCACAGCAAATTGATCGACATGTATAGATTCGAACTTCTTTATGAGTTTTGAGTCTGCTTCCAGGAATCGGGGGAAAGGTATAGTTGGACTTGCTCAGTGTAGTTTTGCACTGTAAGGTATTCGAATGTACAACAGACTTCCTTCTAGATGCAAATCTACGACCAATCCAGAAAGGATCTATTTTGTCACCCAAGTCGCTGAAAATGTTCGAATGTGTAGTTTAGGGTTTAGTTTAAACTGTAAACCTCTGACTTTGACTTTGACCTAAACCTAAACACACTTTACGTCCTGAAAGATCAGATAATCATGTAGTGACAAAAATCTTTAGAAGTTCAGTTCGTGGAGGGTGCGAACTCGGGCATGCATAGAACTCGAACATCTTAGAATTATGTCGGCGAATACCCGAATAGGCCCTTTCCTATTGCCATACTGAAGGTTGAATTCCGAGTACTGTATGCCAAGAAATAGCTTAGATTACTCTCTGCGCTCAAAGCAAGGCTCGAATGTCCCCTTGTATAAGAGCAAAAGAGAACAAAAAGAACTCAAAATCCTGTTAAAGGTGAGAGAGCCCAAGCACAAGCCCAAGGAGTACAAGATCAAACGGAAATCAAACTAAGAAAGGAATCTGCTCTATAATCAAGTCTTCTAAGCAGATGTAGGTTCGTGCAGAGTATGCACGAACCGACATGGCGGCCTGTACTCGTGCATGTAAAGCCTCCAATGATAGATAGAGTTACAGTACCGGTTGGATATATTACGATGCGAAGAGGTACAGAAAATTGTTGCATGTGTGAGTGTCGCCATGGATTGGCCCATAGATCCTAAACTCCTTGCTCGCATTACTTTGAGGGTGCAAAATAAGAAGAATCTAGCAAAAATTGACACTATATTAAGTAGACTTGCAAAAAATGGAATACAGATACACACCTAGATGTTCTTTAGTCAGCAAGAGTGACTAAGATCAAGGATAAGAACTCTTCTCATAGTTATGCTTTTTGTGGATTTTACTTATATATTACATAATTGGTTAGCCATACTTATGAGAAATAAAAAATAACATGAGGTCCGATCCCAAATTGAGCTCAAGGACAAAATAAAATTGATAACACTGAACTCTATTAAGCCAATTTTTCTATATATTTTTATAAAATCTCCAGAATATATAAATTTAATATTTAATATTTTATTTTTTAATAAAGGATGAAATTAATCCAACATATCCTTCTAATTTTAATTTCAATTCTTTTTGAGATATAAAACCTCTAAAATTTTCAATTAAAAGGTCAACCTAAGGAAAAAGAAATTATACCTTTTAACCTTTATCATAACATGAGAAACTACAAACTACAATCTCTCCTGCCAAGCATATTCTAGGTGCGTTATGTATCTTTAGATCAATATCTAACATTTTATATTTCTACAAGGAGAACACCGATGAAAATAGATACCAATTTAAGGATACAAGATTTTGACTATCATGCACTAAAATTTTATTATAAATATACAATATAGAGTTCAACTGAAATGATCTGATATCTAAATTAGCTCTATGGATATAATCATCATTAAAAAAAAATATAGTAAAAAATAATTCTAAATCTATCGTGTACATTGTAAAACTTAATCAAATATACACAAATTATAGTAAATACTAGATACAACACCATTTCAATCATAGTAACTAAAAAATTTATATGAGTTATGGTTTGACCCAAATAAAGATCTTGATCCATTTTCTCACTTATGGAAGAATCATATACCAATTATTATGATAAATGATAAAATTAAATATAAATCCAACCATCCTGCATCTTTAGCTTCATGGTTTCATCAATTTATGGGGTCTTGAAATTTAATTTCCCAGATACTATAATTTTCTTATCACATATCTATCATAATGTTCTTCTAAACACAACATGAGTAAATGTTTTCTCAATGATTCTACCTATCTTCCTTTACAACACTACCTAACATGGCTTTCTCAATATAGCTCTAGTAACAAATAGTTTTTTTATATGGTAATCATAACTATTATCTTATTTTTATCTATTGTAAAATTTATCCAGACTTTCCATGTTGCAGTCTCCTTGTTCTTGTTTTCACAAGGAGTAATAAATTAATCACACACATAAATTAATAGTTCTTAAGGATATTCACCATTGAAGGCAACATATGAAAAGGTGTTTTAAGAACTAAAATATATGCTTTACTTTTGAAGGGTACAATGGAAAATATTCTTTAATTTTATGCAAAATAAGCCATAATTCTCAATAAATTATTACATTATTTAAGTCCACTATTCTAAGTTATATTTTGTGCTATACAAAAACAATACACATCTTGAACCTAGGTGGTAAGAAAAACTATCATATAAGCATATGCTTATATCATATTTCTTTCCAAATAATTTTAAGCCATAATTTTTCTATTTTTTGATGATTGAAACTCCATTAAAAGTAAGAAATAAATATAAATTTACTCTTATTACTTCCACTTAACTTAATTTCTAATATATTTGAAAATATTTGGAACTCAATCTCCAAGCAAGCTTTACATATGATTTTCATGACTTAAAATTTTTGATATCCTTTTACATAGATTTTTCTACAAGAAAATAAATTAAAAACCATAATCTTTCTATTCTTGGGATATTGGTGCTTCTTCTTCAAAGTGAGCATTCCACATAAAGCTAAGTTCTGTACAAGAAACTAAATTTCCGAAGTAAATTTAGATTTAATTTTCTCTACCAAAATCAATTTTAAGTCTTTATTTCGCTATAGTTTAAATGATTGAAGCCCAATTTCCAAGCGAGCTAACCTCGGGATTAAATTTTATATAAGAAACTCGTTCATGAGGTTGTTCTAGATTGAATTTTGTAAAGAGAACTCCGGTTTAACCATAATGTTTTCAATTTTTTGAATGTTGAAAACTAAGTTTTCAAGTAGTCATCACATGAATAATTGAATTCTATTCAAGAAACTCAATTTCCAGTGTAATTCAAAAAAAAATTAAAATTGGAATCTTCGTAATGGGACTTAATGTTGGACACTTACTTTTTCCAAGTAGCCTTTATGCATGAAATAGGCTCATGTTGAGGAAACTCAGTCGTTAATGTAATTTTATACTAAAATTTCTATATAAACTCGGTTTGAAATTATACTTTTTCTATTGTCCGAATGATAAATCTCATAAGCTATATCCATGAAATTCATAAAAAACCTAGTTAACTTGCAAATTAATATTTTATGAAGATCTGAATTTAAAGTTGCAATCAAAGCTTAGTTTGTTTTTAATCCAAACGTTGACTTGATGTGCAAAGGTCTCTTGGAACTAAGTTAAAAAAATACGAATAGTAGAGAAATATTGACTTGAATTTTGAGATTCTGTAGAAAACTTCGTCTAGAAGTACTTTAGAAACTCAATTTCCAAAAAACACACTGGAAAGCTTGGAAATTAAGTTTTTTGTATAAAGTTGTATGTCTATATACAACCCATTCGAAAATTGAGTTTCTAGCATTTAAAGTATTGAATTTTCTGTAGAAATTTGAGTTCTCAAATATAGGCAGAACTGATATGCTCTATAGCAGTGGATTCTGTATGCAAAGGTTACCTGAAAATTGAGTTTGAACCTCTACTTAGTTGGAGAAATATGAACTAAAAAATAGTTTACCGGAGAAGATTTAGTTTGGAAATACATTGAAGAATTCATTTCATACAATAGTCAATTTTATTTGTAAAGCTAACTTAAAACCTAAGTTTGCTATAAGTCAGAGCAGCCCTAAACCTTCCCATTAAATATTTTCTTCGTAACATTATTATATAGCAAGGTGAGTATCCATGTTTAGGGTTTTAGGGTTTAATTAGGGTAAATATCAAAGAGTTATTGCAGTACATTTCGTCGGCCGATGCCATGACGACATGAATAGAGGTTTTAATTTGAAGAATCGGAATTATATGGATTCAGGTGACGGAGGGAATTCCGATGGCCGATAAAACTAATTTTGAATCACGCTTTGGGCATCTAATCGGAGGTTAGAGCGCAGCATATTCCGGTTACTTGTGGAGTGAGGTGAGGATTGCGCTCCGATTTCCAAAACGTTGTGGAACTTCAGTTATCTTCAGGTTCAATGCAGCTGTTATCCGTCTATACTACCACTTTGAGATGGTTCCCTTTCTCAGGTGTTCTGAGCGGACATGTTCAGGACTAAGTTTAAAAGGGACGTGCTCGGCAGAGGAAAGCGAGAGAAGGTAAATCGTCAAGTTCTAACAAGTATATACTTATATGGCAGTCCTGCACTTTATCTTTCCCAAGGCTTTACCCCCTTTGAAAGTGTTTAGGGATAAAAGGTCTGGCTAAAACTTTGTGTCATTTTTTGACCCCATTTCCGGAATGCTGAATTCGCTCTCTCTGGCTGAACATCGTTGATATGGCGGCAGATCTTGAGACGAGGTGTTTGCGGAGACGAATAAGATATCTTACAGGATTTCCTAGAAGGAGAACGTACCGAAGCGGGGATTTTGTTAAGCACAGGTGTTTTGTGAGGGATAAATTATACAATGTTACAAATTGACTTTAAAGTTTAGGTACACAAGGTAAACGCTTAATCTAGTCGTATTTTGTCAAAATAGGTGATTTCACGTCTCTCCAGTTGAGGATGTAGTTTACTCTAAATCGGCATGAAAATTTAGTTGTAATCAAAGCTCGTCACATGAAGACTGAAGGGAAATGCCAGGGGTACGAGTTTTTCCTTATGTGATCGGTGGTTTCGAAGCTGGTTGTATGATGTTCGAGTTCCTTGTATATGTATCGAGTCTTCTGTTCTGGGTTTTCAGGTTTTGAATGGTGTACGCGCTGTGATCTTTCTGATCTTTCTGATCTTTCTCATCTGATACACATCAACCCTAAACCTTAAAATCCTACTTCTTGCTACTGCAGATTAGCCCCATTTTACTTCTTTTGTATCACTTGTACGTGTCTTCGAACACGAAGGATGGGGCCTTCCCATCCTTCGTGTTTTCTATGCGGTCGCCTTTCTCTGTTCTTGCTTTCTAGGGAGGGTATCCAACTAGTAATGTTGTATGTCTCTTTCTACAGGGGAAGCAACTCGGTATGTAATTGAATTAAACTGTGTTGTTCTTTAGATGGGGTCAGAGCGCCTGTCATGTTTACAATCTCAATCGTCAAACTTTCAAATGGCTCGCTGTTGAATACGCTGAATTCTTGCATCGGGACTCCCTAGGACTCAGGATGGAGTGTTCGTCAGCTTGCTTGGATAGCTAGCCCGTTAGTCATTACGTACTTCACCTCAATTCTCCTTGCCTGTTCTTATTATCGGTATGTGAATCTTGTCTCGGGGAGGAGGTTCTATACTTCTGTAGATGCTGTAAATGCATATCTGGGTTAGTACTTTACTTCAATCCTCCTTGCCTAATCTTATAGGTACATGGATCCTGTCTTGGGGTGGAGGCTTTACAATTACATAGATGCTGTAGGATCGTGAAGTACGCAAAGATTGCTGCAAAGGCAAAGTTGACTAAGGCCAGCCGTCCAAGCAAGCTGAGCGACACTCATGCCATGCGAGAACTCCTGATTCTATCACTGCTGTGATAGAGTGAGCGGAGACTGTCACCGACGCTCCTGCCCCACAATAAAGATTTGAGCCTTTGCGTCCTTCCTAAAAGATTGTTTTGACCATGCGGTATTACAAGGATTACATGGCGCTGAACTCTTCATTGAACTTCAATTTTGTTTTTGTGACTAGTCAAAACCCTGTGGAGATCTATCTCTCTGAACATGCACAACAGTCGTCTGCATGGTTGGGGTTGGTGATCTCTTTCTGGGAGATACGGTCGCCAACCACGGAGCTGAAATTGATATCAAAACACAGTGATAGTGTCATACTGAAGCAGAGGATCAAACTTGTGAGAGAGCAAGGACTGAACGTTAATCAACGGAAGGTTAACGTGGATCTGAGTATTGCTCATCATCAGCAATTTTTGATGCTCAAGCAGATTTATCTAGGAGACCACTGATCTATTGGTTTGCACTGTCTCACAACAAAACATCCAAGGAGGAATCCACCATGAGATTAATGGAGAACGGAGGTCCTTTTCTCAAAATATTGAAGAAAATTGTTATACAACGGGCTTCACCCAAGCGAGAGAACCCTGTCTGACAGTCCACCCTCATGGCGCTGTCGGACAGTCACCGGTCCCCGGCCCCTCGGACCTACAAAGTATTTCGTGTTCTTTGGGCCGTCGGTCCATCTCGAGCAGCTTAGCTAACTCTGGACCTCGGTACTTCATGAATGATGCTCGTCCACGAAAAGGGATCTCATCCAAACGTTTCCCCCGGCAAAAAATATAGATTTTGTATTGTGGTGACTACCTAGCTTGTGGATTTTCCAAATGAAGACAGGCTTGAACCTCGGTACTTCATGAATGATGCTAGTCCACGAAAAGGGATCTCATCCAAACGTTTCCCCCGGCAGACAAATATAGATTTTGTATTGTGGTGACTACCTAGCTTGTGGATTTTCCAAATGAAGACGGGCTTGAACCTCGGTACTTCATGAATGATGCTCGTCCACGAAAAGGGATCTCATCCAAACGTTTCCCCCGGCAGACAAATATAGATTTTGTATTGTGGTGACTACCTAGCTTGTGGATTTTCCAAATGAAGACAGGCTTTCATGCAATGATTGGCTCCAGAAGTTTACATATGTTCTGCAGATTGCTTCTTCACAATAATCCAGTAACTTCTCTATAATGGACATCTGCAATGTAGAGATATAAAGTCACTAATTCTCTATTTATCTCTTTGGCTGAGTCTTTGTAGAAACAAAAGATTATAGACAGTAATTAGGTACTTTAGTTTTCCAAACGACTATTTCTACTTAATCAAATCTGAGAAGTAAACTTGTAACTTGTAACTGGGGAACAAGATACGAAGTCCCTGAAGGTTCGAATATAGTGTCTGAACGCTACCGATGGCTTGAGTTGACAGATAAGAAACCACGATAGACTATCCCTGTACAAGGTTTGGAAAGACAGTAAACAAAAAGCCCACTAACCTAGCTAATTCATATGAGAGCTGGACCTAATTAACGACGGTTGTTATTAGCATGCTGCTGACTGTAGAGCTACTGCTATCCCAGCACTGGAGTGGCGGGTCACCTGCTTCTAACCTCTCGATTCTCTTAGGCTTGACTTCCGGGGCATTACTTTGAGTCGACTGAAAGCGAGGCACTAGATCCAGAGTATTTGTGTGACAAAGATATAAACTAAATCGTTCTTTGTCTTGGGAGTCACCTCCACTATCAAACCTGGGTCCATCCACCATACTCAGAGGATCAGTTGTATTTCGGTGGCAGACGGTGAGAAACACCATAATTGGAGTAGACAATGGTGAAAGATGATGGCAAGAAACAAAGAGAAGGCATGTTTCCTAAAGAAAATTTACAAGAAATCGGCGACAAACACAAATGAAAATTATACATTACACTCCAGGATTGCACCCGAAGACATATGAACTAAGTAGCTTCTCTAAGTTATGTTTCTTATGCAATCCTCCTAATCAGCATTACCATGGAAAGGTACAAAGTGCTTACTTGCAACTTTTATGTCCGGTGCTGAGCCTAGGAACGCACAAAGCGAGACTAAAAGACAAACTACCATGAGTAACCACAATAACCACCACCTCCAACTGAAAGACTCCATCCCGACTCGTGTCATGTGTATCCGCACGGGGAAATAGACACTTAGAGGGAAGAATCCCAAGGCCCCCAATATGCCCATGATGCTGTTGAAAAATGGCAACAATGCAGCAATGAAAGTGGTGAAGCCTACAAAGCTGACCTCCAAACGAGAACACATAAATTTACTCGAACGAACCCCACACAAGGCAAGTAGACAGCAAAAGTCTTAACATTGCGGCCTGGTTGAAGGAAACACCTCCTAGCGCTAGCTTCGACAAAAGCATAAAGGGGTTGTGCAAAAACCTGAAGAACGTTCACAGAAGAAGAGTTGTTAGGTGTAAGCACGTTGAGTTGAAAAGGTATCGGATTATAGTTTGGTTTCGATAAAACTTAACATAAGCAATTTTACGAATATAAATCTTCCAAACTTACGAAAGTGTTACCTTACCTGAAAGGCTCCGCACAGGTGTACCACAATGCACAAGTTCCCGAGTATGACCAAACGATAAGGCTCATAGAATCCGAAACCAGTGAGCAAGTTCCCAGGAGCTGCATTTCCAAAAGCAGCATATCCAAAACATCCAACCGAAAGATAAAATAAACTACACGTTAAGTTGGTGACTAGAGCAACTTTTCGCATCGTTCTATTTTCTGCTGGTGGCCGTCTTAGTGTATCCTGGTTTTATTGCCAAAAGAGAATTGGTTAGTCCAACACAAATAGTTAACTTGTGCATAATTTTCTAGTATTGTATGAAAGTAAAACCTAGTTCATATAATTCTCAACCCTACATAAACCTTGAAAGTTATAATACCATTTGAACTCTAAAATGAAAATGTAGTACTCACTTGAATGTTGAGTAAAATGATTATGAAGCCATATGCAAAAGCAATATCGCCCAAAGCCGAAAACATTTTCCACATCTTTTGAGCATGAGAGTATTCACACCCTCCTCGGGACCGGCTGGATAACCCCCGAGATTTCCATGGGAATGGCCTGTCTGGAATGTCTTGACAATACTCAAACCTAAACCTATGCCTGCATATGAAAAGGACATCACAGCGGCCACAATCGACAACCACCAGCCTCTGCCAAGTTTGGGATCTGAGAGAAGACAATCTGTATCAACCCAAAAATTAACATATATGTGTTGCTTGGCACCTTGCAGCTCGCATTATGTCCCTCCTCGTGGAAACACACGGCACGTTTAACAGCCCTGCGACAAAGAGACAGATGATATCCGTGATCAAGTTCATTGTACATGAGATTGAAAAGTCTGTGAGCTGAGAGCAAAGTTATGGGAAGTTATGAATCCTTACACCATGCTGGTGGCTGCGGTGATTGTGTATCCCACACAAACACCGAAAATATTCATATACTGAACGAGGCCGCACACAAACGTCTCAATGCGCCGTGCGAACAGATCCAAACTCCATTCAATCAATCTAACAATACTCGGAGCTAATCCTAAGCATCGTCAAATTCCCTTTGTCGTTCCCACCCGCAGCTCGTGGGCTCAGACTCCTTCTGGTAAACGAAAAAGAAACTAGAAACAGTTCCCCTGATTGCGAACAAACAAATGACTCGCGATTGACAGTTGAGCGGTTTACGGTTATGTGACCTCCGACGGTTTCTAATACATCTGATATCTCCAATATGGTATCGTTTATATGTTGTGACCCGGTCGGTGATGGGTGATTACATAAACCAGACGCACCTACATATGCTTTCACCGCATCCATGAAGGTATGCAACCTCCTCCCCGAGACAGGATCCATATACCGATAAGAATCGGCAAGGGGTATGGATGTGAAGTAGGTGATCCCGGCAAAAGCTAAGTTCACCAGCGGGCCAGCTATCCAGCCAAGCTGAGCAACACTCCAACCCAAGCTAAGAACTCCAGATCCTATCACAACCGTGATAGCGTGTGCAGAGGCTGTGAGAAACGTTCCTGCCCCACAGTACAGTAGAGAAACGAAGCATGTAAGTAGGAGAGGACATTGAGTCACGATGCAAGAGTTCAGGGTAGTCAACAACGGGCCATTTGGAAGTTGTTGTGAGATGTGTAAGCATGAGCTACTCTTTCACCGCATCCAAAGAGCAGCACAGACTAATTCGATAATTCGATTCGATAATACCAGTACGTCTTGGACGTCCATCGTCGTCAAGTTCTACTTCGATGATGATTTCGTCTCGTCCGGGATCTTGTGCTGGACCTGCATGACAACTAGCAGCCAATTCTACATCCAGTCTCTCTGAGTTGTTCATTTTCGAGATTCGAGATTCGAGATTACTCAATGTCTCCGAATCAGTGTCACAGTCTCCCGAGGAGGACCTGCTTTATAAGTTTTCCAAGCTTATGCTGCGACTCATTTCATGTCAGCAGCCTTATAAGTTCTCCATGCTCATGGGCTCGGCTCGGCTGCAACTCATGCGAGCAGCCGAGCCGATAGTCATATGTGGCGATCATCCACGTACGTACGTCCTCCTCCACATGGCTTCTGCAACATTTGGGGAGAGTTAAGACAAACGTTAGAATCGGGAGCATGTATCCACCTATTTGCAATGGAGGCGATCGGCTAAACATTAGGTCCTTAATTACCCGGATCCAGCTTACCATTTCCTACAAACTTTCGAGGAAAATTTGTTTTTGCATACGAAGGAATGAAAGCTTCTAGTATGTTGTTTCCAGAAACCTCTGAATAGGGATGCACAGCAGCGTCTTCAATTTGCCGAATAGTTTCTTCAGGTACTCATGAAATCCTGCTCATTAACTAAATGGTGGAATTCAAACGGGAAATGGGCGGCCTATTAAGTTGTTAATTTAGTGCAGACTTGCAGGTACAGCTAGAGTGCATATATTCTGGTACGTGCACCCTTGGATGCACCCGTATACATGCACTCTTGCACTCGTGGTTTCACCCTCAGTTATTTCCTAATGGTTGGCAGAAGATTAAAGTTTAGACGTAGACAAGAGGTGCAGTTCAGTGCGGTTTTGTCTGAGCGATTGGGAATTAAAGCTGAGATGTGGACTAAGCAGACAGGATTACACGATGTCTGGAAATCAAACACTCCACTTGCATTTCACCCACCAAAAGACTTTTCACAGTCTCCCGAGGAGGACCTGCTTCATAAGTTTTTCCACGCTTATGCTGCGACTCATGTGAGCAGCCTTAGAACTCATCCACGCTCATGGGCTCGGCTCGGCTGCAACTCATGCGAGCAGCCGAAGCGATAGTCATCATAGTCATATGTGGCGATCACCCACATATGTACGTCCTCCGCATGGCTTCTGCTGCGTGTGATATTTGGGGCAAGTTAGGACAAGCTTTAGAATCGGGGGCATCTATCCACCTTTTGCAAGGGAGGCGATCGGCGCAAACATTAGGTCCTCAATTACCCGGATGCAGCTTTCCATTTCCTACAAACTTTCGGGGAAAATATGTCTTTGCATACGCAGGAATGAAAGCTTCTCGTATGTCGTTTTCAGAAGCCTCTGGAGAGGGATGCACAGCAGACTGTCAATCCGTGAGGAGTTTGTCGAAAAGTTTCTTCAGGTACGTCATGAAATCCTGCTCAATACTAACGGTTGGAATTCAAACGGGAAATGTGCGGCCTATTAATTTGTGAATTTAGTGCAGTCTTGCAGGTATACACGCCAGAGTGCATATATTCTGATACATGAGCTCTTGCATGCACCAGTATACATGCAGTCTTGGTTTCATCTTAGTTACTTCCTAGCGGTTGGCAGAAGATTTAAAGTTGAGACGGGGACAAGTCAAGAGGCGCAGTTCAGTGCGGTTTTGTATGAGCGATTGGGTATTTTGAGAAGTGGACAAAGCAAACAGGGACTAAAATAGCCGTTTGGAACAATTGTGTACATGTCCTTCAATGGTTTCTATATCACACATACAGTAAATAATGAGGACAAAGAATAGAAATATGGAATGTTTACACAGCTGGAATCTAGCTACTTGGAGCATCCCGAATGTAACCAAAAACGACAAGCTAAACCAATGCACAAAACCTCCAGGGAAATATGATAAGCTTGAGTTATATTGCAAGGGGGAAACTAAAACGGGACAACCTGTTATGTAAAATCTAATGAATATGATTGAAACGACTGGCGCTATACTGATGCAGGGAACCTCCAATGGAATATAATAAGTTTAACTTATAATACAGGGGGAAACAACAACCAGAAGATCTGTTTAAGAAAAGAAAAGAAAAATCCAGTATTATAGATTTAGATATCATTAGATATCATTACTATGAATATCTAATTAAAGATATTTTTTATTTTTTTATTTCAATTAAAGAATAATCTCCATTTTAACATTTATTTAAAGGTATATGCAAAAGTATAATTTCAAGTTCTAACAATTGAGTAAATATTGTTTGCTTAAATGAACTAAAAATATTTTTAGTTTTAGTTTTTAATTATAAATAAATAATATATGGTGGGGAATATGTAACAATATGGAGATAAAAAATTTAATAGATACTAATAAGTTAAAAATAAGCCAAATTAGCCAAGCAATCTAAGAAAGTTCTAGAAGTATATAGTAAACTTCTTGATATTTTCCAAGTATTGAGCTATTTATGGGGATTGAAAGCACTTGGCATCTTGATCTTTGCTCTCCATAGGGCATGTTCTATACTTGGAGTAGATGGCTATTTGGAGTTAGAAGGACCCAATTGCAATCTATGGGGTTGATTGTGACACTTTAGAATTCATGTATGACTTCTATATGAGTTGCATTTCTGTAGTGTATGGTGTTGACAAATATGTATATTATGTAGCAGTGTATATATGCACAACAACTATCACAATATTTATAGTACCAAATCTAGTTTGCGTGGATGCTAAAGTATTAGTCATGGCAATCATAGTTATACCAATAGTTTCTCAAAGACTACTAAATGACAACCAGATTTTTGCTAGGGCTACTCATCACACCTATTTGAGCTCCATTTGCATTGGTAGATGGGCCATCAATGATGCCATTGGGGTTGGAGTGCTTAGTCAAGTCCAAGGGTTATACCTTCAAAGTGTAGTTCCAAAGAGCTCACTTCTTTGATGTTGAGCCTTTGAGCTCTTGGCTATGGTAGCAAACATCATTTGGAGTCCCTTAGCTAGAGTGGGTGTGTCTTGATGTTGTAATTAGAACCAATTGATTGTAGTTTCTTCACTTGAGAGTTGATTTGAGTTGAATGTATGAACTAAACTGATTATTGTGGCACTTGTAGAGTTCATATACTCCTTTTGTGTGCATTGTGCTTCTATAGAATACAATGTTGATAGCAATGTATGTTATGTTACAATGTATGTTTGCATTTCACTTTATAGAGGATAAACATTAAAGGGAAATTTTATATAAAGAAATTATTAAATTGATTCAAGAGAAAAATACTCTTAATACGTAATTTTTAGCTACAAATTCAGTATTTTTCCAATCTTCGGATCTACATTTATATTTTGAATTTATCTTCTTCGTGTGATACACGTGCCTGCCAAGCCTGCTTAAACTTTGGCCAAAGAGTCTTCCAGAGCCCGAGGATTCACTCGGAGAGCCGGAAGGTTATACATCTTCATAATAAATCAAGTGTATGAACTTGGTTTCATTTAGGATGGTAAGAATAAATTTCAGTGGTTATGACTGATAAACTTGTGTGAGAACCCTAAAAAGATGTGCCCCATATATTGGTAAGAAAAATACACCTTAATTATTATAATGAAACACTTGAAGTAATAAGTAATATAAAGTGATGACGATTTTGATGCTTGTATAATTGAATCCTAACAAGCCAAACTTCTTCTTGAATAATACTTATCAAAGGTGTAAGAAGAAGTGCTAAGCAATGGAGATGAATACATTAAGTATTATCCTTAATTTGGACTCAAATTGAACAATGTCCTCTTTTATATCTTGCCATATGTCACCTCCTTCACTATTTTCAGGAAATTGGCAAGATTAATTTCTTGTACTTTAATTGATGAGAACAATGAAGTTTTGTAAACAAGAAACTAAAAGCAAAGGAAATTTAAATGTGGCCTTCTTGAACTTGTTAAGAACTACCTACCGTTAATCTTTTTAAGATATCAATATGGTTAATATATGATGAAAGTAGAGGGTGAGGAAAAATTTTAGTGTCAAACAACATTTTATATAAGAGACTTGCTATTTCCACCATGTTGTTTACTATTTCCACCACACCTACTTAGAGACAAAGGCTAGTTTAGTGACACCACTTCTATGATCAAAATCATGTATCAATACACATGAAGCTTTGCCCACTTCCTATCTATTATTGTCTTAATATATAGTGTTTCTTTCTATTTTTACAATTTTCCCATTGCTTATTTCTATTTGTTTCTCTTTGCCTCAATTATGCTCCAAGACTCTCTAGGTCTTGATGTCCTTACTTTTTTTCTTGTTGTTGTTGCATTTCCACACAAAAATTACATGATGCTTGATACAAACTTTTTTAGAGCGTGATAGTACAGTTGCATATGTCTATTTCCATTCTATAAAAATATGAAGTTTATAGACAAGTTACTCAAGACTAATGAAGTAGCAAATAGGCCAAATTAGCAAAGAATTATAAGAATATTCTAGAAGTATCTAGGAAGCTACTTGATACCTTCCAAGTATTGGGTAAAGTGGTGATTTCCAAGAAGAAGCTTCTCGGTTAGCTTTGCTTGCATGCCAAGTAGGTTGTTTCCATACAAAAGCTTCTTAGGAAGCTTACCGACTAGCTTCATTTGCATGCCAAGTAGGTTGCTTCCAAACGGAAGCTTCTTGGGAAGCTTACCGACTAGCTTCATTTGCATGCCAAGTAGATGGTTTCTAGAAAGAAGTTTTTGAGAAACTTCTTGGTTAACTTGGCTTGCACTTTAGGAAGGTAGCTTTTAGGAAGCTTCTCAAGAGCCTTGTATATTCCTTATAGAACCAAATTCATGCTTAGAGTTCTCTTTATCCAAGAGTTCCAATGTGATCTTCCACACCAATCTTCCATTCTCTTATTTTGTTCCTTTGTCTTTTACATTGGTATCAAAGCAAGAATCAGATGGATGGAATTTATGGACCACAGAATGTATTTCCTTAAACCATTGGGATTTTTGTGTCCATATACTACACATCATTTCATGTAGTTCATTATCTCACGCTTTGGGCAGAAATTTCTAAATATGATCACCTTGTTGATGAACCTCCAGTACTTCTGATTGTAACTTATGGAGAATGGTGCAACATGTTACCTTAGAGAATTATAGATAATTTGATCGGTAGTGGCCATGTTGGCAATGCCCAAATTTATCATCGCTATGCAATAACAAATCAAGCACCTTACTTAATTGTTGGAAGAATGAGAACATCAATGATAAGAGCATGTAGAGAGAGCATCATTTTAGGAAGGAGAAGAGCAAATTTGATTTCTGAAGTCCAAGATATTTGATGGCAAGAACCTCTCGGGTGTACTGGAGAATTTTGTATTTGATTACAAATATTATTTTGAAGCTTCAAATCTTCAAGATGAATCGAGTTAAATTCTCTTGGCTTCAAGTTCATTGGATGGAGTCTCAAAACTATAATAACAATATGGAGTTTAGCAACAAAGTTAGTATGGCTAACAAAATAGCAAATAAGACAAATTAGCCTAGAATATTTTAGAAGTATCTAAGAAGCTTGTTGGGAATCTTCTTGGCTATATTAGCTTGCACCCCAAGTAGGTAGCTTCTCAAAGCTTCCTACTAGCTTAGCTTGCATCCCAAGTAAGCGACTTCTAGAAGGAAGCTTCTTGATTAACTTGGCTTGCATTCCAAGAAAGTGGCTTAAAGAGACTTCTTGAGAAGCTTCTCAAGGCCTTGTATGCTCCCTATAAATACCAAAGCCAAAACTCATGCTAGGTATTCAGAGTTTCTCACACTAAAGTGTGAGAAACTCTAAATGTGATCTTCCATTCTCCTATTTCTCTCCTTGATATTGTTTTTTTACATTGGTATTAGAGTAGGAATGGATGGATGTAATTTATGGACTACCAAATCCATTTCCACCAAATCATTGGGATTTTTGCATCCAAGTACTACCCAAGCATCATTTCACACAGTTCATCATCTCGCGCTTTGGGTAGGATTTTTTGAATATAATCACCTTATCTACGGAACCCTTGGTACTTCCAATTGTATTTTATGGAGAATGATGGACTTGTTGCATCTATGTATTAATAAATTTGATAGATTGCGGGTGGTGTGATAGAGTAATAACTATGGTGGCAATGCCCAAAGTTACCATTGTTATACAACAACAAATTGAGCACCTTGCTCTATTATTGGATGAATAAGATCATTAACCAGAAAAGCACATAAAGAGAGTACCAATTTGAGAAGGAGAAGACCAAATCCAATTTCCATAACCCAAGGTTTTCAAAGGCAAGAATCTCTTAGTTGCAATCAAGAATTTTGTGTTTGATTGGAAATGATTTTTTGATGCTACCAACCTTCAAGATAAAAAGAATAGATTCTCTTGGCTTCCAATCAAATGGAAGGAGTAGCAAAGCTATAGTGGCGATTTCAAGTAAAGCAAGTTAAATGGCAAATTGTTGCACCAATCTTGACATGTGCAAAGTTCAAGAGTGCAATAATTGGTTGATTCCAAGCTATAAATGCCACACAAACTACACGAGATAGTTTGACGGAGTTGAAGCATGTTGGCTTTGTAAGAAGTTATATCACACAATTCCAAAACACCATCATGCAAATTCCATATATACTAGAAGGTGAAGCTTTGGATCAATTTGTGAGGGGTTTGAAGTCACAAACCAAATTAGAAGTAGCTATGCAAGAGCCACAACACTTGGAGGAAGCAATGCGGTTGGCCAATGCTTTGATTCCTTAGTTGCAACAACTTGGTCTTGACCTTGACCTCCACAGAACCTACCAATACTCTATGCACGGGTGGAGAAGCCGGCACTAATGGAGATTGATGCCATTCAACAAAGACCACTTGACGTTGTAGATAGAGAAAAATGTGACAAAATAGTGGTTGTTTCTATTATTGCCAAATTGGACATAGCATCCTTGAATGTTTGCTCAAGAATGGGTGGCCTTGGCAAGTAGCCCAGATGGAGTTTGTGGAGCAAGAAGATCAAGGAAATGAAGAATCCCAATAGGATTTTTCAAGGCACCTAATGGGAACTTAATTAGTTCCAATGGGATTGAAAGCTCAACCTATGCAAGTTTGTTTCACTTGCAAGGTATAAAATTTTATCATGGTTGTAGGATTTTGGTTGATTTTGGAAGTTCAAAAAATTACTTGTCCATGCAATTAGAAAAGGAATTACATATTACTATCATACAAGTAATTAGAAGTAGATTGATGATGGTGGATGGTAGGAAGGGTTTTGTATTCCGTACCTTACATCTTGTTACCTTTAAGATTGAGAAGGAGTATTTGGAGTGTATGGGATTTATAGTGATACCTCTACACTATGATGTTATTCTAGGTCTACCTTGGCTTGAATGTTATAAGGTTCAATTTGATTGGAACCAATGACAAAGTCAAGTACAATGCTAAGGTAAAAATTACTAATTAGGTTATTTGGCACCTCTGAGTAAGACACCTAAAAATAGTCAGTCCCAAGATGGGAAGTTTGTCAAGAAAGCAACCATAGAGTAAGCTTTTAAGGGAGATGGGTCCCAAGATGGGAAGTTTGTCAAAAAAGCAACCAAGGAGCAAGTTTTGAAAGGAGATGAGTCCTTAGATGGGAAGTTTGTCAATGAAGCAGCTATAGAGCAAGCTTTGGAGGAAGATAAATCTATTTTTGCAATATGGATGAAGCCGGTTGCACAAGGAGAATCTAAGGAGGGTCAAGAGCCTCATCAAGAAATGGTTGATCAAATAGTTTAGGAGTTTGTGGATGTGTTTCTGGATGATCTACCAAAGGGATTACTCTCCAGTCGTGGTATGCCCTTCAAGATTGAGTTATTGCCTAGGAGTACTCCAATGAGTAGACCAATCTAGCTCTCACCAAAGGAGTTGGAGGAGGTGTGAATAACACTTACAGAGTTGTTGGAGAAGGATTTCATACAACATAGTACATCTCCTTGGGGAGCACCAATACTATTTGTTCAAAGAAGGATGGAGTACTTTGTTTCTATATTGATTACCATGGGTTCAATAATCAAATGATGAAGAATGCATATCCCTTACCTTGAATTGATGACTTGCTTGATCAATTGAGTGGAGCACAATACTCCAAGTTGGATCTTCATAATGACTATTGGCAAATCCCCATTGATAGGGAAGATGTGCAAAAGATTGCCTTTTGCACAAGGCATGGGTATTTTGAATGGAAAGTTCTGCCTTTTGGGCTCACTAATGCTCTAGTAATCTTCATGGATTAGATGCATCAGATGTTGGATGGACTATTGGATCAATACATGATGGTGTTCTTGGATGATATCTTAATCTATAGTAAGATAGAAGTAGAACACATGAATCACGTGCAAGAAGTCCTAAGATGACTATGACAATGGAAGTTTTACTACAAGAAGTCAAAGTGTGCTTTTTGGCAAAAGGAAGTTACTTTCTTGGTTCACAAGATCTCATTGGAGGAATCAAGATGGAAGAGGAGAAAATCAAGGTTATTATTGATTGGCCTACTCTAAGGGATGCTACAAAAGTATAAGCATTTAATGGATTGGCCAATTTTTATCAATGGTTCATCCACTATTATGCCCACATGGCCGTACCATTGACCGACCTCTTCGAGAAGAACTTGAGCTTTTAATGGACCACCAAGCACAAAGAAGCATTCTAAAAACTGAAACATATGGTGTCTTCAAGACCCATTCTTCAACCATATGACCCTCAACTACCTTGTGTGGTTGATTTTGATGCTTCTAACTTTGCCATTGGAGCCATATTACAACAAGAATTCATATATGGATTACATCCCATTGTCTTTGTGTCTTGCCGACTAAACACCGTAAAAAGGAATTACTTTGCTCAAGATCAAAAACAACTTGCAATAGTTTATGCCACCAAGGTATGGAGGCATTATCTCTTGGGGAAAAAAGTGGTCATGCAAACTAATCACAAACCATTGTTGCGAACATTACACTTGGAACACATGAAGAGTCAACATCATCAATAGGAGGAACAACTATAATTGTTTGACATCAAATTGGAACACAAACCTAGTCAGTTCTATGTCATCCTTGATGCTCTATCGTGAAAACCTGATTTGAAGTCTCTTCCTCTCATCAAGGGAGCAATTACAATGGTATTAGTTGACTCTACAATCCAAATCAAGTTTGAGAGAACTCTATAGCAAGATCTCTTCTTTCAGATAGTACAAGGTTGTATTGCAGCATGCAACAAGGAGTACAACACCTTCTCATACAAAGAAGGCCTTCTATTCCATGAGGACCTGATCTATTTTCTAGTCAAGTGTGATCTCCAACTTTTGCACCTCCAGGAAGCCAATGACTTACCAATTGCTGGTCACATGGGTTTGGTCAAGACCTTGGGTACCCTCAATGCCAATGGTGGTGGCCCAACATGACACAAGATGTTTGAGAGTTTGTCTAATCATGTGAGAGCTGCCAAAGCAACAAGGTCTACAACCAAAAACCAAGTGGACTCCTTCAACCACTCTCCATTCCATCTGCTTGATAGGAACACGTGAGCTTGGATCTCATCATGTCCTCACCCAAAACAAAGCAAGGTCACACAATGATCCTGGTGTTTGCGGATAAACTTAGTAAGTAGATCCATTTGGTGCCAACCTTTGATACTATGGATGCTCCAACATTTGAATAGATCTGTACTTAAGCATCATGGGATGCCGCAAGTACTCATCTCTAACTGTGATCCTTGATTCACTAGTAAGTTTTGGCAAGCAATCTTTCAAATACTCAACACCAAGCTTGCTTTGTCCACGGCCAATCATCCTCAAACTGATGGAAAAATTGAACATGCAAATTTCACCTTGGAGGATATACTTTGTGCCTTTGTCAACATTCACCATACCAATTGAGATGAATATCTTGCAATTCTGGAGTTTGCGTATAATAATTCCAAACATGCAAGCATCGGATTTCTCCTTTCTTCCTCAATTTGGGCCAAAGGTCTACTTGTTCCAAATTCCCTTCTTGCTCTTCCTCCATATCATGTCTCTCATACTTCAACCCTCTTGATCACCATATCCCAATCCCTCCAACAAGCTAAATCTCACCTTCTTGTTGCCCAAAATTGTCAGAAACAATATGCAGATCACCATCGTCGCAATCTCACCTTTGAAGTTGGTGATAAGGTCATGCTCTTGTCTAGTAAGCTACCCCTCCCACTTGATACCCAAGTCCATAAACTTGCTCCTACTTAGATAGGACCCTTTGAGGTCACACAAATCATTTCTCTTATTGCTTATCAGCTTGCCTTGCCTTGTCATATGCGCATCCACCCTATCTTTCATATTTCCAAGTTGAAACTCTTTCTCCCTAATCCATCTTCTTTTTCCTTGTGTGTCCAACCTCCTCCTCTTCCCATCTTTATTGATGATCATGAGGAGTACAAAGTTGATTGTATCTTTACGTGTTGCCACATGCAACAAGGCCACCAACAATATATAGAGTACAAAGTCTTTTGGAAAGGGTATCCCCTTCATGATGTCACATAGGAACCTCTTTTTGATCTCCAAAATGCAAAAACAGCCATCTAGGAGTTTGAAGCCTTACAAGGACATCACCAACTAGCAATTGGGGAATATGTAACACTATGGAGTTTAGCGATGAAATTAGTAGGGCTAACAAAGTAGCAAATAAGACAAATTAGCCTAGAATATTCCAAAAGTATATAGGAAGCTTCTTGAGAAGTTTCTTGGCTATCTTAGCTTGCACCCCAAGTAGGTAGCTCCTAGAAGCTTCCAACTAGCTTAGCTTGCACGCCAAGTAAACGGCTTCTAGAAAGAAACTTCTTGAGAAGCTTCCCGTTAACTTGGCTTGCACCCCAAGAAAGTAGCCCAAGAAGCTTCTTATGACCTTGTATGCTCCCCTATAAATACCAAGCTGAAGCTCATGCTAGGCATTTGGACTTTCCCACACTCAAGTGTCCCAATGTGATCTTCTATTCTACTATTTCTCTCCTTGGTCTTGTTCGTTTCTAACTATGGTGGTAATTCCAAGTGGAACAAACTAAATGGTAGTTTTTTTGTGCCAATATCAACTTGAGAAGAATTCAAGAGTGCAATAATTGGGCAATTTAAAGCTATAAATGTCACACAAGCCGCATGAGATAGATTGGTAGAATTGAAGTTGATTGGTTCTATGAGAACTTACATCACTGAATTTCAAAACACCATAATGCAAATTCTAAATATATTAGAAATTGAAGCTTTGGATCAATTTGTGAGGGGTTTCAAGTGACACACCAAAGTGGAAGTAACCATGCAAGAGCCCAAACACTTGAGGAAGCCATGCAATTGGCTAAGCACTTTGATTCCTTGGTTGTGACCACTTCGTCTTGACTTCCACTTTCACAAAACTTACCAACACCTTACACATGGATGGAGGAGCAATGGAGGTCACTTGGCACTACGTATAGGGAAAAGATTGCAAGAAAATGGTAGTTATTGTCACCAAATTGGACACTACATTGTTAAATGTCCACTCAAGAATAGACTACTCCAACAAATTGACCAAATGGAATTTATGGAGTGTGATAATCAAGGAAACAAAGAGTCATAGTAGGAGAATCCAAACCATATATTAGAAACCTGATTAGTTCCAATGGGATTGAAGGCTCAACCTATGCAAGTTTACTTCACTTGCAAGTTATGATATATGATTATGGTTGTAAGATTTTGGTTGATTATAAAAGTTCAAAGAATTGCATGTCATGCAATTAGTAACAAAATTAGGTATTCCTATCAAGCCAATAATTGGATAATAATAATAATAATGGTGAATGACACAAAAAAGTTCTCCATTCTATACCTCACATCCTATTACATCCAAGATTGGGAAGGATACTTAGAGTGTATGCGGTTTGTAGTGGCACCTATACATTATGATGTCATCTAGTTTTGCCCTAGCTTGAACGTCATAAGGTTCATTTGATTGGACATGATGGAAAATTCAAGCACAACACCAAGGTGAGAATCACCAAGGTTAGATTATTTGGCACCTTTGAGTAAGACACCTACAAATAATCAGTCCCAAGATGGCAAGTTTATCAGCCATAGAGCAAGCTTTGGAGGAATATATTCCTACTGTTGTGATGTGGATCAAGCCAATTGTGCATGGAGAAGCTAATGAGGGCCAAAAGCCTCATCAAGAATGATTGATCAAATAGTTCATGAGTTTGTAGATGTGTTTTTGGATGATCTACCAAAGGGATTACCCTCTGATCATGGTATGCCTTTCAAGATTGAGTTATTGCTAAGAAGTATTTCAATGAATAAACTAATCTATTGGCTCTCACTAAAGGAGTTTGAAGAGCTATGAATAACATTGATAGAGTTGTTGGACAAGGATTTCATACAACATAGTACATCTTTTTGGGGAGCACTAATACTATTTGTCCCAAAGAAGTATGGGAGACTTTACTTCTATATTGATTACCATGGCCACAATGTACAAATAATGAAGAATATATATCCATTGCCTTGAATTGATGGCTTGTTAGATCAAATGAGTGGAACACAATACTTCTCCAAGTTGGATTTCTAAAGTGGCTATTTTCAAATTCCCATTGAGAGGAGGATGTGTAAAAGATTACCTTTTGCACAAAGGGCATTTTGAATGGAGAGTTCTACTATTTGGGCTCATTAATGCTGTGGCAATCTTCATGGATCAGATGCATCAATTGTTGGAAGGGCTATTGGACTTGTATGTGATGGTATTCTTGGATGATATTTTAATTGATATTTTAATTGATATTTTAATTTATTGAGTAATTGAATCTTGCACATAAGAATATTACCAAGTTCAAAAGGTCAATTATATTGCCAACTAAAACAATTGCCACTTGCTATAAAATAGATTGGCTAACAAGCCCAATAAATAATCCAAAGGAAAAGTATAACTAGAACAAAAGTGCATAAAAATGCACAAATTGTCATGACATTTGTAGCACCAAAGCTAGTTTGCTCAAACGTTGGAGTGGTAGTGTTGGCACTCATAGTTATTTTGGTAGTTACTCATGGACTACTTGATGGTGGCCCAATTTCATGTTAGGGCTATTGATCAAATGGTGGGACTCATCATCGCTTGCACCATTTGCACTATTGGATGTATTGTCAATGGCAGCATTACAGTTGGAGACCTAGTTGAGTAGAGGGGTGTACTTTTGAAGTCCAGCTCTAGAGAGCTCACTTCTTTGATATTGAACCTTTGAGTTTTTGGCTATGGTGGACAAAGGCCAACAAGCATCACTTGGAGTCTCTTAGCTAGAGTGGGTGTGGCTTGATTGTAATCAGTGCTCTATTGCTAGTAGATTATTTAGTGAAAAATTGAGTACAAATTTGATTTGAGTGCGATTCAAGTGGAAAAATAAATTGATTATTGTGGCACTTTAGAGTTTATGTATAAATTATGTATGAGTTGTACTTCTTGATGATGTTGATAATAATATGTGTTTTGTAGTGATGCATATATGCATGAAAAAATAGACAAGAAGAGATGGAGATTCTATGAAAACACATACATAGAAAACAAAGCACTTAGAAGAAAAACAAACCCTAAAAACTCTAAAAAGATGTAAAATGACCAAAATATGAACCTATAACTAAATTATGTGATAGAGATCCTCCTAGGATATGTCATGCAAATCTGAGGAGAGAGCCAACAATAGAATAAGAGCAGACACTATTGATGACCATCGATGGAGACTTGGAGCTTATGATCTGTGTAGGGTGACGGAGATCTTCTACCAAAACTAAGAAGTAAGCATGGTGGGTGAGAAATTGCAAGTGCCTCTCCTTTGTAATTACTCTGTGTTACCTCTCAAAGGTGACTATCAAATTGATGATAGAGGTGGCCAAAATCTCCATTACTAGGGGGATGAAGGTGTTAGAGGTAAGCCATGAAGCATAGTGGTCCTCCTTCCTCTTGGTGGTAATGATAGCTACAACTCAAGCCAAGGACTTTTGCTTGAGTGGGTTTGCCACAACCACATCATACAACATACATTTACCATTCCTAAAAGTGACAATATCTATCATCATCCTCAAGTGAGACATGCATGGTAGGTCCATCCATAGCTATATCTGAACCTATGAGCAAGTAGAGTGTAGGATCTAGGCCACCATATCTCTAATGGTATTGTGGACTATGGTAGGCTCCTATGGTACAATATAAGATGTGGGTGCACTCCATGTCAAATGTAGAACCCAAGGACATTGGTCCAATATGGCCAAGAGTTGTTGGATATGGTAGACCTAGCCAAATCTAAAGGGATGTGGTGAACTCCTCTGAGCTGAACTCAAAGTCCTCAATCAAAGTGGAAGCATGAAGCCAAGCTTATGGTATTGTTGATCTTTTTGCCAACTTGAGGTGAGAGATTTACCATCAATCTTTATTGAACTAAGCCTAATCAAAATTTTAGAGATTCTATAGGATAATCTTTAAATTTACCAAGAACGTTCCATTTTTATAGTGATGCCAATATTCTCAATCCAAAACCATCCTATTAGGTACTAAAGTGATCAATGATTGTTTCTTCTCCTAGTGAAATCTTACAAAAAAATTACCCATACTCAAGAAATTCCAAGGGACTCTAGCAAGGTCAAGTACATGAGTAGCCTTTGAAGTTCTAGATACACATGATGCTTCAAGTATAGTCTTTGGAACAAAGATTGTAGTGGAAATGCTTGAGATAGATAAACTATGATTGAAATTTGGCATTTTAACTTAATGGTACTCCATGTTAACCAAAAGATTTAACTTGACGTCAATAAAGGCACTGCGAGTTGACACTCAATATGGGTAACATAGAGAAACAAAGTTTACCCGTAGAATATTGTATTCTTTCCTATTACTCTCATGCAAAAAATCATCTATTTTCTATGATGGAAGTGCTCATTATCTTGTAGCACTGGGGAAACTTTGAGTATCCATGTCAGAAAAAATTCAATCTTACCCTGAAAGAGAGTTCTTATATTATATTTCTATTCCATCTTGATTACATATAAATTTGGAATTTAGAATTTAGAATTTGTTGGTATAAAAAAAATAAACACTTTATAGTTGAGAAGTCCAATAACAAGTTGTCTAAACTTTGAAGTATCACATTTGACATTTCAAAGATTTCACCCAACACTTTTAAGGAGAACTTACCTAATACTTTATGGAATTATCTTCATATTTCTACTCAATTATTTATATCTATTTTATTTTATCAATAATAATAATAATAATAATATCCTAAATTCAAACAAAATAATTAAAAAATAAATTTGGTATAAATGAATTTCCTTTCCGTATTAATATCAATGCATAATATTTTTATTATTTTTGGGCTCTACCAAGAACTTTCAAGATAATTCTCCTACAAGATGAAAATGAAATGCCAAGAAGTTCAAAGAGTATCCCTCTCTAGATATAATCATCTCTCTAGTTGCTAAAGCTAAGAGTAATTGTATCTTATAATATCCAAGAAATAGCAATAAAAATAAGAAAAGTCTTCATATTTGAATATAATCTATTTAGAAGAATCTATTTCTATGGATCAATTTAATCTTATCATACCATAGTCATGGTATGAGTATTAGGAAGTCTTGATAGTTAGCTTTCTTCTTTGTTATGAAACTCTCTTAAAACTAAACTAGAATCTCTTTGACATTAGCTTGATGTGATTATTTCTTCAAATCTGCCAATACCATCTTAAGAGAACATCATATTAAGAAGTTATGATAGGATTAGTTTACCCAATATATTGGGTTATTTTATTCTTGAAGTCAAGCTTTGTGATTTTGGTGCTCTTGAGCTTTTTGGGCAACTTAAGGTGGTTGTAAATTCATATCTGTCAAAAATGCATAGCAAGATTCTCGTCTAACATGCAATATCAATGATAATAAGGATGTTACATCATTGAAAAATGGCAACTGCAGTGGATAACAAGACCATATCAAACCTTATAGGGAAGAGATACAGTCAGTAAACTAAGGCTAATCCCCAACAGTATAAGTAAGAGAAAACTTGCCTTACCTAAGATATATAAGTTATGCAAGTTATATGGTTTACAAATGATCGAATATCCAAAGAAGCATTATTTAGTGTGATTGCTCTTCTATATATTGTATCAACCAATGCTTTTTGTAAAGTAATGGACATATATGCTATCTACAATATATTATGACTTATAAGAATGAGAGTGATATCCCTTAACATCTTATCAATCATCTTTAATAATAAAGGAATTACTGACTATTTAGAAAAACATACCAAATTGAATATAGCATCATCGAGTTAGCAAAACCAACATACCATCTCAATAAATCTTGCATGTCTTGAGTATTGACTTGAGGAATTATGGTCTTCCTTCAATATATGCTACTCATGAAATTGCAAGATCTGTCCATCTTCAAGCAACCCAAGGGACTATTGCTACTAGGAGTCAATATGATCAAGGCTAACTTTTGACACCCGACTCCACAGGCACACTTGTATTCCTTTTCTCCTATTCATTGGGGGTATTTATTGGCTATGATGACATTTCTAACCATAGCTCCCACCTCTTGCAGAGTACAAAAATGAGATTTTCATCCATCCATGAGTTTAGAAACAAAGTTGATGGGCTCATCACTATGCATACCACTTAGAAGGTTGCATGAAATGATTTTTCATCAGACAAAACACCACTTTGATTCCCTCTCATAATGATATTTTGACGTTCCTTCCATTCACATTCCAAAATGAAGATTTTAAAAAAATTATATAGGTAAAGAAATATTTATTATTATTTTGTTTCATAAGAATTATTCAAATATGAAAAAATTTATTTTCAGATCTATAATTATTCTGCATAATTAACTTGTGTAAGAGATATTTTAGCTAAATTGATGGGAAATTTACACAAATGCCAGTGATTTAACAAGTTGGGAAATTATAAATTACTTTTAATATTTTTAATTGTAACATTATCCTTGGTTAGTAGGGGGTGCTGGACAAATAGTCCACCTTGCAAATTTTTTTTGATGCAAAAATACCTTTGGTTAAGACCGGGACATCTTGCACAAGGTTGACATTGTGTTGTTTGGGGTTGAGGATAAGTGAGTCAATTATAACTTTGGTACTTAATTTGTTTAGATTGCTATTAGTAGGTTTGGAGATTTCCTCTACTTGGTGATTCCAAATCTGCTTTTTACCTTTCATCCCAAGATAGGAAGTTTATCAACATAGCAATTGTGAAGCAAGCTTTGGAGGAAATTTTTTTTGGTGTGGATCAAGCCAATTGGACAAGGAGAATTTGATAAGGAATAGAAGCCTAATCAAGCAATGGTTGATCAAATAATTCAAGAGTTTATAGATATATTTCCAAATAATATTTTAAAAGGGTTACTCTTTGATCATTGTATGCCCTTAAAGATCAAGCTATTGCTAAGTAGCATTCTAATGAGTACACCAATCTATTTTCTCTCACCAAAGACATTAGAAGAGCTTCAAACAACATTGATTGAGTTGTTGGAGAAGGATTTCATACAACATACTACATCCTCTTAACGAGCATCAGTGCTAGTTCTACTAAAAAAGGATGGAAAAATCACTTCTATATTGACTATCGTGACATCAATAAACAAATAGTGAAGAATGTGTATGTCTTGCTCAAATAGATGACTTGTTCTATCAATTGGGTGGAGCAAAATACCTTTCCAAGTTGGATATTTGAACTAGCTATTGGTAGATTCCCATTGATAGGGAGGATGCATAAAGACTATCTTTTATGCAAGGTATAATCATTTGGAATGGGGAGTTTTACCTTTTGGGCTCATTAATGCTCTTGCAATTTTCACAAATACAATGTATTAGGCGTTTGATGGGCTAGTGGATTGATACATGGTGGTGTTCTTGGATGATATTTAATCTATGAAAAGAAAGAAGTAGAACATAAGAATCATATATGAGAAGTCCTTAAGATTACTACATCAATGGAAATTTTATTACAAGAAGTTGAAATGTACCTTTTGGTAAAAGAGAGTTACATTCTTGGATCATAAGGTCTCATTAGAGCGGACCAAGATAGAAGAGAAGAAAATCAAGGCCATTACAGATTGGCCTACTCCAAAGGATACCATAGAAATGTGAGCATTTAAGAGATTAGTAAGTTTTTACCAATTATTTATCCATTACTATGTTCATGTGGCCGCACCATTGACCAATCTCTTGGAGAAGAAAATGGATCACCAAGCACAAAGAAGCATTCAAGAAACTAAAGCATATGGTGTCTTCATGACCTACCTCCAACCATATGATCCTCAACTATCTTGTATAATTGATTTGATGCTTCTAACTTGTGTAATACTTTGAGGACAAAAGAACTCTTCAAGAGAGATGCAAGAGAGAGAACACATATTTTACACTCAATCCTCCGATGCCCCAAAGGAGCACCTTCTCTTTATTATCTAGCCCAAAGAGGATCTCCTCCAAGGAAGCTCCACAATAGGATTAGGTACATGGATAGTTCACTTGTCAGCAAGCTCCACCCTTAGATTACTTGCTTGGATGGGTAACATGTTGGTCTTGGTCCGAAGTAGTTGGTCAAATAGGCTTTGACCAAAGGGATTTTTTAGGGAATCTTCTTGTAGAAATCTCAGAATCACATGAGTGAGGTACTATTGTAAAGCTCTCAATAGGATGAACCAAGGGGAAGGGAAAGTTAGCCCTCTTTTGATGGGAGGGAAGGAATTGCAGATTTTTGGGGCCTAATTCATTTGTTTAGGCCTTCAAAATTGCTTCCAAAGTTTAGGCCTATTTTGGCTTCTGCCCTATTAGTAGAAGCGCTCTTTTGGTGATACCTCTATCTGATCTATATTCTCCATCATGTATAACATCCTTCTAGATGTTACCACTCCAAGGTTCACCTCTAGATCATATGCCTAGCTATTGATTTGAAAGTTTCCAAGCATGTTTTGGTTTCTGGCCTATTAGTAGAAGTACTATTTTGGTGATACTTCTATCTGATCTACTTAGTCCATCAGGTATAACATCCTTCTAGATGTTACCAAACCAAATTCCATCTCTATATAATCTATCTAGCTATTGTTGTTACACTAGAGCCATTAGAGTTGTATTACAACAAGAATTTCTAGATGTAAAACACCCTATTGCCTTTATGTCCCATTGACTAAACATTGCAAAAAATATTTATTTTACTTGAGATCAAGAACAACAAGCAATGATATATGTATCATGCATATATACATTGCTACACAACATACATCGTTGTCAGCATCATACCCTATAGAAGCACAACTCACACATAAGTCATACATGAACTCTAAAGTGCTACAATAATCAGATTGTTTACAACTCAAATCAACTCAAATCAGATCAGTACTTGATCTGATTCTCAACAACTGCCAATAACAGGGCATTGATTACAGTCAAGCCACACCCATTCTAGTTAAGAGACTCCAAGTGATGCTTGCCAACTTTCTGTCCACTCTAACCAAGAACTCAAAGGCTCAACATTAGAGAAGTAAGCTCTCTGGAGCTGCACTTCCAGGATATACTCTTGATTTTGACCTAGATCTCATCCCAATGATCCCGCTGACGGCATACCCGATGGTGCCGATGGTGTAAGTAATGGTGTGCTCCACCATGAAGTCAGTACCCCACACAAAATCTGACCATTGGAAAGTAGTCTATGAGTTACTACCAAAATGCCTCTAACTACTATCACTAGAACTCTAGTGTCCAAGCAATCTAGATGTGACACTTGGCATGATAGCTATCATGCGTATATACATCGCTACACAACATATATTGTTGTCAACATCATAGCCTATAGAAGCACAACTCACACATAAGTCATACATGAACTAAAGTACCACAATCCCCCATTAGCTAGCAGTTTGGTCCCTCTAACTCCAAATAGCCATCTATTCCAAGTATATGTGTATACCTTATGATAGGCTAAGATCAAGAGGCCGGGTGCTATGGAGCCCAATCATTAGTCCCCTGTCTACAACCTATACCATATAACAAATGAACTAGCTATAGTTCAAGTAAATCTAGGACATAACCACTATCCTTGAAGAACCACCATGAGGGGAGGAGTCATACATACCATATGTCATCCTCTCAAACAACTATAACACACTAACATAAAAGCAACTCCACTGGAAGAGCCGCATAACATACACCTCAAGCCTGCTCGTATAGGTGCCAAGCTTAGGTCCATAGTACCATCAATGTTTGAGAGGTGGCATGGCGCACAATTGTGCACATGATCCTTCCAAACAACACCATCATGTCCTTCCAACACAAGGACTCCAAATAGCAAAACCTCATGCACTCTCAAGATAATGCGGCATGTTAAAATAGCAAGTGTCGTTGGTGTTGTCTACTATAGATATACATAGTCACCTAGATGAAATTGTAGATCAAGGGTTTATAACCTCCTCCTCAAATAATAGCATAATGTAAGGTATCCCTATGTTGAGCAATCATCAAGTTCTCAAACGCCATCAACATCGCTCTTCAAAAGATCTCTGCTCATTGAGAACATGCACTCACCCAAATATCAAGATCATCCAAGTCCAAGATAGTAGTAACATCTTGATGAATGGCTGCAAGTAAATCTGGATCTTGTCCATAGAGTAGAAAGTAAGGAGAGAAGGATGCTAAGGAGGCTTTCCGGCTGAACCAATAGCCCATGGCCAACCAAGGTAATTGGAGATTCTAATCTCCTAAGTGGCCTCTTTGCAAACCATACTTTTGCAATCCTCTCTTCACTATTTGAACCACTCTCTCTGCTAAGCCATCTGCCTAAGGGTGATCTTGGGAGGTAGTACAATGATCAATCAAAGCCTTGTCACACAAGACTTGGAACTCTCCCAAGAAATCTATACCCTGATCAATCAAAACCTCAATTGGTGCACCAAAATGACTGAGAACCCGATCTAAGAACAAGTAAGCCGTCCTTTCATAGGACTTGTCAAGAAGTGCTACTAACTCAATCTACTTGCAAAAGTGCTCCACCATAACCAAAACATAACAATAATGTCTCACCGTCAACGGTAAAGGTCTAGCAAAGTCCAAATTACAACAATAACCCAATTGCATGATAAGTAATGGGTGTAATTGCGGCGTAGGAGCATTGAATGAAGCTTTAACTCGATCACAAACCACACATCTGGCAAAAAACCACTGTACATCAGTCTACATATATTACCACCAATAATGAATTTGGAGTAAGCTATATGTATACTTTACTCCAAAATGTCCTAGCTCCTCACGAGCATGATGGATCAACTATAGTCTTTGAGATGGAAGTGTTACTACTCTCACTCTACTATCCTCCCATACACACAAAAGGTGTCTACACTCCAATCTGAACTATCTGGCTTGTTGAAGAGCATGGTCTCTCTCCTTAACCCCAACTGTGCCACCCACAACACCAGCGTAAAGATAGTCCATCACTAAGACATCATCATGAAAGTCTTGTTGAACTGTACCAATATCTTCACTCTTTGGATTTGTGACCTCAATAACTCCTCTTGTATGCGCTGAGAGAGATAACACCAAAGTCTCAAAAAATATATAGAGAAAGGTAGATGCATGCCAACCTAACACCATCTCCTCATTTGTCTCACCATGCCAACATGCTCCAGTTTGGTCCTATTGGCTAGGACATAGGTTTCTACTCAACCTATCGGCATCACGATTCAACACTCCAAGTCTATGAATAACCATGAAATCATATTGTTGTAAAATCAAAGCCCATTGTGCAAGCTTTCTTGAAAGTTTGTCGGACTCCATCAACCACTTCAGTGGCTGATGATCAATGATGAGAGCGAAGGAGTTACCAAATAGGTAACATCAAAAATGTATTATTACCCAAACTACTGTCAAGCATTGTCCCTCATATGAACTATACTTCACCTCCGTTGAATTGTTGGAGCAACTAGCATAGGCCACCACAAACTCCTTCCCCTCATCATCATGCTAAGTAAGCATTGCTCCAAGCCCCAACATACTCCAATCATTGTGAACTTGAAATGGTTGTCCTCTGGTTGGTCTCCTCAAAATAGGAGTAGATGTCAACCTTTCCTTGAGCTCTATAAAAGCTCTCTCTTGCTCATCTCCCCAACACCACTCTTGTGTAAGCTTGGTCAACTTTGTCAAGGCCTTGGCAATAACACTAAATACTCTAACATAACGATGATAGAAGTTTGCCAACCCAAGGAATGCTTGAACTCTGCTCACATCCATAGGTCAAGGAATACGTGCAATAGCCTCCACCTTGGTCTATTGAAAACCAAGTCCTCCGGGGTAGATAGTGTGACCCAAATACTCATATACTCAACTCATGGAATAACCTACACTTCCCAAGATGTAATTTAAGTCCATGAGATCTCAACCTCTCAAACACCTCCAACAACTATCTTTCATGCTCCTCCACAATAGTGCTATAGACCAAAATGTCATCAATATAGCACCAAGCAAAATCCAATCCAACTAGGATCCTATCCACAAGCCTCTAGAACTCAACAAGAGCATTCTTCAACTCACATGGTAAGAACCTCCACTGATATAACACATCCTTGCCGTGAAGATCAATAGTGCAAAATGTTGCCTTGGATTTATCCTCTTCCTTGATCGGCAATTGATAATATTTTGCTTCAAGATCCAAAGTACTGAAGACCTTTGCATGCCCAATTGCATCAAAGACCTCCTCTGATGTATGCATGGCATACCAATCAGCCCTAGTCTATCAATTGATAGGACAATAATCTCCACACATCCACTTATCTATGTAGTTTTCATGCATACCCTTCTTGGCTGGCATCACTAGCATTGATGCATACTCTCCATGTGAGATTTCCACCAAACCAACCTCAAAAAGGTCACTACTCTGACTTTGAATCAATGGCCTCTCCATATGACTATATTGATAAGGATGTCAAAAGATTGGTGTGTCGTTAGTTAACTCAATCTATATACCAAGTCCCTTTAGAGCACCTAAATCCTTCATACTAATGGCAAAATAACTCGTCTATCTCCTCAAGAACCTCCAAACCCTTTGTCTTTCCTCTCCTATAAGCTTGGGTCCATGATTTGGCTCCCAAGTATCCTCTGTAACTATAGTAGGAGTGGAAGACATGCTGATTGGCTGCTACACTGGCCCCTTGGGAGCAATAGTGTCATGCTCCCAACTACTAGAGGCCCCAACCTTTGTGGGAAAAACTCCCTTTGATCTGGCTGCAAGCTCCATACGTCCTTTAGTTGCATCCCAAGTAGACCAAAGGTGTAATCCAAGTAGACCATGCTCACCTAGATGGACTCCAAATAGACCACTCTCTATAAATAGCCATTGGCTACATCCCAAGAATACCTTGTCCACTTGGTCCATTGCCCCCAACATGTGCTTAAATTGTCTCGATAAGCACAAGGCTCACAAGTGTCCGAGTGGTGATGCCTATCAAATGCATCCTATGTTGCTTTGCCAAGCCAAGGCTCACAATTGAGGTCATACATTTCATGTCCATAGCCTAACCTAACACCTGATGTTTGGATGCCTCTAACACTATTGGAACAACGGTAATACCGGTGTAAAAACTCATTGCCCGCTCTCTCTCACTAGTGTTGAGCTCCACCAATTGATGTAATTGTGAGTCCCAAACCAATCTAGGACATCCCTCTCAAAAAGCATGAGAACCTAAAAAATCATAAGTATGGGAAAGCGGCTTTAGGCTATCCAACTAGGTTCACCACTGCCATAGTTGGCCTATCAGCCACAACCACTATCTGGGACTAACGCCCAACATCCAAGATATCATCAACAAAGATGTGGTCTAGTCGTTGAATCTCATCACATGCATGTTGTAGAACCTCTCTGGGTAAGAGGTTTGTCCACCAAAGACAAAGATGATGAGCCCGTGATCCCACTCTGGCTGTATCTAAGAATATAGCAGGTCCCATCCAAGAACGGACCTAATGTGTACTCGCCACTTCTCTGGTGTAAGAATCACCCATCAAAGGAATTTTCTCCAAAAGGTAAGTTGGAGAAGCGGATGATGGACCTAGAGATGTCATAGTATTTGTAACATCTCCCAAAACACACCAGAACAGGGATCCTAAAGACCCAAACCCCGGCCAACATGTGTATGTCCCTGATATGGCCATCCAAAAATCACCAAGTGAATAAGCCCATGTCTCTCCAAATCATGCGCCCCCAATAAGGAAATATCTACTGGTAGGGCCTCCTAGTTACCCTTGACAGCTAACATTGGTAATAACTTAGGATACCGGTAGGCCAAGTGTACTACATGATGTAGAGAGACTTGCTTGTAGTACCGCAACAAGTCCGGTGCTAATCCCACTAAACAACTCCAATAGAGATACTCACTCTACTGGATACTACCAAGCAATGAGTGTGGTACCCAAAGTTGTCAAGGTAATTGACTCTGGAGGCTCATCTTCACACTCATCTCTTGGTATATAAAGGCTCCACTCCAGGCTTGCTGCACCAACCGATCTGCATGTTGCTGCAATGCCTCCTTTGGACTCCACAATGGAACATCCAAGGTGGATGGAACAATCCCACTTGTACTCCAAATCCAAATGATCTCCTTTGGTACTAGAGTATCCTCTGCATAGGCGTTCCCCTCCAAGAAGTCACCAAGCCAAGTAACAAGACCATTAAAAGCTGAAATTGATGTTGCCATGGTCTTGGATTATAGTGAGCCAAGACTACCACTACTGAAGCGTACTAGTAGGCGACATACTCGGCCCTCACCGGATTGTCAACCTGGCCTATAGGAGGTTGTCTCCTCCCAATAGTCAATATTGAAACCCATGGGGTATAGCACTACTCCACTTACTAGCACATCATATGACTCAACCATGGTTGCAATAGCCTGAGCTCTCACCACAAAGCTATCAGTTAGATAACTAGGCTGAACTTGGACAACAAGCTCCCCACGTGTGATGTACTATGTCAAACCACCACCTAGAGATGTTTGGATCTGAAATGAACACCTCTCCACATGGGGCTTTTGTAACCCTAGACCGACAATTGCAACCTTCCCTAACATAAGAGGCTATGCACTAGAGTCTAATAAGACTCTCTATGGTGTATAAACCTTCCTTGAAGGTCTATACACCATAGAGTAGCCATAGGACCAACTGCTCAATCCAAGTAGCCATAGTTGTATGAAAAGTAAGGGCAGGTATTGCACCCCTACTAGGTGTAGATCCTCTACCACCTTGTCCTCCATGAATTGGAGCTCCTTTACTACTTGCCATAGCAGCCCTACCACTCCTTAACTTTGGGTGTAGGTCAAAGCACCGGTCACAAGTGTGACCAAATCTGTGGCAATGCTCATACTACCTCTATGCTGGTTGTGATGTATTAGAGATATCAAGTCTATTGCCTTGAAGACACTCTCTCTTGTGATGAGATCCACCACAAGTCCAACAAACAACACCACTACTCACTGGCCGCTATTGACCCAAAAATGAAGGTAAGGGTCTAACTACAATAAGCACTCCACTTGCTCCATAAGACCTAGGTTGTCCACCTTGTCCTCAAATACCAACTAGATGTGGTGCACTCTGTTGCATTCTAGAAGAAGTCACAACTATGGATAAGGTCTCCCTACCAAATCTAGATGTCACTACTCTCTCCTCCACCATGTTGAGCTCAATACGCTCAGCCAAACCAAAGACCACTGCCAAAGTGCACAAAGTAGCATGTAACAACATAGCATCATGAACTTTATGTCATAACTCCTGTCCAATATCCCATACCAAAACTAGACTGCTTGGGCCTCAATAACTCCTTGAGTGAAACTGATAAGCCGCCTCATGCAAGTGTATGCCTTGTGTAGGCTCTCTCCAACCTTTCGTTGGAACTCCTACAAGCTCCTCAACTTGTCAATCTGTAATCCTTGGTAGTTTTACCTCAAACACTAGAAGAACTCCACCACATGGTTTAACACCAATACCACACCACCTCATGTAGCGGTACCTCCACTCATAGTAGCACTATCTCCATTTAGTGCACCTCCACTAGCTCCACCAATGCTACTTGAGCTAGAACTTGTGGGTATTGCCAATCTACTCTTGGTAACCAAACCTGAAGTGATAGAGATATAGTTCCAATATTGACTCCATGACTCAATCTCCTCCAAGTGATCTCTCCTGAATTTGTGGTATTCATGGCAGATCCTCCAAATGCTGAAACAACCCATTCCATGCCATGAAGGGTATGAACAAAGTCAGGTTTCACATCTACTACAGATCACACCAACAATTGAAATCCTAGATGAAGTCATCTAACTCAATGGTACCCATTGTACCAAAGTAACCCTTAGGGCTATAGAGGCTCCATAACTCCTATCTATGTCCCACAACAACAATAAGGACACACCAAGTGCACTCTAAATTGAATCAACTCTTGTGTCAAATGTCATGCCATTTGTAATGTCAAATCTAAATTGCTTGGACACTAGAGTTGTAGTGATAGTAGTTAGAGGTATTTTAGCAATTTCCTATAGATTACTTTTTGGCGGTCAGATTCTTGTTTGGGATACTGACTTCATGGTGGGGCCCACCATCACTTTGCACCATTTGTATCGTCAAGTGTGTCATCAATGGGACCGTTAGGGTTTTGGACCTAGCTTGAGTCTAGGAGGTATACTTTCAAAATGTAGCTCTAAAGAGCACATTTCTCTAATGTAATCAAATTGTTTACAACACTTGAATCAACTAAACTCAGACCAGTACTTGATTTGTCACTCTATAAATTACCAACAATTGTGTACTGATTACAATCAATCACACCCACTCTAGCAAGAGAATCCAAGTGATGCTTGTCGGCCTCTATCCACCATAGCCAAGAACTCAAAGGCTCAACATCAAAGAAGTGAGCTCTCTAGAGCTGCACTTTGAAAGTATACCCCCTAGACTTGAGCTAGATTTGAAACCCTAATGGTCCCGCTGATAGCACACTTGACGGTGCAAATGGTGCAAAGTGACGGTGGGCCCTATTGTGAAGTCAATATCCCAAATAGGAAATCTGACCATAGGAAAGTAGTCTATGGGAAATTGTGTGGTGAGGTGCACCATGCTTAATTGGTTTTTGAGGACAAGGTAGACTGCCTAGATCCTATGGAGTGAGTAGAGGGCCTAGTGGAGTTATACCCTTACATTCATTTTTGGGTCAGTAGCAGCCAATGAGTAGTGGTGTTGCTTGTTGGACTTATGGTGGACTTTACCATAGGATAGAGTGTACTCAGGGTAATGGACTTGATACCTTTGGTGCATCACAACCAATATAGAGGCAATGTGAGCATTGCCACAGATTTGGTCACACTAGTGACCGGTGCTTTGACCTACACCCAGAGTTACAGAGTGGTAGGGCTGCTATGGCAAGTAGTAGAGGATCTCTACTTCATGGAGGACGAGGTGGTAGATGTGGCGGTAGAGGATCTACACCTAGTAGGAGTGCGGTACCTTCCCTTACTTCCGATATAGCTATGGCTACTTGGATTGAGTAGTTGGAGCAGAGATTGGCTAGTATGGCCATTACTCAGAGGAGATTAGATTCAAGTGCTGAGGCTTCCACCACATATGCTGGTGATAGAGATGCTTTGGACTTCATGTGCAAAGCAGCACAGGTGGATGCATCTGTAGTAGTGACTAGGAGTGCAGTACGTGCTCTAGAGCCTAGAGGAGCATCAGTGGAGTTGGACCCATAGAGAGGAGAGGTCGGGAGACAGTCAGACTTCCCCAATCTTTCATGCTATTTGAGGCATTATAGATGACATCCATGGCTCTTAGATGTCTCAGTGCAGGTGTGGTAGGTGGTGATGGGGTGCATGATGGACTACCTACTAGTCAGCCACTTGCTACTAAACAAACTGAGTCAAGCATAATGTTGTAGGCAGCTCAGCTGATTATGCGTTGCCTTTTTTTTTAGCCAATGACATGTTTACATTGGGAGTTGACCCAACCCCGGTGTTTTGGTTAGCTACCATGCTTTGTGAGAGTAGAGATGGTGCAGTTCTTACTACTAGAGTAGAGGTGGTTGATAGTGGAGCTGACTTGGTTGCGGAGCATGGGATACATTCAGCAACCAGTGGTTTATGGCAAGCAATAGTGGCTAGACTAGAGGAGTTGCCATCTAGACCAGCCTTTGGGAGAGCATGGATCACACCTGGTGTTGTCCTACTAGTAACCAAAGGGGGATTTTCTACTTGGTGGGACCTACAAGGAAGGTCTATACACCACAAAGAGTCTTGTTAGACTTTGGTGCGCAGCCCTTATGTTGGGGAAGGTTGCAATAGTCGGTCTGGAGTTATGGAAACCAATATGGAGAGGTGTCCATTTCAGATCCAAACATCTCTAGGTGGTGGTTCAACATGGTACATCACCCGTGGGGAGCTTGTTGTCTAGGTTCAGCCTGGTTATCCAACTGATAGCTTGGTGGTGAGAGCTCAGGCTATTGCAACAATAGTTGAGTCATACAATGTGCTAGTTGGGAGAGCAATGTTATATCCCATGGGTTTCAATATTGACTATTGGGAGGAGACATCCTCCTATAGACCAGGTTGGTAGTCAAGTGAGGGAGGATTATATTGCCTACCAGTACGCTTTAGTATTGGCAATCTTGGCTCACTACAGTCTAAGACCATGGTAGCATCAATTTTAGCTTTCAATGGTGCAATTACTTGGCCTGGTGACTTGTTGGAAAGGAATACCCATGCAGAGGATACTCCAATACAAGAAGAGATTACTCAAATTTGGAGTACAAGTGGGATTGTTTCATTCACCTTGGATGTTCCATTGTGGAGTTCAAAGGAAGCATTATAGTAGCATGTAGATTAGTTGGTGCAACAAGCTTGGAGTGGAGCCTTTGTACCATCAGGAGATGAGTGTGAGGATGAGCCTCGAGAGTCAATTACTTTGACACCTTTGGATACCACACTCATTGCTTGGCAGTATCCAATAGAGAGGACATGTCTAGAGTTGTTTGGTAGGATTATACAAGTGGGTATACGAGTACATAGGTACTTGTATGTAGAGAGAGATGAGATTGCTATGTGAGTCTCTCTACATCATGTGGCACACTTGGCCTACTGGTATCCTAAGTTATTATTGATGTCAGCAATCAAAGGTTACCAGAAGACCCTACCAGCAGAAATTTCCTTATTGGGAGTGCATGATCTGGAGAGATATGGGCCCATTCACTTGGTGAATTTTAGATGGCCATGTTAGGGACATACATGTGCTGGTTGAGGTTTGGGTCTTCAAGATCCTCATTCTGGTGTGTTTTGGGAGATGTTATGGATACTACAACATCTCTAGGTTCATCAGTCTGTTTCTCTAGCTTACCTTTTGGAAAACGTTCCTTTGATGTGTGGTTCTTGCACCAAAGTTGTGGTGAGTACACATCAGGTCCATTCTTGGATGGGACCTACTATATTGTTGGATACAGCTAGAGTTGGATCACGGGCTCATCGTCTTTATCTTTGGTGGACAAACCTATTACCCAGAGAGGTTTTATAGTGTGCATATGATGGGATTCAATGACTAGACCATATCCTTGTTGATGACATCTTGGATGTGGAGCGTTAGTCTCAAACGGTGGTAGTGGCTGATAGGTCACCTATAGCAGTAGTGAACCTAGTTGTACAGCCTAGAGCCGCTTTTCCCACACTTATGAGTTTCTTAGGCTCTCATGCTTCTCAAGAGGGAGGACTTGGACTTCTTTGGACTCATAGTTACAACAGTGGTGGAGCCTAATGCCGATGAGAGAAAGCGTGCAATGGGCTTTTGCTTTGGTATTATCATTGTTCTAGTAGTGTAAGAGGCATCCAGGCATAAGGTGTTAGGTCATGCTATGGACTTGAACTATTTGACCTAGATTGTGAGCCTTGGCTTGGCAGAGCAGTGTAAGATGCGCTTGATAGGCATCACCACTCGGACACTTGTGAGCCCTATGCCTACCGACACAATTCAAGCACATGCTAGGGGCGATGGACCGAATGGACATGGTATTCTTGGGATACAACCAATAGCTACTAGGGAGAGTGGTCTACTTGGAGTCTATCTAGGTGAGCATGGTCTACTTGGACTACACCTTTGGTCCACTTGGGATGCAACTAGAGGACGTGTGGAGCTTGCAGCCAGAGTGGAGGGAGTTTCTCACATAGAGGTTGGGACCTCTAGTGGTCGGGAGCATGACACTATTGATCCCAAGGGCCCAGTGTAGCAACTAGTCAGTATGTCTTCCACTCGTGTGACAGTTACAGAGGATACTTTGGAGCCAGATCTTGGACCCAAGCTTACTGGAGAGGAAAGACGGAGAGTTTGGAGGTTCTTGAGGAGCTACACAAGTTGTTTTGCCTTCAATATGAAGGATTTGGGTGCTGTGAAGGGACTTGGTATACGGATTAAGCTGACTAGCAATACACCAATTTTCCAACATCCTTATTGCTATAGTGACATGGAGAGGACATTGACTAAGAGCTGGAGTAGCAACCTTTTTGAGGCTCTTTTGGTCGAGATCTCACATGGAGAGTATGCATCAATTATAGTGATGCTAGCCAAGAAGGATATGCATGGCAACTACACATATAAGCGGATGTGTGGAGATTATTGTCCTATCAACCGACAGACTAGGGCTGATCGGTATGCCATGCCTACACCAAAGGAGGTCTTTGATGTGATTGGGCATGCAAAGGTCTTTTGTACTTTGGATCTTCAAGCAAGATATCATCAATTGCCGATCAGGCAGGAAGATAAATCCAAGACAACATTTTGGGCTATTGATCCTCACGGCAAGGATGTGTTATATCAGTAGAGGTTCTTACCATGTGAGTTGAAGAATGCTCTTGCTGAGTTCTAGAGGCTCATGGATAGGATCCTAGCTGGATTGGATTTTGCTCGATGCTACATTGATGACATTTTAGTCTATAGCACTTATGTGGAGGAGCATGAGAGATAGTTGTTGGAGGTGTTTGAGAGGTTGAGATCTCATGGACTCAAATTACATCTCAGGAACTGTAGGTTCTTCCATGAATAGATTGAGTATTTGGGTCACACTATCTACCCCGGAGGACTTGGTGTGCAACAGACCAAGGTGGAGGCTACTGCACGTATTCCTTGGCCTACGAATGTAAGCAAAGTGCAAGCATTCCTTAGGTTGGCAAACTTCTATTGACGTTATGTTAGAGGATTTAGTGCCATTGCCAAGGCCTTGACAAAGTTGACCAAGCTTACACAAGAGTGGTGTTGGGAAGATGAGCAAGAGAGAGCTTTTGTAGAGCTCAAGGAGAGGTTGACATTTGCTCCTATTTTAAGGAGACCCATCAAAGGACGACCATTTCAGGTTCATACTAATTGGAGTATGTTGGGGCTTGGACCACCTCTCACTCAGCATGATGATGAGGGGAAGGAGTTTGTGGTGGCTTATGTTATTGCTCCAACAATTCAGCGGAGGCAAAGTATAGTTCATATGTGGGAGAGTGCTTGGCAGCAGTTTGGGCAGTAACACATTTCTGATGTTACCTATTTGATAACCCTTTCACTCTCATCATTGATCATCAGCCGTTGAAATGGTTGATGGAGTCCGACAAGCTTTTAGGGAAGCTTGCATGATGGGCTTTAAGTTTATAGGAGTATGATTTCACAGTTATTCATAGACTTGGAATGGTGAATAGTGATGTAGATGGGTTGAGTAGAAACCCATGTCCCAGCCAAGAGGATCAGACTAGAGCATGTTGGCATGGTGAGACAGATGAGGAGATGATGCCAGGTTGGCATGCATCGGCCTTTCTGTGTATAATTTTTAAGGCTTTGGTGGTATCTCTCTCAACACATATAGGAGGATTTATTGAGGTTATAGATCCAAAGAGTGAAGATATTAGTACACTCCAGCAAGACATTCATGATGATATCTTAGTGATAGACTATCTTCACACTAGTATTGTGGGTAGCACAATTGGGGCCAAGGAAAGAGATCATATCCTTCAGCAAGCCAGACAATTCAAATTGGAAGACAGACACCTCTTGCATGTATGGCTAGATGGTAGAGTGCAAGTAGTACCACTTCCATCCCAGAGACCACAGTTGGTCCATCATGCTCATGAGGAACTAAGACATTTTGAAGTAAAGCATACATATAACTAACTCCAAAGTCATTATTGGTGGTGCGGTATGAAGACCAAGGTACAATAGTTTGTTGCCAGATGTGTGGTTTGTGACCGAGTTAGAGCATCATTCAATGCTCCTATGCCACAATTCCAACTATTACCTATCATGGGATTAGGTTACCATTGGAGTTTGGACTTTGCTAGACCTTTACCATTGACTGTGAGACATCATCAATATGTTTTGGTGATGGTGGAGCACTTCTACAAGTGGATTGAGTTGGTGGTACTTCTTGACAAGTCTAGTGAAGGGACAACTTACTTGTTCCTCCATCGGGTTGTCGTGCGTATATACATCGCTACACAACATACATCACTGTCAACATCATACACTATAAAAGCACAACTCACACATAAGTCATACATAGACTCTAAAGTGCCACAATCGCCCCTCTAGCTGGCGGTTAGGTCCTTCTAACTCCAGATAGCCATCTACTCTAAGTATATGGTATACCCTCTAATGGGCAAAGATCAGGAGGCCGGGTGCTATGGAGCCCCCATTGTTAGTCGCCTGTCTGCAATCTATACCATATAAAGAATGAACTAGCTATAGGTCAAGTACATCTAGGACATAACCACTGTCCCTGAGGAACCACCGTGAGGGGAGGAGTCATACATGCCATATGCCATCCTCTCGAACAGCTATCACACACTAACATAGTAGCAGCTCCACCAGAAGAGCCACATAACATACACCTCAAGCCTGCACGTACAAGTGCCAAGCTTGGGTCCATAGTACCATCAATGTTTGGAAGGTGGCATGGCGCACAATTGCGCACATGATCCTTCCAAACAACACCATCACGTCCTTCTAACACAAGGACTCCAGATGGCAAAACCTCGCACACTCTCAAGATAGTGCGGCCTGTAGAAACATCAAGTGTCGTCGGTGCTGTCTGTTGTAGATATACATAGTCGCCTGGATGAAATCGACGGATCAAGGGTCTATAACCTCCTCCTTGAATGGTAGCATAGCGTAAAGTATCTCTATGCTGAGCAATCGCCAAGTTCTCAAAGGCCATCGGCATCACTCTTCGAAAGATCTCTGCCCGCTAAGAACATGCGCGCATCCATACATCGGGGTCATCCAAGTCCAAAACTACAGTAGCATCTCGACGAATGGCTGCAGGTAAATCTGGATCTCGTCCATAGAGTAGAAAGTATGGAGAGAAGGATGCTAAGGAGGCTTGCCGGCTGAACCGATAGCCCATGGCCAACCAAGGTAACTGGAGATCCCAATCTCCCAAGTGGCCTCTCTGCAAACCATACTTTCGCAATCCTCTCTTCACCGTCTGAACCACTCTCTCTGCTAAGCCATCTGCCTCAGGGTGATCTCGGGATGTAGTACAATGATCAATCAAAGCCTTGTCACACAAGACTTGAAACTCTCCCAAGAACTCTGTACCCTGATCAGTCAAAACCTCAGCTGGTGCACCAAAATGACTAAGAACTTGATCCAGGAACGAGTAAGCTGTCCCTTCACTAGACTTGTCAGGAAGTGCCACCAACTCAATCCACTTGGAGAAGTGCTCCACCATCACCAAAACATACCGATGATGTCTCACAGTCAGTGGTAAAGGTCCGGCGAAGTCCAAACTCCAACGGTAACCCAATCCCATGATAGGTAATGGGTGTAACTGTGGCGTAGGAGCATTGAATGATGCTCTAACTCGGTCACAAACCACACATCTGGCAACAAACTGCTGTACCTTGGTCTGCATACCGCGCCACCAATAATGACTCTGGAGTAAGCTATATGTACGCTTTACTCCAAAATGTCCTAGCTCCTCATGAGCATGACGGACCAACTGTGGTCTCTGTGATGGAAGTGGTACTACTCGCACTCTACCATCCTCCCATACACGCAAAAGGTGTCTACCCTCCAATCTGAACCGTCTGGCTCGCTGAAGAACACGGTCTCTCTCCTTGGCCCCAACTGTGCCACCCACAACACCAGTGCGAAGATAGTCCATCACTAAGACATCATCATGAATGTCTCGCTGAACTGTACCAATATCTTCACTCTCTGGATCTGTGACCTCAATAACTCCTCCTGTATGCGCTGAGAGAGATACCACCAAAGTCTCTACAAATATACACAGAAAGGCCAATGCATGCCAACCTGGCACCATCTCCTCATCTGTCTCACCATGCCAACGCGCTCCGGTCTGATCCTGCTGGCTGGGACATGGGTTTCTACTCAACCCATCTGCATCACGTTCACCACTCCAGGTCTGTGAACAACCGTGAAATCATACTCCTGTAAAATCAGAGCCCATCGTGCAAGCTTCCCTGAAAGCTTGTCGGACTCCATCAACCACTTCAGTGGCTGATGATCAGTGATGAGAGTGAAGGGGTTACCAAACAGGTAACATCGGAAATGTGCTACTGCCCAAACTGCTGCCAAGCACTCTCCCTCATATGAACTATACTTTGCCTCCGCTGAATTGTTGGAGCGACTAGCATAGGCCACCACAAACTCCTTCTCCTCATCATCATGTTGGGTGAGCACCGCTCCAAGCCCCAACATACTCCAATCAGTGTGAACCTGAAATGGTCGTCCTCTGATCGGTCTCCTCAAAATAGGAGCAGATGTCAACCTCTCCTTGAGCTCTACAAAAGCTCTCTCCTGCTCATCTCCCCAACACCACTCCTGTGTAAGCTTGGTCAGCTTCGTCAAGGCCTTGGCAATGGCACTAAATCCTCTAACATAGCGGCGATAGAAGTTCACCAACCCAAGGAATGCTCGCACTCTGCTCACATCCGTAGGCCGAGGAATACGTGCAATAGCCTCCACCTTGGTCTGCTGAACACCAAGTCCTCCGGGGTAGATAGTGTGACCCAAATACTCAACCTGCTCGTGCAAGAACCTACACTTCCCAGGATGTAGTTTGAGTCCATGAGATCTCAACCTCTCAAACACCTCCAACAACTGTCGCTCATGCTCCTCCACAGTAGTGCTATACACCAAAGTGTCATCAATATAGCACCGAGCAAAATCCAGTCCAGCTAGGATCCTATCCATGACCCTCTGGAACTCAGCGGGAGCGTTCTTTAACCCAAATGGTAAGAACTTCCACTGATATAACACATCCTTGCCGTGAGGATCAATAGCCCAAAATGTTGTCTTGGACTTATCCTCCTCCCTGATCGGCAACTGATGATATCCCGCTCGAAGATCCAAAGTACTGAAGACCTTTGCATGCCCAATCGCATCAAAAATCTCCTCCGGTGTAGGCATGGCATACCGATCAGCCCTGGTCTGTCGGTTGATAGGACGGTAATCTCCACACATCCGCCTATCTGTATAGTTGCCATGCATATCCTTCTTGGCTGGCATCACTGTCGCTGATGCATACTCTCCATGTGAAATCTCCACCAAACCAACCTCAAAAAGGTCACTACTCCGGCTCTGAATCAATGTCCTCTCCATCTCACTATATCGATAAGGACGTCGGAAAATAGGTGTGTCGCTAGTCAGCTCAATCCGTATACCAGGTCCCTTCAAAGCACCCAAATCCTTCATACTGAAGGCAAAACAACTCGTGTGACTCCTCAAGAACCTCCAAACCCTCCGTCTTTCCTCTCCAGTAAGCTTGGGTCCAAGATCTGGCTCCCAAGTATCCTCTGTAACTGTAGTAGGAGTGGAAGACGTACTGACTGGCTGCTACACTGGGCCCTTGGGAGCAATGGTGTCATGCTCCCGACCACTAGAGGTCCCAACCTCTGTGTGAAAAACTCCCTCCACTCTGGCTGCAAGCTCCATACGTCCTCTGGCTGCATCCCATGTGGACCAAGGGTGTAATCCAAGTAGCCCACGCTCACCTGGATGGACTCCACGTAGACCACTCTCCCTAGTAGCTACTGGATGTGTCCCAAGAATACCATGTCCACTCGGTCCATCGCCCCCAGCATGTGCCTGAATCGTCTCGATAGGCACAGGGCTCACAAGTGTCCGAGTGGTGATGCCTATCAAGCGCATCCTACGCTGCTCTGCCAAACCAAGGCTCACAATCCAGGTCAAACAGTTCAGGTCCATAGCCTGACCTAACACCTGACGCCTGGATGCCTCTGACACTACTGGAACAGTGGTAATACCAGTGCGAAAACCCATCACCCGCTCTCTCTCATCAGCATTGGGCTCCACCAACTGCTGTAACTGTGAGTCCCAAACAAGTCCAGGTCCTCCCTCTTGAAAAGCATGAGAGCCTGGGAAACTCATGAGTGTGGGAAATACAACTCTAGGCTGTCCAACTAGGTTCACCACTGCCATAGGTGACCTATCAGCCACTACCACTATCTGAGACTGACGCCCAACATCCAAGATATCATCAACAAGGATGTGGTCAAGTCGCTGAATCCCATCATAACTACGCTGTAGAACCTCTCTGGGTAAAAGGTTCGTCCACCAAAGACGAAGACGATGAGCCCGTGATCCCACTCTGGCTGCATCTAACAATACAGCAGGTCCCATCCAAGAATGGACCTGATGTGTACTCGCCACCACTCTAGTGCGAGAATCACCCATCAAAGGAACGTTCTCCAAAAGGTAAGCTGGAGAAACAGACTGATGAACCTGGAGATGTCGTAGTATCCGTAACATCTCCCAAAACACACCAGAACGAGGATCCTGAAGACCCAAACCACGGCCCGCACATGTATGTCCCTGACATGGCCATCCAGAAATCACCAAGTGAATAGGCCCATGTCTCTCTAGGTCATGCGCCCCCAGTAAGGAAATGTCTCCCGGTAAGGCCTTCTAGTAACCTCTGACTGCTGACATCGGTAATAACTCCGGATACCAATAGGCCAAGTGTGCCACATGATGTAGAGAGACTCGCCTAGCAGTCTCATCTCTCTCTACATACAAGTACCTCTGTACTCGGATACCCGCCTGTAACACCGCAGCTAGTCCGGTGCTGATCCCACCAAACAACTCTAATAGACATATCCCCTCTACTGGATACTGCCAAGCTATGAGTGTGGTATCCAGAGGTGTCAAAGCAATCGCCTCTGGAGGCTCATCCTCACACTCATCCCCTAATGGTACGAAGGCTCCACTCCAAGCCTGCTGCACCAACTGATCCGCATGCTGCTGCAATGCCTCCTCTGAACTCCACAATGGAACATCCAAGGTGGATGGAACAATCCCACTTGTACTCCATAGCCGAGTGATCTCCTCTGGTACTGGAGTATCCTCTGCATGGGCGTTCCCCTCCAACAAGTCACCAGGCTAAGTAACTGCACCGCTGAAAGCCAAAACTGATGCTGCCATGGTCCCGGACTGTAGTGAGCCAAGACTGCCACTACTGAAGCGTACTGGTAAGCGACATACCCGTCCCTCACCAGACTGCCAACCAGGTCTATAAGAGGCTGTCTCCTCCCAATAGTCAATACTGAAACCCATAGGGTATAACACTGCTCCCCCAACTAGCACATCATATGACTCAGCTATCGTCGCAATAGCCTGAGCTCTCACCACCGAGCTATCAGTCGGATGACCAGGCTGAACCTAGACAACAAGGTCTCCACGTGTGATGTACTGTGTCGAACCACCACCTAGAGATGTTTGGATCTGAAATGGACACCTCTCCACATCGGTCTTCCGTAACTCCAGACCAACAACTGCAGCCTTCCCCAACATAAGGGGCTGCGCACTCGAGTCTAACAAGACTCTCTGTGGTGTATAGACCTTCCCTGAAGGTCCTACCAAACGAAAGATCCCCCTCTGGTTATCCAATAGGACAACACCAGGTGTAAACCGCGCTCTCTCAAAGGCCGGTCTAGCTGGCAACTCCTCCAGTCTAGCCGCTGCTGCCTGCCATAAACCACTGGTCGCTGAACGGATCCCATGCTCCTCAACCAAGTCAGCTCCACTACCAACCACCTCTGCTCTAGTAGTAGGAACTGCACCATCCCTACTCTCACACAACGTGGCAGCCAACCGGAACACTGGGGCTGGGTCAACTCCCAATGTAAACATGTCACTGGCTGAAAATAAAGGATGCCGCATAATCAGCTGAGCCGCCTCCAACATCATGCTAGACTCAGTCTATGTAGTAGCAGGTGGCTGACTAGTAGGTACTCCATCAGGTACTCCATCACCACCTACCACACCTGCACTGGGACGTCTAGGAACCATGGATGTCGTCTGCAATGCCTCAGATAGCGTGAAAGACTGGGGAAGTCTGACCTGTCTCCCAACCTCTCCTCTCTGTGGGTCCAACTCCATTGATGCTCCTCTAGGCTCTGGAGCACGTACTGCACTCCTAGTCACTGCTGCAGATGCATCCACCTGTGCTGCTCCGCACATGAAGTCTAAAGCATCTCTATCACCAGCATATGAGGTGGAAGCCTCATCACCCGAATCTGATCTCCTCTGAGCAATAGCCATACTAGCCAATCTCTGCTCCAACTGCTCAATCCGAGTAGCCATAGCTGTGTCAGAAGTAAGGGCAGGTACCGCACCCCTACTAGGTGTAAATCCTCTACCACCACCTCTACCACCTTGTCCTCCATGAACTGGAGCTCCTCTACTACCTGCCATAGCAGCCCTACCACTCCGTAACTCCGGGTGTAGGTCAAAACACCGGTCACTAGTATGACCAAATCTATGGCAGTGCTCACACTGCCTATGTGCTGGCTGTGATGCACCAGAGGTATCAGGTCCGCTGCCCTGAGTACACTCTCTCCTATGGTGAGGTCCACCACAAGTCCAACAAGCAACACCACCACTCACTGGCTGCTGCTGACCCAAAAATGAGGGTAAGGGTCTAACTCCACTAGGCCCTCCACTCGCTCCATAGGATCTGGGCTGTCCACCTTGTCCTCGAAAACCAACTGGGCGTGGTGCACTCTGCTGCACTCTAGAAGAAGTCACAACCGTGGATGAGGTCTCTCTACCAAATCCAGCTGTCACCACTCTCTCCTCCACCATGTTGAGCTCAATACGCTCAGCCAAACCAAAGACTACTGCCAAAGTGGGCGAAGTAGCCTGCAACAACGTAGCATCACGAACTCTACGTCGCAACTCCCTGTCCAATATCCCATACCAAAACTGGACTGCCTGGGCCTCAGTAACTCCCTGAGTGAAACTGATCAGCCGCCTCATGCGAGTGTATGCCTCGCCTAGGCTCTCTCCAGCCTTCCGCTGGAACTCCTGCAAGCTCCTCAGCTTGTCAGTCCGCACTCCCTGGTAGTTCTGCCTCAAACATAGGAAGAACTCAACCATGGGGTTAAACCCCGGTACCACACCACCTCCTGTAGCGGACCTGACTTCTCTGATGTAATCAGATTGCTTAACACTCTCAACTCAACTCAACTCAGATCAGTACTTGATCTGTCACTCTATAAACTGCCAACAACTGGGCACTGATTACAGTCAAGCCACACCCACTCAAGCATAGAGAATCCAGGTGACGCTCGCCGGCCTCTGTCCACCATAGCCAGGAACTCGAAGGCTCAACATCAGAGAAGTGAGCTCTCTGGAGCTCACTTCGAAACTATACCCCCTGGACTCGAGCTAGCCCTGAAACCCTAACGGTCCCGCTGATGGCACACTTGACGGTGCAAACGGTGCAAAGTGACGGTGGGCCCCACCGTGAAGTCAGTACCCCGAACACAAAATCTAACCATCGGAAAGTAGTCCCTGAGAAACTGCTAGAATAACTCTAACTACCATCACTGGAACTCCAATGTCCGAGCATCTAGATGCGGAACTACAAATGGCGTGACAGGGTTCTTAGTCATTTTGGTACACCAACTGAGGTTTTGACTGATCAAGGTACAAATTTCTTGGGGGAGTTTCAAGTCTTGTGTGGAAAGGCTTTGATTGATCATTGTACTACATCCCAAGATCACCTTGAGGCAGATGGCTTAGCAAAGAGAGTGGTTCAGATAGTGAAGAGAGGATTACGAAAGTATGGTTTGCAGAGAGGCCACTTAGGAGATTGGGATCTCCAATTACCTTGGTTGGCCATGAGCTATTGGTTCAGCCGGCAAGCCTCCTTAGCATCCTTCTCTCCTTCCTTCCTTCTCTATGGACAAGATCTAGATTTACCTATAGACATTTGTCAATATGCTACTATAGTCTTGGACTTGGATGATCCAGATGTATGGGTGAGCGCACATTCTCAATGGGCAGAGATCTTTTGGAGAGTGATGCCAATGGCCTTTGAGAACTTAGCAATTGCTCAGCATAGGGATACTTTACATTATGCTATTATTCAAGGAGGAGGTTATAGACACTCAATCCGTTGATTTCATCCAAGTGACTATGTATATCTACAACAGACAACACCAATAATACTTGATGTTTCAATAGGCCGGACTATCTTGAGAATGCATTAGATTTTGCCATCTGGAGTCCTTGTGTTAGAAGGACATGATGGTGTTGTTTGGAAGGATCATGTGCACAATTGTGCGCTATGCCACCTCCCAAAAATTGATGGTACTATGGACCCAAGCTTGGCACTAGTACGTGCAGGGTTGAGGTGTATGTTATGTGGCTCTTTTGGTGGAGCTGCTACTATGTTAGTGTGTGATAGTTGTTCGAGAAAATGGCATATGGCATGTATGACTCCTCCCCTCATAGTGGTTCCTCAAGGATAGTGATTATGTCCTAGATGTACTTGACCTATAGCTAGTTCATTCTTTATATGGTATAGATTGTAGACAAGCGATTAATGATGATGCTCCATAGCACCCGGCCTTTTGATCTTTGCCTATCATAGGGTATACCATATACTTGGAGTAGATGGCTATTTGGAGTTAGATGGACCTAACCGCCAGTTAGGGGGGCAATTGTGGCACTTTAGAGTCTATGTATGACTTATGTGTGAGTTGTGCTTCTATATTGTAGCAATGTATATATGCACCATAGTTGTCACACCATTTGTAGTGTTGCATCTAGATTGCTCAGACATTGGAGTTGCAATGATAGTAGTTAGAGGTATTTTAGCAATTTCCCATAGACTACTTTCTGATGGTCAAATTTCTTGTTTGGGGTATAGACTTCACGGTGGGGCTTATTGTCACTTTGCATCATTCACACCATTGAGTGTGCCATCAAAGGAACCATTAGAGTTTTAGACCTAGCTCAAGTCCAAGGGGTATACTTTTGAATTGCAGCTCTAGAGAGCTCACTTCTCAAATGTTGAGCCTTTAAGTTCCTAGCTATGGTGGATTGAGGCCGGCAAGCATCACTTGGATTCTCTTAGCTAGAGTGGGTGTAGCTTGACTATAATCAATGCCCAATTGTTGGCAGTTTATAGAGTGATAAATCAAGTACTGATCTAAGTTGAGTTGATTCAAGTGTTGTAAACAATCTGATTATTGTGGCAATTTAGATCTATGTATGACTTATGTGTGAGTTGTGCTTCTATAGTGTATGATGTTGACAATGATGTATATTGTGTAGCAATGTATAGATGCACAACACAAACTCCAACTTAGAGTCAATCTTTTATCTCACTGGGACTTGAGATATAGGCTAATACTGAGCGCCACTTCAAGTAAACCCACTGCATACTATAGGGCTATCTCCTTTGGAATCCCCAGAGAACTCCATCATGACAAAGTAATTGCAAACCACCACTTGCAAACCACAAGTACCCACCAAGTGCCAACACCACCAACCAAGCACCAAAAGTGCCAACATCACCAACCAACCACCACCAAGTGCCAACACCACCAACCAACCACCATCAAGTGCCAACCCTAATGGAACACTACCCACTAATGTAAATTTAACTAAGACAACTACACTAGGGGAAAGGGCAACTTGTAACTTGCCATCACAACATGCACTCTCAAGGTCTACAAGTCATCACTACAACCTCACTATCGAGAACACACTAGAACACCAATGCTCTAAATTCAAGGCACCTTGCACAAACACGGTGCACAAACATGAACCATAGAATGGAGGGGATCCACTCACAAGAAATCAAAACAGAAACCATCCATCTCATAAAAAACACCGGATTGACTTTGCCACTACTGGCATTTGATATAATCGGGCACTTATCTACTTCCTACGCTACAAGGATCACCAAGAAAGGGATATTCTTGCCAAAATCTGTTTTTCTTGCCAAAATCTGACATATTTCAACCTAGGTCTCATCCCAATGGTCTTGCTGATGGTATGGATGGTGCAAGTGATGGTGGGTCCCACCATGAAGTCAGTACTCCAAACACAAAATCTGACAATTGGAAAGTAGTCTATGAGTAGCTGCCAAAATGCCTCTAACTACTATCATTGGGACTCTAGTGTCCAGGCAATCAAGATGTGACACTACAAATGGCATGACATATGTCCCAAAGATATAAAGACATTATCTCTAGGAAAAACAAGTGCATGCAAACCAATCACAAAATTTTATTGCAGACCTTACATTTGTAGCACATGAAGAGTCCATGTCATCAATGAGAAGAACAACTATAGTTGTTTGACATCAAACTTGAGTACAAACCTAGAAAGTTTCATGTCATCCCCAATGCCTATCATAATGACAAGATTTGAGGACTCTTCTTGAATATCTCATAATAGTAGCAATTACAATGGTATTAATTGTCAAATAGTATTAATTGACTCAAAAGTCCAAATTGAGTTCAGGACCACTTTATACAAAGACCACTTCTTTTGAGTGGTATAAGGTCATCTTGCAACACATGGTAAGAAATGTAACACTTTCTTCTTCAAGGAAAGCCTTCTATTTTGTGAGACCCGGATCTATGTTCCATCCAAGGATGATCTACAACTTGTGTAGCTTCAAGAGGCCCATGACTTACCAATCACTAGTCACATGGATGTGTGCAATACCTTGAGTACCCTACAACATCAATGGTTGTAGCCCAATATGGCACAAGAGGTTTGTAAGTTGGTTTGACCTTGTGAGAGCTACCAATGCAACAAAGCTAATAACCAAAAGCCAAATGGACTCCTTCAACCACTACCAATTCCATCTATCTATTAAGAACACGCTTAGACCTTGTCACATCCTTAATAAAGATGGACTATGGCCATACAACCATCATAGTATTTATGGATAAACTCAACAAGTAGATTCATTTGGCACCTGCTATGGATACAGAAGATGCTCCAACATTGACCCAAATCTACTTTGATAATGTCTTCAAGCACCATGGGATGCCAAGGGTTCTCATCTCTTATCGAGATCCTTGCTTTATTAGAAACTTTTGGCAAGCAAGTTTTAAACTCTTTGGTACCAAGCTTGCATTGTCTACCACTTATGATCCTCAAACTTATGGACAAAAAAAATAAGAAAATAGCACTTTGGAGGAGGTGTTACGTGCCTTTGTTAACAATCACCACATTGATTGGGATACTTGTCTTGCAATTGCTGAGTTTGCCTACAATAATTCCATGTAAGCAAAGTATCAGCTTTTCTCTCTTCTTCCTTATTGTGGGCAAGATGCACTTGTTCCAAATTCTCTTCTTGCCTCTTTGCCTTCACAAGTCCCACATACTTCCACCTTTTTTTTAGGTTATCTAACTCCTTACATCAAGCCAAGTCTCATCTTCTAGTTCCTCAAAATTGGCAAAAGAATATGCTAATAAACATTCTCATGATCTCACCTTTCAACTAGGTTATAAGGTTATGGAATCTTCCAATAACCTTTCTATCCCACTTGATATCCAAGTTTATAAACTTACTCCCAATTGGATAGGTCCGTTTGAGATTACTCAGATCATTTCTCCCATTGGCCATGGATTTTCTCTCCCTAGTCACATACATATCCATTTTATTTTCCATGTTTCAAAGTTAAAACCTTTTGTTTCTAATGCATTTTCCTTTTTCACTTGTGTCCCACCTCCACCTCTACCTTCTCTCATGCTTGTTAATGATCAAGAGGAATATGAAGTTTATTGTATTCTTGCATGTCATGATATCCAACGTGGCCTCAAACAACATTGAATATCCCCTTCACATGGGAGCCTCTTTCTCATCTCCACAAGACACAAACAACCCTACAAGAGTTCAAAGATTCCATGGAAATGAGGATGTCATCATTAGCACACAAGGGCGGGAGGGATATGTAATAATATGGAGCTAGTAGTTTAATCTAAATATAGCAAAATGAAGTAGAACTAGCTTAAGAATGTGCTAGAAGCATTGAGAAAGCTTGGTAAAATATTGGTAGAATATTTTAGAAGCACTATGGCAGCTTCTGGGAACTTTCCAAAGGTAGAGTAACTTGAACACCAAGTTGATGGCTAGCTTAGATTGATGTCAATTTGATGACTAGCTTAACTTGCACTCCAAGTAAGGCCACTTCTAGAAAGAACACTCCTTGGAAGTCTTGTACCCAAGCTACCTTTAAATACCAAAGCCAAGCTCAAGCTAGGCACTCAGAGTTTCTCTCACTTGAGAGTCCCAATGTGATCTCCACTTTGGTCTTCCATTCTCCTATTTCTCTCCTTAATTTTATACTCTCTCTCCCCATCATCACCTTCCCTTTCCATCTCTTGTTCCTCTATCTTGATTGATTTCATAAAGGGATAGAAGTAAGAAAGGCAATTGTGTAGAATAAAAAGAAGATAGAAGACCCTATCTAATAGTATAAGGATGAAACATTGAATAAAAAGGTCAACAATTTTTCCAGTTGTACCCAAAATATCTGAGCTATGCAAATCAATATGGTACCAATTGCATAAGTTAAATTTATAAAGTGTAACAAATTTGATGCTTTTTGATGATACTAGTAGAATAATTGTTTATGGCATAATAACTATATATTGAGTTATCATACCGTAGATGTGTTGGGAAATCATTTAATTTTTTGGGACTCATCTTTACCATAATGAAAGCTTGCAATCATGATGGTTAATTTAATTTGAGATATTTTTTAGTAGATAGTAATTCAAGAATTTAATCATTTAAAGAAAAAATTAGATTTTTGTAGAATGGTTGCCCATAATTTTGAAGCCATAATGTAATACTCTAAGGACAAGAGAAAAGAGAAAATACAAATTACACACTCAAACATTTGATGCCCCAAAGTAGCACCATCTCTTTATTATATAGACAAAGAGGATCTCCTCCAAGGAAGCTCCACCATAGGATTAGGCACACAGATAGGTGACATGTTAGCAAGCTTCACCCTTGGATTACTTACTTGGATGGGTGGCATGTCATTCTAGGTCCTATCTGGTTGGTCAAACAAGCTTTGACTGGAGGGAATCTTCTTGTTAGAATCTCAAAATCACATGGGTAAGGTACCATTGGAGAGCTCTCAACAAGACAAAGCAGGGGGAGGGAAGGCCATAGTTTACTCCATTGGGGAGGGGAGGGGGGGCAATCTGCACATTTTTGAGGCTTAATTCATCCATTTAGGTCTCCAAAATTGCCTTCAAAGATTCTAGGTATATTTCAATTCCTACTCTATTAGTAGAAGTCCCCTTTTGGTGATATCTCTTTCTGATCTGTTTATTCCATCATGTGCAAAATCCTTCCAAATGTTACCAAACCAATTCTCATCTTTAAATCATATGTCTAGCTATTGATTATAAGGTTCTCAAGTTTATTTTGGTTTTTGCACTATTAATAAAAATACTCTTTTGGTGATACTTCTATCTGATCTATTTTGACCATCATGTGTAACATCCTTCCAAATGTTACCAAACCAATTCTCACCTTTAAATCATATGTCTAGCTATTGATTATAAGGTTCTCAAGTTTATTTTGGTTTTTTCACTATTAATAAAAGTACTCTTTTGGTGATACTTCTATCTGATCTATTTTGACCATCATGTATAACATCATTCTATATATTACCAAACCAAATTTTACATCTAGATCATATGGCTAGCTCTTGGTATTACAAAGACCCAATTTTGAACTTGATAAATTGGAACTCTTGGGCGGACAACACAATGTCAATATTAGCTAATTCCTTAGGGCCATCAAGTTCAACCTTACCACTGTCTATTCCATAGATCCAAAGAATGACTTTCTTACCCATCACTCGACATGCTTATCAAAAGTATAAGAGGATGGAACAAGATGAAGATCTTGATGAATTCATCAACAATTTGAAGTCATTTCCTTTGCCAACAAGGAACATGACTCTACGGACCGCTTGCACATTTTTCCAAGTCTGCTCCAAAAGAAAGCTCAGAGTTGGTTTAAGGGCTAGGGCATGTAACCCAAAAGGGTTCACACCAACTAATTGGGCAAACTTGTGAAATGGCTTCTTGGAATAATTCCAAGAAGTTGATTATGATATGAGTGTCTTTGTAGCACTCAATGATTTGGATAGACGGAAGAAGGAGAAGTTGAGAGACTAATCTGAGCAATTTATGGCCCTTTTGAATCAAGTTCTGAAGCAATTGGGTGTGGAGGGTTACTCCGATGCCCAATCCATTACCTTGTTCCTCAGAGGTTTGTCACCAAAGATTTAGATCTTTGCTAGGGAGAGGAATGTAACTTCCCTAGACAAGATACTCAAACATGTTGCCCAATATAAGGCAGCCCACTCTCATTCTTCTAGAAACCAAAGCAATTGGGAGAAGAAAGGCAAGGAGCCCAAACAAAGAGCTTCTTGCAGTACATCCCTTTCTTTGGAAGAATCCTACACATCTTCAAGTTCTTCTTTGGAATCCAAAGAAGAATCAAAGCCAAGAAGAATATGAAGGCAAGGAGCAAAGAAACTAGTAACACCTCCAGCAAAAAGTGTAAATAAGATAGACAATAAGCTGGAAACTCTTATTAAAGAGTTTGTGGATTTCAAGATCTAGATGATTGGGGTGAAGGACCAAAGAAAGCCTCCTTTATTTAGCTGACCAAATGTATGGTGCATTGCATATGGAAAATCAAGCCAGGCCAATATGGAGTGTTGCATTTCTAGTGCAACAAATTGATTAGGTTCTAGGCTGGGACCAAAGTGAGGAAGAAGAGGCAATGTACCAAACCCAAGATGTACAGCCTCAAGTGAGCACATCATATCGAGGTCCAAGGTATGGACCAAGGAAGTACAAAAATAATGCTCCCCCATGAAGACCACCAATGGGCAGCCAAAATAGGCCTCAAAATGTTGCATCAAGTGCCCATCATAATTGTGGCTCTATAGATCATTGGTCTTTAAATTACACTAAGCCGAGGCATTAGGTTAGGTATCTTCTACTTTGTGGAAATTGTAACAGATCGGGACATACTAGAAATCAATGCACACAACCACCTAATGCAAAGCCACCAATGAAGTATGTATAGACTCTAGCTGAGCATGCTACACTTCAATTGAAAGAGGATAGGAATGTAAATTGTATAACACTTGAGGAGGAGAGACCTCAAGGAGGGAGTTTGGCTTCTTAAGGCAAATGGCCAGACCTCAAAATATTGAAGGTTGAGACATGCTTGAGTAAGAAGAAGCGTGATCCCAAAGAAGCAAGTACTACTTCTTTGTCTTCATGAAAGGCCAAGAGACTGCATCCAAAAGCTATTCTTTTTGCAAAGGAGGAAAAGATTCTAGCAAAAACTAGAACTAAAGCTTTGCAGAAGGAAATCCAAGAAGCAGTATCACAAACTTGGGAAATGAGTGTGGAGGAGGATACAAGGACAAATCCTCCCATGTTTTTGGTGGACATCAGATCCAAAGTAAAGGATCTGATCCAAGCCAAGGTGAGTAAACCCAAAGAACCTTGGGTCAAGACCAACGGTACTCCGGTCACCATTATGAAGTGCCCCAAAGTCCAATTTGAACGAGGAGAGACTTCAAACCCTGAAGGCAAAGATGAAGAAGGTGAAGTTGGGAGGAGTACCCCAATACAATATTGTGGCAGATTTGGCATCCATAAATGCAAATTTAACATTTAAGCAGTTGTGGGAGGACAATAAGCTATACAAGAAGCATCTAAGTTCAGCCCTCAAGAAAGTAAGGGTGTCCACCAAGAAGGACTTGCCAGCAATCTACTGTATTGAGCAAGAAGATTTGGGATCTCTTGAAGTAGATATGGAGATTTTGGGTTGCATTATAACATTGATACCCATTGATTTGGGTTCAGGTGTGAATGTCATGCCTAAGGATATTGTAAACCTGTTGGGGTATCATACATTTGAGCCAACATCCCAAATTTTTAAGTTTGCAGATCAAACTAGGAGATGGCCTTTAGAAATGCTATCAAATATTACTACAATCATTGGAGGGATGCACTTCAAATTGAATTACATCATGTTGCAACTAGTAACCAAAATTGGTTACCCTCTGTTGATTGAAAGACCTTGGTTGTATAGTGCCCAAGTTGTTGTGGATTGGCACCAGCAAAGTTGAGGCTCACGGACATCTCATCTGAAGACCAAAAGTTGGTGACTTTGAGTTGGACAAAGGTTCCCCACCTTGGGGGACAACTGTTTTAGAAGATGAAGATGAATCCAAAGATTCATCATCTTTGTCTTCAAACGACTCCGAAGACAAAGTCCAAGTCAATTACTTGGAGTACTATGAGGTAGAGGTTGAAGACAAAGACCCATACGACATCACCTTAGGTGAAAAAAAATTTGGAAGAAGGGAGTTTGACTACAATTTGACTTGGGTTAAGCTGAGTTAGTCACGTTGAAGGAGTCATCAACCTTGATGACTGTCAAGATGTTATCTTGTCCAAAGGAAAATTTGGAAGATTTCAAAGAAAATCACTTTGGGGGAGTTGGCAAGGTACACTACTCTTTTTATAGAGTACTAGGTTGTATTTGCTTGGTCTATTGATCAAATGCCGGGTATTCCATGCCAAGTTAAAGAACATCAAATTGATCTTGTTGAAGGTGCAGTTCTAGTTTAGCAAAGACAATACCGCTTGAACCCAAAGTACTCACTTTTGGTGAAAGATCAAATTGACAAGAGGGTGGAATAATCTTTCCCATCTTGAGTAGTGAGTGGGTTTCCTCCATTGTCATTGTTCCAAAGAAGAAGACTGGGAAGATTTGAGTGTGCTAAGATTTTTGCAAGTTGAATGCAATCATGAGGAAGGATCATCATCCCTTGCCTTTCACTAATACAATTTTGGACCAAGTAGTTGGTCATCCTTGCTACAATTTTCTTGATGGATTTTCAAGTTATAATCAAGTATGCATCCAAGAAGAGTACAAGGAGAAAACCACATTCATTAACAATTGGAGCACTTTCACTTACAATCAAAAGCTCTTTGGGTTATGTAATGCTCCCGCTACTTTGAATAGATGATGAATGCAATCTTCAAAGATTTTCTATGCAAAATATATGGAAATCTTCATTGATGACTTTTGTGTGTTTGGGCAAAGAGAAGTATATTTGGATTACTTTTGCCAAACTTTTGAAAGGTGTCATTTTTCTGGTTTGTTTCTTTGCAATGAAGGAAGGAATTCTTTGGGGGCATCAAGTGTCAAGCCAAGGTATTGAAGTTCATGTCAAGAAGGTGAACGTCATCTTAGCTTTGGAATCCCCTAAAACAATTTGGGACTTGAGGGCCTTCTTGGGACATATCAAATACTATAGACGCTTTGTGAAAAATACATGATGCTTGTTGCACCATTAACAAAGCTTCTAAAGAAGTACGAAGACTACTTATGGGAAGCACAACAAGAAAAATCTTTCCAAGAGTTGTAGAAAAAACTGGTTGAAGCACCAGTTATCAGGGCCTTGAATTGGTATGCCCCTTTTCATGTGTATATGGACACTTTGTCCATAACAATCAGAGTTGTCTTAAGTTAAAAGGACAAGAAGAAGAATCATTGCCCAATTTATTATGCCAACCGACAGCTTTCAATTGCAAAGAAAAAACTACTCAACAACTAAAAGAGAAACACTTGAAATGGTGTATGCATGCAAGAAGTTTTGCCACTATTTGTTAGAATATGATTTTGTCTTCTATGTGGACCAGTATGCTCTGCAACATTTGGTCAAGAAAGCGGATTTGTCTAGGCAAACTGCAAGATGGATCTTGTTGTTATAAGAATTTACATACACTGTACAAGTAAAGAAGGGAGCTTCACATTCAAATGAGGACTTCCTATCCCATTGGAAACTCAAGACCAAGACTAGGATGTAGATGGATTGGTTTCTTGATGAAGAGTTATATCATTTAATGGCAATGCAAAGTGCAAGGTATGCAACAAAATATCATTATATGCATACTTACCATTGTCTTGAGGGACTAGACCTAGAGCAAAAGGCATTCTTCCTTAGGAAGATGGGACCGTACCAACTAAAACACAACATTCTATTGAAGATGGGCAAAAATGAAGTACTTTGGAGATGCTTAGAGGCATACAAAGTCAGAGGAGTAATTAAATCATTACACTCAAAAGCATTGGGAGGACACTATGCCCTAAAGAATAGTGTAAAGAAGATTCTTTCATTAGGGTATTGGTGGCCTCCAATGTATAAGGACACTCATGCCTGATACAAAGTTGTGATGCATGTCAACAAACAGGAAAGCCGACAAGTACTTCCCAATGGCCTTTAAGACCAACTTTGCTATTGGCTCTATTTGAGAAATGTAGCATTGATTTTGTGAGTCCAATTCAATCGGTGACCTGATTCTTGAGGAAGAGATACATCTTGGTGTGCATTGTTATGCTAGCAAGATGGTTGAAGCGAGGGCAACTCAAAGAGATGATGCAAAATCAATTGCAGATTTTTTCATCCAAAACATCATTTCCCATTACAAATGTCCTCTGGAATTGGTCAGTGATTGAGGATCCATTTTTTGAACTCCACGGTGGAAGCGCTAACCAAGTACTTCCAAATAAAACATCTGAAGATGACTCCTTATAATCCAAAAGTGAATGGACTAACAATGAAGGCCAATGGATTGTTATGCCAAATTTTGAATAAGGTGACAGTCAATTATGCCTATGATTGGGACACAAAGTTCCTTGTAGCTTTATGGGCATATAAAACAACTAAAAAAATTACCACCAAAAAATGCCTTAGTTCTTGACATACAGATTGCATCCCATACTACTTGTTGAATTAGAAGTCCCAACATATCAAATTCTTTATGAAGAATGATTGTCGGAACAAGAAAGCCAAGATCTTTGGATCCATCAACTAATGTGGTAGAAGAGAAATGAGACAATACAATGCAAACCACAAAGAAAGTGCAAGAATAGAAAAAAGTCAGGCACAATAAGCAAATCAAGCATGTTGCTATTTAGGAGGGTGATTTGGTGTTGTTATATGACAATCACCAAATATCTTTTCCTAGCAAGTTGCATCTAAGCTGGATGGGTCCATACCGTACCATGCACATTTATGGCAATGGCTTTATTCAACTTGTAAACCTAGAGGCAAGCCCTAGATCAATGGCCAAACAAAGTGAGCTAATTGCACCATTGAGGACATGCTCTGGGGCTTAACCCTAGACAAACAAGAAAGGTGGGACACCTTACTTCTATTGGTAGAATTTGTGTACAACAATTTAATGAATGCATCCATACAAGGAGTGGAGAATGCCAAAAACTAGTTGGAGATCACCCAAAATTGACAAAAACAATAAGCAGACACACATCATTGGCACATGGAGTTTAATATTGGGGTTCAAGTTTGGTTATCAACAACCAACCTCACATTAGTTGGCCCTCGTAAGCTCAGACCTTGTTTTCTTGGGCCTTTTCCTATCCTTCATCAAATCGGCATATTGGCCTACCACCTTGAGCTACTGCAACATGAAGATTCATCTAGTATTCCATGTTTCCTTACTACAAAAATATGCACTCTTGACCATGCCACTTTCCTTTTATATAAGAGATTTGTCCTTGTGCACCACTCATTGATGACATGGAGGAATATGAAGTTAAAGGCATTCTCCCAAAATGCATCTAGGGTACTCGTCATCCACATGTGGAATATCTTGTACATTGGAAAGGATACCCATTATATGAAGCAACATGGGACCCAATAGCCAACTTGACCAATGCACCGGTGTTACTAAAATATTTTGAGCAACAACTTGGCAACGTGGACATTGCACCTTAAAAGAAGGGAGGTTTGTAATACCAATAGCTAGACATATCATCTAAAGTTGAAAATTGGCTTGGTAACATCTAAAAGGATGTAATGTATGATGGGCTAGGTAGATCAAATAGAGGTGTCACCAAAAGAGTACTTCTATTTATAGTACAAGAGCCAAAAATAGCTTGAATTTGTAACACCAAAAGCTAGACATATTATCTAGAGGTGGAAATTGGCTTGGTAACATTTAGAAGAACATTATGCATAATGGGCTAGGTAGTTCAGATAGAGGTGTCACCAAAAGAGGACTTCTAATAATAGTGTAGGAGCCAAAAATAGTCTAGAAACTTCATAGCCAATTTTGGAGGCCTAAACGGATCAATTAGGCCTCAAAAATATACATTTGCTCCCACCAACAAACTATATATTTTCCTTCCCTCCCCAAATTTTGTCTCATCAAGAGCTTTCCAATGATATCTCACCCACGTGATTTGGAGATTCTTACAAGAAGATTCCCTAAAGATTCCCTCCATTCAAAGATGGTTTGACCAACCAAATAGGATCAAAACCAACATGTCACCCATGCATGCAACCAATCTAAGGGCAGAGCTTGCTTAGGGTTTAGTCACCAATCCATGTATTTGATCCAAGGGTGGAGCTTCCTTTGGAGGAGTCTTCTTTGTTATATAATACATTCATGGTGCTCCCTTGGGGCATCGGAGGTTGAGTGTGAAATTGTGTGTTTCTTTTTTGTGTGTTTCTCTTCAAGTCTCCTATCCTCAGAAGATTACAGAGATATACCATGTATAATGTGTTATTAACGCTTCACCTCGCAAGGGGTAAAGACTCATGTATGAAGAATGCACAAGGATTATGATTGGATCACTTGGGGTGTTCATGTGAGGCAAGCAACCAGATTGATAGTGGTGACACTTGGGATTATGCATGCTTCCTTTATATCTTTGTTGAATGTTTCAAGGATATTGATCAAGTCGTGAGAGTGGTTAGGATCTCAAGCGTGCTGTATTTTAGGTTTATTTGAGACTAGTTTTCCATGTCCATCTTTATTTCAAAGACTACCTAATACACTCTATGATGAGGTTGGACAAGCTTTTTACCTACCACTTGATTGTTTGGCACTGATCCCTTGGACAAGTTAGTATGGTTCTTATTCCTCTTACTCCCTCAAAGGTGTCTTTGTTATGCTAGTGGGAGACATGTGGGGCATAGAGAGGTGGTTGCTAGATTTTGTTAATTCCAAGCAAGAGATTGGGCTACCCTACAAGAGAAGTCTATTAGGGTTGCATATTTCACCAGATAGTTTTGAAGAGTCCACTTGATTACAATGATGTAGGACATTGTGTCAAGTAGGAGAATTTAGTAAAGTAGAATGGATGCTATCCTTTGTCTATGGCTAGTTCATTGATGAGACTCTCTTCCCAATGCTTACTATATCTTATGGCAAGAGAGGGAGTACCCTAAGAGGTCATAGATTATCAGTCTCAACAACTTTTATATTTTGATAGGTTATTTTTTGCATAGGCATTATGCACTACCCCTTGCCTCTCCTCATGAGGCTTGTCAAGGATGATATATCAGCATCTTAGAGATTATCTTTTGGTAAATAATTCTTCTAATGGTTTTACAACCTTGTTTTAGGTGATGGAATTAGTAACAAGGAGAGATATTCCTACATCAATTAGTCCAATGCCTAAACTGGCTTCATGGTCTGCCCTGGAATCCAGGTTCAAATTATGCTTCATTGTTGCTGACCAGATATAGCGCTCTAGCGCTCTGATTATCAGTATGAGTTGAGCTTTGGAGAACATTTGGCCAGAACATTGGCAAGGTTCTCACCTGTTTAACGGGAGGAGATGTAACCATCTCCATTATCTCTGGAGCTGCTGATGTACTCGTAGTGTGAAACCTGAAGACATGAACTCAAGTGCAAATATTCTCCGATGAATAAGAGATAGAGTTGAATGATTATTCGAGGAAACTGGATACAGAACTTATAGGCAGGGGTAAATTCGAATAACTTGAAGAGCCTGGCGAATGGAAGGCAGGACAAAACTTGTACCCTTTGCTTTGGAATATCAACCATCACCGCGGAGCAGTATTTCTCTCGAAGATGCTTGTGTGTTTGCCAGAGTGACATTTTAGAATGCTGCACACTAACGACTCCAACACAAAGCAGTACGGCTTATTCCAGGTTGAGAAGATTCTGCTCAAAATGAAACATACAACAGACGGGGAAGGAGACAATTCTACAAATTGGGACGTCTAATTACGCACCTGCCTGTCATATGAAACTTTGTCTTGTAAGTTTCCGTACTGCGTTCGGGTGAGATATCTGGGAAATATTGCTACTGATAATACTAAAACCGAACAGAACTCTGTGAGATGATCAGGATCAAGTTACCAGTACCTGAAAAGCGTGCATCTACATACTGGCATGTTGCAGTCTTCATGTTTCTATCCTTCTGGAACTTCAATGTGTGAATTTGTGGCACTTGATGTTTGATTCATAGGTAAAAGTCTGTTCGCGGTGTGCTGCATATCCCACCACCCAGACACATTAAGCTTTCCCCCGATAGAGCAAACAGAACTCATTTCCGGTTTCCAACAGCGAACTGCAGCTCAAACCTAATTTTGGGCGTGACCTAAACCGAAACCTTATTTTGAAGTGAACAGTTGTGCAAGTCGACAATGCCGACTTTCGGTGACAAGAGTCATCTTAGTCTTGTTTACTGCTAATCGAATTAAGATTGTGATTATGTTAATGATGTCAAAAACCATCAAACACCACTCAGTTGTTGATCAGTTGATCTGTGTTACTTTTATGGTGTTGCCCACCGTCCATACGTGTCTACTAAGTGGTTACTATTGTGCCTTCGATTCAGGTTACTCCGTGATCATCCTAGTTGTTGTCAAAACCCGTAAAAGGTCGCAAAGTACAAGAATTGCTCCTTAGTGAACGTCAGTTTGGTATTGGTGGACCTCTTCCCTGGAGATAAAATTGTATTGAAAATATGTAAAGAGACTGTCCAAGTTGGAGCCTATTCACGTTCAGATCGTCTCTCTCTCTTTTACCGCGTTTCGATGTTAAGATTTTGATTACGTGACAACCGTCCACCAGTTCTCCACCCTGTTTTAAATCACAAGAAGATTATTTTCACTCATTCTAGAGACAACAGAACCTAGGGCAGGTTCTTGTTGCCTTACGTCGCTATTCATGGATTAGTTATTGGACGGAAAGCACGATCCGAAAGTAAGTGACATGTTGGGTTATTAAAGAAAGATACATATAAGAATGCTGTCGGTAGATAGTAAGGGCGACCGCGTAAACAACATGAAGGATCAGAAAACCCCATCAAGCCGTACAAGGGTGCGACAAAATAGGTAAAATGGAGCTAGGCCCTTACATATGATGTTAAATTAAGTAATCTCTAGTTTAGTGACTTTTTGTTAAAATCAGATAAAATAGATATTGTTCATGGGCAAACACTGTTCATATCCACTGTTCACATGCTTTCCATGGTGGTAAATGGTAGCACACCTTTTAGTACACTCTTCTATCTATATAATCCCAGTCAGAAGTTTCTTCTACTGGAGTTGATTTCTACCACTTCCCCTTTGCATTTTGTGAAGTCCTTAGTTGCCTAACACCATCTCATGAGTGTTCTGTATTGGAGTTCTGTATCTCAGTATTGGAGGTTATTTGTGCTGCATGAGTGAACGGGTTGTACTGTCTTTGAAGGCTAGGAGAGAGTTGAATCTTTCTGTGTGCAATTAAGAGTGTCTACTCTGGTGAGACTAGGGAAGCTGAGTGTTAGGATGTCTGATACATCAGAAGTCAGAATACTTGAGAGTAGACCATCTACTTCAAAGAACAGGAACAAAGGTTCTCATCAAGTTATGGGCCCACAATCACCATTGGGATTGATAGGAGAACTTAGAGAGATAGAGAAATTGGGAAAGACTAACTACAAAGCTTGGGCTTTGGATGTGAAGTCTATCTTAGACAGTTATGACTGTCTAGAGTTTGCATTAGAAGCTCATGATATAGATGAGCTAGAGACCAACAAGGAGGAGAGAGTCAAGCATGCTACTACTAGGAGGTTTCTGCTAAGGGCTACGGAAGAGCCAGCTAGAGACCTAGTAGATACTTATGCTTGAAGTTGGGAGATTTGAGACAAAATCAAGAGTTATTACACTGTTTAGAAGCTGGAGAGCTCCTATCGAGTCTGGTCTGCAGTAAAGAACTTGAGATTGCAGGATGGTGAAGATTTCACTTGTTATCTATCAAAACTGCAGAAACCCTTCAAGAGTATCAAGGAGGACGGGGTTGTACTTACAGAGAAGCACAAGATCAATCATCTCTTAGATTGTCTTCTTTCAAGCTATGACTTTGTCCTAGTAGCTTTGCAAGTTTTACCAGTTGAAACTGTCACATGGGATTATGTGATACACAAATTGCTGGTGTTTAGCAAACACAAAGAGGACGAAAGGCTGAAGTTAAATGAGCAGGGAGATGCTGCTCTGTTTAGTGCTTCTTCTTGTTCAAGAAGAGTGCCAGATGGAAGAGTGAGCAAACCAGAGCAAGCCAGAGTGAGTAAATCTGGTAAAGGAGTTAGTAGTGTTGATGACAAGACTTGTTATTTCTGTCATGAGAAAGGTCATATTGCACCTTTATGTCCCAAGAGAGGAGAAAGGAGAGAAATGAGAGCTGAAGAAGGTAGGCAAGAGACCTCAACCAACAAAAGGTCAAACATCTGGGAGTTCACCTTACAACTCAGAGGAGTGCCATTAAATAATCAGTGATGAGGAGGGGTACTCAGCAGAAGAGCCAGATTGTGGAATGTTGGCAAAATCACAGTTGTCCTCAAACGGTTCTAGATGGTTCTTGGACTCATGAGCCACCTCTCATATATGTTATCATAAGGAGCTGTTCTCAACTCTTCAACCTCTAAAGACTCCCAAGAGTGTCCGTTGTGGACCTGGGATTCTGAATCCAATGTTAGGAATTGGCAAAGTTCCTATTGCCTTCATGGGATGTTCTGGAAAAGGCTATTTGGAAAATGTATTATATGTTCCAGATTACACCAAGAACTTGATATCAGTACATAGCCTCATGGAGCATGGAGTGTATGTTCTGTTTGAAAGCAACAGAAATCAATGTACTTTGAAGAAAGGAGAGTTGGTCCTTGGGTATGGTACTGCCAAAGGGATATTGTTCAAGTTGATGGAAGCTGATTGTTTTGATTCTGCATTGGTAGCAGAAAACAGAAATGATATCCATCTCTGGCATTTGAGGTTAGGGCACCTATCTGAGCAAAACTTATATGCTCTAGAGAAGGCAGTGGAGGGGTTGAAACTAGATCCCAAAGGAAAACTTGAATTCTGCATTGGGTGTGCAGAAGGTAAGGCACGCAAAGCTCCTATCCCCAAGAAATCTTCATCTAGAGCTTTTGGTCTTCTAGATGTTGTACATTCTGATGTATGGGGATACATGACTGAGAAGTCATTGTGTGGAGCAGCCTACTATGTTTCCTTTGTAGATGATTACAATAGAAAGAGCTTTATCTATCTCATGAAAAGCAAGGATGAAGTGCTACAAAAATTCCAGAAGTTTGTAGCCATGGCTGAGTTGCAGACTAGGAGGAAAGTCAAGCGATTGAGAACAGATGGAGGCAAAGAGTACATGAATGAGGAATTCCTCTCTTTTCTGTCAGAAAAAGGAATCCTCCTTGACTGTACTGCCAGAGACAGTCTTGCACAGAATGGAGTTGCAGAAAGGTTGAATAGAACATTGGTGGACAAAGCATTGTCAATGCTCCAACATGCCAAGCTGAAGAGAAAGTTTTGGGGTGTTGCAATTAGCACTGCAAATTTTCTTAGAAATATGAATGGTACCACAGCATTGCAAGGAAGAACTCCTGAAGAATGCTAAAGTGGTAAGACACCTAATCTTTCAGCTTTGAAAGTTTTTGGATGTCCTGCCTATGTTCATATCCCCAAGGATATGAACATAGGCAGGATGTTCAGTTTGATACTGTCCTGCATCCTGCCTATGTTCATATCCTAAATGAGCAGATTCTGACATGAGTGTGTATATTAGAGATGATGTATACATAGTTGTATATGTAGATGATCTGTTACTGTTGGAGAATAGTGAATCTATCAAAGGAGTGATAGATTTCTTATGCTCTATTTTTGAGATGACTATCCTTGGTCCTGTAAAACTTGTTTTGGGAATCAAAGTGAGCAGAGACAGAGAAGCGGGATGGATCCAAATCAGTCAACCACAATATGTGAGATCCATACTAGCTAAGTATCAAATGACAGAGGCAAATCTTGTCTCTATACCTCTTGATCTGGAGTGGAAGCACAACAAAATCATAGATGGGGAGATGAATCTCTATGACAAAGTGTTGTATCAAAGTGCTCTTCGTTCACTAATGTTTATCATGATCTCTACAAGACCAGATATATGCTATGCAGTGGGAGCACTATCTAGATATACTAGCAACCCTGCACAAGCACATTGGAAAGGTATAAAGAGAGTATTCAGGTACTTAAAGGGTACTCTAGATGCATTCTTGGAAGCAAGGGAACATACTTGCTCCTAGTCTTGAAGCATATACAGATGCTAGTTGGGGAGATGACACAGACAACAGCAGATCAACTAATGGATATGTAGTTATGCTTAGTGGTGGGGCAGTTAGTTGGCGTAGTAAACAGCAAACATCTGTTGCTCTATCTACTACTGAGGCAGAATTTATGGCTGCTTCAAATTCTACTCAAGAAGTCATCTGGAACAGGAGACTTCTTAAGGAGCTAGGTTTTGAGCAGGAAAGTCCTACTACATTGTACTGTGACAATACAGGAAGTATAGCACTCAGCAAAAATCCTATACATCACCCAAGGACTAAGCACATTGAGATTAGAAGAAGATTTGTAGAGGAGAAAGAAAAGGAGAATGTTGTGAAGTTAGTTTACTGTCCTACACAAGAGATGACAGCAGATGTGTTTACAAAAGTACTACCTAAAGATAAACACATGAAATGTGTAGTAGAAATGGGAACAGTCCTAAACTCTCATTAAGTGGGAGTGTTAAATTAAGTAATCTCTAGTTTAGTGACTTTTTGTTAGAATCAGACAAAATAGGTACTGTTCATGGGCGAACACTATTCATGTCCATTCCATGTGCTGCATGTGTTACATGAGCACTATGGTAGCACACCATTCAGCACACCTTTCAGTACACCCTTCAGCACACCTTTTAGTACACTCTTCTATCTATATAATCCCAATCAGGAGTTTCTTCTACTGGAGTTGATTTCTACCACTTCCCCTCTGCATTTCGTGAAGTCCTTAGTTGCCTAACACCATCTCAGGAGTGTTCTGTATTGGAGTTCTGTATCTCAGTATTGGAGGTTATTTGTGCTGCGTGAGTGAATTGGCTGTACTGTCTTTGAAGGCTAGGAGAGAGTTGAATCTTTTTGTGTGCAATTAAGAGTGTCTGCTCTGGTGAGACTAGGGAAGCTGAGTGTTAGGATGTCTGATACATCAGAAGTCAGAATACTTGAGAATAGACCATCTACTTCAAAGAACAGGAACAAAGGTTCTCATCATATGAGAATGCAGTTCAGTCAAGACTTATGTACTCATGTCTCAGTAATTGGTCGGCGCAGTAATTGGTCGGCGCAGTATACCATACTTCCACAATATGGGGAGGGAAGTCCTCAATTCATTTCTCCTGACTGTTGGGAAAGTAGTTAAAAAGCACCAACATGGGATAGAAGTCCACCTAGAAGTTTTCTTTTTTATGTAAGAGTTATCTCATATGAAAAGGAACAGGATCATGGGCAGCTCACTGACTAGTCAGAAGTTTGCATCTCTCCAGCACGTTGGTTCGGTCGCAAAGTCAATAACCTCCTTCAACCATACAAATAAGGCTTCTTTATGTAGAAGTTATCTGCACCATCATTGACACCGGAGGATGTAAGGGTTTAGCGCCTGAGCGCTAAACCCAAGCTGAGGGTTACATCCCCACCTGAGCGCTGGGGATGTAACCCTCAGCTTGGCACTCATTACCCAAGTAGAATATTAGTACATGGTTTAACTTACCACTAACTGTTTTTTTGCTCTTAATCAAAGCAAACAAATATTGGCTGAAGCTATTTTTAATGTAAGAACTCTAGAATTGTGGACTTCTACCCTAGATTCTTACAGAATTAGATTCTGAGATATCAATACCAGGAACGCGTCACTACTGTGCAATCCCCGTCCCTGCACCTTTCAACTAAGTCATTGCTGGCCTAGAGTGATCCGCACTTGTACCTGGTACAGTATAGTTAGTTTTGCAATTTCTTGTTGTGTTAGATCCTCTGGCATTGCAAGCTTGGATGAATGTTCTTTCTGGATTGGAGTCGTCGAGAGGAGAGTTACTGAACTGTTCTATTGTCTCAAGTTGACAGGTCATATCATCTGCTCCCCCGGTTTTGTTAGCCTTGTAGTGGATATCGACATGAATTGTCAGTTCATGCTTCGATCTCGTAGTAAGGAAGGGCGAGGGACATGGTCATCATGGATCTAAATTATTCCTGAGAAAAGAGACAGAAGCAGAATGCTGCAGCATCTGAGGACAGACAGATGGAGTAACCCCAAACTTTCTAGCTTATTGAGGGAACCTAGGGATGAATAGAAGCGATCAGTGAGAAGTTGAGAAGGTGGAAGAGGAGACGATCTGGTGATCATGGGGACTGAGCTTTCTTCTACTACCATATGAGACAGGTAAATTATTCAACGTGCAGTTCATGCACTCCAAAAGCTTCCTCAGAATACTCTAAGTTGAGAGCGAGGGTTTCTTGATTGACACGCTTGTGACATAATTGATTGTTCTGGGTTGTGTGTGACTCGATCTGATATTTAAAATTCTCATGCTTTCCTTCCTGGGCTTCCGTTTCACATTATCCCCATACGTTTGAAATTTGTCTGCTTCATGTCCCATAGTACTTAGGGTGGTTTCCCATGCGAAGGTTCCATATATGGGTGCAGAGGACAAAATCGTTTGATCTTTCTTTTTCATGTAAATTTCTTTAAAGTTTGATCAGCTTATGTTACCGGCACACCAAAGCCTGGTGGCATACACTCGGTTCCTCATTTCCTCATCGACTTTCTCCCAATCTCCCCGGTGTCGCTGCACTCTACTATATCCACCTGTAGTATCCCCCGCGTATTGAGTTTAGAACGGACCTTCAAGGGTAAAAATTTCCTTGAGAGAAGACCTTGGAATCCTCCTTAGGAAAACCAACTGACTCCGGAGAGTATTCATCTTTTCTCAACCTTTCTCGACCAATATAGATTAACCAGAAATTGCCTTGGCACTTGTGAGCTTTCGAACAAGAAACTCGGTTGGAGAGGTACTGGCAGTTGCTCAGCTACTTCCGCACTTCATGGAGCACTCTCCTTCTAGCGTTTAGTGCTTAAGGACTTATGCGCCTAGAGAACATGACAGACAGGATAGAATAGCCAGTCCTGTCATTCTTCGCTCTAGTGCAACTGTCATCCTGTTACACTATGCATATTAATGCTTTTGCTTCACTTCCGAATGCATCTTCCTACTTCCCCGATCGTTTTCTCTTCTTTTAGTTTCAAATGTATCCTCTGTTTTTGCCTGAAAAGGCTTCCTTTCATACATGGTGCATACCATTGCACGGCATCTACTGTGCAATGGTATGCATCATGTATGAAATGATGCTGCTCATGCCGCTTCTGCTTTATATCGAGTTCGCTTATGTTCCGCTCTGTATTTACTTGCTTAGACAGTTGGACTTCAATTTGCCTCTGTTCATATTCAAGCCTGCATTTCTTTCCTTCCAGATGCATGTTCGGTTCATATGCGGTGGGTCCTGAGTGGGTTCTGAATCCCGCGTTTGATGACGGGTTCTACTCCCACCACAAATCTAAACTAATCAAAAACTCACATAGAAATTTGCCCCTAGCAACAATATGACGTCAACCATCACATAGCTAGTCAAATATATTTAGGGCTTGCGGAATCCTCTCCCAGGCCACAAGCTGTTCCATGTGAAAATAATCCAGCTCTTGTACAGACTCAGTTACTGCGTTCTAACTACTTGTATCGCTATATATTACTAATGGTTGACCTGAGAAAGAAAGATCTTCGGGGACAGTTCCCGACTTGTATTTGAAGATGATAAAATCGTTGCCAATTTGTAAACCGTCGAGTTGATTACCTTTATTTTCTGGAAGTGCAGTGTCACGATGGACATACCGTCAAGCAGTTCTAGCCCACGAGATTCTCTCTTCCCGCCCAGAGAACATCAAGGTATCTAAGTGCAAACCTGAGTATGAGTAATAACTTCTATCGATTATAGATGTTGAGTACGTTCCGCCACAATGATTTAGCTCTTTGACAGACTTCGAGATACTCTATTATAGACTTCAATATTCTCTTGGTCAAGTAGCATTTCAGGACTAAAACAACCGGTAGGTTGTCGTACAAATAGATACTATTGATGTGCCTTAGGGAAGTACCAGACGTTGTCTCACAGAGTTGTGAGAGTGTTTGAAACTAAACCTTTCAATTCATAACATTTTGTCTAAGTTTGCAGGGGCTCCGGATGGATTACCGACAACACGTTCTCAGGAGTCGGACCTTGGTATCAGTAAGGTAAAGCTTAGAGTGACTCAAAATCAAGGAACAGGCATGTGCCAGAATGTCCGCTGATGGTTAATAACTACCTGCTTGATTACTTTTCAAGTTAAGTATCTCGGTGAGAAATTTATAGGGAGTAGGAGGCTCTTGTGTTTTGAAATTGCTACACTTCTAATTTTTTGTATTTGTCCATTTTTCAGTTGAGCGATTCCGTGTTGTTAGTGTACGATCCAGCAGTACCGCAGGTCGACGTTGTTTTCTTCCACGGCCTTCAACATCAGCATACTGGTGGGCTAGATGTACACCTTTCGACTTGGACGTGCAAACATGACTCGAAGACAATCTGGCCGCAACGTTGGCTTCAAGAGCAGCATGCGCGTGTTCTCTTTATCAAGTATGATGCAAGTTTACAGAAGACCGACTCGACGGGGAGAATGGATTTGACGATAATAGCTGAAAATCTGTTGACAGAACTCAGTTGGGCATTCCAGAGGGGACAAGAGTCGTCGAACGCTTTCCGACCCATTATCTTCGTGGGACATAGTTTTGGGGGTCTTGTTATTAAGCAGTTATGCATGCACGCAGGAGAGCGGAAGGTTTTTGCAATTGGAGACAGAATTGATGACAGATTGCTAAAAAGCATTAAAGGGATTCTGTTTTGTGGAACTCCCCATTCAGGGTCGGAAATGCTTGCTGGAATAGCTAAAAAGGTCATGAGCAGGAGTCCTTCGTTGCCATTTATCGAGTCGTTGAGCACCGAGGTGGCCAGGCAAGGCGAGAAATTCGGGCGATTGGCGAGTAAAGCAAAATGGGAGATTTTCAGTATTGGAGAAGCTTTTGCTACAGAAATGAGAACCGGCGGATTCCATATGGTATATTATAATCTACGGAAATTAAAGTCTGATTTAATGAACGAGTTTTCTGTTTCTTATAAGAATAAACTCCCTACTAATCACCAAATAAAGAAGAAATTTTTAATGATCCAGTTTTCGCAGGTTGTCTAGCTTGAGAGTACTATTTCCTGCATAGTGGTTTAGTCTAAGAGAGACAATGCGAGGTCCATCTTAAGTATTCATGTTTAAATCTTGCATGTGTAGGTCACAGGTGGAATCTCAAGCCACATGATTGTAAAAGAAGCATCCGCACGGTTGGGACCAAATTACATCACGGTGGCTGCAGATCATTTGTCATTGTGCAAACCAGAGAGCAAACAATCTAACATGTTCCAGCACTTAGTCAAGCTGATCGACCTTGCTAACGTGCAGCAACAACAGGTATTGGAGTTCGTTCATATCTGTTGAATGATCTCAATGACATCAGAAAACACACCTGTGTACACAGTTTCTAAATTCCACTTCCCTCTAACTTTTGTGGCAGGTGCAAGGAACATCAGCTTCCGGTGCAACTACGCAATGCCATGCGAGGCGGAGGCAAGCAGTCTCAAGGAACCCAGTGGGGACCGAGTCGCTTCTCGAAACCGTTACGGCAGAAACTGAGCAGGGGCGTTCGTTTATTGGGTTTTCTGGGATGGGAGGAGTTGGGAAGACCACCCTTGCCAAGTTGCTCTACAATAAGATCAATGTCCCGTTTCAATACGCTTGCTTCGTGGACAAAGTGAAGGAGATTCCAGGGGATAAGAGAAAGGTGAAGGAGGAAGTATGGAAACACATAAGTCCCCATCCTGGAGGTGATTACAACGAAAGCAGATGGGATGAGATACTGGGGAAGAAACTCCTTGTCATTTTTGATGATGTGGATAAAAGAGATGTAGAGTTGTTGGAGGAAATAGCGCAAGAGAATGATGCTGAGGGAAGTTGTTTCGTAGTCACAAGCCGAGATGAAGGGCTTTTTAAGCTATTCGGCGACCAGATATATATCTGTCGAGTACCAGTTTTGGGGAGTGAACATGCAAGACAGTTGTTCATTACACATGCGTTTCCAGGCAAGAATGAACCCCTAAATGATTTGAAGGAGATAGTAGCAGAAATTGTGGGAAGATGTGATGGATTGCCCCTGACCCTAGAGGTGATAGGAAGATTAGTGAGAGGGGAAACAGACAAACGGATATGGGAAGATATTTCCAAGGCTCTACAAGCAGTAGATTTAAGAAGCCGTTTGAGTGATCTGGAGCAGAATGTGTGGGATAAGCTAAGGGTGAGTATCGACAGTCTTGGAACAGGGGAGTTGGAAATGTTTCTTGATACGGCGACCATATTCACAAGGCCCGGTGACTTTAAATGTTTTGGCATGCGTCACGATTCGTCCTCGGACCGTTGGTTTAGCTCTGAAGATGTGATGACGGCGTGGTCATCCATGTACGGCTCTGCATACTACAAGTGGCAAGTCCTGATAAACAGATCTCTTGTATACAGTGGAAAGATGGATAACTCGGAGGGTGAGTTTGAGCCTCGAATGCACGAGCATCTTCGAACTTTGGGCATCAGAATTGCACTGGAGAAAGGTAGAATTATTAAGCTCAATCCACTGGATGGTAACTACAAGGTATTTCCTGTTTTCTTTACGAACTCTTCCTTTTCCTTCAGCAATTCATTTTTCCCAACTCAATGAGATATATTTGCCAGTTATGTTTCCTAAATCTGAATTCATTTGTAAATGTAAACTGGAAGGGAGTCCGAGAGACAGTTGTTGAGGTGAACATCATCGGGAACTTGTAGCCATTGTACTGGTTGTAATTTTGGGAGTCATACATCCATTCTCCTCCAACAAGGAGAAACTTTGAGGCGGTGGTGCTAAAATAGGGTCCGTCTTGTATAAGTGCTTGATATTTACCATGAAGACCTGGACTTACTTTATACACAGCACGATGGACGGATGCGCTTGAACTATGACAATTTTAGTTTTACATTTCAGTTATGATAATTTTAGTTTTCTATTTCATTTTTGAAGGGAGCTCAAGGGCTGGAGAAAGTGATTTTCCACCAAGTAGTACTGGAAAATGAATATATGGAGTATGATGAAAATTGCTGTGACGAAGAAAGACCTTGTAAAATGCGAGTAGCATCGAGCATTATGTCACGACTTGAAGGACTTCGCTACTTGGTGTTCCGATATCAGTGTCTCCACCAGCCGTGCAAAAGGTGTGCAGAGCGGCATCTTCAGTTGCCACCCAAAACTACCATGCTCAGATGGGTTTCTGCGCAGACCATTTTTGTGCATTCGACCTTGAAAGAGTTGGCTGTTTTGCACGTAACGTGCTCTCATGTGCCCAGATTGAGGCAATCAAATCCTGCGCGTACAAGTTCTCGGGGATTACAAAATTATGATAATAATACAATTCCTCTACCGGAGGAATCTTCGACAAACGTCTCGGATGAAGGAGATTTTGTCAACTTGCGGCAACTGGATCGGTCTATTGCTACTCCAGACTTACTGCCGGAGTCCTGTGGGCAACTTGTTCACCTGCTGTTTTACGATGTGCCTAACCAGTCAATTCATGGGTGGAACTTAGCCAGCTTGGAACGGCTATACTTGTCTCAGTGCCCTACACTGCAGTCATTGCCGGGATCATTCGGGGGACTTCTTGGCCTGAAGGAATTGGAGATGAGTAGGTGTTCAGAGCTGCAGGCCCTTCCCAGCAGTTTTGGAAACTTAACCAACTTGGAACGGCTAGACTTGTATCAATGCCCTAAACTGCAGTCATTGCCGGGATCATTCGGGGGACTTCTTGGCCTGAAGGGATTGAGGATGTCATCGTGTTCAGAGCTGCAGGCCCTTCCCAGCAGTTTTGGAAACTTAACCAACTTGGGACGGCTACACTTATCTGGGTGCAATACACTGCAGTCATTGCCGGAATCATTCGGGGGACTTCTTGGCCTGAAGGGATTGACGATTGGATCGTGTTCAGAGCTGCAGGCCCTTCCCAGCAGTTTTGGAAACTTAACCAACTTGGAACAGCTAGACTTGCTTCTGTGCCGTAAACTGCAGTCCTTGCCGGAATCATTCGGGGGACTTCTTGGCCTGAAGGAATTGGAGATGAGTGGGTGTTCAGAGCTGCAGGCCCTTCCCAGCAGTTTTGGAAACTTAACCAACTTGGGACGGCTAGACTTGGATCAATGCCATAAACTGCAGTCATTGCCGGAATCATTCGGGGGACTTCTTGGCCTGAAGGAATTGGAGATGAGTGGGTGTTCAGAGCTGCAGGCCCTTCCCAGCAGTTTTGGAAACTTAACCAACTTGGGACGGCTAGACTTGGATCAATGCCATAAACTGCAGTCATTGCCGGAATCATTCGGGGGACTTCTTGGCCTGAAGGAATTGGAGATGAGTAGGTGTTCAGAGCTGCAGGCCCTTCCCAGCAGTTTTGGAAACTTAACCAACTTGGGACGGCTAGACTTGGATCGGTGCCGTAAACTGCAGGCCCTTCCCAGCAGTTTTGGAAACTTAACCAACTTGGGATGGCTAGACTTATCTGAGTGCAATACACTGCAGTCATTGCCGGATTCATTTGGAGGACTTCTTGGCCTGAAGCTATTGGGGATGAGAGGGTGTTCAGAGCTGCAGGCCCTTCCCAGCAGTTTTGGAAACTTAACCAACTTGGGACGGCTACGCTTATCTGAGTGCAATACACTGCAGTCATTGCCGGATTCATTTGGAGGACTTCTTGGCCTGAAGGAATTGGAGATGAGAGGGTGTTCAGAGCTGCAGGCCCTTCCCAGCAGTTTTGGAAACTTAGCCAACTTGGAATGGCTAGACTTAGATCAGTGCGAGAAACTTCAGTCACCGCAGGAATCATTCAGGGGACTTCTTGGAAACTTAGCTAGACGGACAGCACTGCGAGAATAAACTGCAGTCATCGCCGGAATCATTCGGGGGACTTCTTGGCCTGAAGGAATTGGAGATGAGAGGGTGTTCAGAGCTGCAGGCCCTTCCCAGCAGTTTTGGAAATTTAGCCAACTTGAAACGGCTAGACTTAGATCAGTGCGAGAAACTGCAGGAATCATTCTGGGGACTTCTTGGAAACTTAGCTAGACTTATAGCATTGCGAGAAACTTGACTTAGATCAGTGCGAGAAACTGCAGGAATCATTCTGGGGACTTCTTGGAAACTTAGCTAGACTTATACCATTGCGAGAAACTTGGAACGGCTAGACTTAGATCAGTGCGAGAAACTGCAGGAATCATTCTGGGGACTTCTTGGAAACTTAGCTAGACTTATAGCATTGCGAGAAACTGCAGTCATCGCCGGAATCATTCGGGGGACTTCTTGGAAACGCTAGACTTGTCTGGGTGCGAGAAACTTCAGTCACTGCAGGAATCATTCGGGGGACTTCTTCGAAACTTAGCTAGACTTATAGCACTGCGAGAAACTGCAGTCATCGCCAGAAGCATCCGGGGGACTTCTCGGCTAGTAGGCCCTTGCCCTTTCCAGCATATTGCCAAATCGTTTTACGAAGAATTTACTGTTGGTTTACAAAATTCATTGTGCACAATTCAGGATTTGATCCTGCGATCTTCAGCTAAGGAATTTGATGCTCTTTCCAACTGTCCTACGATTGTTTGTGTGACAGCTATATAGTTAACGAGACTTGAACGTGTTTCCTGAATGGATCGTAAACTTGCATAATCATTCCCCTACACTATAACGTTATCAATCGTCGTTCCTGGGATCGATAGAGAATAAAATAGAAATCAAAATAGCCTTGAAAGAAAATTTGAGTTGATTAATAAGCTCCAACACTAAGCAGCCTTTTATGAAATATAGCGCTCAAGAGACTCACTAGGAAAATCATTAACATGTTTATGGTTGTTAAACCCTATAGACGGAGATTGATCATTGCAATACTGTATAATTCATAACCTGACGTACATATTAATTAAAAGAGGAAATGCGGGGTACCCTACGAGGTTGTGCATGGTGACCTGCAGTTGAGTCTCCTCGGAATAACATAATTTTGGCATAATAGGGCGACTGTTACCTTTAGTATCGTCAGTAAAGCATGCTATTTTGAAATCTGATGGCTGCGCATGTACGCCTATCGAGATGAATAGTATGCTGAATGTGTTCGCAGCAAAGGGAATGTTAATTGTGTGTGAGGTGCGCGCCATATGCATGTAACAATCAGACTATGAATAGAGTTGGAATTCATCAACTTGTTGGGGATGTGAAGAAATCTTGGATGGTGCTTTGGCCTAAGTATTGGAAACTAAACCAAATATATATATATATATATATATATATATGAGTTGCAACTCACACCAAATGAATATTAGAAGCGAAGACCCGGAACAACTTGAGTTTAACGTTGAGACTTAGTTGATCTCGAACAACTTGATTTTAACGTTACCTACTTTGCCTTAACTCTTATGAAGTTGAAAATTTGTTTGTCTCTACTTTCAACATATTTTTACAGTAGTGAACAGCAGTTGATCCCAGTACAGGATTACACATTAGGAATTGAGCATATTTACACATAAAATTAAAGGGATACATTATAATAAAAACTGGAAATGGATAATTACAGAAAAATGTTAAATAGATACATAAATTTCCTCCAAAAATATAGTAATAATTATATTAGATATTCGTTGGCTTGATTTTGTGTATATATTCCAAGGTTGTGCCCTGTTTGTGGACAAAGACTACACTTGTGTATCATGCATTGTAGTTGGATTGAGTTCAAATGTCACGAGTCACAAAACATCCAAGGACAAGAATAAAAACTGGAAGTGGATAATTATAGAAAAATGTTAAATATACATAAATTTCCTCCAAAAATATAGTAATAATTATATTAGATATTCGTTGGCTTGGTTTTGTGTATATATGCCAAGGTTGTGCCCTGTTTGTGGACAAAAACTACACTTGTGTATCATGCATTGTAGTTGGATTGAGTTCAAATGTCACGAGTCACAAAACATCCAAACACAAAAATAAAAACTGGAAGTGGATAATTATAGAAAAATGTTAAATATACATAAATTTCCTCCAAAAATATAGTAATAATTATATTAGATATTAGTTGGCTTGGTTTTGTGTATATTATACAAGGTATTATTATTATTATTATACTATACAAGGTTGTGTCCTGTTTTTGGACAAAGACTACACCTGTTTATCATGCCTTGTAGTTGGCTTGATTTCAAATGTCACGGGTCACCAAACACAAGAAATGTCTTCCACTATACTTTCCTCCACCCGAAGGCATCCCGGGAACTTTGTAGACAGACAGGACACAACTGTGCAACATGCCCACAAAACCAAGTTATTAATGTAATTATTCCTATACTCTTTTTTAAGATCTATATGTTTATTTAACATTTTTTTAATTATAAATGAAATAAATAAATATGTGTAGCAATCGACAAAAGACTCCCGAAATTTCATGGATGTCTCATCATACACCTGTGAACTTGGAAGAGACAACATTATCAAAAATCAACACCGCCCGGGAGGAGATGGAAGTCAACACTAACGAGAACCTTTATCAGATCCGTCTCAACCGGTGACGAATGAAAATCATTTTTAAGATTGTATGCTCCTTGCTATTTAAGAACTGCCACTTGATTTGTACTGTTGTACAGTACACAAACCTGCTGTACACCAGTTTAAGTTCAAAATCGAAGGTTTCATACAAGGTTTTGGCACGTGTCATAGGGATGTCCATTCCGACGAACTTCGCCATCAGAGACAATGTTCGTTGTGACGGAGGAAGGTTATCGACACCATAATTGTGTAATTCAGGATGGCACTGAAATCTCTAATCTGACCTTATAAATTACTACTTGGTTAAGAAGCATTCGCAGAACAGTGCCACTAGAATGGGTCTCCTGTCCTGAAGGAAGAGTTACAATTCTCCGCAGCATATGCCAGCTCTTGAAGCCCACCACCTGATCCAGCTCAGTAAGTATAACGTCACTCAGATCAATGTGTGTTTTCTTCTAAGGTTGATCGTGTCAACTATGATCACTCGAGAGAAAAATCAGCTATGGAGTCCACAGCTGATTCAAGTTTCACAACTAAAACTCTTAGATAACACAAAACTAAAACTACGGGTCATCCATACTTGCGGTGGTACGATCTTACCCTTCCCCACATAGAGAAGCTCCCGTCCCACTCAGAATGCGCTTCTGTATTGAAGAAGAACTCACTGGTGCCCTGGATATGAAACACTCTATTCAGAACTGATCACCTGTTGCTAAAGGAGAAGTTCAACAGCTAGAGAAGTTGAGCATCTCAACCTGACAAACTTACAGTGTGCATTATGACACGGAGGACAGTTCCTAGCAATTTCACTCAACAACTCATGACGGAAAAAATAGCACTGGGTATTAGGATGTCACAAGACCCCGGCCAGATGTTGTCACGGCCCTCGTCAATATGGGGCCAGCAGGCTCCGCACGATAGAATGAGCATCCATCCATGAGCCCTTGACTCACTAGGCTCTGCTCAAGCACATCACCACATCAACTCCTGCATCAGAGCAGCACACAACAACGTCCTCAGCTCGTCTCTACTCAGTTCTCTTCAATTATATGCCCGCTTTTTTAGTTGTTTTGCAGTCTCTTTGAGTGAAAAGATACAGTAAAAAGCTTTTCTCAAATTCGCTAGTCATGCTCCGTATATTGGTCCCGACAATGATAGTCGGTAAGATTATGATTTCAAATTTTCTGCGAGAAGGTTTTAATGCAGTCCCAGATATACAGGTAGGATAGGAAAATAGACTCGTTCCCAGGACTACCCTTCATGTAGTTGATAGATTTGGAAGCGATATCTCCACAAGTTTCACTGTAATATCCTGCGCCAAATCCAAGATAATCAACCTCTGTTGCGAGACAGGTCATGACCATCATAGAAAACAGAGACGCTCACTACGAGTAAGGAGTACGTCGTAACGAGGGCCCGTATTCGACAATTGTATTGAGTCATGATCATTGAATGGAAACACCGAAAGCTAGCTTACAGCCTACATATCATACGCCTTCATCTAAAGAAACCGGAAAGAGAGCGCAGCAGGAAAACAGGTCTGCATACTCAGAATTTGGTAGAGAAGACTAAATATTCCTTCTGTGACTCGCGAGCATCTGTGGACACCAATAAAGAAGGCCGATCAAACGACTTCATGGATTGCATTCTGATTTCAGCACTGTTAGAATTCATGCGCTCTTCCAGTGGGATCCCTTGGCTTCCAACTGCTCATACGTTTGGTAAAAATATATTTAGTATAAACTCATTTAATGCTAACTGTGAATCTCATTCTGGACTCTTCAACTCCTGGCCAGGTTCGCGTTTTTCTAATATTGGTACACAGACTTGTCATTTCATTTTGAACAGTTGTGGTCAGCCAGTTCCCTAGGAAAGAAAACCCCGGAGAAAAGTAGCCGCAACCAAATGTATGCAAAATTGGAAGTAAGTACCATCATTTGGGACCCGAATCTAAAATTTTAAACATGGCCTCTCGAATTTGAGCGAAACCTTAGAGGAAATCCTCTGCAGATTTTCGAAAATTGAAAAGATCCAATCAATCAATTAATTAATCCATGACGCAAGGAACTGGAAATAGAGCAGTCTATTCTCACCTGTGAAACTTTTGATCGCACTCCGTTTGGACGACATCCCCGAATAATCTAAAAATGCATCCTCGCGTGATCCAGTGTCAGCAACGCAATCTATGAGAATCTAAGCACACATCAGAGTCAGAATAAACCCCAATCGTCTTCCTCCCTGCGATTTCTCCATCTTCAACAAGACTTCTTCTCCGCTCTCCACAGCAGCTCTGCTCCCGATGAAGCACATCGACCGAGACCACCAGTGCTGCATTGCATCAGTCGTTTTGCCGAAACACCTATTGCCCTGTAAACCGCCAGGGAAGGAAGGATACGGACACACCTTCCTGAGTTTTGTTCAAACATATAGTTTTATTTACCTATAAAAGAGACTTCACCATTACTAAAATATCTTATAAAATATATATATTAAATTATATAAAAATATCATATATATTAAATTTCTGGAATAATTGAGAAACATTATTTAGAGTGATTGTTTATCTATAAAATATATTTTCGAATTATAATTATTTTTTATAATAATAAAATTATATATAATAATCTATAATAATATGTGAATATTATAATCTATCATTCCCAAAATATCCTCGAATTGCATCTCGAGCCAAACTTCTCGCAGCCCAAGACCACAGAAAGCCTGTGAACAATGACCTGAGCGACACGAAAATACACTAATTTTCCTATTGTGGAGGAAGCAACACGTATTTGCATGCTATATGTATTTGTATTATCCCCAAGTTTTCTAAAAATTTTGTGGATGAAGAATGTGACAAATAAAAATTAATCTTGGTAAGAAAGTATTTGATCATTATATTCTGTAAAATTTCTGATTGTTAAATTATTAAAAACTTTCAGGTTATTTTTTCACATGGACCTGCTCTCTCATAAGCGGGACAAGTAACTAATTATTCAAGAGATCTGTTTTGTCTTTACAGAAAATATAAAGCAAAGGGAAGTTTTAGAGGATTAAATATTAAATTGATTCGAGAGAACAATACTAGTAACAAGGTTATACATAGATATACATACAATAATGAAGATGTATGAACTCTAGGATTCATTAAGGTAAGAATAAATTTGAGTGATATTGAGTGATAAACTTCTGGAAGAACCCTAGAAGGATGTGCTCCATATCCTGATAAGCAAAAGTCCAACCTAATTATTACAATGAAACACTCAAAGTAAATACATCACCCTATCTAGAGCAGTACAGATTATCAAGTTATGAAGCTTTTCATAGTTTACATTGGAATTTTAGTTGGCAAAACTTATCAAAGGTGTAAAAAGAAGTGCTAAACAATGTGGATCAATATTTCTTCTCAATCTGGACTTGAATTGAACAGTATCCTCTTCTATATCTTGCTGGATTTGCACCCCCACTCTTTAAAAACATGGCTAAATTATTTTCTTGTTTTGTACTTTCCATAATGATAACGATGATTTGTAAAGGAGAAACAAAAAGCGAAGGAAATATAAAAGTGGCTTTCTCTAACCACCTGCCCATAATCTTTTAACCGATCAATGTGGTTAATATCTGATGAAAATAAAAGGTGAAGAAGAAGTAATGTCAAATAATATTTTATCAATACCAAATTAAGAAATGTCTTTCAATGATTTTGGTACAACATAAACTAATCAGGATATTGATGCTCAATATTCATGAGTAAATTCCTCCTATCAACAGTTAGAGATTTTTTGGGATTCATTTCAAAGAAACAGGGCATGCGGAAATGAGAACACTCAAAGGTTATATTATCTATGTTTTAATAATGCAAGTGACGTTCACACCAAGACGGCTGGTGTGAACTAGGAGGTATCCATGCATGCTCTGCCATGTCACCATCGGATTCTGTTGATTAGTGTGGATATTAGCCAAATCTATAATATATTCTAATTAGCTTTATTACTAAATTTTAGTAGAAAACACCAATTGTTATAAAGTAAGATATATACACATGTTTAATATTTTGAGTATGTAACAAAATAAAATTTAGGATAATATAGATTGATTAGTTTTGATAAAGGTGTCTATATTGACTTAAATATGAATTTTATTATCAATTATAGCATATTAAAAGAAGTGATCGACGTTTTCTAACTTGTAAAAAAATTCTGAAGTTGCACATAATTTAAATTTTTTGCACTTCTAAAAATAATATTATAGTTCTCATATTATTTAGAAATGTCTGATTTTAATATAACAAAAATATTCTATATAAAATAAAAATCTGTAATTTCTTCCTCCTGAATTCTTTTTCAAAATCTTTGTTAGTGTGGTCCTAGCTAATTAACTATACTAAGTAAATACCAACACTAGTTACGGAGACATGAGTCCCAAAATCTCAACTTCCAGTTTTAAGTGTGGATACCTCCCGCACTTTTGAATTGCGGTAAGGTTGTCAAACACTTGGAGAAACTCTTGATTTACAATAATAGGGTTAAGGTCTTCTTCTACGAAGGGAGGACACAGTGATTCTCCTGCCATTTCAAGGTTGATTTGAAAATTAGAGTAGACTGGGATGTTGTGTGGATCGCTTGATACAAGGAAGAATAAATTGCATATATGGGTTTGAGGAAATGAGATTGTGTCCAATGGGACAAAGCATCATAAATCGTTGCTTTTGTAGAACATAAAATTGCTTGATATTAGAAGTCAAACCTTATCCTACCATTTCAAATGCGTTGTGATGTGCTATAGGAGAATGCCACAAATTGGTGTAAAATGCAATCACCAAATCACACAAAATAGACCGCCCTACAACATAGCATAGTTTTGAAACAATCCACCTTTCCCCACTTTTGTAAGCAAACAATCAATTGCATCTAGAGCATACCTTGAAGTAGATGAAAAATAACCACTCTAACAAAAGTTGATCATATGGTCACAAGTCATGATATATGAGAAGCTTGTAATCTTGGACTTGCCTTCTATCTAGGTTGAAGGAGCTAAAACAACATCCTTTACTTCCATTGATATAGAGAAAAATCCTACAATATTGTGATTAGGTCCACAAAATTCCATTGAAGCTCATCCAATTTGCAGAATCTTTGTGAACTCACTATAAATTCCTATAAACTTGGCATTAGATGTTAACCTTGTCACGCCATTTGTAGCATCGCACCTAGATTGCTTGGACTCTGGAGTAGTAGTGTTGGTAGTTAGGAGTATTTTGGTAGTTACTCATAGACTACTTGTTGACGGACAGATTTTGTGTTTGGGGTACTGACTACATAGTGGGGCCCACTATCACTTGCACTATAAGGACCATCGGGTGTGCCATCAATGGGACCGTTAGGGTTTGAGACCTAGCTCAAGTCTAGGGGTATACTTTTGAAGTGCAGCTTCAGAGAGCTCACTTCTCTAATGTTGAGCTTTCGAGTTCCTAGCTATGGTGGATAGAGGCCGGCAAGTATCACCTAGATTCTCTTAGCTAGAGTGGGTGTGGCTTGACTGTAATCAGTGCCCAATTGTTTGTAGTTTATTGAGTGATAGATCAAGTATTGATTTGATTGAGTATGAGTTGAGTTGAGTAAACAAACTAATTACATCAAGAGAAGTGAGGTCAAGGGGAAATTGAGAGTGTTGGTGGTATCTCCAAGACTCAATGATCACTGGTAGCTCAATCAGAGTTCAAGTTCTCCCTAGTGTGCAGAAGTTATTCTGATTGATGCAGATTTAGCAATGAGGCAGACGATGTGTGGAAGTGCTGGCCAAATTTTGAGCAAAGAGAAGCAATTTTTGAGCAATGGTTGTGATTTTGAGTTCAAGAGGAGACCGAAAGGGCCAGCAAGCCAGCTTGCTAGCATGAGGCTAGCTAGTTTAGAGTAGATTTTGGTTATTGTTGTTGCAATTCTTGGTTACTTTGTCACGATGGAGTTCTTTGGGAATTTTGGAGGAGATAGTAGTATAGTACACAATGGGTTTACCATGAGTTGCACTTGGTATCAACTTGTATCTCAAGTCCCAATGAGAGAGGAGATCAACTTTGAGTTGGAGTTTGACATAGGAGCTGATCCAGTTAAGAGTCCACTTGGTGTGCCCGCGCCGTTGTTGAGGGATATGGACAAGATTTATGGGGCCTCCAAAGGCCCCAAGCATTACTCTAGTAAAATGGGTAACATTGCGTTGGATGACTTCATCTAGAAGTTTGATAGTTGGTGTGATCTACATTAGATGCGAAACCCGACTTTGTTCATGCCTTTCATGGTATGGAAAGGTTGTTTTAGCATTTGGAGTGCGGATTGACAAGCTAAGGAGCTTGCAAGAGTTCCAACAAAAGGCTGGAGAGAGCCTACGTAAGGTATACACTCACATGAGATGGCTGATCAGTTTTACTCAAGGAGTCACTAAGGCCCAAGCAGTCTAGTTTTGGTATGGCATATTGGATAGGGAGTTGCAATGTAGAGTTCATGATACTACGTTGCTATAGGCTACTTCACCTACTTTGGGTAGTGGTCTTTGGTTTGGCTGAGCGCATTGAGCTCAACATGGTGGAGGAGGGAGTGGTGACATTTGGATTTGGTAGGGAGACCTCATCCATAGTTGTTACTTCTTCCAGAGTGCCTTAGAGTGCACCATGCCATGTTGGTTTTTGAGGATAGGGTGGACAGCCTAGATCCTATGGAGCGAGTGGAGTGCCTATTGTAGCTAGACCATTACCTTCATTTTGGGTCAGTAGTAGCTAGTGAGTGGTAGTGTTGCTTGTTGGACTTGTGGTGACCTCATCACAAGAGAGAGTGCACTCAAGGCAGCGGACTTGATATCTCTAGTGCTTCATAGCCAATAGAGAGATAGTTTGAGCATTGCCATAGATTTGGTCATACTAGTGACCGGTGCTTTGACCTACACCTGTAGTTACAAAGTGGTAGGGTTGCTATGGTAGGTGGTAGAGGAGCTCTAGGTCATGGAGGAGGAGGTGGTAGAGGATACACACCTAGTTGGAGCCAAGGAGAGAGACCATGTTCTTCAGTAAGCCAGACAATTCAGATTGGAGGGCAGACACCTTCTTTGCATACGAGAGGAAGTAGAGTGTGAGTAGTACCACTTCCATCTCAAAGACCATAGTTGGTCCGTCATGCTCATGAAGCTAGGACATTTTGGAGTAAAGCATACATATAGCTTACTCTAGAGTCATTATTGGTGGCGGGGTATGTAGACTGATGTGCAGTAGTTTGTTGTGAGATGTGTGGTTTGTGATCAATTTAGAGCATCATTCAATGCTCCTATATCATACCTATTATCTATCATGGGATTGGGTTACCATTGGAGTTTGGACTTTGTTGGACCTTTGCCATTGACTATGAGACATCATTGGTATGTTTTGGTGATGGTGGAGCACTTCTCCAAGTGGATTGAGTTGGTGACACTTCCTTACAAGTCCAATGAAAGGACGGCTTACTTGTTCTTGGATCGGGTTCTTAGTCATTTTGGTTCACCAATTGACATTTTGACTAATCAAGGTATAGAGTTCTTGGGGGAGTTTCAGGTCTTGTGTGACAAGGCTTTGATTGATCATAGTACTACCTCCCAAGATCACCTTGAGGCAGATGGCTTAGTAGAGAGAGTGTTTCAAAAGATGAAGAGAGGGTTGCAGAAGTATGGTTTGCAAAGAGGCCAATTGGAAGATTAGGATCTCTAGTTACCTTCGTTGGCCATGGGCTCTTGGTTCAGCCGGCAAGCCTCCTTAGCATCCTTCTCTCCTTACTTTCTACTCTATGGACAAGATCTAGATTTACCTATAGCCATTCATCAAGATGCTATTGTAGTTTTGGACTTGGATGATCCAGATGTATGGATGAGCGCATGTTCTCAAGAGACAGAGATCTTTCAAAGAGTGATCCCAATGGCCTTTGAGAACTTGGCGATTGCTCAGCACAAGGATACCTTATGCTATGTTACCATTAGAGGAGGAGGTTATAGACCCTTGATTTGTTGATTTCATCCAAGTAACTATGTATATCTACAACAGACAACTCCAATGACACTTGATATTTCTACATGCCACACTATCTTGAGAGTGTGTGATATTTTTCCATCTGGAGTCCTTATGTTGGAAGGATGTGATGGTGCTGTTTGAAAAGATCATGTGTGAAATTGTGTGCCATGCCACCTCCAAAAAATTGATGGTATTATGGACCCAAGCTTGGTACTTGTATGTCTAGGCTTGCGGTGTATGTTATGTGGCTCTTTTGGTGGAGCTATTACTATGTTAGTGTGTGATAGTTGTTCAAGAGGATGGCATATGGCATGTGTATGGGGCCTTACAAGGAGGTGTCTTCCTAAGGATTATCTCAATTTTATAATCCACTCTCCTTTTTGGTGGTAATCCTAAGGGTAGGTCATTTGAAAAAACATCTTGAAACTCCTTGACCACATCTCTTAATTTCTCATGAACTTGTCTATTGAGTTGTGTGCTTTGGACTTCTCTTATTAGGCCCATGAAACATCTATTTGTCTTACAGATCCTCCTATTTCTATGTAATATAGAGGTAATTCTTACCTCTATGCTGTCTCTTTTACTCCAATGATCTTCTATTGGCAATTCCTTACTACCTTCTTCCTCCAATGCTCCATCCATGGAATACCCAAGATTGCATCATAGCAAGCTAATCATTTCACTTGCCACTCAATTACCTCATGATACTCTCCTATAAAGAGTGTTACCTTTCTAGGTAATGACCTGATCTTCTCTATTTGTCCATTAGGTAATTCTACTTCCTCATTCTCATCCTTCTCTAGATCCATCCCCAACCTTATTGCAATAGAGCAAGACAAGAAATGTTGTGTTGCTCTAGGATCTATCAATACTCTCACCTAATTGCCTTCTAAGACTCTATTTACCACAATCAACTATGAGCTTGTCTTTCTCAATTTTTGTGCCCTTGTCTTTTTCCTTTCCCCGCTATTTTGTTTTTCCCTTGAGCCAATAAGGCTATGAGGTACAATTACTGGTGATCTTTGTTTTCCAAGGTGATTTCTACCTCCTCTTCTTCAATCTTCTCTCTATGTTGTTCTAAGATTGCTTGTATGGAGGCCAAGGGCCCAGAAGTCCATGGGAGTCATGGCTGTGGGCTGAGTCTCATTTCTTTGACTCATCCTTGTTCTCCTTAGGGCCATCGTGATCCTTGTTCTCTAAATCAAATATTACCCAATTCCATAAGAATTGGTCAACCAAATATTTGTTTGGTATTTCCACCCGATAATGTTGAGTCAAAATGACCCTTTTACCTCCTCCTAATGCCCTTGCTATTTTTGGGCACAAGCAATGGCTTCAAAAACCATGTGAGGGTTTTGTACCATCACTTCTTGATGGATTGACTCTTTCAACCCTCGTTTGAAATTGTCAAGAGCTTTTATAGGCCTCATGTCAATTATTGTAACCCTAAACCCTAAATCCAATAATACCTCCACATATTCTTGTACACTATTTTCTGCTTCAATCTCATCCTCATAGACGGGCCATCTATACCAAATCCACCAATTGGAAGTTCTTCAATAGCCCTTCTTGCATGGCCATCCAAGTGACATCCCTTCCTTTTGCCAACATTGATTGTTCACAAGCATCATACCATGTGAGGGCTTTATCAGTCAAATACCCACATGCAAACACACCGGCAGAACAATTAAAAGTATCAATTCATTTAAGTTGAGAACAATTAAAAGTATCAATTCATTTAAGTTGTGAACAATCAAAAGTATCAATTCATTCTTGAAATCCAATTTTCCATGATTAGCATGGAACATTATCCCTTGTAAGGTTTGATGTTGCAGATCTTCTTCATTTGTAACAACAATGTGGCCTCATTGTTGAGCAGGGTTGGTGTCCTTAGCATGAGTGATTCTCCATGAGCTTTGTTCATTGGCATTGGGTTTTGGGATGACTCTCCTTCATGCATTGCTTGATCGGTCTTGAAGGTACATACTTGACTTTGCAGTGCCTCCATGGTCATCTTGATCTCCAAAAACTCGTTCAACATTCTTTGCATCAACTCTTGCAACTACATATCCATGGTTCCTACACACAACACTACTCAATTGCTCCTTCCTACTTCAATAGAGGTTTAATATGATCACACAAGAGAGCATGGACTATTGGAACTACCATGGGAACTTCAGAGGCTATCACTTTTTGATAGTATTCTTCACCAAAATTGTGGACTAGAATATCCCTAAACATCTCCTTTGGTTTGACCACATAATGGATTTCTACTTGAGTGTTGAAAGGTAGAGGTATATATATAGTGTTGGTATATCAAGATCCATCATAATAGAATGTACATTGTCAAATCTCACTCTCTATCATAGATCACCATAGGCAAATTTACCGAGTTTGGTGAATTCATCACTATATTCATGAACTTTGCTTCAAAATGAAAAACAAGATATAGTCTCACTTTCTCACGCTTAATGTACATAATCTTTGTAAAAGACCAACATTGATGAGAGAAATAAGAGAATGCAAACTCACATTGGGACACTTGAATGAGGGAAAACTCCGAATGCCTAGCATGAGCTTTGGCTTTGGTATTTATAGGTAGCATTCAAGGCCCTTGAGAAACTTCTCAAGAATTTTCCTTCTAGAAGCCGTCTACTTGGCATGCAAGCTAAGCTAGTTAGAAGCTTCTAGAAGCTTCCTACTAGAAGCTACTTGCTTAGGGCATAAGTTAACTAGTTGGGAAGCTTCCCAAGAAGCTTCTTAGATGCTTCTAGACAATTCTAGGCTAATTTGGCTTATTCTCTACTTTGTTAGCCTTACTAACTACATTGCTAAACTCCATATTGTTACATATTCCCCCACCGCTAGTTGGTGACGTCCTCGTTGCCATTGAACCTTCAAACTCCTGGATGGTCGTCTGTGAATTTTGGAGGTGAGAAAGAGGTTCCCATGCGGCATCATGAAGGGAATACCCTTTCCAAAGGACCTTGTACTTCGTATGTTGTCGATGTCTTTGTTGGATGTGGCGACGTGCAAGGATGTGATCAACTTCATACTCCTCATGATCATTGATATGGATAGGGGGAGGAGGAGGTTGGACTCAAGAGGAAAAAGAAGAGGGGTTAGGAACAAAGGGTTTCAACTTGGAAACATGAAAGACATGATGGATGCGCATATGACAAGGCAAGGCAAGTCGATAAGAAACAAGAGAGACAATTTGGGTGACATCAAAAGGTCCTATCCAATTAGGGGCAAGTTTACGAACTTGGGTATCAAGTGGGAGGGGTAGATTACTAGAGGATAGCATAACTATCACTGACTTCAAAGGTGAGATCACGACGATGGTGGTCCGCATATTGTTTTTGACAATTCTGAGCAACAAGGAGGTGAGATTTGGCTTGTTGGAAAGATTCTAATATGGTGGTCAAGAAGGTTGAAGTATGAGGGACCTGAGATGGAGGAGGAGCAAGAAGAGAATCTGAGACAAGCAAATCTTGACCAAAATTGAGAAAGAAAGGAGAGAATCTGGTGCTTGTCTGTTTAGAATTGTTGTATGCAAACTCCATAGCTGCAAGACATTCATCCCAATCGGTATGGTGAATGTTGATGAAGGCACAAAGCATATCTTCTAAGGTGCGATTTGCACGTTCAGTTTGTCCATCAGTTTGAGGATGATAGGCTATGGACAAAGCAAGCTTGGTGCCAAGTATCTAGAAGAGGGCTTGCCAAAACTTTCCGATGAAGCAAGGATCACGGTCGGAGATGAGTACACGTGGCATCTCATGATGTTTGAATACATTATCAAAGTAGAGTTGCACCAAGGTTGGAGCATCCACAATATCAACCATTGGTGCCAAATGGATTTGCTTACTAAGGTTATCCACAAACACCACAATTGCTATTTGACCTTGTTGTGTCTTGGGCAAGGAGGTGATGAGATCTAAGCCCACATGTTCCCGATGAGTAGTTGGAATGGGAAGTGGCTGAAGGAGTCCACTCGGCTTCTGGTTACTAACCTTATTGCATTGACAACTCTCACACAATCGGACAAACTCCCAAACATCTCGTGTCATGTTGGGCCACCATTATTGGCGTTAGAGGGTACCCAAGGTCTTGTCCACCCCCATATGACCAGCTATTGGTAAATCATGGGCTTCTTGAAGGCGCACAAGTCGGAGATCACCTTTGGTTGGAACATAGATCCGGTCCGCATGGAATAGAAGGCCTTCCTTGAAGGACAAGGTGTTGTACTCCTTGTCACCTATTGTTAGACAACCATGTACCATTTTGAAGAAAGGATCTTGTTGTAGAGCTATCTGAAACTTGTTATGGATCTTGGGGTCAATTGACACCATCGTAATTGCTACCACAATGAGAGGAAGAGAGTTCAAATCAGGTCATCATGATAGAGCATCAGGAATAACATGGAACTGACATGGTTTGTACTCAAGTTTGATGTCAAACAATTGGAGTTGCTCTTCCTATCGATGATGTTGACTCTTCATGTACTCTAGGTGTAAGGTCTGCAAAAATGGCTTGTGATCAGTTTGCATGATCACTTGTTTCCCCAAGACATAATGCCTCCATACCTTGGTGGCATATACCATTGCAAGTTGTTCCCGATCTCGAGCAGAGTAATTTCTTTTAGTTGTATTTAGTTGGTGAGACACAAAGGCAATAGGATGTAGTCCATCTAGAAATTCTTGTTGTAACATAGCTCCAATTGCAAAGTTAGAAGCATCAAAATCAACCACACAAGGTAGTTGAGGATCATATGGTTGAAAAATGGGTCTTGAAGACACCATATGCTTTAACTTCTGGAATGCTTCTTCATGCTTGGTGGTCCACTGGAAGCTCAAGTTCTTGCCCAAGAGGTCAAGCAATGGTGCAGCCACATGAGCATAATAGTGGATGAACCGTCGGTAAAACCTGGCCAATCCATTGAATGCTCGTACCTTTTTAGCATCCTTCGGGGTAGGCCAATCAGTAATGGCCTTGATCTTCTCTTCTTCCATCTTGATCCCCTCTTATGAGATCTTATGACCCAAGAAGGTAACCTCCTTCTGCCAAAAGGCACACTTTGACTTCTTGTAGTAAAATTTCCAATGTTGTAGTCGTCTTAGGACTTCTTGCACATGATTCACGTGTTTTGCCTCTGTCTTGCTATAGATTAAGACATCATCCAAGAACACCACCACAGACCAATCCAATAGTCCCTCCAACACCCGATGCATTTGATCTATGAAGACTGTTGGAGCATTAGTGAGTCTGAAAGGTAGAACTTTCCACTCAAAATGCCCATACCTTGTGTGAAAGGTAGTCTTTTGCACATCTTCTCCTTCAATAGGAATTTGCCAATAGCCGCTACAAAGATCTAGCTTGGAAAAGTAGCATGCTCCACTTACTTGATCAAGCAGGTCATCAATCTGAGGCAAGGGATATGCATTCTTCACGGTTTGCTTATTGAGCCTACGGTAATCAATACAAAACAAAGTCCTCCATCCTTTTGGAACAAATAGTACCGGTGCTCCCCAAGGAGAGGTACTATGTTGTATGAAATTCTTCTCCAACAAATATGTAAGTGTCATTCGCAACTCCTCCAACTCCTTTGGTGAGAGTCGATAGATCGGTCTACTCACTAGAGAACTCCCTAGCAATAACCTTGATCGAAGGGTAATCCCTTTGGCAGATCATCCGGAAACACATCCACAAACTCTTGAACTATCCGATCAACCATTGCTTGATGAGGCTCTTGGCACTCCTCAGATTGTTCTTGTGCAATCAGCTTGATCCACATCATGAATACAGACTTATCTTCCTCCAAAGCTTGCTCTATGGATGCTTCATTAACAAACTTCCCTTCCATGGACTCATCTCTCTTCCAAGCTTGCTCCATGGTTGCCTTCTTGGCAAACTTCCCATCTTGGGACTCATTTCCCCTCCAGATTCACTCTATGGCTACCTTCTCAACAAGCTTCCTATCTTGGGACTGACTATTCTTAGGTGTCTTACTCAAAGGTGCTAGACAACCTAATTGGAAATTCCTACCTTGGTGTTGTACTTGAATTTGTTGTCGGGTCCAATCGAATTGAACCTTATGACGTTCAAGCCAAGGTAGACCCAAAATGATATCATAGTGTAGAGGTACCACTACAAACCTCATACACTCCAATTACTCCTTCCCAATCTTGAAGGTAATAGGATGTGAGGTGCATAATGCAAAACCCTTTCTATCATCTGCCATCATCAAACTACTTCCAAACACTGGCTTGATAGGAATACCCAGTTCTTTTGCTACTTGCATACACATGCAATTCTTTGAACTTCCAAAATCAACCAAAATCCTACAACCCTGATTAAATATCATACCTTGCAAGTGAAGCAAACTTGCATAGGTCGAGCCTTCAATCCCATTGAAACTAAACAAGCTCCCAATAGGCGGCTTGATATCTCCTATCGGGATTTTTTGTTTCCCTGATCATTCTGTTCCACAAACTCCATCTGGGCAAGTTGTCGAGGTCGCTCTTCCTAAGTGGACATTCGGCAATGCAATGTCCAACTTGGTGACAATCAAAGCAACCTCCATTTTGTTGCAATCTTTCTCTATCTAGTGTACCAAGTGGTCTCCGTTGGATAGCATCAATCTCCATTGGTACCGGTTCTTCCACTCATGTGTAATGTACTTGTAGGCTTTGTGTAGGCCGAGGTCGAGACCAAGTTGTCGCAACCAAAGAATCAAAACGCTCAGCCAATTGCATGGCTTCTTCTACATTTTGTGGCTCCCGCATGGTCACCTCTAATTTGGTTTGTGACTTCAATCCTCACACAAATTGATCCAGAACTTCACCTTCTTGGATATATGGAATTTGCATGATGACTAGA